>OX352231.1:4336228-5601478 GCA_947086465.1 Eupithecia exiguata
AAAATTTAATTAATGACACGTTTTTCTATGATTATGGCGACGGCGTGTAGATGACGCAATCAGGGTTTTACCTGATGACGGTGTACGGCGGTTAACTATGTTAGACCCTGATTTGGTCTGATACGAGTCTACCGTAGTCGTATAACTGAGCCTTGATCTGACTCCAAACGAGTGTACGAGTTAACTTATGTACAATATTATAAGTGTTTGAGATTCTCTTTTAAGTAAAATAAATACCTGTGTTTGGGAATCTTGCTCTTCCAAGACAAAAAATGTGAATAGTAGACAAAGTAAGTTAAGTTAAGTATTTTAGTTTAGTTAAAACTAGCTAAGAGTAAGTTCTGTAGTTTTATGTGTTTTAATTGACTCCCATGATTCGAAATGATGAAGTTTTCTCGTTTTTGTATGTTTGTAGGTAATAATCTTCTAGGACACACACACTACATTTCTATTGCGTAGGAATTTATAACAGTTTTTGATAAAACTAACACTAATTTAATAAACTACACTACTTAAAATAACTGACATAGGCATGATTTAACATCGGTACGGTAGGTATAGTGTATGTAATAGGATTCATATACTTCTAACTCCGTTCATAAAACAAATTGCAACCCCAAACTCAGAGTTTAAGGCATGATCATTACAATCACAGTCCAAAACAAAAGGACCCTTTAGCTTCAAGCCCTTTAGCAAGTGGACAGTGGATTGTCGAAAAGTGAATGAATTCCATTAGTGGGAGTGGAATTAAAGCCATCTCCGCCCGGTTGATAATATAGCCACAGATATAGCACAAATAATGCCTGTGACTGAAGTCATTTCAACCATTTCGTTACAACGTTGGATAATAATGCTTTTAGGTTTGAAAAATGATTATTTTATTCCATTACACGACGTGAAAAGATTTGTAATTATACCTCTCTTCATTAGCTGACAGACGTTTCATTGCTGAACGAACATGCTTTCGTGGGGAAAGTAAATTCACGAACCGGAGTTTTGACCGTAATGTCTGAATGATACTGAAATTCTACCAATTCAGTGTAAAATCGAAAGCTATTTTGAAATAAAATTGATTGTTTTAGCAAGTAAGAATTTAATCAGCATATGGGCAGGTTAAAAAACGATTCCCCCTTACCAAAGAGGGTGCGAGATTAACTTTATTTCTTTCGGCTGTTGAACATAAAATGGTAATAAAACCTAACATCCATGGTTGTATACCTACTAAGATATCAAATATGTGATAGCCAGTATAATAGATAGGTATAGCCATATTAAAGATAAGTACAACGTATCAGCTTTTATCGCTAAACAACAAGCGCATAACCTATGTATAATATCCAAACTTCATCAAAGTTTTCATGGTTGTTGTTATTTTTATATGCTTTTTATGAGTAAACTGTTGAAAAGAGTTTATTATAGGCAACAAGCTTGTTCGTTAACCGCAGCATGCGGAAAACTTGGGTAAACTGTGGTCAAGATAAATAAGATGCTAGATATTACATTACGAGATATTGTAGCAAAGAGTAATTTAGATAACAGGTAATTTTTCTCAGTAATAAATTTTCCTGTTAAAGTAAGAAGCCATTTAAATTCATAGATAATCTAGCGCTGCACTAAGTTATGTCTGCTTGCCGCATTGGATTCATAAATATCTCATACGCTGTCGGTTCTGCTCTTCTTTTGGCCAAAACGAAAATTAAGGTAATTGATACCAATAGCGTCCACATTCAGAGAAGCAAAGGTACCATTCGTTAGATGCTACCATAATAGAAATATAAATCTTAAAGAACCCCGCAGACTCACGATTTATAGAGCCACCGAGTCACCCTTTTTATTAGTCACGTCTGAAACATGAAAGAAATTTTCTCCCTTCACGACTTTATCACAATGAACATATTCATTTACTGCGTATACCAACCGCTTTTATTGCCATTCACTATTAGGGTTGTTGTTTGTAAACCTATCAAAAATGCGTTGAAGATAACAAACCTCAGATGGAACGTAAGAAACTTTCCAAACGTAGGTTTTAATACTTGCCCCTTCAAAACAATGGATTCAAAGGAAACAAGACCAAAGTCAAAGCTGTAGAAATTTTACTAACCTATAAAACCCGGAGATGTTATAGGCGTGTTCTTTCAAAGTTGCTCAATAAACTAAAACTTAATGGAAAAGCCGCCGTCCGCAGAGACATTTAAAGCAAATAGGTACCGACTTATGTCGCGGATCGCGAACAGGGAAACAACAGTAATTCCTTAAAACTTTGGAAAGTAAGAACTAAGACGCTATTTTCTCTGCGAAGTACAGTAATGGTTCGTTGAGATGTTTATAGGCGCCGCGCCGGCCGCGTCGTGCCTGCGCTGCGAGCGCAACAAATCTCGGATCCCTATAAATCTTTTGGGGTACCTACCGAGATTTATTCTTTGATTAGCGTCTCTATTCACCTATATCGCAAACAAACAAAATTGCTAACAAAACAAACAAAGAAAAGTCTCATTGTTTTGATACGGCAAGAAATTGTAATAGAAGGGCTGTATATCAAGGATATGACGCGAAATACCGCATTTTGTGGGAATATTTATTTGTTTCGGTAAAAGTATGATTGATGTGCACGTATAATTAACCATAGAGAAAGATACAGCACAGACGAGTACAGAGCTTATAGATTCTAAAACCTTTAGGCATAGAGTAAAAACGCGGTTATCTAAGCCTTTAGGTATTTTTTTTATGAAAATCTTGAAATCCTAAACCAGGTTAATATAGAAGCAAATAACTGAGTGTCATACATATAAAACGAGTCTACATACTTAATAAGTACCCAGAAGCTGAAAAAGAATAGAAGCGGCGTACCTCGAAATTGTTTTAAGAAAAGAATCTCGAATTAAAAATTTCCCACGTAGGAGCATTGCAAAGTAAGTCGAGAAATCCTTATTCGCTGTGGTATTTTTATAACGCAATAAGATGGAATCTGGATGGATAATCCCTGACCGTAAACGAGATGAAAACACGAGTGGCATGCCTAATATGACTCTTCCATAAAATAAAACACAGAACGTACTTAATAGAAGGGTCTTTGTCGAGGAGATTGAAGCTATAAATTAAGTGGGCAAAGACAGCTGAAAGTGGCAATTCCTAATAAAAGATCGTAGCGATCGTGATTTTGCATGAAATGTTGTTTGCATCTGTGCAAACATTCAGAGCACCGGGCTAACTCTGCATCCTAACGTTTTATAGGAGAGCAGGATAGTGGACCGCCCCTTCGCACACGTGAAATAACAACAAAAATGGGTTTTCTCTCCAGTACCTTGACTGCCCTGAGTCGAACCGGTACATCACATAATACGGTGGGTATTGTCTGATGTACCGGTACTGCTAAAGATATTCCTTGAAAGAACATCTACACTGGCTCCTAGCTGAGGTACCAATAAGTAGGAACGTCTTTCCTGTGTGGTCGCAAGTGTAACACAGGAAACACAGGTGTGTGTGTGTACATTGAACCACACTGTCTAGGAAGGTGAGGTGCTATATTCCTTTATTAACGCTTCAGATCGGATTCTACAGAATTTCATTTTCCTAAAAGGTACAGTTATTTAAATCAGCAATCTAGTTTCGTAGGGACGGTTTTAGGGTAAAAAAATGTTTACCCGTAGGTATCCACTCTTAGACGATTCTTCGAGATTTCCCATAAATCAGCCCGTAGCTTTATCACTGCTTTTCAGTTGCCGGTTACACTCGTATTATTATTGTGTTTCTGATTTCTCGGTCCTAGTTAGCCCACTACTGGACATAGGCCTCCCTCCATTGCTCACATGTTTAATCAAAACATTTATTAATATATACAGACAGGTACTCTTAATTAAATTCGATAGCTACTGCTACTGTAAAGTATAAGTAAGTATCATTCGTTTAATCTACCTTGTCTATAAGTTGTGGTGGTACAATGTCCCAAAATAAATTTAAGCTTCAACACAATGACCACCAAGGTTCATTGTCCATGGCTTATTCTGTCCGTTAAACGGCTTGTCGCATGTGACTTAGGTATACCACCTAGATAATGTTTATTTATGTTAGTAAAGCTGTGCATATGCATCAATGTCAAGGGAGCACAGAAGTACAATGATAAAGGAGTTAGATCCAAGACAATCTCTCTAGGATACATACCTGTGGTTCGGTGGCAGGGGAAGTATGTTCATAAAGATTCTTAGTGACGTAAGTACACGAATAAAACAGCCGCCTGCCCCGCTCCACCTTTTTATTTTTGTAGAAATATTTGCTTACGGTAAAACAGAAACCTGTTAACTGCGAGGCTGGCTTCCCATTTCTATACGAAAAGATTTCACTTTTAAACAAATTTAGAAACATTGGATTTCTAAATTTGTTTTCGTTTCTGGTGCTAAGTGCACACAGTGATTGGCCCCATCACCTATAAAAATATCTTAACTCAATACAATCGCTTAAAGTAGGTACATCAGACAGGCAAGAGAAAAACAGGTTTTTCTAGGCTCTTCTAGTTATTTAGAAAGCAGTTAAGAACTTTTAACTCACTCTAACTTATTCCAAAATAAAAAAACTAGGTACCCTTAATAGCTATTACTAAAACATATACAAGGTTTATTATAGTAAGTATGTATAAGAGGAAAACTTAAATTTAATCAGGTTATTTTTGTATGTTTCAAAAATCAGTGTGTCATTCTTCCCCACGTATCTTGAATAAAATATGCTTAGTAAGACTGAGCTCTATCTGCTTCTACAGAGTAATTTTAAACAAGGATGCGGTGAATCCCTAATGTTGGCTCGGATTAATGAACGCGGCCGAGAGGCACAAAGAACGGTGAGTGAGGATGCTAGGACATTGTAACTGTGGACACGGCCGAACTGCAGCATGGTAGGTGGACGGCTAGGTTGATTGGTTGACTTGATGGTAGCTAGGCGTTTGGCTTAGAATTTAGAATCCGAAAACAGACACCGCCTCGCTACATTTATCTCAATAATTTCATTATCTCAATAAGCTGTATGTATTGACATTGTATAAACATGTGGCAACTACACTTTCTGAATCACCTAACTAAGCTAGTCGCTTGCAGTGTTGCTGGTCTTCTACATTTTCATGTTTTTTTTTTTACCTATCTCATAGCTACCATCTTGCAGTGCGGCCGTCGCTTATGGATTGCCTTGCCAGGTTTGCCACCCTCGACCCTCGACTCGCGCAATGCAATGACTTGCGATGTTGTTGTTCGACTTGCTAATGAGTTCTCGATTCGGCTGGAGCCATTTGCAAGTACCACACGTTTTACTTCTCATTATGAACTTACGAACCATGTGTTTTGACATTCCCCGTCAAAGTTCAGCAAAATACCTAATATATGCTCCGGTTGGGAAGTGAATTCACAGAGCGTATTTTGTGAATCAGTTTTACACACATTTCACAGCTTTGATTTTACTTGTCTTTAGATACGCTTTAATTGAACTTTTGTTGTTGTCTTCCTATTTATTTCACCATTGTAAAACAATGACAGGTATCGCCTTGTGTGTTCTAATAAATATTTAAGTTTGTATATTTGTTTAAAGATAACTTGAAATGCATTTGAACATCAACCCCAGTGCACTGTGTCGGCTTTAGAGACAACCTAAACATGAAGACGGAATACACAAATATTCCAAATAACTTTTGAATTCCGTTTTGTATTCTGTACGTGATATACTCGTACAGTGATGCGCATATTATCTTGGAGCGCTGTGAACGGCAAATCTATTACTCAATCAAAAGCAGATAGAGAACCCTCTTTACGGTATTTTACGGGTGGAAAATACCTTTTTAAGTGAGAGTCAGTTATGAAAACTGAAGCACAAAATATTTGGAGAAATAGTATCGTTTAAAAAAAGATTTTGTTTTAAAAAGCGAAAAACTGATACTGTTACTGTTTACTCTCAATACAAATACTCAGATTACATTATCATTTAAATGTTGTTATAAAATTAAGTTAAAACGAAATTACTCATTAGCCAATTCTATCGCTAGATTTAAATTATACTCTTGTCTATGTAGCATTAATTTAAAATGTGTATGCTAGAAAATAAAAAAATACCATCTGTTTATTTTCCGAAAGCAACATAAAGTCTGGTAAATTTAACAAGCAAGTGATTTTAGTAAGGAAATTCGTAGACCATTTATTACTATCAGTGGCTTGAACCGCTCTGGCGCTACATTATGGCACTCCTGTGGTTTCGTAACTACGATCTCCAAGAACCAAGTGATTTACGTCGCTGGAACTTTTGCTGGCCAGCGACACTAAAGGCTGTACTATGAAGATTTGTTACATTCACTTCAGGTATTCCGTTTAGTGTATTTTAACTGTTGATACAAATTTTATATAATTATGCAATAATTCTATGTGCAAAAAGCTTTATTGCTATTAGTTTTAAGGGCTTTAAACCAACCAAACCATCCTATATTCATCCATCCTCTTTTTTCGTAAAACTTACTAAAACTAATTCAGTATCGTTTGACAATGTCCTTTACAGCAGCATAATTTTGTCATACCTACCTTACCTTTGATTATTTATATTAATAAATCCCAAAAATTTACGATCTCGACGGGATTCGAACCCGCACCTTCCCCTTCAGCGCAGGGTTGCTCTTTTTCCAACTAAGCTACGTGATCTTATCTAGTCGACCCGTAAATCTTTGGGAGTTCTTTCGGCACTTTACGCCGTCAGCGCCACCTACAGAGGAAACAATGAAGTTATCCAATTCTGCTCAAAGACCAAATTTACATTTAGTTCTTTGACGAGAGGTTTTGCCGTTGCTTGATTTTTGGGATTTATTAATTTCTTAGAAATTACCCAGAGTACTATAATAAAAAATAAAAACCTTAGTATTTATATTATTTTGAAAAATACATAATTTTAATATTAAAGCAGGTTTTCCACCGCGAAAGGGTAATAAAAGCGGAAAATGGTTAGGCGGGTCGGACTTCTTTTAAATGAAATAGGTTTACATTTCACCAAGAAAAAGTCTCTTAATTTCCATTGCAACTGAAGTGAGCAAGTTCATTTTAACACTTTCTGCTCGCTCAGTCCTTTCTGCTCGACTATTTGCTGGTGGATATACTAGTTAACGGTTTACTCTTGCGAAGTTATACGGAGTCCTGAATGAGTTCGCTCCGCACGCGGTGGAAACTGGGTTTTAGGGCAATCCAGTTATTTTGTGTAAGCCTATCCGTAATGTTGTGGTCTTGTTTAAATAAATAATTTGAATTTGTGTAAATTTACAGTTCCTGTTTCAAAAACTTTCGAGTAACCAATATTGGAAATTATGACATAACAACATCAAGTGTTAATATGTGTTCTACCTACGGTGGAATAAATACATACTGACCACTATCGACCTCATAATTTATTTGTTAGGAGCTTGATATAGTTTTTTAAGTCGCATGTAGTTCACAATTGACACAAATAATATCTATGCATATACAAAGGGCTTAAAAACAAATTACTCTCAACCTAATTAAAAGGTGAAAACGAAAGTACTTTATAAGTGTGAAGTTGAGAAACCGGGATTCGAAAGTCGGCTGCTTTGGTTATTAAATTATTCAAATTACTCAAACCTTGAAAGTGCAGGATACTAAATTATTTTGTGGAATTAGGATCTTAACTTTTAGCCCTGATTTTGTAAATAACAGTTCTATACTAGAGATGGACGAGATGGACTTGTGTGTCGCGAACCGTGAAAGTGTTAACCTAAACCGGTGTTTTACCCAAGTGTAAACCCAAATGTTACCTTAAATTAATTTCCTTGTTGTTGATTTTGCGACGAAATTTGCACTTGTCAATTTAGGGTCCTATCTCATTAGGACACCTGTTTTGAGTTACCAATCGAGAAACACCAAAACAGACATACATACCTAGACACAGACACCACCACCAACTGGTGGTGTCTTTCCTAACGAGATAGGGCCCTAGAGCTCATTCCAACAATGCATAATGCTGGCAATTATCTTTCAAACCTGACGTCAAAACGAGAATTTATTGAGAATGGGTTAGTACTAAATAACAATATTCCATTATTAGTTTTATAGATCGAAGCAGGAGCATCGTTATCTTTACCAAGCAATGTTTTTGTGCGATGAAGATTTTATTATGCATACAGTGCCTCATCGGCCCTTAATGAATATCATTTCAACTTTTTCAAACTAAGTTCGCAAAAATACGTATTACCTAATAAAGCTACTCTTGAATTTGTTATGACGGTTGATATTTGATTTAATATTCTCATTGAGTTTTGAATATGTATTTTCAAGAGCCTTATTTACATGTTTTTTGATGATAATTATAAATTATTTTATTTTCCGTACCATGTCATTTGCCTTACCTGCTAAGGTATGTAGAAATGATTTAGAAAGAACCTTTTCAGTAATACGCTGAACAACTTCTGTTATGAACTTAACACCAACATCCAGCACCGTTACCGCACGGCACAAAAAATAGGCTAGAATAGGGAATAATACACCCATTTTTGAAAATTATCAATTAAATTATAAGTATAGTAATAATGAACCACAAAAAATACATTTTTTTATTACAATCGATAAGTGCTCTAAAATTGCATTTAAAAATTACATTTTCAAGTTGCGCGCGTAACATGACGATAATTCTGGACGCAGTGGACGCCATATTGCATAGAGCAATATGGCGTCCACTGCGTCCAGCATTATCGTCATGTTACGCGTCATAACGTCAGCTGGCTGCGTGGCACCTGAACAAATGCGCTAATGTTGCTGATGACAGTTGATACTTTTTTCATTTGCCTACACAGCCGTATGACATAATAAAATTGCCCCTACTATTTCATGGTGTTTAAAAACAGATGAAAAAAACCAAAAAGTTCGAATTTAATTAAATAAAATATTTTAAAAAAAGAACTAACGTTTTCCGACTGCTTTTCGCCTAAACTATCTCACAATAGTATATTTATAGATTTTCTCTAATAGATTAAAATGGGTATTCTACTGAATATTGTGAGCCCATAGAGCAAAAACTCGCTGTTCTCTTCTTATTCTAAGGCCCGTATTATGAAAGCTTACTCAATCGTCGATCTATGCTTAAGTAACGCTTTTCTATGGCATAAACGTACTCAATCATAAATATATGACTGAGCAAGCTTTAATACGGGCCAGCGTGGGACTCTCTCAATTTTTCATAAACAAACAAGTAAAGACAACAGTAGAGAAAGCAAACTGCACTAAAGTTTACACAGTAATAAACAAAGGTACTATTTAGATGCTTGTAACAACAAACTATGCAACTCTCTTTGCAACAAGCAAACAAAGCTTGTCTCAAACTTCGTCCCGACTTTCCAACAATCCTCATAAAATGAAAGCAGAAGGGTATTATTGCAGCCATATTTGAAAAGTTTCTAAATTAAATTACCCAATTGTTAAGTGCCAAAAAATTTATTTAAAATTTAACTTTTCCGGTTTCGCGCATAATTTGACGAAAACGCTGGACGTAGTGGACGCCATAATGCTCTGTGGTCATGACAGTACAGTTTACAGTTGTCTGTGTACGTACGTAAGCAAATGCGCTGATGTTGCGGATGACGGATGATACTTTTTAGATTACGTACTTTTTTTTCATTTATTTATGGTTCACAGTAAGTAGGTACTTATTTTATCTTAAAGCTAACTTAAACCGTGTACCTACTACACACTCGGTGAGATACCTAGCTACGCAACACAGGTCGTTGACCTATCTCCTTCACCAAATCACAAATCACAATAGAGCACAACTTAAAATTTTGCATTTTTAGGGCTATACTATTTTTTGGAATCTTACTACTATTTATTACGCACAAAATCGTCCCTGCATAAAATCATAGACCTATGTTATTTTGAATTCATAAACATATAACATACCTTAATTTTTATGTTACACACAATTCGTATACAGTCATGTAAATGTAATTCGGTACTTTATTCATTAATTAATTAAATTACCTATCACCGGTTAAAATTATTTGAATTCATTGAGAACGTAAAAGTCAGTTTGCTTCCTAGTTACTAATTATCGTGGTACAACCACGATAACGTTAAGTATCGTGGTACAACGACGATACTTTAGCAACACCGGTATCGCTTTAGGTCTGTAGGTATGGAAAGCGACAGAGAAGCGATAAATTTCAATGCATTTTGCGATTTCGTGGAGGAGGAGGTGAACGATCTGTATTGTTACCTTATATAGTAGTAGCTATAGGTTTCTTTTTAACTTCTACCTACGCAATCATGAAAAAATACTGTCATGAATGAAAAATCACATGATTTTCTACCATAACAATTCCGAGTAGATACATACATTACGTTCTAGATATCATATGACTTAAATTCTTTACCTTTTAATTAATCATAAAATATGAGACGTTCACAAATCTCTGTAACGGGTTAGTAGGTACTAAAAAGTTATTCTTGGCAATGAATGGTCTTCTCTATAGAACGCTTGTTCTATAGAGTGATACAGAATTCGAATCAGTACCAAACGGTATTGATTCTAATTCTGTATCACGAAGATACCCCTTGAAGACACAGTCATCAACCACAAGAGGGCTTTATCAGTCCAATCTCGTTATGTCATGTTACTGACATCATGTTCCGGATCCTGCCATTGTCCGAGCTTGATGTGGTCGCCTTGAGCTCCGCTTTCCAGCTTACGTGCCGCCTATCAAAGCCTAGGGCCCAATTCTGCTAACCAATCGCTTTACTATGACAATGGTATCGTCGCAGAATCGACAATTAGAATCCTAAGATGAAAGAAACTCTAGATGGTACATGCCGTGCTATTTGCACGGAGAGATTGATATAATGGTTTCATACTTGACATTTTAGCGCGCTTCCCTACATCTGTATTTTCTTTTACCAGTGTGGACGTCATAGCGAAAGCAAGTAAACTCAAACGAGGGCTTTCGTTCGCCTTCAGCCGTGATCTGGCGGCTGTTGGTACATGAAAGAATGTAGAACGCATTCCAGTACAAGGCATAAAACAATTAAAACAACAAAATAAAAAAAATCTCGAAACGATCACCCATTTTTTCATTCGCTGGGTTTTACATGCGTTCATTTAGTGTGGAAACTGCAGTGAAAGCGAATGAACGTGCGGTATTGATTATCGAATCCCAATCGTTTGCATTCGCTCACTCATGTTTGCTTGGTCTGTAACCACCATAAAGTAGAATACCAAAATGTGTCATTCTGTGGCGATACCATTGTCATAGCAAAGCGATTATTTTAGCCGATTAGGGCCCTTGATCTCGGTTACGGCGTTAAACTTCGAGCTGACCCATCAGCAATTGGGAATCGGTAAGTGAATTGGAATGCATACAAACGGGGGTGATTTCTTCCGTCCACGATATAAACCAAAGATTTAGTAGCCTATGCTTCGTGAACGTAGGCCGCGTATCTTTGACACAATTTTTACGCGTTAACGTCAATAATTTTTCTTTTTAGCAATCAGTAGGACTTTGGTTTCCGGACATGATCGTGCGAGATACCTTAAGTTTTAAGCTGTTCTATCTTACGAGTAGTTGATAGGCTCCCACATTGACTATTGCTAGTCGATAACACCGAATTTAATCCTCCATGATAAGATTTTTTTATCTACATGCTACGAAAACTTCCTCAGTAGGTACAATTTTGAAATTCCAGCTGACGACCTATAAACTGAAATGAACAGGTTTTTCATTCTAGCTAGGCCAACAAAATTATAGAAATGTAGAAAGTGAACCACCTAAAAGCGGAATAGTAGCTGACAGAGCGTCGGAAGACGGGACGCTCGAGGCGGAATTGTTGTGACGTCACTTGCTCTCCACTAGCAACGTTCTGCGGCCCCGATGCACGCATCCGGGACCTATCTAGGCCACCAGCTACAATAATATTTGGCACGATTTTTGACACTTCTTAAAAATTAAAAGCTAAAATGTGATGCAGCGAATCCCTATTTCAAACTCAAGAGTTAAAAACTGTGGCAGAAGTTTCAAAGTTCTTTAGTGCCAGACTCGTAAAATCTCGAGTTTTTGGATTTTATGACGAAAAGTTTTAAATAGTCAGTGCCTAAAACAACGGTTTATAGCCTGTTGTTAAATTTTTCTAAAGGCGTTCTACCGGAAGTGTTGCTCTTACACCTAATGGTTAGCAGCCCTGTGATTTGTCCAAAAGTGTCATATTTTTTGATAAAAATACTTTGTTTTACGTGCCTTGACAGTGTTGCACGTTGATAAACAACAAAACTTTATTATTTCATAATAAACCAGTTCGATGACCTAATTAAGCGTGCATTGATCCCTCAATTTATAAAAAGTTCAAACAAAAGTTAATATCTACTATACGAACACGACATTTGCCATGTTTAAAATCAACGAACTTTTCATGTAGGTGACGTTCAGCACGCAAGCCGATTTTTGAACAACGTGGAAAGTAATGTTGCTATTTAACTTCACTTAACCCTAGCGCCAGACCCGCTCATAGAATTGTGATTATGTGCCAAGGGTTAAATGTTGCAACATGAGGTACCCTACAAAAAGATCTGCGCCACGCGTAATTACATACGAGAAAAAAGGAACACATCCCGTACAATTTTTCAGCACTCAACTGTAGACCGCGACTAGCAACGCGCAAGCCCGGGTGTCATTATTTAGTCGTCCCTTGTAACACGTCGCTTACATCTGCGGCTGTGCTAAACTAGAACACCGCATATGCATGCAGAGCGCTCGAATTATCACTCTCCTGCCCACATTTACGGCCATTTCTGGTTCCTCTACGGATTTAATAATTAGAAAACACAGATCATAGTTCTCACTTGGCTGGAAACTTTAAATGAGTAGGTATGCTGTTGACTTCATTAATTGAGCTGGTAATGTTGCTGTAGGTTATGGAAAATCCTTATTATTTGTGTATCTAGGTTTGAATAGTACGTTTGATTACTAAACAATCGAATAAATATAAATTGTTAGGGATTGAAATGGAATGGAACATTTATTATTTTTCGAATTGTCAAACATATCCTTTGTAAAAAGGCTTACTGCAAAATATCAGATTATCATCCGCATCCGACAATTCATCCGCATTTATTTGATCATGATACAAGTATGGTGTCAGTCCAACTCGGGTCATCTTATTGGTGCAATCACAGTTATGTAATCTCACACTTCGTTGACCCTACGTTCGCAGCAGTATGGCTATTAATTCCAAGCTTTCCATTAATCAAGACCAGCCCCAACTCTTGCGAGAGAAATGTGTCTAATTAAAGCCACCTTGGTTTGCTATAAATCACCACATAGGTACAGACAGACAGATACAATATTGTGACAAAAAAATAAACGAGTCCTTAGAATCTTACCTATCATAGAAAAGACCTATTTTAATTCTCCAAATACGGTATTGCGTGTTTTGTTTAGTTTTTTGTGCAAATTTGAACTCTAATTCGGTGTATTAGAGTATAGCAATTAACCACGAAACACGCATATGCGCATAGAGGGTATAAAATAGGTTCCCTGGTACCATAAAGGTATAAAAAAAACTAGTCTAGATAAAGTCGTCGACAACCAATTGATTAGACCAGTGATCTAATTAATTTATAGGTACCTAAGTCTTTTTTTTAAAAGATCCATCTCGCTTTTTGCTCTCTGTTCTTGATTGAATCAATGCTCTGTAATAAAATAAAATTAACTTCGGACGATTGCCCACGCTAACGATGCCGCAAGCCGGAAAACTTGGCGACTGTCTTCAGGTACCAGTCGTAAAATACCTGCGAAGAACATAGAACAGTTATGATTGATTCCTTTATTTCTTATTTTTGCTAAAATATTTCTAATTTCGTAACCTTGCCAGTTTCAATTTTGAAACACTGATCAAAAGTTTCCCAATGGAATTGAACTTTGAAAGCTAATTTAACTTGGACCGGGCTGATTTTAATCAATTGCTTATGAAAAATTGTAATTTTAAAACTTGCTCTTTCAAATTCGAGACCCATGAATGTTGTCCGTTTAAAATATGCCGGGAATAAATTCTGGCGAGACAGGTAGGTCACGACAGGCTTTCGATCAACGTGAATTTGAAACTTTGATGCTTTGCCAGCTCCGGTGTATTCATCCACTTTATGGGTTCCGTTTTATTGCATACCATCCAACTTGCCGAGATGCATGTACTTACTTGCTGCTCACTTCCCGAGAGGGAAATTATTTAGTTATGATTGGAGTTTCTCCTACGATGCAATATTGTAGATAGATTGAAGTTTACTCAAACTTCTGTCTTCTCATCTTCTGATTCTAATTACGTAGATTGATTTAAACTGTTCAAGCTCAAAAGCTCTATACTCAAAAAGCGTTGAAAATAAAAGAGTTGTTAGAAGATTTATAAAGGGGGCAAAACATTGTTATTCAAGACAGGATAACACCTAATTTCCTATCTTATTAACAATAATGTTATTCTGGATAGCTGGATTAATATACAACACAATGCCTCAAGCCCTCCATGCCTAGAATAAGCAATCGACGATGGCCACGTTTATAACGATGTTACCGTCTTGCGACAGGGCTATATAGGCCTGTGAGATATAGGCTGATCGATTTTGGCGAAGTGTCAGAACACTATTGTGTAGAAGATTAAGATGACCTCTCAAACCCCTCGAACTCGGTTCATTTATATATGCTTGATGTGTTAATACATTTTGTGGCCATGCGACGCATGCTAAACTTAAGGCGTGGATAATGTGAATTGATGTGAATTGGGTTACGTTAAAACCATTTTTCTCCGCAGCAAAAAATTGATTTTTGCGCTTACGCTGCTCTGCTCTGTCCCGCTCCTATAAACGCGAAATCCTATGCCTATCCTTTTCACAAAATGGCGTCATATATTGCCCCCTTAACGAGCTGGTAGAAGAGAGGGCGACACCGCTAACGCTGGTTTTTTTCTACTTACCTTATCTTTTTTCAACTACCGAAGACACACAGAAAAAAGCTTACTAAGAAACAGGCTCAACTCAGGAACAAAATCCAACATAATATCTACCCATAATGAAGTACAAACTTGAGGTTTAACATAACGCTTACATGTTTACACTTTCAAGAAGTAACCTTTCGCTATTTACTTTGGGAAGGCTCTAAAGCTCTGTTTACGCTGAACTAACGCTGGTATTGTTGTATGCCACTTAAAGAGACATTGTGGGCTAATATAGCATGATGTGTATCGTTTACGATCTGGCAACACTGTCAAAGAATATAGTTTGACACAGTGATAGAAACTAATTTAAGAAATGAAATAAGTGACCAAAATTTTTCGATTTCGGCGGGACATCGAACCCGCGCCCCACCCTTTCGAGTTCGGGTTCTAGTCCCGCCGAAATCGAAAATTTTTGGGAACTTATTTCATTTCTTAGAGAAACCCAAAGTGCGGGTAAGCACTACTACAAAACTACCTTAGAAACTAATTTCGTGTAAGAAAGTGTCTTTCATAATCCGTCAGGTTCGGATTGTTTCAAAGGCGTCAACTGGAATAGGGTGGTACAACGTGCCACATTGAGCAATGTTTTTCCATGCCGCAAGGCAAGACTCTATCTTCCGGAATTCTGACGTCACAGTGCAACGTTATTGCCGTCGCGTTGGCGCGTAGAGGCATTTTAAAGCACGGTGTCGCTTCGGCGTAAACGAGGCTTAGCAACGGTACACTCGTGTTGAAATTTACTTTCCGCTTACCAGACCGCCGAAGTAAGGCGAGCAAATATTTTGTTATGTAGGCAGGTGATGGATGTTAGGATAGGTATACAAAAGATATCCCTTGGGACTGAGGGACAATAGAGTGCGGATTAATCTAATTTATTGAAGCAAGGTTGAGATAATATTCACCTTTACTGACATAAATGACGTACCTTTGAGTAATCTAGAGATCTTTACATTGTCGCTGTTACGCTCCATAAGATAGGGTCGACTCTGGGTTGCACACTTACTCAAGCTTCATTTACTCTCGTCCCTTGGATAACATTTGTTCTTGCAAACAACACTGTTCTTGCAGCTCGAGATTCAAGCGAGATCTAACACACAAAAGGCCATCATTGAAAACTGATTTGCGTTAGTGTTCCACGTCCTTCGTTTGACAAAAATCATATTATCAACATTCAAATCAATCAATTTGAGTCCTTGGTGTATAATAAGTAAATTATAATTATGAATTTTGTATTTGCCTCATTATTTTTGTACGTTTATGCGAAATAGAAGTAAAAGTAAGTATATCGAAACGAAAACTTTACGTACTTACTCGAATTTCGCCCACTCATACATACCAGTATAAACGCGCCCTCCAGCCAGGTGGGATGACGGTCTGCGAAAGACTGCAGGCAGAAGCTGGATGCGGCATATCAAGCTGCTAAAGACGGGGTGCTATGGCGCTCATTAGGGGAGGCCTACATCCAGCTGTGGAGTAATATAGGATGATGATGATGAGATACTAGTATAAAATAAGCAAACAGATAATTTTTTACCCGACTACCGACAGGGTTGGGTTATTTAAAGTGTAACGGACTGTACAAGTCCATAGGTTTCTGAACTATAAACTACTTTCAAAACTAATGTTAACAAATAATTATGACAAAGCAACATAACTAATCTTAATTGAATGAATGAATGAACACTTTATTGCACTTAAAACATAACTTAAATAATCCTTATATCTTAATTATACATAGGTACAGGGTGTTACAGTCCAGTTGTAATAACACTGTAATAATGAAAAATTCTGCAAATATATTTACTTTTACTATTTTTAGCGTTCCTTTTAAATCGTATTGAACCCTTACAATGCCCAATAACCGACCTATTTTGGCGCGCTGTATAAAAACCTTATACTTATATGGGAAGCTTTGATTTATGAAAGGACGGTTTTTGAAATTATCGCTTTGACACGAAAAGAATACGGGAAGAAAAGGGATTAGAGAAGGATCTGACGGACGGAACGGTCGATATTGAAAAAATATAAATAATATGAGAACAGAGAAACGGTTGGAAGTTGATACATATACGGAAAGAGGCAGTGCTTTATATAGTACAAAAATACGGGTTCTGAAGTAAACTCAATTCAGTGTAGATTGCGATGGCCGGAATTATTTCAGATCTCTAATATATTTTCATCACCAGGTATTTCAGGTATATGATTCCAAATTTCATCAGTTGGTTCGACGGTTTTACAATTTACACATTACCTAAAGAATATGGAATTCAATCGAATACGTGTATCTCTGTGTTAAATTAAAGTTATATTATTTGCTTCGATAATTTTATAACGAGTTTTTATAATGTGTGATGTAAAGTAATGAAAAAATTTAGATGTAATAATTATTTGTTTTTGTACTACCATTTTATTATGAAATAAGTTTACGTTAGGACTTATTTCAGATGTTATTATACTTATGTAATGTACTACATACATACAAATGTATGATATATGTGATATTTTAATATCTACCTATCATCAGCTCCACTTCATCATATTTTTAATTATTTATCCAAACTATTTTTGTATTTTTTTAAATTTTATTACTAACAAAGAAAATTACAATCTATAAATAGTAAATTAAGAATATTGATTAGAAACCACTTTTTAATCCATAGAACCTTTGCATCTGGGTCATTACCAACATTACCTAATAGGTAGGTATTACTTAAACAGTAAGTTTTGCAGCTGATTATTATATTTTATTCTCTGCTACATTAACTAAAGTTCAAAAAACAAATTGAATCAGAGCGTGAGAAAATAAGTCTAGCTAACTTTACACCGCCTTGAGTGCAAGTCTTATGTGCTTTTGTGGAGAATATTTTCTAGAAAATACGGTCTAGACCTTTGTGAGATGTTATAAAAAGCGTAGGTATATTACTTACGTTTCTAGTTGAATTGGTCGTCAAATGAAATAAATATTTCATGGAACTTATCATGATCCTTTTGTTATTACGGCAAAATTAAAATGTTGTTGAGCTTAGTACAACATCTTTGTTTGAACGTTTCAAAGAAGATATAAAAGATAAATATTTAATTATTGTTCCTAACTCTGAACTCTGAAATGTTACTAAGTAAAAACTGAGGAGATCATAGAAAAGAATTCTGAGAAAATATAGGAAACATTGGCCGTTGGCAAGAATATAAAAATGTTTAGCGAAGCAAATGAGTGGTTAAAAAAGTTAGATAGCAGCCTAATAGTGTAACATTTATTTCTTTCACGGAGTCACGATCAAACGTACTATTATACTCACTCTAAATTTGTCCAGTAATGGCTACTCGCTGGAGTTACCGCCAATAGCAATGTATTTGAAAGGCGATAAGTTACAACCATTTTGTGCGGTCACTATGAATTGACCCAATAAATATGGACTCCAGTCGGTAACATTTGGCCGAAATATTTTTAGACAGCCAGGAGAAGGTAAGGTCCCTCATACTTTATGCCACACAAGAGATATAAAATGAATAGTAGGTAGGTACCAACTGCAAAATTTGCATAAACCCAAGAAGGGTACCTATAATAAATAATTTAGCACATTGCGTACTGTGTCACACTCATCACAATCATTGACCAAACTTGTCCTTTTCGCCTTGTGTAATGAGAGAAGTCGATTAAAAAGGTAGCTAACGTACTGGAAACGAAAGCAAAAAATTACTTCCCTAAAATTAACCTGCCTTTGTGTTGATGTATGTACCTGTAAATCGGATCCTTTGTCGTCAAAATTACGATTTTTCACATTGGTCGCTGACCAAGAATTGTGTTCTGAATATTTTTCTTTATACTACTTTATTAGAAGGACCATTTTGTATCGCTACTTATAAGAGTTTCCACGTTTTATCGAAGGTCATATAAATAATCGATCCTCTCATTATGGAAAATTGTAACGTCGAAAGGTGAAAAAACACTAAACAAAGTTTGGTCCCTCATTAACACGAAACTTTTCATGCCTTCGTAATCGCGTATCACATTCACTGCAAAGTTTTAGCGATGCGACGAGAAGGGACACGTTCCTGTGCAATCTTTCATGTCCGTGTGCGATGTCCGTGTGGTGGCAGTCAAAGTGTTAAGGATGCTTATTGTGTCTTAAAATAAACCAGTAGTTCCAGTGCGTAGCTTACAAAGGATAGCATCACTTCATTATGTTATCAAACAAATCTGATTCACATAGATGGTTCAAATCACAAACTTGGGGACGTTCCAGCATTCCTAGCAAAAGCACTATTTTCTGGAGAAATGTGTTTTTATTCTACGTAATTTTATGTGTCAGAAATACGAACGTTTCCGCTATCACAGAGTTTGCAAACAAAATAAATAATTTCAGTTAACTCAGCGCGAGTCACGTGTGAACTAGGCGAGGAGAGCTTATACTCGGAATACTTCTTGTTAGTTTGTTCGTCAGGCGTGATTTACCTACTTGCGATAATTAGCTCCAAAAAGCTCGAGATAAGATCAACCGTTCGCTCGAGCCCAGCACCGAACTTAAAACTTTAATGAGTTTCTCCTCCTCTTGTTATCTTAAGCCAGGTTGAACAAACTTTTACGTTGTTCTGTTTATTGAACATAGTACAGTTGGCCCACAATTCAATATGAAAATTATGTTTAAGTTTTAATTAACGGCTAGAGCGAGAATTTCACTTCAATTTTAGTTCGTACGAAGCAATCGTCAAGTTCAATATTACATTTTGCAACGTCTACGCCAATAAATGAGACAATCTATAGTTTCAGATTGTTTACATTTCCCTACAATCACTACAGAGTATTTACTCTGGTGTTTGTTTTGATAGAAACGTATAATGAAAACCTAGAGTTATAACCTGTATGCAAATATAATTATAACATTAATTTAGAATAACAAAGTTCGAATAAGGTCAAGAATTGATTAGTCAACCTAATTTGTAATTAAATGTGCTACACGTGGCAAAGGGAAAGCCAAATGAGAATTAATTAAAATGCCATGCTTTTAGTTTAGACTCATTAAGTGAGCTTTTGGCGGCGCTTGGCGAGGTGCTAAGTACCTCACTTTTAGCATGCTAAATTATGAAGGCTCATAAACTAATTTAAATTTAAGATTAATACATAAATGAACTGTTAAATGAGTTTTCGCATCATGCTATTTTTTTGATATGGGTAGAGTACGTTTGGCCCAAAAACTAAAAGTATGATATTCATGATATTCAGCGAATTCCCCTCCAAAAAAGGTCCAGACCGATCGTCTATAAGCGCCAAAACGGTAGCTTGGTTTCCGTGCAGGCCTTCTACTTAAGCTGGGTATTTAAAGCTAAGCTTTAAAGGCATATTCTATTAGGTTATTTTTCTCTTGCGGCAGCTTACTTTGTGGCCTCGGTTTTACACGCTCACATGAATGCTATCGCGCTTTGCCCCCGGAATATTAACGAGCCACTTACTGTAACAGTTCACAAACTCTGCAACGAATTTTTATGTTCAACATCTATAAAAGTGGAAAATTTCGATTTGCAATCAGAATGTTTTATCCTTGCCATTAATAAATGGCATAAAAATATTTATTAGCCATTCGTTTTTCATTCGAGTGAAAGCGTTTTATGATTTGCAGTCGTCAGTGACGTGTCATTTTCGTGATTGAAGAGCAAGCTGTGCTATGGCAGGTTGGTTTTTGCATCGCTGCGAAGGATATTTTTAATTACGTACATTTCAATATATGGCTTGCTTTTTGCTTCTATGTTTACCTACCATCGGTTAAAATATATTGAAATATATCCATAATAACTGGAGTGGCATTGTCCCCGAGGGGGATCGTCAAATAATATATTGTTAACTTCATGGCATATTACTTTGCAAACCCGTTTTTACTTACATAGTTCAACTATGCAGTATCCACTATCTAGTACCCCATTAAGGTGCTTCGACGTTTTCGGCACTGATAAAACTTTTATAAGATAGTAAAATAACGTAACCTACATAAATCACGATAAATGGGCCTGTATCACCTTTGAAATGTAACGCCATTTTAACAGACGTATATACGTATAGATAGGTTTCTTGATATTTGGCCTTTGGTGTGGGACGTGAGAGTTTATAGATTGCTTGTGCGCTATAGGCGCGAGTTATCGATTAACTTTCTGACATAGGAAAATAATTTTACACACTTTTAAACGACGACGGACTCGAAACCACATTCATAAACAATGAGTAAAACGCTTTATAATCCGTCGAAATTAAAATGTAGTCCCAGTGTTACCCAACAGAGATAGTAATGGAGGATATAAATAAAGGAGGTCGATAGTACAGTAGGTATATTATGAAATTTCCACCTGCATCTCGGCTACATTAGAACAAAGCAGGGGCTCCTAAATAAACGGGCCAAGCAGGGAGCGGTGCAAGCTCCAACTGCTGTTTTCAATTTCAAATTTGCCTCTCCAACGACAATAGAATTGCACCATTTTATGTGGAAAGTTTTTGCGATACGCTTTTATTCAGGTCATTGGAATTGTTAAATTGTAGAGTTCTTGCAATCGATGTTTCGAGATGGTAGATTTAACAAAAGAATTCACTAAATGTGGACTGAAAAGGGCATTTTTATTTTATCAAGAATTTATTTCTGGTTTTAGAGAGAAGTACTGCTGCTGAAATCGACTAAAAATATGTTTTTGAATGGTTACTAGAATATCAGGAGTCTTAAACTTGATAAGCTTTAGGTAGGGAGGGTGCATATTATACTACCAAAATACTTGCAAAAAATGTGATATCTTGCCTAATAAACACAACCTTTAAGCCGGAAATACACATGCCTGTAGTGCCTGCTACAGGTTGCACACTTTCATAACAGCTTCTTGCACGTTCCACCTATTGTCATGTATATCTGAGGTTTTGCGAGATTGATGGATAAAATATGGATGCTTGAGTCTTTTATTTTTTAAGTTTACTATATAAGAAAACAAGCAATCACTATTATTACTAATTTCTTAAAAATATTGTATGTAATTATTGTACATATTTAAAGTTATTTTATGATATTTGAAGTGGCTTCCTAATAATCTATGAGCAAGTAAGTAGATGGCAAGCAATTTGATTAACTGGCATGCAATATGAGAGGCTTGCCAGTAGCCAATGAGTTGTCGCCGCAAGGTGCACGATGTCTTTCTAACATGTGTCGACTTGCCACTTGAAATAGAATTCATCAAACTACGATAGTTTTGATAGTAAAATAGAACAAAAAGTGTGCCAGCTACAGTCATACACATGAGTATGAGTACATAGTTATATACACATATGTCTTGAAATACAGGCAAGAACGCAAATTCACTGCCAGTTTAACTTGCAAATGTATTCACGGTGTGCCAGCTTATTAACACCAAGTGCACATGGCGTTAATTAGCCTGCACGCTACTGATCCATTTTACTGGCATGCGTATTTCCGGTTTTAATGTTAGTTATAACTGTCAAAAACAAAATAATGTAAACAAAAAACAAACACTATACATATTAAATATAAACTTTGACGAAAAATAACTTACACTCAAAAAGTTCGTGAAATTGTGAGAGGTTTTATAACGACCGAAACTGTGCATGTTTTCTGCGAGCCCGAATAAAATTTTGTGTTTCTAGTTGCTAAATCTAAATGTTTTATTGTTAAGCCTACGAGGCTTTCCAGATTACTTTGAAACTGTTAAGTAGGTACAAAGGTAAGTAAACAATGTGCTTAACTGTTTTATGTTTAAAGGTACGCTACTACAATCGCATATTATTTGTGGCTTATCTGAAAGCTTTTGTCTTCAAAAAATATAATTAATCCAATTTAAAGCACATTTATTAAAAAAAATTTAGGTAAATTCAACGTGAACTTGACATTGAAAGCAAAGATACTTTTTTATTTCAATTGATTCTTATATAATTCTCGGTTGACTATGGAACATAGATACCTACTCGTAGGTACCACGTATTAATTTTAGAAAGTCTCCTTCGTTGCATGCTCTTCTATTTTACAAAGGCAAACAGCCGCAAGGCATTCCCACAAAATATTTTATTACGGTAAGACTAACAGAAAAGTTTTAGTTCGACCTAGATTTTATGAGAATTTCAAACGCTTGTCCTGAAAATCATAAATAAAAGATTACGAAAAAAGTGTCTGATTCCAGATTGCAAAGATATCCTATGGCTATACTACTCTACTACCATGATAGTTATACAGCTCCTGCATTTCCACAAAAGCCATGGTGAGAAATGGTCCCAAGAACCCAACAATAGAAACCAGCTAGTTAGCAAACGTAAGTGGTCGCGCAGACGAGTCGTATGTGATAGCATAAGCATGGCATAAGTAGGTACTCAAGTAGTCTGCGGAAACCGAGTGCGTGTCGCATTTTGGCATTCCGCGACGTGCTCTCTAATCACCCACTTTAAACCAAGTCCCACGTCGCAACGAACGTTTATTTTAATACCCCACAAACGCGTGTCTAATTTGTACGGATGTACGGATGTGTTTTGTTTAATTTCAAAGCATTATTGCTAACAAGATTAGCTCACGTTAAATGAGGACAATTAGGCACGCTATTTAAAACGTGTAGGTGCCGCATGTTGATACTTTGATTCAAAATACTGTCTCATAAAATTTTATAGACATACCTTAATAACAATGATTTTATTAATAGCTATGCTGTGTTATGGGACAGAGTGTGTATTTGGAAAGTATGAAGTGTTTTTTGGGACAAATGTTTAGCAAATACTTAGCTAATTCTGAGTTTAACACCACACATCACAGCAGTCCAGAAGCAATAAAATGTAATGAAAACCCAGCGGCTATAAATAAAATAATAGTACATATAAGCTCGAGAAAAAGTGTCATCAGTAAAACCATCAATAACTGACGTCCATGTTGGTAAGGATCAAAGCCCAAGGAGGGGGGTGATTTCTTCCGTCCACGATCAATGTCATTTACCTCCTCGGTCTCCCGCTCAAGTGCCGATCGTATATCACAGATAAAGTTTAGTTTCCGTTTTCAAACTGTCAAAACTTATTGTGGGATGGGCCATAATATAACATTACCGTGATAATATCTTCGAAGCATGAACAAAAGATGGTGAAATATTTGTGGGGGGTACCTATCTCATCTTCTATTATTAACCTGTTCTGAGAGCTAGCCTCAAACTAAGCAGAACTTGCACCGAAGACCGGAGCCAAATCATGATTAATTTGATCCTGAATTTACTACGGCTTTGTTGATACTTATACTAGTATTTATTAAATAAAATACTACAGCTATCTGCAGACTGTTGCAAACTATCTAGGGATAGCTCGACTAATTCAGAACAATACCAATCGCGTCCTCAAGATGCTGGATGCATTGCCCCGCTGTATGGCAATGCTGTATGATTCTGTGAGGATTGTCCAGAATTATTTATTTATTTTATTTATATGCACATCAAAAAACGGAATGTTTTTTTTATTATTGAAGGTTAAATTTTCTCTACAAACGATTTTGTAGCGAAAATTGAACCTTCAAACTATTTATCCGACCAACGTGCCACCGCGTCCTCAGCTTATTCAACGAAAACTTAGATAGCTATGTTATGAACATTCTACGTGTGAAAGGATCACGAAAGAAAGTTACGTCTCTCAGACTTACAATACCTGTCGGTATCTCACTTTTAAATGAACCTTTAGTATGCTGCCTTCGAAACGTGTGTCTACGCTACTTTATTGCAAAAGGGTTCAGATAACGTCATTCGTTTAGTTTATGCTCTCGCATTTTATCGAATATCGTTTCATAATAAGAAGGTAGAGCAGAGATACGCAAAAATAAATAGGTTTTCAAAATTTCAAGATTATGTTGAGATCTAGTTTAGTTTATTCCACTAGACTGGGTGTTTAATATGGGTAGTATCTACGCATTATATTACGAATATTTCCACCGATTTCGAGCCTTTCGCTTCGCTTAGCGCCTTGTAGCGCCCCTACCGGATTCGAGAGGAACTACTTATCGTAGTAAGTCCACGAACCAATTGTTTCTTATAAACTCGATGATAGTTTTCGAATGGTTTTGAGTGATTTGTCGCACTTTGAAATGACAGCGGTAGTCGCGTTTGCGGCATTGATATTATAAAAGTAAGTAGAGCAATACCAACATACGAGTGGTCATAGAAATACCTTCAATTGGTGCTTTCAGAAAAATAAGAGCACACGGGATAACATTTCACTCGGTACTTCACTGAATCGATATACTTCCCTAGCGATTTATAAGCGTACCTACCAAGTCTAACCCAAACATCTAGTACCCATAACACAAGCTCTGCTTGTGGCTAGATGACACTGTGTGGACTGTACCTACAGCATCCTTTACTTATTTATGTATACGATATTAAAATTGCACTACGTTTTTCAGTATCAACTCAGCATTACCTATCCTTGTAAAAGTTAGACAATCTTATTATTATGTTTATGCAAGTTTATTTTAATATTTTTACGATATTTAGGTTTGAAATATGTAGTGTAAGTATTGCTTTTTTTTTGGAGTGCCACTATCTTTTTCTTTCTTACATTTCCAGTTCATCCAAAGGGTGCCTGAAAGAGATCGCTTATAGCAATAAGGCCGCCTTTGTCATTCGTCTACTCTTAGCATTTAATTCTAGATTATTTTTCTATCTTTGTGTGGTACAATAAAGAATTATGTATCTATTTAACTCTCATAGCCAGACCTGTGAGCCAGACTCTTTTAATATCGTCGAAGTCATGCAAAGCTGTATAACGAGATACCTACAAGGCTATGCTTCCAATCATTTTGTATGGTTTTACTTGAATAAGTATGGATAGTAAAGAATTTATGAACCTAAGCATAGCAATATAAAATGTATTAAACCTGTGTCAAAATAAGCCCTCTCTCCCGTCAATCTAATCTGTAGGCATTGGCTTGCGGAAAACCCTCAACGAAACGTCGAACGTTTGACAGCATTTAATTACAACACAAAACATTGTGAAAAACCTACATACTGCTCTTTACAATTTTTATAGAAAGGTAATTATTTGTGCGAATTGAGAAATGAGAAAAATCTACAAAATATAACTTTTCTGTATTAAGTATAGAACTTTTCTGAACCTTTTTTTATACGAACTTGTAATCTAGCGTACACTAGTCATTTACATTGGCACCTTTATTAAAAAAACAGTATTTAAAACAATGTTTGATAATGCTATAAACATTTTAATTATTTTAACATCTTATTCACATCAAATTTTGACTTTCTTAATTTCCGCTTCGTTCCTGCTGGGCACAAAGTGTATTTGCAATTAAGTTCCTGCGATATTATGTCACAAGCAGGTTTTTAAGATTCAGGCAACCTATAAATGAGTAGGGAATTATGTATGTATACATTTTGTAATAAACCTACGATGTCAGACAAAATGGCTTCTAGTGACTTTGCCGGGCGTCATTGACTTTGTAGGGTAATTACTCCCAGGAGTGGGTACGAAGTTAGTTGGTCACAAAGCATACTGAATGGTCTATTTCCCTGCTTTATAAATATATATTGAATGGAACCAACCTGGATATAGATAGTTAAAAGTTATATTCGATCTTAAAAACATACTAGAAAAACTAATTGAGTTCGTAGAGGTGCTACGGCGTAGGCTTTCTCTACGATCTCGAAGTGCTACGATATTGACATTCGTGTGTAATATCACAGACCAGTTATTAGTGTATTATTGAAAGAAAAAGAAAGCGTCCCAGCGAAAGATTTTAAATGAAATCCCGGTCTTATTTTATTGAGCACTTTCTCTAAACTTGGTTGCACAAACAAGCTGATTACGTAAACCTCAGCCTTATTGTTTTTACTTTTTATCTGTTTACTCAGTTTGCTCTATTGTTTGAAAGAATGGCCCAATTAAAGAGATGGAAACTGCGACTGACTCATACTAGCAGGGCTACGGGGAAAATTACTTACAAAAAATAAGCGTATGCAAAAAAGTTGTACCAATCTTGCAGAATCTAATTAACTGTAGGTTCTTGGCATTTTCTTTTCATAAGTAAACACAAAGTGAAGAAGGCAAGTATGTTTTTCAGATGCTTTTAGGTACGCGTTACATACACATACATAAGGCATCGGCGTGACGCAGGATTGTGCCGCCATAGAACATAGCTATGTGTGTGCTATTGACATGAATAGCGAAGCTCAACCTAAGTCTTGGAAGCCATCACGAGTAAAAATACCCAAAACACAAATATTCAGAAAGCAGCAAGAATGATACGCGTCATGTACGAGTTATTTTGTATTCAGGGCTCGTTCAAAGCACGTGACAGGCCTGTTAACATAATACTAAGTAAACTCCGTTTTCAATTACGGGATTCTGTACGATGCCTGGTATGATTCGTGAAATTCCGAATCTGTCTTTGTTATTACCGCAAAGAATGGAGCATTAATTTACGTGGGCGTAGCTGGATTGTAATGGAATGCATTAATGTCGAGGATGTAGAGGAAGGCATGAGGGCACTTAGGGCCAACTCGTTTTGCAAAAAGCGAGGCGCAGGCACGGACGTTTCCTCTGAGCCTCTGTCTCCGTAGGAGTACCACTCCACGCTAACATGCCGGTTACTCCTTTTCACTGGATATGTTGAGTGTGTCGTATTACGGACGTTTCACTATTTACTGACACAGTTTGTTTTCACCTGCGTCATAAAATACTGCAGGTTTATTTTTGAGTGTTGAACCCTAGTTTGGGCCAGGCGAGTCCAAGTAGTTTACGCTGATCAAGACCAGGTGAGTTCACTGTAGGTAATATTCAATTTGTATTGCAATAGTGAAGTACCTAGATCCCAGTACTCAGAAACCATGGAAACATTACATGAAATAAAATTGATACAATGTTCAGATCAACAAAAGAGAGGAAATTCCGAACGAAATAGAAGCACCTCACGTAGCCAGCATATTTCCCGCACCCCAGCTTTGCAATCAGATTTAGAAATTGCTGTCGAAGAAAAAGGACACCGGTAAATTAACTCTGAACAATTATTTTTTGCTTCAGCTGCCACGGATTCTAAAGGATATTACAGTATTCAAAAGGAAAACTACAATAAAATTGAATGCTCTACGATTATTTTTTGTATGTTTTATTCAATGCATTTGAAATAGGTCAGAAAATTGATATCAGTCTATTGTTTTCATGATAACATATCAAGTAAATAATAAGTCTAATTTGTTTCTATTCATAAATTGTAATTTTGTTTGTTAATAAAGACCATAATTAAGTAATATCACATCTCTTACTGGGTTGGTTATCACTAAAATAATATTTCTAACTGATTCCCGAGGTGATAAAGTAAATTGATAAATAAAGCGCTGCGGACTCTCCGCCCTCTATCTCAAAAACGTATGAAAAAAAATCACAAACAAGATTTGTCGAAAATTTATGCTTTAAAATTTTATAATGAATGTTAACATCATTGGAGCTACCTAGAGAAACCGAGATAATTTAGAAAAACTGAATAAGTTATTCAGTATAATAACCTACAACATTTTATGAGACTTTTGAGACTACTTTTAGAACAACAAATTACTCTTAGTTCGTTTGACGAGAGGTGTGGCCGTTGCTCAATTTATTATCTCTCATTACGAAGTGACCCCTTATATGACAGCACTGAAGCTAAAACAAGAATATTTAAATGTAAACAAAGTAAAAGCACCTTGTCACGATGATCGTTCCAGAATACCTAAATTCTCGATAATCTGAGTAGACAAAGATTGAGCAGGCACATCTATCACTCTGCTTAGTGCGGGCCTTTACGCCAGATTTCGCGATAGCTCTGAAAATAAACACTCCTTTATTGCGGTTCCTTGATGGATCACTCGACATTTTTAAACAAAGATCTGCTTGCTACAACATTCTGTACCAACAGCGGAAATCCGGGGAAGAACGCTTTTGCATCCGCAGGAGATCTATCACGAATATGCGGATTCAAGTAACTTAAGTATGGAAGATGGTAAATAGCGTTAAAAATGTAATTGTGACTTACTTTTCTAAGAATGTGAATATTATTTTTAACAATGAAGAATGAATAGATTCTGATTTAATTCTGATATTCATGTATCGTTATCGACCTAGTGCCAATGACACGATTCTTTTTTAAGATTTATAATTTATATATTATGTTAGTCTCTAAGGTATTTTATAGACCCTAGTTAAGTTACTTTGTACTTCTTGTGTTGCCTAAAATAAATGATAATTATTATGTATTATACCTTATTTGACATACCTACTTAAGATATATTATGTCAAATGAGAATAAATTGAATTGTAGCAGTAGGTGTTAAATCAATACAAATAATAATATTATAATTACGCGAGGAAATTGGTTGAGGTATATTCCACAAAGAAGCTGATATTTGTTTATTTAGTGTCATATTTGTTTACTTTGAAATTACTTTGAAATGTCGGGTAAATCAAAAGTAAACGCCAAAAAAACATAGGTATTTTATGAGAAACCGTTTTTCTTCGAAGTCGAATTAAAAAGGTACATCGATGCTACTTTTAACGTAAAACTCACAGTATCAACCAATGGATTTTTCCATTAGTGCAAGTCGAAAGACTTTCAGTACCTAGTCGTACTTGAAAAATTTATGGACCATAAGGAAAAATTGAGAGAAAACCCGAAGATTAGTTGCAGACATCTTGACCAGGTCTTTCCCGGATTCTGCCAATTTAAAAGATAGAATAAGTCAGTTTATTCCATTCAAACATGTCTCGGGCATCTATTTAAGGTTGACATGGTTGGTTAAATGGAAATAATTCTTTAATTACTTCACAATATTTTGAAATGTTTTGAGTTGTGAGTCGCATATTTTTGGTCGCATAAATTCTGCCCAGCCGAAAATCTGTAGGGCTGCCAGACGGGCGCAATTTATTCAGTTGCTTTCCAACGTTTCGCTCACACAATCCGGGTACACTGACGCATTCCTCGCTCCCCTCACCCCCGCGAACACAATTCAGTTGGAACTATGCGTGTGAGTCAGTATATAACTTATTTTGCGTCGCCGTGTGAATCAAACAGGACTTTTCTATGAAACCAAATGCAGCAGAAATTACGCGACCGAAATTACTCGACTGACAACTCAAAAATGTACAGTCGGTTGGCCTCACTAAGTCTTCATTCAGTTGCCTGTCAAAATTATGGAAATTTTTAGGCGTGCAGAACAAAGGCGCTCTAACCGTGAGCATAATGCGCATTTCATTGTTTACCAAGCATGGTGGATAAAAAAAAAAAAGTTGCATTATACCCACTGCTTCAAACTGTACAGCATCTGTAGTAGATTCTTATCTAGTAGGTTAATTGGAAATAATCTTCGCAGCAAATGGACCCTCAAATTGAGCCGCTGAACTGTTTGAAATTCATTAGGTAGCACCGCAATTTAAGCTGTGGTTGAATTTATTCCCGCAGTATTCGAAATTGGTTTGACGTAGATTAGACGATGAACGTAGGTATTGGCTCGCGCATCTCAGAACTTGAAGGTTGGAGAGCGCCAGGATGGGTATCATAAAGATTTTGCATATCTAACTCGTTCACGATATTATATTTTAATTGAAGCCAAAGCACATCGTAATTTAAAATACTACAGCCAAAAGGTGTGTTGGATTGAATTTCGAGTTTGTAAAAGAAATAAAAATCACAAAATACTGACATGTGTAGTCACAGCATAGAAAAGTTTGACGATGACGAAGAATTTATGATTTTCAGGAAAAAGCCTATAACTCAGAAACAAATTGAGAAAGACCCATGATTTTGTGGTTTTTCTGCGACTTCAAAAAACACCTGTCCTCCATTTTCGGCTTGACTTTGAGTTTGGGACGACTTTTGCTCCAACTCGAAAACTAACATTCTAAAAAGGTAAAGGTTTCTTGTTCGCTTCTTTACTTGGACTTAAAAAGATTGAAGTGAACAAAAAATCAAAGTGATCACCTTATTTCCTAGTTTTACTTATGTTATTTGATTTTTGTGACGTGTCCAAGAGTCCTATAAGGTCTAAAGGAAATAAAGCACTTTGATGTTTGATAAGTTTATCCTTTATAAATGTGTATTAGGTACGTAGGTATCACGTAGGTATCATTTATCAGAACTTTTTAACATTTTGATGTTTGCCACATCCATCCATTGATTGAGGGACAATCAATGTGGGCGGACCGTATTAATTTATTCTCACTTTATCCAACCATTTAAAAAGCTCTACTATACTTTGACTAAGTTATTAAAAGAGAAACAGATTATAAATCATTGAGTACTTTGAAAAGGTAATACCACTTAAAAATAACATGGAAAAGTTCTCCAACTTAAGCCCGTAAACAAATTATTCATGGATTCAAACTTACAAGTAAAACAATGATAAAATCCTATCCCCTAGTTAATGGACAGTAGGAACGTTTTCAACAAATGAAGTACCAATCGATTTACTCTAATTGCCCCACTGCTCGATCCAACTCGGAGCTCAGCTTTACTTTAGTTTTGTAAACTTAGTTGTTTTCTTTTTGTAGAGCTAATGGAAATTAGAACAGTATTGTTGCCAATAGAGCCAGCAATATTTTGTTCACGTCGACCTATTAAAGCCGGTTTGAAATCTTTGTTGTGAATTCGTTTAAATTTAAAACAGTTCTGTTTTTATTACAATTATTTTGATTATGTGATCGCTAGTTTCGTGGCCCTAATGAAAATAATCAAGTGGGAGCTAGACCAAATGGGTAAATGATGAAGTAACTGAAAACTTTATCAAGCGGACCCTTTAGAAAATAAGGTTGAAGCGCGCTGGAATAAGAAAATATATAGACTGATACATTCATAACAAATTAAAGTACTTGTAACAAATCATAATTCACCGGATATTCTAATTCAGAAATATTTTTGTTAGAAAACCTAAAGAAAACAATAATTTTGTTTTTGTTAAATCACAACGTGGCCTATCAGTATTTACTTGGGTTGAATTTACCCTGTCTTACTCTTTATTATCCAACCAATTCGTGGAAGTCCAACTGTTAGGCTTTAGGAAGGTTGAGGCTATAAAGGCCCGTTTATACGAACGCAAATAAACGCGCTTTTATCCGTCGTATGACTACAATCAAATGCTTATGTATACAAAAGATAAACCTACAGCTGCGTGATCACTGACATGATTTAGTCGTGAGACACTGGAAAACACCGAAACATTTGAGCTTCTCAGCCAAAACTCCATCAAAACCTATCAGAAAGCTTGGTGTGATGACGAGCTGATAACTTACATGGAAAAGTTACGCTTTCAAAAGTTTGGAATGTCATCGTACGCGGTTTGACAGGAGCGCGAGAGCCCCGTCCGCGGCTGACGTGATTACCCGCCTGCCTCGCCCGCGCCTCCCCTGGGCTCGAATCCAATTTACCCACTTGTACCCCGTTATTGTGTCTGCCACGTCGGCGCTCCCATAAGAAAACTTTCCTCAACAATAAATATTTCGCAATAATGTGAATAATGGTATAAGAAGTCGTTTAACGTATCAGACGGTTGTCGGAGAATTGGAGATATTAAAACCGCCTCGCTTTAGATGATAAGCAGTATTATGGCAATGATCGTGTTGAATCACAAATAAGGGTTGGTTGCTATATAAAAGGTTTTTGCTAATAATTTGTATACTGATTAGCCGTAAATGTAGAGTCTAAAACAGTGCTTGGCCTCGTATACATTAGCCCAAGTCAAAGACACACAAGTGTAATTAGTTTCAGGCTACCTACTCCTAAACCTCTATTAGACTAATTTTCATTCCTTAGATAGCGTCTCGCCACAGTCCACAGTAATCAGGACCACACACTGTCGAGTGGACTAAATTAACGGCTACATTTTTGTGAAATGCGCTGAAATAACTGCTGCGCAGAGATCTAACTCACTTTGTTATTCAATACGGCTACCACCCTTTTGGGTCTTAAGAAAGGTATCAGATGTACCTATTTTATTTTATTTATATAGGTTTTGTGTTTTAGATAGAGTAGGTACGGTCGGTCGTGCCGTCATCTATACGGGTTCGAACGGAAGACGTCTCTACGGGAGCTTAGCCAGCGTTATGCTGAGTTAGGGCCCTTTTATGACAACTTTAAGCATGTCCTATAAGTGACTTGTTTTTGACTACATGTATTTTTGTTTTGAATAGTCTTTCTATTCAATTATAAGTATCTTTTTAAAATATGTTGTTCTAAAGAGTTTATCTGAACTCACACCATTGTTTCAATCTCGACCCACACAGAATCCCAGTCAACAGTTGTACAGAGAGGCCGACATAAGGATAATCGGAATCGGAAAAGCACACGAGGCACAACCTAACACATACAGTCAACACTCTGCATAGGTGCCGTGCCGACCGATTCCGATTCAAGCCTGGTCCCGTACATTCTGGTCCTTATGTATGTATAACATTATTCATAAGACATCTGACATTTAAATATGTACTTAATTAATTAGTAGTAGCGCAAGTAACTAGAAAAAATAATGAACCAAATTCATGTAGGTATACATATCTTCCTAACACTATTATACTAGGTACTTATGAGGAGAACCTAGCGTGTTTGCTTGTCAAACTAGGACTAGATCTCAGTATTCACGGGATTCCCCTGGTAAAAATTTCGAATCACATTAAATTCCACATTAATTTTTCTTTGGTGTCTTTAACGTAAAAACGCGACTAAGAAAAAAAATACGATAGAAAAAGTCAATGAAATTGCACTGTTTTGCGCATAATTTAAACTATGACAGTTTTTTCATAATTTGTGTATTTTTCTTGTAAATAAGCAAAAACTTAATTTTTGCACTTACACTTTTCCAAAACCGCATGCTCTGTCCCGCTCTTATGAACAAATCCTATGCCTTTCGTTTTCACAAAGTGGCGCGCATTGCGCCCTCTTAAATGGTTGTACACTACAGCTTAGTGCAGGTACTTGCTTCCTGTGGCTTCATTACCATAACATCCCTCTCATAAAACTGCTCAAAAATTCTACACGACTCTGGCTTATTCGTGTTTGAAACTTAACGTAGTTCCTTAGTAGAAAAAAACTCCAATTCGTTTGGGCAGTTGTATAAATGGTTGTCGATCTAAGCAGATCTTAAGAAGGTAAGGTAGTATGTAGGTACCATAACTGTAACTGAAAGCAATACATTGCTACTATTGCTTGTGAATATCTAATTTGATCCCTTTGAAGGTTAGTTTACAATCAGCCGTCCTATCTACGAAATATAATTACAATGAACATCAGGTGCGTGCCGTTACAGGATGTAAACCTTTCCCTTTATTACCCTGTTTATTCCTCGACTATCACGAACGGCTTGAATTTTATCGAGTTGAGAACAAAGGTGGCATTCACATCTAATATCCGCGGGGAGCCGTAGACTCGTAATATTCTGCCAGTGGTTTCTTTGTCGCCAATCTGTTGACTGTTTTCATTATATTGTTGGCTTTGCCTCTCCTGATATTATTTCGGGATGTAGTTAAATTATATTTGGTATCTGTTATTTCGACACTTTCTAATATTTCGCTTTAGATCTAATATTAATTAAATTACTTTTAACTCTCTCGTTGGTTGTATCTGTAAGAAGATCATTTCAAATAGAATTCTTTACAAATAATTACTGCGTTAATTACCCCATAACTATAGGTAGGTACCTACTTAAAGGTACCACGTCAAAGTTATAGCTGATAGGTAAAAAAAAATTGTGCTTTAAAATAAGTGGCACTTTATAACCCTCGAAAATGTATCTCTATGAATGTGTGATGGTAAAGTGTGAACAGGTAGACAATCGAACAAACTCTTTGACAAATTCCATTAATATTAAATGAGTTCCGAGGACGGGTCCGGATCGTGGAACCAGCTTTAAGTAGGCACCCGTATCAGAAGTCACGTAAATATACGCTCTATAAACAGCCCCGGTTTATCTTCTATTTGGACAAATAAGCAAACATTGAGTTGGCGCAATGTGCTACTGATTTTGCCCTGAGATAAATAGGTACCAATCAATATCCATCTAAGTACAAAGCAGCTTGACTGATGTCTGATTGTTATTTAACATAATAACAACTGTTTGCATTTTACAAGTAGGATCTCTATATTCGACGTATGTTTTTGATGTATGCTTTTTGCTTTATAGTACGTTGCTCGCACACCTGTACTGAAGGTGAGACGCGGGATCCTGCCAAAATCGAAAATTTTTGGACACTATTATATTTTGCCTAATTCTCCGTTAACGATTCTTTTGCTACTGAAGAGAGAATGGTCTCGAGATGGTCCCATATCAATTTTTAACCCTATTCTAGTATTTTTCCTGCAGAACTTAAAAAAACAGTGTATTTATTTTATTTATACAGTTAGGTTACCCTATGGTGAGGGCACTAAAATGTAGGAAGTAGACTTTACGCAACTGATCACAACTGATCCAATTGAACCTATTTTTTATTTGTACATGCCGACACAGCATGCAAAAAAAAACATCAAACTAATTAACACTGTGTGGAAACTTGTAGTTTCCATCAGTCCATTTGTAGTTTTTTCCAAACAATGAAATTGTCTGCTAGATTTTCTGTAACAAAACCAAAGACAATTCCGTTTTTTCTTCGTCAACTTTCTTTAATTCGACTTCAGAACCATAAACTATGCAAAGTGCATAATAGATGATTACCCATCCATCATAACTTTCTGACTTGTACGATAAGTTCGCAACTCATCCAAGTTTATTAAAAATTATATATATAGGAAGTAGACTTTACGCAACTGATCACAACTGATCCAATTGAACCTATTTTTTATTTGTACATGCCGACACAGCATGCAAAAAAAAAACATCAAACTAATTAACACTGTGTGGAAACTTGTAGTTTCCATCAGTCCATTTGTAGTTTTTTCCAAACAATGAAATTGTCTGCTAGATTTTCTGTAACAAAACCAAAGACAATTCCGTTTTTTCTTCGTCAACTTTCTTTAATTCGACTTCAGAACCATAAACTATGCAAAGTGCATAATAGATGATTACCCATCCATCATAACTTTCTGACTTGTACGATAAGTTCGCAACTCATCCAAGTTTATTAAAAATTGTTACAAAGAATCTTTGTAACAATTTTTAATGCTAACCTTAATATGGATCAGTAGCTAAATTAACGTGACAAATGTGGCCCATACATTTAAGGGAACCCAAAAGTAAATCAATAAGGTATAGGTACCGTTAAGTGTACCTGCTTGTGTCGTAATGAACATAGGGACTTACCGAAAGGGCCTCAGTTGGGTATGTCGGGTATGGCGCTGGTAACTGATGTGGGTTGACATTTTCTGGACACTTTTTCTCAATCCCGCATGACAAAAGAGTTGATAACAATGAGTATTATTCTGTTATTCTGATCTCAATTTTATTGTTATCCTTATAATTAATTATTATGGCTTACAGTGATAAAGATAGGAACCTATCTATTTTTTCTTGGTAGTACTGTTTCTGCAAATTTGGTTGTTATTATTTAACCCATAAGCCTTTATTTACTATTTTCTCTATTATAACTTAACCTATTCCAAAGAAAAATTTAAGGTATACAGGGTGATTTGTTTTATTAAAGGTAAGGTAACTCTTAACAAACAACAAAGTATTAAAATTAATTGGAATTATTTTTAAAAAGTTCCCACGAACATGATTCATTATTAAAAACACCTTTTCATTCTCGACCGGAGGTATTCAGGGGAGCGCTGTTCTTTTATGGTAATTTTCATCGTTAATTAAGGCTCGATTATATCCCAAAATTTTAAAATTCAATGATTAATTTATACAGACAGACAGATCACCTACTATGCCCAAATAAATTAAACTCAGAGTAAATGATATAACCTGGACAATGTTTTTTAGAAAAATATCTCAAAGGTATACATTTTAGAACAATTTTCATATATTATTAAAATAAAATCCGTTTATTTCGAAAATTAAAGAATAAACCACATATAACTCGACATAGAATTATTAAATGTCACAAAAATAGGCCAGTAAAAAATAAAATCATTGCTCCTTTGGCTCGAATAATTCTTACTGACTATTTATTTAAATAAACGGTAGTAGGCAATGTCTTATTGTACCTATGTACTCTTCTAGTGAGATTATTGGAATATCAAAGTAACCTGACAACTAAGGCGTGTAAAGCAAGGTAGAGAGATGTTCTCATAAACATGTCGCTCAGATCGTAAACCCCAAGATGCGAAGTTCGAGTTAATCAAGTCCTCGCCTCAAATCCTATTCAATCTCTATTAGCACTCTGTATCACGTTCATTACATTCTCGAAACCAGAAACATTAATTAAGAACATTTGATTAGAATCGCTTGATCAATTGAATCATTAGGTTCGTCGACGCATTAATCTCCTCACAGGATATCTGGATCAATAATCAGATTGTATCACTTAGATGTGCTTAATTTGGAAGATTTGTATTAAAAAAAACATTGGTTAATCTAATGATCTTCGTTCATGTTTTAATTTTCATGCAGAGAAAATCACAGATTTAACTTTCTGAACAGATTTAAACTGTGATTTTTAGGTTCAAGTCGTGATTTGAATGATCAACTTTGATTTTAAGTGTTATTTAATAATTTCTAAATTATAAAGTCTCTTTTAATAAAAAATTTGATTTAATTAATTTATTTCACCATTCGAGGTTAATTAACTAAAGGCTTAGGGCTTAAAGGCTAATTTTAATAAAAATGTGGAACAATCCAAGAAAATAGATTGACTACATTTGTATATTTTTCTGCATTATTTATTTGAAAAGAATAATTAAGATGGACATCATCATCTAACCCCAAAGCAAGCAGAGCTCTTGTTACGGATAACTGATAAACTTGATACGATTATAAATATATTTTACGAAATAAAAAAGAAGAAGAAGAGCACACCTAGTTCGAGATATATAAATTGGAAAAGAGATTTAAATTAAATTGGTTTCTGAGTCAAAAGCATATATAACACAGTTCTCAAATATTATATCAACGCTCTTTGCGACCCGGGATTTAAAAAAACATACATAACACAGATCTCAAATATTATATCAACGCTCTTTCCAGCCCGGGATTTAAAAAAACATACATAACACAGATCTCAAATATTATAACAACGCTCTTTCCAGCCCGGGATTTAAAAAACATACATAACACAGATCTCAAATATTATAACAACGCTCTTTCCAGCCCGGGATTTAAAATGCAATCTAGATAAACTAGCAAACGTAATTTGAAACAGAAGCAACCATGTTGCAATACAAGAAACTGCCGCGAGGTTGTCTCAGGTAATACAGCTCTGATGTAAGATTGTAGGGAGGTTGCTCTCGGAAACAATTCTAGTTCTGCGCCAATCACAGTTTCACTCTTATTCCGTTAAGCTCCCATATAGAACTGTTTTATGTATGGGTATTTAATTTGCTGGTATTTATCTACCACCATGGTATAGTATAGTATAAAAAACCTATTGAAACGTCTGGTAAAAGATTAATAAGCGCGATGAATGATGTCTCGTCCTTAGGCTCACAACTATGTCCATCTTTCAGGGTCTACTACCCAGAAATATGGGCGTAGTAATGCAGTTTCAGTTCCAATCCGATTGCAGCCTGGATGAGTTGTTAATTATAATCACACTATAATGAAGCAAATATGTACTTCTATAGCCGATTTTGTTTAGTTTCAGAAAATATCACGTCAATAGGGACGGCTACGTGGTGTAGGACGCCCTGCGACCAGGTGAGATGACGATTTGCGAAAGACTGCTGGCAGATGCTGGATGCGGCAAGCTGAAGACAGGGCGCTATGGCGCTCATTAGGAGAGTCCTATGTCCAGCAGTGGACTGATATAGGCTGATGATGATGATGATGAGGTACGGCTACGAACGAGCGCAGCGCTTCAAACTTCAAAATGTATGCTCAAATCACGCAATGAGCAAAATTCGAGTTAATTTTTGAATTTTAGTGCTATCGTTTTTTGTTTCATAAAAGAAACTACGCTGACGTCACAAGTCTGCTGTGTGGGACATAATATGAAAAACAAAAGAGGATCGCGCCAACTCCCTGGTACTTCGACCACAGATGAAATAATGTGCTTCGACTTTTAATCAAAACTGTGTGGAGTCGGATAATTTTGTTAAACTAGTACTAATATATTTTTATTTTGCACTTAAATTGGATTCTTTCATTGAGTCAAATATAGAACTCGGAGACCACAAACATTACAACAACGATCCGTGTCGGGAGTAACCCTCCCGGAGCCCGGAGACGAAAGCTCCCACCTAAGTGCTTGTCTCCAATTCCAGAGCGGGATTCAACCAGCGATATTTGTAAGATTAAGGCTTAAATAGGGTTTGAGTGCTTTAAGGTGTTCCTTACTGTTGAATTAAATGTAGGACCAGCTAGTTATGTCCTTCGTTACGTGAATGCATCTGCAACTTGATGTCGGAGAGATATTACAAATTATATATCGTTATATATAGGGTTTCACTTCGGAATGACAGATAATAAGCTGTAAAATCTTGCTAAGGTCGTCTTTTAATTAGTAAGCTGAAGTGGCAGTGGGCAGGTCATATAGCTTGCAAAACAGATAACCGACGCAACGCAAAACAGAGTATTGGGTGACCATCAACTCGATGGATCGACGTCGTAGTGGTCGCAGGTAGTCTATCGATGGAGGCGGCTCAGGACCGCTCTTTGTGGCTTCGTATGGCGGAGGCCTATGTCCAGCAGTGGACGTGTATGGGCTGATATGATGACGACGATGACGATGAATGATATTTCAATAATTTGATAACTTGATGACAAGGGATTATTCAGTGAGATTCACGGTTGACCTTGCATTACAGTGAATGACTGAGCGCTGCGGACTCTCCGCCCTCTACTTTAAAAACGGTTGAACATAAAAAAACTATTTAAACAAAATTTGTCAACAATTTCATGGTCTATAATTTCATAGAAGATGTTAACATCATTGGAGCTATGGAAACCGAGATAATCGCGAAAAACGAATGTTTGTGACCTTTGACCTTGAATAACTTACGGCGCAGACACGAGATTTTATGAGACTTTTGAGGCAACTTTTAGGACACCAAAATGAAGGTGTATACGAGTTTACAGCTTATTATCTCTCATTCCGAGGTTGACCCCTTAGTTTTGCTTATTTAACTGGACTAAGAGGGCAAAACTGTTTTGATAGTTCTGTCACCGCTGGATCGTAGAATCAGTCTGTTAGAATTAAGTATTCCGAAGAAATCAGCGCTCTTAATTCCAGTAGGTAACATACAATCTCAGATCAACAAGTTAAATTTAGAATTAAATTAAACTGACAACAATTGTTGTTATAGTGGCGCAGAGGGCGAAGGACCTGTGACGCAGGCGATTGCGGGTTCAATTCCCGCCTCGGGACAAATGTTTGTATGATCTGCATATATTTGTTCAGGGAGTTCTTAATGTTTTCTACATATAATTTAAAAAAAACTATCTATGTATGTAGTGTATTGTCTACACTAATATTAAAGAAAGATTTGTTTGTTTAAATCGAATAGGCTCCCAAACTACCAGGACCGATTTGAAAATTTCTTCCACCATTAGAATCCTACATTATCTCTGATAGGCGATAGAATATACCCGTTCGAAGCCGGAGCGGACTAGTTTTAAATATATCAGCTATCTAGTACCCATAACACAAGCTCTGCTTAGGTTGGGGCTTGATGATGCTGTGTGAATTGTCCAGCATAGTATTTTTATTTTATTAACCTTTTTAATCCCACCCGCCGCCTTGGCGATCGAATCCTAAGCATAATCTGACATGCTAGCCGAATTAGATTTGTCACCCTGTACATACCTGAGTTGCTGTAACCGTAGACGCTAGACAAACCTTCTCTGGTTTATAGTGTCTTTTAAATAAAAATAGTATAAGTTTTTGATAAATAAAGAAATACAATACAATATACAATACTAAGCAATTCGCTTGAACCTTAGCAGTAAACGAAGCTAATTATAGTGTAGCATTAGCCTAAGCACGTCAAAGCTCGCCACAACTGACCTCCCTAGTCCGACATGTAACTAAACCATAGCACCCATAAGCGAATCATTTGGTTCTACAACAATATTTTTCAGGTTAGAGGCAATATGCAGATGGCGAAGCACTATGGATTGAAAAATGTTTGGCATACAATATGCAAACGCTATGTTAGTTTGATGCCGATAAACGGCGGCCTGTCGGCGCGTTGATTCGAGTGCTGCACCTGTCTGGGATTGTGATTTTTATCTCGTGGTGGTTCAGTGGTTTATTGTGTAAAGCTACAGTATTGCAAAGTTGGCCCTGAGGATAAATTATAGCGTCTTTCTTAAATAATACCAACAAAATGTCAAGTACGAGTTGGAATCGCACACTGACGGTTCCGTATAATTATAAGACCTTGTTTCTACAAATAAAATGTCAAATTACCTATCATGATTCTAGGTAAACGGGAAGTAGGTACCTAGGTTTTGGTCTAGGGCAAGAATCATATTCATATATACGGTTTTCGGATTTTTTGATTCATTTGTTGCGTAAGACCGTGTTTCTTGCCAAATTAAATGATTCTAAGTCAACGGAGAGTACCTTACAGGATAAACGGATGTAACTTTTGATTGCGTTGACTTAGAAGTTTTATTTATATCTCGGCACCAAAAGGTTACGAACTTGGGTATTTGATGACTCAATACCTGTGGAGCGTTCCAGAGAAAAGACGGTTGACAGACGGACAGACGAACAAAAAAAAGTGATCCTTTAAGGGTTCCATTTTCTTTTTGAGACGAACCCAAAAAAATAAAAACAACTTTATTTCTCTAGAAAATTCAGTGAGGTAAATTTTTGCTAAAAAAGAAACTAGATTTCTGAATAACCATAAACACTAAAGGCTGCATCAACTTTTAAATGGGTTAGTTGACTATTTCGTTTAATATTTCTTACGGCTTTTTTGAAACAAACCACTTTGAATGAAAAGACAAAGCCATTGAATCTTTAAGGGCTTCGGGATACCCATAATTCACGCACTAGAGATAACCAATCTACCTATGTTGCAAACCTTCCTTTGTTTCTGGAGGATTTATTGGAAAATGGAGTTGTTTCTAGCTTGATGCTCGGCTTACTTTAGGGGCTATATTTATGCATTAGATAGGTATAAACCTATCTATACTGTAAATAATACCGTAGAGTTTTTAGATACAAAAAACAAAAACACTTTATTGTACACCAGAAAAAGACATTAGATTAGATTAGATGCTCTAATATAAAATCTTCTTAGCTTCAACATAAAACACACAACACACCGTCTGCTTCATATTCAGTTTGTTTGCTGTATAAAGTCTTATTTTAAAGTATTTATTGAATAGCGATGATTTATTGTATAGTTTAGAGCGACTTTGTTTTATTTTTCAATTGAGAGGTTTTAATGTAATCGAAACACTAGCGTACTAGCATCAATCCTGAATTAAAACATATATTAATTTCAAAGTAAATGCTTCAGTATTATGGAAGATATGATCGCTGAAGCTAAGCGATTTTAGGTATCATCGACTCTTAAAGGTAGTAAGTGGTCCAAACAAATTAAAAATTTCTTCAACAGTTCCATTGAAAATAAGATCCTTGGCATTTATGCCACTTTGGGACCAATTTATAAAAGAATCATCTGACTAGCCAAAGGCTTGAAAAGGTTAAAAATATTATACAAAGAAAATCTCAAAGGAAAAGGGATTATTAATTCTGTGAAAGATTTGTATTCCGCCTAAGGAGTCTTTGAGTGAACATCGAGTGAACGGAGATGTTGGAAAAAGATATTTAAAGTTGTCACTAGAAAGCGTACCTTCTACCTTTTGTTAATGCCAACATAAAAAGCTACCATTCTTAGAGCTCGTTCGCATGAGCGTGAAATATCCGTCGCGGTAAAACCCGGCGTCGTCGTCGGTTTTTTTTAACGAATTAAATCATTCTTGACTCGTCTCGTCGTAAGACATTGAAATGAATAAAGCTAAATTACTAGCGTTAGCGGTTTGTATCGGTAGAAGGCAAAAAAGGAAACAGAAGGCATTCTGGGTACATCTTCTGAATGAACAGAGGTACATAAAAGGGCAGTTTGTGATACTGCACGCGCGTAAAAAACGCTCGTGCAAACGAGCTCTGAATCTGACATAGAAATGTTAGATACCTTCATAGCACGCCGGTTGAAGTAGGCAATTACCTGTGGTCTTCGCCACGGAAGCCAGTTCCTTTTGATGACCTCTGTGGCGCGGGAGGATGCGGATTCGATTCCCGTCTCGGGACAAATGTCGGTACGATCTTTAGATATTTGTTTCGGGTGTTCTGGTCGTTTTCATTGTATAAAATAAAAAATATCTATCTGTGTATTGTATTGTATTATGTATATCAGTTATTTAGTACCTACCCTTAACACTGGTTCTGCTTAGCTTGCGGCTAGATAATGCTAAGTGAATTGTCCAGCATTTTTTTTCCAACGGAGAGTAGTATAGCCAGGTGCGCAGGATATTAATTATAGTGCATATGTGTGTGCGCATACACAGGTGCACTCTCTATCTCCTCACTCTCATAATACGATGAGATGGCAGACAGACACGACATAGGTATACCTTTGTAGGGTTCTACAAAGTTGTACCTATGTCGTGAACCGTTACCGTACCTTTAAGGTTTTAAAGGTACGGTAACGGTTCATGATCCGATAACCGTTTCGGTACCTACTATACCTATTCCGAACATCGATTGTGTAACCCACGAAAAGTCTCATAACCCACAAAACTCCGGCAAATCGGCCAAAACAGAAACCCGCGGATAACGCAAACTTTGCTTTTAAGACCGTATCTGCTCTACGAACTTTCAGTGAACGATCCCTTTATTTCCAATTCTCTCATTTCCAATTTCTCACGCGATCCGAACAAGACATGTAAATTTATTCCAACGAATACGTGATTTTAAAGAAAAAAATATGAATTTTCATCGGGTTACTTTGACTTCCGTCAGCTAACTAAAAGGTCAGTAAAAACTCCACCTCCGATTTAAAAAACTTTATTTTCACAGGGATGGAGTAAGCTAGGGGAATAATCAATGGACGTCGGAGCGGTGACTGCAGACCGTGATGGATTCCGTCCAATCAACGGCACTGGGTAAATGAAAAGAGCGACCTAACGAACAGTGCAGACAATGGCGACGGGCGCCAAGCGAGGCCTTAGAACTGTGTAACAGATTGTTATTGGTTTTGCTTTTAGTAGAAGACCGCCGACTGCGGTAAATGGTTAAACTATGAGTAAAACGCCGCTGCAGATCGCTTGAACGATCGCTGAATACTGCTTCCATTTAGCTTCATATCTACAGCGTATTTACGTGTTTTATCACGATTTTCTACTAAGTAAGTTCTAAGTGATTTACTTTTTCTCTTTTTTCTTCGCATCTGTTATAAATCAGGGTACATTGTTCCAATGAATAAGTAAAACCAATCAATCAAAGTATTGATTCACCAGCAGTGTCACTTCAGAGCTATTCTCCCGGGCATCGGCGCTTAGTAAATAATTTCTTCCTCAAGGATAATGGTAGATGTTCTGTTTATTGTGGACTGCGCTATGATTGATTGAAGCTTAGGCGGAACTCTGCTAAGAGGAAATTACTTTGTTATAGTTGTAAGCATCGGTAGTGAATGATCGCCATCAATAACTTGTAAGTATGTTATTATTTTCCTAATAGCTTTTCTTTCATCGACATGTTACTTTTCGTACGCCAGAAAAAAAAGCCTTTCCCTGTTTGCAACTACTTAACAGTTGATTATTAGTAGGTTTATGCAGGTTCCAATAAATAATTTTTGGGAGTATTTTAATTGGGTACACAAATTAATTCCAACATTCTTTTATTTTAAATGAATTTTAATATTTTACACATCGTTTGTCATGTTTCTACTTAATTCTAACAAGTTTAGTTATTTACAAATACTTTAACAATAACTTCGTTGACACAGTCAAGTTTTACATTCTTAGAGAAAACTTTTTGGATTGTAAATAGAAATAAATAAAATTATGAGTCTGTGGTTTATTTGTACTAAAATACTTCATTCATTTCATTCATCAGTCTTACAAGATAAACACACGGTTTCCTCAACAACACGGACTTAAACATAAACGACACCCAACAAATTATAGACTTCATTTACTTTTAAAATTTTTACAAGTATTCAACTAACATTTATTTAAATGTACAGGTTAAATTATGTAGCATTTTGGCCAGTTTAAACTACCGCTAACATCTTCAAAAGACGATAAGTCGTACCATCTATTCTAATGAAACTTTATAATACCCGAAACCTTACTTACAGAAACCCCTGATGTGCTCAAAGTTTCTTAAGTAAACTATACAAACTCAACTCTCAAAAGTGCCTAAGTGATCTCACAAACACTGAAAAACTGCTTAACGTGAAGTAAGTAGAGTCATTCGCCTTTACGACTACGACCAGAGTGCGCGTTACAAATAGTGGCCATAAAATACAAGTTGGGTAAAAACTGCATCAAGTCCTGACCACACATTCGAAACTCCCGAAGTATCACACACACACGTTCCGGCAATTTCTCACGGTAACTACCCTTGAGTTGAAAGTAAAGGGAATCTAGAAAGCGATGTGCTACAAATGTTCGCATCTACCCAAAACTAATGCAGTAAAGAAATCTAAATGATATTAACTATTAAGTATATCGATTAAATAACATAATTACGAAATAAAGTTGACTTTCAGCCAGATTCAGATAAATGACCACTGTAACCACATTCACGTAATGGTTCTGTGTGCTCCCTCCATGCCCGGAGCTTAAAGTACCTAGGTCTGTTGAGTTATGCCATTGTTTACTTGTTGTGACATCGTTGCAGTCTGTAGCGCTGACACTTACTAAATGCGGACATAAAATTCAAGTGAAGTCGACAAATGATACATTGGCATACCTTTTGAAGGTGTTTCTCGCTTGGCTAAGATATGTTCAATGACTTTGTACAGAATGAGAACTGTAAGCGAATGTTCTTTGTTTGTATTGTACCTAATTAAAACAGTAAATATGAAATAACTACCGGATACTGTACAATAACAATGGCACGATTAAAGCAGCTATTCGTCGAGCGCCCTCCGAAGTTGAATCTGAAACAAAGGTGGTGTACATTACGTCCTTGCTCTTATTTGCATAATTTAGCCTAAAGTTACAGGCAAGAATCGTAGGTAACATGCCTACAATACCTGTTACACGAAGCTTTGTTGTACCTAATTTGTAGCGATGTCGCTTTTAATAGCAATATTGTTCCTAAAGTATGTTAGGCAGGTAGATATCTTCAGTCAAATTAAGGTTCCAAGAACGATTAAATAGGTATTTTTAACCTTTAAGACCTGACATCGATAACACTCACCTTCTGCGCTATTACGGACGCCTAGCACGGAGGCAACTTCAGGCTGCTCCATATCGAAAATTAGTTCGGCGCGTGCCGCGTACAAGTTGTAGAGGCTTGCGATGCAGGTTAACCGGAGACTGCCCCGCTCGAACGCGTCCTGCCGCACCACAAACAGCACCTCGCCCACACTGATCTGCCTATTGTCCGGCCCTGTCCTCTCCCACTCAACCTTCGCGTTCTCCTTCTGCGGCCGCCGGATCTCCTCCTTGTGTATATTGATATACGATTCATCCAGATACTGCATATTGCTCTCATCGTGAAACACGTTGAAGTTCAAATCGTCCTCCGGCATTTCCGTGGTCGTAGTCTCCGGTTTGGGCGGCGGATCCCATTTAAACCACACCGGCAATTCGTGCCCGAATAGCTCCATATCGATCTGTGGAGAGCGGTGTCTATTTAATAAGGTGTTGGATTGAGTGGCAACCGCGGCACAGATGCGCCTCGGAGAGAAAAGGGATTCGTTTATTTGGTATCAGACTATCTAGCTTCGAGCTGCTTTGTGATTAATGAACTCGAGAACGCAGTGGCAGGCGGCCGCCCGCGCCAGCGCGCTTTGCAAACACAACAGTTGTGTCAAAGTACACACAATACCATTGTTTTGACAGACCCGTGTCCGCCGCTGGCTATCACTGAACAAATGGACAGCTTTTGCGCTTTTTTAACTTTATTATGTACATACTTGTCTGTAATAGCTTTGATTGAAAAATAATTGGCCTTTGTATGCGAAGGCATGCAATGAATCGAGAATGGACACTATAAAGTATTATTTACACCCCTTTGCAAGTAGCTGATATTGACTGATAAGAAATTCGTTAGTGTGTGAAACGATATTACAGGAGTATTTCAACCATTTCTGATGATTTTATTAATCATTTTACTAACTCAAATTTAGAGCTCATTGTAGGCTTTTCCTACATTATCATTAAACAAACAGTAGTACAAACTTCCCCGATGGTTTAAAATTCATTATTTTAATGTACACCTTCAACCCGTTTTTCACTAACGGCCTCGTTTTATGGCTAACATTTCGGTATAAATTGCCAAACAACATTTAATTAATTTACTTGTATAGGGACCTCTCCGATTTTGAACAGCCTCAAAGCAGGTAAGAAACCTATGTACGAATTCCTTAATTACCGAGGTTGTAAAACCTACAGCTATATGATAAAATGTGGTAAAATATTTACACCTTAAACAAAAGGACCCGAGTGCTAGAAGTATTTGTCGAGCAAACAGCGGAAGTTTTGTGAGATGGAAAAGGTATTTGATTAGAAACCTCATTTTGGCGCAAAAGTAGTGTGTTAAAAACTCGGAGAGCTCTCGTAGAGGTCTGCTACGTGCGTAGACCCGCGTAGCCATATCTACGCTCGTAGCAAAAGAAGTGCGTTAGTCAATGGAATCACAAACTGGCCTGTTCATCAAATATCTATTGATCCTTGAAGTGGCCATTCAAATTGTGCTGACCGTTTTAAATGTATTGAATGCAATCCCCATAAAACTTTGAAATAATCAATAGCACCATCACGTCGATATGATGTCGATAATCGATGGGATATAAGTGTGGTAATCCACATCACACTAATATTATAAACGCGAAAGTTTGAAAGGATAGATGTTTGGATAGATGTTTTCTTTGAACTGGCCAGTACTATGAATGGCAACTTCATAGGTACCACCTCATTTCCTTAAGCCCTTTTCTCAGCAATAAGGCTCACATTCACTTGTCATTATTCTTTGTCTGGTTAGGATTGTAGTTTTTATAAACTAGAATAGAACATTTCCTAGACTTACCTCTCGACCGTTGAGTGCAAAGGTGAGGTTGGCGGGAGGCTGTGCGGGAGGGGAGGCGCATGTCGCCCTCAGAGTGGAACCCACTCCGTACCAGGACCGGTCCGACACCAGCTTAGGTCCCCATTCCGGAGCCTCTGCAAGAAACATAAAACTTGAGTGCCTGCTGCTACCATCGATTCGGCGTAGCCTTGGAGAGACGCACTTAAAATAACTGTTCATAAAAGTATAGGAATATAGTCCTTATCGAATTGTGTGGTTCAAATATTTTGTTATTGGAGTGTGATGAAATATTGTACGCGTAGTCAATGATAATACAAGTGCTACACGACATGCGGTAAAAATAATATGAAATGATTTTTAACCGACTTCAGGAGGAAGATTGGTGTATGTATAATTATAATATTATGTATATATAATTTTATAGCATGATCCCGAAAAGTTCCCGAAGGAATTTGAAATCGCTTTATACTTTATAAAACACATCCAGAACACACCAAGGTATTGTAAAATTGTACTATTATATAGCTTCAAACCTGAAAAAAAAACATAAAATAAAATGCATAAAATTATTAAAGTCGTATCTCGTTTCAGTCAGCTTCAATATTGATCATGGTACATACCTTTCGTGTATATCAGTTACAGCAAAAATCCAATTTCATCCAAAAATAAATTCGCAACTACATTTAAATTGCTTGCTCTCTTTATTCAAAATTCTATCCAAAAGTGGGATTGCTCTCGTTATGAAGAGCCATTACGATCCAGGGAAATAACATACCTAAAAGTTTCATAAATTATATGGGATACCGCGGACAGAATTTGGCTTTTGGATGTAAAATGTAATGAATGTAAGCTGTAGGCATCTACAACCATAATTGTACGAGAATGTTCTCATTTAAGACTGAAGGTAATTTATTATTAGGTTCTCGTAACTTGTTGTTTAAAGAGAAGGATAATTTTTGTTTTTATTTTCTGGAAACCTCTTTGTGTGATAGATACCTTTCTATTTTAGTGGGAAAGAGAAAAAAACTAATTATTACCCAACAATGATAATAATAAATTAAGTATAATCCTACATGAGTATCTATACTAATATAATATATATCCGAAAGTAACTCTGTCTGTCGGTTTCTTTTTCACACCGAAACGAAATCTTAATGAAATTTTGCAGGAAGGTAAATAGTATCCCGGTGACGGGAAAAGTGCGGGCGAAGCCACGGGCAGCTAGTTATCCAATAAAATGCGATAGAAACCAAACATTTATCAATATACACATGACAGATTTCCAAATTTAGTTCCGTGTCGTTCTTTTTATATGCATAAGCAATCATAATCAGGTTTTTCGCAGGAATTTCGGAACGAAAGGTATTAAGGGAGTTTTATACGTTCTGACTCGTCAAGTCATACAAAAATAAAGTTCAAAGTACTAAGGTAAGTACAAACAATTTAAAGAATTTGATCATACCACTGTTCACGCCATCTGACCCAATGGCGTTTTACACGCGTACAATTTAACCATCTAACTTTAAATCAATTTGAGATATGTAATGCCCCTGAGTGACCGACATACAAAATTATTCCCATCTGTTACCCTGCTCTGTCACCAATGGGCAGTTGAGACAAAAAGCTAAATCAGTCCCCTTTTTGCAACGGTGGTGGGACAGATCGAGCTTTTAATAAAAAAAGTTCGTCCCGTGTCCCTTGGTAATCACGAGGTGATAAATCGAACAATAAAAAAAAAGAGTTCAAAATGACCCCCTATTCGGAACGGTGGGAAAGATATACCTTTTATTAATTGAAAAGTTCATCGAAGTGGACACAGTTCACACGTTCAATCAAAATTAAGTTCCAATAACACACTAGTTCGTAGAGCTCAGTGATTCATCAAATCCAAATTAATCTCTTCTCAATTGATTATACAATGCCGTTTCTATACTGCTAGTTCTCATATCTATAAACTATACGTTCCGTTAAACTCCTAATAGAGTCCACAGATGATCGGAATGCTGGCTTTTATTTCGGTCAACGAATTAGCATTGCCATTCAACGTGGCAATGCTGCCAGCATTCTGACCACTTTGTCTTCTGGTGACGGCTTAGATTTTTAGAAAATATATATTTAGAAAATATAAGTGTCGGTAAATATTAGTTGTAATTATTATCGTATTTTCTTTATAAATGGATTGTAATTTTATTTGTTTATAAAATTTGAGATCAATTTATTTAAATAAAGGATGAAAATACGTTCCGTTGTATAGAATCAGCTTCGTCCCTTCGCTATCAGATTGTATGTAATGTAATACAGGTACAATATCAAGCAAAGATCTCCATAATCCCAGCAAAGCCGCCAGTAGGTAACGCTGACAGTGTAAACCTATTGAATATGGACCATACTGCGCCAATGCTATTCAAACTAATGCTACCGCATTAAAGCTTTCTGGCTGAGCCGCGTTTCAACACTCAACATACTCATATTGGAAATTAGAGATAAAGCTGGATATACCAAAATCGGTGTCATAAAATAACGCTTATGACGTAAGGTTGTTTTAGAATGTTCTTTGCCTGTAATATCCGCGCGCTATCAGTTGGTACGGAGTCTTGTAAAAGTTAAGTGCGTATTCACACAGCGGATCCGTTTTTTACAGGACCGTTTTTACGGATCCTTCGCTATTGGAAACAATTGTTCACTGGATCCGGAAGGCTGTCGGTTGTGTGAACTCGCTCCTACAATTGAATCATCCATTATGAAAAAAAAACGGATCCCGTGAAACGGATGCTGTTAAATGCGCCCTATAACTTAGGTTTTTGTATCGTTATAAAATGCGACAACCTCTGTGGCACGGTGGGCGAAGGTCTGGTCTAGATAATGCTGTGTGAATTGTCCAAGCATTAATATTATTATTATCTAAATATTACAAGCTGAAGTCGCAAGCGGAAGTGAGTTGTGCGGTAGCGGTGTTGAGCATGTGAGCGCCAACCTTTAAGATCCATTATAACACATATCGAAATCAAATTGCCTGAGTCAATAGGGATTAAACTATCGCTCAAAACTCACGCTGAGTCCAGTGTGTTTGCAGGTGACGTTTGTTTAAGCTATACCATTAATGCTCTCAGTTCTCTTTAAGGCACGTCTGTTTACTTTCGTTTGCGGTTCTGAGCGATTGCGAATATAAATAGATCCTTTTTTTAATAAAAAATATCGTTTTTCTTCGCTTGAAAATAAGTGTTCTTTGGCTTTCCTAAGATAGAAAATAATTTAATTTTCTCGATTCTGTGAAAGAAAAATCGATATCTTTAAAGGTTCGAAGACAATATTGGACGGGAGGAAACCAAGGTTTGCCAAGTTGCGGTCTCCACTCAGGAACACATTTACCCCAGCACAGTTGCCGGTTCTATGGACGGTGTACTGCCACTTTAGCTTTCTAATTCTTTGAGCTATTTCGATAGCTTTGGTCAACCCGAAACGACCAGATCGTGATCATAATGGGTTAGAACCATGTCCAACTAAGAATAAATAAATGAAATAATAAAATAAAATAAAAATGCTTTATTTCAGACAACCATGGGTCCATGTTACGAGTCATATGTTTACGAGTAGGTACATATTTACACATAAAAATACAATAAAATAGAAAAGAATATATGTATATAACAACAATTTAACAATTAGCATAGGCACTGTGTACAGCGAATGAACGAAAACACATACAATAGCACGTTTTTAAAACAAAAACGGCTTTACTTTGACAAGGGCTCATCACACGTTGACAACGCGCTAATTTTATTTATGACGCCCCGACTCTGCACGGATAGATTCTATCGCCTATGTTCATCAGGGATAATGTAGGATTCTAATGGTGAAGAATTAAAATTAGTCCAGTTAGTAAGTTAGTCCAGTAGTTTCGGAGCCAAACCAACAAAAAATAAAACAATTTAAACAAACCAACAAAAAACCTTTCCTGTTTTAATATTAGTGTACAAAATTTTACGCAAAATGTTTACTCTGACAAGGTTCCGCCTGATTGACATTTAACATTCCATGAGTAATAATCACTATTCAGATTTGTTCACGACACATTCGTTATTATGTTGCATAGGGAAGCATTCACACAGAATCCGTTTTACGGATTCGATTATAGGGTTTCGAGATCGATTTTGAAACCCTTTTGGTCTCGCTCTGTCTATACTTTTTTACCTCTGTAATATCTCAGTAACAGCGGCAACTTGAAATGATAAATAATAAAACGTTTTGTGTGCAGATTGAAAAAAAATGCGATTTCGAAATTTTAAAAGAGACCTACAAGGTCAAGTGGGTTATTAATTGAGACTTGTACACTTCAATAGTTTTAGAAATTTCTGTAGGTTTCATACTAATTAAAATATTTTGAAATAAGTCAAAAAATTACCGCCAACTCCGAAGTTTGCAAAGCAATCCATCTGAAATGTAGGATATCAAAGTCTCTAACCGTATTTACACATTTGTATAATTGACAGACGTTCGAAATCCTCGGCGCGCGAGTGCAACTCGCACTTGACAGATCTTGTATTTTCGTGATGGCGTATGTAGTTGTAGGAGCGAGTGTACACACCCGACAGTATTTCGGATTGGACGATCCGTAATAAACGGTCCTGTAAAAACGGATCCGATGTGATTGCGCCCTAAGTGAATCTAGTCGTGTCAAGCAATACCTAGTTATTATGTAGATGTGGAACGATGTTGTTGATTGGCTGCTCATAAAATCAACTATGCGGCAGAAACTGTGTTATTATTGCCTACTGACTTGCTAGTTTCATATCCATCCGTGCATGTAATTATTCAATGCATAGTAAATAATAGAATCAGGCGTTATTTGGCGGAAATCCATTGCAAATAAAATTTATATATATATTTATTTATTCACAATTCCACGGAAACCGTCTCTGATGAGATCCAACAAAATCCGTTCGCGTGCACCGCCCTCCCTAATACAAATTGACATGCCATGCAATCAGAGAAGGTAAAACACATGACGCAATATAAAATTTCCAAGTCAGTTACTCTCCAACTTCAAGCACACACATAACTTAAGAGGAAGCGCGCCATTTGTGAAAAGGATAGGCATAGGATTTGGCGTTCATAGGAGCGGGACAGAGCATACGTTTCTGGAACGGGGCGTAAGCGCAAAAACCAAGTTTTTGCTTATTTACAAGAAAACTACTTATGAAGAAATTGGTTCAAGGAATACTATATTATTAGTATTTAGTAATTACCTACTAATTAAAATATATGTCATTTCAATAGACCGCAGGATTCCTGAGATCTGGACTAAAATATTTGAAAAACAGCGCACTTTCATGATTTTTTAAATCGCATTTTTATTTCTTAATCATGTCATTCAAGGAACCTGAGAAAAAAAAATGAATTTTTACAATTCGCCTTTTTTATTATGGGGATTTTGTGAATAGTTTGACAACCAACCCGGTCAAGTTCGCCTCTTAATTTGTAGAAGAAAAAAAAAAAACAGACCAACTACACACTAAAAAAACTTATCAGTGGAGAGACGAAACTAGTTGACACCTTACTTTGATAGGTTTTTACCCGACTACCGACAGGGGAGGGTTATGAGGTTAGCACCCTATGTTTGTATGTTTGTATGTTTGTATGTTTGTATGTTTGTATGTTTGTATGTTTGTATGTTTGTATATTTGTATGTTTGTATGTTTGTATGTATGTGGCCAATTTCTTTGTTCCCACGTAGCGCTGAAACTACTGGTTCGATTTCAACAAATTATGTATCGATTGATTCGTCTCAATACCCCGATGGTTATAGGCTATAGGATTTAGGGCTCCGACCATGAATAAGCCTTCAAAACGCGTATTAAAGTTTAGGTAGCCGCAGGCTGCAGGCCCCATAGAGAAAAATTACAATACCTACGACCTATTTTCATTTCAACTCTATGCCTATCAAATATGACCGATACGTCATTCTATTTTGTCAATGTAAATGTTTCAAACTTTTATAACTTTCACGTAGTCGGGTTGTAGTTTTTAACTTTATCTTGTTCATTGTGTAGTTGGTGTGGCATTTTCTTCTACAATAGTTTCCATTCTAATAATGTTCAGTGCTTAGCGGTGTCATCAGCTCAAGGTTGATCTACGAGTGTGTATCAAGTCATTACACATATACGGAGGTCTAAGCATAATTTGATAGCGCTCCTGGCAAGTTTCCCTTACGCTGTGAGCCACATCTGGAGACATACATTTATCTTGCAACTAAACAAAATACGGCTGTGAAATACAGCAGATTCCCTGTACTTATAACACCTTCAATGCGAGCACCAATTTGCCTGCTTTTCCAATTTGCCGTGATGTTTATGGCAAATAAAAACCCTTGCTTCGCGGCTGTGGTAGTGTACCTAAGTGGGCTAGCGAGGTAAACAAAACACGATGCCTATTTGTGTTTTTTCTCTAGATGTATGACTTCTGTAAATCAACTTCGAAAAAACGGAGGAGGTTTTATGTTCGGCTGTATGTATGCTAGAATAGAGAATAATGTTCCGAGGCGACAACTTAAAAACAGTGTAAAATTATGGGATTCGAAGTCGGTTTTATTAGCTTTTCCTAGACAATAAAATGATCTGACATTTAATTACTCTCATTGAAATGTCGACATTTATATAGAGCTTGTTATTTGAGGTCAAAAGAAAGAGAATTTTAATAAAAAAGACTATATTTATGTAAAATTTTAAGTTTTACTTTTTATGCGAACTATAACGGAAGCAGCACAAATAAAACCTAGAATTTTACTGCGATAGCGTGACCATTGACGATAGACAGCCAGTGCCGTGAAATGTTTCATGCATTTTCAAACAATGGAATTTCTGTATTTCCTAAAAGAGCTGCCTTCATGGTGAATGCCAAAAGGAATTTCCAAACGTAGGTTTTTTTAATGGTCATAGCACGTACTGAGAAATTAGAAGTCAGTTCAGTACAAAAATAACATGGTTTACGGTAGATTATTTTACAAGCGGCCACCTCGCACAATTTCGTGCACAAAGAACATAATTTTTTGGGTGGATAAGCAGCTTTTGGATGCAGAATCTAAAAATAAAATAGAGTTACAGAATCAGAAATTTCTTTTCCCGTTACTTTAGCTTAGTTGTATACTCGTAATTTTTATTTAAGTCTGTGGATTTTGGATTACAAGTAAAATAAAATGAACAACAATAAGAACCTCTGCGATAAGGATACCAAATTGAATAATAAAGTTATCGAGGCCGGAAACTGGACGAGATTGTACGGGACATCCTGCCATCTGCGATTAGCGAAGTTTCTACAGATTTTTACCGTCAATATTTACTTTCAGTACTTTTCCTTTTATTAAGAAAATTCAATTTGACTCTCGATTTACTCTATTGGCAGAACCTTCATAGTTAAAACAAATAGATTCAAGTTTAATTCATGCAAGCAGGGACTTTAATTGAGAAGTTCACAGTTTCTTTTGTGATTTTCTTTTTTTGTCTCTTGAAACTGTGTCAATAAAAATGTGTCCACTTTCAGACTAGCTGTTACTTCCATAATTCCCTATTTTTTCCTTCTTAAACCAGCTCTTTTTTTTCTGTAATACCTTTCAAAACAAAACAAAACAAAAAGTATTTAAATCGGCCCAGCCGTTCTCGATTTTTAAGGAGATAAACGACAGCAATTGATTTTTATATATAGAAAAGGCTATAAATGATTCTTACTAACTAACAAAAAGGCAGTTCAGGATAATCAGAAACTCACCAACAACTTCCAAAGGTGCTGATCGTATCTCGGTGTGGAAGGTGGGTGCATCAGCTGACACTTCGCACCGGAAGCGGCCTGCCATAGCCGGTGTGGCCTGCTGCAACACCACTCGATGAGCTCCCGATCGGGATATCTGTGATAAACGATAAAATGACTATTACGAACTGGAATTACAGCCTGAGTGTGCGTCTGTACAGCGGATCATTGTGTGAATCACAGTGGTCCGCTGTACAGGATCGGTACATATCTCGTTTTAAGGCTTTCTGTCAATGCTTTCACACGAACAGCGTATGGGTTAAGTAGGTACACACAGAAGTCTATCAACGCTTGCGAGTCCATTATAAAAACATGTTCATCGAATGCTGTTAGGGCTGCCTCGTTACTGCAGTGCTTTAGAAACGTTCGCGAATACGTTCATTGACGACTTTGCAGCGATTATACGAAAGCGAGTCGCTTCAAACATGAGCAGTCGCAACAGCATTCTGAAAATAATATCAGAGAAGTCCGAGTGTACCATTCTTCACCACTGAAAATAGTTATAATTTTGATGTACACCTATTTGATTTTTCTTTGTATAACTATCCTTAAACGTCAACAAATACGTCGCTCCTGGTGTTTATGTTCAATCACACCGTATTTCGCCATACAGGATAGGCACGGAAATTTTATTTTATCGCGTTGCGCGGTCCTTGAATACTGTCTTGACGATGACGGTACAGCGCCCACCATCACACTTAAGAAAGCGAAGAGGTGGTCTAAGATAGAGCACGCTTTCCCAAAAGGTACTTAGTTTACTTATTCACTCGGGATTTGAAGGCTCCGAGATTGTACTCTACCGGCAAAAACAGACGTGGGAAGTTCGTTCCACTCTTTACTGCTGGTACAAATAACGAAAGTAGAGCGGAAACGTTTGGTTCGGCACAGTGGTATGTTGACCAGGTATGGTATTTACCAGCACGTCTACTTGTCCGGTGGTGGAAGTGGGAGGAAGGGATAAGGTGTGAGTGAACTCGCTTCTAAAACTGCATATGCAATCACCGAAAGAAAAAACGAATACAGTAAACGCATAACGCGATCTACATTTATGCAGGAGTTGGAGAGACCAAGTTTTCCATTAAACTATTACCCGCCACCACACGAGATGAAAAATCCTCGTATGATTCCGCTCCTACTTCACGTAAAATGCAAACCATAGCCATCTTTTGATTTGACAAAAGTTATGAGTCATTATAGACTGAACCCTTCAAAAGTGTCATAGGATCATGAAAAATATGAGTGGAAATAAATCGCCTAACAAACAAACCCCAGTTAGATTTTAAACGCTGATTTGCAACGGTGCTAGACGTGGCTGTGGTATGGGTCGGTCGCGTACAATAACATGAAATACATGTATGAATGCGTTGCCTTTGTACTTTGTATGAGAGAGCAAAAGCCAGTAACCAATTTATCCCTTACAGAGCATTGCGTAAGAGCGAGTTTTGTTCAATTAGCGATGTGGTGTTGTGGTCGATGAACGCCGTAACCGCGCCAAACCGTAGAAATAGCAACCAAGCCGCGTGGACTACAAAACGACTGCTTTAATTAAACTAATTTGAGTAATCGTTTCCGCTAAAATCACAGGAATGATGAGCAATTAGTTTACTGCCATATCTAACTTATCATTATCAATAGATAGTGAGGGAATATAATATAGAGTGCACGTGTTTGTGCCCACACACTTGGGAACTTTTATAATGACCTACGCATACGGCTAGTCTCCGTTGAGACTGGCTGAAATTCGGCTAGAAAGATAGATAGTCTTTTTTTTCTTAGAAAGACATCATTATTAATACACATGACACATTTAATAAATAACCTATTTACCGGTTCTAATAGGCGACTTCCAAAAAAAGAAGGATGTTCTATGTTCGGTTGTATGTATGTTTTTATGTACTACCTATATTCTTCGATTTCTCCGTCATTTCTGTCCCGATTTTGATGATTCTTTTGCAGTTGTATAAAGGATGATCCCAAGGTTTTCCGATAAAATTGTTATTACCGAAGGATTTTTTATCCCGCAAAACTTAAAACTGTCTGAAACTAAACGATTCGAAGTTGCTTTATACCAAATTATATTTTAGTTTTTCTATGTATTATAAAAATATCTATCTATGTAATGTAATGTTTATAAGTCATCTAGTACCCACAACCAATACAAGCTCTGCTTAGTTTGGGGCTAGATGATACTGTGTGGGTTGTCGAGCATTAATCATCTAGGTTCTAGATAACTTTTGCCAGAATTATCAGTTTGGTTTCTTAAATAAACTGTTCGTATACCTAACTAGGTTACATAATCCATTCCTATCCAGATGTGATAGATGCTGATTGATTAATTGATCAAATAGGCAAGTGTCATGTTATTAAGCCTAAGTAAATGTGATACTGTAATCAAATTTCCATACGACCTGATTCACGATAACAGGTGTTTAATAATTAATCCGAAGTAATGCAATAGACTAATGGTGTAACCTATTTATGAGAGGTAGGCATCATGAAAGTCCGAATAGGTATCATAAAAGATTTCTCAGTGAAAAAAACATCTTCCAAATACAAGAAATAGAAAAGAATTCAGGCACGCCCCTAAGAACAATTGCAAGATGCCTGTGAACCTTCGTGATGGAGTGGCTTTTAGGTAGATAAGGTTTATTTGCACGTATCTAACTAACAAGCTTCAAATTACTCTTGGAAACCAAGATATTTTAACAACTAAAACTTGCACTCAGCAAGAGTAGGAACATACGTACCTTCTTCCTAATTACACTTCAAACTTACCCTCCGATCTTACTAAAGGTTCACTGTTCGCCTGCGGCAAAAATCTACAAAGCATGTATAGTGGCGAGTTAGAGAAACAATGTATTCTGTTGTGAGTTGCGCAAAGTCGTTTGATGTTTTGTAGTATGTTTTGTTTTGTGTAGTAATAGTTTTGGCGCAGGAAACCAGGTACGAGTTTTATTACAACTTTAGCTAGGAGAAAACCGTTCACTAAGGCCCGGACTCCACCGAAGCGGTGATGTGTGGAAATGTCCATAGCGGAGACGAGAAGAGACGTTTTTCAACTAGGGTGTCTCCACAGACACTGTGCGGGAATTTGTATTGGCGGGACTGGAGCGGAGGTGTGCTAGTTTAAAGCAGAGATCACCATCTCCCTCTGCCTAGAGCGGCTGAGCTGCGTGCGGCGAGCGTCGGATGTTTATTGCACTAATAGCGAGGCACAGCTCACATCTCCTCTTCGATATTTCTTTGTTTCTTCGCATACAAATATGACACATCTCCGTTCGGTGATCTCCTCTGAAGCTGAGCGGAAACGAGATGTGTGAATAACGACGTTCTATTGTTTGTTTAAAACTAATCTCTTCTCCGCTCATATCAACTCAGCTTTGGTGGACTCGACCCTTTGGGAGTAGGTAGTAGATACGAAGGCAAGTAGTCTGCTTTTGAGTTGACCCCGTCAAACACAAATGTTTCGGCATTAGGTACAATACTACTGCACGGTGGTTTTTGGTTGTGTACTTACACAAGTTTTTGCGGCTACGCACGCGTTGTTTCTGTTATAAAAGTAACCTATAGTACGTTATTTCAAATCAACAAAGACCTAATTATTTATTCATCGGAAACGTTATAAGGTTACTTCTATCCCAAAGGAACTGGATTTGTGGGATTAAAATTTGCCTCTAATACATCTATGTATAATTTTAGACTAACATCTATCCAAAATATCAGCCCGATACAATCTGTAGTTGTGTTTGGCGTGAAGAAATAGCAAACATCCATCCTACTCTGCATTTCTAATGTGATTACAGAAAGAGGAAAGAATCTACTTACGTCTACTTCAATACCCGGTAACGGGAACACCCGGGTATGCGGCAGTTCTTTGGGTATGTATCTGTAGAACTCCTCGCGGCCCCTATACCACTTGATGCTGTACAACGCCTCCTCGTCTTCCAACTGCCAGCTACATTCCAACGTCACTGTCTCCCCCACTAGTACCGCGTTTGGTACGTTAATCTCCAAGTTGTGTAGACCGCGAACTCCTGGGGACAAGGAATAAAGCTGTTCTAAAATGATATTAAGAGTACAGAAGAAATAGACAAGGGAAAGCGACTGGTAAAAGAGAGGAATGCCGTTGGGTGGCTTAGAATTCCACTCTACCAACGCACCCTCAACTCATTCAGTGGGCGTCGTTTGTGAGGGATACCCGGGGGCGGGCAGCAGCGCCTTCTTCAGAACAATTCTACCACCGAACTGTGATCCAAACTCACATGCCATTACCCCTATTAGATAAAAGCCAAAAAGGAGCATATCAGGGGGAGATCTGTGCCCAACAGGTGGACCAATAAGTATAGGCATTAGCCTATACTCACCTCATTAGTTATCACCTCAACCATTAGGTTGAGGTGAGCAAATGATAGGAGTGCCAAAGAGGAGTGTGGTAGACGATACCTTGAGGTACCTTTGAGTTGGTATATGATGGACGATACTTAGTTATCATAGATTTTCAGTTTGTTATTAAATTATGTCTGTTGTAGGTTAGCTGATTGAGTCTCAAAAATGTATTGTGATTTTATGACTCGTAAATGCAAGGATTTTAGAGGTGCATTTCTCCAAAAAATAACGAAACTATAAAATTAAAAAGTTAGTCGTTTGTTTTCGTAGTGTATCTTATGTAGCTGTAGCTCTCGTATAACAAAAAGCTTATTTCGATCTAAATCTCATCTACCCGCATACAAGAAGCTAGTTTTCGAAATCTGACAAAAACGTTCACGAGCCTCGAGGCTTTATATCCGTTTACGTAGTGCCCGTAAATGGAAGAAATTGAAAATTAGTGGAAGTATCAAACAAAGTAATAAGCGTGTTTTAAAAAACTATAAACCGACAAGACAACACAGGGTGGAAAGGGACGACGGCCCTTCACATAAATTCGAGATTATGTATCTTTAGCACTATATTTTTCTCCAAGAAACTATGTCTCTTTCCACCCTGTATATTCCTAAATAGTGACAATGGGTTTGGGGAGACACTACGATAGCGCGATATAATTTTTCTAGTGGCGTCATCTATTTATAGTTAAAATTCGAGTCTAATTTAGTTAGATGTCATCACATCTATCACTCATCAGTGATGAATGACACATGGGCAAAACGACGAATGAAAAGACATCTTGTTTACGCCCGTTCCTATGGAAACCATTCGCTACGAGTGATGTGAAAATTTATCATGTGATGATGCTTTAGATACTTTTATGGGAACATCTCAAAATTAACCTTCGTACAACATGGAGAGAATCATCAAAATCTTTTATTTACTTTTTCGTAAACTAAGTCGGATTTTTTTCAAATATTTATTCCTTGTTCTGGGAAACCTCCTGAAAGAATGGCCCTTCCTGTTTGGTTATACCCTGCGTGGTAAAATAAGGTAATTGGTTCACACGTTTGTTCGTTCATTACCTTACGGATAAGCTTAAGAAAACTTTAAATTTACGTTCAAGAATGCGATAAATTGTAACTTACTTACAATTTATCGCATTCTAGAACGTAAATTTCCTTTCGTGTGATTATTTTCCGGAAAATTATCATAAAGTAACTAGAATTTTTATAATTTTACGGGTTTCTTACTATGTGATCGTGACATATCCATATAATTCCTTATAAATTATACTTATCGCACGAGGAAAGGAGGTGGGGGGTCTGGTCCCGGGTGGCTCTAATGAGCTATGTCCTTCAGTCCTTACGGAGTTCAAGGGTATTTATTATATTACAAGTAATAAGTACACCATATTTTAAGGAAATGAAGTTTATAAGTTCATTTTCAAATATGACATGGTATTTTTTCAACTCACTCACACTCATCATTTTCGTTTCAGGACACAATCAGTATTGCGTATCTAGCAGCGGATTAAGAATGAATGTGCCATATAAATTCTTAACTACATTCGGCGACTAAATTCTTTAGACCCAAGGTCAATAGGTCACCTCGGTGCAAAACAAATTGTGATCATAAAAATACACAATAACCAAAAAAACAATATTGAGGTACTTATGAAAGGGTGATAATTAAACTGACTTCATTAAAATAGCATTATTCTCCTTTGTACTCTGAATTACTAAGTCAGCCATCATCAATGCGCATCTAAAATACTATCTAGCCACTAACTATATAGTATCATGTATATCTTCGATGTTGGCTACTCCTGACTGACGACCTCTGTGGCACGGTGGGCGAAGGCCCACCTGCGACGCAGGAGTTTGCGGGTTCGATTCCCGCCTTGTGACAAATTTTTGTACGGTTCCGGGTGTTCAGGTCGGTTTATAAGTATAATAAAAAATATCTATGTATGTAATGTATTGTATTATGTATATCAGTCATCTAGTACTCATAACACTTTTTAATCCAATTTTGCAGTTCAGATTTTCATGATATAAGAATACGATATATAATGATATTAATATAGATAATTTCACATGCTAAGTTAAAAGATATGGTGTTTTCTAGTTTTAACTTGAGCTATATCTTTTTGAGGAACATAATGTTGAAGCTGTAATTTCAGTGCTTGCAACCTATAGGTACGCCCCCCTAGCACGGGGATTGTTGTCTAGGGTAGAATAGAGAAAAATTACGTCACTTCGTCATCCAATGCGTAAATTATTTGAAATGCATTCCATCAATTTCAATAATGTACGCAATGTATGGCGATGCAATGTCATTATTGTCTATTCTACCCTAGACAACAATCCCCGTGCTGAGGGGCTGGTACTCCCCCCCCCCCCCTCCTGTCAGTTATTTTGTAGGTGGTTTAGCCAGTTTGTGTTTAATGTAATTTTGTGACTTGTTTGCATATGGTCTGAAATAAACGATGAATTTCTAGTTTTTCAACATTTGAGTAGGTATAGTAGGTAAGTAGTAAGTAAGGTAGGTGTACCTACGTAGGATTGTGTTCGTCAGATACTTTTTACGTTGTGGGTAACCATAACCCTCACGTAAACCTTCCCTAGTAGGTACATAATAATAAACTACGAAGAAGTAAAAACTTTACGAGAAATTCTTTTACTTTATCATAAAGTCTGCTACGAGTAGGTACCTACCTACAACGTCAAGCTTGTTGTGTAAGGTAAATACATCCATACTTCCATACTATATACTATGCTAGCTGCTGCCCGCGGCTTCGGACGCTGTTTTCGAGTAGCCTATGTCCGTCTCCGGGATACCATTTACCTCCCTGCAAAATTTCATCAAGATCCGTTCAGCCGTTCAGGCTTGGGTAACAGACAGACAAAGTCACTTTCGAATTTATAATCCCACTATATCCCATAATCCCATCCCATCCAATGTTTAGATGGATGGATGTTTGTTACTCAATCACGCCAGAATGGCTGAACGGATCTAGATCAAATTTGGCATAGAGATAGATTATAGTCTGGAATAGCACATAGGCTAATTTTCATCCTGTAATTCTCACGGGAACGAACTACGCGGATGAAACCGCAAGGCGCTGCTAGTATTATACATATACCTATAGTAAGGATAGGCGCGATTGTCTTTTGTTTTTCATACAATTATCCACGCAGACGTCACATATCCTCCAGTACCAAAACCTCCAGTGTATACGAAAAACAAAGTGGTTCGCTCTAGTTTTTAAAAAATATCTATAGTCCACTCCGCGTAATAAGAGGTTTTATGTACGTATTATGAGTAGGTACTTTTTAATCTAAAAGAAATCCCTGGATCTACTTAAATAAGCTTAAAATATATACGTGGCACTTTTATGTAAAGGAGCTCAAACAGAATATTCTTTGCGAGACTTCATTTTCCTCATCTCACATAATCCATATCAAATTCGTTACATCATGAACGTCTAGTCTAGTAGGTACAATATCAAATAGTATCTCTGGTTCTTTTGAAATTAGATGCAAATTTTTTATGCATAGGTTGGCATAGGTTTATACCATACATGAGATTTCAAAGACTTCATCCCTCTGGACTACAACATGGGGTTTTTTAAATAGGGTCTTCTAAGGCATTTAAAGGGTCGGCAACGCGCTTGTGATGACAGCGGGTTAAATTGTCTAAGGATGTCCCTGATGTTACAGGCGTCCATAGGCTGCGGTAACCGCTTCCCATCAGGCCGCACGCCTGTTTGCCACCTTGGTGGTATAAAAAAAAAGAAAAGTAGGTACAACAGGTTCAGTATCAATTTACGAGTATTTGCCCTTGTTCTGCATTTTACATAAGGCCATTTCGTATTTTTGGCTCCAGATCGTGTTGTTCTCATTTTGTCTTCCTTGTGTTGCCTTTCAAGAGTTTAATTTGATTATTTGAGACTTGTGCAAATAAATTCGAGAGCCAAAATCCATTAGTGCTCGACCGGCGTTCAAACAGAGTTTGAGCATGTTTGAATCTTTGATTAAGATGAACTAGGTACCAACTTAATGGGTGAAATTTCATGACCTCTGAGTGGGAAAGGTCACACAAAGTGCCTTTGATCAGATGCAACCACAATCATTATGATCAGATGGGAATAACCCGCCCATTTTAATGAAAATCGTCATGTTGACTTTTTCTGTGAAATATATGCACATATAAATATATGACCAATTAAGCATTTTCGTTTATTTGCCTGGGGCCTTGGCGACGCGTCTTGCGGCGCGTCCTGTGTCTGCGACTGGGATCGTAATGTCACTTTTCCACAAGTCGCACCGCGGCGACTTGTGGCACACTCCAACAACTTCTTTGATTTGTTCTCGCCGCGGACGTAGACACAAGACGCAGGATGCGCGGGCGGACATGTCCTGGCCTGGGGGCGACTGTACTTCACCGTACTTGTGATAAAAGGTAGCCATTTTCGGTCATCGATTACATCTAAAACATTGGTCTCGCCGAATTCGCGGGGACAGACTCCAGGTTACCCAATTGACCAACAAGCAGGTGCCAAAATATTATAAAAGTACTTTCACAACTTTATCTACTATAAGCAATATTATTGCAGAGATTTATTTTATAAACTGGAAAGGAGCCAGGAGCAATTCCAATATAGGAAATTCACATTAACTAGTTTATGTGAAGCAGCATCGCAGCGGCATCTTGTTCCTCATCGTATGTCAGATTTGTTTTTGTTTTTTTAAACGGAACAAAATGACTTTGCTATTTGGCATGTTTCTGGTATGCAACCAAGGTTTTATTAAAGCAAACGATTGTATAACCCTAAAGTAGGAACAACTATATGCCATATCAATTAGCGTCTAAGTGATTTTCTCAGCCTACCGGCTTTAATACGCAGTCACAAGGGCCTCACGATTAAATCGGCTTAAATTGTCAATCCTCAAAGGAAAATTACTGTAACAGGTAGAAGGTATTGTGGAGTACGTTGGATGATGGTACCTTTTATTAACGACTAGTTTCTATCCGCGGCTTCTCACGCGTTGTTTTCTATGGAAACATTTGTTTTCTATCCCATGGGAACAAATTTTTGGGATAAAAAGATTAATTCCAGACCTAGAACTACCTGTATGCTAAATTTCAACCCGATCCGTTTATTTCTTTAGAGGTAACAAAAATACAAACATCCATCCTTAGATAAAAATAAAAAAGGTGTGCTTAGGTACTAGCTTCTCGAAAGTGGAAGGCCTAAATTAGGTCCAATTAGGTCCACCCACCTCAGTCATCGTCAGACCGCGGCGCCGCGCCGCCGGCGTTCGTGTTTCGCGTCCTTGCCTATTTCTTATTTCGCCATTTGCAGACTGGGACAGAAATATACGATACATGTCGTGCATGGGCTGCATATTGTTGTCTCAATTGCACTTCTGTCTAAGGTACGTTTTTCCATCTTTGTTGTTCATTAGGTAGGTATATTGGACTAAAATGGAAATAGCGTTTGGTTGTAACACAACACAGGCCATTTGTTGAGTTAGCGCTGGGAGAACGTACCCTGTCTTCTGCATTTTACAGATCCAAGCTTTCGCATTTATAATATTAGTGTGAATCTTAAGATTAATTAATGTGATTATTCGTCAGTTAACACAGTTCTAGTGAATCAAACTCTATAAGCAAAAACGTAATATCTTGACATGGTTGAACTAGTTGGAAGTTATGAATCAAAACCAAAACAAGTTGATATTTGCCTCTCTGGTTGGATATGACTTTTGATACAGTTTGGCAATTTTACAATGAAAAAATTGAATAATATCACCATTTCCTTGTTAAATTCAACATTCAAGAATTTTAGTTTAGTAAAACATACCTTTATAACTGCGGTAAAAGCAAATTGGTAAAGCTGAAATGTAGAGTCGCATTCTCTCGACTCAATCCTTTGCTACAAAGAACTTTTACTTAGTTTAGGACTTCGTTTTTATGTTAAGAGTTTAAGTTTCAAACAAAGGACATGCTGTGCTCCACAAAGGTTGTCTCTTTCTTCTCCAGAAAGTTAAATTTCATCAATCTTCTTTTATTTTAGTCCGTTCCCGCCCATTACTATAGTTCTTGATTAATGAAATTAAAAATTGTTTTTTTAAAGAAGGACACTGCATAAAACCCGTGGCAAAATAGCAAAGTTGAATTCTTTTTCAGAATAAATCAAGTAGGTATTTGTGCAGCTTTGAGTAATGTAAATGAGATTTTTCTTTAAATGTTTATTTGCTTTGAGCAAATTTAATGGAAGTGCCATTCATTAATGAAAACAAAAGAAGGTTTTGTACGATAAAGTATTAGTATGCATAAAATAATCCTGTGCCTAGTGTCCATTTGACGATATCATTAAGACGTGATCGTGACGTCACATTTCATAAGGTGTAGAGGATTTTGGAAATTCGCACGCCTAGAGTTTAAAAAAAAAGTGAATGTTTAAACAAAAATTCTCTGTATTTCAGTAAACGTAAGCAAACACACATTTGATTCATTGTTTTCCGAAATTCTGATGATTTTTTCCTATATCCAAGTTTAACGTAAGAACTTTAGTTTAAACTTTAAACTTTAGTTTAAACGCAAATGCTGTGTACCTCAGCAAACCAACGAAAAAATTGTACATGTAGATCGGTGATCGGAATGCTGGCTTTTTTTCGGTCTACGAATTAGCCATTCAGTGCCTTTTGGTGACGGTTTAGATTTTTAGGCAATAGATATGAGTGTGTTTACTAATTTTAATTGTTTTATTTTGTTATATTAATGTTGATAAATTATTATAATTATGCATCGTCTCCGACTGTTGCTTCGTTTTAAATACTAACTCAGACCAATATGTTACATATAGTACCGCGAAGTAGTTGACATCATAATCCAACGACTCTACCTATGCCACTAATAATACCAATAATATACCAATAATAATAGTATTAGGTACAACGTTGTCAAATAATTATTGTAAATATTCTTTTTCTTTGTTTTGATTATTGTGTTGTTTTGTTCAATTTAATTATTACTTATTATGCTTAGTACTATTGTTTGATTATTGTGTAAATTCTAATTTTTATGTAACCCTGGACCCATGAAGTCTGAAATAAAGAATTTATTATTATTATTATTATGCATGTTTGTATGTGAATGTAACTTTGTCCACATAAAGACGGCTCTGTCCAATTGGCTCTGACTCAGACAGATTGGCAGCTTCCTGCTTGCGTGTTACAAATGCTGCTAATAGTCGTCAGAGATACAGCGACTAATTTCTTCGAGGCGACAAAAAGACGATCTTTACAGATGTCTTCCCATTTCCTGTGTACTTAGTGAAGCTTACAGAAAACTTCCAAACTGTATCTTAGATAGAAAATATTATTATGTATACTACGCCGTACTATGCTTTTAACTACAAAAATAAAAACACCGAACTGAATGGCAACATTGTTGACACGTTCAGAGTCTGCGTTGATTTTAACATAATTATTAATTTCACTTGGATCATTTTATTACAGACTTCAAGAAGAGGTTCTTTGTTCCGCTGTATGTACCTATTGTTTATGTATTTTCATAGATATCTTCGTTAATTATGGACCGATTTTAAATATTCTTTATACATTGCATTGATAATGATTCTGAATTAGTTCCAGAAAAATTAATTCCTGAGAGATTATTATTTAGTCCATCAAGATTACAAAACAACATAATTCTGTAGAAAATTTACGACTAGTTTCAACAGTTTTGATGATATTGGTGAAGATATTAAAGATCTTCATCGATTTATCGATTTGGATGAGTTTTTCATTGATGTATAAGGGTTGCTGATTTGGAAATCTCTCGTCGCATAATAAAAAAAATGGTTTCCTGACAACGGGCGTAAAGAAGAGGTATTTTTATACGTCGTTTCATCCATCCCTTATCATATCAAACTAAGACTTTTTAACTAGATGTCTCTACTTGAAAAATTTGATCACGCTATCGAAGTGCCGTTCCATCCAAATCCATTTTTACTATTAAGAACGTCAAAGTCAGTTTATAGTTTTTTAAAACACGCCAAATATCTTAGTCGACATCGAAAAATGTCATGAGACTCTTGGTTGTTGTTACTTCACGCCATTTTGTTTTTCTACTCGTATACAAGCTAGCTTAGAAAAACAGAACGCGGTCCGAGTCTACTTAGATCGGACGCCGCGCCGCCGTCGTCCTCGGATTGGGGGTTGACACAGGAGGCCACCAGAATAATCAGAATAATCAAATTTATTGGTAAGAAGTATTTCAGGTCAGTTAAATTCCGATTTGTAACTTAAATAATAATAGGAGCTGCAACATACTAGTTTCTGCCCGCGGCTTCGCACGCGTTATTAAATGTTATTTATATCCCAAGGATACTGATTTATCGGATAAGTAGTTAAAAGCCTATGTTTTATTCCATGCCTAGAACAGGTATGTATGCCAAACTTCAGCCCGATCTGATCAGTAGTTTTGGCGTGAAGAGTTAAAAAACATCCATTCAACCATCCATACTTTCGCATTTTTAATATAAGTGTGATGAAAAATTTGTTTCAAGGATTTCTTTTTGTCAAAGAAAAAGCTATTGATATTTTGTAAGTATGGCTCTACGTTTTCCTCGACATCTCTTAAGGCCCAGTCAAACTAGCACCGTTACCTACTTTATCGTATTATTAAAAAAGAAAATTTCAAAAATCCATCGCACAGTTTGTGATACCTATTATAAGCTTTTTTTTAATGCGTCTGTTATAGTTTTATTCCATTTAGTTTAGGCAGTGAATCAAAGTTGCCCTTGGTGGCCACCAAAATCTGTTTTCGATTCCCTGCCTAAATTAAATAGAATAAAACTATAATAGAGAAATTAAAAAAAAGCTTATAATAGTTATCACAAACTGTGCGATGGATTTTTGTAATTTCCTTTGTTAAACGGAATAATAAGATAAAAAAGGTGGCGGTGCTAGTTTGGCTGGAGTATGCACCTTAATAGGATACATATTGGAGAATACTCAGAGGAACATCATGACTTGATCCCACCATGTCCCTTCAACTCCATCACAAGCAGACGTACGGCGCAATACCACCCTTTTCTGGTTGATATTACATTTAATATTTATTTTACCCAAAGTGCGAAGCTTACGTATTATAATAACAAAGCCTTTGATGTGTAAGGTTCTAACCACAGGTAGTAAAAGTAAAATATTTACAACCCAATAATAATCACCACATTGCAAAACAAACATTGCGTTCCAATTTTATTGTTTACGTTTCATTTTATATCTACTTGGTCTTTATAGATACTTAATTTAATAATTTTATACAACAATAGGTACTTATTACCGCAACAGCATTGTCATAAATTTGATGTTATTCTGTTCTGTGGTTGTTATTAATTATGACAACAACAGACTCACTAATAAATCTGAACTGAACATTGTTGGTCGGAATATTAGGGGGAAATCTAGCATAGTATTATTATATTATTTCTTACAGCAAACATTACTAAACAAGCTACAATTTTGGATATTGACTAAGATTTTGTAACAGTTGATAGGTTTCGTTAAAGCACATTCAATTCAACTACGTAGTTTGATTAGTAACTAAGTTTCAACAGCATGTTTTTTTTGTGTATCGTAAGTAAAGTTTTTTTGTGTAGGTATCGCTTAGAAAGACTTTTTGAGGAAAGCGGCTATACCCTTGGTTTTTTTAAACTCTGTATCATTGTCAGCACATCATTATGATTATCCTCCTTTTATCAAATGAGGTCAGTGTCCAACAATTCAGGAATAAAGACTAGTCCAGCTGTGGACTAGTCTTTATCTGTGCCCACTGTCCTGTCCTACCCTTAAACGCCTTAGTGGGAACTTATACATTTTACGGTAGTAGTATTGTATTATCTGTGAAGGTAGTAAAGCCACAGGCTACATATAGTGTTAGGCCCGTATTATGAGAGTTTTTCATCCATAAATCTAAGCTTAAGTAACGCTTATACTATAGATAAGCATCGATACCATACAACGATGACTGAGTAAGCTTTCCTAATACGGGCCTTAAACTAAAATTGCATTCCAGGCTAAACATCAGTCTGTGTCGGACAAAAGCAGACGTAGCTGCTGAAGTCATGTTAATTGGTGGCAGCTTGAATATTGCTTTGCTTGAATATTATGTTGCAACTTCATTCGATTAATAACGAATCGTAAAGCTTTTCGCCCGTAGAGGGTTAGGCTTACAGGCAACCTAACTCTACAGACTCGATAGCTAACAGATTTTTCACTGGATGTTAATAATACCAAAATGAACATTTAATAAATATAAAATTTGAAAATGGCAACAATATTCACTGGCACAATGAGAGAACGCCATGATTATATTTCTTTAGAAAAATCTCCGATTACAAAAATGTAAGCGTTATCTAAGATTCGTTTTGTCGTGTTGTAACGATTGCCTCTTTTACCATTTATATTGAGAAGTTATAATAAATATTTTTTATGAAAGAAATATCCTTGAACCATCCTAGCGGAAAGGTTTTAGGTGCCTCTCCTCCGATTGATTTCGTGATCTTGTTGAGTATCATTGGGTTGAGTATATTTTCCAGAGTCTTAAGTATGATTTGATGTAGACCCCCTCTGACTCACTGCTGCTGCCGTACTCCCAAATGATGGTATAAATCTGGTAATGGTTTTTATTTCTAAATCCTTTTTATGTTTATGTCCCTATAAAAGGTAACACTTAGATGGAAGAACTTAGTAATCCTAATAATTTCTCACTTCTTTCACTTGTGGACAAAAAAAATTGTGAAGAGAAAATCAAAAACACTTTATTTCATTATAAATGTAAGCTGGTTAACTACGGACCTCGTTTATGTTTGAACACTTTATTTCTTATCTTAACTTTTATATTATAAATACATGAAAAAAGTGTGTTTGTTTGTTTTTTTGTCCTTCCTTCACGCCCTAACTAAGCAATCAATCGACTTGATTTGGCGTAGAGTTATTTAAAAGGATGGACAGTAACATAGGCTACTATTTGTCCTGGTAGAACATCAAATTCCCATGGGAGAGTTACAGGAATATTCGAATTTTAACACGAATTTAACGCGGGTGAAACCGCGAGGAACAGCTAGTTTGATAATAAGTCAAAATTTTACTTGTCTATGTGTTTATTTTGTAAGCATAAAGAAGTAACGTTAATGACTTCTGAATTAAGCGAAGATTTTGTAAGTATCTAACTAGGTTTAAGTTAATCAAAAATTTGAAATGTTCAACGTATAGTAATTTCTTCGGATCGCTGAATCTGATTTGGATCCAGATAAAGTTCAAGCAACGTTTGCAAAGGGTTGTACAATGTCTGATCACGAACGTTTGGCACTCATCCAATTCGCCTGTTCCTACATGTAACTATGTACACTACATATTATACAGTGCGTAGCAAATAAAGTTCAAACTGTCAGGGGTGGTTCAGATTCCATAGAATCTGAACCATCTGAACCTGTAATTAAGTTTTCTTTTTCCTGTGTTCTATTATGATAGAAAAAGAAAACTTAATATTTTTTTTGGAAAATAATTTAATTATTTGCTAGACCTATGTAGTTTTTGAAGCCCGTAAAAACCGGCGCTGTGCTGGCGTGGCCGCTGAAATATGATTTTGTTGTTCAAACGGGTGTTTTTACTTAACTTATTATTTTATTTTATTAAAAAATAAGTAATGCTACAGTTCAGTCTAGTCTAATTGGTATTGAGTTTGCAATTTCACTTTCAAATAATTACATGGCGGCCGTTTTTATATTGTTCCTTTGTTCTATTATCGAGTCTGAACCCTAAAAGTTTTGAATTTTTGGTACATTCTGCATACAGGAATAAATAAATAAATAAATGATGCTGGACAATTCACACAGCATTATCTAGCCCCAAGCTAATCGGTGTTTGTGTTATGGGTACTAGATAACTGATATACATAATACAATACATACATAGATATTTTTTATTATACATAGAAAACGACCAGAACACCTGGAACAAATACCTGCAGATCTTACAAATATTTGTCCCAAGGCGGGAATCGAACCCGCAACCTCCTGCATCGCAGGCGGACCTTCGCCCACCGTGCCACAGAGGTCGTCAAATGTGCAAGATGGACTCACCTATTCCCCAAAAGACGATAGTGAAGAAAGCCACGATGACGCGGCTGCCCGGCGGAATCACCTCCATGCCACCTGATGCCCGGGTCGTAGGCACACACTTTGTTCCACTAAGTAATAGTCACTCACTGATTATGATAAAGTGCATTAGGTATCCGCGCACGATATAACTGTGATTAGTTCTCGACTTGTATACACACATTTCACATAGTCTGGCACTGCCTGTAAGAGAAGAAAAATAGGAATGTAAATCCAATCCTATTAATATGCTGTGAAGATTTTTGGCCAAAGATAAAGCCAAAACTACTGAATGGATCGGGCTAAAATTTCGCACGTGCAGAAACGTGAAGGTTACTTTTCAATCGACGAAACAACGAAGGAGGTTCTCAAGTCGGCGTGTATATGATATTTTACGTTACGACCACGCATTACATTTTACAGAGTAGTCCGATTTTGATAATTCTTTCACTATTGTATAGAGAATGATCCCGAGGTGGTTCCATATAAATTTTAAACCCGAGGGATTAGTATTTATAACGTAAAACGTTGTGGTGCCTGTTGACTATAAATAAGTCTACCTAAGCACCTAATACAATTTCATAATTTTGAAAGAGTGAAAAACTAAAAAGTGACTTCGAATCCTCTATTTTTACAATCCCTCGGAAAAAAATATAGAAAAACTTCGAGATCATTCTATAAACAATGGCAAAAGAATTTTCAAAATCGGTTCATATTTGACGGAGAAATTGACAAACATACCTACATAACAAATACATAAAAAGTTGAACATTGAACCTCCTCGTTTTTTCATAGTCTGTTAAAAATAAGTAAAAGTACTTTTAGTTAAATTTTTAGATTTGTTGAATCCTCTGGAAGTATTTTTCCAATTCTTACAATTATTTCATTGGTAGAGATTTATAGACCTTCTTAATTATATCCCTGTGTGTACTACTTTTTACAAAAGTAACACGCGAGCAAAGCAAGCTACATAGAAGCTATAAAATAGCTAAAAGACCTCGTTCAGTTGCAGAGAGAACATCATCCAATGAAACTTTGCAAATTTATATTAAGGATGGGTTTAAGTGGTGTTAACATTTTACGGTGTCTTACTAAACAGCTGGTGACATTCTGCGTCATTAAAACAAAGCTTGAGTTACTTGGAACGCTTAAGTGGAGCTTTTAAACACATTCATACCTATTTTATAAAGAGAACAAATAAGAAAGCACACAACCACGTAAGAAAGGCGAAAATGTGATATTGTATAGAACCTGACAAGAAAAGTTGGTTCGCAATTCAAGTTTTTCGTCGGAAGTTGTTAAGAGTTCCGAGCTGTTTTGATTATTTTTGTTTATATAGGTGTGTTATGTAAAAATATATTAACTTGGTTCTGTCTCAATAATTAGGTTTTATATAGTACAGAGTTTCTAAGTAGAATATAATTAAGTAAGGTCACTTCGTGACTTTCATAAGTGTGACGGTAGTCAAACGCTTTGCCATGCCCATGATAAAAAGGTAAATTGAATTTGAATGGTAAATTTTATTCCATATATCCTGTTCTATACCCTAAGTAGGTAAAGTATTTCCACCACAAATGACGGTGACCTACTTCCTTACTTTGATAAGATCTAACAAATCGATTGGTGAAGCACCGAAAGTGCCTATCATTGGAATTCTCAATACGTCGAAGTTGTGTCCAACAATAGTAAATATGAGCGTATAACTAGATACAATCCCAAGTTTATGCCGAGAATTGTTCGGGTTGGGCGACATCTGGCGGCATAAAGGATCAAGAGTCCACAGCCATCGTAGATCTGATCTGAACCATCTCGCCCCGCCCTTTGTCCCTCAGTTTCCATTTTACATTTATTCGGACGGCCCATTCACAGCTCTTATCATATTGACACAGACAGAATTTAATCATTCAATTTATCCCGGCTGATTTAATATTTTGAGATCAATTGAAGATATAATTTCGGGTATTGTAGGTAGTAAAATAAAGCTTTATTGCGTAACTAACCGAAGATTGCTTCTTTGAATTGTTATGGTGCTCCCTAGTCTACCCTTAGACTAAGGAGACCTAGTCTAAGGGTAGTCCCTTAGACTAATTGGAGCACTCTGATACCTAATAGTGTCTGGCATGTTATCTGCTATATTAAGAACAGCTTTTAGTTCAGTTCAGTTTAAAGAATTTATTTCCCAAAAGAACCTAGTTCACATAAATGAGAATGTATATACATTATTCTTAAGCTTACTATCTTAACTAATTATTATATAATATTATAATTATAATAGGTACAAAGCCGTGTAGTAGTAGTTAGTTAGTAGGTTAAGTTTTTACCTTTTATTTCGAAGGGTGGACCTTGCAATGATTCGCCCCACTAACTCTAAAGTCAAGTTTGTAGCATTCACATTTCTTAGCATCTCCCTCTAATTAGTCCCAGGAATAGGCACCCTATTGAAAGCCCACTACACCTCCCCTACATGCGGGTAGATCACTGAACAAAAGAAGGCTACACAAAGAGCAATGGAACACATTTTGCTGAGCACGTAACACCGCACTCTGCTCCATATTTTCTAACGTGATGATATGCCAACGCTTATTCTTAATATTTCTTATGAGTTTGTAGTGTAAATTGTAATGCATTTTGTTCGTGTAAAACTCAATGGTTTTCTTTTCTTGTGCAGATGTCAAATGTTTTAGTTAAAATGGAAGAGAATTTATTCTTTGAGTTTAGAAAAGTAAATTGAGTATGAAACCCTGAGGTGCCAGGGCGTGTTTTTTAATATCTTACTCGGAGCTTTCAAATTAAGATGAAAAATGTTATTCAAAGCGGTACCGTAACAACCGCCGTGTTATATCTACGTGCCGGAGGCTGGCGCATTTTTAACTTGCAAATAAACTCATCATGAGTGCTCCAGGAAAAATAGCCTTCGAAGTAACTATTAATAACTCTTGTAATTTCAATATTCATCGTTTGATCAAATTTTATATAAAATGTTACGATGGCAAGCTTTTGAAACATTATTATTGAAAGCTCTGTTTTGTATCGAATTCAATAAGCTGATCTTCCTCCGTTAATCTAACCAATACAATAACGAGCTCCTTCAGATACCATTAATTTCTAATAATTTATAGCTAGACACCAGCTGCTGTTTCAATTTGTTCGTTATTGTAGGATTATTACGTCAGACAGTAAATTTGGCTCTAAAATGTTATTCAAACATAAAAGATAAACCGTTTTCTCAAACGATGAGACTCGCGTCTCGCGGCGTGTGGAATTTTATGTTGTGCCAAACATCAATCTTTATTTGAAAGTTGTCTAAGCGTAAAACGAGTGTAATAAACAACGCTGTGAAAGACAAAGCACCCGACACAAAACGTCAATCGAATGAAATCGATAGCGAGGCAGCCTCAGAGATGCAGTGTGAACATTTTACACTGGAAAGCACTTACACGGTTTTAAGATCGCTTTTGTAACAGCTTTGACGTAAAAAAAGGCTTTTTATGAAATGTGAATGAAATTTTCTACAGATTGACGCGTAAAGTGGTTTTTGAGGTCTTGGACTCCATAGAAATATACAATCAGTAAATAATTATCTGAGATAAGCCCATAAAACACGAGTATTACCTTGCAGAGATTAGATACGAAGTCTCGAACACCGCCGCAAGGTCGCTTGTCTGTCGATGTTTTATAGGATAGATTTACATACCTACATACCAACATTTCCGAGAATACTCACAGGTACTACATGACCTGATTCCACCATCTCCCGTCCACTTCAGGACAAGCAGACGCACAGCGAATTACTAGCTTTACTTGGTGGATATACCGTCTACTCGCACTAAGCGGGTTTCCTCCACCTTCATCATTCGAACCGCTGGAGTTTGGAACACGCTGCTGTTTTTCCGGTCAATTGCAACCTGGGTATCTTCAAGACAAGACTAAATAAGTATTTTCTTGGCCCCCGTGATACATCGAGTGAGATTGTGGCCAAACAAAGGTCTATAGACTATGTAAAAAACATCTGGAAGTGCAGTTGAAGTTCAGATGAAGAACACCTCGATAACAATGTAATAGCGAGTGCGCATTCATGTGTGAAATTATTGTAGACATTGTGAAGACGTGTGCCAAAACGAAGTGGTAGGTTAGCTGATATTTCCCTACTTTCATACGGGTATAATCAAAGTGTTCAGTTAGTGAATTGAATATATTTCTTATTATAGTTCCATTATAACAGCCAGTTCTTAGTACGCTGGCTATCTCTATTATTAACTAATGAATGACCAAATTTCTAAGATCAATTTGGCGAGAGGCAGAAGAAATGACACTCAAAATAGTTATTTACAACAACAGCTCCAAGATATAAAAAATGGATGAAACTTATTAAGATTCGAAAAGATTTAAAAATCACTGATTAAAAATTTTCTATGCCTTTCTGGAATTTTTCGATACAGAAATGTGTTAGGTAAGTTAGAAGATAATACATATTATTTTAAATATTTGAATAAACAACAACGAACAAATTGAGAAACATATATCTCAAATAGGTTCCATATTGTGTGTAATAATATTAATTTATAACATGACTTAAGATGTGATCTTTAAATTGCAGTGAGCTACTCGGGCTTATGTTGAAGTTTGTACCTAATTTAGGACGTTTAATGAAAACATTATCGCAAATAAAATTCTTGAATCTTTATCATTGATTAGTTAACTAACTTACGAACCACCGTCTGTAAGTATAAGTAAATATATTTTTTACTGACTAGGTTAATTAAATAAAATCATGGCCTTGTTACACAAAATCCAACAAGGACGCGATGTCATCTTCATAAAAATTTATTAAAGGGCATTATCTACAACGAAGCATGAAAAAGGGCATCATTTGACGATAATGAGCGTGGGTGCCTACAGTTTACTTTGCCAGTTCAAGTGAAAAAACCTTTACGTTTTATGATTGATCAAAGTACCGTAAACCGGGGCTACTTTGACATTGCGGGTTACTTTGACACATTTTGGGGCTACTTTGACATATGGGGAATTCAGAATTTATACGAGCGACGTCTTTAGTTTACGTTACATAGCAAAATGTTCTTTTGTTCTAGGTTAATTATAAAAACTGAATATGAGATTGAAAAAACAAGGAAATATGGTTAGAAATTATAAATAAAAGATATAAGTAAAAAAATTAAAAAAAATTGCGCAGCAGAAAAGTACAAGGTTGGCAGAACCACCATTCTAAATAGAATCTATACATAACATTGACTTTCAATGCTGATTAGATGTAGTGTCAAAGTACACCCTGGGGCTACTTCGGCACCAAATTCAAAAAGTAAATACGGCCTAAAAGTGTCCTAGAGCTCTATTTTTTACCAGACATGTAGCCAAAGAGATCATTAATTTTTCTAATCAGGAAGAAAAATTATAAAACATTTAAAAAAAGAAGAACCTTCCAAATTATGTCAGAGAAGCCCCGGTTTACGGTACCTTTGAATCGATGTCGTGTCAAAAACATGGACGCCTACTATACCTATTTTTATTTAATTATCACAATCGCGTGTCCATAATGGAGAGGCGAAGCCCCAGCTGGACTTATGTGGTTTGCTGAAGTCTTTCTGCACCTAATAAAAGATTTAAGTCACGAATGGGTCCAGATACCGGCCCAGTCAGACGTATAAGTCTTGGCTATTACATTGGCTAACAAAGACGCTGACCGTAAAATCGGTAAGTAGCTGAGACAACTTTGAACCAAAGGTTTGCGTTAAAATGGTTACTAGCTTTCTATTTCTGATTTAACTCAACATTAGAGAAAGGTTATGTTTATGTGTTATCCATGCAAAATTTCAGCCCGATCCGTTCAGTAGTTTTCTCGTGAAGAATTTACAATACATGAATCTACTTACATAACAAACTTTCGCATTTATAATGTTGGTGTGATTTGACTTTACCTCCTGAGTACTTGATAAACATCTAGGGATAATTAATGATTGTTAATCTTTTAACCAACGTTATGCCCATCAACGAACCTTGAAATAATGAAGATTATCTCTATCTACCAATAAGCCTCAGGGCTTAAGAGTTATAAACAGAAAACAATAGGGTTAGGTCGATAAAAGTAGGCATACAGACCGAAATTGTTGTCGGTCATTCAGTATCCTTCACAGTAAAAATTACGAAAATATTGATGAGCTTCCAACCTGTAATTTTCGATGTCTATAAAAATAATTTCCTTTTAATTCACGCCTGGACACCCATTAAAATAATGGGTGGTGGAATCATAAATTATTGTTTTGGTTGACAACTGCGATTGTGTAGAATGTGATTTATATTCATGAGTTATCTGAACGTGTCGGACTACAAAAAACCATTTAGAAAATGTGTCCTGTGTAAAAACCTCCTGTTCTTAGCTTCTGGATATCAACCCCTTAAAATAGCTAAATTGATGTATAAACGTATTTAATACTTGAAAGAAATAAGCTCAAGAAGCATCGTGCCATGTTTTAGAAATGTCGTAAATAAGCATTTGCCATACATTTTTATGGCTGCGTGCCAAATCAAAATTTTTATTGCTGTGACAATTCATAAAATATGCCTTTTGCGCACCTCCCACTACCAAATTGTTTTATGTGTATTTTATTGGAATTCCTACATACTACATATACAACAAACTGGGGTATTTCCAACGGGATCGTGTTGATTTTAGGTTTTTATTACTTCGTGTACATAACAGACGCAAAATTTGAAGGTTTTTTGCTATTATAGTGCGTAACTCGCACTGGGGCAATTTTCTACGAAAATTTTATGAAGTCCCAAAAAAATTTGGAATTACACGTTACTTGAACCCGCAACCCTCCCCCAGTACGGGATGCGCTGCCAATAGGCTATTTTACAAAATTGAAAATTATCTACAAATTGTGGTCATCCTATCAGATTAAAGCGAAAAGAAACATATTTCACTTGATTTTAAACGAATATGTATGTATATTTTTTGCAGATTATACGAACAAAAATACAATAATTTTTGAATTTTCATCTGTGACTGAAACGCCCTGTAATTGTTTGCAACTCTGGTGTCGTCACATGTAAGTAAACAAAATGATCATCTTATGGTATTATTTGGCACTTTTTGGGTGATAAATTCATTCTTGAAGGTAACAGATACAGCTTCTGTGTGACTTTTTATAGTTGTATTTGTACATTGCGGCACTACACACCATTTATACACGATTTTATCACATAAATCTAAAGAAAAACGATAAAATTAATTTCAGCTGCACTCTTATAATACGTTTATTGACTTGTTTACTTGCGTGTGACGTCACACGTGTCATACAACACAGCGTCATTACAGAATCAGCGTATTTGGCGCGGTTTTGCAAATTTAAACTTTAACATTGATTTTTAACGAAAATACCGTAGATATCCCGAAAATATTAATGTAATATGCCTATATTATGTATTAAAGAATAATTCAAAACGATTTTCCAAATTTAGTCCAATAGCCTATTGCGCCACGAGGTGAAATTGGACATTATTAAATTTAGGACAAATTTTGCTAATTTTAAAAACATAGGTCGCGCCTTCGTAGAAGGTTCTTTGTCCCGACACGATCATCGGGTCGTGGTTTGGGGAAGGTTAACACACCTTTTAATATTAGGTATGTTTTAAATATGAGCCGTAATGAGTTGCTTTTGTTCTCTTAATTTGGTTCTCTTACATACTTACTCCTATGGTTCAGTAACTCAAAGTGTGTCTTGACCTCGGTAGAGTACTACCGTTATAAAATTAAGACACCTACTTTGTTACCAAATATTTCAGTCATTTAAGTTCTTTTTTTGCGTTTTTAGACCCTCTTTGATCTGGGCGTAGTAAAATATCCTTCAATAAGAGATTAGGATATATAGATATGCTTTGCTGCCTATATTTTCACCCAAACAAAAACTATCCACCCACTTTTGATTATTTCTAATAATAACCCTATTTCCATTATTTATTTCAAAACCTGCGTGAATTTAACCCTGGTTACATTTTAATACATACTTTGGCTTGTTAATGCTTGTGTATCAAAACTTCGGAACGAACATTCCTGAATTTCTGATTTCAGAATTCTTGAGAATTCTCGACCTTAGAAAGAGAAAAAAAGCGTTAAAAACTTCCTCGTTTCTGTTTCCTGAAAGCTCCTACATATCTGTGCGAAGCCCCCGCGGCTGTACCGACGTCACATGATGCAAATCTCGTGCAACAAAAGAGTGACCTAGCCAGTAGTCTTAGTATGCTCTACCTACAGTCCACACCCTCGGGATAGATGGGATGACCTTATTTCTTACAACATTAACCCCAACTTGTAAACTAAACTGACAACGTTAAGCAACGGAGCAGCACGGTTTTTTCTCATCATGTCAATAGAAGGAATCTTAGCTAATGCTTAAAGTTGAGAGAGGTTTACGAGTAAAAAGGTTAAAAAACAATATAGAACACACAATAATTGGAATTAGCTCAGCTGAAAAAAATATGCGAACAGTATACAGGGTCAATTTGACAAACTACCTAATCAAAAACAAGTGACTAACGCATTTCAGTGAATCGTCATCCAAGTACGTTGTAAATAATTCAGGCCCCGCCCTTCTTGTCGACCTCATCGGTCAATGCTTTTACAATATTGCAGTATGGACATTCCCGCTGCTTTTTAATGTTAAAAACTCTGTGTCAAGGTATTGAATGTCCCTTTGTTAGTTAAAAATAATTAAGACCACCATTTTCAACATGAAACTATAATGAATTTTCACCCCTTTTCACCTTGGACCTCATTGGGCGATGCTTTGACAATATTGCCGGCGGCAGTTTGGACATTATCGCTGCTTTTAAATATTAAAAACTCTCAGTGACTATGTAGGTATTGAATGTCCCTTCCTTAGCCAAAATTAAAAAAACGGGCCCCTATTTTCTATTTTCCATATATAACGTTGATGAAATTTCATTTTATTTTTACCCCTTGTACCTAGCTACATCAAGTATTCAATTCACAAATGGTGGAATCTATTTTATTAGGATACCTTAGAAAACAAGCATTAACCTAATTTTCACCTCAATCACTTTGTGTAAGTGATATGGTGTATATCTAAGCATTTTAGTGGCTGCTTTACTAATCTTTACCTAATAATAGATTAAAAGGTAAGTAGACACTTACCTATTAACTAAATAAATGTATAATTAGTAATTTGATAAGCAATAAAAGTTCAGCGCGAAAATTAAACACGAAACCGTTAATATATACAATAAATTTTACCATCAGGTACTCCGGAATAAGCAAAATTTAAAACTTCACAACGTCAAAGAAAACACTTGACACACGTCTATTAACATCAAGGTCCGACGCGTTGTTTGTTGACTGAGTTTTGATGGCACGCTACGTAAATTTTACATAAAGGGTTGTTTTGTATCGCGTGTGCGTGCGTTTGTACGCTTCGCGTGGCCTCGCAGCACTGGCGGCGGCCCTGCGTCGTCGCTCGCTCCGCCAGCCACTGCGCGCCTCTCTGTCCATCCTCTCCTCGGATTCCCCTACCGGCCTAAGCCGAAGCTTTCCTAGATTGTGTGGCCTTAGTGAACATTAATTACACCCAACTTAGCCTGATTAAACCTAGAGGAATTATCCGGATTGACAAAATTAACTTTTAACTTAGATTTATGTTGCTGATTTTGGGGCAAGTTCTATCGTTCGATATTGATGTATTGTAAGCATCATCGGTGGTTGTGCTGAATTTTAAACCGTCGTAAACTTTTTGATTGAACCAAAAAATTAATAATGAAATTATTCTTGTTGAAATTTTTGTCCCTGTTGAAATTTCCCTGGGAGGTTCTAAGATTCAATTGCTTCAATAGTTGACCGTTTGGTTAAGTCAGACGATTGATTTTTGGATAATATTTTTGGTAAATCTGCCATAGCCTTATAGTACCTTATAGTACCGACTTACTACGGGATATTTTCTTATAAATACCTGCAGAGCATGCACATTGTACAAGCCTTAACGAGATGTATCGCTAAAGGCGATGCATGTACACATTCTACGTTACTTAATAAACCCAACTGGGTGCGGAAAAAAGCTTTAAATATTTTCACTTTCGGAATAAAATTTTCATGAACAAAACAGATCAGAGGTTCCTAGATAGGGTTTATGTAAAATAGGTATCTACTATTCCTACAAGCTGTTCCACAACGGCCCAGCGTACATTTTGTTATCCCAAAAGACTATTCCGAATAGATTTCTTTTATATTTTCTTTTATTTTTCAAACGTTTAATTTCTAATGGACTGAAATTGTAGCGGAACTAACAAAAGAGGTTCTTCCCACGATCTTCCTACCCTTAATTTTGTAAAGAAACCGATAAGACTCAACTACAAGACGTTCTACAGTTTTATAACATTTTATTAATTTTGGACGCCTACCCGCTACTTGTATAGGTCAAAATTAAATCTTCTTAAGCTTTGGCACACACGGGCCACTGTCGATGGCAATATTTTTCATCATATTTGAGTCGGCAGCAGGCTTAGGCCCAGGTCTAAAGTTACGAATACGTATCAGATCCAGAATAGCTATACGACCTGTTTTTAACCGATTTCGAAAAAAGTAGGAGGTTCTATGTTCGGCTGTATGTATGATTTTTGTATGTCCGTCATTTGCCACGTTATTAAAATTTAATAACCGATTTGGACGATTATTTTGTAGTTGCATAGATAATGATTCCGAGGTGGTCCCATAAAGTGTTTAATCTCGAGGAATAAATATTTATCACTCAAAACTTAAAAAACAGTTTAAAATTTAGGGATTCGAAGTTGGTTTTTAGTTTTTCAAAAATATCATCAATTGCCTTATAGAAAATAAAATAATTTGTTTGAAAGAGAAGTCCACAATAACATTTGTTAACCCATTATAACGTGTGGTGTAGTGAGAGTGAGAAGAAAGACGAGGAAGGGGAAGACCAAGAATCAACTACATGAGTCAGAACAAAGAGAAAGCCGCTGTCATGTCGTATATACAACTCAAAGAGACCGCATTGGAAAGAGAAAAGAATAGGAAATTGCAACATTGCACCGACAAGAGCTCTCTAATCGACAGGGTGCCACGAAACAAGTACTAAGCTGAAATGGGGTTTCTGAACCCGTAGGGGATCTACCTTTTGTCCATTTTTTTGTGCCATTTTACATGACACCCTGTAAAATTAAAAAAACTTCGACGTCAAACTGTGCGTGTGAACTTTACCAACTTGCACTCGATAAGAAACTACAGAAGCTCACTAAGAACATCAGCGTCAAATGAATGATAAATATTTAGAAAAGCAAAAGTAATCCAGTTTTTCCCTGTGAAATTTCTATTCTATGCCTACAGCCTTCGGGATAACACGCCGCATTATGCACGCTAAAATGAAAATCGGCTTTGTTCTGGTAGAAAAATAAACGGAACGCGGAAAAGAGAAACGCGAAATGATATTGTAGATCTTTACACAGTTGTTGCTGTAAACTCGGTTGGCAAACAAAAACAAGTAGGAACTGAAGATTAATTACAAAATTTTGATCAAAATTTATTTCCTGAGCCGGGGGCGCCTGTCGTTCATTCGTTGGAAATATTAAATTAACATTGCCCAATAGAGAATTTTCAACGCTGTATAGATTGAATTAAACTGTATTATCCGTGGTGAGCGGCCATGGACAAAATAAAACACAAAGCAATCTCTGTTTCAGGTAGGTATAAATGGGGATTTCTTCGCACTTTACTGTTCAAGCGAGTAATCCAGGGATTTCTATAAAGTGGCCGAGCCATTTAAGAAATTTGTAATTGCTGGATATTTTTAAATTTGCTTGGAAGACCTTTATCCTAGCCAAACTTGATGCGGAATGGTTGTAAACAAAACGCAACGCAAAAATAAACTGAAATTCACTTGCTTGGCGTCGAGTATCAGATATAATATTGACGGAAGGATCTCAAATCGACAAGTAATGTAAGTTGTGTATAAAAACACGCAGCAACGAAGTAAATATAAGGTTAAATATGTGAATATAAGGTTTCTTTACAAACATGCCACATAGAGTTTGACTAGTGTATAGTGGAAAAGTAAAATAGGAGGGATAATTTATGATTATGTTTCAAACCATTTTTCTAAGGAATATAAAAATAATGAGTTTAAAGAATATAACTCGAAGACCTAATAGGGAAAAAAACCGCGGTAATGATAACACATAAAATGCTTGAATCAACTTTGTATAGGATAATTAATGTTCTTCTCCAAAGCTCTATTTGTATATTGACATTTGCTCTCCATTAAAATAATAATCTATTGGTTTAGGTACGTAATTTTATGAATTAAACGAATCTCCGCTTTCCATGTTCAAAGGAAAATCTTAAATAGGTTAGGTAGCGTAACTATGAATTAAGATCGTAGGAATTCCATGAATAAATAAGCACCTAACCTTCTTCTTACTCAGTCAGACAATCATTTCCATGATTTATCATAGGTACATGCATGTTATATGTATTACATAGGTACTTCATAAAAAATGAACCTTAATGAACCTTAACCTCAACAGCCTTTAATGGTCCACTGCTGGACGCATGCCTCCCCCTGATAATAGCCTTATTGGCTTTTATCTCTGGGAAGTAATGCCCATAATCCCCACGCTGGGCGTGCGAGTTGGGGATAGCAGTTCAGTGGTAGATCTAATCCTGCAAGAGGCGCTGCTGCCCGCCCCCCGGTGTATGTCCCTTAGTCGCCCCTTATGACACCCACACAAAGAGTTGGGGTTGTGAAAATTCTAAGCCGGCATCACACGGCAGGTAGCCTACACGCAAATTTATTTAGGTTATATAAAAATAGGTTATTTTCTTCCATGAAAAACCAGAAACTGCCTAAGTAAACTTTATTAGCTCTGTTATGACGATAGTTATCATGTTTTGCGAATTTCCCGAAATTTTGCCGCAGTTGCGCTCTTTTAGGCTGCCTAGAAATAAAGCATAATATTAAAATAAAGCATGCTAATATTATAAATAAGAAAGTAACTCTGTCTGTCTGTCGCCTTATTGTCTGTTACTTTTTCACGCCAAACGGCTGAACCGATCTCAATGAAATTTGGCAGGGAGGTAAATAATATCCCGAGGACGGACATAGGCTACTTGAAAAGCGCGGGCAAAACCACGGGTGGCAGCAAGTATAATCTATTCTCATTTCCTTACTGCAGAACTAAGATGAGCAAAAAAACGCAGTCTTGACCAAAACCAAAAAGCGGTTTTCTTCTAACTAGGACAATAGGATTAAAACTGTTAATATTAAATACACAAAGAAAAATATCGGGTTAACTTTACTTACTATATTGTAACTTAATATATTTTATAACACCAAAAACATATATTACCTACCTAGGTATTTTTTGTGTTAAATTATATATTAAAGATAACTTTAACAAAGAAAATTACAATCAAATAATAGAATTAAATTAAAACTAGTATTTACAATTGAAACATTTGAGCTAACTGCAGACTGTGGCAAACAATCTACAAGTAGCTCCACTGATGCATTCTGATGATGAACAGGCGAACACGCTTCCGATTGGTATTGATATGGATCAGTTAAAGATAATAACTTAAGGCCAGGAAATTCGAATTTAGCCAATTTTCGATTCAATTTTAAACGATCAAATATCCTTTGTTTTGATTGGACTAAAATTTATGTTGTAGTTGGATTAACATTATTGATTATTCTACGATTCAAAATACGATATTTATCACTTCACTTGATGATAAAAATTACGAAGAAAGGATAGTTTTTTGTTGTCTTTGTTGTTGTACTTCCAGTGTATCAACGTTTTACTCTCAAAAAACATGTCAGAAAATAGGCAACGACGTTTAGAAGAATATTCTACGGTTAGTTTTTCTCAAAACCTTTTTTAATTTTGATAATAAGCAAAAAATTGATTTTTGGGCTTGCGTTGCTGTGCCCTATCTCACTCTTGTGAACAGAAAATTCTATGCCTGTCCTTTTCACAAAATGGATCGAATATCCTGCCCTTAACATTAAAATAATCGGGCAATTATTTTTCAGAAGAACACCGCCCTAAAGTAAGTAAACTTTCCACTGGCCTCAACAAAACGTTAGTTACGACAGCAGCCTACAAGTGTGTTGACGGTTTCCCGAATTTCCTGTTGCCGTGAAAGGAATAAAGAAACAGCGAAGCCCCATTCTTCCAGGAAATGTAACTCGCCAACAGAGATGCCGGTGGATACCTATTGTTGGTACCTATTCATGTGTTAATTGGGACACGTTCGAAATCCCTAATCTATAATTTGTTTGAGTGAAACTGCCCAGATAGACATAACATCTATAAAATAAGGCGATTTTAATTTTCATCCACAAGCAAATATCTTCAGGAAGCGGTATCTTTTGAAATAGTTTTTCAAATAACCTATGAAAAAAATGTTGACATTTCTTGACGACCTCTGTGGCGCGGGCGACGGTTCGCCTGCGACGCAGAAGGTTGCGGGCTCGATTTCCGCTTCGGGACAAATGTTTGTACGATTGACAGATAGAGTTCCGGGTGTTTTGGTAGTTTTCTATGTATAATCCTATCCTATTCTTTAATTATTATTGTAAATACACTATGGCGGTAAATGTTAGTTTGTGTGAATGTTTGTTACCACGTATCTCCGTAACTACTAAACTTATTTAGATGAAATTTGGTACGTAGATAGTTTTCTTACTTTTTTAAATTAACCTCGGAGGGGGTTAAAAAGGGTGGTAAAGTTTATAGTAAGTATTTTTGAGTGTAAGGTTGTGTCAAACTTTTTCTACATTTTATAAATTAATTTCAAAATAAAACAGCCCGGTTGGCACAACAGAAAGTAACCCTCACTGGCCCATTGTTAGCACGTGTTGCCAAATGAGTTATTTTTTCCAACGCACATAATTCATTGCTGTCCCAATCCCAATACAATTTTTCACTGGACAATATACCGACGTATGTAGCTTTGGGCAACAGTGACCTCGTTTGCGTAAAAAGGTGGTTTTCGTCGCATGAAAATACCTCATCTTTTGAAAAACGACTTTTGCGAGAGAGGAAATTCTACAAGTATAACTATAACTTTTATTTACAAACAGTGATTTCACAATTAAACCCTTTTTAATAAACACCTCTACTTTTTAGAATTAGACCTCTATCAGAGGTCTAATTCTAAGTAATCTGAACTAGGATCTGGGCAGTAGTTTTCTTTGGGAGACAGGGATCTGCACTGACATCTTACATGGGAGTATATTGTGTATTGTCCCCCTGTCTAACCGGGCCCTAACCAGCTCAGCTCCTTGAAGTTCCGGAGCAGGACTTTTGGCTAACGACAGCTTCGTTTCAGCTTTTCTGTGGGTGTGGACGGGTTGGATGCCTCTATGAAACTTTTAATCGCGTTTTCCGTCTCGAAAGAGATCTGCAAACCTTACACTTTTTCTCCCGATTAATTAATTTTAAGTCATATCAAAAAATTTGGTTAATTATGACGTGGTCAGGCACTATTAAAACCAGTGTGTAAAACAGCTTTGTATGTAAATGTGGCCAACGCCGTTTTAGCGAGATACATTTTCATTTATCAGCGAAAGCCTCTAGAGCCTCGCACTCGGATTTAACTTTGGTTCCAATTCCGATGTGGAAGTAATGAGCTCAATAACTTATGAGCTTATTAATCAACTGCTCGACAACTGGAGCAACCAGGCACAATGACGTAGGTAGAGCAACGGGGAACTACATTAAAATATTAAACTGGGCTTCTTGAGATGGGAGTGTATGACAAATCCGCAAAGCGAGAAGACGTGTAAAAAGTCATGGACTAGTCAACCCATTTCATTCATCGTGTTTTGAAGTTGTGACGGTGTTTCCCTATAAGTAACTTCAAGAAATGCTAAAGTTTAAAGGAAAATGCTCCGTATCTCAGCAACCGTTAGCAATAGAATTACAAAATTTTACACGTAGATTTGTCTTTCAAAACAATAACACATTTTTTTCCAATCTTTTCGAAAATTCTGACGGTGTGCCTATATCCTTATTTAAACATACGCAAAAAAAAAAGAGTTCTAAAGTACTTCATAAAACACTGGTTTACCTAGAACAACAAGCAAAAAATATTTTTGAAATTTTAGAATGTTAATATTCCTTTCCATGAGTGAAATAGAACACATATATGGAGAAAAAAAAACTTTAACAACGTTAAAAAAGCAGCTTATTTGAAATTCAAAAACACATTATTCACGTTGATCCACTCACGGTTCAGAATCAGCTCCTTTCGGATTAGTATACAATGTTACGTGGCACCCTGCATAGGGTGATTCATTTGGTTCCTTTTTCAAAATTAAAAAAAAAATATAGAAAAAAACAAATTTATTGGGTTCCCATTATTAACACACAAAAGAACCATTCTTGACATTCAGCATTCGTAACTGCGGTTAACATGGTCTATATTGTAGTTCCAATTTTCGATAAAGCGTCAGAGCTATCAATGACGAACGTTATCATGCCGTGTTAAACGGACTTTTTTTACCATAAATTAAAGCCCGTGATCTCCAGGATAGTACCAGCAAGACGGCGGTGCTATTTGCCACACAGCACGTGAAAACATGGCTCCATTGCGAGAACAATTTGAAGAACATTTAAGTTGGCTGTCCAGCTCTTGTGATATCACTGGACTGTACATTGTCCAAAAAAAGGGTCTCTTTGGGACAATGTACAGTCCATAGTCTATATGGATAAGTTGAGAAATCTAATTCCACGTGGACGAAGTCGCGGGTAACAGCGACGTGTGTAGTAGTGTATAATAAAGAGATTATGCCTATGTCCAGCTGTGGACTATTATGGGCTCATCACGATAATTGTCCTCACGCAAGAGCTAGCCACATCCAGTGGTGTTGCAGAGGCGAATAAAAACACAAAACTGCATTATATAATTTAGTACGACGCATAACTGCCAGTTTTTTTTAAAGTTGTTCATCCTCTACTGGATCAAGAGCTTACCTTCAGGTCGCGCCAGAACTTCTTGAGTGGACTTCAGCTATAAAACTCTCGAAATCATTCCCATAACAAGCACAGAAACTTTTTTATTCATCGCCTCCAAGTCGAGTCGTAACGAACCATGAGTTCAATAGTTCAAAGATTCATTTAACGCGTTAGGGCGAGAGAGGAGATGGAGCGTGGCGTTTAAGCATGTTTATGATTAAGTCAGCTCTTCGTGTTTATAAATAAAGATGGAATTAATGGTCCGAAAGCGCCGTTCCAACATCACAGAATGTAAGTTCAATTTTAGTAGCAAATTCCGTCGAATTCGCCTGTACAAAGATTAAATTTGTAACTTCTGACAACGAATGTTAGCAGCTGTTTGAAAAACCAAAGGAATATGTAACAATATTTAAATCAAGCTTAATCAGTACAAATAAAAAAACTCGTTTTCTCATCAGCTCTCATAGTTCCACTGCTGAACATCCCCAACACCCCGTGGTTTTACCATAATCACCATGCTTGAAGGAAAGATGCTGCTACCCTTTCTCTGGTAGGTTCCAATCGGCTTCTACGGTTTCCACGGACTTGGAGGGATAAAAAAACTGCTAAGTGCAAAGTTCTAGAATACTTGTGGCGGAGGTCGAGCCATCTCAAAACCTATTTCAATGATAGTAGGTTAGAACCTATTTTATGTAAGCACACACTTTCCCTTTTATTTGAGGCCGGCCGCACGTGTATGCCTCGCGTGTTTTATTACTTTTCTTTCAGATATTGTTGACGGACATAAAAATTTTGGACGTTACTTCTTTCTTTACATTATTCATATCGCGTATTTCACATGGTAATTCCCCGGTCTTGTTCGGTTGAAATCCGTGTAGGATTGTTTAGTTCAATAGGTTTTAGGATTTTGTAGTCAAATGAACTAGGTACAAGTAAGCGAATAACAAGTAGCGATGTACCGAACTGGAGATTCTTGTTGGCATTTGGCAAATAATTTTATGCGTTTACTACCCGTGCAAGCATTTGATAAGCTTAATGGTATTTATCAATTTGTAACTCTATTATCTCTGGTTTCCAATCAAATAAACACAAAGAATAACTTTTTTCTTGCTCAAAAATGCATATTCCTCCATGTGTTCGTACGATTGAAAACATTGGGAATGGGAAACCCTTTTTTACATTCGAATTTTCATGGTTATAAATTTTACCTCCGATACTAAGTATAGTCGATTCGAGCAAACACATCCATTATAAACAATGCTCGCTGAACTTAAACCACTATGGGTCGAAATATCAAAGTTGCAAGGTCTAGTTAAATTTATATAGGGCGGCGACATCCGTGGCAAGCCAGTTCCCCCTAGCGGCGCGAATAGGAACTTTCCCAACTAAGTAATGTGTTCTAATAACTGTATGAATAGGATTTTTGTTTTGACACGCAATTCAGGCTTTAGCTTATTTGGGGTGTTTACCAAATTGCTAAACTCTACAACGTTAAATTGGCCAACAACAGCAAAGTCATTTCCTAAGCTCAAACTACTTTTTGTTGGCGTACAAAAATATGGGGTCCTGCTCATTAAGGCAAAATATGCCTGTTTACCAACTAGGTAGGTAACTTGGCTATTAGTTACAAAGAAGGTATACTATAGCACAGATATTATATATAGGAAGTCATGGAGTTTCACGGGTGCTCTTAGGGTTACCGCACGGAAGAAAGCGGGAACGGTTTTCAGAGCTTCGTTCTAGACAAACCGCGTTCACAGCCCACCCCTTGTCCTCACCCTAGTTATATTAGGTACCTGCTTGCAAGCGTTGCGTTTAAAAAGAACAACTAAACGTATTTATTAAGTCTATTCTTTAAAATCTAGTTCTAAGAAACAAACGATAAGAAAAGCATTAAATCAAACGGTATTTCACGTGTTTACCTTCATATTTTTACTGAACGAACGACAACGTTTTGCATGATATGGCAAAGGCAGGCACTTTAAATATTACGCGCATGAATTGTAGAGTTTGAAATCGTATTTGAGACTAGCTGTGCCTGCAATTTCATCGATATTTTTATTTTCTGCTCAGATCTAATTCTTTCCTTAGTATATTAGAATATACTAAGGAAAGAATTAGATCTGAAAAAGAAGAAAAATCTGAAAATCTATCTCTCTCTCTATATCTAATCTGAAAAATCCGAAAATAACCTTAGAAGGTTATTTTCGCGAGAACTCATAATAAAACACTGTTTTAACCGGATTGATCGCGTATATTTTATATTTTGTTTATAACCTGACGTTTCGGAGGCTTTTCAGCTTCCATGGTCACAGGCAGACTGAGGTCACATTTGTCTTTACAAGTAATTTGAATTTATATTAATTAAATTTATTGAATTTATAATATCTTTTTCTTAGATAAAAGTTTCCGATTCCCTATAATTTCTTTTCCTTAATTTTTTTTGGTAAGTAAATCTCTCCCTCTCTCTCTTAATATCAGCTTTCTTTCAATGAAAGTCCCGTCAAAACCAGTTCAGATATAAGCCGAAACAAACAGACAGACAGACAAGAATGTTTAAAATTTTACATAAAACCCTGGGAATAATTACTTAAAATGTTTACTGAACCATGATACAACTTATTAATCAGTCTACTCACTCAAACCAGATTGCATTTGAATATTAATAAAAATCTTGTCAAAAATGCACAACTACGTAAAATATTAAAAAATATCAAAGCGATACAATATTGAAGTAGTTTGTTGAACCGAAGCACGGCTTAAAGCGAACAGTTTACATGAATGGAACGTGTTTACGTAATATTGTTTGAAATTTAACGTTTCAAACATCATAAACCCGACGTACACATTTTTCACTCATATTTTGTAAATAATAAAAAGCTCTACAAGTCGTGTAGATAGAGTCAATTATGGAATGATTCGTTCATTATTTTCATGTTTCATTTCCATAACACTAAAAAGGTGATTTCATATACTAATATGACTGTGTAGTATCTTTTATTACTGAATAAAACATTATTATTATTATGTTGTTTTGAAAAATATTTATTCAATAAGTTTGGCCCAATTCAATGTTAGAGTTCTCATTTGCAATATAGTCAGCCTAGGAATAACAACGTACGATGTCCTTTATCACATCATCTCAAGAGATGCAAACGTTCCAGACACTGGAACATCATCTCGAGAGACGCAAATGTTCCAGACACTGGAACATTTGCGGCGGAAATTCATATCTTCTTAATTATTATATTCTACCTACTATATTCCCTGGACCTCACTACAAAAAAATTATAACACAGCACGAACAAAAATCTAAAGCAAAATGCGCCCTACTTTCACAGCAGCTCGTAAAGAATTTATCCATTATAGTGAATTCATGAACCTGCAGGCGACTCGCCTGCCTTTAACATTCTACAAAACTGTTCCGAATAACACAAAGGATTAGCGGTGATTCGTGCCACATGTTCATTAAACGTTATAATTGTCACGTAGTAGCATTGTTGCCGTTATCGCTACCTCCCAGCTAGTCGGCCGCAATTTTCAATTTAACTGTTTAATTAACAAAAGAAGCATGAAAATGATGGAGTATGCTTATTATTAGTAGCGTGTCGGAGTCGCTTGTTCCGTAGGCAGCTTCTTCACGCTCTAATCACATGTGAAGTATGATGCATGCTGGGAGTGGCACCTGCGAGCGGGGGTGAGGGGACGGAGATGGAAGCGGTTAGTTTATTTCGAGAGCATCCGGCGACTCCCAGCTGTCCGCCGAGTTAATATGACGACAGCCCTCACCGCCACTCGCCACCGTTATTTGGAGAAATATAATTTAAGTGTCAACCCAGCTGTGCTAGAAAATAAACATCATGCATTATGAACGCGTTCTTATTATTACTCACTTCCAATAGCTAAATTAATTTTATTAATTTCTCATAGCACAGTTTATTACGCACGCTGGTTGCAAGCGAAGGCAATAAATAAAGTAATGATTTAATTCTGTGAACTCGGGACTACAACTAAAACTACGTTAATATCTCTCTCAAGTACGCAACTTGCTAAGCACTACTGCTTGCACTATCTCAAGTTAGGGCAAGTTTTAATGCCACAAAGCCTTCTCTCTTGATATTGATAAACGGTTCTGTACTGTGCTCATAACTAATAAGATTACGTCTTGGTGTAGGTACATTATAAGTAATTAGACTAGCTTTTGCCCGAAGCTTTGCACGCGTTGGTATCTCGATATAAAGTAGCATGTAGATTCTTTATTCCAAGTCAACAAAGATCTAATTATTGTTCTATGGAACCGTTTTAAGGTATTAAGGAACTGATTTTTTGAATAAAAAGTAGTTGTTATTTACAACTACTTTTTATGAGAATTAATAGCTGGAACTTGAAGCAGTCTTTCTCTCCAAAACCCCAAGGAAGCAGCGTTAGACCTGGATAGGATCCCTTCACGGCGGCGTCTGATGAATCGGCGGGCTACCAAGTCCAGACGCAGCAACATTGTCCATCCTCGCAGCCGGAGGTCACGACAGTTTTTTGGTCTTTCTTGGCCGAACTTTCGGCAAAAGTCCGATGCGATTAGTAGGTCTGCGGTAAAGAAGTAACAAACATCCATCCAAACTGTCGCTACTATGATTGTAAGTGTGATGTTAAGCTGCGGACAAGAAATAAAACAATCAGTGAAAACTGAAAAGCATTTCTAACGTGTCTCATAAATAACGTTCTTCCTGTGATAATTGTGTAAATTATGAAGTGTATTCAGGCGTGGTGACGCGTCGAAACGAGGAAGCTAAAACAAATATGATATTCATTCCTTTAGCGTGCGCCACACCGGATGGTCCCGGTGGCCACTCGCTATATTTAACTACGTCAGCTTATTGCTAAAGTGGAGAGGAAGTGACACACTCCACACCAAGTGTATACCACCTCATAACTGGATTGATACCTATAGTGTAATTGCTCCTCAGATGATTCTTCAGTAAAGTTTTCGTATTTTGATAGGTTGTTTTTCTATATCAATCACGAAATTCATATATGCTAGTTATGAAAAATAAAACGATCTTAAACAAAGGAAATTCCAATCAAGGAAAAAACAAATCAGAACTTGTATTACCATTTTACTAAACTAGTATTTGCAATTGAAACTTAAAAAATGTATAAATTAAAATAAAAAAAATATATATTAAAAATTTGGAGTCGAGACCCATGGGTAAGGTCTATGGGAAACCGAGGCTCTCCGGGTTTTCAAAAAATTATCTGAGCGTCTGGTCGAAGCGACGTGTGACCCGAGAGCTGGTGAGTATCTGGCACAGCACATCAGCTTGCCGGCCATACAGCGCGCGGGCCAATGCAGCCAGCTGCAGCGTCTTGTTGTATATTAAAAAAAAAATCTCCTTGTAAGGTCAATAACGATATTAATTAATTAAAATTAAATAATAGAAACAAATTAGAAGGAAATAGTATTTAGATTTAAAACAATTGAGCCAACTGCAGACTGTTGCAACTGTGACTGTTGACAATTTACGGGTAGCTCAACTGATCCATATCAATACCAGTCGGAAGCGTCCCCAAGACGCCTGGCTGCATTGCCCTGCAGTATGTAAATTGAAACAATTGAGCTAATTGCAGACTATTTCCATCAATCTACGGTTAGCTTAGCTGAAAAATAAAGCATTTTAGAAATAAGGATAGTATGAGAAAGGAATCGTAAAAGTATCAGGCCTTTTTTCGAGTAAAACGGGTATTGTCATGACGAGCACAGGGAATTCATGAATTATATCAAACTTTCTCGTAGGTTCGAATCCAATTTGTAAGAATTGTTATAGCAGCAGCCGTAAAAGTCTACTGGAATAAGAATATGAGCTTTTTCTGTCGGCCATCCCGAGAATAGGTATGAGTGAAAGAAATACTTTGACTTAGCGTAATATTGCTACCAAAAAGGAAGCCTACACTGATGTAAGACTTTAGTAGCAGAATCGCAGGCGATCCCTTGGGTGACGCTGATATACCTAACGGTTAAACCTTTCTAAATTATGAGTTATTGAAATTTTCACTTGAGTGATGCCGTGCCTACTTATCCACATCCCCTTGCGGTCCTATTTGCTTAGTATTTATCTTCGTCTAACATTCTCCACATTTATTAGATAATAAGTAAATGACAAATCTGTATTTTTTTACACTAGTTCAATTTTCATTAGTTAGTAATTTTAATGTTAAGTTTTCTTATATACTTTTTGTTTCCAATTTGATATATTTAATTGTCTAATTAAGGGACATTGTATGCAGACATTTCATCTTATAATTTGAATTTCCGTGTTCGGACCACTTTGGGCCGAGTGGGACGAACACGGAGCACCTCGTCGCAACGGTACAAATACATTGTGTCGTATTTAAACATACACACATCTTTGTAGCTTATTTAAGTACATGTGTACAATGAAATAAATTTAACATAACTTTAGTTTACGTATCCCACACCCTCTACACTGGCTAACCAAAAGATCATGTGGATAAAAATGTAAATAGACAGCGAAACCTCGGATACGTCTGTTGCGAAACACATTCAGAGTCGTGTAGTTAGTTACGCCCCGGATCTGGTAAACTCAGGAAAGCCCGAGCCGCCAAATCTCCTGTATTTTCTCCGTAAAATACGGAACATTTCCGCAACTTTTGTTTTGTATACCTACTGATGTACAAAACCGGAAACACACTATTGACACGCCACGTGACCTGACAAGAATGTTGAGTTGAAACAAATCGCAGAATCACATTTTTAATACCCAACGAAACGCCGCCGGGTGTTTACAATGTGTTTATTGTCATAGAAAATTGATACAGATTCAAAATTCAATAACTTTATTTCTTTAGGCTTACAAAATAAGCACTTGGACAAGTCAAATTTTATACATTTTGAGTTTTATAAAGAGTAATTATTAGGAATAGCAAAAATGTTATTGATTTCATTCGCTTCAATTCTCTAAAATGCAATGAAATTACGATTTCATTTAATTCAAAACGCATCGTATTTTGCCGGGTCGCGTGGCGTTTCAAATAGTTTCAATAGTGTGTGTAGCCCATTACTTTTCATTATGCTTTATCGTTTTCTAACTTATTTATTGGTCATTAGGTACTTTGTTATATTGTGTGAGTAAATAGTAAGTGCTTTTAGATTTATTTTCGCTGATTTTCAAGGAAAGGTGTTTTGTTAATTCGAAACTGCAGAACAAAAAAGGAGCAGGCCTGTGATTCATGGCTCATTCTCTGTTCTCGTCGAAAGCTCACAGACTTCCGTAAAGGCATGTTTTTTGTTTCCAAACAGCGTTTAGTCAAGTCAACGCTGAAAGCAAACGGACGTGTAAACAGCGCTTTTTAGCCGATAAATACAAGCGCCAGTCAGTATTGCCCCATTCCATAAATTCCTATCGACTAACAGTTCTAACTAATGAGATTACCGTATTGAATTCGAAACTATTATACTATTATATATACTAATATAATCGTATAATACTATGAATTCGAAAGTAAATCTGTATATCTGTTTGTCTGTCTGTCTGTGTTTTTTCACGTCTAAACGGCTGAACGGATCGCAATGAATTGGGCAGAGAGATAAATGGTATTTCGGGGACGGATATACGCTACTTAAAGCTAGGTATTCCAGCAGAGGTCGCAATTTTGTGATTTTTAAAATAATCTGGGACATAGAAAATAGTTCTTAAGTAATCTTAAAATAGATAAACATTACTTATGGATCAAGTCTAGTCAAAGTCGCATTCAGATAGAAGATCTAGTGAACTTCACTCGATACAAAAAAAAACTAAAGTACCTTTTTTGTAATGATTTTTTAATATTATTTAGACAACTCTTTATATTTTCCCGCTCGTGAATTTTTATATTTTCAATCATTTATTCTGCTATTCCTCCTCTTCCTACTCAACAGCCTATAATGGTCCACTGCTGGACGCAGACCTCCCCCTTCTGCTATTCGGGACGGAGAAAATACTAACAAACCATAGATTATTAAAATTGGTTTAGCCGATTTTGAGTTATAAATGGTGTGGCTAAATTCAAATTACATAAGTAAACTAGGAAATAAAGTAATCACTTTAATTTTTTGGACTGCCCTTCCTCAGAAAGATTCCCTAAATCGGCTCGTACTACATCCGTGGGCTGAGTTTGATGCGTGACATTTGTCCCGAAGCGAGAATCTAACCAGCAACCTCCTGCATCACAGGCGGACCTTCGCCCGCTGCACCACAGAAGTTGTCAAAATCAAGCTAAAACAACGAAAGCTGTGTCTATAAACGTTGCATGACTAATCTTTTACAAGCTCCAACCACGCAAACAACTTCGCAAGCCTCAGTCCCAGAACCTATCAATTTGAACTCCAAAAGTCTGCGTCATCAGCTCATATCATGAAATGTTGTAGCTGCAAGTTTCTGGACGCTAACTTTAACGAGACATCTGCATTCGATACGTTCCACTAGTTTGCTGGTGCCAAAGTTTCCACAGTTGTTTTGACTGAATATCTACATGGTACGAACAGATTTTCTATGCATATACCCTTTTACTATATTTCAGCAACACTGTTTGATTCGCTTTGAATATGAATTCATACCCTGAATAACCCGTACTGTTAATTTGTTTAGTTTGGCGCACACAAAACGTGAAACGAATAAACTGATTTAGCAAATGAATTAGTTGAGTAAGCTGTGACTAAGCAACTAAGTTACCCTAACTACATTTAGGTTAATTCCAAATTCACAAAGTATAATGTTAGCACTGACAACGCTTTTCTAAATAAACAAAAGTTTACAATAGCAGATTTGTAGAGCTTCTCTCAAAAATGGAGCTGAAGATTGGTAAGGTCTCAAGTAGAAATAACCTGGTTCAGTCCATATTCTTCGTCCTTTAAAAATATTAAATTTGTAGGTAGGTACTGACTCACAACGAGTGACGTATCTTCTTAATAAGTTTTGATCAAAAAGTCTAGGTGATTTGTAAGGCACAATATATCTTTTAACTAAATTATAACTTCACATGCGTATTTTTAGCATTCCTCAACAGCCTATGATGGTCCACAGCTGGACGCCCTCCCCCTGATAATCGCCTTATTGGCTTTTATCTCATGGAGGGTAATGCCCATAATCCCACGCTGGACATGCGGGTTAGGGATCGCAGTTCGGTGGTAGAAGATCTATTGTGCAAGAGGCGCTGCTGACCCCTGCAGTAGGTATGTCCCTTAGCCACCTCTTACGACACCGACGACGGGAAGAGTTGGGGTAGTGCAAATTCTAGCCAGCACCACACAGCTAGCAGCGGCGGCTTTTTGTCATTACAACCGTTTCGGCGGTGGTATAAGGCCACAAATTAAAATGATTCTTATAATTATGTTCTACTTACAATGTCCCGTTCTAAACATAACTATTTCTACCACTACCTTCGTCTGGTATTACCTACCTTGAAAAATCACCATTTCTGGCAAGCCTATATGTTATACCAGGTTGAGAAGTAGAAGAAAAAAAAAATTTCCCGATTCGTTCTGTAGTTTTGACGTGAAGAGGCAACAAAAATATATACATCCATCGCATTAATTTTAATAGTGTGATACATACTGATTACTTGAATAACTACATAATGAGATCCTAGGTACAAGTTCAGACATTAGGCTTTAAATTATAGGAAGTCTAGATCTCGCAAACTGTAAAACGCTTAGCAAAGTTTAATTTTGTCGGCCAAATGCTTCGGGTACAAATCCTCCGTCTCGCTTGATCCTTCCAATCTTACCCCAAAAGCTAGGATAGTCGCGGATTTCCTTCTGAATAATAAATGAAAACTACGTATTGCTATAACGATGTCTAGTTGTTAAAACTAGATTATGACATATTTATAGAGTATTTATTATGGATAAAATTATGATTTTGAAAATTATATAATGTTCTTGATATTATTTTGTTTCGAACAAAGCGTAACATTCAGAATATCCTAGCTAGGTGGTAGCCCACCGTTATTATTTCAAATCTTCGTAGATCTAGCTGACCACTAAGTTTAGGGTCCTTATAATAACTTTTAAAGTTTTACGCTACCTTTCTGCGGATAATACGGAACTTAGAAACACAACTCGAAGACTCACACACGGTTCCAACCCTTCGGCTTTGTTTTGTCCTGCCATGTTACTATTTTAGGCAGTACTAATACACTTGAAGCAAAAATGTTTTCTAGCACACAAAACAAATTCTAAAATTAGTTGATGACTACGGGAAACGTAATCAAAATAGGCATAGCTCCGCAACTCTGAAGGGAATTTATGAATATTGCTAATACTGAAATAATTCATTCAGGAATAGAAAATAGCACGTAATAATGGAATAAATAAAAAATAATGCTGGATAATTCAGACAGCATTATTTTAGCCCCCAGTTAAGCAGGGTGCTAGATACATAACTGATATACCGTCGTATCCTACGAATAAGGTTACAGTCGCCACTGTGACCTTTTATTTTTATTGCATTTTTGGAATCTCCATTATCATTTACATCATATCATTTCGAAAAAATTAAATAAATTATGAATATAAAAAAGTTATTAGGGTTTTAAAATTTGGTTACTATTGCACTGATGCATTTAGCCCGACGAAAAAGGTAACAAAAAGCTTTGGGACTTTTTTTCATGTGCGAATCGCAACCGACATGGGTATTTTCCGCCGAATATGGTTACACGCTCCACAGTACTCGTTTACCGCGGGCGAAAAGGCGCGCGTGCGGCGCGAGGCGAGTCGTTTTACGTTGTAAACTGAGAAACTAAAACGAGGCAAATACTAAGGTATATAAATTAGTGTCTACGAAAGATGCCCCTGCGCGAAAAGAAAAGTAAAAATGTAAGTACTTACCTATTTAAAGTTGAAATATGGTTATTAACACAGGTCATTAAAAGTGGTTGATCCGTTAAACTGTGTCAAAATATTGGAAAACTTAGGAATAAATTATTATTATTTATTCGTAGTAAACATCCCGTTTTAAATGACAAAGATAATTCAGTGCAGTTACTAATAAATATAATGTTCTATTTGCTCTCATACATTCGCATTACATTCGCGTGCATTCTTGCGAATACGAATGCGAGTATTGAAAATCTTGCAAATGTTCGCCAATGCGAATGCAAGTATTCGTTACATCTCTATTATAGATGAATGGATCTATCTATTAGATTATTAGAATAGATAATAGAATACCTAGTTTTTAGATTGATATAAGAGCCTCTGTTTAAAACCTGATTTTATTAATTACATACTTATTTTCAGAGCAATGAAGAAAACTTTTGCCCTGGGCCTTCAATTGACATGGGCTACACAAGTCCAGCTTCACAAGAGGAACTGATCTTGCAGCCTGATCAACTTGTAATAATAAATGTAACAATCTCTAATTATATACATAGATAGGTATGTATGTAAACTGCACGCCAAGAAATAACCAAATGAGTCAGTTTTATGTAATTTTTTATGGATTTATTCGTTTCTGCTTTTACCAATACATTTTGTTCCGTCATTTTTACTTGCAGAAAAATTATCAACTATTTTTCAAATCTTTCCCTCATACAAACATGATTTAAAATAGGTATGGTTATATGTTTTGAAAACTAGTGGTATAAAATTAAACACACATTAAATGTGCCTTACCTACTTTAAATTAGGTATTTTGTTTATAATTATAAGTAGTGTTGAATGAATAGAAGGCTGTTTTAATACCTACTAAATAAATCTGATTATTTTAATGAAAAAAATTATTTGGTGGTCCCCTACCTATACTAGTAATTCTATAAACAGTAGACCTCGCGAGCACTAAGACGACCTCTGTGCCGTGGCGGGCGAAGGTCTGCCTGCGACGCAGGAACATTTGTACGATCTGCAGGTATGGTTCCGGGTGTTCTGGTCGTTTTCTATATATAACAAAAAACATCTTTCTTTGTAATGTCATGTGTTGTATTATGTAGGTATATCAGTTATCTTGTACCCAAAATACAAGCCCTGCTTAGATTGGGGCTAGATAATGCTGTGTGAGTTGTCCAGCATCATTTATTTATATCTGATTATATTATTTATTTATATGTATTAATTTACTTTATTTATACATTATATGAAAATATACTTATATAAAAATATACTTTATTTTTATTTAACTGAATTTATTTCTTTATTGTATTTATTTATGTTTTTTACTTTTTTTCAACAATTAATTGTCTAATTCCACAAATTATATCATTTAGACGCCTGAGTACTCTGTAACATAATACAAAATGTTGAGCAACAATAACAAAATCGATAACTAAAACTTCTTCCTAAACAAAACCAATTTTGACAAAAAATCGCACCGTTATTAGCATTAGGATATTTGATTATTTGATTCTCAGTCAAACTACGGCATAAGTAAATAAAAAGGTTAGTCCATAGTAAAATTAAGAATTCTGAGATAAAATAATTTGTGGTCTACTAAAAAAAAATTAATCTTTGAAATAAAATCTCACAAATCTGCAAACATACGAAGACGAAACATTTGGTCGGGCTATTTCTTAGTTCCTACGTCCTACTCTCGAAGTGTTACAAAGATGTTCTAATAGGTGGCGCTGTACGATAGATGCTCTAATGCTTATTGTTGCATTTTGCAGAGCTATTTTTCTCGTCATGGCAAAAATCATCAGTAGATCTTTACCATTTTATACGAGAACAAATAAAAATTAAAAAAAAACCTTTCAATTAAAAAAATAATCATCGAAATCAGATGTCTTATAGCGGAGATGTTCGGTAGCCCTCTTTTTGTCCTTTTTGGAGGAAACAAGCCTTTCATCAAAAAACCCCGACGCGACGACTAAAAAAATCTATAATATTGTAAAATCTGTACACCAAGTTTAGTAGTTAGTAATAGTTTCGTCCAGATCGGTCGTAAAATACGACCTGTAGAAGATTACGTACATTCTGACAGCACCCATACTTATGCTAGTAGTTGATGCAGAGGCGCTTCGCTCACTTCGCTCGCTCGGTCAATTATGTAGAGACTTTACCATTATGAAATACACTATAAAACACCAAAACATATGTATTCTCTAATCTATAATAGGCTCCAGGCTCATTGACGTGATCTTTCATCGGGTTACGGCCGAGAGAGGATGGATTACTAATAATAATCCACACAGCATCATCTAGCCCCAAGCTAAGCAGCTTGTGTTATGGGTACTAGATGAATTATATACTTAATACAATAGGACAATATGAACATATCTTTTTTATTAAACATAGAAAACCAAAATATATATTAAAATAAATATTTTTAAGGAAGGCCTACGTTTTATATAAATACAAAATAGGTTAGAAGAAACTAACAACAAAAAAGCCAATAAATGGCTTTCACAGCTAAATGCCAGTGTGGAAAATAAATACTCGCATTCGCATTCGCAACAATGTACGCGAATGTAATGCGAATGTTAAAAGGGCAAATAAAACATTACATTTATTTGCACTGCACTGAATTAGTTATTTAAAACGGGTTATTTACCATAATATTCGTCGTAATATTATTTACGCAATATTTCGAGACAATTTTATGCGCATGATCACGGAACAGCGGTATAAAAGTTTTATGCTGAATTACCTTTTTCATATGAAAGGAATTATAACGTATAAGTCTCATTAATTTATTTAAAAAAAACAATCTAAAATGAGTTTTGCCTAGCTTACGAAAGTACTACTTTTCGTAGTAGGTAGGTATGTCAGCAAACCTACAGTTTCATAAAAACTCGATTTAAGCTTTCGAATGATTTTGAGCCATTTAATTAAAGAACTTTGATAAGTCAGCTGTAGTAGTTGTGATTTGTCCCGAATTGGGAATCGAACCCGAAAATTATCAAAATACCAAACGAAATTCTGGAAGGAAAGTAAAATGTAACCCTCTTAAGTTTGTAATTGTCCTTAATATTTCGTCGAATAAGGTTATAAAGACGATTGTCACCTTCTTAGTTTGACGTCGTGTAGCGAATCTTCGTGGAAAAGGGTCACAAAGGCGTTTAGAATAGCATCGATTTGAAACTTGCACGCGGAACAAGGTGCTAAGCGACAAAAACTAGGGAAAACGGTTTTTTTTATTCATGAAACTTACATGATAATTTAGCGAAAAATATAATAAAACGTTTTATTAAAAAAAAACATACTCGCTTAATAGAAACTTTTCGAAATAATTAGAAAAAACCGTCTCCTGTAAAGTTGGTGTTTTGCAATGGTGACCTTATTCGTAGGATACGACGATACATAATACAATACACAGATAGATATATTTTATTAAACATAGAAAACGATCAGAACACCCGGAACAAATATTTGTTGATAAATAAATAAAAAAATATATCTGCAGAACGTAAAAATTTGTTCCAAGGCGGGATAAATTTTTTCGATCGAACCCGCAACCTCCTGGGTGGCAGGTGGACATTTGCCCACCGCGCCACAGAGATCGTCAGAATACGGTGATTTATTTATGAAATATTTAAAAACTGAAAAAAATGAAAAAAAAAACTGAGAGAGTCATTTATCCTAAAGTAGGAAGCACGGCGGTGACTAAATTAAATGTAACATAGGTACTATATGTAACATACACGTAACTAATTACCTTTATCAATTGCAGCAATTAACCCCGTTTAGGTCTGACATTCGGCCAATTCAGCTAATACAACAAATGTCTATTTAGAATATTGCTGGTAATTTCCACCTGGACCGCAATCTAAAATAACCTACCTTTAATAGATGCAGAGCTGGTGACCTAATTTGTAATAGATCGTATTGATTTAGCACAAAAATATATATCAGCGAGGCTGTCGCTAAAAGACCCTGGATTTAAGTTTGTATCTTTATGCGTCCCCATCTTACGCAAGACCAAGAGCCAGATAAATATCAAGTTTAGTGCGGGCATTTATCCGCGGCTACATTCAACTAATGAAAAAAGATGAGGATAATATACCTTAACAAAAATATGGTAGGATTTACGGTGCGCCACCCGCATCGTGACAGAAATAGAAAATATCTGATAGGGCCGGCTTGCACATAACATACATCATACGTTGACAGTTACATGACTGGCCGTTAACAAACATTCCGTTGTGAAACATGGCTGGGAGACGGTGTCAATCAATAGGCTACTGGACTCATATCAAATTTGGCGTAATAAATAAATATTATCTGTATTTTTTGACATAAGAAACCAATATTTAAACTTTTATAAAATCATTAGTATAATTTTTTTTTTGTAATTGTGTGCAAAAAATGATTAAATAAATAAAATATTTATCGATTTCTGATGAAAAAGCGAAAGATAAAAAAATATATTTTATTTTGAAGTCTGAAAACGTTTTCCGCCACGTTGTGACATCATAGAACTCGAAGCAAATTTAATGTTGGATCTTTATACGAGTAAAATAAGCTATCTAGTTTGTGCTGTGACACTGCCTCATGCACATTTACTAAAATATCAATTGTTTTTTTATACCCCTATGACGTCACAACACAGATTTTATAGACTTCTATGGCTGACAGCGTTTTCGCATGCTTACGAAAAGTACATTTTAAAATAAAGCCTCTGTAGGCCCTAAAAAAATATGGTAGTATTTTCTCCCTCAAATCGGACCATAATTAATCATTTAAGACCTACTTAAAAAATGAGTTAACTAGCCTATTCAATTTATCATAAGAGTATTGTAGCCTATCTCAGTTTATCGATGAGGATTAACCATGACGTTAATGTATTGACTTTTTCCTATGCAACATCGCAAGACTCCACATAACTTCAAAAACAAAAGCATTGGTCCAACTGGTGCTTTGGAGAAATTAACTATGTTATAATTAAATTCGAAACTACGTTAGGTATGTCTCATCGCTCAGATAGTCCTTAGAATAGAATAGAATATATTCCTACTTTAATGAACAAAAGTTGTACATAGGCGAGCATAATACTAGATAGTATTCTCTACCTGCTAACCTTAGGGTAGTGTAGATAACAATTATAGTAGGTAGTACTACATTATAGAATTTTAGAAAAACCATAAGAAATATATAAATATGTACAGCATAAATAAATACACATATAAACCAAATACATATACTAATCACAATAATACTTACAAAATAAAGTATATTATATTAACTGTATATTATAATAACGTACCGAATTATTCTTGCGAAGGAAAGTAATTATAGACTCGAGGTCTGAAGACATTTATTGAACCTTACATATTTTTTCACACTTCGTTGCTAATGTAATAAGAATTATTACCATAGCTTCTTCACTACACCTGTGTTGAAATACCAGTCATGCCCCAGAGTAAAAAGTTTAACTGTACAATCAGGTCTTTAATAGCAGTTCAATAAGTTGAGCTTAGCAAACTTCTTCCGAGTTTTGATCAGGAACACGGTGTTCAACTGACGATAGTTCTTGTAGTTTCTTCAGAAAATTCTAGATTAAAGTGCAAGTAAGGTAATTTGAAGTTTACTAATAAGTTTTAAAAGTTCAAGTTTTTAGATTTAAGGTGGCCTCAACCTCCACGCTTCCATACAAACGTACTATTCGATTCATTTGGAAACGACGTCCCCGATTTTAATGAAATTTTGCATACATAATTGAAAAGAAATAGTTATATGTGTATCGTTTTAATTTTTCAAAATACTTTATCTTAATTAAATTAGAGCGATAGTAATAAAATCGCTTGAAAATTGATAAAAATGATTTTTCGCTCTCACTTTATTATGATTGTGTATTTTGAAAAACTAAAATGATACAATAATCGGATAAGAAATAGCTATGTCTCCGATTATGTATGCAAAATTTCATTAAAATTGGGAACGTGGTTTCCAAATGAATCGAATAGTACGTTTGTATGGGAGCTTAGAGGTTCAGGCCCACCGAAATACATGTCAACATTTCAAAATGGTCTAGTTCTTCAATGTCTTGATATTATTTATAGCGAGAAACAGTCATACGTCAAATGAAGAATGATAAGTTACTAGTACCATATTTTTATTCCCATCCAAATACCATAAAGGGTGGAGCGGGAAGAAACAAATCACAGTGTTTTTTTCCTCTACTTTCATAAAAATATTCAAGCATATGGCGATGATGTTTTATTTTTACCGCATATGGATCAACCGGGTAGTTCTTGGTCTGATTCTCACACTAATATATAAGTTTGAATGCTTGGATGTTTAGATATTCTGGGCCTGGAAATCAAAATCAAAATCAAAAATTCTTTATTGCCATTAATACAAAAATGTACACTTAGAAAAGGTCAAATTCTTAAAATAAAGCGCTGACACGGAAATAAAGTGGTACTTTTGATTTCTGTCGCTTCGGTATGTAGACTATAGTAAAGAAGCGACTAAGAAACTTTTAGCCTGTTAGTTGTTATTTTTCGAGTTGGAGCAAAACCCGTCCCAAGGTTTTTTATCTCAGAATAAAACAGGCTACTTTTTATCTCATAAATCAGCGTCAGAAACTAGTTATCTTACCTCACCTAACCTCAACAGGCTATATTAGAATACGCTGGACGTCGGCCTACCGCTGATAATCGGCTTTTTGGCTTTTATATGATGGGGGGTAAATTAGTTGGGGATCGCAGTTCTGTGGTAGATCTATTCTGCAAGAGGCGGTACTGCCCGTCCCCTGGTGAACATCTCTTAGTCGCATCTTACGACTCCCACGGGAGGAGTTCGGGTGGTGTAAATTCTTAGCCGACACCACACGGCCAAGTGTTAAATATTAATATTCAATTTCAAAATCAGAATCAGGATAATTTACATCGACTCAATATCATAAACATTACTTTTCTAGGTTAAACTCCTTTCCTAGTGTTTAGATTTAGGGAAGATTTGTACTTTTGTATGTCACGAATAAACTTAAAAACTACTGAACCGATTTCAAAAATTCGTTGGCCGTTTGAAAGCTACATTTTTACTGAGTAACATAGGCTAAGAATATACCCGTGCGAAGCCGGGGCGGACCGCTAGTAAAATATATAATAATGGTTAATGTTGGATATGGTATGATTGGTATGTAAAGATGAAAAGCATAAAAAACCTTTACCAGGGTTTAAATTGGTTTAAAATAATAAGAAAGCTTTCGCTTTTATTAAATTCCTACCGGTTGTACTTAAAATAACCCTGGAAAATTCATCAAATTATCGAGTCTGTATTATAGGGGTTTGACGTAAAATTGCGTAATATACACCACCGACACCAACAATATATTTAGCTAACCTTGTACAGTGCTTTCATGTTATTTTTGGGGGTTGTTCCTTCTTCCTGGTAGCTGATATACATGGTGTTATAAATAAACGTTACGTAAAGAGCAGCTACCCGAAATATTCATAATAGAAAATTTGACTAAGAGGAAAAATTCCTTTATTTTTAAAATAAGTAGAACTGCATTCACAGAATTCTGAAAAACGACTTGCCGTATCCGGTAATCGAACCCATTCCACATCCCACATCTTAAATAATAAAACCCTAAATTTTTAGGTCACTGGTCGGTAGAGTCAATCATAAGAATCAAATCTGTCCAATAAATATTGCTTACGTCTCACCGCGCGGAATCGAATTTGCGGAGCCGCAACTCGAGGTCCGCAGCGTGTCCGCGACAGCTTCGCATCTGTTCCGTATCTCTAACAACGGACAACGTCATTGCGAAACTCTTGCGGCACCGCACCTACGGTACCGCGCGGTAGTATGAGAGCGCTCTGAATTGACAAATCTCAAGTGGATTTATTACGACCTTGTCACAAAGGGTGAACCTACAAGAAAACGATGTAACAAATGTATTTTCATAACCATCACAGAGCCTATTTATTTTCTCCTATCCAATGTAAAATAAGACATTCTTTTTTTATCGCTGCCATCAAAATACGAGGGCATTAAGCTATAAAATTTTACATTTTTACATTGTAATTTGGCGTCAATGGATAGGATTTATGATTGCCTTTTTCATGGCGTTTTCGTTGTAGGTATTCATATTAGTGAGGTAGGCGATGGGGTGGATGCCGTGTGGTACCGGCTTAGAATTTGTACTACGCCATCTCTGCTCGTGGGTGTCGTAAGAGGTGACTAAGGGACATACACTGCTGCACCGGGGGGCGGGCAGCAGCGTCTCTTGCAGAATAGATCCGAACTGCGATCCCCAACCCGCATGCCCAGCGTGGGGATTATGGATATAACCCTCCATGAGATAAAAGTCGATAAGGCGATTCATCAGGGGGAGGCCAACGTCCAGCCTGTGGACCATTAAAACCATCTGAGACGTAGAATTTAGTATTTAAAAATAAACAAAAGGTAAATGTACGTCAATTATGGATCTAGTTTAGTCAAAGTCGCATTCAGTTACAAGATCTAATGAACTTCACTCGATAGAAAAAAATCTCAAAGTTACCTCTTTATTTAATGTTTTTTCTTATCTTATCTATCTTATCTTATCGATGGGGACCGCAGTAAACAAAACAAAAACTCTTTACTGGCTCTACTAAAGCTTCCGGAACGAACTACAAAAACAAATGAAGAACGTTTTACGGTCTATTTTACGGTCTGCACATGGTATTAACAATTACAAGTAAGCCCAGGTTATGTGCTAGTGTGTGGCCCTTGTGGCTCGCTCAGTGCACCTCCATATAAATTTAGTTTAGCAATATTAATAATTTCCATTTAATTTATCAATACTTGATAATTTAGCAATACTAACAACTAAACAATTATCTATTCAACTGTGAACTTCATGAACAATTTGAATATAATTTTCCCGGGACTGTTTTAATCCGCTGTGTATTTCATTATTCTATTCGGTATCTGCCCTTCTAGCACGGGGATTGTTGTCGTGGGTAGAATAGACAATAATGACATTGCATCGCCATACATTGCGTAGATTATTGAAGTTGATGGAATGCATTTCAAATAATTTACGCATTGGATGATAGACAACAATTCCAGACACAGAGGGACACGACGACACAAACAGAAGGGTAGTTTTACACACGTCTATTTGACGTCACGTCAAATAGACGTGTGTAAAACTTCGTCTGCATTCCGCGCGCCGCGTGACGAAGTCCACACGGTGGACAAAGCGCCGTCTCTTTACGTACCTACGTACAGTTGTAGCATTTCTACTTACCTGGTACTTTGCGTGAGACAGTTAAAAAATCCTTCGGAAACAATGGTAATCAAGATTACTTGCACGAGAAGTGTGCACAGAACTTTTGCTAGAAATCTTTTGTTAGAAATCGCAAAATGAGACGAGTCCGGAACGTTTTCAGCATAAAATCTGAGTTTCCAGACTCGTCCCACTTTAGGCCGAATCAAGTGGGACGAGTCCGGAATAACTCACTTTATAGGTGTTTCACGTACTAAGATAAACAAAAGAAAGTGCATAGCTACTTTAGCTACACATGCAATACACACGACGCTCACAATAGACATAGGAACAAACGCCGAACAAAAAAATTTAGAGCTCAGAATCTTTTCAATATAAAACCAAGGCAACTTTCCATCTCATAACCGCGAGCATAACTTTGCAGTTAACACATTCTAATGAGGTAATTTTCTTATGCAAATACTACAATTTAAAAGTTTTTATCTTCGCTGCGGTTTTCGCAAGTTCAAGTGAAAGAAACTGATTTATTATTGTTACTTTATTGTAAAAAGCTTAAAAAAGCTTGGGTAATACGAATATTATGTAGGTACTTAAACGAGGCCCCCCGGTCATGATAGATATATAAATAAATAATACTTTATTGTACTACACAAACACAGAAAACAGTACAGAAAAATGCTACGAGTAAACGAAGTACAAAAGCGGCCTTATCGCTATGAGCGATCTCTTCTAGGCAACCTAGGGATGGACTGGACATGTGAGAAAATGAAAGACCGTGGCACTTGGTAAAAAAACAAAAAGAAAACATTAATACTTACACTACATTCTGTAATACCTACATAACCAACACACATGAAAGAAAACTTACTTAAATTAACATAAAAATAAGGTTGCCATGGTGGCTTATTCCAGTTTTCCATTTCCAGAAAACGGGGGGGAAAACTGGAATTTCATTTATAAGATGGGAAGACGATCTGTGAAAGACTGCAGCTAAATGCTGATTGTGTCAAACTGAAGACAGGGCGCTATGACGCTCATGGGTGGCCTATGCATATGCCTAAACAAGTAGAGGTTTATGATAATGATACTTATATGTCTGTTTTACAGCAACATAAGTAGCTAACAGTGCATCATTCACAAAATAGGATCCACGGACAACGATGACATCGCAGGGTGCGGGTCGACACTAAACATGTCGGCATTGCGCAGTAACTATTAAAGGTTTTACAGCACAAGTTATGTATGGGTTAAGACGGGCTTCCTCTCTGTATGATCTAATTTTGTCTCAGTAGGAAGGCGGTAAAACGACGTAATGGTCCTGAACAAAACGGCGCTGATTTATAGGGGGCACGCCACCCAGTTCGCACTAACACGCAGAAAGTGGCAGACGCCGTGAAAAGGGTTAGAATAAAATACTAAGCTGGTATCGTACTCATGTCGTATTCGGATAAATAAAGAGATTGTTTTAACCTCTCGCCGCCGAGGTGATTACCAAATTGCATACAATAGCGAACCCGCGCGGGGCGTTTGCGACTTAAGAGTGCGATTAAAGCAAAAATCAAGCAAAATGGGTATTTACAAACACTTTGTTTTATGGTAACTAATGTGTTCAGATTGAAAAAAAATCCATATTATTATTTTTTTTAATTAAATCTCTAAATTATCAGTTACAACCCCACATTATTTTTTACGAATTACATAGCAAGACTAAATTTTCTAGTAGAGTAATCGTTTCGTTTTTCAATTTCACGCTTACATTTTGAACAGTTAGGTAATAGATAACAGGCAAAAACTTGATTTTTGCACTAACGCCCCCTTAAGTTAGTATAAATTGTATCTATGCATCTAAATAAAACACGTGCTTCTTGTTTGCATAGTGGTGCAAATATTAGTGAAACTCAAATATCGCAAAGAGTTTGACTGATTTGTTTATATTGTCATTAGTTCCTACACAGTACAGATTATTTACAGTTACATTTCCATGATATGTGAGTGAGATAAACAGTTTAATAATAAATTATTCATCATCGTTTAACAACTTATTCAAACATAATTGAATGTAATGTTCGGGAAATAAATTGAAACGTTAATGTGTTTTAAAATACGTAATGAATAATGGATTATGATGACGTAATATTCTTGATTTAAAGCATTTTTACGACTATTCCAAATGGGACGTAAACAACAGCTTGTGTAAAGTTCGTTCTTTCGTGAAAAACCGTTAGTCTTTATACATGTACCTATCGAAGATAAATAAGTACCTATGTTATGTATGTAGGTAGGTAGGTCATAATGCTGACGTCATTTAACTAGAAAAAAGTTGTTTTCGAGAAATCGGCAAAAACACGCGAAATTCTTAAACACTGATACATAGATAAACGAAGATTGGACACATAGGTTGCGATTTATATTTGTGGTTAATTTTAAGCCCTGTTTAGTCGAAATCCTTTTATATTTATTTTTATGCAGATCCTTTTATATTTAAGTAAAAATTGATAATTTTAGGCACGGGCGGCAGAAGTAGGTACTACTTACACTAATATGACGACCTCTGTGGCGCAGCCGTGGGTTCTATTCCCCCTTGGAACAAATGTTTGTAAGATCTGCAAATATTTGTCGCGGGTGTTCTGGGTATTTTCTATGTATAATAAAAAATATCTATGTATGTATTCTCTTAGTATATCAGCCATCTAGTAGGTACTCATAACACAAGCTCTGCTTAGCTTGGGGCTAGATGATGCTGTGTGGATGGTTTATTTTGCATTATTTATTTATTTAATATGTCATGATTTAACGTGACAGTTTTACCTTTCTTGTTGTTGCCTACATAATTATACCCCTAAAAATAAAATCTTATGAAAAGTTAAGTGTAGGGTTGGCGCACCTTTCTCTTCCTTGACTCTTAAAACATTCATTTTTATGAGGCCTTTAGCACCGAGTCTATTTAATAAATGTTTTTTAGAATAAGGTTGGAGGTGAAGGACCTGAGAACTTCTGATCGGGAACCAAAAAGCCAAAAATGTCGATACCATCCATCCATACGAATATTATATATAGTAAATAATAATAATAAATAAATAATGCTGGACAATTCACACAGCATTATCTAGCCCCAAGTTAAGCAAAGCTTGTGTTATGGGTAGGTACTAGATAACTGATATACATAATGCAATAGAATACACAGATAGATATTTTTTTGTATACATAGAAAAGGCCAGAACACCCGGAACAAATACCTACAGATCGTACAAACATTTGTCCCAAGGCGGGAATCGAACCTCTTGCGTCGCAGGTGGAACTTCACCCACCGCGCCACAGAGGTCGTCAAACTAAATATAAATTCCTCATTAGACGTCACGATCACGATACTAACATCAACCGGACTCAGGGCTCTGAATGTAGAAGAACGTCGGTTCATATGAGCATAATTTTACTTTTAAAAACAAAGCTTAAAGCGACTGAAAAGTTTATTGTCGAAGTTCCAAACTCCATCGTCACTTCTCAGAACTCTGCGATATGGTGATAACAACATAAATCGAAGCGAGAAAAATATTACGCATGTTCGTTTCCACACTCATAAGTATGGAAAAAAGGTTTTACGGCTCGTAAAACCAATTGATCCTAAAATTGCCCTCTGCCTTCGCTAATCCTAAGGGTTTTGTGTAACATAAAGAGAGGGCTTTTAATCTCAAAATATATTGAAAACCACAATTGCTTTGGGCAAAGAATTGGTATTTATGTTCGAGAAGCTCCATCATATTTACGAACGGAGCAAAATAAATTACGTTGTCAAAAATACTTTCGTAATTGGATTTACAGTGTCAATTTACCCTTGATTTATAGGTGGAACATGAGAGAATTATGATGAAGTTATGATTTTATTTGGTTTAATAACACGCTTACTCCAATACAGTGGGGAATAGTTGCTCATACGCAGTGCCATACGACAGGATCGCTACCCACGAGCTACAAAAATAAAGGAGAAAAAAACTAACGGAAAAAATAATTAATAATAAAGTTAAACAAACTGACTGGTATTGATATGGATCAGTTTAGCTACCTATAGATTGTTTGCAACAGTCTGCAGTCAATTATTTCAATAGTAAATACTAGTTTTAATTTAATTCTATTATTTGATTGTAATTCTCTGTGTTAAATAATGCAATGTTAGTATAAAATTAACGATTTTATGACAGACTAGACTAGACTAGACTGCTGGCCGCCGCTTGCCCGCGCTTTTCATGTAGGTATCCAAATCCAAACAAATCCAACAAATAACGTAGCTTTGTATTGGTATAAGAATTTTCAAAATCGGTTCAGTAAATCCAGAGATTACCCCCTACAACCTCACAAGCTCAAAAACCCAAAAACTCTACCTGTTTATAATATTATTATATTATTATTCAGATATATAAATTTTGACATCATCTTATTTTACTATTGCAACTTTTTAATTCTATGATATTGTCTAAAATTACAATTATTATAGGTTGAATACAATATTAATTTGCTGAAATTTCTGTAACATTTGCATGCTAATTTTAGGAGAACATAAATACAGTTTACATACTTTTTTTAGTGACGGATTCGTCACGAAAAAAAGTATGTAAAAAACTACTGTGTGGCAAATGTACAACAACCCGTTCTTTTCACAGTAGTTGCAGTCACTGGTATGGTACGAAAACAGCAAAAAAAACATCAATACCTACTGACTTCAAACATATACCTACGCTATATCAAAAGATAAAAGCGATGGGCCAGCCGCTGTGCGTAGACTCTCAGCCTACTTCAAACTACCTAGTTCACATTCAACCTCAAATACGATTAGAACTTACGACTCGAATCTTATTTACAGAAACCTAGATGTTGACACGCTCACTTAGCTTTATGACCCTCGCATGAAATCAGATTTAACGAAAGATAGAGGCTGAAGTTCGGGAAATTAGATAACTAAGGGTGACTCTGCGGCTTGAATATCTTGTAGGGGTTGGTTATAACCCTTTAAAAAGCATAACTTTGTTTATGCACGGTCCCTTATCTGTATGTGAACGTAGGACACAGGTGGACTCGACTGGCTCGCCTTTAAATATTTGATCCGCTTTTCAGCTTCTTGCTTTTAGGTACAAATGTGTGAGATCTTATATCTATAGATACTTACCCGACCCATTATATGTATATATGTGAGAACGTCCCCCATTATAATCCATTAGGGTAACGGTTGTCTTATAACTTGAAGATTCAGTAATGCTCTTAACTAACCAAAACTGTCCACTTTGAATAACAGAGTAGCATTTAGCCCTGTCACTTACAAATGAATAGTCACTTTATAAGGACTTGCTTCAAGTTCAGTTTGTTTTTGTTAGCACTGAAATCTTTTATCTTAATGTTTAATGAAGTCAAACTTTCGAACTAGATCTTTTCAGTAGTTTTCAGTAGTGGTTTTTCAGTAGTTTTTTTTAGTAGGTAATAACCTACTTTGATAAAAAATGGGAAAAATCTGGCGAATTAATATAATTACACTTTTATCATATCATCATGAACCCATACATGTCCACAGCTGGGCATGCATAGGCCTGCCCTAATGAACGTCATAGCGCCCTGTCTTCGACATGCCGCATCCAGTATCTGCCTGCAATATTTCGTAGGTCGTAATTTCACCTATCCAGGCGTCCTACACTTCGTTTGCCAAGTCGGGGTCCCCATCTGTGCCCCAGCGGTTGTCGGTTCTTCGCGATATATGGCTGTTCAGTTATATATTTCGTCCGTTATATATTTGAGTATGTAAATATTGGAGAAGGCCTATTTCCAGCATTAAACAGCTTTTGGCTGAGATTTATTTGAATAAATTGTTTTAATACGATAAAGCGCGTACGAAGCCGCAGGCTGAAGCTAATACACTATATTAGTCGACTCAAACTTCAAGTTTAGTTTATGGTGCCTAATTAATAAATTGATTTACTTATTGCAATTAAAAGCAAGCAGCTTTATACATCATACCACACCGTTTGGTTTCTAAATAATATAATATCATATCAAATAATAGTTACCTACTTATTGTAAAAACTCCGCAAGTCGATTGCGATATACGGATAACAAAACAGACCTGCCAAATTATCAAATTCAAATGTTATCGTATCGTGCTTACTTTTCTTGCCTGTTATAGAAGGCCAATTCGTTTCTGTGTTCAAGATACGACGTCGATATAATATTATTCGATATCGTTTTACGAAATAGATGCCCGAATTCTCGCAAACTCATTTTATTGCTTTTATGGAGGATTCTACTCTGAACGTGATAAATATGTACAATAATCGATATCTAAATGGGCTACGTCTTTCAAAGTAGCCGTTAGTAGTCTGTATGTGTTGGCAGTTGAATCAAGAGATAATTCTGACGATTTTTCCCCGAATATCGGCCAACAACAACGAAAAAGAGAAATCCTTCGTTCGTGTGTTTGTTGTGAAAATTTCCCGCATCGGTAAAATCATTTTCCACTTGAAATAATCGACTTAAAACAATTTTTGTTGAACGTGCAAACGCAATAAGAGAGTTTTAAATTATTATGCAAATGCCGGATGCTTCTGTTTCGATTGGTTTTCCATTTCCCAGTCGGTGTTTTGTTTCGAAAATACTATGAAATAGGTATATTCAAGAAGAGCATGACTTCTCGTTTTAGGATCCTTTATCTCATTAGGCAATCCAGTAACCAATTACACTCCCTTAAAAAGTATTATTTTTTCCGCCTTATATTAATTATACCTATCTAGCACACAGTAAGCTACATTAAGTTACAAGTTAAGTTTTATTTGATTTACCTATGTCTATTTTCGCAGACGACGGAAGTTGGTTATATCTAAGAGAATATGATTAAATACTTCGTAATAAATTATCAAAACATAATTATAGCAACATCCGGCATATAAAATCCTCGGAGCTATTATTTTAATTGTTTCCATGATATTAAATACATTAAGCGGCACTTAACCGCGAAGATCGAAATTCTAGGAACAAATTGCTTTGATTTACGATCAAACCACCCATGTCGCTAACCGGGAATAGAAACGAACTGTTTTACAATCTCTTAATGCTTTTTGTTAGACGATTCACTTCACTGACAAACAAGACTACGGCTCGTTTGCGTTTCACGCCATATGTGCTTTCAGACTTGCTTGAAATTATTCACTTGTCTAACAAATAAAAAGACTGCGAGCACAAAAAATACTATAACGCCGAAAGTAGGTCTTGAATGGTAATATGCAAAATATAAAACTTTTTTTTCGTCCTTTGTTATCAGTGTTCACCCTAGTTTGTAGAATTTAGAAATCTGCTCGAAACTGGCTCGAAATATCTGAATTTGTAATAGCGATTTATTCAATGCCCTTTGTAAGCAAGCTCATAAAGTACTCGTAACATGACAGCTGCTGAAAGGATCGCTATTTATGTTATTCCACGGAATAACCCATCTTTCTTTATTAACGAAAGAACAAGTCCAATTTCTGAGAACCTTCGCTAGCAGTTCGGGAATTTAATAATCTTTACGTTTGATACAAGCTGTCTAAACTTTCAGCCAATCAGTTTGAGTTATTAACGCAATAAAAGTTATTCCGGGTGCATCCTCAGCATGAGTTTTCTGAGTACGCCACCTGTGTCTTAAAGACATGACATTCATGTATTTCTATTGCACTGTGCTGCGTTTATTCTTATGTATCTACCGTCGAAAAAACTCGCTTCCCCAATGTTATTTATGTTGTGCGTACATTTAGAGATATTCTCAGTTGCTTATCTTAGGTAGCACATGCTATCCCCACTAGGTTATTCCTTCCGCAACGAGCAGTGGTCGTTAACGTAATGGAGCACACGCCAAGATAAATAGTTGCGAGTGGACGAAATCAACGAGCCAAGCTATGAAACTGCGGTGTGCCCACACAAAGGGCTTGCTAAAGGTTGTAAATGCTTCGCGGCAAAGGTCAATTTCCTAATAATTCTTTACTTTAGTGTTGTTTATGAAATAACTACGTGGAACGTTATTTACGGTAGACGCTTATTTCGATAATAAATAAAATAGAAACATTTTACTTCAGACAGCAATCATGGGTTCATTCATACACATAATGATTATACGAGTAGATTTTTTGTCACACACATTTAAACGACAACACAAAATAAAATAGGAGGATAATCAATCAAGGTCAATGCTGAACAAGATACTTCCAAACTGGAGATGATAGGCACTCTGCTACCAGTCCTCAGGATGCTGTTGGGACTGTCCCGCACTCTGCGCATCAGGGATGCTGTTTTTGTGGTACTGTACAAATATCCCCAGTAATATTAAAACCTAAAAGGCAAGTAAACCTCGATTCGCCTTTATCGTTTACAATAGTTATTTGTTATACAAGAGTACAAAGTTGCTTTTTAACCGTGTGCTTAATTTAGATGACTGAGCAAGCGAAGCGAGTGATTCAATAATTAAAATTAAAAGAGTATTTTTGCTCTTCGATATCTAAGTGCAAAAGCCATTTTTATCCTTTAGCCTTCGATCAAAAATTTCCGGCTTTGCCGAGGCCGCGAACTACTTATTTTCGATCGAAGCCTTTAGCGGATAAAAACGGCTTTTGCACTCAGATATCGAAGAGCAAAAATACGGTTTCCGAGATGGGGGGATGAAAAAATCTTTAATAGGTGGGTATAGGTTCATGTAACTAAAAGTTATATTAACTAAAGGTTATAAAACTTAGGTTATATAATAGAGAAAAAATAAAAATCTTCAATAGAAATAAATTCTCAACCATAGACTTACTGCCTACCCGTGCTCCTTTGATCCATGTACAAATACCAATGGCCCGCATGAACGGTATCTACCTACACGTAACACGTAACTTCGTCACAGGTAAACAAACGATATTGTAGCGTGAAACATTCACTGCGTAAAGGTGTATATCCAACCGCGTTTTATGAGATTGGTTTTACTGTTGAAACGCGGTATGGTCGATTGTATTGGAAGAAAATATTCATGTTAGGGGTACCTCCCTCCCCCAAGGACCGCGGATAATTGAATTAAACCGGTAACATGTACTCATCACTCACAATTCACAGGTGAGGGGGATTTTATCACCCCGCTCCGCGTTTCCAGCGAATAAATAAGACAAAATAAGCCAGGCTGTAAATCGAATACAAGCTTAATATGCTATGAAAAAACCATTTTACTGCTATGATGATTAACCTTTAGTCGTATTATTGAAACGGCCTTAAGGGAGAGCACATTAGAGTCGTAGGTCGACCTGATATTATTAAAAAACATTCTGTATTGATACACTATTGTTAACTTAGAATAGTTTTTACTCAATTCGTTGCTTCATAACGTTTCACTGGATAGCCAATGAACATCAAGTTTAACATCCGTAGTAATATTATTAAATTCAAAGTAAAACTGTCTGTCTGTTTGTTACCTTTTCACCCCTAAATAGCGGAACAGATCTTACGCCCGTCTCACATTAGCGCGGGGAATCGAATTTGCGGAGCCGCCGCAACTCGAGGTCCACAGCGGGTCCGCGACAGTTTTGCATCTGTTCCGCATCTCGTACAATGGACAACGTCATTGCGAAACTCTTGTGGCACCGCGCGGTAGTATGAGAGCGCTCTTAGTTAAATTTGTCAGGGAGGTAGACGGTATCCCGGGGATGGACAGAAGCTTCTATATACGCCGGAAAAACACAACCGAATCTGCAGGCAGCAACTAGTGCACTATATTAGTCGACTCAAACTTCACGTTTAGTCTTCGATCAAAAATAAGGAGTTCGCGGCCTCCCCCGTAGATACCTAGAGCCTTACAAAAATGTCACTCAAAATTGGGTTCGTTTTGTTTTGACGCAGACAGTTTGCACAGAGCCTGACAAGTTTTTTCCATACGGAACAAGAGATTGGTGGAGTCGAATTCATTTTATTTTATTTTGTAAGTAGGTAGGTACCTACCTGAGAATTATATACCTACCTACTCAGTTTATTTTCTATAATGATTAATTAACAGAATTCAGGTAAAGATAACGAATCATTTATTGATGAAACTATAAATTGGTGTCTCAACAGTAGGTATTTATACAAAAGGGTCATTTCAGACATACAATAATTTAAACTTACAATACAATTTCAGGCAGGCACTCTAGATTAAAAAGAACTGGTTCCTGTCTGCGGCTTTGCACGAGTTTTTTTTACGGGAAAAAAATAAACGTTTTATAAATTCATACTTCTGGTAGGTAGGTAAGAACCTAGTCTTTCTTTTATTAGAGAGTCTACGCAAATGAAAATTTAGGGCGGGCCAACTAATTATTTTAAAAATCATCAACTAGTAATATTAAACTTATTTTTATGAAAAATATATTAATACATACTATAAATGAAAAAAAAAATTTAGAAGAAATAGCCTCTCCATTTATCAATTTAGAACAAAATTAATATTTTAACATAGGCAAACCAAACAACAATATTTTATGCTGATTTCACAAGTATATGACTCACATCTCAATATACGGGTAAAAAGTATATATAAACTTACTGAAAATAAGAAATTCCATCCTTTTTCAGCACTTTGGACGAGTGATTCTTGCATTTTTTGTACCCATGCTTTTTGTCTGAACGCTAAAATGACACTAGTTGAAAAGCTTCCCTAACATGTCAAATGGTCTCTCTTTTGCTACTGAAGGTTGTGGCGTGCGCATTGTGAATCTAAGGGGGGCCGGCAAAGCCGGACATTTTTGATCGATGCGTTTAGTCAAGGGTGCCTAATTAAGAAATTGATTTACTTATAGCAATTAAAAGCAAGCAGCTTTATAGAAGTATTATATTGCCTCTAAATAAATAAACCGCTGTAACATTATTTTGGTTTACATTAATTGGGCGTAAGCTGCGCTGCCACACCAAATAGTTTCACTATCGGTAGAGTTATATATAGTCTGCAAAGTCAATATTGTTTAAAATTAGCATTCTAGAAATTACTATTTGACTAATTGCTTTCAAGTTTCTTAAGCAATTATTTATCATAATATTACGATAACTAAACAAATGATGTTGATTTAACTCCTTGAATGCCACCGAAGCACACAGTGATCTGGGGGCTCCACGCTTAATTGCCTAATTCTGTCCACACCGTTTTAATGATTTTTTTGATTTTCTTTACTTTAAGTTTAATTAGATTCGTTTTTGGGATTATGAAAAAATTACAGTAGTTTATAGAACTAGAAAAGTATAGAATCACAAAATGTGACCAATATCTCATCTACACTATAAAATATTTCATTTTACAATATTCTGTACAGCTTTATGATAAATCACTGTAGAAAATACACAGGTATATACACCCCATCGCTCTTGTATATATAAAATACACAAGAGCGATGGGGGTTTTTTTACCCTCACAGGAAACATAAAATACCAAATGAATAAAAATACTTCAAAGCTAATGCTTCAATGTTTGCTCAAACAAAATAAAATATAAAGATTTTCATAAATTTTATTAGATTCGAGACAATTATAATAAAAACTTTAAAAAATCACGATTTTGTAAAACACCTTTCGAATTAATTTGTATTAACCTCGTTTATAATGGGGTGTAGTAAAACAATCTACTATTCCTCTGAAAATTTATATCGAACAACCCTTATGAATTTAATATTCATTTATACTACTGATAAACATACAAATAACAAAATAATTTAGGTTTTTCTGATGTTACCCGTGTTTTAAGATAAGCTTCACGTAAAGGTCGTAATTTATACCTCACGTAAGGCTTTCGATTATTATTTAGTACGTCAACTGTTGGTATTTAGAACACGTAAAGGGTTGGCTTAAACATGAAGTCTAAACGATTTTCAGTAGTTATTTACCTTATTGAATACAATTGAAATCACTTAAAATACCTGACTAAACCAAAATCAAAGATATAACTGTGAAATCGTATTTGTACTAAGTGGAAAGTAGGATTACCACTAATCTATACTTCTACACTATAATGTTATAAAGAGGAAAGATTTGTTTGTTTGAATTGAATAGGCTCCGAAACTACTGGACCGATTTGAAAAATTCTTTCACCATTGGAATCCTACATTATCCTGATGAACATGGGCGATAGAATATACCCGTGCGAAGCCGGGGCGGACCGCTAGTAATATTATGAAGGAGTAAGTTTGTGCCGAGATGTTCGGGCGACGATAACGCCAAAAGTACAAACGAATCGGGTTGTAGCATACGCCTAGTTGTAGATTTGGATAAACTTAAAGACTACTATAATTTGTGTATTGTGATAAGTATATCAGTTATAGACTTATCTAGTCCCCATAACACTAGCTCTGCTTAATTTAGGCTGGATAATACAGTATGAATTTATCCAACATTGTACATTTATTTTGTTATTATTTATTGAAAAGCACATTATCTCTTTCATTATAAGAAGAACAATGTTGCGATGAGATAAATCACATTTCAAATAACCAAACCGCACAACAGTTATTATTGCAATTATATTTGGTTAAAGCTGTTCCCCTCAGATAGTTTTCCCGTTATTTATTACATATTAGATTGCCCACGATAGCGATAAATGCCACACGACTTTTTCCCATTTTTGTCTCGAATAACATAAAACTTATTTGTACCTTTATGAATTACTACCAGAGTGGATACATCCAATGGGATCTCTGATAAACAATAAATCATATAGGTTAGTTTTACGATGGAAATCTTTATCTTATCTTTAAGTTGTAGTAGTATATTCGTTATAAATTTAATGGGTAGGTAAATATCTTTATAAAAGTCGGAGAAAAAGGCCCGTGCAATCAGCAGTAAAGCGACTACGGACGATCATGAATTATTTAAACTAGATATCTAGAGGTTACGCTTTGATCAGTTGCCTATAAGCTTTTAAATGAACCATTTTACAACCACAAACTTTTGATACCTAAGTACGTACTTTAATATTGGTTTAAATTTTCATAAAGTTGATAATATTCCTAGACTCAAAGTCTCAAAGTTCAAAATTATTTGAACATCGATAGGTAAGTTTATTAATGATCACAGTTTGTAGAATAGTAGATTGTTTCACAAGGGACCAAACCATCCCAATAAATCGAGGTTGTTATTAATACTCGTTAGCGCAACGAGGGTCTAGCAAGAGCTAACTCCCGCTAAGCTACGCTATAATGACACACTTTTTGATCAAAAGAAGTAAAATAGTAGATTTTTTTTACAAGGGACTAAACCGCCCACTTTTATAGGGCTCGTACATATTTCCGAGATAAATGATAGGTCGCGGCTGATCGCGGTGTCAGCCGCAATAATTTTATTTATAATTTGTGGTGTTAGGTAGGTACGTTGACCGTGCAAAATCCAATGTAACTTAATTTGGATAAATCTCTACCTGTCTCACTTTAACTCTCATGAAATAGCGTCATCATCTATTTATTTCACAAATACAAAGTAATTGATACGTATTTTATTTTGTAATCTAGGATAACTGTGCGTACTTTTAAAAGAAAATCCCAGACTATCGTCCTGGACTTTTTTTCAGTATGAAGAATTTACTTAATGAAAATGATTGGTGCAAAAACAGAACTAAAGATTTTTTTTGTAAATTATGTAGGTACATTATGTTTTTATTACTTACCTAAATTAATGAATAAGTTATTTGACTATTTAATACAAAAATAAAAATCGTTGATTTTTGGGACACCCTGTAATATGAGGTTGTTATATGTTTTAGCCCGAGTGAAAAACTCTAGGGACATTTCATTTCAATTGCGAGAAAACAAAAATCAAAACTTACCTTCAGTAAAATGTTGCACACTTTTTTCACGAATTGAAAGATAATATATATTAACGAGATTTTCACCGCAAAAGATAGAATCATAAAGTTATTTCTTTGCCCTTCTGTTCCATTTGCATATTATTAACTCAATTTTATCTTGATGGCATTTTTAATCAAATAATCCACGTTCACCTTGTATTTAGTGGTTTTTCAGTTCGTTATTTAGTAAACCAAAAATTCCAGAGATTGGTGACTTCGTCACGTGCAACGGACGCGCAACGCATAGTACCTATACCTACATACGCATTCTACCATGGAGAAAGAATCACCCTTCCTATAAACAACCAACAATTTACAAGAAGGCGCGTCCAGTTCCACTTCAAACATAAATTCAAATAAAAGTATGTTCTTTTTAAATGGAACACCAAAAAGTCGAGTATTTATGTAAGAGGGCGAATAACTTGTGTGTGGCTGATGATAAAATTTTAAATTTAAAAACTAAAATTAAAAAGAAATGTATGTATACCTTTAAGTTTAAGGTGTAAAGTTGATTTACACTATGCTATTGCCACACTTTTGAGCAAGAGAAGTGAATCGAAGTGAAATCGGAATTTTACATCAATATTTTACAAGTGGTGAGGCTAACAAGAGTTACTGCTACATCACATTCGTACACACATGACGTAGCCACTATTAAGTCATTAATTAAACAACAGCGCTACCTAAATAGAGGCAGCGTCGACCCTACACTGACAGCAATAAGGTTGAAATCTCCTCTATTGTGGGAGTTTAATGGCTAAGCATTAGTGGGGGACGCCCCGTCACAAACAAATAAAGCTACTCGTTAAATAAATCGCCACAGTCAAACATAGCCAGACCTTTCCGCACCTCTTCACCCTGAATAAATAAACATCACAATGTGTTTAACGGACTCCCATTTTTTACACAAGACTACATTTACAATCATTTACATTTATTATGAGTTCAATTGTATTAACATCGCATATATTAGAAGGGATTACCTCACTTGGGTCATTGATAAAATTCTACTTGCTTTGGCAGAAAATCATATGGTATTGTGGCTTCTTCAACCTAGGTTGTATACTTAGGTTTCTATTCCACAAACTATTAAATGTATCATCACAAGTTCATTGAAAGTCTTTGACGATGCGACGTTTAAGGATGTCAACGGGACCCTTTTACTAAGCCTACGATGTCTGTCTGTAAGCATCGGTCTGTCTGTCCGTCTGTCAACGGGCTGCAGGTACATCATGAACCGTATTCACAGACTGTGTACTTTTTTTGCGCTGTATCAACAAATAATAGAAATAGTAAGTTCCTGTTATTGGTTTATAACTATTTGACATGTGACATTCGTAAGTACGATATACGACCAAGGAATTGATTGTTTAATTGAGGTGTCTATAATACAAATTAAGTTATAGTCGCGTAAGGTCGAGCGAGCGTTTCGTTTACCACATTCTTAATATGAATAAATAAATACAATTAATTTATTTCAGGTCATTAATGGTTCAGCCATTCTCCCATTGCAAATTATACCACAGATTACCATAACGAGTCATCGAGTTAAGGAAAAGTTACCGTATTCCCGATCCCCAAGAGTTCGAGTGAGTCGAAAATAATGAGTGAAACGTACCAACTACCAACTCACCAAGTTTGCTGGGATCCCGCCCTCGGGACCTGCGGTAATATTAGCTAGTAAATACGATAAATATTTCCATCCGCGAAGCTTGATTGGTCATAGATTACTATGACCAATATGGAGAAACTTTATATTTTCAATTTGATAATCTTTATGGACCTTAAACCGCGAAATGTCTTGTTCTTTTCTGCTTCTTACCTCCCATCGGCACATATCATTATATTTTGATTGTGTTTATGGTGATTGTGGTTCAGAAATAAATGATATTCTATTTAAGAAATGAAATAAGTTCCCAAAATTTTTCGGTTTCGGCGGGACTCGAACCCGCGCCCCACCTTCAGCACGGGTGTTCTCTAACCAACTAAGCCACGAAACCCTTAGTCGGTTCAACCGAAAATCTTTGGGACCTCTCACGGACTATAGCGCCCCTCTCACGGTGGCGATATTCTATTTACTTATTTTAATTTTTGATTCGCTGTTCAGCTTTCTATGTTTCCTACCGACCATGTAATAAATTGAAGTTTATAAATCAGAAAATACTAAATAAAACATCCAACAGAATTGTAGGTTCTTTAAAAATATAAAAAAAATTTAATCGATAAGCGCCCTGCATTTACAACTTGCATTTTTCAAGTTGCGCGCTTCATCATCATCATCAGCCTATAGTAGTCCACTGTTGGACATAAGCCTCCCCTAATGAGTTGCGCACGTAACGTGACGAAAACACTGGAAGCAGTGGACACCATATTGCTCCATGCTCATGACGTAAGTTGGATGTGAGACCTGAACAAATGCGCTGATGATGCTGATGACAGTTGATACTTTTTAGTTTGCCCACACAATCGTATGACATAAAAACATTGCGCCTTTCATGGTGTTTAAATTAGATTAAAAAACTGAAAACATAGAACTTTTTTTCTTATTTTATGGACTAAAACGAACATTTTCCGACTACTTTTTGCCGAAGCTATTTCAATAATATATTTTCTTTTTGTTTTTTGCTGAAAATAGGCGTATATTTATTTTTTAAAAAATCACAGAATACAATAATTACAACTAATAAAAAATTCACTTAAATCTATTTTCTAAAAATCTAAGTCACCAGAAGGCAAAGTGCCCAGAATGCTGGCAGCATTGCCACCTTGAATGGCAATGCTAATTCGTTGACCGAAATAAAAGTCAGATATATTTTCATATATTTTCTCTTAAACAGTAAAATATCCTATTCATTCTACGGACATAGGAAATAATAAAGATACCTACATAATACGCTTGCAAAGTTTACCGAGGAGGCCGCTATATATCTATAGGAATCTACCCAAGCCTCTCTTATGATAAAGTATCGCTATTGTGTGAGAACCGCTGGAGCTGAAAATTAAGTGTAGTGCACGACAATACATGAATTGACCTCCGGAATAACAGAAAATTCTTCACTCTGTTAATACCATTCTCATTCAACCAACCTTGTGAATCCCAAGTCGGCAGCAAAAGATGTTATGAAACTTGATACATAGTAAGGAGCGTACTTTCATTTCTTTTTTGTGTAAAAAGAATTCGTGCCTAGTGGCTTTGCTCCAAAATATAGCTTATTAGAAATATGAAACGAATTGAGGGTCCAGTAAAAGGATGAGTTCTAGAATTTCGTTTCCATCTCAATTTGAAATTGATTTCCTTTTTATAACCAATCATCGCGATTGGTTAGCATTTTGTTCCTGGTTACAGTTTTTTTCAGTAGAATCCATTTTATAACCAATTTCGAAAAAAAGAGGTTCTATGTTCGCTTGTATGAACGTTTTTTTACGTATGTCCTTCGATTTCTCCGTCATTCATGGACCGATTTGGATGATTCTTTTGCAGTTGTAAAGTCCTGAGGTGGTCCCATATTTGTATATTACATATTTCCTTGAGGATTAGTATCTATTCTGCGTAACTTATAAAACTGTATAAAAGTGAAGATTCAAAATAGGTTTTTAGTTTTTTCAAAACGATCAAATTATTGTATAGTTGAGATATGGTATAGAATTATAGCATAGATAGTTAGTACTCAGGTAATATATTTAAATGAAAAACAGTATTTACAATTGAAACAATTGAGCTAGCTGCAGACTCTTGCAAACAATCTACAGGTAACTCAACTGATCCATATCAATACCAGTTCCATTAATTGATTGAAATTTTCTTTGTTAAAGTACTTAGGCACCTTTTATATTGGCCTACTAAACATTTGTGAAGTAAAAATACTGAGCTCGGTTACCTAAACTAAATAATATACGGACACGTCTGGTTACTTACTTTTCTTTCAAGCGAAATGGTTTTCCACCTCCCAATAGCGAACACAAAAGGGATCCTCCCTAGCGACCACTTTTAAGATCAGCATTTTTTCTTATAAAACCTTTCATGAGTATGTAAATTGAAAATTTTCAGCAGAAAATGACAGAACCACGCAAATCCGCCCTCTACCAAGCTTAAATCCAGAGATTTTAACTTTTAATGAGATATATCATGGGCGAAATACGAGACATAAAATTGTAATATATCACTCAGGGCGTACGTAGGGAGTCGGTACACGGTTTCTTCATTTCATGGCACCATTCAAAGTCTCATCCCACTCGACTCGGCGTAATCCCACGCATGATATCTACTAGGACGCATGTAGGTAGCTATAGCTAGGTAGGTACTACAGATTCTCATACATAGAGTCGTTTTTATTTTACGATTTTGTAATGTGCCTATCTTCCAGTGATAAAACAAACCCATGAATCTGTATACACCTGCCTACTGAATATCGTTTGAACACTCGCGTGTTTGTGTTTACGTACCATATAATCGTGCTTCATATTTTACTGATAAACGATAAAAGCTCAGAAATGTAGCACACGGACACATATCGACGGCAAGCAACATTGATCGAAAACCAAAATGCTGGTTTCATCAGACTATTATTCATTTTTGTAGGTCATGTCATGTCGAGCATAAAATGGAACCGTCCATCATTTTGCCCGTAAATCTAGGCATGCTAATTAGCATTGATACCTATATAGTTTCCATCGATGAAACAAAAATAACGTTACTGGAACAGATTTTGCTTTTGTCCAGTAAAGTATGATACAGGGGTTGATTTAAAAAAAATACTTCACATTATCTAGCCTCAAGCTAAGCAGAGCTTGCGTTATGGATAATAGATGACTGATATACTTAAGAGAATACATTACATACATAGATGTTTTTAAATACATATACATAACATAGAAAACACCCGGAACAAATATTTACAGATGATCATACAAACATTCGTCCCAAGGCGGGAATCGAACTTTCAACCTCCTGCGTCGCAGGCGGACTTTCGCCCGCTGCGCCACAGAGGTCGGCAAATCTGAGTACCTATCTTTTATTATACGATTTATTCTTTCTCTTATTATAGTTTATCTCACGCTTTTACGGTGCGTTTTCTTACCATTTTTCATGTCGTCTGTCTGGTCTATTTATTTACTCACATAACAACAATTGTGATGTGTTCCTGAAATAACCCCGCTCTCTTTTAAAAGCTTAGCAACCCTTCCTGTGAACGCGACAAAGGCCTAATACCCAATTCAATTGTGAAGACAAGGGAAGAAAGTTTAAACAAGAGGCAAGTCCTCGCCCCTGGCTAATGGTTACCCTGTTCAAAACTGAAGAATGCTGGGGTTTGAGTTAGGTACGACGAACTCGAAAATGAATGGTTCAAGAGATCTTGCACAAAAACTACCTACAAACAAGTAATGCTTAATCATTCTGATGCAGAAGCATCAGAATGATTAAGCATTACTTGTACTTAATAATAATTAAGTAATGCTTAATCATTCTGATGCTTCTGCATCAGAATGATACTACATAATGATACTTGTACGCATTTCACATTTTACTCATTGATTCCCATTTCCCACGCGGCTCGGAAGTTCCTTCTACGCTGGAAAACAAAGTGAAGAATTAATACAATTTTAATTGCGAACGTGCGACTAAAACTTTTTAAGGTTTTTTGTTATAGTGCTAACCCGCACTTTGGGTATCTCTAAGAAATGAAATAAGTTCCCAAAAATTTCCGGTTTCGGCGGGACTCGAACCCGCGTCCCACCCTCAGTACGGGTGTGCTCTAACCAACTAAGCCACGAAACCCTTAGTCGGTTCACAAACCGGGATTTTTTGGGAACTTATTTCATTTCTTAAAACTTTTTAGTTTTCATATCTAAGTAACTACCTGCCAAGCCGTGTGGTGCCGGCTTAGAATTTGGACCACCCCAACTCTTCCCGTGGGTGTCGTAAGAGATGACTAAGGGACATACACCGGGGGGCGGGCAGGTTGAGGTTGAGGAAGTAACTACCTATTTATTGTACCTACTAAATAGGTACATCATTTTCAAAGCTTGTCGGGGCCATATTAGAATTTTGCAAACTAGACTTTACAGAGATACAAATCAATTATTTCGACAACCTCTGTGGCGCGGTGGCCGTAGCACTTTGAGTTGACAAAGTGAACAGTGACGTCACAAAAAAGAGCAGCGTTTTATCAGCAGTTTTATTTTTCGTTTTTTACCTTAATAATTTAAAAATTTGTGAGTGTTATACTTTTTTCAGTAATGAAAAAATGACATGATTATTCGAAGAACAAAAAAAAATCTATTCTGATTTCAAAATTGCAGACACATTGAGCAAGGATTGGTAATTTAATGAACTCTTTTATTTTTAATTTATCTTAGAGACAAAAGACGATTAAGTTTCTTATCAATCGTTTAACTTAATTACGTTTGCGCTCGTATATCATATCGTCTGTTGATTTTATACAATCAAACGTAGTACATACCTACCTATCTTGGAAGAGTCAACGTTATTCATAAGTAACGACCTTCTATTTGGGAAACATTCGCCAGATTCCATATTCGTAAAATTTAGTTCATATTCGACAGAAACGACGAAAGTGGAAATATCTGAAATTCCATAAACCGTAGCTTTCAATTTGAACCATTTTTTGTAAAAAAGTGTAGCGCTCCTGTGATTATTAATATTTTCTCGCTTTGATAAAATAACAAAGCTCACCGTTTCTTTAAACCATGTTAACACACTTATATTATAAATTGTTTATGCGGAAGTTTGGCTGTTTTGGATGTTTGTATGTATAGATGTAAGTTTGTTACATCTTCATGCCGAAACTACTGAACGGATCGGGTTGTAATTTTTACAGGTAGTTCTAAGTTAGGAATAAAACAGATTTTTTTATCCCATAAATCAGTTCCTATGGGATAGAAATAACCTTCAACAAAGCGTGCGAAGCCGCAGGCAGAAACTAGTTACAAATAAACAAAAATAATAATATGAAGAGTAGATAAGTCATAAGGCGATTATCAGGGGGAGGCCTGTGTCCAGCAGTGAACCATTATAGGCTGTTGAGGTTGAGATAGATACCTAGTTTACGTACCTAGGTACGTAGTCCTGAAACGGCATAAAATAAAGTTGGATTCAGGAAGCGTGGAGAAACGTTCGTTGTTTGCTCGTGAGAAACTGTGTAGTTGCGGGATCTCTTTGTCCCAACAACAAAAAGCATTCATTCTGTACTTACCTCAATTTTAGTGACGTTCCTACTTGATTTTATGGTCTTTAATAATCAACACAATCATGTTCAAAACTTGATCATATGGACATAGCACATCTGCTAGGCATTTTCGATTCTAGGAAAACCAAAAAATCTAGTACAAACATTTATGTAGGTGAGTAGATAATTATCAAATTAATAAACTCCCTAAGTCATGTGAGCGGTATTTATGATACACTTTTGACATTTACTGTACTAAGTGCAAAAGTGCAAATAATAATAATAATACAATTAATAGAATCGGGGGCGTCAGCCACGGGTGCGTCGACCACTGGGTGCCTAAGCCACGGACCCCAAATTAAGTCTAAGGGCTATGTATAAGGACTGTCACTTCTGTTACACATCGAAAGATCGCGGTATAGAGGTTTCTGATATGTCAGAAAAGCCACGTTGAATGGCAAAGCTAATTCGTTGACCGAAATACACATTGTGATATGACCTACCTATAAACATCTTTTAGTGTTTGATTAGCGGCTTATCTATCTGTGCAAAATTATTGTTTCGGCGTGAAAAAGTAACAATTGTCAATCCATCCAAGGATGCCGTAATAAAAATTACAGAAGCTGCACGTTCATACCTATCTAATACCCGTACCTGTATCTGACTCATCTTCAAAGTATATTTCTAAAGTAATTAACATGTTAATGAAGAAATGTCTCTTCGCTTAAGAGCGCTCTTTAGATCTAAGATTTTAAAAATATTTTCAGGTTGCTCCTCCATTCAAGCAGTGTCTCTTGGAAGGCTTTAAACTTTAAAATAAAACTCAAAGACACTCTAAAGCTCTAAAGCCTTAACGAGGCCAGTAATAAAGGAAACTTCTACTCATTTTTTTAAACGCACATTCAAAAAGGAAACTTTTGAAGTTCGCAGAGTTTGTAAAAAAGAACACTTAGGTCTTAGAAGTTTTTGTTGGAAAGATCTTTGTAACTAAGAAACTATATGGAAGCTAGCACATCACTAACCAGTCAGTGGGGTGGGGTGCATTACACGTAAACCTCCTCTGCCTACGCGATGATATAATGGGGCGTAACGCGTCTCGTCTACTGTCCTCTCATTACCTGCAATTTCTATTTTCCAGCTCATAAACTCTAAGCCATATTCCAGAGTGTATTTTATGTGAGAGGGAATCTTTTAGGAATGATTACGCGCGAAGATGTATGATGTTTATGGATTAAAGTGTCAGTCAGCCGCCAACTCGGGACATATTGAGATTTTCTTTTGAAATTAATCTTATAACCTTATTTATTCAGGTAAACCCATAATTCTAAGTAAAATCGGAAGATAGGGTACGTTATCCGAGCGCTAACTCAACAAATGGCCTGTGCTGTGTTACAACGAAACGTTATTTCCAGTCTAGTGCAATATACCTACCTAATAAACAACAAAAATGTAAAGACGAACGTAGACAAGTGCGACACAACAATGCGCAGCCCATGCACGGCGATTCGTCAACATGACGTGTATTGCTATTTCTTTTTACGCACAAATGTATCGTATATTTCTATCCCTGTCTGCAAATGGCAAAATAAGAAATAAGTAAGCACGCGAAACATGGCGGCGGCGGCGTTCCGACGATGACTGAGGTGGGTGGACCTAATTGCACCTAATTTGAGCCTTCCACTTTCGAGAAGCTAATCCCTTTTCTATTTTATCTAAGGGTAAAACCTACAGTGTGGTTTAGGTAGGTACTATAAGTCAGGCACAATAAGATCATACCAGAGACATAGTCCACACCATAGAGGAGACTTTAGTTTTTATTTATTTTAACTGGCGAGAAATAGGGCAAGTAAGAGCCACAGATTAGGAACCTACTCTTTATCCAGATGATGAAGCACAATGATAGAGCATATCGATAGTACTACTCAACTCAATACATCTTCATGAACTGTCACAGGAAGTTGGAACGAAAGTATATTTTAGCATTACCTTGCTTACCCAGTTTTCAATTTATTATCGGAATGCCCAACGAGGAGCGGGCACAGCCGCCCAGCACCCGCGATATTTCTACGTCAGGTTCTATTGTTCCGTTCTGAACTACTTCTATGTACCTTTATACAGGGTGCCACGTAACAAGTGCACTAAGCCAAGGTGGTGCATTAAAGGGTGTGATTCTGAGGTGTAGCGCTGTTTCGCACCAGAAGTTCTCACCACAAATTCACTTTTGCCCTTTCATAAAAAAAGACAAAAAAAAAATTTTTTCGGCATTTCTACCCAAAATTCGTTTCCGTTTCTCATCACAAAGAGATCAAGAGATTTTATACAGTCAGATAACATAAGTAAAGTACAGAAAATTTTATAGCGTAGTTTTATTAGAAAGAAAACAAATCATGTAAATTCAACGAGTTACCAGGAGCGCATAGCGTAAAGGAGTAACGCGCACCATCGCACTCAAACCAACACGAATAAATGTTTGTTCAAAAAATAACTTTTTTTTTAGTCTTTTAATGTTTATCAGTTTGTGGGAACGGGAAACTGTAGCAAACTAACCCTTTCTATTGTTTATACCTCAGGTAGAGCAAAAACAAGAAGAGAATAATATGTAATGTATGAAATTAACTGTAGAACAAAACTTGATCTCTCGGGGTCCAAAATCATCCCCTTTTGAGTTTCGTGGAACCCTGTATAGACATGCCGCCGACGTAAGGTATTTTCGCTGCTCCAGTAGGTTTGACTGACAGTCTATTGTAGTTTTCAGCGAATTGTGGCCTGAGTCGGAACAAAGCGCTTCTTTGCCTTTCGACATTGTTCTTAGTTCCGTAGTTTAATTTGTTGAGATTCAAAATTATTAGTTACAAGGTTTTTAAAAATTTATTAACAAAGAAAATTACAATCAAGTAATAGAATTAAATTCAAACTAGTATTTACAATCGAAACAATTGAGCTAACTGTAGACTGTTACAAACAATCTACAGTAGCTCAACTGATCCATATCAATACCAGGATCGGAAGCGTGCCCAAGACGCTGGCTGGCTGAATTGTCCCGCTGTATGGCAATTCAGCCAATGCTTTTAAAATTAATTAAAATAAAACGGCTTATTCCATTAATCCCCTGCCATTATCCCCTTTCCCATTCCCATTTCGGGTTTTATTGTATAGCAAACCCTGTCGGCTCAGAGAGAGGACGCGCAGGAGATTTGTGGACAAGAGTTCCAGAAATCCCCTAATCCACATATACATACATATAGACCGTAGATAATTTTTTTTTATAATTAAATATTTAATAAAAAAATGTATCTATTTAGAATATCTACTAGAGTTATATTTATTTAATATATATTTACTTACCATTTCTCCCATTCTGAAGATTGCCTGCGAGGACAAAATTCTTAGCGATAACGTCGTCCATTTTGCTTGTGAAACGAACGAACTGTATTTGTATTCATTTTTATTTGTTATGCTTATTTTGAGCTATAAGGTTTTTGATATTGTGTGGTAGATACGAGTATTTATCATAGTTGAAACAAAGCTAATGAAAGTCAGACGCAAGACACAAGTTTTCTTCAATTATCTACCTGCGTCATATATTATTACTGATACCTAAGAAAGCATTTAGTAGTCAGGCGGGAGCAGTATGTTGAAAGAGGCATTGCGTACGAATTCTCGCGTGCTCCAATGAGGCGATAGCTTAGGAACATTTATCACCGGATCGACGCAGAAAAACATTGAGGAAACCGTACACGTTGGCAAGAAAAACATCGAAAACACGGAAATCCATCTATTCAAATTATCATCCGTGCGAAATAATAACGCACTCCGTAATAATAAATATGCAAATCGTATTTTAATTATAAATTATTTTCATTTTAATAACTCAATGATGAGGTACCTGCTGCCATAAAGTAAATTGTGTCCTAAATGTAAAAATAATAAAGCTATTTCCTCAGTGAAAGCGTTTTCCTCGTTGAGTTTTTATGAATAACAATTAAAAACTTCAGGTACCCGTATCAAAGTTTGGTGAAAATTGGAATCTCAGCTGTTCGTTGGTTATTTAAGTAAAACAGAAAGGCGAAAGTCTTTTCAATTAAACACAATTTCGAACTTTGATCCTTTTCAACTGTTGTTGATGAAAGTTTCGTTCTATTCGCAACCTTTTAGATGTTAAACATCAAGTTTTTTGACCCAATTATCGAAATATTTTCATAAAATATGAAGCAAGATCACGAAGCCCCGCAGTTTGGCCGCTTTTCTCTAAAAAACTAACAATAAATTTCGTCAAGTGAGAGTAAGATTTGAACCTCGAGATTTCCGTATATATATACGGAAATCTCGAGGCCAACATAAAAACATAAGGCCTTTACCTATAGGCCTTTACCTATAGGTAAAGGCCTTATGTTTGTTACGTTTTGTAGGATTTACATTTTAGCTCGGTTTAAATGTTGGACGTTTTTATTTTTTTATAGAAATTGTTTTGTTTGTCTTCTGAGCATTCATACGCTGTACCTATGGACTCTCCCAGCTTACTCAAGTTACGATTTATTGATGTGTTTAGACTGATAAAAACTAGTTATTGGATGAATTCGTTATAAACAAGGTTTGAAGTTCATCCGTTAAGTACATATTTTGACTGAGTCTAAGGTATTTGTTATTCGAAAAGAAAATCGAACTTTAATTATGTTCAATGACAATTTTGACAGAGGTTTTCATACATTTTACGTCAAAGTTCACTGACGAACCTGCTAATTGTCCGATTATATCTTTCGAAGAACACCACACTCTACCCTCTTATATCTAAATGACGTTTCCACAGAAGACGGACGGACGGACAAAGAAAAAGAATCCCGTCCCGTGTTTGGGCACGGAACCCTAAAAATTTAACTAACCGTCACCGTGCGAAGGGGACCGTCAATCATATGACGCAGCTGGTATATTGTTCAAGGCTTTTAAATAAATGATCACAGCTAAGTGAGAATTCCTTCACTAAATATTAACTGCTTAGAGCAGCGAAGCCCTAAAAGGCCGTTTTTCAATTTCCTTGCGTTCGCTCAGAACGGTAATTACCCAAGACAAGTAACTTCGATGTTGTTCCTTCATATTAATAATTTACTTCATCCAATAAATTTTTCCTATTTTTGATACAGAAAATATACGGTTTACAACACAGAAAACAATACATTTAACATATTAAGAAAATTTGAATCAAATAATATAATTAAATTAAAACTAGTATTTACAATTGAAACAATTGAGCTAACTGCAGGATGTTGCAAATAATCTACAGGTAGCTCAACTGATCTAGGTATATCAATACCAGTCGGAAGCGTGGCCAAGACGCTAGCTGCATTGCTCGCTGTATAGTAATACTGATGCGAATTAATTTTCTTTGTTAATTTAACATATATATTTATTATTATATATTTTATATATTTCATTTAACAATACGAGTAATAAGTGCTCATAGTTTCGAATAGAAAAATAATGAAAGCCAGTAGTCATTTATAAATATTTTCGAGCTAAGCCCAGCCCCGTCTGTTACCTATTATATCGTAATTACTTCTGACATCTTCTGGTTTTCCTGATAGCAAGGTAAGCTCCTCGATCAATCAAATATGAAGCACTAACGAAGTTAACTTCGCACAAAGTACTTATGAGTAAGAACAGGATTATTCGGCAGTAAAGTAATAATAAACCGCACCCGAGGTGATCACTATAACTGTTTGATATAAATAGAGAATCATGGAAGAGGACATAGCTGCCGTTTTAGTGCCATAAATTGAGTTATCTGGTTTATTACTAGCGCCGACCAAGTGGTTATAAATCCTAGGAGCCCGCTATAAACAAACTCTCTAGGCGACAGTCAATCGGACGCGACTCTCTCTGTTGCAGGTATTTCGCACATATTTTGCCGCAGGGACGATCCCATTGCTCATACGCGTTGACATTTTTCACATCCCGTATAGTCAGCGATATAAATGTTCGGAAATTGGCAATATATAAACCCGTGTACAGAATCAATAGAAATATATACGAAATGTTTGGTGAATATGTAAGGTGGTGATTTTCAGTAAGCAACTGTCGTATGATAACGGTGAAAAACATGTGACTATCATGTGGCGTATCATGTCGTATTTCGTCGAATGTTACGGTGAAAGTATTTAAGCCGAGCAATCCTGGGGGGGGTCCAGTCGGCGCTCTGACCGCTCATTAGTCACTCCCGAACTCGTTGCTCCTCTGGGAACACCTGATCGGCCCAAACTTTGCTCAAAGCAATTTCTACTAAAAATCATGAAGGCTACATATGCTTTTCCCGTGAGAGCACCCTTGTGTCGAAGCAATTTTAAACATGAGCCTCCATTTATTAACTTTGAATTGAGTGAGATTAACCAAAATTATTTAAAATCACAGCTTTGATTTTACATACTCGGGTATTGTACAGTCACAGAATAACCAAACATTATCGTATAGTATCGCACAACGTACCATACTAACTCACTTGTATTAAAATATGTATATTATAGTTTGACATGTTTTTGCCCTGAGTTTGTTAGCCAAAAGAAATATGATTATTTGATTTTGAATTTTTCATTTTTGTACGTTTGTAGCAAACACAACTGGGAAGTGGGAAGGCGGGAACTTCAAAATTAAAGTCTTATAAATAATTCTCCATTTTACTCTTGCAAATAATTTTTACTTTATTGTACGAAAGAAATCTGTCAACTTATTTCCTTAATCATTTTTCTCTGTCGCAGAATACCTCTGGATATTTCCCAATTTCCGCCCTTCCGGGGTGACCCATCGGAAACGGACAACGATTTGCCAACTACAGATCGTCGCGTTCAGGCTCACGAACTTTTTATGGCATCGCATTTTGACTGTAATATAATTTATTACTATGCCACGATGGTGCGTCATATCTCGGTGTGACTAAAAGCATGACGTTACACTTAATAATACTAGTACCTATTTAGCCCCTAACAATAATTGTCGTGACTGTTTTAGTTTCAATCTTCTGATTTCTTAAATACCAATCCCCGTTGTCTGTCTCGAGTGGTCCCGGAGTTACAACGGTTTGAAATTCCCTTCTAGCCAATTTGTAGAGCTCTTCCTGCTGATCACTTAGATACCCCACATGATGGGTCTTTTTCCCTTAGTGGGTGATTATTGCTCCATGAGACGTCATTCTCCTGATTTCTTGGAGACACAAGAACGACGTCGACATTTAAGTTTTTTTCTAAAAAAACGACGCCTTATGTAAGTGTAATACTTAATAAACGATTTAAAAATAAAAATTCGATCCATAATTAATCCTATCCTATCACCCCTACTGTAAAAAGGAGCCATTAGAAAATTAAAGATTAAACCTTCAGAAAAACTTAAAAATAATCATCGATAACTTAACACTTTTTATTTTGCTGCAATGGGAACCCAAAATCATTTTATGAGCGAAACAATAAATGAAAAAATAAATAAAAAATCAAATCTATTTCTCATTGTGTTTTTGCTTTCTCCTAGAACGGCCAATGGGGTAAGCTAAGTATATGGTAGAATGCGGTGTACGCTTTTATAGTTCAAAGCAAAACACATGAATGCTCGATCTTGCTTACAATAGCTCTCATTTGGTAGTGATTCATAGGTGATTTCGTAGGTCTTCTAAAATGAATGCACAGAGTATGCACTGAAATATCCGAATGCAGTACTTAACAAAACTCGGTCTCTCTCTCTGAATAAAAAATAACTTTTCTGTTCTGAAATGTAGGCACGTATATCTTTCGAGACAAAATTTAATTTAATTGATTGAATTTACCCCCTTTGACCCCCTTGTCTCAAAAACCCTTCAAACATCAAAGTGATCACTTTATTTCCTATGAGTTTTTGAGTTTTGCTGCAAGTTAATACCCAGTTGTTACGCAATTGTACTTAAATAGCAGCCACACTGGTGAAGGGCCAGTGTTAGGTACGAACTCATTTCACAAACCTCCTTTGAGCGAATAGGATATGCCCGTTAGCGTGTGCGAGGACCTCTAAATTTCAGGCGACATCCGATGCCGGTGAAATTCTTTTGTACCCTGACGGTTTATTACGAGAACAAAAGTGTGACGTTGTTTGAACAGACCCGCTCTAGATTTTACTACGCTGATTACATATTACTCAAGATTCAGTCCATTGTGTTAGAGATCTTTATTTCATTTCAGAAACGGATTCCATTTGATTGTAATTTACAAAGCGAATGGTGTTCATCAGTTTGAGCGGTGATAAGGGCGGACTGTAGAATAACGAGGCAGTAAAATTTGATGAAACGTCAGCTTTTCTTATATAAAATTCGAAGTGCTTTTAATATTGTAATGACAATTAGATGCCTACTTCACGAATTGCCAGTCTGTCTATTTCACGTCAGTTATTATGATTCTACGTTATCGTATAAAAAGCTTTTCCGTTTGATTAAGTTGACGAGTATTGACGAATGTTCAAAGAATAGGCTTCTTGACTATACTACTGGGAAATAATAATGCAAAGTGTAATTAATATGTCTTCAAGGCCAGTCGTTTAGTCAGTTCAGTTATAAAAACTAATTTTAAAGTTTAAATAAAAGTATGGCACGTCAAAACGATAATCTCTGTCATGGCTCTCGTGCTCTGAGGAATGACGTCACACGCCACACCACATCTAACATGAAGAACTCATTGACACTGTAATCTGTGACAGTGTGACGTCACCAGCGAACCAACCAAACGCAGGGTGTTTTCGGTCACGTGATCAGATATAAAAAATGTGTAATTTTAATCCCGTTTTTTACAGTTTGTTACGTTGACACTGACTAGGATGAAAAATTTGGAACTTATTTTTAATGTAGTCAAATAGGCTATTACAGAAGAATAGATGTTATAATTTGATTGTTTAAAAATACTAAATCCCGAATTCCAATTCCTTAGCATTTACACAGTTTTTTTAAGTTTTTCGGGACAATAAATACTTACTTATCTTTCGGGAATCTTTTTTATTAGGGCTTCGGGTTTGAATGTATCGTCCATACTTTCACACTTCTCTTTTCCATCGCGTGAAAGCTGGATGCAGCATTCAGTAGTAGGTAGCATAGAATCGGAATGCCCGACAAGTTCAAAGTGAGCAGATCGCCAATTTCCTCTGTCGCCGGAGGTTATTAAGGAAATTGCTCTCTAAATAAAATATCCTTAGAGAGAACGAAGATATTTAGCAATGATATGAACTTTAAATTCTGAAAGCTATTTCCTATTCCATGCAATAGGTATGTATCTAATGTAATTGGCTCCCAAGTCAACGTCAAATATCTTTCAGCGAATACGTATTTGTTTAGTGCTACGCTAACAATGATAGGAGTATGATTATGTTAATTAGTATATTTATTTGAAAGAATGGATACAACACAGTATTGTTTTTATTATTTGTTATTTTCTTTGTTGAAATTGTTCATTGTCTCGTTGAAACACTACCTTTCTCTTATTAACGCATTCCGCTGCGTTATTTTTATTGTATTTTCTAGAGTAGGTATAACTTTATGAAAAATTATTGATTTGCTTTAATTTTCTTTTTACTTGAAGGTTAAGCTACTATTACTAGGCGCATTCTACCTTCAGTTCGTTCACCTAAACCAAATTATTGCTAAGTCGACGTAGCAGTTACGCCGGAGGTACAGAAAATCAGAATATAATAGCGTGTTCACAGAAAGCGTCTACTTAACTACGTCCATTCAACGCATGTATTTAGACACGGCATGAATAGCTAATGAGAAGATTGTTTCCGTCTCTTTAAAGCGCCCATATGTGTGCATTATGTAAAATAATGTTATGTCATGATATTTTAAGCTCTTTGTATACTGTTACTAGTCGTAGGTTGTTTGTGTGTAAAGTTTGTGGGTACTTAGTTGTACAGAGATTGAGTTTAAAATGAATTGAATTGATTGTTGTTTTTAAATTTATCAAGCAATATTTGGGAGAGAAGGTGGTATTTTCCTCAAATAGTTGCAGAAGGAGATCGGGCTGGCTGACCCAGCTGGTCAACTGTGCCTGGTGGTCTTTCGACCGACAATTGGTGTCGAATGGTTGTAAACTGAATCAAGCCGCGATCTAGTAGTTGTTCTCTTTTTGCTCTCCAGTTTTCTACAATTTTGTCTTAATGACATCTAGCGGCTACCCATCGAAGCACTTAGGTATGCAGCTAGCTTCAGTTTTTCGATGTGACTTCATTGAGCACCTCTATTGACGTTAGCTTTGTAGTTCAGCCAAAATCACCTTAGAGGTCGCTACAATATCCATAATACTCACAAAGGTACTTAAGGTGAATAGTAAGGCAAATGACCTTGGGCATTTGGCAGCCGAGCGGGGACACCCCCGCGCCATCTATGCAGCAAGGAGTGCATGTTATCGATTCAAAAAACCGAGCGCGCGCGGTCCTGGAACCTTAGTCGATATACCCTATCCAAATAATACGCTCCACTGCCGTTAGATGGCGCGCACAAGTGTAGTACGTATCACAGAGTAATGGCGAACAGAGAGATCCTTGAGAGAAACAGTTTAAAGGAGTAATTGTATCAAAATATTATATGTGTAGAGAATGGTTAGGCTAACATTACTAAACAAAATATCTAGTTTTTATCTGTAAACTGCATAGGTCTAATAGTATTTTAAACTAATTTTTGTTGAAGTTTTATTTATCATCATCATCATCAGCATATACTAGTTAAGTTTTTATTAATATTGATGAATACACTCTGCATGAAAATATAAATTCACTATCTTGTCATTTTTAGGGTTCTGTAACTCAAAAGAAAAAAAGGAACCCGTATAGAATCACTTTGTTGACCGTCTGTCAACCCTCTTTTCTCAGAAACGTGTTAAAATTCACACCATTTATTTATTTATCATAATTATAACCACCAACAAAAGAATCAAAATCAAAAATTCTTTATTTCCATAAATACAAAAATGTACACTTAGAAAAGGTCAAATTCTTAAAATAAAACACTGACACGGAAATAAGGTGGTACTTTTGATTTCTGTCGCTTCGGTATGTAGACAAAAAGTAAAGAAGCGACTAAGAAACCTTTAGCCTGTTAGTTGTTATTTTTCGAGTTGGAGCAAAACCCGTCCCAAGCTTTTTTATCTTCTAAATAATCTGATATTTTGTAGTAAGCCTTTTTGCACAGAAAGGTTTTGACAATTTGTTTGAATTTATTTATTTATATATTTTGCAACATAAGACATAATACTGTGAAAGTAGCTGAAATAAACAAGTCTAGATGTGTGTAGAAGTTCATAGTTTATAAACAACAGATACCTACAAATTAAGAAACTAGTTTGGTACATAATAATTAAATTAAACTACGATAGATGGGTGTAAAATTAATCCATGGTGCCCGAGGACACCGGACTCATAAGAGTCCGGGTAACAGGAGTTTCCGGTCCTGTAGAAGGAGTAGATCAGATGGTAGGTAGGTAGGTTACTAGTAGTAAGGTATACATATTAATAACATATTATACTCAGGTTCGTAACCTTTTGGAGCCTCGATATAAAATTTATATCGAGAATAGAAGTTTGATTTATATTATAAATCAAACTTCTAAGTCAACGTAGGTAATCAAAGGTTACAGCCGTTTATGTCCTTTTTTTATTTTCCAAGGGTATCACATGCACACAAAACCTATAGGGTACTTCCCGTTGACCTAGAACCATGAAATTTGGCAAGAAGCAAGGTAGCACAAATAAAGGAAAAATTCGGAAATTCTTATATTGTTGTCTAATCACAAAAAAACATTATTTTGATTCTCGCCATGGACCAAAACCTATAGGGTTAGAATCATGATATTGGGCAAGAAACAGGTTCTTTTATTTATATAATTAATATAATGTTTAGTTACGGAACCCTCGTTGCGCGAGTCCGAGTCGCACTTGGCGTTTTTATTTTTATTCATCTTTGTTTTCAGCGCTAGGTAAGAGGTTGGTACTTATGACGTGGTAAGTTGATCCGGAAAGAAGTAATTTACCGGAACCCTTTATCTTCTTTTACTAACTGAAAAATATAAAGAAATAAATATATTTATTGGCCTGCAAGAAAAAATATTCTCTAAGGGTAGGTAAGTAGTGCTTTGCGTGAAAAAAACAGTAAGTAGGAAATTAATATTTCATAGAATATGGTAGGTAAACAATGTAATAATAAGAAAAATACATGACATGGTATCCCCCGATGGGATAGGTACGATTAGAAGAGCTTAGCGTTAAAAATACAGTTCTACAGAACTTCAAGTAACCTACAAGAGGTGAGCTGGTAGATGGCTGGTCTGGGGAAAAAGAAGTTGCTGAAGCCTTTTTTCTTCTTTTAGGTTCTTTCAGCTGAAAGAAGAATAATTAACAGTAATATTGACTCGGATACGGACGGACGGACATCCGTAATTCCCGATAGGATTGGCAAAACCGTATATGTGCGAAAAATACAGTGGGTAGGCAACATAATAGAATTTGGTAAATTTCTTACCGCTTGGACTCTATTGATATATTGAATGACAATTCACTATCATCAATTGTCACGTTGCATGTTTCCGTGTCCACATTACGACTGCTATGTGCAACAGAATCCGTGTTAATTTCTATTGCAGATTCAGATATTTGTGGTTGCCTGAAATACAAAATTATATAGGTAGATAAGTACCTAAGTTACATTTATTAGGTATGTAAAAGTTGTGCGAGTAAAAAGCTAGTATTGAGACACGATGCTGGTAGCTAATAGGTACCTACTAGCTAGATCTTTAGTAAAATCCCTATAATACAAATATAATATAATATCCAAGTAACGAACTAAATATTTAGGTACGTAGTAAAAAAAAATGTAATTCATTTGTGACAATTACTAAAGTTTCTCCTCTCGATATGTTTTAACCGATGGCATCATAAATAAAACCGACCAAGTGCGAGTCAGACTCGCGCACGAAGGGTTCCGTACTGTTATCTATAACAACGAACAAAAAAATTACGTTTTTTGTATGGGAGCCCCCTTAAATATATATTTTATTCTGTTTTTTAGTATTTGTTTTTATAGTGGCAACAGAAATACTGAAAGACAGAGTCTGTGAAAATTTCAATTGTCTAACTACCACGGTTCATCGAGATACAGCCTGGTGACAGACGGATAGACGGACAGCGGAGTCTTAGTAATAGGGTCACGTTTTACCCTTTGGGTACGGACCCCTAAAATTGAGGGTTAATTGGGATGCGAAAATCGTTATTTGAATGAGTAAAAATCAAGAGTTAGGTACTACACAGTATTGGCTAGGTACCAACCTAAGTAGTAAAGGAATTTACATAGGTAAGTCTCTGTAACGGCACTACTCTACTCCATGCATCGATGCATCGATATTAGATTATGCCTGAGAACTTGACTAGGAAGACTAAACAATTATTTATTACCGGTATAGCATAGTACAAGATAGGTTACTTACGCAACAGCATCACCCATTTGCCGAACTTGTGCTTTTAAAGCATTTGCATGACGTGATTTACATTTTCGCAACCACTTCGATGGAACTCGACGTTTCTGTCCACGTTTATTTGCCATAGTATAATTATAAGACTAAAACACAACTCCAGAAGAAATATTCGATACAAAAAATAACACTGCATTTTAGAAATTATGTACCTACTTTTATTTTTGAAACTGCTTGAGTGAGACTCACGCGCGCGATCATACAATACACATAACATAGGTACTAAAGCAAGATCTGGCAACGTCGCTCATAGTGCGAGCCGGCGCCGCCGCCGGCGGCATGTACGAGAGCTTGCAACGTCGCGTTTTCTCCTAGCGCGCGCCGCGCGCCCCGTGTCGTCCGCGAGCCCTCGCTCGGTCAGTTGTTGGTACTACAACATTGCCTGATCATATTTTGCGAGCAAACGTTTGTGGGAGAGTGATGTTTTAATAGGCGCAAATAGTTTTTACGTTAAAACTCCTTATTTTGACTTCATTTGAAAACAAATGGACCGGGAATAGAAGCGTACGAGCTATAGAAATAACTATACTGAGTTTGGTAGTAAACGAATAAGACACACCGTCAAAAAGTGTGCTCAATTACCTGAAGATATTGTTACTTCAACCTTGTTCTGAGTGCTAACTATAACTACCGGCAAGCATTTGGAACCGGCACTAGATACTTTAAGATATGTGTTACCGGATATATAAATTTCAAACGTTCACGATCTATATTTTCGTCAGAAACATTGTCCAAAAAGACGTCGTTTTCGTCTTTTACCCTTACAATTCGCCTTAATATAGCTTACGTGGTAGGTGCTTAGACTAGGTAGTGCTATTGGTGGGTGAGTAATTACACTAATTACATATGTGCCTAACTCTTTCATTGCCCATGTCGCATACGTACGGGGCACGCCCCTTCGGGTACACCACAAAGACTTGGCAGCGTAAGCGTTAATATGCTTATATACTATGACAATGGACTGAAACGAGTTATTTTGATTTTGGGTAGGAAATTGCACAAGTACAGAAATTCTAAAAGAACCTAGTGAACGTGTACCGTAAAATAACACAACTGCGATTTCGAGTTTGCACAAACACGTTCGTGCAGTGACAAAGTTTGGATGTTTGTACCGTACCTACTTCTCCCAACGTAACAACAAGGACGAAATGTGAGAATTGGATATGAATTTATTCTAGAAAACTGATAGAAGTAATTTCTTCAGGTTGGTAAAATTCTAGTTGTCACCTATGTGGTGTCTTGATACTATATTTATGTACATAATAAATAATTCTGGACAATTGAGAGTGAGACATCATCTAGTCTAACTAAGCAGAGCTTGTGTTATGGGTAGGCACTAGATAACTGGTACCTAACAGATTATCCATACTAATATTATAAATTCGAAAGTATCTCTGTCTGTCTGTTACCTGTTCTCGTCTAAACGGCTGAACGGAGCTTAATGAAATTTGGCACGAGGTAAATGGAGGTAAATGGGAAGTAGCCTATGTCCCGGAGAGGACATAGGCTACTGGAAAAACGCGTGCGAAGCCGCGGGCAACAGCTAGTATTATATAGATAAATACTTTTTATTATACATAGAAAACACCCTTATCATGTAGGTATCTGCAGATCGTACAAACATTTGTGCTGAGACGGGAATCGAACCCGGGAATCGCAACCTCCTGTGTCGCAGGCGGACCTATGCCCGCTGCGCCACGTAGGTGATAAATGTGTTAGTGTAGGTATACATATGTGTACACAAATGAACATGGGTCCGCCATGCCTACTTCAAGCATCTCTCATTAATTATTTAGGGCCTTACATCATATCCCGCCCTTGCCTGATGGAACCTTTGTAATTGCTTTGAAATCCCAAATATACAGACCTGCCCGTCTTTTAACGACATGTTATATTTTATGCAATCTGCCGGATCAGCTAAATCACCGTAATATTTTACTTTTCAACTTCAACGTAACATTTTCAGTGAAAATATTTGTCGAGGCTTCCAAATGACGTCAAACATTATGTAAGCTTCTATCAAATCTTCATATAGATCGTCAGTTCGTACTAAAGAATTAGTTAAGAGTAAAAATAGTTTGCCAAAACAGAGACGAATAAGAAACATTAATAAACCTTAATGTTGGTAAATTAAGGTTTAATAATGATTCTTATTCGTTTCTTTAAAAAAAACTAAATAAAATCTGACTCTAGTCAGCATATGCTATGGTAGAGCAGATCATACCATAGCGCTGTTCTTTCGTGAAGGCCGTGTGGTGCGTAACGTGGCCTCAACACATACAAAATAAGAATAAAAATAATCTGTTAATATAAATAAGAAAACAATATTAATATTTTTTAATTAACATTTAAAAGTTAAGATGGAAAAGAAGAATACTTCTATATTTTCGTCATGGGCGTAAAAATAGCACTTCAAAGCACTCAATAATTAACACAGATCTATGACAGCCCACAACCATCATGAAAATCAGTTGACCTAAACAGCCAGTAGGTACACAGACAGCCATTCCAGTCTAAATCAGTGTAATGCCGACCACTACACGGCAGTAAATGGCAATTACCCAGAACAATCGGGCCCATCCACCGGGATATGTCTTCCAATGCCACAAAGTAACATTACCTTAAAGGGAAACGTTAATCGTGTTCGGACCAGTCGCCCCTTGCTATTATCTAATTACGTTTTCTCGGCAATTTAGGTCATTGTTGCTTGGTTTCGGATTATTGGGAAAAGGGTCGTTTTTAAAAGCTGTTTCAAATCTTTCGGAAATGTGGTTTGGTCTATGGGCTCAATTGCGGTTTAAAAGGTTTAACCACTAAAGCCCGTATTATGGAAGCTTTCTCAGTCATCGATCGATGCTTGAGTAACTGTTTTTTGGAATAAACGTCACTCAAGCATAAATCTATGAGTGAGCAAGCTTCCAAGCTTTCAAGCTTTAATACGGGCCTGAGTCTACACATGAAATATATATATGTTTTTCACGTTATAAAAATTTACAAGATAGTAAAAATATGTTTGAACAAGAATTCAAACAGTTTCTTAGTCACACTTTCACAGGAACCTTTTGACATGTTTTCATATAGACACAGGTGTCGGCAGACCTCTTACCTTCACTTACGACACTAAGTAGCAACCAAAATAGGCGACTTATATCCATAAAAGTGTAGAATTTCTTACCTTAAAACGCGTTGTGTGGGCAAACATCTAAAATGCTTGTTATATTCGTAGCTCTACACTCTCGGGTCAGGCTGAGCTAGTCAAAGAGCTTCCATTGTAGTAATGGCGTTTGAAGATCAGAGCCTTCATATCCACAATACGGCGTTTGAAGCCCCTACTATGGGGTAGAGGGAAAAATAACGACCAATTTTAAGGCCTGAAGACGGAAATTGGAAAGCTTTTTAGTTAAACAAGTGTACCTATAGCGTAAACGAAACCCTAATAAGTAATAAGCGTGTCCAACACGCTCTTGGCGAATTTATTTCGTAGCGGTTGGGCGTTCTGTTTTGCATATTACCTTCAATTTTGAAAAGAAATTTCCAACAACAATGAAACTCATCCAGGGTTTATTTTTAAAACACCAGAAAGGTCGGACCTTCGAATTCATTTAAATAGACTTGTTCGTTATACTTTTGGGACCATATCTTGTTATGAAAATTGAGTGGTATTTTTACTAAACAAGGTACCAGCTTGTCTCAACAAAATTTGGATTTTCATAGAAAATATTTTCTTAAAGGTAGCTCTCAGAGGTTAGTCCTGTTCATCAAAATGTCTCTTAAACTCAGTTGTAAGAACATTTTCTCGACACTCTATCCTGCCAACTGGGAAAAGGCATAAAGAGCGTAGTGGATGTGTTCGTGGTAAGAGGTCGGGTCTGGAAGAGACTGCGCTGCGGGACCGACACGCTGTAGGTAGTAGGTACCAGCCGGCCGGCACTGCACTTTACATCTTCGGCTAGACGGCTCAAATAACACTTCCAACTGATAGCGTCGTTAAACTGTTCGTGAACACTCACTTGTACTTAGTTTATGTTTAGTTTTATCACCCCTGCAACATTCGTTATGCCTCACAGTAACCTGCTTCTAGAATAATCTACTGTAACAGTACGGAGCAGTCAGCGAGCTCGTAAATCACACTATCAACGGTTGTTAGTAGATAGTGTCGGAGTCATAACAACGGCGGATAACAAACGAGTTCTGTCATTCTCACAGCGCGAGCCGGAATTGTGTGCTGAGCGAGAGAATTAATGAGGGCTCGACGTGCCGCCAGCCGCAGTCGCTGCCCTGCGATTGCCCTCTCGGAGTCACGAGTCACGCTGGACTGCCCGCCCGAACCTATTACTTACATTCCAATACGAAACCAAAAAAAAAGCTCCATAAGAAAACGTGCCGCAATCACGGAAACTCTACCTCCTTAATTAAGCCCAGGGCATGTTTAGCCTTAATAAACCAATTCTAATTCAAGATTTTGCGTAACTAGAGGTAACAAAATTAGGTCTTGAAAAATAAAGTGATTTTTTCGGATAGCTGAAATAAAGCTCACAGTTACATAAATAAAGCTCTCTCGGGGGTACTGTTTGTGATTTTAGCGAGAGCTACATTTTACAAGTTTTCTTAGGACGGAAGTAAAAATGTAATTCATAAAAAGAATATAGTCCGAATTACTGCAGTGCTGTAATTGTTTATGTTCGCTGTAATTTTTGTTGACACTGCTTTTGTTTTTACAACCTAGATGTTTGCGACCCATAACGATCTTGGCATAAAATATAGTATAATTAAGGCTCTTCGTTAGGAACCGCATCCTTGGGTTTAATACCAAGTAGATGGAACGACCTTTCAGGTTAGGTGCCCACTCGCAAAGGTAAGGCTCCCTACCACTGACCACGTGGTTCTATATTATTTTGTGTGTATTACAGAAAACAATAAACCTCTCTCTATCCGACTTCAAATTACTAAATAGTGAATATGGGTTTGAATTAAAATGAATACTTCGATAACACGATCAAATTTTTCAAGTGCCGACATCCAGTTAATATTCGAGTCTAATTTAGTTTGATGTAATGAGTGATGGATGACACATGGATGAAACGACGGATGAAAAGACCTCTTGTTTACGCCCGTTGCCATGGTTATACTATTGGTTATAGATTGTAAAAATTATCATGTGATGATGTTTTAGATACGTCTCACGGCGCGCACATCCATTCCTCAAGAATCAAACTTTTATGAGACCACTTTAAAATAAATTTTTATCCAAGGAAAGAATCATCAAAATCTTTTAAGAATTGGCGAAGATATCACCAAAATTGTTGTAGCTTGTTGTGATTTTTCACAAGTATTATGTTATTTTTTAAGCTTGATGGGATAAACCCTACCTAATCGGGAAAATATTTTATGGAATCTATTCGGGATAAATTTTTATACGATAGCGAAGGGATTTATGAAATCGGTTTATACTTGACTGAGAAATGTATGAACATGCTTAAAAAAATACCTACAGCCGAACATGGAACCTCGTCTCGAAGTCGTTAAAAACGGTTTCCTTCCCTCTAGTGTACTACATAGCATATCCTGGAAATGGAACTGCCAGCTTTTCAATGTGCCTAATTGATAAAAGCCTCGTAGGTATAATACAATACACCACAAATAAAATAACAGAAGATTTAAGTACACTGCTGCCAAAATGTATATTTTTTTACAAATGCCATCCGGTTCGCCAAATCCACAGGGGCAAGAATATCGCTCAAATTGTTTCCAATATCTTTTACGAGCATTTGACAGTCGGGTGAAAAATTGCTACGAGTTCCACGTGATATCCCTATTCTCACGCTGTATCATTTATTTATCGTGGTTGATAGTTCATTTTGTGGATAATAATAATGGATCACATCATTTCAACATCTTTATGTGCCTATAAACATGTTTAGATGTAGAAGGTAACCTCCGGAACTATAGCTTCATTAGCAAAGTCATTGGAACAAGCTAGTTATCGCTAAAATTGTTATTATGTAAATGTAAGATTTTTAATCAAGTTGGTAAAACATACTATCCGACAAGAGCGCTATAATTTCGCTGAATCTGCAGCAGACGTCGATTGAAAAGAGTAAATACGGTTGGAGTGGTCGCTTCTATGCTTCCAATCAGCTCTCAAGCCATGAAATGGTTTTGCATTCTAACCTTAGTACCTACCAATGAATACATTCATTGGTACCTTGGTACCAATGAATTATTCTAACTACCAATCTGATAGAATAGTTATGAAACTTTGTAGGCACCTACTTAAATGCTCACAAATAACAAATAATGAAGATTCAATAAAATGTATGTGCCTGAGAGCTGGTGAGTATCTGGTGCAGCGCATCAGCATTGCCATACCGCGCGGCAAAGCTGGTCAGAGTCTGGGGACGCTTCCGAATGGTATTGATATGGATCAGTTGAGCAACCGGTAGATTGTTTCCAACAGTCTGCAGTTAGCTCAATTGTTTCAATAAAATTGAAAATACTAGTTGTAATTTGAAGGCCTTCTGTCGTTTAACCCGACTGGGCTATGAACGGACGCACATCAAATGACCGGTTCAATTGTAAATACAGGTCTAATTTGTTTCTATTATTTGATAGAAATATTGTGCATATTTAAAATTAGTATGCATAATATTTAAAATCTTTTAAAGTCTTATTTAATTGTAATTTTCTTTGTTAATAAAGTATTAATTATTTAAGTATTTAGTTTGTCAACAAGCTGAAAAGTTACCTAACGAGACAAAAACCAAATCGATAAATATTTGTTTGGCTTCCAATATCCATTGTTTCTCCAGTTTTTCAGGAATCATTTGGCACACCACATTTTCCACCAACAGAACCAATCGCCTAGCTATCTAAAACATTACGCTCATTTTCCTGACACAACTGAAAAAATTGACCTCAAATATAGAGGTAAAAAAATTCACAAAGGAAGTTTCTCCGCCTCATGCCTTTACGGCCCGCAGGGTATCGATTGAATAAGAGGCTGAACGGTCGGTATCATAGTTCGATTAGCTATTGTGCGATCGTGGCTCTTGCTCTGGCGCTTTTGTAAATATTTGCTGCCTGTAACTGTAGCATGATTTGGCTTATAAATACGATGTTCCTCAATAAGACTCGCTACCCCGTCTAGCTGATACAAATTTACTGAGCGGGATTCTCGAAGAGAACGAAAGTGTTTCCTACTTGCGTGGAATTTGTACATTGTAGGTACTAACATAGATTGTACCTGTGAAAGGTGGGCCATAGGTGCTTTTTCGTGAGACGTTGGAAATACTTTTCGTGAGACGTTGGGAATGAGCACGTCCCACATGAGGCGCTAAGAATAACCCCTATATTCTATCCATCGGATTATGAGGGAATATCAAACATCAAAGTTTTTTATTTCCTTTAGAGCTTACAGGACTCTTGGACACGTGAGAGAATAGAGAGCACCTGTGTGTGTGTGTGTGTGTGTTTCATATACACTTGTGCACAATAATATGTCTTGCGCATATGGTTAGTCTCGTTGAAACTGGCCGCCGTGGACGAAAATTCGGCTAGGAAGACAAAACATCGTAGAAAAAACGTATTACTTTAGGTCTGTACTTAACCTCTAAACATGGTACTATCTAGCACCTAATTTTGTCTGAAGACGACGTAAAGCACACTTACGACTACGTCAAACGCCTCTCGTACACCTCTGCAGTGCTACGAAGACGAGTGTGATATTGAAGGTACGTGATACGTGCAAATGTGATTTCAGAGACATTTCAAACAAATTCTTATTCCGTGGCACGTTCGCTCCCGCCAGAACGTACCTACCTGGGTCCTATCACTAGAATCCACTTTGAATAATGTTTTATTCGGATTGTAGCAAAATAGAGCTCCTTACATCGACGACGACCGATGATGCACGGCGGGCGAAGGTCCGCAGGTTTTTTGCAGTCTGCAGTTAGCTCAATTGTTTACTTTATTATTAGTTCAATTGTAAATACTTTTTCTAACTTGTTTCTATTACTGGACTATTAAAATTTCTAAGAATTAATAATTACGTACAAACAAATCCCAACATTGTGAAAACATTAATAGCATTATTATAATAATATGAATAAATTATTTATTTCCAGACACGAGATTCATATAGGTAGTTACAATTACAATAATTAAAACTAGGGTACATGATACATGAAACAAAAAATAATAATACAGAAATTGGTACATACATACATACATATGTACGTCAAAAAAATTAAAATACTAAAATATTCTAAGTGGCAATAGCCACCCACCGTTTGTACATGTCAGACAAGATCAAACGATCTGGCATACTCCTAATTGAGTTTTTACACATGTCAACTCTGGACATAAATGAGGCTATCCTCTTTTTCTGGATGGCATTGAAAGAGTCAACACGAGAGTCAACACGGGATTTATTTATTGATTTCACTGCAACCAACTATCAACTGCAATAATAAAATCCTGAAGTCTAGTGAGACAACATGTTCAGCATCCCAAGCGTAATACTATTTCGACAAAACGGTGTTAGTAATTCATGACAAAGCATTGTTTTAAACAACTGAGACAATCTTAGTAGAGTATTGAACGTTTATTGGATCGCATACCGAACATTCTACGAGAGCTTAGCCAATGGAACACTAATAAATTCGTTATAACCGCGAACTACTACGAATAGCTAAGTATTCGCGTATGAATAGCTCGCTTTAACTTTGAAAATATATTAAATGGTTCAAAGTTTACGCATTTCCGCGTTTCCGTATTCAAACAAGGAACCCTTAAAGTTTTGTCAGGTCCATCCGTCTAGCACAGACCTTTTCTCATTTACAGGGCTTATGCACTTAGGTATAAATTCCAGGTATTTCCATTGAAAATCAGAGAACGTAAAAAATTAAGAACTATGTATGAGATTCCTTCTTTGAAGAAACAACAACCAAGTCTGTATAATTATCGTTCCAAAGTTACAAATGTAGAAGTAACAGAAAGCTTTGTTCTTTTTCACACTCTGAATTACATTACTAAAAAGTAAACCTTCAAAATTATTTATCATCATCATTTTAAATTCTAGCCTACAAATAATTAAGTTATAGGCACTACCAACTAATATTTTAAGCACGTTTAAAAATTTAAGTAGGTATTATACTTAGTTGAAAGCGTTAGCTGATTCTAAATGATTTTTAAGAAAGTTTTAATAACATTTTAATAACGTTGAGTGATTTTCTTGGAATATTTCATCTAGAAATATTATCCTAAGATTAAGTATCCTACGTCAAATAAAGAATTAGTCTAAGTACGAAACCGAAAGAGGGAATCGTTCATTCTGGAATAATCGGATTCCACTACGAGAGCACAAATAATAATCTGAGCCACGTCATACTAGTCTTGCAAGTATTTACATCATTTCTAAGGAATTTTCTCTTTGATACAAGTGAAATATAAAATTGTAGAAACTTTTGCTGGATCGCAGTAAAATGATGAGCTTATTTAAAAATATAAATCAGCATCATCATCATCATATCAGCCTATACACATCCACAGCTGGACATAAGCCTCCTCCATACGACGCTACAAAGAGCGGTTCTGAGTCGCCTTCATCAACTCCTTGCGACCGCTACGATGTCGTCGGTCCGTCGAGTTGATGGTTTCCCAACACGCCGTTTCGCTTCGCATCAGATTATTTTTAAAATAACAATCAGTATATTTTTTATTATTTTATTGAATGAGCTTGAGAAACTATTTTTTACTGCATATTACCTATACATTTTTTTTATGTCTTTTAAATGTGTTATTAAGATCATGTTACTAAAAATGCTAACAATCATAATCTTACAAGTAAGTAGATAACGATCTACTAGTTATTGTAAGTATCTCTACGCTATTGTCACATCACATAAAAAGAGAAACATTTTCCGCAAGATAAAACCACTACAATTCCTTTCACAAAAATAACTGAAGTAAGATCTATTGAGGATTTAAGAAGGCACTTATTTAACAGCCAAGTTCCTTCATTTTCCTCCTCTTAACTGCTCTAATCTTTCCGCAGGTCGTATTTCATAATTGTTCAGGAACTTGCCATTTGAAGCGGAAGAAACTGTTGCCTTTGGAAAATTGGCATCATATTTTTGCTCCGCGGTGACATGAATTCTTTGCCAGCGGTAACACAATGTAGTCAATTTGCTACAGACTCCACGGAAACTTTTCTCAGTTCGCCACAAACTTGTGATTGCCTTGTTTTCCCAGCGTTCGTGGAGATGATGAATAAAAGTTCACTGAAGTGCACGCAAGTGCTTATAAACCACTCTGTTTTTACCTAAACTTTTTCAGAGGAAGGTTTTTTCGTTATTGTTCCCTAAATAAAAAGTTTATGTATGTTATGGATCTAATATAAGTGCTTTTGTGTGTAGTATCAAGTTCTCTAACAGGCTACTTACAGTGCTTTACATGGTACACAAAATAAGTCGGACATTCTGCGGTAAAACTCACAACGTGGATAAATAATTAGCAGCACAAGTCCTTACCATGGATAGGTAGGTATTTCTTATTGGAAGATTCGTGGCATTGCTTGAAGGATTTATTCCGCTGGTAATTTTCATATAAGCGCAGTAATGCGCCGTTAATGGTCCATAACTGGAAAGCTCGCAATATATGGACGGGCGATCCGCCTCCCTCACTCGCATGCTTTCCATTAGAGCCGATATAAAACGAAACGGCGAGCAGCGGCTAACAGTTTCAGTTTCAAAGCATTTTAAACTTTATTTCCCTAATTATTAAGATCGGAGTCATCACCGCTTTGATCAGACGCAAGAATGCTTGCGGCACAGCGGGCGGGCGCGCGACCCTTGCCAGCCTACAAGCGATGCTATGATGATTTTTTCAGATGGATGTAAGGTTTAAAATCCTTTGAAATTGAAACAGCTCGCCACTACCTGCCCTGCCGGATGGTCTCAGTGTAACTCGTCCCTTACACAACACAAACAGAAACAAAATGTACGAATGTACAAACTATTCACGATTTATTACTAGATATTCAGCAAACCATTCCGGCTGGGATACGACAAAATATCGAGCACACAATCGCTGAGTTGACAGTGTTCGCTGCAAGTAAACAAAAGGCGGACGTAAAATAATATTTTATGCATATTGTTACGATTCGTATTTTTCGACTGAATGCACAAAATATCAACGACGCGCGAAGACTAGGTTTTATCTCTTGAAAATCTTGACCCAAACACTTTTGGGGAAATATTTATAATACCTACTTACTTAGTTACATGCTATGCTATGCTAAACGGGATGAATAGGTACTTTATACAATAATTCCTAAGCATAACGATTCATAAATGGATTTATTAATGTTAAGTTTTGCCGAGATACGTTTCAGAATCTTAGATTAATTGGAATACCGACTTCAAAGGCATCAATGTCACCTTCCAGTCTGAGATCTCGCTATTTGACGCATACCTACGTAGAATACTCAGAAAATAATTTCGCTGAATATCTCTACGAGTTTTTAGTTTTCTGAGTACCGGCCTTCTGAGAGTGTGTAGTATGTTGTCGAGTCTAGTGATTAAAGCGATGAAGAATTCCTAAATTGCGGCATTTACGATGATTACGTTTTATTGGAGGGCCACAAAGAGAACGGTCCTTAATAAATTTATTGGTACACAATCCAATAAAGCTATAAATAGGTAATTGGCGTACAATGCACGTTCGAACCCCGAGTACAGATTGTTCAACTGAGCTTAAGCTCGGTCGACGACGTACCGGAACAATGAAGGCTTAGTGTGGACAAGGCGTAATCCTATTTGGTGTGCAGAGGCTGCCGCGCCTTCGCCTAGTGCCAGCCGATGGACAAACAATAACTCAGCTCGCACCGCTCGCTCGTACGAGCCTCAGAATTAACCGGACTCACGGGGGAATTACAGCAACGATCTTACATTGTTGCTAGTTTCTCTTTAGAATTCGTAAACACAACACAATTCTCGAGGTATTTCAACGGGCGCTGTTTGCGTTCTTGCAAGGTGAACCTAGATTAAAGATTCATTCCTGCTTTAAAATGCATTGAGTTGGTAACGTTAAAAAGACATAATTGACCAGCTCGGTGTTGAAAAATTACAAACACTGGTATACTTTTACTCATTTTGCTTTTAAACGGCTGTGTTTTTTTGTACAATTATGAATTTGAAAATGTGCAAAAATTATATGTAGTTTGAGCCTATTTTGACCCGTAAAGGGTCAAGGCAAATCGAAAGGGATTCGAAGGTAAGTTCGGAATATTGTGATAGCATCGGCGTGATGGGAACGATTCCATTTTAAACCCTACCTATCACCATGAAGTTAGAAGTTCATCATCATCATCAGCCTATATTAAAAGTCAAAAAGTCAAAAGTATATAACTTTATTTCTTTAGGCTTACAAAAAAGCACTTAGACAAGTCAAATTTTATACATAAACAACAACTTTATAAATAGTAATTATCAAACAAGAAACAAAATGTTATTGATTTTGTTAGCTTCAATTTTTATTCCACCAGTGGAAGAAGCGAAAAATTTATATTGCGCTATGGCGCTCATTAAGGGAGGCCTATGACCAGCAGTGGAGTTATAATTTTTTAAGAAGACAGGGGTCTTCATCAGAAGTTGGAAGTAGAAGTTAGTTTAGACATATTTCTATAAACATAAAAAAGTCGCACATATTCGCGAACATTTTGTCGAATGCGCGTGACTTTCTTATGGGGTCAGACTCCAAGAAGGTCACTGAATCTAAGAAACTGCAATCACAATAAAATATTGCAACAATGCGCTACGGCCAGCGTAGCTCTCAAGCCGAACCGTGTGAACACCCTCTCTACGTAGCCGTGCTACGGCGTAGACGAAGCGTAGCAGCGCTACGGCCTGTCTACGACGCGTAGAAAAATGGCTACTGGAAAACAACAAAGCGTGAAAACGCTGAATCAAGTCTTACCTAGAATAACATAATAGGCTTTTAATCCCATAAACCAGTTTACATTGGATAGAAACAACCTAAAAACGTTTCCAATTAACCATAATTCGATTTTTGTTGAAACAGAATAACTATTATAGTATGTATGTATTACTTAATACGTACGAAATAGTTTGATTTTAAACCGAAAATAAGGCATGCGAAGCCGCGTACAGTAACTATCACGAAATGAATTGACAATTGATTCTCTACCTACCTTTAATTATTTTTTCCACTAGCGGCAGTGAAAGAGATACCACGAGTAAGAGTAACAAAAAAACCTTCACAATAATGTAATCAGTCTTATGTTAAGAGACCAAAGCTCCTGTCTAGACTATTTACAAACACCTCACTTCAACGTGAACAAGCCCTGACAACGGTGACAATTCGGCTTATTTCCCAGCGGCTTCCCCACATTTCAGCAAACACAAAATGTTATCGTTGTTTGCGTAAAATTATTCGGAAATAACTAGAACAAAGCTCGGATTCATATAAGGGGATAGTTACTACCGTTACTACCGCGCCCCTAGGCGAGAATGCCTATAGCTTAGCTTGGAATATGATAAGTTTTTTTTAAGGATAGTTTAGGTACTGGTAAGAAATTTTATAAGCTATACAGTGGGAAATTTTTTAAAATAAAAAACAGAAAAAATAACTAATTATCATAATACCAAAAAATTTAAAAACGTGGTTCTATCGAACTTGTACGATAATACCGTGCTCGATGTTCATAACACCATGTTCATACAAACTTCACTGTCGACTCGATCAGTTTATGGAACTCTCTCCCACATCATATTCGTGCTAGCCCCTCACTCTTCATCTTCAAGCGTAAAGTCAAAGAGCATTACCTATCTTCATGTGTAAGTTCATAGTGTAAGAACTTTAAGTATTTATTATAAAAGCGTGTATAGTACCTAATAGAATCATTATTATATTTATTAAAGATAAAGATATATTTATTTATTATTAGGTATTTTTTTTGGATTTACAGAATTTTATCATTTATGTATTAGTTTATTAACTATGTAGGTATCTTATTTCTATCTGTATGCACACGTACCCACTACGACAAACTTGTCTCTCTCTCCCAATAAAGTTTCCTGGAAGAGAACTCTTTTTAGGGTTAAGCTCGCCTTTGCGATACCTCTCTTGTTTCAAGGTTTACATTTTTTTTTTTAGTGCAATAAAGAATTGTGAATAGTCTTTAACTAAAAATATTCCAAAACACGTGCTTCTGTTTTGAGCAATCGGAGCGGACTGATACGGCGCTTAGGGCTTTGAATCTTACACTACAATATTATTAGCACACCTGGCAGTTGCTCTGCTTAGTTTGGCTGGATATGCAGGGGCACGGAATTGTCAACTACGCGGTATTATCCAACTCTCCCCTATGTTACTTAATATATCTGATTGTTTGTACAATTTGTAAAGATTTTTAACTGATTTACGAAGGCATGTTGGTTTAGTACTTACGAGATAAGTTAACATTCTACTGTTTAATTTATTAAAATGGTAAGATAATAGAGTATCTACTAAAAACTCGGTGCTGGTTTAGATAGTCTTTTCACAGGTTTGTTTTCAGTGTAGAAAACTGATATTTTTACAGAATAAGATGTCGTTGATTAATGGAGAAAATCCATTTATGTAAGTGGGTGCCGTGTTCATTAAGACACCTCCATAAATAACCTAGGTAGGTTTTGCAGGAGGGGGATATTTTTTATTAGATCTACCTTCTATACTTACGGTTTATACAAATTTCTACGAATAAAATATAATTTTTATAAAAAATAAGTACACAACATATTAGCTCCTCAGTCTCAGGCTGTGGCCCCATCACCACGGTACGGCGCCGCCACCGTAAAAAGGCACGGCACTGGCGCCGTAACACGGCACAGTCGGTGTGCTTGAATGGGCTTGTCTAGATATGGATCGCGAAAGAGTTGTATACTGGACGCGGTCCATACCCAGACAAGCTCGTTCAAGCACACCGACTTTGCAAAATATCGACTGTCGAGGAACCAGGCGCAGCGCACCGTCTCCATAGTATTACGGTACGGTGCCGTACCATGGTGATGGGGCCACAGCCTCACTGCACTCCGCAAAACGAGCGCGTATCAAACCGAACTCAGCCTGAAGAACCACACACAGATTAGGTAATGTGATGAAACATTGATGTTCTTCCAACACAAACAAGGTTCGTAGTTAACCCGCTTAAAATAACCTCATTTGGCATTAGGTAAAGGGGATATTTTATTCTGTGGTGATAGGAACGACGCGTAATTGATCATGAAGCGAGAACTCTGTTCAATGTTAAAATAAAACCCTATCGATGTTAGAACCCTATATATATATATATACCTTTGTAACATTAAAGGACCTATAGTTACAATACAACAATTGATATTCTATTAGATATCTGATACCTAGACCTCGCAAAACCAGTCAACCGAGAAACGAACGAACACTACATGAACCGTCCGCGTCCTTCGTTCATGTGGGTGGATGATATCAATAAATTCGATAAAAGATGATGATGATGAATTCTATCGATTCCCTGTATGCCCACCTACACCTTACACAGTAGATACTTCTAAGAATGAGTCTACGATAACATATTACTATTACGTATCCAACAGTTTGATCAATTCTATCAATTTTCTCTCTTTGATCTGGGGTGGTGATATCATCTCGAATTGTTTTCAATAATGTTTTATTGGAAGGTGATAGTGTGTTATTTGATGCGGAAAATAGACCTTCTGGCACATTTTCGTAGAAAATGTGCTACGTAGATGCTTAAAATAATAGTAGGTACCTACCTAACTAGGTTAGTAGATAACTATTAAAAATCTTAAGTTTTAAGGTACCTACCTAGGTAAAGTTATACCTACTGGGTCGCGTTTTGAAATAGGAGTGGATGGCCAAATCCGAAAACATGAGAGATGAAAGAAGTCATGGTGTTCAGTTTATGAGAAAATAAAAACTAAGTAGGTAGGTATCACCAGAAATTCTCATGAAAAGAGTAAAAACAAAAAGTTGTAGCTTAATGTACAAAAGTAGGCTAGGTAGGCTATAGGCGCCGATATAACTTTTATAAAGCCTCTATCGTAAAGTTTTATGAAAAAGAGCGTTGTCATGGTCGCGGCGTGAATTCAGAGTAGCCACAAAGCGAGGTATTACAAAAGGCATGATAGATAACGGCTATCTCGTCGGCAAAAAGGGAATGAAGAAAATACCCGCCATAATGTTATGGTCATGCCATGTGTCACACGAGTTCACGCTGTGTTCGTCACACACATAGGTAGCACTACTTCATCAGTATCTCTCTTTACCAAAATGGTGTCGAGTAATCGAGTTATCTTATTTGTTACAGTAGTGCAGCGGTAACCTGTTTAGGAGTGATATTGATGAGAAACCACTGAAGATAATGTGGTAGGTACTACATTTAAATTTATTTCTCCAGAGAACATTGTAACGGCTTCCTAAAGCACAAGTGCACAATAATGAGTGTGCAATAACGAGTGGTTTTATTCTCTTTGATAATAACTACCGTAAGAGCACAAGTATCTATTATATCTATATGTATCAAGGAATGACGTTTTTAATTTTGTTTTTTTTTCTCTTCAAAAAAGAGACATTTTTGTTCAATAGTAAAAATCTCGTTGGTGTTTTTCTAAAGGGGTTTGAAGATTTTGGCCCTAAAATCAGCCGCCATTTTGGTTTTTTTTTTCAAAGTCGCCGCGCTCAATAACAGTTATATATTTGGATAGAGGACACTAAAATAGATAGAAAATGTTCTACATATATCATAATGTCCTAAAGAGCGTCAGGTTTCTGAGATATTCACAAATGAAAATCACTATTGCTGTAATGAATTTATATATGTTTACTGTTTTCATGTTGCCTGGCAACGTACCGATTCGATGATTTTGAGTAGTACCTACCTACCTATAATACGTATATTGTGAAGCATACGCCGACAAGAAAAGACTGCTGGACATAGGCCTCCCCTAATGAGCGCCATAGCGCCCTGTCTTCAGCTTGCCAGCAGTCTTTCACAAATCGTCATCCCACCTGGTTGGAGGGCGTCCTACACTACGTTTGCCGAGTCGTGGTCCCCACTCAAGAACACGCTTACGCAAGCGGTTGTCTACAATGTGTCGGCTCTAACCGAAGCTAATTACAATAAAAATTTACTTTTCATGGGTAAATTTCAGAAAACCATCAAAACATTTCAATAGGTTACTTGACTACTACTACTGGGAACTACCTAGTTCTAACGTAGGTATTGTCTGATAAACAACCAAGTTGGCAACACTTGGCGATATACGTCTTTTTGTGAAAATATTCGCTTTTCTAAGTTCTTGCATGTAAAGTGATATGATTATTTCTCAAAATAAAAATAATGCAAAATGTAATTAATATTTCTTCAAGGCCTTTACCTTTCTTCAAGGTATAAGTTATGAAAACTAATTTTAAAGTTTGAATAAAATAATGCCGCGCCAAAACGATAATCTCTGTCATGGCTACCGTGTTCCAAGCTATGACGTCACCCGCCACACCACGTCTAACAAGAAAAACTCATAGACACTGTAATCTGAGGATGTGTGACGTTGTAATCTGAGGATGTGTGGCGTCACTTGCGATCCAACCAAAAACATAGGTTCGACATTCGGTCGGCGGTCATATTAATACTTTAACCGGGGATCTCTTTTTTCATTGCTTTAACCTCTCCTATGAAATTTCTTCTTTGAACTGGACACTGGCAGACTAGTGACAAACTATTATTAATAGTGCAATATAAAATGTTCATCCGGTTCATTCATTCATTCTTCATGCCATAACAACGAAGTCAAGTCAAGTCAAAAAGCGTGGACGGAGGAAATCACCCCTCTTGTCAAAAGGTGACCAATCGTGGCACGACATTGACATCTTTTTGACAGAAGTATGTGTCATTCATAGCTGTCAAAATGATGTCTAATGTCTATTGTGTGTTTAATAGTAGAGGCCATTGTGCGTCGCGTGAAGTGAATGTGTTGTTTTTGAGGTTATGTTACGGTGCAAATCATATTAGGTCTGAAACTCTAACTCTAGTGCTCCTACCTATGATAGCGCGCCACAGGTTCACTACCTACCATTTTATTAGAAAATGGGAAGTGTAGTACCAAACTTATAGATCTTCTTTCCTCACTTACTTATAACCATCCCACCTCGCCACACGCTCACCGCCTCTAAGGAGCCCAAAAAGAAGCCAAAACATGTCTAACCTAGGACAAACACCCCCCCGGAAACCACCGGACCCGCCTCAAGATAATCCAGTAGTAGCGCCTGTACCCTCCACAGGAAACGAGACAGGATTTGACGCCAGTGGAACTGATGCTCCAACACGCGTTGAAACCGACCGTTATCCTGGCGAGCGAATCGTGCAGCCCAGACGTCGCAGCTCCTCCGAAGGAGAGCGCGGCGACGAGAAACGGTTGAAACTTCAGCCGTACTCCCCAGAAGAATCGCCACCCTTGCGGATCTCTATTCGTCCGATACCGGCAAGGATCCCACTGCTAGTGCGCTCTGTTACATCAGAGCCGAAAAGAACCCAAGAAGGAGAAGGCGCTGAACTCAGCCGGCTTTCACAGCCGCGTTCACCCTCCCCATCGACCCCCCCACTGCCAGATGATGGTGGTGAAGACCTTGCTGATCAAGACTGCGAGTACGACTCGGAGCGCACGAACACCGTATCACCACCAGGTACCCATGATTCCACATCTTACGCGGGAATCGAACCTATGCCAATGGCACAGTCGATAGAACCTCCTACATCCCCACCGAACACCTACGCAATGGCAGCCGCCGTCAGCCGCAGAGCCTACAACGACGGCCAGCATGCAGCGGAAATCGAACCCGCGACACAGGGAACCACCACTACACCACTCGACACCAACAACATACAGCCCTCTGGCTCAAGGGCATACCCACCGATAGTTGTGGAGAAACTACCGAATTGGACAGCCCACTTTTCTACGCTGGCGCGTAAATTGGGACACGCGCCAAACGCTCGCCCTCTAGGCAAGGGAGTTCGATTCATTCCGCGCTCACCAGATGAGTACAGAGTGATCCAAAGGCACCTCGAGGAGGCAATGACAACAGAACCAGAACTATCCTGGTACTGCTACAGCCTCGCAACAGAACTTCCTACCAAAATAGCCATCCGGGGGCTGCCAGCAGACACCGAACCCACAGACATAAAAGCAGCTCTGGAGGAGCACGACTTCCGAGTACGCTTTGTGCGGTCTATACCACCGGTAAGAGGAAGGCCTGGCTGTCTATTCCACGCCCAGCTAGAGCACTTAAGCCAGGAAGAGCTAGGAAGACTCTATGGGATTAGAGAGCTGCTGTTCATGCCCGGTGTCACCATCGAAGCCTGGCGCGGAGCCGCTGGAAGCATAGCACAGTGCCACCGATGCCAAGCTTTTGGACACTCCTCGCAAAACTGCCACCGACCACTGCGCTGCGTGCGCTGTGGTGAGAACCACCCTGCAGCGGAATGTCCGAGACCAGTGAGCGAGAAGCCAACGTGTGCCAACTGTGGGAAACAGCACACAGCTAACGACCGCCGCTGCTCTATATTCCGAAGACAGGCAAGAAAACGAGAAACCAAATCCACCGGTGCACCGCCAGCTCCAATCTTCAGTACAAGACCGTCCTCAGCTCCCACCATAAGACGGGCCCCAGCTCCCGTCACAAGGCCATCATCAGCTCCTACCAGGATGCGAGAAACATCTCCGCAACCAGGCCCAGGAGAGCGGTCTATAGCACCCGAACGCACTGCAATGACCAGGACTACCCTTACCACTTTAGCCCCCCCGGCTAACCTACCAACAGAACGAGGAGCCTCACTGCGAAATAGGAAGAAACGTCGGAACAGGAGGAACAAACCTATCGCAAATTCAACTCCACAGCAACAGCCCCAGCAACAAGCACCCCTCGAAACAGCCATACAATGGGAACCCGCATCGGTCCATGCCAATGCCGACCTCCCCGCACCGATGCGTGGCTTAGCAGTAGATACACCCCCAGCTCCAAAAGTGCGATTCGCTCCCAATGCCCACTCATCCACGGAGGTATGGCCTCAAGCAGCCCCTCGAGATCTCTCTATGGTTGCACCCATACCACGAGTGAGACAATACCACCCAAGTCCACCAGTCCTCACAGAGGCCACACCACATGATGCTGCAAAAATGGCAAGCACCACCACGGACCCGATGCGGATCATGCTCGGGATCTTGGCGGACCTGTTAGCCACTATCGTCGCCGGGGGCAACCTCAAGGAGGCAGCGATACGAGGATTAGCCGCAATTAACGAGAACCAGTATGGATAGCCACAACCACCTTAGGCTCCTATACTGGAATCCCGGAGGGGTGAGGGACAAAGTCCCACCCCTCCGCCTCCTAGCTCAATCACAAAACGCGCATATGGTTCTTCTGGGCGAAACAAAGTTACATAAAAACTTCGAGCTGAAAATACCCAACTACCACACCTATCGAAGGGATGAGGTCTCACCTCAAGGCACAGCGTACAGAGGCACAGCAGTCCTTGTAAGGAGAGATCTAATCCATGAAGAACTGAAACACCCATCATTCCAATCACTGCGCTCAAATGGCGTACTAGTGAACGCAAATGGAAAGGAACTGAAAGTGTTCGCCGGTTACCGCCCCCCAGGCCCTATCTACGTACGACATGATACTGCAGCAATATTCGAGGGGAACGTACCTACACTACTCATTGGAGATCTCAATGCTAAACATAGAGCATGGGGATCAAGAACCGTAAACCCTGCGGGTCGCCTCTTGTACGAAGACGCTGAAGCGAATGACTTTGAAGTTTTAGGACCTGATGCTCCGACTCACATTCCCACTTGCACGCAGCATGCTGCTGATGTCCTTGACATTGTACTACAGAAACATGTACGGTGCCCTATCCACATTGAAGTACTTTATGACATGGACACACAACATCTACCAATCCTAGTAACTCTCGCGTTGGAAGCTAACTTTGCTGCACCGAAACCACTTAGAGATCGAACTAACTGGCTGGCATACGAAAAGCACCTAGATAACCTCTGTGTAGGCAGACTTACTACGGCAGAAGAAGTAGAGACAGCTGCGGCACTTCTCATGGAAAAAATGCAGCAGGCAAAAGCAGAAGCCTCCAAACCTGCCCCTTTAAAACCACCAAGACGCGACGAGCTTCCACATGCAATAAGAATCCAGTTGAGGAATAAACGAGCCTTATGCAGGCTGTGGTCCCGAAGCAGATGCCCGAGACTGAAGACCCAGCTCAACAAACTGACTGCGAAAGTAGCAGAAGCTGTGGATACTTGGCGAGGACAAACCTGGGAAGCAAGGATAGACGAGGCAACTGAAAAAGAGACCAGTTTGCACGCTCTTAATCGTCAGCTGACCAATGCGCCAACTCCAGTATACCCACTTCTAAACGAGCAAGGCCAGCGAAAATTTGCACCAGCCGATCGTGCCGAAATACTGGCAAAACATTTGGAGACGCAATTTTCACCACACCCTATTCCAACAAACGCCACTGACGAACTCCTTGCTCACTATGCTACCATCGAGAACACAGTAAGTGATTTCCTCGCTCGGCCGACCCCGACACTCAGTGGAGGCGAGTTCATCTCCCCAGCCGAAGTACGAAGAACGATACTCCGGCTGCCAAAACGAAAAGCTCCAGGAGACGATGGCCTTCCGAACACCGCTCTTCGCCACCTACCACGAAGAGGCGTGGCCGCCCTTACGATCTTATATAACGCCATCCTGCGCACCGGCCACTTCCCTGAGGTCTGGAAGGTGGGAAAAGTTATCGTACTCCCGAAACCCGGAAAAGATCGCCGACACCCCGCCAGCTACAGACCAATTACGCTACTTGCAACGACTGCCAAACTCTTCGAGCGCCTTCTACTGCGTCGGTTAGTACCACACATAGAACCAAGACCAGAGCAGTTTGGTTTTCGCAGCCAGCACTCTACAACTCTCCAACTCACACGGATCTTGCATCATCTTGCCCACCAACAGAACAGCAACTACTCCACAGTAGGGATTTTCCTAGACGTGGAAAAGGCGTTCGACCGAGTGTGGCATCCTGGTTTAATCCTCAAGCTGATCGCCTCCCCCACACCAGCGGCCATCATCCAGGTGGTTGCATCTTTTCTCCGTGGAAGAAGCTTCTACGTTGCAGTAGAAGAAACAAAATCAGACCCTCGAAAAATCATAGCTGGAGTACCCCAAGGGAGTTGCTTGTCTCCAGCACTGTACGCACTCTACACAAATGATATTCCGACCCTAGAAAACCAACTTCCACCTGGAGAAGATGACGTCACACTAGCGCTCTACGCAGACGATAGCGCCTACTTTGCTTCCTCGCCAAGCCCAGCCACAGCCGCTAGCAAGATGCAGCGATTGCTGAATCTTCTCCCAGCGTGGCTTGACAGATGGCGAATCGCAGTCAACGCAGGGAAAACGGCAGCTCTACTCGTCACACGACGCCGCACTACACTACCACCACTGGAGCTGCGAGGCCAAGCTTTAGACTGGCAAACTTCAGTCCGATATCTTGGTATAGATATAGACAGGTCGTTGACGATGAACGCACAGGTGGAGCGCGCGCTAAGGCAAACACGTGCCGCCCGAGCTATGCTCCGACCTGTCTTAACATCGAAACTGCCACTGCGAACGAAGATCGGGGTTTACAAAACCTACATCCGCTCACGCCTTACATACGCAGCACCGGCGTGGTATGCCCTATGCTCGAGAACCAACCAGAAGAGGATTCAAGCCCAACAAAATATCGCCTTGAGAGTCTGTACAGGCGCAGGCCGATACGTGCGAAACACGGTAATCGCACGTGACCTGCAAACACCCTCAATCAAGGAGTTCGTGGTTAAGCTGGCGCGCAAAATGTACGACCGTGCGGACAATTCCCGCCATGCTCACCTCAACGGACTCGCCCCCCTTCACGCAAGACCGCCAGATGCAAAACCCTCCTGGCGACCACTTCCTCGGGAACTGCTGGAACTCCATATTGACGCTCACGCTCCAACTCAAGAAGACCATCGTAGCCAATCGGCTACCGAACAGCCATTGAGAGGCCTGCAGGACTCTCAAGGCAATAACACAAGACTCGAGTGACGTCTCACTCGACGTTGAAGCCAGAAGAAAAAACCTTAGTTCGATTCTTATCCGCATTTCGTACTCGAAATGTCGAAGACCATTGAATGAATGAAGTGTTTAATAATTTGTTTGTATTTGACTTCAATTTGTGGTTTCTAGAAATAAAAACCTCGCTCGGCCAGAATTACTGATTCATAGAGCTATAATTATTAGCTGCTTCACTTCTCTTCTAGGTTGCTGGGCCCAAGGGTTTATGCCATCAAAATGACTATGAGACCGGACGATCACCGTCGAAAATGGGACAAAGACGAGTTCGAGAAAATAGCTGCAGAAAGATTGCAAGCTGAACTTGACGAAGAGGAAAATTCTAAAAAGAAAGGTAGTAAATGTAAACTTTACCTTCAAATGAAATAACATTTTCAAGGCAATCTACAGACTAGTAAAGTACTTACTTACCGCGAGGTAACTCAGGCGGCAGAGGGATCAGGCAGCTACCTCTTCCATCCCATGTTGCTGTGCAAGACTTTCTGTTTCGTAAAAGTAGCTGAAGTTTGATAGTACCTATCTAAACATGGCCAAGGTACCTTACTATAGTTTGTTTTTTAATTTCTAGCTGCACCGGTGAAGAGAGAACTTCTAAAGCAACGTGACTACAAAGTTGATCTCGACTCTAAATTGGGAAAGAGTATAGTGATAAACAAAAATACACCTACTTCCCAATCCGGAGGATACTACTGCAATGTCTGTGACTGTGTTGTCAAAGATTCTATCAACTTCTTGGACCATATCAATGGAAAGAAACATCAGAGAAACTTGGGAATGTCAATGAAAATAGAAAGAAGCTCTCTGGATCAAGTATGAACTTCACATTTTCTGATAATATTTATCTCATTATGCTTTCATCTTGATTAAGACTTGATCAGATCAGAAGCAGCAGCTAGAGCAAAGTACTCTCACTAGTAGTCTGGATTTGTTTCAATAGTAGGATCAGAGTGAACTATTGAAACGAATCCGGACCGAAATTTATGGCCACAGTTTGGGTCACAAATACTCACTTTATTTTGATTGCAAAGAAAATAAATGTTTTGAAAAACAAGAACTGAAAAAATATTATTACATGTATCACATTCTAAAATCTGGAAATTTTCCTAATTTTAAGGAGTTCCGTATCTCAAAAGAAATCCATAGAGGATCACTTTGTTGTCTGTCTGTCAGTCTGTCAACCCTATTTTCTCAAGAGCGCATGATGGTATAGAGTGGAAATTTATATCAAATGCTCAGGTCCATAACCTCTTGAATATGTAAAAACTATGTATGTAGACTGGACAAACATTTAAAGTGCACTGACAAAGACTATGATATGCACGCATCGCACGCGCTTAAGAGCTGCCTGTGTATTCAAATAATAATGTAATATGTTAACCTCTTGGAGCCATGATATAAATCAAACTTCTAAGTCAACACAATCAAAAGTGACAGCTGTTTATACCCAATTTATTAAAATTTACAAGGGACATTCAAACATCACACAAAATCAAGGTCTTATAGCACAAGTAAAGAGAAAAATGTGAAATCAGTAAATTACTAGTTAATTCACAAAAATAAATGTTTGATCCTCTACATGAACCAAAAACTTAAAGGGTACTTCTCGTTGTCTAGATCAACGGGAAGTATCCTATAGGTTTATGGTATCAAGATATTATGCAAGAAACAAGGTCTTATAATTTTACGGGACCCTCTCGGTGGGCGAGTCCAACTTGTACTTGATGTTTTTTTATTCTATTAGTAAAAATAAATAGAGCAAGACCTGATTGGGGCATATAGATACAGATTCGACCTGTAGCAGTGTATATATCTACCCTTTTTCATTCTAGGTCAAATCGAGATTTGCCTTAAACAAGCGCAAACTCGAGGAAAAGAAAAGCGAGTATGAGCTTGACAGCAGACTTCGAGAGGCAGCTGAAGAAGAGGCTAGGGTGAAGGAACTCCGTCGTGAAAGGCGTCGTGACAAGAAACGCAAGCTGAATGACCCCGAAGACCCCGAAGAAACGAGAGCACCTGTTCAGAACGAACTTGCTGAAATAATGGGCTTTTCAGGCTTTGGAGGCTCAAAAAAGTAGGTTTAGTTTTATGTAAACTGCTTACATTATTTTAATCCTAATTTAGTTTACATAAAGATCTAATGTTCACACTATTTTATGCATTTTATTTCAGGTGTGTTCAGGGCACACTATTCCATTATACTATTAACTTAGTCAGAGACAATGTGAATCAACTTAGTAAGCAATTGCATATCACAATATGCCTATTTATTTTATTTGATTCGAAGTTTTTTGCTTGCCTAATGTGAATTTTTAATTTTAATCATTAGCAATTTTAATGAGGTCCATATATTTTTAGACAAAACTGGTACATTCACATAGTTCTACGATGCCTTTGTCATTTGGCACTGGATCCCTAAAATAGCTACTTAGCTTTGGATATACCTTACCTATCTTGTGGATGATTACTCCACCATATTCTAGGCCAGTCTGGTTATTCTTCATCCATAAGGATCAAGCGGTGTGTCTGTCTTTCATCTTTCTCTTCACGAGAGAATGGCTTAACAGATCTTAATGTTTGGCAGGAAGATACATTTTATCTCATTTAAGGGCCGCTTAGCCTTGCTAAGCGCATTAGCTGCGGGCAGGGAAGAATATAGTCTAATATAAGTAATTTCAACGAACTTTTATATGAATGCTAATATCGACAAGATCGCCTTGGGATGACCTGATGGCATTGTGTGCATGGCTATTGAATCAACTGTTGAAATGAGAATGACCCATCGTAGTCCATGGATGATAAAAATACAAAAAAATAAATTTATTGACAATAATAGTGTACAATAAGTGTAAAACTGTGTTTTATGTTTTGATTGGGTAGGTAGGTATCTAACCTTCCTATTGTCTACCTACACAACAAAGGTGGAATGCCGAGTTGCTCCCTTATGGGTCTAATTGTTTACCTACAGTATGCTGTAACAATACACAAGCTATGATGATACATGTTTAATCATTCCATTCTATTTAACCTCCCTCATATAAAACACAAGTTCACAGTCAGGGAGACACAGATCAATCAGGGACGCAGCGATGAGGTCGATCTATCTGTGTTCGTGTTTAATTGTCGCTATTTTAGCACTCTTGTGTACACCATCCAATGGACGCCATGTAAGTAGGTATTTTTTTCACCTATCTATTTTTACGATCTTTAAGTCTTAAATTTAAATTATTGATCAGTTCCCTATCAATTAAAATATATAAAATCATACCTCTTTTAAGTGAAAAAGAAATAAATAACGTTTTCACTTCTCTTGCGCTTGCGGGCGTCATATTCGTTTTTAATGTCTAGGGTTGTAAAGTATTTTTATTTAGTTTTTAAATCATCAGCCAGTACAAGACATTCGTACAACACAACTTTTTGGAACACTAAATAGTCGAGTCTTTATGCATGAGGTTGCATAAAGACTCGACTTTTTGGGGTTCCATTTAGAAAGAACATACATTTCATTTGAATTTATTTTTGAAAATGGAACTGAAAGCACCTTTTCTGTAATTGTTAGATGTTTTGTATAGTGATTCTTTCTCCATGTTAGAATGCGTAGGTAAGTAACATAACGTTGCACGAAACGAAGACAATAAAGTTGGTATCTATCAGCGCGAAATTTTTGGAATGTATGTTTAGGTACTACAAATTTAACTGATTATGAACTTATTTAATTGAAAATGATCATCAAGCGAAAAAAGATTTAATAACATGCAAATGGGACAGATTGGCAAATAAAATAATCAATATGATTCTAAATGTTGCGGTCTAAATCACGTGAAATATGGTATTTAAAGACGACAAATCCGTGAAGTAGAGAAGTGAAATCGGCGTGGAATATTTACTGAAGGTACCTAAGTTTTAATTGTTCTATTTTCTCAAACTCAAAGTGAAAAGTATCGTTGTTCACGTGGGACAAAACCACCCATTATAAGTCGGTCTTGTTATCCTCCCTCGCTACGCTCGGGAGTATAAACAACCTCGTCTGTAATGGGGTGGTTTGGTTCCTTGTCTAAAAATATACTATTAAACAATAATGAAATGCCTTATTTTCCGCCAGGTTTCAGCCAGAAGTTCCGACATATCAAGTAAGTATTTTTAACACGGGTTTCTATTTATTTTAATATAGATAATGAAATGCAACAAGGATTTCAATAAGTACCTTTCGCTCCAGATAAACAGAACTTGGAACCTTTGAGAAGAGAAAAGCGGCAGTATTATAAAATCACCCATGGAGCGGAAGAACCCCTTGATTTGGAGGATGATGATCAAGTGTCCGAAACTTTCTGGGATGTTATGGCCGCGGCGAGGACGTCGTTGATGAGTAGATTCATGCCGGCACTTTATTAAAATTTAGTATGATAAACCAAAGCAAACTATTATCCGAAGCCGAAAAATATTTTTTTCTTGATTTTTTGCTGTGTAATAATTAAATACTAGCTTCTAGCTGCGGCTTCGCAAGCACTTTACCGGGATAAAAAGTAGTATATGTCCGTCCCTGGGATACAGTCTACCTTTCTGCCTCACTATGAACCGTTTAGGCGTGAAAAGGACGGACTGAGTTACTTTCGAATATTTCGGTAATATTTGTGTACAGATTATTGAGTTTTCTATTATAAATTTGTTAAAAAAATCCGCATTACTTATTCCGTATTAACAGCCGCTAGCCGCACAAACTTCCGGCGAATTATCTATCTACCAACTAGCGGAGATCTGGCACACTGCCGCCGCCGCCGGCTTCAAATCGAACCCGTTTGGTACAGAACATCAGATACATTCCATTCAGATGAATATTATGTGCTTATTTACTTAACTAACTACACAAACACTGACTCGCCTGCGATTGTACAACAAGATGTATCATAACCTCGTATATAACGCAAATCACCGGCAGGGAGAATCAGATCCATCGGGACACAGCAATGAGGCCTATCAGTCTTTGCTTGAGTTTAATTGTGGCGTTTTTACCACTCTTATGGACCCCTGCCAATGGACACAATGTAAGTTATTTTATTACTTATTTCGGAATCGGATAGCGGATCTTCAATCCATGTTTTGTTTTGCTGTAGTTGGCACTGGCACTTCAAGCAAAACCTTAAAGCTTGTTTAGAAGGCTATCCCTACTGGGCAGATTGCGCCTTCGATTAGAGTAGGTATACCTAGGTACCCTAAATAGATCTATCAACCCTAGTAGGTATAAACCGGTTTATAGTTTTAAAATTGACTTGACGTATCTTGGTGCTTATTTTGTTGACCTTCAGAAATAAACGTTATTGATATTTGATATTATTACCTACTTACCGAACTAAATAATAAAATGCAAACCAAAAAATTGAACAGTGGGATACCTATTAAAAATTACACACCATATAAACTTGGCTCTACTTGTTTTATTTTCATACTACCATAAAGTTTCATCTAAGTGGGTAAATAGACTATTAGGAGTATTATTACTATTAGGTTAACAAACTTTAATAACAAAGAAAATTACAATCAAAGAATAGAATAAAATTAAAACTGGTATTTACAATTGAAACAATTGAGCGAACTGCAGACTGTTGCAAACAATCTACAGGTAGCTCAACTGATAACAATTAGGTTAACATACCTAATTGAATTTTAAGAATTTTATACCTATCCCAAAAATTTACGACTGGCACCAATCACCAAATTAACCACCCGACCAGTCAAACCTTTGGGACGTTCTACGGCTCTCGTCCCGTTTACTCCGCCTACAGAGGAAAAGTCAAATACAAAATCAAATTTAGCTTAAGTAGGTACTTTCTTAATTTGACGAGATTATATTTTCATTTTTTTTATTTTTTTTGGTATCCCGCTAACTAGATTATCATTTTCTCTTTTTTTCAAATTGACTTTCGATTCCTCTACAGAAATAAATTTGTTAATTTCACAATCGTTATTGAATGTCATTATACCTTCGGCTTTAATACGTTCAGATCGTTTAACATATGCTTTACACACCTTTCTAAATTGATTGACATCAACGTTTTTGCTCACATTATTATTCTGATAACGCGAATACACGCCTTCAGCGCTACTATAAGCATTAGTTGGGAAAATTGTTACCAAATCACCATTGAATTTCTTTTTCTTTAAAATATACTCAATGTATTCAAGCAAGGTGGGATATTTCTCGGAATCTATGACGCACTTTATATATAGATTGTAAACAGACAAAATTTTATCAAACTCAAGCGTATCGATTGCTTCGTAAGTTATCTCTATGTTGTCTTTGTCATCGTCGTTATTGATTACTACTTTCTTAGTAGCCTTGACTAGTTCTGAATAAAATGATCTGTTTTGGTCAATGGTAAAAAAAGGCCGGAATGTTTTTTCACATAGTTCGAACATAGGTTTGCCGTCTTTAGACTTGCCCGAATCATCTGTAAAATGCATCAAATGTACGTAGTCATTCAAATGAACTTTTTCTTCGATGACGTCGTCGCTCAACATACCTTTGTGATTAAACTTAAGGTAATTCAGTTTTTTTAGATTGAACGGCTTTTCAATTTCACTGACGAGAAAACCATTCACTTTTTTGAATATTTTTTCCAACAAATAATATACTTTCTCTCTATTTGTTGGAATTTTTTTTAAAATCATAACATATCTTATCAGATCTCTCCGTTGTATAATAGACTTTGAATCTAGATCATAATTAAAATACTTCAATATTTCAACCATACAAGGCGCTACCCCGTAATACATTCTCAAACGTTCGTGCGTGAAATTTTTAGGATCGTGTTTGAATATGGATGAAGACAATTCAAGGCAGTACCAAAGTGCTGTTAGCAACGATGTATTTTCTTGAGGATCTAGTGGTAATGATGAGAGCCCAATTTTGCACACTGTCGCACTAATACGTCGCATTACATAAATCTTGAACCGTTCAACCACATTTTTATCCATCCATTCTTTTTTTTCACAATTTTTCCACAGAATGTAATAAAACAAGCCAATATTGTAATGAATCTTTTTAAAGTCAAAATACGTCGCCGACAAAATGTAGTCGTTGTATTTATCAAATTGATCGGTATCTGTCAGCACAAGGCCTCCATGGAACGGCCTGCGCGTACGCGGCTCTGTCTTCATAGTGCTTTCCAACAACTGTTTGTAAACATTCAAAGTGTAAAAGTAACTGATTGACTCGCTGATATCTGCATCGTTCAACAAAAATAGAGGGCAATCCATTGCTGACTTGAATTTATTAAAACTGGCAGGTGAAACATCCACCGATTCGTTGGTTTTATGAAATATAATTTTATCCAACAAATGAAATTCCGTCAATATTATAACTGGTATTCCTTTCTCGTCATCTAGAATGATGTCTGGAAATTCAATTTCTTGTTCGGCTGAGAAATTAACATCAACGACTGGGTCCTCCCCTATATGTTCCTCTTCAACGGAATCATTAAATTTCGTGTCGAACCTCAACGCGTCAAAGGATAAAGATTTGGTGTCGCTGACAATGTAATTGATCAATGTGGAAATGGATTTCTCAATCCCAACCTTCGCGTGGTGGTCCGGAGCGTTGAGATTTCTATACCAATCTAAGGTAACAAATTCGCGCAGGAATAAATTTTTGTCCTTTGTATCCAAATTAACACTACCCTTTTTTGATTTCGGTGACAACTCGTAAAACAGTCGATTTCGCAACTTCTTCAATTTATTAATTTCTTTTAAGGCAAGAGCATCGTGTTTGTGTTTGTTGATAAACTTCAATCTTATATAAGATTTCAAACAATCTTTTTCGGCTTCAAAATTATCAACGTTAATTTTATCGTAGTCAAACTCTTCAGAAATATTTACGTTATCAAAAAGCTCATAGTTACGATAAATCATGCAACGGCTTTTAAAAAAAGACGCAGCTACTGAAAGGTCAATTTGACTCAAATCTTCATTAAATGCATGGAAAACAAACGTTTCATAATGCATGTTTTCGTTTAATTTTAAACATTTATTTGTACTCTCATGGCAAATCATTCCATCGGTGACTATGTACAGCAACTTAATTTTATTATTCTCTCCACAGATATTATAATGTTGTTGTATCCATTCAATAATCGTTTCCGGATCTGTACTCATATTTCCACTTTCCAGCATGTTGTAAGACAATATAGTTATTTCTTCATCGACTTCGTAACACCGATCTCCCCAGTGTAAGTAAATTATTTTCGATTCTGTTGGTGGCTCTTTGGCATTCGAAAGTTCTTTTGTTATTATGTCATTTACGTCGCTTTTAAATTGTTCGAAACTTTTCATCCCATTTCTGTGATAATGACTGTTTCCGCGCGTCGAGCCCGAAAAATCTTTTGCGTAAATAAAATAGTTCACCATTTTGGTAGTATTACTTTACTAGAGGTACCTACTACTTTTCTTATTTCAAGTGAAACTATGTTGCGCACAACTTGCACTTGAAAATGGCAGTGACCTTGTGTTGCCACGCGGCGATAAACTTCGACGCCGCCGGATTGGAGGATTCCTAGAACAAAAGAGCACGTGTTATAGTAACTATGTACCTAGCTTAGCCAAACTCGTGGAATTTTTGTAAACAAATAACTAAAAAAGAAGGATCTCAAGTCGACAAGTAATGTAAATTGCGTATTAAGGACCCGTCAACAGAATGCATTTTAGGTTAAGGGCGGTATGTTTACAAAAATTCTACAAGGAGTTTGACTGAGTTATGATTAGTACTTAATTGATCATCACTTCACACACGAAATGAACACGACAGGCACTATGTATGTAATATCTGTATATAGGTACTTGGTACTGTATCAATATTTTTTAACCGACTTCAAGAGAAGGTTCTATGTTTGGCTGTACCTAGTTTTTTATGTTCGTCGATTTCTTCGTCAATTACGGACCGATTTTAAAAATCCTTTCGCTTTTGTTTATAGAATGACACCGAAATGGCCTTGTTGGTCCTATAAAAAATATTTACGACGGATCAGTAGGTATTTATACATCGCGAATACGCGACGCATTGTGTCTATGGAAACATTTAAAGGTTATTTCTATATAGAACTGTTTTATGTTTGATTCCAGGATTAGAGCTACATTTATGCAAAATTCCAGCCAGATCCGTTCAGTAGTTTTGGCGTGAAGAACTAACAAACATCCATCCATCTTAACAACCAAACTTTGGCATTTATAATACTAGCTTCTGCCAGCGGCTTCGCATGCGTTGATTTATGAAATATAAACTGGCCTGTTTTATTCCAGACCTAGAACTACCTATATGAAAAATTTCAGCCCGATTCGTTCTGTAGTTTTGAGAGGGAACAAACAACCAACCTTTCGCATTTAAGCAAATTGTTTTTTATAGCGTTAATAAGAGAGAAAATGTGGTTAAGTGTGCATAATTGGTCTGCAGGTTTAACAATCACGAACGAATTAGCGGGTACAGCTAGTGTTAAATATACTAAGTAGGTTCGTTTGTTTTGTTTTTGCATGGACCGGTCACATATAAGTAGGTACTATTTCTACGTACGTAGTTGGACTTAGTTAGTCCATGGTAGAACTTATAACTCAATGGCCGGTCACGGTCATTTCGGTTATAGTAGGTAGAGAAAAATTGGTCATTAACATAATAAATGTAGTATTTCCTTGATAATAATGGTAGACCGTATCGATTACTTACCCAATAGGCGATAGGCAGTGTAAACCCGAGCGAATATTATTATAAGCCAACATTAACACTAACAAAAATATTTTGATGTGCCACTTCAAAGTCAGTGTGCAGGCACTTCAAAATATTTCCATACTTGCATTGGAATGTGAGTAAGATTAAAAGACTCAAAGAGATTATCTTGGGAACTTACCCATCCAAATTAAGTAAGGTGAAGAAACCACTTTCTCACTTTCCAATAATTCTTTCGAATATCCACTGGAGCAGGATCAGGATCGGATTCGAATATCGTCGTGCACGTCAATGCACGACGGCGGTCAAAAACACACTGATGCAATTGTATTCGAAGAGAAAATAATCACGATGCCAAATCCTGTGACTCACCCGGACCGGTTGGTAGGTTACCCTACCTATGCGTCATCCTGAAATTCTTGCGCAATAATTAAAACCATTGACAAAACAGGTAGGTAAATTAAAATTATAAAATCTAGCTATCTTTATTGCCAGTGGTTATTTTTCAGGAGTTTCCCAGAATAACAAGGCGCGATCCAAGATTATACATGATTGTTTGTTTTTAAGTCGCATCTTACCTACATTCATATCGTACATAATACGTTTCAATCACAAACACCTGTTAACTCTATGGTTCTCCTTGATGTGGATGTTGAAGAAGTTCTGAGCATAATAACTGGGCTTAAATCAAATTGCGCTGTTGGTCACGATGGTATCTCCAGCACTGTTGTTAAAGCTTCAAAGACTGTCCTGGCACCTATTATCTGCTATTTGATCAACCTAAGTTTTGATCAGGGTATCTTTCCCGGTATTCTCAAAAAAGCCCTAGTTCACCCCATTTATAAGACTGGAGACAGAAGTAGTGTTGAAAATTATAGGCCTATTTCAGTCCTTACTACCATATCCAAAGTTTTTGAAAAGTGTCTTAACACACGGCTGACAAGTTATCTTACTAAATTCAAAATACTCGCTTACAACCAATACGGATTTCAGAGAGGACTTTCAACTGAAGACGCAGTACTAGAACTTACGGACACAGTTGTGAAAAATATTGACGCTAGGATCAAAACTTTGGGTATTTTTATTGACTTATCAAAGGCCTTTGACACCGTATCTGTCCCACTTCTGCTAAATAAGATGGAATCCATTGGAATACGTGGCCTTAGTCTAAGTATCTTCAAAAGTTACCTTTCCAACAGATCGCAAAATGTTGTCATTGGCAACTTCACCAGCAAGGATGAAAACCTAACTCACGGTGTCCCACAGGGTAGTGTCCTTGGACCTACCCTCTTTTTAATATACATGAATAACCTCTGTAGACTTAGTATCAAAAATTGTAAAATTCTCTCGTATGCCGACGATACAGCTTTATTAGTGAGTGGTGAGACGTGGGAGGAAGTCAGAGATTACTCAGAGAGAGCCTTTAAGCATGTCTCAAACTGGCTTAACTGCAACCTACTTACATTAAACATTAATAAAACAAATTTTATAACTTTTGCTCCGACCAAATCCTCGCAACCTTGTCAAAATTTTAATATAAAAGCCCATAAGTGTGCACCTCAACATATATCAAAATTAACATGTCAATGTACTGGGTTACAAAGAACTGACTGTGTTAAATACCTAGGTGTGCAGATTGATAGTACACTTTGCTGGAAACCCCAAATCTCCTCGTTGACATCTAGAGTGAGAAAACTTCTTTATATCTTCAGAAGATTGAGGTCTAGTGCTGATGGCCATACGCTCAAAACTGTTTATTTTGCCCTTACCCAAACAGTCCTAAATTACTGTATTGCCGCATGGGGAGGCGCTCCCAAAACCACCCTTCTCATCCTTGAGAGGGCACAACGTGCAGTCCTTAAGGTTATGCACCACAAACCAATTTTATTCCCGACAATTGAACTTTACTCAATGAGTAAGGTTCTCTCCGTCAGAAAATTATTTATATTTAGTATAACCCTACGTAAACACTCATCCCTAACTTACATTCCACCTACTACGACCAGTCGTCGAAGATTTAATGCAGTTTGTATTAATGAAGGATCATGCCGCACAGCAATCGCTCTGCGACACAATTACTTTCTTACACCTGTCATTTATAATCGCCTGAACAAAATTTTGAATATATACCCAGTGCATTACAATAAGTGTAAAAACAAAATTAAAGAATGGCTTCTCTCCCTTACCTACGAAGAAGCTGAAAATTTTATTAAAATCAGAAGTGCATAAATAACCCACACACCAACACACACGCGCAGGTAGCATCTGAAGCCTAGATTGTTACAGATTAACGTCCCTATTGAGCTCCACACACACACACACGAACACACACACACACACACCACGCATATGCACTCACAACACACACACACACACATGCGTTCAAATACTGGTAGCTCCTGTTGCCCGGACTCTTAAGAGACCGGTGTCCTCAGGAGCTCCATACGCACACAAACATTCTAAAAATGTGAGACTTACTTTACTTTATAAATTATTTTGGTTTACCTATTCTAATTTTCATACTTAATAATGTTTAATTATAGTTTTAATTTTAATTTTGTATTTAATACGAACGTCAGATCTCCTAGAGCCCGATTCCACCAAACAAAAATGTTATAAGCATTTACGAATTAGTTAGAAAACTCTACATTAGTGAAACCATGCTTTCTGTTTGGTGAATTCGGTCTTAACCATATCCTGAGTTTGGGCGCTGGGAGGTGCGACACAGTTTTTAACTTATGCGCTTTCCAGTGTTCCGTTGTATTTTAGACATAACAAGTTTTTGTTCATTCTAAATAAAATTTATTATTATTATTATTATTATTCAAACGCAATCATAATGTTTTGAGTAAAGGATTGAGTAAGTATGTAGGTAAGTGAGTTCGCGAGTTCAGTAGGTATGTAGTTCGCATCGTAGATTTATATTATTCTTTTATCCATATCAGTTTGTAAATCGTTGAAGTAAGATACATTTTTATGTAAAATAAATAGGAACTAAGTTTATTTTTTATATATACTAATTTATTTCTATTTTATTTTATTTATTCTTTATTGCACGAAAAACAAATACAATAATAAAACATTAAACTAGAAAAAATATGGCAAAGGCGAGCTTAACCCTAAAAAGAGTTCTCTTCCAGCAAACCTTATTGAGAGAGAGACAAAGTTATAAAAGTGGGTAGGTACCTATGCATAAATAGAGACGACAAAATATTAAATTACAATTTGTAGTACCTACATACCTTAGTGATAATCCTGTTCATCTTTCCCCGTTATCGCACCTGCTTGATTACAATCCTCATTATGACAAGATAACCACCGATTTTGTCTTTATGTGTCGATAAAAATTATCGGTTTTATAATAAGTATTTTATTGACCCACAGGTTTTCCCTGGAAATTCAGATTTATCATGTAAGTAAAATGTAACTATTGTAACCTTGTAAATGTACCTAATTAAGTAGAAGGTATAAATATATGTAATTAGTAAAAAAATTATAATAAATAATAATAAGAATAAAGCCTAATAAAGCCGAATGAAGCCTAATAAGAACGCTCTTTTTGTTTTTGGGAGTATACGCAACATCGAAAATGTCTGAAAACAGTTTGTTGGGTTATTTCGGCAGCCATACTCAAGGTTTAATAAAATTATCCGGGTTGCTATGATACAGGTCGGCTACATTTGTTGAAATTTTCAAAAATGCGCTCGGGCTATATGCTACGTGCAAAATGTCTGAAAACAAACTTTTTCGTCTATGTACATTTTCAATATCAGACGTATTGCTGTAATACCGACTGCTTTTTTTTCACACAGCAGAAATGGTCTCCTACGCAATTGTTACACTTTTGACCGTTACTACACACTTTTTATACAATTTCGGTCGTATTGCTATGATACATGGTTTTGGTCGTGGGCTCTCGTACTATTAGGTACTTATACTTAAACTTTTAATAGAACTTCACCTCTCCATTAACATTTTTTGATCCAGATGAACACAATGACTTGGAACTACTGAGAAGAGAAAAGCGGGAGTTTCAAGACTTCGATCGTGATTACCCACCCTTGGCCCAGCAACAGGAGCCCAGCAACAAAAGACCCAATAAAATAGGGAAACTCTTAATGAATATGTTCACTTATTTCGTGGCTTGGATTAACTCATAGCTCCTTATAGGTATTGGATAAAAATGTATCAGCTCCCCCTCACAGTATCAATGCAAAATTCAATAAATTGTTTTTAAGTATCCATGACTTATCTTATTTTTATGAACAATCTCCACAAGCACATACCTAAGTTAGTTGTGGGTTAATAATAATTCCTACAATTCCAACTAAACGGCCCACCCGTTTAGTTTGAATTGTAGAAACGGGTGGGCCGTTTAGTTTGAATTGTAGGAATTATACATATATATGTAGCTAGGTATATATTGATGACGCTGACAATACTTTTGATGCAACCATATAGTGGCAGTTACCAAAAGGCCGACCGGCGGTGTGCGACATCCACACATTGTCCAGGGATCTGTACAAGAAAGTTATCCTGTGACTACGGCTATGTGTAAACCTGCCGAAACGTCGGAAATAATATGAAAATACACGATACGAGGAATACATTGGCACGAGAGACATTGAGAATATAAAGATAAATAGGTAAATAATGTTGGACAATATACATATCGCATGATGCGATGTGTATTGTCCAGCAATTATTGCTAGCTTGTGTTATGGGTACTAGATGACTGATATACTCACATAATACAATACAGTACGAAGATAGATATTTTTATTATAAGTATAATGATGTATAGAAAATATCATAATATATTTATTATAAGTATAATGATATATGTTCACAAAATTCTTTCCATCCAAAGGTTGCCTGGAAGAGATCGCTTCTAAGCGATAAGACCGCCCATTGTACTTGTGATATGTAATGTCTTTTTGTAATGTTCTTTTTCTGGTGTACAATAAAGTGTTTTGTATTGTATTGTATTGTTAAATAACTATGTACATAAGACTATCCTGAATTTAGATTTTCCAGACAGCAACCGCTAGTCACCTTGTACTGCTTAACTCGTATGCGGGTAGGCATTTAAACCTACCTTTGCAATTAAATAATAGGTATCCTAGTATGACCGAATTCTGAACAATGTATTCTTGCCCTAGTTTATAGTGGTAGATAATGGTAATATTTATTTCAGCTTCTAATAATGGTATGTACTTACCTACTTAGATTTAGTCTGTTTATGTTAATAATAGTTATTATTTATCTATAACTTCATGCCAAATGTGTGGCAACTCGCTATAACCGTAGACGCTAGACAAACCTTCTCTGGTTTATAGTGTCTTTTAAATAAAAATAGTATAAGTTTTTGATAAATAAAGAAATACAATATAATCCTGAACACCCGGAACAAATATCTGCAGATCGTACATACACTTGTCCCGCGGTAGGAATCGAACCCGCAACCTCCTGCGTCGCAGGCGGAGATTCACCCGCCACCGCCGGCCGCCGCGCCACATCAATCGTCGAAAAACGACAATGACAACAACGAACAAGATAATAACAATACTTAGAGAATTTGTACGAACAATTTTTTAGTATCTTTGACCAACAAAGTGTTTGGGAAGACAAATCTAACGAACCCAAACTCTTAAGAAATGAAATAAGTTCCCAAAAAAATTCGATTTCGCCGGGACTCGACACACCCGTACTGAGGGTGGGGCGCGGGTTCGATTACCCAAAGTGCGGGTAAGCACTATAACAAAAAACCTTAGAACCCAAACTCGTTTAGGAGTTCCTCTGGCTGAGTTCTTCTGTCTCCATCATCAGACCAGCTCGATGGTACCACGACAATGCATTGTCACCTATGTATGTTACATAAGACTTAGGTAAGCCAAATCTCAGCTCAATAGGTTGAGGATAACCACACAAATGCAAAACGCGCAGACAAAGCAGTAGCGTAATTCTAGTAAATAAATAAAATAAAAATATTTTATTTCGAATAACAAGATCCATATTTTGTTAGTAAAATTATTGTAGAAAGGACTTGAAATTAAGGTTAGTAAAAATTTGTTAGAAAGTAAAGTAGAAGAAAAGAATAAAATATAAATAGAAGAACTAGCCTGAGTGAAAACATATCACTGTAATGAAATTAAAACGAACCGGAACTCGGTACTTCTAACGGTTAAGGCGATACCCCGACTCAAACAAGCGCCGTCGCCGCCACCTATTTTATCTTTTTATTTCGTTAAACAAAGGTAATTTCAATGGGCAGTTTGTGATACCTATTTATAAGCTTGCTTTCATGCCTTTGTAATATTTTTATTTTGTATAGTTTAAACAGAGATACGAAGTTGCACTTTGTGGCCATCAAGATCTATTGTCGCATTTCTGCCTAAACTTTACAAAATAAAACTATTACAGAGGATTTGAAAAAACATAAAATAGGTTATCACAATATGCCCTATGATTTTATTTTAATTTCCTTTTTTCAACGTAATAAGAAGATGAAATAGATGGAGGCGCTATTTAGTTGGAGTAGTGCCTTAAGTTAGACACACGCGTGAGTGAAATCTTTTATTCGCTACGCGCAGGACACGTGTAACGTTGTAGCACGCTCTACGAAGTACTACTACGACAGAAGACAATTTACTGTCTATTCTGTAACAGACTATCATCATAAATTAGACCATTGGGTAGCAAGAGCTGCGATGAGGGAGAGGTACAAGAAATCTGAATCTGAATCTTCGGCGGCCAGTCTCAACGGACACTAGCCAGGTGCGCAGGACATTAAATGATCGGTTATAGTTATAGAAACATGTCACAATTTTGGCGAAATTGAGTTCATTACGGCAATTCATTCATTATAGGTAAATACACATGCTACAGAAAAATTACGTCCTGTTTTATTCGTACAAGTTATAGCCGGTCGGATTTTAGATGTAGTGAAGAAACACCACAAGTCCAGGATTTGTGGGATTTTCTGACTCATGTCACGTCTAGTCTCCACGAAAGTCTTTAAAAGATATAAAGCAATACTTTCCGATAAGGGGCCATTCTTTTATACAGTGTGATAGAGACTTTGCCATTTTGAAAAGGAAACTTCGCAGAAACGACCGATTTCCTCCGAACCAATATGACTTAGAGACTTGATTTGTGTATTGAAAAATAAACCAAAGGCAGAGTAACAGAACCGCAAAAATAAATATTTGGTTACTTGAACAGTACTCTTTTAATTAGAAGAAATCTTGATTTTTGCACACACGGTCTGCTCTGTCCCGCTCCTATGAACGCGAAATCCTATGCCTATCCTTTTCACAAAATGGCGTCGTTAGAGGCCCCAGGAACTTAATTGTTGTAGGAAAGCAGGTGCGCGTTGAAATCTTTTGTATGCTACGCAGGGTCGGCGCGTAGCGTCGTAGCACTTCGTAGAGCATGCTACGATGAAATTGGTTAAAAAAAGAGAGATTATTTTAATATAGAAGCCTAGCCAGCTTAGATAATAATCACAATATTATTATGAACCATCTTTCGTGCACGGCTTCGCCGTGTTGTTTCCGGGATGAAGAGAAGCTCATATACAGGGTTATTGGTAAATAAGTAACACTAAAGAAAAACAGATAAAACATCTTAGTCTGGAACCCAACAAGTTACTTAAGACAGATCTTCCACTCTCATACCTTCTGTTAATTAAGGGCAGAGCTGTTTTTAAGTTGAGTTTCAAATATAACCTCTTTAACGAACGATTATTGAATTGCGGGGGGTACCTATTACCAATACCAAGTTTGTGAATTAAGACCTGGCGTCTTTACAGCTTGCTTGCAGCATGTTTGTGATGATGGGCAGAACCTGCAGTTCACGTAGTGCTACTACTTTACCAATAACCCTGTATAGATAAGTACGTTAATTATAAACACACTCTCCATCTCACTCACTCTGTTACTCTTACAAACATCTAAATACTGATGTTCTGGTTTTTTTAAATAATTACTATGTATGCTACAAGTAATTAACTAGTATTAAATAGGAATTGATTTAAGTATAGGGTAAAAATTCAATAATTTATTCAAAGTCTAGGCTGATATCTCGGCCAAATTTCAGCCCAATCCGTTCAGTAGTTCTGGCGGGGCGAAACAAGTAAACAAATAAGCACCCTGCGAAAGCGTGGATGGATTTTAGTTGCCTAGATGTTTGGATGTTTGTTACCTCTTCACTCGAAAAGTAGGTGGACCTACTACCGAAAGGATGAGGCTGAAATTTTGCACATAGTATAAGGCGATTCGCCGAGCCAAACTAGTGCCGCCACGCCACCTATGTTATCTTATTATTTCGTTGAACAAAGTTAATTTCAAAATGTTCAATGGGCAGTTTGTGAAACCTAATATAACGTTAAGAAGTGGGTATATCTAAACAAAAAATATAAATTCTTATGAGTGAAGGCCGTCGCTACATTTTGAAATAGTCAGCTGAGAGCTGATGAGGCAGACCGTGCACAACTTTTAATGAGTGAAGGCCGTCGCTACATTTTGAAATAGTCAACGAGGGCTGATGATGCAGACCGTGCACAACTTTTTATGAGTGAAGGCCGTCGCTACATTTTGAAATAGTCAGCAAGGGCTGATGATGCAGACCGTGCACAACTTTTAATGAGTGAAGGCCGTCGCTGGAATTTGAAATAGTCAGCTGAGAGCTGATGAGGCTGACCGTGCGCAACTTTTAATGAGTGAAGGCCGTCACTACATTTTGAAATAGTCAGCTGAGAGCTGATGAGGCTGACCGTGCACAACTTTTAATGAGTGAAGGCCGTCGCTACAATTTGAAATAGTCAGCTGAGAGCTGATGAGGCAGACCGTGCACAACTTTTAATGAGTGAAGGCCGTCGCTACATTTTGAAATAGTCAGCTGAGGGCTGATGATGCAGACCGTGCACAACTTTTAATGAGTGAAGGCCGTCGCTACATTTTGAAATAGTCAGCTGAGGGCTGATGATGCAGACCGTGCACAACTTTTAATGAGTGAAGGCCGTCGCTACATTTTGAAATAGTCAGCTGAGGGCTGATGATGCAGACCGTGCACAACTATTAATGAGTGAAGGCCGTCGCTACTATTTGGCATTTGTTTACTTACTCTAGTATGCTAAAACGTAATATACAAAATATTGATTTGTCGATTACAACATGATGGTATCATACTATGATTTGTATGCTATTGTGTGTCAGGGAGTCTCAGATTCATCAGGGACGCAGCGATGAAGCTACGCTGTCTGTACTCGTGTTTAGTTGTCGCGATTTCGGCACTCTCATGCACAACTTCCCATGGACGCCATGTAAGTACCTACCTACTTTTATTTTCTATATTTAGTTAAGCTTTATCGTGAACAGTACTGACCACGCACGCTAAAGTAGTTAAAATTATCGTGGCTGTATTGTATCAAATCTATGCTCCGTCCACGCCTTTTTAGGGTTCCGTACCCAAAGTGTAAAACGGGACCCTATTACTAAGACTCCGCTGTCCGTCCATCTGTCTGTCTCTCTGTCCGTCTGTCACCAGGCTGTATCTCATGAACCGTGATAGTTAGACTGTTGAAATTTTCACAGATGATGTATTTTTGTTGCCGCTCTATAACAAAAAAATCCTAAAAACAGAATAATAGATAAAAAAGAATACATATTTACGGGGGACAACAAACGTGATTTTTTTTTGTTTGATACTTACTGATAACGGCAACAGTGTCTGTGAATATTTAATTATATATTCACTTTAAAAATAAATAATTGAATTAAAATAAATCAAATATTTAGGGGACCCCTTTTAACAGACATGATTTTTTTGGCGTCTTTATAGATAATGGTACGGAACCCTTTATTTTTTTTCTTTGACTGAATGAAAGAAAGGCTGCGATATTTCATAGACGCGTAATCGGTCACCTCGATACATTGTTTAACGAAGCTCTCATTATACCCGCCTGATATTTTTCGAACAACTTTTTCAATAAAGTCTGGTATATAAAATTTCATTTCTTATTCAGTCAAATAAAAAAAATGCGTGGCCAGAGTATACCTATGTGCCTACTTTAATTTATGTCGTTTGGTTTGATTGATCGGTAAAACCACATCATAAATTATTACGATGATTAGCTACACTACCTATATATTTGAGTGCCTTTTTGAACATGTTTACAATCGGTCGTTGTGGTCGAGGCGCAGTGCCTATTACCTACTTACCTAGGTAGATAGGATACGGTATAGGTACCACATGAGTCCTACACTTAATTACCTACCACACTATAATGAGCTTCTATAATTTACCCACAGGTTTCCGCCGGAAGTTTAGTTTTATCATGTGAGTAGCAATTAGTTGAACACAGAGACGAGAATATATTTTGAGTTGTGTTTATGTACCTACACCTACCTACATTTTTTGTTTATTTTTCCGGTGCAGATCAACAAAATAAGGCGCTTTTGAGAAGAGAAAAGCGGGAGTTTGAAGATATCGACTTTGAAAACGGTTTTATGGTCTATCAGCCGGAGGCCCTTTGGGAGACCATGGTCGAAAGAGTGAAGACACAGTTTAGTAGATTCCTTCCGTGAAGTTCCGTGTCTCAGTCAGAGTGGATAATTAATTATTTATCTACCTTACCTTAACTTTACTGCCCCAGTCTCTACAGACAGTAGTGACAACACGTCACGAGAACACGTTCATTTGATGTGCGTGCGTCATAGTCATAGCCCAGTCGGGTTAAACGATAGAAGGCCTCCAAATTACAACTAGTATTTAAAATTTTATTGAAACATATTTATAAATTCTATTTAACTGGTATTTATCGCGTTTAAGTTGAAGTTGATATGAGTTAAAGCACATTTTTGTGCTGGGTGGTAGCTGCCTCCGGTGCTCGCCTCTGATCTGCGACAACCAACTTTTGATTTTGATCTGGCAATTTTCTGCCAATCCGTCAATTTCCTTTTAGACATTCTAAGTTCATGCTGTGGATACTGAGCAGAGGGTTCCCGGAGTCTACGCATCTGCGCGGGTCAGGCGCGGTGCGGCGCGCTGGCGAGCGGGCTGGCAGGTGGCTGACGACCTTGTACCATGCCGTCAAGACTAAGAGAACGTAGTTCCTGGTTTCTACCCATAGCAAGATTTACTGTTAAAAGTATGTACATTAAGTAGGTACCTATGAAATAAAGTGCGTAAATTTCATGAAATAGTAGAAGGAAGAACCTGAAAATTTTCAGCAGACAACTATTTCATGAGAAAACAGGATCCGTCAAGTGCGAGTGTACTCGCGCCGAGGGTTTCGAAAATTTGCCAATTATACAAATATGTACCTACCCACCGTTAGACTTTGCTATTTAATTCAAACTGAAAATTTCTCGACTTTTTTCAAAATATTTCAAAAAGTATGAAATGTACAAACCTTTCAATTAATACCCCACATGACGGTTACAAAGAACCCCCCCCCCTTTGATCATTTTTCAAAAAGGGTTATTTTTACAGACTTCTCTATTTTTCCGAAAATATAGATCTATATCTACAAACGCCACATACACCGTACGTGGATCGCTCCGTAAACTTCGGATATAAGAGGGGGGACGGTTAATTTTTCGACTATTTTCAAAATACTTTAAAAGTATGAAACCTACAGAAATTTCAATTCCCCATTTGCTCCCATGGGTCTCCTTTGAAATTTCAACATCACAATTTGTACTGAAAATTTTCGTTTTTCATTTATTCTATTTTTTTCTTGATATCAGTACCTAGGACGAAATGTATTATTTTTTAATTTAAATTTAAGGTTAATAGCTGCAGTAGTTACTAAGATATTCAAGAAAGGCGTGGGACGGACAGAGCGAGACCAAAAAGGTTTCGAAACCGATCTCGAAACCCTAAAAATAAATATGTGGGAATCGACCCCGCAACCTCTCTACGTCTCAGGCGGAAAGTCTCTCACTGCGCCACAGAGGTCAGCGTGCATTGAATAGATTTTGTTAGTGATGAGTAGGATGACTCTGCATTCACGGCAAGCCCGTGTAGGCACAGATGAAAATAATGTTACTGTAGGTAACATAATACCATTGTACACAACCTTTCGTGCGGAACATTAACAGAATCGACAAGGTCGTCTTGTAACATGCATGGCTCTCTCAATTTTCGATACTATCGACACAAAATAACTGAGAGAAAAAAGAAGGCCTACCAACAAGTTGCTGGATTTAATCAGATCTAAACTCCAGAGAGCTCACTAATCTTAAGATCTTGGGATTAGGATTAGTAACCTGATTTATCGTTGTAACCGGTCACAGGTCAGACAGGTCTGAATTTTAAGCCCTCATTATACCTACACAGTATCTATTCTAGTAATTTTACCCACATATGAGTTTGACCGACCTAAGGCCCGTATTATGAAAACTTGCTCAGTCATCGATCTAGGTATGCTTGAGAAACGCTTTTCTATGGGATAATGTGGCACCAGTGTGGCACCCTGAAAACCACTAGACCCAACAAGACCTCTTTGTTATGTTAAAATTTCATGTTTTGTGATTTCCGTAGGGTAGGGAGTGCTCTAAAAAAACAGATCAGTCAAGTGCGTAACTCGCGCGCTGAGGGTTCCGAACATTTGCCAATTTTTAATTATATTATTTTAATTTAATTAGATACCGGGGACAGAAATATGTATTGAGTGGCATACTTTTTTACGTTTTACATTAGTAGGTAGGGTACCAATTTTTCTCCTGTAAACTAAAATGCTTGGTTCGAAGTCGGGGACAGAAGCTAGTATAGAATAATAATGGCCTAACAAACATTGATTCGCTAGCGATGCGCAATGATACAGCATGAAGGCACTAGCATTGTGCTGAGCACAACCACGCCCTCGTATAAAACGCAAGTTCACAGTCATGGAGTGTCAGATCCATCAGGGACGCAGCGATGAGGCCGATCAGTTTGTGTTCGTGGTTATTTGTTGCGACTTTAGCACTTTTATGTACGACTCCTGCCAATGGACACCATGTGAGTAGAGAAAACTGATAATGTTTGGAAGAAATCGTTCATTTTTTTTTAAACTTGTTGCAACTTAATGTCTTTGCAGGTAGGTAGGTATACTACACCTTTCTGAACTACCTTCTTATAGATAGATAACTCCCAACCCAACAGTTATTTGTTAACTTATTACCTATGCCAGAATAAGATAATTCTAGGCGGTACCCCGACTCACACTAGCGCCACATTTTTATTTTATCAAGGAATTTAAATAAAGCCACTGGGTATTACAAACTGCCCAATGGTTTTTGATTTGTTTATGGAACGTAGGTAGGTACTATTAAAACAAAATAGGTGGCGGCGCTAGTGTGCGTCGGGGTACCGCCTTTAAGTTAAGGGAGGTCTTTAAGTAGGCTAGTGTTTAATAACATTTCCCGGTTCGAAGAATTGTGTTCCTCGATATTTAGTAAATTATGATCATTTCGAATTTGCATGTTTGCCAATACCGTGCTAATTCTTTTGCATAATCCGAATTCATTTATTCATTACCGATAATTATTTTTAAAACTTACCTATTTGAGTTATGAGCCGGTATAGCGGAGAAACTACCCTAGTAGTAAAACAATCCCGTTACCTATTCAGAATGCAGAACGACAGAACGACAGAAGGACAGAAATTAGAGAAGCAACAGTGACTGCACACCAGCGGAATAGGCACCTTTTGTGTATACTAGTTTCTCCCTTCGGTTTCGAACGCGTTGTTTCTATGGATACATTTAAAAGTCGCCTATGTTTGATTCCAGGCTTAGCTTAGCCAGGTATACATCGCAAAATTTCAGCCTTTCAATAGTTTTGGCGTTAAGAAGTAACAAACATCCATTCAAACTTTCGCATTTATCGGTATCAGTCTGATGTAAATTGTAGCAATAATTATTACTAAAGCCGCTGCTTTACCCGCAGGTTTTCGCCGGAAGTTCCGACTTATCATGTAAGTACAAGCAGTAAACAGTTGAACACGTTGTTAATGTCGCCGCCGGATCGTAAAATTCGCCCGTTTGTACAATAAACAAATAAATAATGCTCGACAATTCACACAGCATTATCTAGCCCCAAGTTATGCAGAGATTGTGTTAAGAGTACTAGATAACTGATATACATAATACAATACACAGATAGATAATATTTTTTAATATACATAGAAAACGACCAGAACACCCGGAACAAATATTTGCAGATCGTACAAACTTTTGTCCCAAGACGGGAATCGAACTCGCAACCTCCTGCGTCACAGGCGGACATTCACCCACCGCGCCACAGAGGTCGTAAATGGCTAGGCCGATTGCAAAACCAGCTTTGATTTCTTGGGAATAACTTATTAATTTAATTCGACGAGATAGCTGAACGAAGACGACGACGTTTAGTCATATTGTTAAACATTTATCTTTCAACAATCTTTCATATAGGCCAGGCATGAAGGCTCAAAAAAGGTTTAGAGGGAAATACTTAGAACTCAATTTTTGATTTCGTAACTTTGTTCGGACTAGTTAGGTGAACATATCAAAAGTCCCCGGCCGTAGCCCTTGAGCCGGGGGGAGGGGGAGGTTTGATGGTAGGTACCATTTTTCGGTTTTTCTTCTATATCTCTGAAACTATGCGTCCTAGCGACATGACCACTCATACGAAAAGAAAGCTGATTTGCTACAAGTTTTTTCGTTGCCTGGCCTAATAGACTATTAATTGAATTGCGCAGCGCCGCCGCCCGCGCCGCAGTTTGCAATAGGCCTAGCCTAGCCATTCTACAAACGGGCGGATTCTACGATCGGGCGGCGATACCAGACAAAAATTTCAATGAACATCTTTTGGTCCAGATAAACAAAACGTGGCGCCTTTGAGAAGAGAAAAGAGGCAGCTGGAGGACTTCGACAATGAATTCGCACCGTCTGCCAAACAAGAGGAACAAGAAGAACCTGGCTTCTGGGACAGAGTCATCAGAGTAGCGATGAAACTTTTTAGTAGATTCGTCGAATGGCTCAACGCATAGGAAAATATCACACGCCCACAAGTTATTTATTCTGCGAATATGAATGACGTCATCGCACTTCAGTGTTAACAAATCGCGACAGTTTAAAAAGTTTTATCTCACATGCTTTCCTGCTCGTTCGAATCCGATTGGAGCGAGACAGTATGAGATTACGTCATTCTCATTCCCATTCTTTAAGTACGCAGGTTTTAGGTATGCGCAGGTGTTCTTCGCAAAAGATTATTATCGGACATTACTTAGGTATTGCCTTTTTTGACGAAAGTCAGTCATATTAAGATAAACGTAGAGGCTACTAATTGTCCGATTATCTTTCGAAGAATACCACCCCGTGTCAAACACAACTTAAATTTTAACGATCGATTTTAAATGAAACTCAATGATTTTAAGTACCTATACCTCTTAATCCAGGTACTGACCGGTGTTACGGAGCGTATTGTACTATTCAGAGCGAGCACGGCGCGTAACGACGCCGTGTACTAAAAACCTGTTCGTAGCTCGCACATTATTTCCCCGTGCTGACTTGCACGAACGCTCGCTGTGTACCACGTTACATTACGTCCCATAAGGCCGGTCGATACCCACCTTAACACCTCTTTCCACTTTTTGATTTTGCGTTTGACACAAACAAGGGCATTTCAATGAGACCTCTAAAAAAAGACTAAGACAGTTGGCCCTGTATGAAACTCATGTGTCAAAAATCAGCCATCATCTAGCTAGTGGAAACGGTGGAAATAGAAAATTATTTCGTTTTTTATTTTATGACATTGACCCCTGACTTTTTTGCAGCGCCATCTAGTGTAAAAATAGAAAGCGTGATTGTTTTTTTTTATTGCATTGAAAACCCCCATTCCCCCCTGCCTCATTGGATGTCAACAGAAGAAAACAAAACACAAGAGAATATGTATAGTACAAAATAATGTATTTATACCGATGTGACGTACATATCTGAAATTCGGTGTAATAAAAATGTGGAAATGCAACGATCATACTGCAATGTATGCAAGTTAGGAACCAGCAAGATGGCACTTTATGTTTTAACTCGAAGGTAGTACAAGTTTCAATATGTTACATTATAATAAATGATTATAATCTATGGAATACAATAAGTTTATTTTTGAGATTTTTCATACTCTTCATGTTGCATATTTTGTTAATAAAGGTCAAATCATGTCTTTCACATGTTAGAAAGTAAAAAAGGGTAAATGCAGTCATCTGAGGGTAGTTAACATTCACCGAAAAATAAAATAGGAAAATAATATTAGGAATACTGCCTGGAACTAAAACGTTTCATCCATCATATACAATCAAATCAAATAGAATCATAAACAGCTTAGCCTGTACATTGAACTGAGCTTAAAAACAATTTGTTTAATTACAACATCGAGTCAGGATTGAAACTAGGTGAATTACAAACAGAAATAACGAATGTAAGATTCAATCTGCTTTATGGTTTTCATGAAATACATAGAATAATATCAAAACAAAATTCTGTTCACTTAACAACAAAGCAATGGCTACCGATTTCTTTTAATTTTCATTATCACCTAAATTATACATATTTACATTTCCGTTATTTATATTTCTTAATGCAGTACTATTCATTCTATGAATAGATGATAGGAACAGGATGGTACTTTAGAGCCAACTAAATGGATGTCACTTGGCAATAATATTGAACACAACGTTTCAGTTACAACTATGTATTAATAATAATGCAAGAAAAACTAGGGAACTGTATAGCGTTCAATAAGGTGGGATCCGTAGAATAATAAATAAAGGATTCAGTGGGAATGGTGCAAAATCAGTCAAAGTTGTAGTGGTTTTACACTGTTAGCGCGGCAGATAACTTTCTGGGCCAGTAAACATATTTTTTTAGATTTTAGCGCAACGAAATAAAGTTCATGACTCTTGCACAGTGCCAGCCATCTCGCTCGTGTCGAATCTTTTAAACAAGCTGAAAATAACATTTAGGCTTAGCATTTTAAAAAACATTTTAGTTTTTCGCGAATCTTTTTATCCGGGCCCAAACAGATGTCTGCCGCAGAGGCACAAGCGGAAATGAACTTGTTCGCGTTGGTTACAATAGAATCATGTATTTTTTTTCTAGGAACATATCTGCCGCAGATAAATGTAAACAGGCGGCCATTATTGGGGTAGCATAAGAATGAGGTTCGGAGTTGCTCTGATGCGTAAATAAAAATAAAAGGTACCTATAGTAAATGCAGCTGCGATATTTTGTGAACGATACAAAAATAATCACCAGTCTGAGTTAGTAAGGAACCACTTCAAAGTAAATCTGTTAATCATACATCACTGGATAACGTATAAATTAAAACTTATTCAACAAAACAATATAAATTATCAATATAATATTAAATACCAACGAAAATATCTAACGATTATACCTCTAACTGCTGTTTAAAATTTTATACGTAAGTAGGATTTGGTAGTTTTAATACTACCTGATATTTTACACAACTCAAGTATTTTAGTAGTATTTTTTTAGTTTTACTAGGCTAACAGGTCATAACAGTGTTATTCATAAAGTAAGCAATATAATTTTCATATAGCATTCGATTGAAAGGCAGTTATAATCAAAATGGCTTTCACTTTTTATCTTGCTGTACCAATGATAAATTAATAAGTTATTAGCATGTCTTTGGAGAACATGATAAGTAAATAGAATAGGCATGAGTGAATCACTTTTGGGCAGCAAATATTAACTCTGTATAACGCGCATACTTAAATAATGGGATTGTGAGTGACATCTCTCAGGCTGTCCCGCACAGCTGTACGATTACACTAAAATATCTCATTCCTATTGAATGGGCCATCCGGATAGAATGGTCATAAAATATTACGCTTGCCAATATGGTACTTAAAAAAACATACAACTTTCTGGCGGGCTGGAGCCGATCGACGACGAAATTTTTAATGTCAACGTCAAGATATAACCTGAGTAAAAGTCAATTGTCAGATAGCTCATACTTGACTTTTTTGCTCGATTAGGTAACAAATAGCTCATACTTGCCTTTTTTGCTCGATTAGGTAACAATTCTGATTTAAAGTTTGCAATAACGAAACATAGCCGAGCAAAACCAAATGTGGTCCAAACCAGGTCAAATGTGAGTAACATAAGGTAATCAAATAGAAATAAAACATTACTATTGAGTTTGAAATTTGTCATATTTTGACGTTAACAGCTTCGTCGACGGTCGGCTCCATCCTGCCAGAAAATTGTATGCATTCGTTTTTTTACCATGTGATGGAACCCGTAATCACTTATACCCAATCTCCACGGATGCGCGATGCGTTGGGGGTCGCCCCTATCCATTGAATGAAATATTTTACCGTAATCGCACAGCAGATCAGATTTAAAATGAGCAGGAAAGCATGAGATATGACGTCATTCTCAATTCAATTCTACAAGAACGCTGGTTTAATAGCAACCGTGACCGCGTACAACACGCGTCTAACCGATCAAACAAAAGCGAACACTGGGGTTATTAAAAGTTATAAACCACTACAGAACAGCATTATCATTGGTGTGTCCGCAGCCTTACTTTTATTATTGAGGCTCAATCACCTAAAATCATGGCCTTGTAGTAATTTAGAGAATAACTCTATTAGCCTCAATAATGAGTGAAAACCATTCACATGTATGTAGGGTATAGATTTAATTATATTCTACGTTAATATGGCCCTCTATTTTAGATAGGCCACTATCAATCGTGAGATAATAACGCTGAAATAAAGCTGAATCTCACCACGGAGCTATTCTGGTTGGCTATCAACGTAACTATGAATAACTGTGAGCCTCTAGTTTTATAGAGGGTAGCTTTTTGAGATTTTCGAAACCATGAGAGTCATAGAAAAGTCATATCAGGAGACTGGATCTGAGAAAACAAAATCAGTATACTTAGTTTTTTTTTCTTATCTCATAGTTTGGGATTTGGTCTTACTCTCCCATCTCAAGAAGCCACCCTGTATACTTAGACGTTCTACAAAACTTCCTTAAGAGGTTAAGTGGACCATTAAATGGATTTGACAGGAGGTAATCAGTGTAGTATTGCTAAAAAAAGCCACTCTCAACTCGCTGTACCTCGGATGAGTTATGGAAAAAAGTTCAAGAAGTTATGACAAACGTCCAAGAATATGCTGTGGTTCAGTTACACAAGGTGGATGCTATCATGTCAGCCGCCATAGGTCATTGAAAAGTTAATAACCGGAGCGATTATAGCGACGCCCTTCAATTCAAAGATAACTTTGTTTGGATTTGTTGGCCGTCAAGCAATATGTTAATAAACAATATAAACCGTCCTGTAACCATAGAAAATTTTAACGTTCCATTACGTCTGGCCCTCCAAAATCGCAGTCGTAGGCGAGGTCAACACCACTCCATGCCTCGTCAGTATCGCAGCAGTTTCCGCCGCGAAGCATTCGAAGCTCGTGTCTAGAAACATCTCTTGTAAGAACCGCCGAGCGCAGAGCATGTATGTGTCTCGGGATAGAAGCGCGCAAACGTCGGAGTAGACGCACGGACTGCGGAACACTTCGGGATGCCGTTGCTTTAGGGATAGCAGGACTGAGCGCGTCTGGAAAAAATAACTCTTGTGATTATTGGTGTGAGAACGGCTAGCCTATTTACGTGCATTTGTATTTGTAAAAAAAACTGCATTCAAAATCACTTATGTCCCATAAAAACTGTATCAATATGAGTCTAACCCCCAAATAGTCAAACGCATTTCAGATTTAAGCACGTCTCAAGTCGCGATTTTTTGACAGTTGTCAATGAAAATCTGTCAAAAACTCGTCACTTGAGACTTGCTTATATCTGAGTTGCGTTTGAGTATTCGGGCGATAGCGAGTTATACAGTTATTCTTGTGGATCCAACTGGCTTAGGGGGCCAAAGAAAGGAAATTGCGTGTATCGTTTCGGTCAATTAGTGTACTCTAATACACCATATTAGAGTATCAAATTGCAAAAAAAACTAAACAAACGATTGCGTATTATGGAAATTTAAAATAGGCACCCAGGATATTGATGCGTGAAATGATCCGAGAGGCCTTTGATCAATCAACAATGGGATGTTACAGGCTCATTGTATTTTTGCCGAATGGTGATTTGGTTGAGTGATCTTAGAGCCTTATCAATCACACAGGCGATTTGCGAGCGATGTCAACGCGAGGCGAGTGCCCTGGGCCATAGGAGAGAGCTCGCCGCGCACTCGCCTTGCTTTGAAATCGTTTGCAAACAGCACTCGCCGAGCACCCGCTTCGGTTTAAAATCGCTCGCAAATCGCCAGTGTCTTGGCTAGTAAATTTATCAGGGATTAGTTATTGATTTTTCGTACAATAAGCTATTCTTAGGTCTACATCACAGTAATATTATAAATGCAAGCTTGGATGGATAGATGGATGTTTATTTCTTCTTCACGCCAAAGCTACTGCACGGATTAGGCTGACATTTTTCATACATATAGTTCTTGACCTGGAATAGCAAAAACTAATTATTTACAAAAACATACCTGTCTCAAATGTATTGGATTGGACATGAAGTGCACTTGGTGTAGTAGCTGAGCTTGCGGCGTCCCTTTCTCCGGGACCGGGCTGTTTAGCGCGCTGTTGTGTTCATCCAAGCTTGTTATACCTGTAAGACATTGACTGATTGACGTTGCGGCTGTTTCATATCCATTCTAGAAATACAAGTTAATTATTCGTTGTTCAGTTTATCTTCATACAGTATACAAAATTGGCATCGAACCTTGTACACCTTCGGTAAAACGAAAAATAGTAAAAATAAAATGAACATGTGTGTGTGATGATAACTCAAGCCGAGTAAACGCGATTTAGCGTAACCGACCCGAGCGTGACGGTTTAGTTTCCCTCACTCTTCAGAAAGTAGGTCTATGGAAGTTCTAAAATATTTCGCCGAATTTCGCCCACTAAACACTGTAAGATGTTTAGGTTATTATTATGGGGTATATTTTTCTCGAAGTTTGTACCATCCACCACGGTCCTGTTCTAGCCTCATCTGTTGACACCTCACTACGCGTATAGAGTAAAAGAAGCTCACCAGCAAAGAAAGCTTCCCTCAGCTCATGACTCGACGGCGGCCGTGTCCGTGCACAAGCCAGGCAATCCGCGGCAACATGTCTCCAAACTTTACGCTTCCCGCTATTCTCTGACTCCGCTATCGCACTCAGAATCTTTTCCTCCATTGGCTTATCATCCTCTTTCGCAATATTCCCATTTCTCGCCTCTTTGCTAGCACCGTCTTCGGTATCGTCGATCTTTTCTTGTGATTCGTCGATGTTGTCTTTGGTTGTGTTGACGCTTTCTAAGCTGATGTCAGTTTTGGAGTTGTGTTTTGCTCTAGGGTTTGGCGTTGCGGTCGGTGTGCTTGATACTGCGAAGGAGCCTCGAACGATTACGCTCGTTGACGCTGTGTGGTGGGAACCTAGAATAACATTTTAAAGATAAATAAATAGTTATTTGTTGTTGAAATTTTCGGGTCGCTAATTGACCATCGTTGCATATTCACGACTTAAATAATAGAAAAGGAAAATAAAATATGTGTGTCTACTCTGCATAATCACCCTAGCTAGACAGCGAGTTGTCAGGACAGACAAAACTGACATCGACTGTGTTAACTGTGCTTTATTCCCTCAACTTAAATAATTTACGAATTGTATGTCTTATTCTTTTTATTCTAGCCTTGACAAGAGTCCCGAGTCTGTTTGCCTATAGTATCGAGACGTGATTGTGGCTGCTTTTTCCTTAGGTTTTAGTACAGCGCCTCTATCGTGCGGACAGGGAACTACGCAAATCCCATACAAATATCAGACATCATGATCATGTCTGGATACTATTGTTAAATGGACTCGGAGCTCTGGTTTTGTCTAAGCTGTTTATGCTAAATTGATTTGTTGTACGCAGTAGTTCAAGCGACGTTATTAGGATAACAGATGGGAAATGATAAACTTTCCCAGCATCCACACTAGTGTCAAACAAGCGCAAAAATCTTCTTAGATGTTTCTTTATATACTGAACTAGTTTCTGCCCGCGGCATTGCACGTATCTTACCAGGTAGCCTATATGTTAGGTTAGATCAAACCTGGATTAGGATTGATCTTGACATTTGTGCAAATTGAGCTCGATCTGTGTAGAAGTTTTGGCGTGAAGCGGTAACAATCCATACATATAAACATCCAAACTTTCGCACTTATAATATTAGGGTGATGTGATTTACCTCTATATGACATCTTCTGGCTGTCGGGCGTGGCGCGCGACTTGTCGAAGCTGGCGATACTCGTGTCAGCAAGGAAGGAAGGAAGGCGACCACGTTTCGTTGTCTCGCATTTATCCGCATCATCGTCTTTTCGTTCTTCATCGCTGTTGGTTATATAATAATAATAATTCTAGACAATTCACACAGCATTATCTAGCCCCAAGTTAAGCAGAGCTTGTGTTATGGGTACTAGATAACTGATATACATAATATAATACAATACACAGATCGATTTTTTTATTTTACATAGAAAACGACCAGAACACGCGTAAAAAATATTTGCAGATTGGACAAACATTTGTCCCAAGGCTGGAAACGAACCCGTAACCTCCAGCGTCTTATATAATTTGTGTCCAAGAGTTATTCGATACAGTAATGAGTAAGTAGTTATAATTGTGACCAAGTTTGAGGGTTTGACGTCACACTTAACAAGTTTAAGTACCTTGCGGAATAGCAGAGGGCCTTCGAGGGAAGTACGTTCTACCTTCATGTTCGTATCGCTAAGCAGTATTGCTGTTAAGGGTCAAAAGATTGTTGCCAAGGAAACTTTACACATTCTTGGATGGCCGACGTAGATTTTTATGGGAACTGGCCCATGGGGTCCGTTGGTAGACCAACGCCGAAGAAGGCGAACCATTGGCCCGGACTACGTAGAGATATGATAAATTAAACTCTTTTACCTAGGGAACATAAGGTAATTTGGCAGACACACACCCCTGTAGGCGAACCATTGGCCCGGACGACTGGCGTAGAGTTATGATAAAGTCAACTTTATTACCTAGGGAATAGGTCCATAAGGTCCCTTGGCAGACACACGCCGAGGTAGGCAGGGCAGGGCGCGGGACGCGGGGTGCGCGGTGCGGCGGCGGTGTCTGCGCGACGCATTGAGTTGGATGACTGACGTAAGGTTTCGCTGAACGATAAGGGTTTCCAGTCGTATTCTAGTAAGCTGAAAGAATGATAATCTATGTTATTACTTATTATGTAGAACAACTAAAATGCCCAACAACCTTATCACAAATTTTGTTTATTTATTCAAAGTTCTTTGATACAACCTATTTTAGTACCAAAGTATTGGATTTTATGACATTTCATTTGTATGTCACTCTCGTAATCCAAAGAAAATCAACAATATATCATTTGTTAATAATCCATATCCATTTTGTTCATAATCCATCTAGCTGTAGATCAACTGCCAACGAAAAGAAATAAATGTATGTATGTAACATACAAAAACACAAGAAATTACCTCATTTTATTCCGCCTTTCTCTCGTAGACTTGGTTTTGTCCCTGAGAGAGGAGAACGCTTTTTGCCTCCGATTGGTGTCCGTTAGCAGCCAGCTGAGGTCTGCCGCATCGCTGGATCCCGTCGCTGCGCTTTCTGATAGATGTGGCCTAAGGATAAGGTACAATAATATTATGTTGACAACAATTTTTATTGGAACGTAATAAAACAAAAGATGGCGTTGATTTGTATCTTTAATATCAAAACAACGCCATCTTTTGTTTTCATTACACCAAACACAAGAAATGAGTAATAAAAGTTAGTGGCGATATCAGAGAAATAATTTATCCTATAAGTACCTAATCATAATCAATCAGCCCATATACGCCACTGCTGAAAATAGGCCTCCCCTAAACGGCGCCACAAATAGCGATTCTGAGCCGCCTATATCCATTTTCAATCCATATAGTAATCTTCGTTTCTTGGAAAATACGAATGTTGATGTTGCTTCAACTTGCCAGTTTATTGTTTGTTAACTAATCGAAAGATTTATAAAGAAAGGCTACTAATATTTACCGTCTGTTCAAAGATTTCAAAGTGGCATATCCTGTCATATCCATCTGCGAAGGCGGTGAGCTGCCCGATTCGTGACCTGCGTAACCTGAAAAAAAATCAATGTTTGTTAATTGATTAGCTTTTTCTAATTTGTTACAAATATATCATTAAAGATCATTTATGGAAAAAGGAAAAGAGACCTTTCTCTGTCAATTCAGATGTGTTCGTGATCACTTATATTATTTTCGCCGCTGTTCATTATTTCAGTAGATCGTTTCTCTCTTGTTTTTAATTCCTTCAAAATGCAGCCAATGAGCTGCGAATAGTATATTATGCAATTAGTGAACAAAGGACGAATTTGAAGCGAGGTCCACATGAATCACGAACAAATGAAGGATTTTAACGACTGTATCACGCCCGTAGGGATTCAAGTGTTAGAATCCTGAGCGACGCGAATGATTCACGGCCCTCTCATATAAGTCCATTTTATTCAAGAGTTGCATACTATACTTTATTTATACCGTGACTAAGGAATTTTTAAGTCAAATATTCTTTGTACAAAGAGTTTGTATCGAGTATTTTTTGCGCAAGGCATTGAGATGGAGGTCGAATATATTGGTGTGTATAGACACACCAATATATTCGACCTCCATCTTTTCTTCATTTTATCACTATTTTTGTGTTTGAATATAGATTCAAACACAAAAATAGTTATAAATGCTTTTTAAAATAAGCTTTTTAGAGGGGAATGATATAGTGAGTGAGTAATATAATGTGTGCCTCGGCACAGATATAAGTTTCGGCCCGGTCCTTTTCTTATAGTCAGTAAATCTTCCCTTAATCTCAATATGGAAAGTGAAGATGTGGCAAATTATATGGCCCGAGATATAATTGAGAAAAACATCACAAGAATGAATAACATAACGAGTAAAAATCTCACTGGATGTGGAGGTACGCCGTTGTAATTCTGATATCCTCGGTCTTTGTGTACTGTTACTACTTTTCATACCGTACAGACTCGATGAGCTCGGAATTGGACTTAGTGTCAACACGCGATCACTGAAACAATCAAATCATAATTTATAACATCAATAACCAGCTTATTTCACAAACATTCAACAAGGCCCATGGTGACGATTTTTTGTTTTTTAATTAAAAAACAAAAAATCGTAAAAATTATAGATTCTCAAATCTCTATAATATCGTCAGCTTTTATGCAAAAAATCCTAATCAATACCAAGTTCATCCGTTTAGTTACTAGTAGATGTATGATGCCGCAAACAAACACACAGATACACACTTCAAACTTATAATACCAAAATTTTTCGGAGGTCAAAAACACACTCGTGCTTCTACGATAAGATTATGGAGTATAGACTCACTAAAGTATTGTAAGTACTTACGGAATAGCATATTTCCCGAGAAAAGAATCGCAACTGCTAACTCCACTAGTACTCGATTCGCTCGTATTTCTCACTCTCCCTTCATGCGCGTGATCCAACGAATTCATCCGACCAATCAACATCCGATTCTCCAACGGTCTATGATGTCGTTCGTAACTCGAACAATCCCGAAGTATATCCACTGTTCTGGATTCGGATAACATCGGACGGTCATTAGAACAACCTTGAAGCGGCAACGTCTGGGATTTCCTCTTATCATTTTCTTTCTTCGTCTGATCTAAGCTGAACTTCGCGTCAACCACGTCTTGTTCTATCGAGGGGTCAGCTAAAGCTGTTTTGCTGATTTTTGTGTTATCTGAGGGTAGGCTTTCCGCTATGCTTTGGTCGGTATGGTCGGAGTGTTCGCTGGTTGCGTCGTAGGTGTGGAATCGTTCGGGGGACGTGACGTAATAGTGTAGGCTGCTGTCGTAGAGAGAGTAGGTTTCGTCTGGTATTAGAGGGAACTGGTCGTGTCTTGTGTGCCTGACGCATAGCCAACCTTGAGAGGAAAATAAATATTTTAATGGTTTTGACAAAACGTGGATATATTGAATTGGAGCTTTAGTTTCGTATATTATTGAGTTTGGTATTCTTTCTTATTACCAAACGAATTTGTAAGTAAATTAAAAAAATGACAATGTTCTTTTTAATACAAAAGAAAGGGACGACAATTTTTTTTAAAGGTACTGACAAATTAATTTACTTTATTGCAAGAACAGAATCGACACCCTAATAACTTATATATTTAGTCCATACAGGGTTATTCGTATACAATGACACTGCACTGCTTAATTTTTTTTGTGAATCACCTCACCCATCATCTGATACAGTAGTAAAAAAACACGTTTATCCGGGACCCATTAAATTACTAAAGACCGATCGTCCACTCCCACACCCACTGTTAATTCAGAGCAGAGCCGTTTTTATGTTTAGTTTCAAATAAAGTCTCATCAAAAAACAGTTATTGAATTTGAGGGGTACTACCTACTACCACCAACTTAAGGAATAAAGACCTGGCATCTTCAAAAACGTGTTCAGAACCAGTTCATGCAGTGTCAGTTAATTAATAACCCTGTATAGGTTATCTCGATTCGACATGTGATACTGACTATAAATCTCTATGGGAAAAGCTCCAAATAAATGTAAAGAAGTTTTCCTTACCCAATTCCGACAAAAAGTTAGCACCATCATAAGTGCTCCCAATCAAGCCAAGAACGTAGAAAGCGGTGGCTCTCACAGCGTAAACCGGACAATACTTCGTTAGCCGTACAATATGCACCAGCACGGAATCTTCTAGAAACCCGTTGCTCAAGTTCATCAGCAGTTGTAAACCCTGGGGTGTTACGGCGGTGTTGCCAACTGCCCATAGTGACGCTTTTAGATCCCCGATGTCTTGATCTGTAGTGAACTTCTTGCGTTGCAGCACCTGGTAAGTAAACGGAATAAAGTGGACATGAAGATATTAGGTTACGCATTATGGCAATGGAAATTTGTGTAATTTCTTTGTACCCAGAGTATAATAAATAAAAACCTTAGAATAATTTCTTTGTGTTTATATAGGAATCTCCGTCCGTTTCTCTTTTTTCTCTTCTTCTGCATATAATAGCACTTATCCTGATTATGTTTTATTTGTTTTACGAGTCAAGTCTTGGTTTTTCAACACGCAAGTAAACACACTAGAGGTTATAAAAACGTTTTAACTATTCTCAAAATATAGAAAGCAGAAACACCCCTAGCACCTGCTACGGGTTCTTTTCTTCTAGTCGCTGCCCATGCAGTGGAGTCATGCGTCGCTGGGCACAGGTTTGCCCAGCGACGCATGGCTCCACTGCACCTATGTCGAGCGACATAAGCGATATACCAACCACTAAGCATCTGATGGGCCACTAATTCGTCCTTTCAATTTGTAGATGAATAAAAAATAGGATTTCCAGTCAGTTGCCAGTAAGCAGGGCATCCTCCAACAGTTTTTGAATAGGAAGAATAAGAGTAGAGCTTTTTACTGGTTTCTTTTAAGCATCATGTACTTTGTATATCCAGGGCTAGGTATTGCTAGGCGTTTACTATTTATAATGCCTATCTAGAGATTGGTACCTTGTAGTGATGCGGCAGGGTCCCGGCTAACAGGGCTCTGGCGCGGGGCTGCGAGGCCCTCGCCAGCGTCCCGTGGATGTGCGGCGGAGGCCTCGCCGTGCGGCGCCAGCGAGGCGCACCGCGCCCGCCGCCTTCCCCCAGAGTCAGGGCCTCGTGCACGCTCGCTTCTACTAGACGTACGTATCTACCACAGGAAATTTATTCATAGATGAAGTATGAGGTACCGATAGCGGTTTACAATATCACAAGCAGAAGATGATTTATGCGGGTTAATTTTGTAGTATTTATGCAAAGCTTGGATCGAAGGACATTGCACGGACGTCCTTGTTATAGCTGGAATTGTCGTCACTAAAATCGGGGCAAGGTCAATAAGACACAAAAACAAAAATCTCGAAGAGTGGAAGCGTTGCGTTAGGACTTCTTTTTTAAAAAAATTGTAGAAAGTCGTACCTCTGTTCACATTTTAAACAATTTTATATGATTTCGAGGCGAAAGGACAACATAATCAGCATCATCCTATACAAGACCAGTGTTGAACATAAGCCTCCCCGAATGAGCGCCATAGCAACCTGTCTTTAGTTTCCCGTATCTAGCATCTACCTGTAGTCTTTCGCAGATAATCATTCCACCTGGCCAGAGCGCGTCCTACACTACATTTGCCGAGTCGTGGTCTCCACTGAACAATAATTTTACCAAATTGCAATATACGAAAGTATGATTGGTAATATAGAGTTCATCATACCTGTAGTTGTAACTCTTGGTCCAGAAATCAAGGTGTTTCTTGACGAACGCCATAGATTTCGCGTCGGTCGACTGAGCGGCGGATGCCACTTCGAGAGTCAACCATAGCAGGTACCCTCTATCACCCACTAAACTTAATTCTAACGTAGATGGCTCAGCGTTCTTGTCGAGGCGGCAGTTTTGACAGAGTGTGTTCTTTAGGGTCATCATCTTTTCTACGAAGATCTATGGAATAAAGAAAGTACCTATGTAACAACTTTCACTGCCAGAGAAGGTCTGTAAGGTCAACATCAAAAACCGGTATTTATGTTAGCATATAGTTTAATCATCACATCATCATCAACCTATAATAGTCCAATGCTGGACATAGACCTCCTCTTAAGAGTGCCCTGTCTTCAGCTTGCCGCATCCAGCATCTGCCTGCAGTCTTTCGCAGGTTGTCATGTCACGCCACCTGGCCGGAGGGCGTCCTACACTACGTTTGTTAGATGGTAGAACACCCGGAACCAATATTTACAGATCGTACAATCATTTCAGAATCGAACCTGCAACCTTCTGCGTCACAGGCGGACCTACGCCCGCCGCGCCAAGTCGATCATCAACTAAGAGGGTCAATTATGATAACTGATAGATGTTCTTACCGGCACAGTGAACGCCTCTTCCAATATACTGAGAGCTGATTTCACCACCTCTTTACACTCATCCTTTATCTGCCCGACTAACATTTGCAAAGTCCATGTCTCCATATCAAATCCTTGCTCGCTTTCCTCCTTAGGCGTCTTCGCATACTCAAAATTCTTTTTCATTTTCGATTTCCGTCGCACAAGTTCCCGAGATTTTCTCGAAGCTCGTAGAAGAACGTTCAGGAACTGTGTCGTATAGAGTCTTGATGCCTGGATGTTACATGTCAGTGTTTTGGCTAGGATTTCTCGAGGGAAAGAATCTATTGTGTAGTCCAGACTTGATATTACAAGCTTGACATAACAGCTGTGGTGGGTTTTCGTTGACAGTTCCATGAGGCTAAAAGAATGACAAATGTACATTTAATGATATCATTTATTGTACTTTGAGTATTAAGTAAAGGTTGCCTGGAAGAAATAGCTTCTAAGGGCTTCTAAGGCCGCCCATTCTACTTATTTGTTGATGTCTCTTTCTTTTGTTTTATTTTGTGGTGTATGATAAAGAGTATTGTATTGTATTATTGTGTACACCAACAGTTATAAAATAATTTAACAGGCAAATGCTTAACTAGTGAAACACTCGGCCTTATCGCTAAAATCGATCTTTTCCAGGTAACCTTTGGGTGGACAGGATAATAATAATTGACGATGGCAAAAAAGAAATACCAGATATAACTTTACGTAACTTTTAAATATTTGAGGATAGAATAGAGATCAAATCCATAGCAAAAAATTTACAATTTCTGTTGCCTAAATCTATGGAGGAACGGAAAGAAACCTTCTATGCAATGCACTGCACGAAACCGCGGGCAGAAACTATTAAGGCGGTACCCTGAGTTACACTAGCGCCGCCACCAATTTTATTTTATTATAGAGAAATTACATATTTTTATAGAGGTTTTCTTTCCGTTGTGTTCCTCCAAAGATAAGAATAAGAATAAAATAAAACAGGTGGTGGCGCTAGTGTGCGTCGGGGTCGCCTTAAGCTATAAAATAATACTCACTTCTCATAAAGACGTGTCTGCTTAAACAGCTTCAACCCAGCCTGCGAATGGCAAAGCTGTCCAATAAACAGAAAGTACATCTGACACATAGTATTGCACATGTGTTGTGGACTAAAGAGGCATTCGTGCGCTTTTAGACCGGTCTCGATCGCCTCTATCTGTCGACTTACGTCGCTGAATAGATCTTCTAGAAGTCTTTGGGAGTCGAGCTGTGAAAGATGAAGGTCAGTTAGAGCACTAGGGTCTCAAATACGAGACTGCTAACTGGGTTAGGTTACTCGATCAACGACAAATGTTTGGACAATAATTTTTTTTTAAAACGCGAATACTACTTATGAAGACTTAAAACACTTTAGTGCAATCTTTGGGACTGCCTGCTAGCATTTGCTGAGCAGGACGCCCTTTTGGCACATGTATAAGTGAGGACAAGTTTTTATACCTTTATTCAGGTATTCATTAATTTAACCATTAAGTTGCATTAAAATAACATCATACATTACATACATTAAATTACTTAAACAATGGTTGAGGTTTTAATTAAATTAAGTATGAAAATAAATCAAAACATTTATAAAAGATGTTCGCAATACAAATCAGAGAATCAACTTGTCATGTCCATGCATTTTTAGGGTTCCGTACCCAAAGGGTGAAAACGGGACCCTATTACTAAGACTTCGCTGTCCGTCTGTCAGGCTGTATCTCATGAACCGTGATAGTTAGACAGTTAAAATTTTCACAGATAATGTAGGTATTTCTGTTGCCGCTATAACAACAAATACTAAAAAACAGAATAGAATAAATATTTATCGGGGCTCCCATACAACAATCGTGATTTTTTTCGTGCCGTTTTTATAGATGGGTAGGGACCCTTCGTGCGCGAGTCCGACTCGCACTTGACCGGTTTTATTTTTTTAAGTACATCGTACATCCATACGCTAAGTTTTTTATAGATAAATTATATTAAATCAATTATGCTCGACAATCCACATAGCATCATCTAGCCCCAAGCTGAGCAGAGCTCTAATGATAGCCTCTGTTCAGCAATCTGATATTAGCAGTAATTAGTAGTCTCAAGTGGACAAATCCAAAAAAACCTTATCTGGCCTCGTTAATACGTCATAATCCAAGAAAGTAGCCCTATCTACTTAAGAGAGTGCAAATACCTAATAATCACAATAAGCATAAAATGTAAACTTACGTCATTATGCCTCAAAAGATGTCTGATGAGTTGACAACCAGCGCGCGTAGCTGAATGTCCATGACAAGTGCTGGACAGATCCGTGTGAGAATACTTGTTAGAAGACGGCTTCAGATAGCTCACAATCCGCGCCGCCCACGCCTTGTGATTGTGATCCTTAAGGTTCAGAAGCGGCGCGTTATCATTCTCCTTCAAAATAGTCCTAATAATCTCCCAATTCCACGTATTACCGTCCTTGTTCGCCATCACCAACGTGGACCGTATCAAACTATCGCTGTCTCGCTCGAACCAGTTCAAGAGCTTCGACGCTGCAGAACTCAAACTTTTACTCTTCGGTAGCGCGCTGACGTTTCTCATAGAGAAGTCGTGCGAACCCACACTGTTATGCCTTTTCGGTTCGTTCTCGTGGTCGGATTCGTTTAGGAACTCGAAACTGTCTTTGTGTAAGTCTTTAGTTTTCGCCATACTAGCGTTGTCTTTCTCTTTCTTACTCTTAGTGCTATCTTCTTTCTCTTTAAATGCACCACTACAATACTGTATGATATGGTCTAGAAACAAACTGCTGCTTGCGGGCCTAGCTTCGAGCATAGAATGCAGTCTTCGTAGGGCTGCGACCGCGGCAAGTGCTTGCGGCTTCCCCGCCGAAGCTTGAGACATGAGCGAGGGAAGCGCAGGGGTTATACTACAAATTTGAGGAGGTAGAAATTGGTGTACTAAGTGCAATAGTTGACCAAGTAAAACGGTCGCTCGGACCGATATAAATGTGTCACTTGTTACAATTACTTCAGCTAGCCCGTCTAGAAGTCCGGCCTGAAAATAAGAGTTTTATCATCAAGCGAATCAAGGTTGATGTAAAGTTAGCAAAAAACATTCTGATATGAGAAGGACGGAGATATTTCAGAGCAATGTTCTCAGCAAATTTCACATCTACCTAGATTCATTATTTGCTGCTCAAAGGAGTCTCGTTAGAGAAAGATAGCAGGCCACTAAAGAGAGATGGCATGTTAAAAAAATGCTATTTTTCTATAATATTTTGATATGAGAAGGACGGAGACATTTTAGAGATTTTTTAATGTTTTCAGCAAATTTCACATCTACCCATATTCATTATTTGCTGCTCAAAGGAGTCTCGTTCTTGCCTAGGGTGTAACAAAGATATACAGGGTGTAACATAAAGTAAGGACCAAACCTCTGAGAGGTGATTGAGATCATAGAACACAGGTAAAACAAATCCCCGGCATATATTATATTTATTAGACAAAAGTCAAGTATTTAGGATCTAGGATTACCTCTAAGAAACACTGAAGTAACAGTGCAAGATGGATCTCAGTTATATCGGGTCCTGTGGCGCCTAGATGAGGTAATATGGCAATACCTTCTTCCGCGACGAAGCCTTCATTCAGACGCCACGAATCCTAAAATCATACAGATAAATAAATATACACTCAGTAAAGCTGATCAGGTTTACTTCTACTTTCTACTTTCGTTTTTAAAAACGAAATGGACAATTCACACATTATCGATTAGCCCCAAATTTCAAATTTCAGGAGATATCTTGTGTCATTCATCTAGAATTATATGAAATACATAATACATTGTTGCAGATTCATATTTGTATTTTATACACCGTCAAAAGAAAACAAAGCACCTCTAAGTTAAGCAGCGTTTATGAGTAACCCTTAACCCTCAGAAACGCGTAAGGACAGATCTGGCCTCGTCTATACAAAATTGTATTTAAAAAAAAAGAAAATGGCGATTTTGCGGTTCAAGTGCATACAGAAGTAGGCTTTTGAAACACTTACTTGGAAATCCGATGGATCAATCGCACCTAAAGCGACAGAGATCTCGTCTGTCCACTCTGGCTGCGGCAATCCAACCAACTCGTACAACAGATCTAGTATTGCTTTCTGAAATAAAACGGTTAAATAATATAAGATTTATTTTCCAAAAACCATGATATTAATTTTCCACTAATCTAACTTTATACAAGTACTTATAGCTTCTGGCTATGGCTACGCACGCGTTCTTAATTGCTACATTTTCCTAGTTTTAGCATCGGACACAAATTGCATCCCTTTCATTACCTACTTTTGCCGTGAACGAGGTTCACAAAATCATTGAACCATCATCCTTCGCAACCACCCTTTAATAAATAATAATAATAAATAATGCTGGACAATTCACACAGCATTATCTAGCCCCAAGGTAAGCAGAGCTTGTGTTATGGGTACTAGATAACTGATATACTTAATTTAATACAATACATAGATAGATATTTTTTATTATACACAGAAAACGACCGAACACCCTGAACAAATGTCTGCAGATCGTACACACATTTGTCCCGAGGCGGGAATCGAACCCGCCACCTCCTGCGTCGCAGGCAGACTTTCGCCCACCGCGCCACATCGGTCGTCACCGTTTCATTCTTTCGAATGTATAACATACCTACTACCTTTTGCCCGCAGCTCCGCTCACGTGGTATGTACCTAAAAACTGGATACATCTCAGCCATTATCACTCAGGGATAATGTAGCTATCTATTGATGAAAAAACATTCAAATCCGAACCAGTACCTCCGTAGAATCTCTCCAACATCCAGTTACAATGATTCTTATTTATAAAAAAATGTAGAGAACTGTGACGTTCCGTTACTTACCCTAACTTCTAACCGAGGCAGATACAAGGCCGCTACTAAAGCACGAAGGCCGCTGGCGCTGTATGGATGACAGAAATGCAGTAGACCGGGCCAACTCCGCAATACACAGAGCAAAGCCAGCCGGCTGCACGTGAACCGCATCTCACGTTCATCCCTAGAAAAAAGTATAGGTGGAAACAAGATCCGTCAAGTGCGAGTAACTGGCGCGCCGAGGGTTTCGAACATTTGTCTATTATACAACCATGTACTATAGGTACCTACCGGTTAGACTATTTAATTAACACAGAAAAATAGTAGGTACTTTTCAGATGGATCGCTTTGCAAACTTAGGAGATTAAAGGGGATAGTGGAATATTTTTCGACTTATTTCAAAATATTTCAAAGACAGATTAAAAGGGATGGTGGTATATTTTTCGACTTATTTCAAAATATTTCAAAGACAGATTAAAAGGGATGGTGGTATATTTTTCGACTTATTTCAAAATATTTCAAAAACAGATTAAAAGGGATGGTGGTATATTTTTCGACTTATTTCAAAATATTTCAAAGAGAGATTAAAAGGGATGGTGGTATATTTTTCGACTTATTTCAAAAACTTATAAATAAGCTCTGTTTTTAGAAGGTTCATAACATTGTTTTATTACACTGACTTAAATAGAATACTGCAGGTAAACTATTTTATAGACTTAAATAATTATATAATTACACTTTTCTTTGATTTTTTTAGTTTAATTCTTAGATTTAGTGATAGTCAACTTTGTGTTAAACTAATGAAATGAGCATAGCCTACAGCCAATATCCTTTATTGGCTGTAGGCTATGATAGTATATTAAGTTACATTAAGTTTTTCTCTAGGCTATGGATTTTGTTAATGAATAAATAAATAAATTATACAAAAGTCTAAGATATAAATTTCCATTAATGCTGAGCAGAATAGATTATGTAAAATCGTCTAGACTTAACATCATCCCCCGTAGATACATCTAATGCTTAGTCTCAGCGCAACCATAACTAATGAGTCCGTCTATCGAGTCGATTCGAGATTGAAGTATTCTACCACTCGTGATGGCCAAATCCTTAACCATCTTGCTCACATTTTGCTTATCACACCTTAATAGCTGCTACAGATTCAGTCCCGTCTGAACGGAAATGGAAGTCGCAGTAGGGCGAGCCCAGGTACAAAAAGTCTATCTTAGCCGACCGCCGCGGCGCGGGGTCTTCGTTGAGAGCATGTATGATGACCTCTGTGGCGTGGTGGGCGAAGGTCTGCCTGCAACGCAAGAGGTTGCGGGTTCGATTCCCGCCTCGGGACAAATGTTTGTACGATCTGCAGACATTTTTTCAGGGTGTTCTGGTCGTTTTCTATGTATAAAAAAATATATCTATCTATGTATTGTATTATGTATATCAGTTATCTAGTACCCATAACACAAGCTCTGCTTAACTTGGGGTTAGATAATGCTGTGTGAATTGTCCAGCATTATTTATTATTATTATTATGTAACAACACTCCGCATATAGCATCTGCCATTCTCGGGCACATTCTCAAACCATACCTGCTAGATTCAGTCCCAGCTGGACGGAAATGGAAGTCGCAGTAGGGCGAGCTCAGGCACAAAAGGTCTATCCTAGCCGACCGCCGCGACGCGGGGTCGTTGAGAGCATGTAACAACACTCCGCATAGAGCCTCTGCCATTCTCGGGGTGGCACATTCTGCTAGCTGGCGGGTTACTGCATTCACGCCTCCACATGAGATAAACATGTCGGGGTTTAATACACCTGGAAAGATTATAGATGTGATTGGGTGTTGCACAAGAAAAATAACTTAAATAACTGTTCATTGATTTGTTTCATCATCAAATAACATTGTAAATACCTATTGAAAGCACGCGTTTGCGACTTAAATTAAGAAAGTTTTTGTTAAAACTAACAAACTCGACTAAGTACTGAACATACCTCTATATAGCGTCAGGTAAATTAGTACGATCTTGGAAGGCTCCATCGTAACATCAGGTATTCCAAATCAAAGCATTAAAAGTTATTAAAAGATGGTTAAAAAACATACATATTTCAGCAAGGGTGGCAATCGCTGGCTTAGACAGTCGATCTCCAGTGCCGTCGCCGGGAATACCCGCGCGCGCCACAGCGGTCAGACATCTCAGCAGACCGGGGTCAACAAACGCAGCCCTATGCCTCCTGATCTGGCCGGCAGCACCCACCACGGCGACTACGCGGCGGACCACACGAAGCGCTTGCGCTCTTTCCTCTTCATTGCGGAGCATTAGATCCATTGATCTAATAAAGATATTTAGAAAAAAGTGCTCCATAAAAAAGTCATCATCAAAAATATGAAGACACTGAAAACATCAGTGTTAAGGCCAATGTCAAACAAAATCTACTTAAGTATTATTTTCAGCATTAATATGCAACTGTGATTTAAGGCGTATACTAAGGCAAAAACAGGTGAAAATTAGGTGTTTTTGAACCCGTTTTCTGACGAAAATATTGATTTTGGAGCTTTGAAATGTATATGTATATCCTGTAACACATTTCTTGGAGGTCCCAAATGCTTGCCGTTAATTATAAGTGTAGTCGTTATAATGTTAGTTATAGTGTGTGTGTAGCTGCTTCGAACCCACTTTTTATCGGCGTCTCTAATTCGATTAGTACCTACCAAATTCAGTATAGTGATTCACTTAGTTCATACCTATTTCTTGGGAGGTTCAGGGTGTTGGGCAGACCGTGCCAAGGTCTGCCCAACACCCTGGGGCCCAACTGGGGGTAGTTGAAACCAAGTGCAATAGCTTGGCGGCTTTTTTAACCCTGAAAAGCCTTTTGGCTATTTTAAAGAATTATTTCGATGTTTTTCGAAATTTGAACTATTTACTGCTGTAACTTTTTTGTAAGAAATAACAATTTTTTAAATTACATCTGGCATGTAATATGTATATTGTCATCAATATTTATGTGAGGTCTAGCAGCTATGAGCATGCAAAGTGATGAAAAGTGAAAATTAAATGTATTATTATTATTAGTATTATTGTTTTTATTGAGATTGTATACAAGTAAATAAAACCGGCCAAGTGCGAGTCGGACTCGCGCACGAAGGGTTCCGTACCATTATCTATATAAACGGCAAAAAAATCACGTTTGTTGTATGGGAGCCCCTTAAATATTTATTTTATTCTGGTTTTTAGTATTTGTTGTTATAGCGGCAACAGAAATACATCATCTGTGAAAATTTCAACTGTCTAACTATCACGGTTCATGAGATACAGCCTGGTGATAAACGGACAGACGGACAGCGAAGTCTTAGTAATAGGGTCCCGTTTTCACCCTTTGGGTGAAAACCCTAAAAACTAAGTATGTCTCTGATCTTCCGATTCACTGAAATCTTCTCTAGTTCATGGCCATTCCAATGGTATACCATATGTATCAAAACTACATGAAAATATAACAAAATAAGCATTCGCATTCAAAAACTCTCCCATTTAGAATATCCTGAAAATGAATTTTAGTCTCCTAATCTTGATATAAGCATGTTACAGGTCAGTTGAAATTGTGCCAAAGGGTATGTTGGGGGTAGGTAAAACCAAATTTAATAGTATGTTTGTCTAGTACACCCTCAACAGTATCACTTTTTTACCACACGGTCTACCGAACTCTATATAAAAAATATGATTTGAGACTTACTTATATTATAATCATAATAATAAAAGCAAGTTTAAATCGGCTTTTTTTACAGTTTTCAATAAATCTGACATATTAATTGAGTATTCAAGTATTAGTGCTGCAAAACAGAGAGAAGTGGAAATAGGGAATAAAATGGGTTACTATAAATAGATGCAAACAAAGCTAATAAAATTTCAGGGGTTTAACAAGGCGTATATTTTATTAAGTTTTAGTGTGCAGCACACATGCTTTTTTATCATAAATAGACCTTTTTATATATGTTTTATGGTTTATAAATAGACCTTTGTTTGACCACCACCATCACCTGCTTGATACAGACACTACCTTGGACTTTTGGGCTATTAGTAGTGTCTAATGGCGAGTTTAAAGCTTAAATCATAGCTTACCTTATAATGAGGTATGGCAGTTTCAAGTTGTTGAAAGTAGCAACATCACTCTCTGTTTTAATCAGGTAGCGTAATACTCTCAATGCTGCGGCTCTAATTACCATAGACTCTTCAACGAGGTTTATTCGAATACTGTAAACAATATGCACAAAGTTACCATAAAGGTATGAAGTTATGATTTGAGTCATTCTATTCTATAATATTTACCATGTCATCAGTTCATCAGATGTGAAGCCTAAACTATCCCTGTCCTCTTTAGCTTGCACTAATAATGTTACTAAAGCATTCAGATAGGACAATTTGCGACTATCAGAACCATTTTTTTGTGTTCCTCTCAGTCCAAACTTAGACTCAAAACTAAGGGTTTTATTGGTGGGTGAGGTATCATTTTGAAATAGTTTCTTCACATAGAGACCTTGTATAATATCTTTTAGGTTTTCTTCTGATGTTTTGTTTTTAGTATCCAATTTGAATAAATCACCACCATGTTTACCTGAAAGTGGTGGTACACGTTAGAAACACATTGTCATACATTTTAGAGGTTGCCTTCAAAAACTTAAATGCTTTAATTGTTTATTAATCTATGCCAACGCAATATTATTAACGAAGAAGAGTTATACACAAGCAGGCCATTATTTTTAATAATAACATTGAAAATGAATGTACCTTTTCTACGATTTCCGAAACTCTCGTAGTACGCCATTAGAGCATTTTATTAACAAATCTAATATTATTTATTTCCTCTGGCACAATTCCGTTACAAGACATCAATAGCTTTTAGAAATGTTTGTAAGACACGCAGCAAGCCATAAAATAAATTTTAATTCAACCCTGTTTTCGTTTTCCTTACACCATCACACATTTTTTTGCCTAACGTTGACATTGGCAAATGTTTGACATTGACAACTAAAGAATGAGTGAATTTATTCAAACCATTCGTCTATAGGCACACGCTACACGATCAAACGGTACACATTTTTTCGTTTTCTGAACTATGGCAGCCTTTATGGAAACGGATGTTGATTTTTATTATTGTTCCGTTCAGTCTACCTACACTTTGTCTATGGTGAAGTATGGTATGTATGGCTTCCATAGTTTGTGCTGCGCGTTGCGTACTGCGTAGTGATGTGAAATGTGAATCCGCCCCGCGCGCCCGGTGAAGAAACTCATCGATTTAGAATTTGAGACCCATCCCATCCTTGTCACTATTCTAGTGATTTCATGATTTGTTTCGTAGTGGTTTGGTAGTGTTGTACTTCTGTTGTTTGTTTTCCTTTCCATTGCAAAATGACTGAAAATTCTGATGCCGCGTACAAAAACTCTTGTCGAATATGCCTCACAAGCAAAAAAGCATTGTGTCCATTATTCAGATACAAGCTATCCGGTAATTACGCTGAAATGCTGACATCTATCGCCGATGTGAAAGTGAGTACTTAATAATAACTGTCATCTCAAATGTTAACCTGCATGCTGTCTGCAGCCAGGTCTATGAAACACAGTTGAGAAGTAAATAGCAGTAATTTTCTTTGTTTCAGGTAGCAGCTAACGATGGTCTGCCTGAAAAAATATGTAATAAATGCTGCACCACCCTAGAAAAGGCCTATTTGCTCAAAACTGTAGCAGAAAGGTACATTTCCTTTCCTCATTTAGCACTGCTGAAGATGCCTACTTGAAAATGGGGAGGTTTCGCTAAATCACCACACTTGGCTGGCTCACTGATGATCCCAGTAGAGATGTTATAAATACATTCTCAAATACCATAATCTTTAATCTACCTACATTTATCATATAATCTTACTGAATACATTGCAGGTCAGATAGAAAACTAAGAAAATTACTGGCAAAAGGAAAACTGTGTACAACTACTAAAAAAATTGCATTCAACTCATTTATGGATATTAAAAGTGAAATACCATTCAGCATTAAACCAGAGCCAAAGTGGGAAATGGAAATTGATCTGAATGTGAAAAATGAAGACAGAAAAGACCTCGTCATTGCCAACACAGTTATTAGAAAAGTAGACCCTGATGATATAAAATTAAATGATATCACTGATACAGTAGACTTAACTTGGACCAAGGCCTCGGCTTCCAAGGACCCTGATTCAGAAGTAAGTTTCCATAATGGATTTGTAAATTGATAATTACCCTAGGATACAATTTTGTTAATAATTTTAATAAAATTCCAGATAGAATTTCTTGATGATCCATATCAAGATGATGATGATGTTGACTATATACCACCTGTAAAAGAAAAGCCGAAGAAAATTAAAAAACCTAGACAGTTGGAAACAACAACATACAAAGGCAGACCCATTGTTAGGAAAATAAAAGTATTAAGAAAGATTAAAGATGATTTTGATCCCCAAGACGGTAAGAAGGCTACTACTATCACATGCTGTAAGTTTACTAATGTTTTTCTGTAAATATTTTGTGTACATTCAGAGAGGAGATTATTTGTCACAGTTAAACACTCTTGGTATACTATAATACCTAATACTGAATGTTCCCAGTTTATTTATTCACTTTATTAGTAACAATGAGACTTCTTTTTTCTATTTCTTGCCTTTAGTATTTATTTGACAGCTAGCTCTAGACTAGACATTAGATTTCCTATTCTATTTTCGTCTCCATTACAGTTGAAATCAACAAAACACAAACATTTATATTTCAGTTCCGATTCTGAAAAATGGCTCTCGTGGTGCACCCATTCTTTTAAAACGACCCAAAGATTCAACAATACTGAAAATAAATCCAGGAGCTTATAAAACAGGCACCTACAAACGAATGCCTGATGGAAGTACTAGAGTTATAAAACGAGAAAAACCTATGCCCAGAGTTGAGAGGAGTGTAACACCAAAGCAAAGAGAGAAACTGGTGTGCCCTGTATGTGGTATACTTACATTCACACTTGGGAATCACATGACCACTCATGAAGGTAAGTTTTTTAGGTATGTTTAGTTGTTATGTTCTGTTTAAAATACATTAAAATTGTTAAGCAGTGGCAATCATACATCAAAGTATTTGCGACGGTGGCAACTACTCTCTAAAGCCCGTAGCATACCTTCGTGATACCATACCGGAACCGCCGTAGTTTCGCCATGATTTGTCCTTTGTACGACAAGCGGAACAGAGGCGCTCTTCTAACGCACATATTTGACTATAATTCCATCTCCTCAAGAAGCCAGCTACATCTTCGCGCTCGGTCCATTTCGCTGCAATACCGTGTTTGTTTCCCATGTATCGACAATTCTAATAATGTTGCGCAGCGGAACTTGTTGGTTTGGTAACTAATGGTTTCACGGCGGAGGTGTGCCACGGGTCTGAATGTTAGTATGTAAAGTGTGAAGTATGCCGGCCGGTACATCGATGGACAATCACATAGATTATAAATGAGAAAGTTTGGTAGTTTGGTTTTTCGTAGTTCTTCACGCCAAAACTACTTACTGAACCGATCGAGCTGAAATTTTTCATAGATAATAGTTATAGGCCTGGAATAAAATAAAGGCTACGCTACGGCTACGCTTTCTCCCATAAATCAGATCCCGTGGTATAGAAATGACGTTCCCATACAAAACAATGCGTACAAAGCCGTGAGCAGAAACTAGTTAAAAATAAACTGTTTTACGGAGCCTACACGCCAAAGTAGTCCGCCACGTCGGCATGTTCTTTCATCAAATGTGTGTAAAGGCCAAAATAATGTCATTTTGAGACGATACCATTATTATAGTGAAGCGTTTAATTTAGCGGAATTAGGCCCAAGTTTTTAGTAATCCGTATGGTGTTGTACGGTCTCATGAGCCGCCGGTGGTGGCACTTCTCCTAACTGCGGCATGATGTGCTCCAACGCAGTCCGTGTCTCGGAAACCAAACACTGTCGGTTGTCTACAATATTCATAGCGAAATGTCGTACCAACCCGCCGTCGCCGCCGCTAGTTTATATAGTTGTAGGTATCTTGTTGTCAGTTTAGTGTGCAGACTCTGTAATGCTTAGGTACCAAAAATTTGATGACCTCACAAAGCCTAACATAGATTATCTTTTACAGAGAAAAAGAAGTACACCTGTAGCCAATGCCCGAAAACATTTACACAAAAGAGTAACTTGTTAGTTCATTCCAAACAGCATTCGGGCGTGAAGGACCACATTTGTGAAATATGTGGAGCTGGGTTCTATAGCCAGAAATCCTTAGTCAGGTATGCTATTGTCATTTTTTTAACTAGTTGCTCCTAATGGCACGCTGAAGTAGGTTATATAACCAACAGCTGGTGAAATTATTTCATCATCAGTATTATGTCCATTGCTGGATATAAGCCTCTCTATACTACGCCTCGTGGGCAAGCACCTGCATAGACAAGCTAAGAGACATCACCATTCGTAGAAAATCTGCAAGGGTTAGTGGCGAATAATGAACGCCGTTACTTCACGGCTGAACGTATAAAGTGGCGAACACAATAGGCCTTTCATGACCGCAGTGACACACAAGCCACACAAACCAAAAAAACCTTCGCCACGAGCCTACACGTACAATATTGTAGCAGTCGCAGGGAGACGATCGATGGAAGCGGCTGAAGACCATTATTCGTGCCGTTAGTTTTCTTTACACATAAATCTCATTTGCAAAATCATCTTTTATTTTACTGAAAAAAATCTGCACATTCAAAATCCAATCAAAATCCGGACGTAAAGCAGATGAAATTTCGTACAATGACCTCTTTGCCTACTGACAGTGGTCTCAAACAATTTTGCACTACCCACAAACCATGCCGGTTTATAAGAAATTTTTGAAAGAGAAAAAAAAATATTTACTGGTTTATTTTAAACAGTTACGTATAAAAATCTAGTTATAATTTTATTAACAACTTATTTGGTAGAAATAAAAAAATGATGATTCATAAATCAGAATCCGATTTCTCTGTATCAGAGTTACTGAAGTTACCGGACCATTACACAATAAAAACAAGATAGCAAAAATTATCAAACAACAACAAACTAAGATATTATAACTGATCCTGTGACTGTGTCCGAAAACTGAGCGATCACTAATGCATCCCAAGATGGAATATCGTTCGTTCGTTAATTAAAAATTATTATATATGTCAAGCAAGCCGTGGGTGGGTATTTGTCGTGACCAAAGGCTCAAACAAAAAACTCAAGGAACAAAAGTTACGAAGTAACACTATCTCATCTGTGACAAAAGGTTTACAATCTTGGTCATTGCATTCGTGCGAGCGTGACGGATTATATTTACGCGGGAGTGACAGAGATAGGTAGTAACAAGTCAATGTACGAAATTCCATGTGCATCGCGATCGGACTTTAGTATAAGTTTAGTTTCAGTTTTATTACCTATGTTTTCAGGCACAATTTAATTCACAAAGGAGAGAGGCCATACCCATGCAATCTATGTAGCAAGCGATTTATTGCTGTAAGTACCACCTACTAGTTGCTATAATTAGTAATATTTGTTCGTAAATTTAGTAGAGATAAACCATTCTTAAAATGCATGCCTCTCTACCGCGGTTACACTTACATGCGAAGAAGGTACATAGATGCAATACACAGAAAGTGGTCTTTTTACACAGAAAGCGCCGCACACACACAAGTAGAGTGTTGCAATAAGTATTTCCTCTCACACATTGAAATGATGACATTTTGTGGGGGGGGGGGGGGGGGGGGGGGGGGGGCGTGCATTTTAAGAATGGTTTATATTATTATGTCGCTTGTCACATAATATTTTTGTAACTACTAGTTGTAATTGTTAAATCTAATAATTAAATTTTCTTAATAAATGTCTTAATCTAGAGAGGTAATAATGTTCAGTCTATTCTAAAACTACTGTTCAAAATCTATAAATTATTTCACTACAAGATAGCTAAATCATCCCGTAGAGTACATTTTTGTCTAGAACTACACATCCCATTCGTCAAAATTTTATATAGAACAAAGATGGAGACAGCGCACAGAAGTTCAAGTGAATTGGTGTTATTTCAGCGTTGCGATTTGAACCGGCACCTGCGTATTCACTCCGGTTATAAACCGTACAAGTGCGCGACATGCACAATGTCGTTCAATGCGAAACATCAATTGCAAAATCACGAGAGAATGCATACGGGAGAACGCCCGTACACTTGTCAGGTATTTATTGTTTATATTATCTTTACAGATGTCTTCCCTACGCGTACATATGCGAACACACACGGGGGAGAAAACGTTTGAATGTGAAGTTTGCTATAAAAAATTCACTCAAAGCCATCACCTAAGCAATCATAAACTCGTTCACAGTGGTGATAAGCCTTTCAGTTGTGAGGTCAGTAGGATTTGGTCTTATAGTGCATGACAAGGTAACTGGATGGCATAACAGCATAACTTTCAGACTACTAATGTCAAAGTTATACAATAGGAACCTATAGACATTTTATATAAATAATCCTTTACAATTCACGCAGCATTATCTAGCCCCTAGCTAATAAATAGCGTGCGTTATGGATACTAGATAACAATACGTTAAATAGATACATAATTTTTTTATTATACATAGAGAATACCCGGAACAGTTACCAGCAGATCGTACAAACATTTGTCCTGAGACGGGAATCGAACCCGCAACCTCCTGCGTCGCAGGCGGACTTTCGCCCGCTGCAACAAAAAGCCGCGTGTATTTATTATCAATGCAAGTTTCGTCCAGAAAGTAATCATAATGTTTTAAAATACCTATCTAAAAAAAACGCCTGTTTGTATTCTAAGATCGTTCGAAGCCGCGGGCTGATCCTAGTTTCACACAATTCTTAATTCTTCTCAAAATACAAAGTAGTACATAGTAACCATTTATTAAACTTTCAGGTTTGCAACGTGGCATTCAGTTACAAAGTGAACTTAAACAACCACGTGTTCAAAGTCCACGGTATCAACCTGAAGTTCAAGTCGATTCACGTGGTCACTGAGGATGTACTGAGGAAGGAGATGGGGCTGGTTTCCGAGACACGGTCTGCGTTGGAGCACATCATGCCGCAGTTAGGAGAAGTGCCACCACCGGCGGCTCATGAGACCGTACAACACCATACGGATTACTAAAAACCCCCAGGTTTTTAGGGCCCACCCTTAATACCTATAAATTAAACGCTTCACTATAATAATGGTATCGTCTCAAAATGACATTATTTTGCCATTTACACACATTTGATGAAAGAAGCTAGTGTTTAGTACGGGTTGTACGTATTATCTTATGAATACTTCCATCGATTTCGATTCCTTCCTATACATTTAGCGCCTTGTAGCGCCCCGGATCGAGAGAAAGTTATCGTACGATCCAATCGTTTTTTACAAAGTCGATAATAGTTTTTCGAATGATTTTGAGTGATTTGTTGCACTTTGACATGACAGCGGCAGTCACATTTACGACATTGATGTTATAAAAGCAAGTAGATAGAGCACTATCAACACAGCTTGGTCATAGAAATGCCTTCAATTGGTGCTATAAGAACACACGGGAAAACATTTCACTCAGTTCTACTTGCATCGAATTTATGTATATCCCACAGATTTAAGTACTCTTGCGATCTATGAGCGTACCAAGTCAAACAGAAACACGTCAATCGTAGAGGTAAAACACGCTCACTCAACAAACCTCCTGATTTCGCAGGCAAAAACGAATATATGTGTGAGTTGACATGCATAGTTATAAGTTCAGTGCTTTCATTTCACGCTTACGAGTGCACGAATACGAATAGGAAAATGAGACGAATTTGTCGTATGTTTTTGGCTACACCTCGTTTGTGTCTACTACCATTTTCGTATAAGACATCAATGGTTCTCAATTTATTTTTATCGAATGTTTTTTTGTATTGACTCGGACTAACTAACTATCTAATACAGTAAAGATGGAGGAACGCGTTTCAAAACAGTCAAAGTTGAAACCGTTGTTCTCCGTGTAAATACCACCGCACGCACTATCTAGAGTTTCTTTCATCTATGGATGATTCTGCGATGATACCTACCATTGTCATAGTAAAGCGATTGTTTATCAGAATTCGGCCCCTGTAGGGTCCAGGTGAAGCGTCAATCTAAAACATTGTGATGATGTCCTTCTAGCCGAGTTTCGGCTTCAGTGGCCAAGTCAAGGCCAAGGCCAGTCTCAACTGAAGCTAGCTATGTGCGCAGGACATTATGAAAGGGTACAAGTGTGTGCACAAACACAGATGCACTATCTATTCCCTTGTTCATAATCAGATGGGACGGCAGATCGATACGACCGGGGAGAGGTCAGGTTTATCTACAACATACTTCTACATTTTCTATCATAAATTCTGTTTTTTCTTATATCTATATACAGGGTGTTACAAACGAACGTTAACTAGAGGGCAACCACCCGAAATATTCAAGATAGCAAATTTTACTGAAAGGAAACATTCCTTTGCGTATTTTAAATTAGTAGAACTGTATTCATAGGATTTAGAAAAACTGCTTGATAGAATTCCGGTAACTAATCTAAAAAAATAACCGGATGTTATTTTTTAAGATTTTAGTGGGTTACATGAATTTGATCCAGCAGTTTTTCAAAATTCTGAAGCAGTGAACGCAGTTCCACCTATTTTTTTAAATGAAGGAAGGTTTTCTTTCATTAAAATTTGCTATCTAAAATATTTCAGGTAGTTTCCCTCCAGATCACGTTCGTTTGTAACATCCTGTATAAGTATATCCCAAAAAAGTGATTTTAGTATGTACTAAAATCACTATTTTGGTATATTTACCATGATATCAGTTCAATTGCATGCGTCATGATCACAGTTAATCATATTTCTGATCACGATAGGAATATAAGTATGTTGTAGAGAAAGAGGGCAATAAGCTCTGTACGTATCTACATTTATAGATCGACAATTCGATTTAAGTGTGGCTTGACCCTAAGTACCTACGTAGTATTATACTTAGTTTAATCTCTACCCTATGGGTGCCATCCTATTGACGCACAGCGGAGCGGAATCGACCAATCACATTGGTTGAATAATCATCTCGTCATACAGCTAGTTTGTGATTGGTTGGTTCCTCTGGCTAAACCTTACCTCAGAATAACATAGAGCTGCAGCCTGCAGGGCTATTCAGAAACTCTGTTACAGAGTCTTCGACACGAAATCTAACACAAATTCGCGTGAAAATTAATTTTTACGGTTTTCACTTTCTACGTTCTATACAAAGAATATAAATAGCGGAAATGTAGTTTCCCGTAAAACATTTTCTATGGACGTAATGTTAAATAAATGTTTTAATGCTACTTTCAAGCAATTAATAATATAATAGATATTAAAATAAAGAAAGTATAAAAAGATCCATTATCATGATTTATTGTAACATGGATTCATATAAAATAGTCTACGATTTGTGGAAAAGTACTTCTCTGGTAGTTTTATTCCTTACAGAACGCAGAAAATATAAAAACCGCCATAAAATTTGAATTTGAAAGCCCTGCTATGGTGTACCTTTTTTAAGAGGGGAGTGATTCTGGACCCCGAGGGCATATAGGTACTTACTTTTGTTCAGAGATTTTTTGAATGTTGATTGGTTTTTTTTGTATAATTTTATTCTATATAGACTCCCATCCCATCTCATAAGCCACCCCTGAATGATGCAAATTTTTATAGGTACTTAACGAAAGAAAGACCCTCGAAAGAAGATCAGTTGTTTAGTTGTAAATAACTGTTATTATACCTTTGACCGCCAGACCTTCGACATTTGTATTATTATTATTTATAAAAGCTAAGAGTTTGTCGGCGTATGCTCTCAAAACTGATAAAACAGGTAGAAATGATCATCGATAATGAAGTTCGGGTCATAGTTGCTCTGCCAGACAGGCTCTCGGGCTCTCTGGCTTGCAAAGTTCCTGAATTGGCCCCGAAATTATTTAATAGTATAAAATTATCTTTTCAACAAAGTGGGCAAAACGATTTTTAAATTAGACTGCTAAGCTAGCGAGATTTAAAAGGCACAAAATAGAAAAAAACATTTGACTAGCGAGAAAATATTTTGTAATTTTTACGAGGTCAAAAAAATTATAATAATGAAAATAATGCTGGACAATTCACACAGCATTATCTAGCCCCAAGTTGAAGACCTCTGTAGTACGTTGGGCGAAGGTCCGCCTGCGACTTAGGAGGTTGCGGGTTCGATTCCCGCCTTGGGACAAATGTTTGTACGATCTGCAGACATTGGTTCCAGGTGTTCTGGTCGTTTTCTATGCATCAAAAAAAATGTATCTATACATTGTACTGTATTATTTTACGAGGTCAAAATGATTATGATAATAAAAATTATGCTGGACCATTCACACAGCATTATCTAGCCCCAAGTTGACGACCTCTGTGGTGCGGTGGGCGAAGGTCCGCCTGCGACGCAGGAGGTTGCGAGTTCGATTCCCGCAACCTCCTGCGTATTATGTATATCAGTCATCTAGTACCCATAACACAAGCTCTGCTTAGCGTGGGGCTAAATAATGCTGTGTGAATTGTCCAGCATTATTTATTTTATTTATAAGCTAAGCAGAGCTTGTGTAAAAAACTTGTGATTGTTTTTATATTATATAAAATTAATGGGTATATATAATTTTGGGGCAAATTCAGCTACTTTGCAATCCAATATCTGCCATTATGACCCAAACTTCATAATCGGTGATCCTCTTACCTGTGTTGAGGGCATACGCTGACAAACTTTCAGCTTTTATAAAATGACCAAGGTCCGGCGGTCGCAGGCTCTTAGTCCTTATAGTAAATTATGCACGAATAACATACCTACATAATTATTATAGTAAAATTACGCCTGTCTATGTTAGGGTAAATTTTACATTTAGATGTAAATATTTTTAATATATAGTAAATAAATTAATACCTAAAATATTTAAGTATTTTACATTCCATTATTTCCTTAAAGCAAAATCCTATTCTATTTTTGATTAGACCTCAATTGAAAGTGGATTAGAATTAAAAAAACCACAGGCTTGATAACATTTTTTATTAAATTTTCACAAAACTTATACACTATCAGAATTATAAGTGGATGTAAAAAAGTCTTCTAGCCAGATAAATCGCGTCGTAAAAAATTAATTCTTCTCCAGTTTATCCACGTAATCTGACTCGCAAGTGCATCCAACGCTGATTGGAATATGCCCCACGTACCAATGCAGCATCAAGCTTTGGTGTATCGTGAAGCTTTCTTCATTTGGATTTGGTAGGGTTCCGAATGGTCTCTTATTCAATGTCATGAGCTGTAAAGTAATAAAATAAATAACAAAGTATGAGTAGGTTTTATAGGTAAAACCTATACCTACACATACTTTGTTATTTGTTATCATAAACCTATACCTACTCGTACTTTGTTATTGTTATCATAAGAAGACTTCTCTGAGACACAATAATTATATCCATAAAAAGCCGATTTGCATGTCAATAACGTTTGTAATTTGTATGTATACCTAGGTATAAAGCGCATACAAATTTTTTGAATAACTCCAATTACTCGGACTATGCCTACGAAATTTGTAGTTAGGCAGGTACTTAATTATATGATAAAACCGGCCAAGTGCGAGTCGGACTCGCGCACGAAGGGTTCCGTACCATTATCTATAAAAACGGTAAAAAAAACACGTTTGTTGTATGGGAGCCCCCTTAAATATTTATTTTATTCTATTTTTTAGTATTTGTTGTTATAGCGGCAACAGAAATACATCATCTGTGAAAATTTCAACTGTCTAACTATCACGGTTCCTGGGATACAACCTGGTGACAAACGGACAGCGAAGTCTTAGTAATAGAGTCCCGTTTTTACTTTTTGGGTACGGAACCCTAAAAATGGATAAAGTATTAAAAATTTCAAACATTTGTACCTGTTTATAAATTAATAGCAATTATTTATAATTCTTCAGTTCTACGCAATAGAAATTCTGCTCGACAAGCCAACGTTTCAGACTGAACGTGAAGCTACATAGACTGCCATCCTACGCACTGCCGGCCGACCCAGAGTGCCCATAACATGAGTCTTGACTTTGAGGACTTCGTGAGGGAGCGATAGACGTACCTACACTGCCGGCAGCGGCGGCCGACCCATAGTGCCCTATGGGCCCACTGCCCATAACGTGAGTCAACTTTGAAGACTTCGTGAGGGAGCGATAGACGTACCTACACTGCCGGCAGCGGCGGCCGACCCATAGTGCCCTATGGGCCCACTGCCCATAACGTGAGTCAACTTTGAGGACTTCGTGAGGGAGCGATAGACGTACCTACACTGCCGGCAGCGGCGGCCGACTCATAGTGCCCTATGTGCCCATAACGTGAGTCAACTTTGAGGACTTCGTGAGGGAGCGGGCGATAGTCGTGAGTCCATGATCTAAACCTACTAGGTGAGTTGATAATTTATTCTTTCCCAGCCATTGATAAGAGTTTGAACTACGTTCCAGTTACGTGCAGCGAAACTCGAGACAAATTGTGAACCTAAAATCTTTGACAACTCACATCATAATAGTTTTCCTTGCAAACGAATGGTTTTCTGCACGAGTTCTGTTCGCTGCAAATTCTTGTTTCTACTCTCCGTGGAAACACGTTATTTCCCAATGTCTTGATTTCTACCTGAAAAACAAAAAGATACCTTTAATGCTGGACTTTGTTACGTTCCTACGGACATTTTGACAGTAGGGGAGAGCAGGTAACATTCATACAGCAGCCATATCTACAAAACTAAGCACGTCGAAGCGTTCGTATTTGTATGCGTGAACCCCACTTAGGCTAACCGCGGGATGGCGGGGCAATGCGGCCGTCACCGCCGCCGCCGACTTCGTTAGGACAAGCCGTAATATGTTTTCGCTCCTTTTAAGTAGGTACATGTAAACATCCATTTCGGGTTCACTTCAACGAGTATTTTTATTTTTTATTAATTTGGTAAAAATATGTGATGGGGTACATTCAAACGGTTCAAAATAGCAGTAGCGATAAATTTCGCGCGGTATATCGTAGGTATTTTGTATGTATTATTTTGAATTGTAGGATTACGGCATGCTTTCGGCTACCCCACAGCGATGGTGAAAACCGAGAGACTAAAGAAAACCTGCCTTTGCGGTAGGTTCCGTGTAGGTCATAATTAACAAACAGGCCGTTAAGTAATAAATAACGAGCGTCTTTCCGTAATGTTTAGTTATGGAAATGTAATGTACTACTTCACTCACACTATAATTGCAGCTACAGGGTGAATCCTCCGGAATCACTTGCTGAAAAAAAAGATTGGTTTTAATATTCGCTTTACGTTGGTATCTCAGCGAGATATATCCGAAAAATTCGCTTGTAGGTCGGTAGGTATCTCAGCTTGGCCTTTTGCGTTGGGTGGGATACATGAATATTATAAGTAGGTAATACTAGAACTCACGTTGATCTTCTTAACTTTGATATTTCCCCTTTTCCTAGTTCTCGTTTCCACTGATTTATCCAGTAAAATAACATCGTTTCTTATCATGTTGGCGTAATCCACAATAAATGCGGATAGTTCCTCGGGATTTCTGTCAGGGTCGAAAGATTCCACTTCGTATGCGACTCCGTTCTCAAAGTTACCAATATCCTGGTCATTTGCTCTCTGCTCCATGTAATTCTTCTTCTTGTGAGTTCTCTGACCCTCCATCATAAAACGGTCTGCGTTTGGGTTTTTTAATGCCATTGCTTTTGGTACCAATGCGTGGAGGATCAAGAAGAATCCAACACAAATGACAACTATAGCTATTGGCCTCGTAACCTAAAATAAAATTCATATTAAGTGTATAAATATAGTAATTATAGATAAGCACTTGGGTTTATAAATGCCTAGGTAGTGGGTAGGTATCCATGGGCGTAGTCAGGGGTAGGGGAAGCGTGGGGGCAGATGCCACACTTGAGATTCAAAAAATGTTAGTCAAATGCAAAGCAACCTAAGTTCTAAGTCAAATCACTTGTCAAAAACTGTATAATATTAAGGAATTAGAAGTCGGTTTTTAGTTTTATCCGCGATTCTATCCGGATAACGTTAGCGATTTCAATTCAGTCTTTAACTACCCCCGAAATGAATTTTCGCTATGACCCTGACTGTAGGTGCCAACATTTTATAATTTTTCCATCCTCCATATTATATCAACTTGGCCCCCCCTGGGCCAGCAGCGGCTGGCAACGCTCTTGTTGGGTATCTATTAATATTACCTAATAGGCCCTTGCATCCGTGATATGATTTAGGCAGCATTGCAAGCACACTTGCGTTCGTGACTTTAAAGACCGATACAAGAGAAGATCCTTCAGCGGCTGAGGGATCCGCCCTCGCCGGCCCTAAGGTCCCTACAAAATAATAAGCTTTTCTCTCTACTCACCATGGTTGTGTATTGCTCTGTATTATTCACTGAAGACTGATCCTGATCGTAATTTTTCCACCTTTATATCAGGACTTGTTAAAATCAAGATGAAAGGATCCATTAGTGGGAAACTGAATCTGCGCTTGGTTACCATTGTATTCGTTATTTATAAAACGCCTTTGTTATTTACACCCCCATCCAGGGGTGGACCGGGAACTTGTGGGGTCTTGGGCTAATACTACTGCGGGGCCTAGCAGGCGCGGTCGGAGCCAAAGATTTTGGGGAGAATGTCAATCTTCCGTTTTGATTGACTAATTTTAAATTTTAGTGACCTTGTGGGGCTTGAAGCAGCCGTCGAGCAAAATTAGGACACCAAGAAAAAGAAAGGAATGTTAGGCACTGATGAGCGGACGAAGCGAGTCAAAAGTACTATACAAGGCCAAGCCGAAAACGGAGGACAGGTGAGATCATGACGACCCAGAAAAACTTAAAATCATTAGTCTATCTTCAATGGTTTCTAAGTTTTTTTATAATAGGGTTTTTACTGAAAATCAAAAATTATCTGCCCGTCGCCAAACTTTTCTATGCTGTGACTACAGTATTCAATATTGTTGTTATTTTTTTATTTTGGTCCAAACTCAAATAACTCATTCATTTTACTGGGAAATATAAACATAACGCCCATATTTAAATAAAAAATGTTTAGTTCTGTTTTTGCATCAATCGTTTTCAAATAGTTTAACTTTGACTCTTCTTCATCCTGAAAAAAAGTCCACCACAATAAGCGGGTATGTTCTGTTTAAAGATGGCGTTGTTATCCATGTCTTCAAAATGGTAGGTATACCATTAATTTAATAAATACGTATCACTTCCCTTTTGAAGGCTAACATTATTTAGATTTTCTGAAATAAAAAGATAATGACGTTATTTGATTAAAGTTCGAGTGAGACAGATAGAGATGCTTAGATGTTCGATCGGATTTTGTAAGGTTCACGTACAAAACAAATTACACCAAACGAATATTATTTAACGCGATAGTTTGGATTTTTAGACGATTGATTGGATGGATGTTTGTTACTTTGTTACCTCACGCCATAACGACTGAACAGATCGGTCTGAAACAGCGTGATTGCTGTGATTTGAACTCAGGGTTTAATTATTTTACTCAAAGATCTGATAGCATATTATGCAGCAGATAGGATAAGATGAGAAATGAGAAAAGAAATCGATCAGAAATCTCGCGACAAAACATGGCTATACATGGAGACTAGCGTCTCCATGTATATTCACGGAACCTGATATATGAAATGTGGAAACGTACGAAATGTATGATGATGGCTCGCGCAATCGTATGTTAACGAGAAAATAATTATAACTTAAACCAATTTATCTCAGGGCTACAAATTTAAGAATTATACCTACTCAAATTTACTTCAGCCTTTATATCTACAATGGGGCTAAAATAATCCCTGGGCTGCAGTGCAGTGCAGCCCATAGGTAGATCCGTCCCTGCCCCATCCATTATCAGGTACCTAGCTAGTTATTGGCTTCAGGGTGCCAGATAAAAGGCCTTTCAATGCTTGAATGAGCCCTATTAATAGCCCGTATTATTTTTAGTTGGTAGATAACACAACCTGTCAGGATTAGAAAAGTGGAAGGAGAAAGAGTAAGTACCTACCTACCGACCATATCCAAACCTGAAACAATGATAGAACAAATCGTAGTATATAAAGTAGGTAGATATAGTAGATAAAGTAGGTACTCAAGTTATGAACCCACTTACCGAATTAATCGTTAATACCAAACCACTATTACCTAGCTGAGAAACACAGAGCTAGTTATGGTGTTCTAGTTCAAAGTAGGTTTTTTCAGAAGATTAGACGATCGATGGAGAGGTTAACTATCTATCTATTGATCTTAGAAAAACAATAAATAGGTAGCTAGTATTTCATCCATCACAGAAAGCTGTCTAAATATTTAACTGGTGCTGTCTATTTGATTTTAATAAATTCAGCACCTGTTTTCTGCAAAAGTATTTATGTCCAAACATTTCACTGTGTTTATGTAGGCTACTTATCTTTTCTTGTTACGGTTTCTCTAGACTTCGAGATTATAGAATACTAGCTTCTGTCCACTGCTTAGCACACGTTTTTTTGCCTAATATGTTTTTGCGTGAAGAGGAAACAAACATCCAAACTATTGCATATAAAATAGTCGTTTGATTATTTTGTAAGAGTTTGTGTCTAGAGTATCTGCTTACTACAAGGAGTTTCGATACCTTAGTCCTTGAGGAGGGAGTTGCGATTGAGACTCCGATCAAGTACAAAGGTACCTAATAAAAATTATTACCTGGTTGGCATACCTATAGAGTATAAAGCCAAATTAGATGAAAGTAGGTACCTACTTTGAATAAATATATATATCGTTGTGATGACAGTGATTAACACCGTTGGTACACTTATCTGTGGTTGGTATTAACTTGTGTTTTTGAACATGTAGAGTGAGTCAGCTGTTGGTGCGGTGTCGGGGGTGCGGTGGTGCGGGGCGATTGCAGTGAGAGCATGCCGCCGCGTGGCGAGAGGAGCGGCGCGATCACACTGACTTGTGTGCAGTGTAGCACGCGCCGCCCGCGGCCTCACATCGCTAATCGCGCTACGCCGCCGCCTCCCCGCTCTGCCGCACCACGCGTCCGCTGGGCGCGACGAGCGGGCCGCGGGCCAGGCCCGCGAGCCTGCTGCTGCTGGCCTTGTGGCTAGCAGCCGTTGTTGCTGATTCAGCTTGTCCTGAAGAGACGCCAGTGGCACAGATAGCGTGTGCCTCCTGCCGTTCATACGATAACGCGCGCGAGCATAGCCTAAGAGTGATTCGCGAAAGTCTTCTGGCGAAACTCGGCTTCACGCAGGCTCCTAACACAACCGGTCGGGAATTGCCGCACGTACCAGCAGATGTCATGGAGCGGTTCGAACGCCGAAAACCATCACCGGGTGTGCAAGCAGATTCCCCAGCTCCAACTAGGACCTTCGTTACCCATATAGAACAAGACGACTTCTTAGCGCGCACAGATAATGTGCTCATTTTTGCTCGTTAGTATCTGCTGTTCTTATTATTTTAGTATTGTTTTGGTAGGTAGACAGCGCAGCAAAGAGTTAATGCGTCAAATATAGAGACAGTCCCAAAGTTCGATGCCCCTAGACTTGATTTCGCATATAGGAGAGTGTCTAGCTAATCTGTAGATAATACATATTGACAGTCGACGTTATATTCAGTATCAAAGATGTATGGTATTAATTGTGCCTTAGTGCTGTTGTACGAAAATTTTATAGAAAAATCTCCAGTACTCAGTCTTGTCGTATTTTTATTCGATGTCGTTGAATAGATTTATTTTTGAAGTTAGTAGATGTTTGATTAAACGCGACATGAATATAATTTTAGCACTGAGTTACCTATATGCTATTGGCATGGTCTACGAAGTTCATTGACAGGCACGTGTGCAGCCTTTAAGTGGGTAAGACACTCGTGGTCGCGTCACGCACAGCAAATTTTAATTTACTCATGATTGCTTCAGCTTTAACTTTTACATTATGTAGGTAACTACTTATATATTTACCATTGTCCATAAAAGTCATCGGTATGCAAAAATTGATAGCCATTGACTTCGACAGGTTTTGAATAATAATCTGAAACGGTTATTGAATTTAAAATTTGGAAAGGTACCTCCATATTATAATAGTTTAAAAGTCCTGTGCTGATGAATTGAAATTGTTAGTAAAACATACTATTAAAATGTTAAAATGCAATGTTTTAAGTGCATTTATAAGGTTATACTCTTATCCAAGTCATGGACTCCTTGAAATATTTGCAAAAGGCACCTAAATAAATTAATTAACAGAATTATATTATATTTCAAGCACGATTTAAACGTAAATTTAGAGAAAAGCAAATGTATATATTTCCCACGAGTGCTGTGCCATGTCATGACCTACGTCAGTTTGTTATTTTTAGCATATCAAAGTTGATAAAGCGCTCACTACTTAGTCGACTGCAGTATACAGAAGGTGTAGTTCTGATAACATTACTTACATCTGTGAGTGTAGAAGATAGGTTCTTGTCTGCCAAATGCATGCATTTGGTAAATTGTTTTATAAAATGTGTGTACCTGTACCAATCTTTATAGCAGAAAGAGTGAATGTTAAAAATACAAAATCTGGGTTACCTAGAGTTATGAATGAGAGCGTGGATCCTTCTTGTGTTGCTATATTAATTATTTTATCAAGGAATTTGAGCTTGGAAGTGCGTGGCCGCCACCACAAAACTTTTGCTTAATTTCTTGTAAAAATCGTTATAAATAATAGTTTTTCCTGCAGATCCCAATTTTCTATTTGAAATTATCATCATCTACTTAATCAATCGATTAGCCGATATTGTGATGAGCTTAGGTAGCAGCCTCCTTCTTCAGTATAAGTTTATCCAAAATAATATGATTTTTTCATTTACTAAGTTTACATAGTTTAAATAGGGTAACCCTGATAAAAGTTCCGGTTACAAATTATCAAAATATATGAGTAGGCGTCCGATGACTCGGTCTCTTGGAACAAATGCTCCAAGGAACACTTCTCTCAACTCATAATGATCGAATGTGCAAACGCACCGCCTCCGTTTAACTGAATGACACAATTCCTGACACATTACCTAATTTCAACGTACGCTATCAGAGATTCCTACCTACACTAGACAGACGAGTTCAGTAACCATAACGTGGTGTACCTAATCACGTTTTCTAACGAAAATATAATGATTTTCCTTGCAAAGAGGATTAGGCCTATTGGGGACACCTCTTTAAAAAAAGCGCGCCTAGGTTCTTACCTCGACAGGTGGTGTGGAAAAAGAACTTAAGAAGTGAATTAAATGTTTTGTGGCAAACAAATAGTTACCGAAAATTGCAGGCAAAATATATCAACTTGCTTAAATCACCCTAGCTCAATTTCAATTTAACTCAGTGATATGATTGTCATAAAATGAAGATTAATTCTCAAAATGAATGGGTCAGTCAGTTATATGATTAAAATTTAGGTAAACACCATATCGTTACGGAATCCTTATACTTTGTAGGTATAGCTAACCGCAGTTAGTGTTCTAATAAATTTTAAATTACAAAAGATTGAATAAAGTACCTCGTACCTACATTATATGCGAAACGAGTCACCAAGTGCGTGTAAACGAGGCAACCATTTGCAACGATCGATTGTTTTGGCTGCTGGCAGTCACCTTAATTGCTCACGAATCAAGATGACTCGGGAGTCAAGCGCTTTTGTACAAAATGTTAAATTAGTGAACATAATGGTATATTTTTATTTTATACATATCAATATGCATTTTAGACCGTCACTCTAGGCCTACATTATATTCATTTCGGATATTTTTCTAGAAATTTTTACCACGTAAAAGCGTGTCTTATATTTTTTTCACTCTATTCTTTTTTTCTCGGTTGCCTGGAAGGAATCGTTTTAAGCGATAAGGCCACCAAATCCATTGCTGTGTTCTATCTATATAATGTTGTATATAATGTTTAATTAAATACAATCTGCTTTTGTAAGGTGATGAATAAAAGTAGGTACTATCTTATCCTTATTAGACTTAGGGATACCTACTTCATTATCCAATTCGTCTTTTTGGCAACTTGGCAACTTTGATAATAATTAAATCCTGTAGGTACCTACATACATGACAAAGGATGTCTTAAGTAAGCACATCCGTAGTATTTACGTTGCATGCGAAACTTGGAGCAGCGGAACCCGCATGCATCGACCACCCATGAGCATTTGCAAATAAAATAGGAAAGTACTAAGCAGAATATTATGAGAACGTAGGGTTGCTAATTTTAACTTTATTACGTATAACAATATAGGTAGGTGGGTAAGGTACCTACTCAATTAATAATAATTTATCGACTTAAGAAGAAGAGCTTTATCTATTCCACTTCTGTACCTACCTACCTACCTCTATACGAAGTAGGAACTAAGAACTGAACAGTGTTCTTTACGAACAGACACAAAGATACTCTGTAACGAGTTGATCTGTTATAATTTTAGCGCATGCTGTTTGAGGCAGGGTTTTGCATTGGTTTGAGATTTTCCTCTCACAATGCAAACAATAGCAGGCACCTTGACACTAGAGGTTGTTAACCGGTGCATTAGATGGGGCACAATTGAGGCCAGTGTGTGAGCGAGTTCAAGAGCAATTTAGGTTCCGTAGGTCAGTTCGCCGAAGGTAACCTTGACTTTGGCTACAATAGTTCTACCAAAGATTTTATTCTTGAACTACGAGAGCAGGAACGAAAAAAATTTGCATATGGCTTTCAATTATTGACACTTTACAATTTTATTACATGAAGTATCTAGTTAACCGGTACCTAGATAAAATTAACTACTTCGATGTCCTATTTGTCTCGAGTTAATTAATAATGTCACTTATACCTACACATATATATTTATACCACGCTACATACAGAAATTTCGAAGATGAACCTAAGCAAAGCACGTAGGGTGCTAACCTACTAGTACCTACTAACATAAATCACATAAATGTAGCAATGAAACGTCTCTGTCTGAAACCTAAATCGTCTCGGGACAGATTTCCAGGAGCAGACATAAAACAAAAAAATATATAACGACGACTGACATGACAGCATGCAAATAGTCCTACCTACCCACTTATTTATATTTAAGACGTCGTCCGTCGTCGAGCATTTTTGTTGTTTTTTCATTGTGAATACAGTGGATATGTTAAGGTTTTATTATCCACTTAGACAGGGTATAGTTTTACCTATATTTCTCTTATTACGTTAAAACCAATAATATTTTTTTTCAGGCCTCCCTTTTTACTAAATTCATCTGTGCTATTGGATGTAATCAATTAATCATTCTTCTATTATGTGTCTGTAAATTTATTGAAGAGGGTAATGTAATGATATTTGTGATATCTTCGCTGATTGCAATGAGCCGTTACTTTGCATCAATTCAGTCAGGACGTCGATTTCAATTTAAGCGCATCCTGCTTTCACGAGATTATTCTTGTTATTTATTGCTAAGAGGGGTAATTTTTGTAATTCAATTTCAAATACATTATTTGAAATTGGCCCTAATACAGCTCTTTATTCAATAACTGAGTATGTGATCATACTGATAGCGATATAATGCGATGTTTACAATGTGATATATTTATCTCATTTAGGAACTTTTATCAAAATCTCAACACATACAGTATATAACTCTTTATTATCAGCTGGTTTTGACCGTCCGTTATTTGGGAGGCACATAATTAATTCAGGGTTACGTTCGACCAGTGATAAAATTTTGTAGACATTATAATTGGCACTGGCATCATACAAATTATTATTTATTGCTAACTTACGCTTTTATAGAGTAGTGGTTTGGTAATAGGTATTGATTGCGGTAGGTTTGGAAGTTATCTTGTAGGTACCTATATCAATCAATTAAATCCCTGAATTTTCAGTGTGAAATCAGCTTTATTTTCCAAAAAAACCTACATTTTTGGAAAATAGAGCTGATTTCACAGCATAGGTAGTTTTTTATTAGATTTGAATTGTCTACCTAGGTACCTACTTCAAATGATAACAAGTTAATTTCATCAAATTCGCATGCACCGATTTTCATCCAATAAAGAAAACTCGCAATCAAGTCACGAAAAAAACTAGATTATTAGCAATTTTAAGCTATTAGTTAGATTAGATATTTCTTAGCACTTGATGTTTATTTGTAATCTTTGTTTTCCAGTCAGAAAAATTAAAGTGACTTTAAATGAAAAACCGGCATGGATATCCTATAGAGGCATAAAACTTTGTACCAGAAGAAAAAGAGAACTTCTGTGAATGTATAGACGACACTCGAGCATTAATAATAAAATGAGTTAAAAAAATACTCAACACGACTTTAAAAAAATCATAACACACAATACTCGCAACATAACCATTTAATTAAAAACTCATTTAATAAATCTAAAACTGTTTGGCAAATAAAAAACAAAACCATCCTCGGGAAAATATTTCTAATATTGCAATTAACGGTAAGCTTTTAAAGAACCCATTAGAAATAGATACAGCTTTAAATAACTTTTATACTGACGAAATTAAACTAACCAATACTAACTCATCTTCTGACATTAATCATCCTGTACTAGACTAACGTTGCCTGAAATAATAATGTTTTATTATTATTATTATTAATCTAATCAACCCAATTGTGAATTCTATTTATATGCCCCCGTCGCGACTGTTCCCCCAGAGGTGGAAAAACTTATTAAAACATTAAAGAATAATAAAATCGGCCAAGTGCGAGTCAGACTCGCGCACGAAGGGTTCCGTACCATTATCTATAAAAACGGCAAAAAACATCACGTCTGTTGTATGGGAGCCCCGTTAAATATTTATTTCATTCTGTTTTTTAGTATTTGTTGTTATAGCGGCAACTGAAATACATCATCTGTGAAAATTTCAACTGTCTAACTATCACGGTTCATGAGATACAGCCTGGTGACAGACGGACAGCGAAGTTTTAGTAATAGGGTCCCGTTTTGAAAGCACTGGGTACGACGAAATTTCGACCCAGGTTATTTATTAAGTTTCCAGAAATCAATATCAAATCATCTTAGTTTAGCTATTTTTGATCTACTCAACAAAGTCATTGAAACCATGGACGAGAGAACGCACATTAGCGCGGTCTTAGACATAATGACAAAGGCATTTGACTATGCAGACCACCAAATCTTGCTAAGCAAACTTTTTCGTTACGGCGGCGGCGTAAGAGGAAACACGCTTGATCTATTGAAATCATACCTTAGCAACCGCCAACCGGCAACATTTACAGAGATCAACTCGGTATGCGCCATTTCAAAAAGAGAATTAAAGTACATGTCTGAGCCTAGAATTGTAGAATATGGTGTCCCACAGGGAAGTATTATAGGACCCCTACTCTTCGTCAGTTATATTAACGACATCCCATTAAGTAGGTACCTACTAATTATCCAATGACTCTTTTCACTGATGATAGTAGGTACTCTTCTTACTAAATTGTATAAATTCTCTAACTTACGAAAGTGAAATCAATGACGCTCTTAGTCAAGTGATCGATTGGCTAGAAATAATTTAATTGTAAACTTAAATAAAACTAAAGTTCATATTAGATTTCTCGCAACGCCTGCCAGAACCTTGTCTGCAAATAAAGTATAAAGAACAGGTTGTAGAGAGTACCTAGGTACTATATACATACAAAATTCCTATGACTCGAGATAGACAGAAATATAAAGTGGAGTTTTCAAGCCGACGAAATATGTATGGCCCTCAGCAAGTATGCGTAGGTACATGTTTTTTAAATTACGCAAGGTCGTTGGTTTATAGATGCCCTAAAAAAGGTGTATCATAACTATGATACACCGTTTTTAGGGCAGCGTAACGTAATTTTGATGATACGTAACTATGTATCATCAAAATTACGCTACACTATTTTATTTTGGGGCAACTGCACTAATGTGAAGTTTTCAAACGAAGGCCACACAGCTCTACATCGTAAAAACTTGTGGAATACCTAGCTCCAAAAATATTTAATAAGTTACCCGAGCGAGTTAAGCTTAACGATGATAAGATAAAGCAAAAATTATTTAAGATAGGTACTGACATTTAAATGCTACCTACTATCATAACAATGAATTTTTCACAACTGATATTTAATTTTATAATTTGACATTTGTAAACTTACTTACCTACCTATAATTGAAATTTGCTAATCTTCTTGTTATTTTGTATGGACCATGGAAAGATGAGTTCTCTGTAAATTACTGTGACGAAGTGATTAAAAAAAACAGAAATTTTATTACCATTGATAGTTGAGAGTAAAACATATGAGTGGGGGGCGGACTTGGTCATTTTACCCTATTTATGACGTCACTTCCATTGTAGTGACTGACAGACCATGCTAAACACTGTCGTTGCATGTCAGTGTCATCTGTCAATGTCACCCACATTATTGCATGCAAAACAGCTGTTTGTTTTGTTGGCTGAGCACAAATGATACAGTTGGTGGTCCTTCCTTTGCCTCTAATTTTATTTTCATTTCCTCTGAAGTGTTTGGCAAGTTACATGTCTGGTTAGTAAAGAAATAGAAGATTTATTCGCTTCTAAATGTTACTATGATTTTATATTAATTGTCCAACAGTATGTGTCTCTGTTTGTTGTTTGGTAAACAAGTGTTTCAATCAAGGTTATGGGATTATTTTTATTTAGAATTACATAAGAAAATACCTATCGTTTTCTAGCCAACAAGAACTAAAGATAAATGAATAATAATGTTGGTGCACAATACTCGATTCCACGTCTCATCTTTGGTGAAGTATCATTGGAAGAGATGTAACCAGTGTATGAAATTATTATCCTCTCAAGCAAGAGAACAGATTCAAACTGCGAATGGACCTTGGGCATTATATTCAGAAAAAGTATGTGATGGTACTTTAAACAAAGATAATCACCAGGAAACTGTGGTGCAGCAATTACAGGAACTCTATGAAGAAGTTAAAATGTACGAAAGGCCTGTTGGTACAAGCAATACTTCATCACTATTTAGTTTTTTCAAAAAGCAAGAGCCGCAGAAAATTATTGCTCCCAAGGGGCTTTACATATATGGGAGTGTTGGTGGTGGAAAAACTATGCTTATGGATTTGTTTTATGAAAGTGTACCAGTGAGTTCAAAATATTTTTGTATCTATCACTATCATTTCATCTTCAATAAAGGAGGGTGTTAGATATGCAAGTGGGTGAATAATTAGATATAGGAGCAGGCCAAAGAATAGATCAAATACATGGATTGGTTGTATGATATAGATGACATGAGTATGAAAAGTGTGATATGGGGAGATGACAAATGATTGAAGTAAAATGGAAGCAGAAAATTAGTTGTGCTGAACACAACCCACTTGTAAGGCAAGAGAATGGTGATTTTTATAAAAAAAGTTTACACCTATGATTTCTTTGTTTTATCATTTTGTATGGTACTTTATGAAACTGTTTCTAACTCTGACTTCTTTTACAGATAAAGGAAAAATTAAGAGTACACTTCAATTCATTCATGTTGAATATCCATGCTAGGATCCATGAACTGAAGATCAAATCTGGCAAAGGAGCAAGCTCCTTCCGAAATGAGGGTAAACCTTTTGATCCTATTCCACCAGTGGCTGCAGATATTACACAAGAGTCATGGCTAATCTGCTTCGATGAATTTCAGGTAACATGATATTTTTTTATGAAGTCACCTTGAGTGTAGTAATCATAATATGACGATGAGCCATTACAAAATAAATTTATGCGACAATGTCATAAACACAATAGATTATTAAATTTTATGATGAGTAATAAACTCTATAACTTTACCAAGAAAATGACATCAAAATGCAACTTGTTACAGGTAACAGATATTGGTGATGCGATGATTTTAAAACGTCTTTTTACACAGCTGTTTGATAATGGATGCGTTGTGGTGGCCACTAGCAATAGGAAACCTGATGATTTGTACAAAAATGGCTTGCAGCGATCTAATTTCATACCATTTATACCAATATTGAAAGCTCATTGTGGAGTTTTACAGTTGGACTCTGGGATAGACTATAGGTTACAAGGAAGTGGCAGTCAAAACAGTAAATATTTCATGTAAGTATAATCAATTTCATCATCAACTTATAATAGTCCCCTGCTGGACATAGGCCTCTCCTTATGAACGCCATAGTGCCTGTCTTCAGCTTGCCTTATCCAGCATCTGCCTACAGTCTTTCGCAGATCATCATCCCACCTAGCCAGAGAGTGTTCTATGCTTAGTTTGCCAAGTCACTGTCTCAACTTTAAAATACGATTACCCCAGCGGTTGTTGGTTCTTCACGAGACATGTCTGTTCAATTTCATCAAATAATTTAATTAAATTTATGAAGTCAGTAATATTATTTTAGGCCTCATGAGCGCCATAGCCCTTCTTCAGCTTGCTTCATCAAACAGTGAATAGGCTGATGATGATTGTGCATTTTATTTTACAACTATTATGAAAGTTAAGCTTTTAAAATAAGGTTTTTGTTTAAAATAACATGCAATAGTATGTAGTTATTGTATTTGGTATTTTTCTTATTTCAGAAATAGTGAATTGACGCCTGACAATAATGCAGTAGATAATTTATTTAAATATTTAATATCACAAGAGACTGATACAGTGAGGCCTCGTGTTATTAATATTCTAGGAAGGAATGTCAAGTTTGCTAAATCTTGTGGAAGAATTCTAGATTCTACATTTGATGAGTTGTGTGATAGAGTAAGTTCTTCACTTTATTTTATAACAAGCTCCTGCCCGCAGCTTCGCATGCGTTGGGGATGCAATCTATCTCCTGTCCAATTTCATAAAGATCTGTTCAGCTGTTAAAACGTTAAAGATATATAGTTACTTTCGCCGGTAGGTAATTAATTAGATGTTTTTTTTAGCTCTAAGCTATAAATTGTTATCATAAAAAGTCGAACCAAAATGAGCTGGCAACCCTGTAATAAACCAGCTGGATACAAAAGCCATTATTTTTATTTCAGCCCTTAGGTGCAAGTGACTACCTTGTGATATCAAAAACCTTCCACACTGTGTTCATAAGAGAACTGCCGCAGTTGTCAATTTCAAGGCATAGGTCTCAATTACGAAGATTTATTACGCTTATTGATACCCTTTACGACAATAGAGTGAGAGTGAGTATAATGTTTTTAGTACCTATAACTAAAAAGCCGACTTCGAATCCCTTAGTTTAAAACTGTTTTTTTAAATTTTGCGGGATAGATATTAAGCCCTCGGGAATACAATTTGTGGGACCATCTCGCGATCATCCTCTACAGCTACACAACTTCAAGATAACCATCCAAATCGCTCCATAAGCGACGGAGAAATCGACGAACATACATAAAAAACATACAGCATAGAACAACATAAAACCTTCTCCTTTTTCGAAGTCTATTAAAAATGGCGCAGGAAGAATGCAACTCAGTCTGTAATGGTCCACTGCTGGACACTGGTCTCCCCCTTGTAATCGCGTTATTGACTTTTATCTAATGAGGTGTAGTGGCCATAATCCCCACCCTGTGCAAGCGAGTTGGGGATCGCAGTTCGGTGGTAGATATGTTATGCAAGAGGCGCTGCTGCCCGTACCCCGGAGTATGTCCCTTAGTAAAAAAAAAATTACTAAAAAAATCTAATACTATTTAACGGGTATTATCGCGTTTATTTACCTATTTTTCCCGACGAAATAGGTAAATAAACGCGATAAATACCCGTTAAATAGTATTAATAATTATGTGTTCAGATCGCGTAAGCTTAAAAATATTTTAAAAAATCTAAGTTCAAGAATTTAATTTCTGTAACTTCACCATATTTGTGTTCAATGTTTAGGCTTTTAACTAATTATTTTAAACTTCTAGGTTGTTGTTGCTGCTGATTGTGAGATGAAAGACCTTATGAACCGAGATGAAACCATTATTGCTGATTCAGATAGAGCACTCATGGATGACCTAAAGATCACAAAAGATTCCGTAAGTCATTCAAAAGAGATTTGTAGCTTGCTTTGATTGTACGATCGCACGATCAACCCCCTCACGATTGTTATTAAGCATTTCCAGCAGTGCTCGCGCGATGACTTTCAAACTTCAATACGGTGCAAAGATTTTTTATTTTTTAAATCGAATACCTATTTATGTTATTATATTACCGGAAAAAATATAACGCCTACAAATTTTTAAATTATTAAGGAAAAAATGGAAAATAAAACTGCATAGTTTTTTAGGTGATAAAAACGTTGCCCTTTTTTGTGACGTCGCCGTTCACTTGGTCAACTCAGAGTGCTTCTGTTCCTTCAATCCTTCTTCAAATAAAATCAGAAATAAATAAATGATAAAAACCATCGTGTCTGTTGTTTGTGTCTATTAAATAACTTAAGTCCTAAAAGCGTCATGCATGACAGTCGGGTAAATGGTGATGTCACATTTACAAATTTTGTTAGCGAGTCTTAAAATATGGTTTCTGACTCGTAGTCTAACCGATTTTGTCCCACTATTACTCATAGCCCCACTAATCTTGAAAAACATGGTTCGTGATCCCACTGCTTAGTGGGATACCACCAGTCTTATGTATAAAGTAGGGCTCATGGACACTCGTGGTCCCACTGTCATGCATGAACATATCATCCCACTATAAAGTATAAATGTGAAAGTTTGGATGGATGGATGTTTGTTCAAATGTGTGGCAACACGCTATAACCGTAGACGCTAGACAAACCTTCTCTGGTTTATAGTGTCTTTTAAATAAAAATAGTTTACGTTTTTGATAAATAACGAAATACAATACAACGGATCGGGATGAAATTTAGCACAGAGATAGATTAAAGTCTGGAATAGCCCATTAGACAGACTACTTTTTATCCCGGAATTCCCATACTACGCGGGTGAAACCGCGAGGCGCTGCTAGTTAAAGAATAAAAATAGTCAGCTTTTTTGAAGTCACGTGCTACTTCTATAGAAACTAAGTAAATGTGTGTGTTTAATCCCGTCGTGCGACAGTAATGTTTTACTAAACTTTTAAGATCGGTACCTACAGCCATAACATGCTGTAGGATCAATCTACCATCATCATCATCATCATCAGCCAATATGACATGGGCTAGCAAACTATGTCTCTACACAATTTTTTACTGTGAACTTTAGCCATAGATCAGAGAATTTAAAAATAATATGTTTTATTACAGGAAGACGCGAAAGCGGCCATTTTCACGGGCGAAGAAGAAATGTTCGCTTGCGATAGATTGCTCTCAAGATTAGCAGAAATGCAGACTGAAGAATACTGGGAGAAATGGGGCAAACATATCAGTTAATAAATAAGAATCTATGTGTTGATACTGAAAAACCGACGAAACACCGAAGACTTAGGTTATTCTATTTGGAATATTAAATTACCATTCTAGAAGTACGGCTCTACCTATCTGACCTATAATGATTTAGAATCTTAGAAGTTCCATAGACGGTGACGCGGCTCACACAAACGGTCCGGTATAATGGCGGAAATCGAATGGCTTCAATCTGTCATCAATAATAAGACCTCCATCGTTCTTGTTTAATGGAGCTGATAATACACTGTATTTGGACCATCTAACTTAAAGCAGATGTTTTAAAAACTGTCGATGTGGGTTTTAAAAGCAGAGATCAACCCTTTGAGATAGAGGTCTCAAAGGGTTGATCTCGTTGATGAAGGGAGGATAAAGAGGTCCAAGTCTCACCCTAGATGCAATTTAAATTTTTTTGCAGTCTTCTATCATTGTTTAATTAAGTAACTTTTATGGACCTTTCTACATTATAAAACTTTTGAAACTATCATGGTTATTAACATTAAAGTCATTATAACGGGATATTTACCATGATTTGGTTTTTGAGTTTTCCTATAATTCGGCACAATTTCATTCGCCATTATCACGGAATAACTTAAGTCTATACCGACATACTTCAGTTTTTGCATGATCATGGCGCATGAAACTGTGCCGAAATATATAAAAACTCAAAAGTCAAATCATGGTAAATATCCCGTTATAAATGACTTTCTACATTATACAATAACAAAAAAACATTAATAATTATCTGGGTTCATATTCAGATGGCTGAATTTTTAAAAGTCATAAATAATTAATTAGTTGTTTCATTATTAAAACAGTACTTATATGTACAGTCAGCTGCTCAGATATGTATACACTTCCAACTTTTCGCTTTTATTTTACACGGAACTTATCATATAAAACTCTACGCACATATTTTTCATACTAAGTAGTCATCGTTCTTATCAGAATACGATATATAAATTATCACAATGACTATACACTTATTATTCAGTCAAGTTTCAAAACATGGGAGTGTATACATATTTTCGCAGCTGACTGTACTTGCACAAAAATATAAAAGTAAGAGGAATATGATATTATAAATAAGCAGTATTAGCAGACATTCTTTAACTTTCGTATTATGATAAGTATTAGAAGTGTTCTGTTATAATTATTTATTATGTTGTTGGCTGTTTATAAACAGGAATTTTTATTTTTTGATGTTTTTTAGGTCTACGTAATATTGAATTGAAATAAATTTGTCAAGTTATTATTGGTTTGGATTTTATTTACAAGAAAATATACCAATAGGTTACATTGATAACCTATTGGTATATTTTCTTGTGTCAATTAAATGTCGCCAACACTTAAAACTAGGTAAACTAATTTGACAGGAAAAATATGATGCCAATCTTTTTGTCGTTTCAATCGTTAAGAAAGGGAATGGCAACATTTTTAGTTGTAAAGTAGCTGTCAAATTGGATAAGTGGCGAACCTAACTGGTTTGGTTGTCGAACTAGTGGTGAACCTGCGAATAAGTTGATTGATTTGAAAAAAACTATAAAACGATCGAATCGACTGACGCATTCCTCGCTCCCCTCGCCCCCGTGAACACAATTCGGTTGGAACTATGCGTGTGAGTCAACATACAACTAATTTTGCGTCGCCGCGCCCCGTGTGAATCAAACAGGACTTTTCTATGAAACCAAATGCAGCAGAAATTACGCGACTGACAACTCAAAAATTAACGCTCGTTTGGTCATTCTAATGGTGAAAGAATTTTTCAAATCGGTCCTGTAGTTTCGGAGCCTATTCAATTCAAACAAACAAATCTTTCCTCTTTATAAAATTAATGTAGAAAAACGTAAAAGTATAAAAAAGTATTTTTGTTCATTTTTAAAATTGTCTTAGTATACCTAATCAGTATACCAAAGAAGTATCAAAGATTCTTACCGCCAGTTCATGATACCATAAATGGATAATACCTACCTACGTGTGACTTGTGAATCACATTTAAAACAGCCATACATTTCTAATGTGTTTATTCACTGAGATAGAACTTACAATCTAATACATACATGTACTTTAGTCATACATATGGCTGTAGTACTCTTGGTAAACCTGGATATAGGTTTCCTTTTCTGTGGGAGTCATTTGTGCGATGACGTCATCGTCTATGCTTGTTAGTGGCACTGCTTTACCGTTGACCATCACCGTTGGCGCATTGTCATCAGATTCGGAATCTTCACCGCTGTCCATTTCAGCTGAAACAATCAAATAATAGAATCATTATTAAAACTAATATTATGGATTCCATTGAGCTAACTGCAGACTGCTACAAATAAATACAATACAAATAATTTATTTCGAGTAGGACTCTAAATACACAAATAAGGTTCGTAGTTAACCCGCTTACATCCGTAATGAATAGGACTAAATAATAAATAAGTTACAAATTAACGATGAGGCAGCAAAATTTAAAAACTGGAGCAGCCTCATCGCCCGCCTCCTTGGTACAACATGTATTATTTCTAAGAATATTCATATTTCTTGATCATAAAGGTTAAACGAGGTTAAGAGTTAAATTAAAAAACATAAAACCATCCATATCGATACCGGTCGAAAGCGTCAAGACACTGGCTGCATTGCCCCGCTGTATGGCAATGCTGATCATAATTCGCTTTGTTAAATAGGTATATGACACTTTCATTGACTATGAATGACGCACACGTGTCGACCTCCGCGCCTGCCTCCTCAAGTCACACCGTCTAGGCTGGGCAGTCAATGCGTTAATAATAGGCATGGAATATTAACCATAACCATCCCTTTTCCAAAAGTCGAGAATAAAGAAATGACAATGTACAATTTATTAGTTTACGGCCCGCTCGGCTTTTAGGCGGGAGATGTAAAATAAAAACCGAACGCCACTGAATAGCTGTGATCTGTCATTGTACTTTGTTTTGTAGGCCAGATAGCTGAAAAGTGCTTCGAAATGGTTCGAGAAAAGGGTTCCCGTTGGCGACCGTCTACTCTACTTGGCAGGGCCTCTACCGTGGTTGATTTGGTATTAATTCTGTTACATAAAATTAAGTACCTTCATCAAGAAAGTTTTATTATATAACTTATCTACTTGAGGTAGACGGCTCAGATACCATGGTGTCGATTCTCTTGGTATCTACTTATACTAAACTATTTGACAGCACTAAAAATGTTGCCGAACTTATTTCGATCGTTAAGAAATGGATGACGGTAGCATTTTAAGTCATCATCATCATCATCATCAGCCTATATCAGTCCACTGCTGGACATAGGCCTCCCCTAATGAGCGCCATAGCGCCCTGTCTTCAGCCAAATCGTCAAATCGTCATCCCACCTGGTCGGAGGGCGTCCTACACTACGTTTGCCGAGTCGCGGTCTCCACTCAAGAACACGCATTTTAAGTGGTGATAAACAATTTTCGTTTTTTCCCCGATGTTTTAACATGAAGTAAACTAGGCATGTAGATAGGTACTCACCAACTGCAGCTATTTCATCCTTCAGCTTGTATGGGTCTTTGGACTCGTTATCACTGGAATCTGAACTTTCAGGCTCGATTCCTTTCAACGCGTTCGTTGTTGCATTTCCTGGAAAAGATAACCTTGAACTTAGGTTTTTTAACTTTTTTAGGCACCTAGGTATTATTTATTTATTAAAAATAATTAATAAAATAATGCTGGACAATTCACACAGCAAATTATCTATCTAGCCTATATTATCTAGCCTCAAGCTAAGCAGGGCTTGTGTTATGGTTATGATAGATAACTGATATATCTTCTTTTATTATGCATAGACGACCAGATCACCCGGAACAAATATCTGCAGATCGTACAAACATTTGTCCCGTGGCGGGAATCGAACCCAAAATCAAACAACCAAGCAACCTCCTGCGTCGCAGGCGGACCTCGCTCACCGTGCCAGAGGTCGTCTATTTACTAAAAACTTATACTCTTCCAATTTAAGTAGAATTTTTTTCATTGTATCACATCAGTACCAAAGTTGTATGTTAGGTACCTGTTGTACTCTGTTTCTCGTGTGCGAGCAGAACAGACATAATATCGTCGTTCTTTTCTTTCCCGGAGGATTTAGCATTGCTCGCGTTGCTGGCCGCTTTTTCAAGTGCTGCGTCGGCCGAGTGAGCGCTTTCATTCTGGAACAAGCGAAGATTTGTTAAAATAATCTCACAAGCGTTGGTATTTAAGTTTTTCAAAAAAAAAATTGTCACACTAGCTGACATTAGGTACGCTGTACATCCCACTAATATTATAAATGTGAAAGTTTGGATGGATGGATGGATGTTTGTTACTCAATCACGCCAGAACAGCTGAATGGATCTGGATGAACTTTGGCAAAGAGATAGATTATAGTCTAGAATAGCACATAGGCTACTTTTTATCCCGGTAAAATAAATGGTTCCCGAGGAATAGATTTGTTTTGCTTCGCGCAACTAATTATTTGTTCGTTTTTTAATGAAAAATAATAATGCATTCAATAGACGAAAGATACATCTGAGACCCAAATCAAATAAAAAGTTCAATCGAAAATATGTCCCAAAAAATATTGTAGGGGTAGAGAGATAAAATTTCGGAAATTCTTAAAAAAATACAAAAAACAGGATAAAAAAAAAGGTTAAGAGGGTTCACGCCTTCCATGCGCAGTTTGGCTCAAAAACAGTACTTTTCAAACTCGTTATTTTCATGAACCAGTTATCTTACACTATAAGTTAATTAGTAATAATTTTAGGAAATTTCATTGTCGAAAAAGTTAGTTGAGAAAATATTTGAATTAATATAGTATGTACGCGTTCTATGAAAATAACTTGTTAGAGGTTTTCTTAATTTCCCTGTCAGCATCAGTTTCGAAGCTCAAAATTTTATAAAAATACTGACATATCTAATAAAAAAAAAATGATAACCAATAGATAAAATCCTTGGAAAAAAAGTTAGTTGAAAAAATATTCGGTTTTGGTATCGTACTATGAGAAATTAATTTACAAAAAATGTGAAATTTTACGAATTTCAAATGACTTTTTCACCGATATAACTTATTTAATTTACTATAATAATAGCTTACTAATAAAGTAGAGAATCGTCTTTAAAATCATGCATTTAAAATTTTAAATATTTTGTTGTTATTAATTTTCTGTGAATATTTTAAAACTACTATAAAACGCTGCGCGCAAATCCATTCAAATCAGTCCGCCGCGAGGCTTTCTAGAGTGTGGTCATGTCGCTCGGCGCTCTGACTGACCTGTGTTGACCTTTGTCGTGCGTATAAGGCGAGCGGACATTTATAGCGCCCTCGAAACATTTTGGTACTTTGGTAAGTAATTTTTTTTATTATTATATTTGATGGCAAACATAATTGTAAAATGTATTAATATAGACAAAAATCATATTTCAGACATAATGGGAAATAAAATGAAGTTATTTTTTGCGAAGAAACGAAAGCGCAAAAATTAGCAAACATGGAAAATGCAAGAGCTAAAAGGTTAGTATATACAGGCCGTCCCACGGATATGCCACATGGAGGAAAAGTAACTTGAATATTGTAGATGGAACATTTTACTGAAAGAAGACATAACTTATTTGAATTTAAAAAACAATTTAAACTGCATTTTTAGATATTTAAATAATTACATGGTTGAACCTGGAATCGAACCTGTTACACGAGAAAAATAATCATACCGATCGAAAGGCTTCAATTTAATTTAATCCACACAAAAAGTGGGCCGTGCTTCAAATCAAAAGAATGTAGGTATGATTCGAAATAGGAATCACTTTAGATTGGTTCGCGCGCCTGCTGCAATGGCTGCTATGACAGCTGAGTAATAGCGGCGTGGACGTTGTTATGCAATAAGAGGACCGGACCAAGTCAATAACAAAATAATATTTTGGTAAAATGTTTATCACTCTACAGGGTGTTTTTTTTTTTTCAAAATGAAAATGCAAAATGAGGTCAGACAACTTTTTACTTCATTTGGAAGGATTTTTCCTTGATGAAATATTGAATCGATAAAATTTAGATATTTTTCAATGAAATTGAAATTTATTATGCTTATTTGGTATTTTTAGTTTACCTGCCCATACGATTCGGAAAAATAAGTGGGTAGCTAACAAGTGGACTAAAAACATTAAATTAATCATATTTTGCGGGACAAAGAGTTCACTGAATTGTTATCCAAAAATATATTTATTTATTAACAGACGAGCAGCCAGTGGCTGATGTGTCTATTATCAGACAGTGTCGAATTTAGTTATTGCGTAATTTTTTTAGTTTGTCAATTTTGTCTCGTAACCAGTTGTCGAGTTTATTCTTGAAGGCGTATATTGATGTGTGATATAGGGTGTTTTATTTTTTCAGGGCCACTGAGAGGAAGTCTGAAACCGTGAGAGTTATCAAAAAGCGATGTTAATAGTTACGTGATTGATTTTGAAAATAATAAGTTCTTCGTTAAAAAAGACAAAACTTTTTTATATTTTTGGAAAAGTAAGCATTTGTAAAAAAAAATTTTTTTCTCATTTTGCTTCTAAGTTGATAATAAATAAATAAATTTACGACGCCTATGTGCCTTAATGGTTGGAACACCTTCAAAATTGATTTTTTCTAATGGGGTTATTTAAAGAATCATCTGTACAAAAACAGATTTATCACACTGTGGACAATCAATATCATTTTGAACATTTATTAAAATAAATTCAAGGTTATTGCGCTTATTTTGATTTCCATCGCCCAGTTTTTCTACAAAAATGACAGAAAGTATTTAAAATCTAACGTCCGTGCGTAGATGCGTAGAATCCGACTGTCAGTGCTACCACTGACAGTCGAAAGACGGACGTTAGATTCTATCTACATAACCCTGCAAAATGTACTACATATATCTGACCAAACTAAAATCACTACTTTCAGCTTTTTTGAAGAGGGTATGCAAGAAAATTTTATGTCAAAAAGCTCATAACGATAAAAAAATATGACAAAAGAAGATAGATTTCTTTGCGTATAGTCTGAACGTTTGTACTTTCAACTATACGACAAACAACCTTTTCTCGAATTCGTAGTCTAATTTATAAATTTTCAAATTTGAAGGTTTCATTTTGAAAAAAAAACACCCTGTATAGTAAAAAAAAGCATTTGACCATATAATTGTTTCGTTATTGACTTGGTCCGGTCCATTTATTGCATAACATCGTCCACGCCGCTATGACTCAGTTGTCATAGCTGCCATTGCAGCAGGCGCGCGAACCAATTGAAGTGATTCCTATTTGAATTATCCATAGTTTTGATTTGAAGCAGCGCCCACTTTTTGGTTGGAATTTGTTCTGAATTAGACTTCCTGACTTATTATTTATTCGTAGAATAAAACATTTAAAATGTTGTAAAATAAACTCGACTTTATCCGTACCAAGTGTTTTATTTGTACCTACTCGTAACAGGCTGAAGGTTTATTAGTCACTTCTTTACTTTAGTCTACATAGCGAAGCGACAGAAATCAAAAGTACCACTTTATTTCCGTGTCAGTGTTTTATTTTAAGAATTTGGCCTTTTCTAAGTGTACATTTTTGTATTTATGGAAATAAACAATTTTTGATTTTGATTTTATTTTAACACGTAAATATGTCATCTGTCTAAGTTCAAATTTAAATTAAATAATTGCTATATCAATTTCACTCGAATGGATCAAAGTGCTAAGCTTGACTATACCACAATAGAACGCGCCAGCGCTACTCACACAGTCACGCTCGCTTCTGTGTGGGTTTGAATTACCTAAACTTGACATCGCGCGCTAGGCGTAAAGGCTCTGGCTCTTCTGCTTCAAATTGTATTTTACAAATAGGTCCACCTACGCACCCACCGTTTGTCTAACCCTCCACCAAACACCCTGTATTTATTTTATGAATAATAATCAATATTTATAGGTACCATACTCGTAATAGGTATTGGTTTTGTAAAAATATGACTGATTTTGAAAACAGTAATAGCTACCTAATAAAAGACTGATATTATAGCTTAATATTATTTTTTTCGCCTTCTGACCTTTCCTATTTTCAAAATACTGAATCACAATAAAAATACACTACGAATAACATTCGTAAGTAATTGATAATGAAAATCTATTTATAAAATTTACAAACGTAAGTAAAAAAAGTAAGGCACTATTTGTATGGCGTGATCGGATGAAACTGTTTTGCGCCGTTTGTCGTGATCGGTTCCAGCGTAATCAGATGGGATATCCCCTGTTCTCTCCGCCATCCATACAAGGCGCTCCTTGCGTTGCGTAGCGTCGGCCGTGTTGTCAGCCTCGCCGATAGTGACATTGCATCTCTTTTGTAACTAGACATAGGTATGATAGCTCGAAGGCCTAATTAAATATTTTATAAATAACTGACCTGGTCGTTAGTAACGATGGTACTCTCCACGATCCTGCATAAAGAACGTTCCTTGCGTTGCGTGGCGGCCGTGTTGTCAGCCTCGCCGATAGTACCGTCGAGTCTCTCTTGTAATTAGACATTAGGTAAGATAGCTAGAGGGCTTAAGTCACTATAAATAACTGACCTGGTCGTTAGTAACGATGGTACTCTCCACCATCCATACAGGACGCTCCTTGCGTTGCGTGGCGTCGGCCGTGTTGTCAGCCTCGCCGATAGTGACGTCGACCCTCGTTTCTTCGACAAGCATGCCTTGGTTGCGCGTCGCCTCGCCCGACCATTCCTGCCCTGGTGGGCGTAGGCCTTGCATTTTGTTTGTTAATCTGGATTGCGATAGATTATAGAATTAGCTTGGTTGATATGTTGAAATAGTAGAGGTTACATTTACCTACTATTACACAAGATACAATCATAGCTAGTGCACAGGTAAAATTAAACTTTATTAAAGTTCGGCTTTGCGAATGACATAGAGAGCCCAGTAAGTGGATCGACAAAAGCTGCACATGTAACATCAAAGTGCTTTATTTCCTTTAGACCTTACAGGACTCCACGATGATGATGATGTTTAGCTTTGAATCTAGTTGGATTCTAACCTCTATCTATAAATCCTCCCGCCTGATTCTCACAACAATTTCACGGGCTGGAATTGTTACATCCAGAAGAGGTAGGAGTATGAGTACCTATGAGGTTCTGTGTGAGCGAAGTCGAGACTTAATAAGAATAAATAGCAGTCGCTATAAAGATTTTCCGTCTACTCCATCCAAGTAGAAAATAAAAACACATCCACTCATACATGAAAGTAAAAAAGAGGAGATAAGGTACGTTCTCCCAGCGCTAACTCAATAAATAGCGTGTTGTGTTATTTATAACCAATTGCAAAGACAGACGCTATTTACGATCTGATGCAATATACCTAGGTAGTAGAACAACAAATTGTAAGACGTACCTAGACCGAAGTGCGACCGAGACACCAATACGCTACCCATGCACGGCGACTCTCAACAAAACGTGTATTGCTATCTCTTTTTATGCACTTATGTATCTTAACTTTCTATCCCTGTCTGCAAATGGCAAATAATCTTAGCAAGCACGCGAAACAAGAACGCCGTCGGCGGCGCCGCGCCGGTCCGACTATGATCAGTCAGGTCAGATCAGGTAATTTAAGCCTTCAACTTTTAAGAAGCTAGTACCAAATCTCCCTTTTTTTACTTTCATCTAAGCATCCACTCACCCTCGAATAGTGTTAATATCTACAGGCTCCGGCTCCAGAATCTCCGGCGAGAGTTTGATGCCCTCAACCTCTCGTAACAAAATATACAAGGTCTCAAGTTGCTCATTGAACTTCGCCAGGAGCAACCGAGAGTCTTTCTTGGGAAGCGCTGATTGGTCCTCCTCGACTACTTGGTTGCAGAATGTGCACCGGAACTCTTGTGTCATCATATCGTATAGCTGATCTGCCTGGAAATATAAATTGTAACTTGGAATTTATGCTAATAGAAACCATGCTCTTGTCTTTTTCTGATGTGCGTACCTAAACAAAGCAGAACACTTATATTATCAGAAATTAGAAAGCAGTGTTTTATTTTGAGATCTTTTGAAACGGTTTATGTATATTTCGATTCCGCAATGTTATTTTTATTGAAGAATCGTTTAGTTTTCATGCAACAGTTGTAGAACTGGTCCCAGTGTTCATCCCTGTGGTAGCCCACCACATCTTTAGGGAATCGTTCTGTCCTTTTTTCGCTCCTGAATATCACAGCAACTACCGAAGCTATTAAACTTATAAATCGTCAGCGACGTGCGTCTGTCTGTGTAGATAAAAAAGTCATAAAAAAACAGTACAAATTGTAATGTAGGTATAAATTTTAAAAGAGACCCACTAGGTCAAATGGCTTTTCATATAAGAGTATCGGTTTGAAACCTTCAAAACAGTTTTAGAATTTTACGTACTTATTGAAATATATAGGAAAAAGACGAGAAATTCACCGCCGAAGTTTGCGAAGGTTGTTATTTAATGTAGGACCTCTACATCAGTAAAGGTACGCAAAAAATGTCCTTCGCCTGCAGCACGAAGGACATTCGAAACTGGCACGGCTTATCGCGTCGCATTCCTCGGTTCATATCCGTTTCCGCATCAGATCCAGCTTGTATTTGACCACCTTCACGAAGGTCTTGTGGTTATATAACATAGATACCTCGAGATCAGTAAAGGTCTTGCAGCACGAAGGACATTTAAAACTAGCGCGGCTGGTCGCGTCGCGTTCCTCGGTCTCCATCCGCTTCCGCATCAGATCCAGCTTGTATTTAACCACGTTCACGAATGTCTTGTAGTTTATGAAGTAGTAGTTCACTTTCTGCGCTTTACCGTCGGGACCTGAAATAAGTTAAACAATACACAAAAGTCAGAACAAATCTTGGTACCCTTTCATTAACCTACTCCTGATGTGCGCTTTTTTTTATGTTTTTTTATACTTTTTAGGGTTCCGTACCTAAAGGGTAAAACGGGACCCTATTACCACAGCCTACCCTATATGCACAGTCGTTCGACGAAGGTGTATTAAGGTAGGGTAGGATGTAGGTAGGTACCTACTTACCTATCTACACTTTTTTGCATGAATCCAGTAGTTAAGGTTGTTAGGTTAGGTTAGTTAGGTAGTTAAAAGATTATAGCTCTGCTCGCTAAAAATCGAAACCAAATGATCCTTCAAGTCGTAGCCACGCCCACAAACCATCCAACTGAGCCACTCAGGTGGCTTACACAAGCGCTATTTGTCTCCCGCCGCATCAGAAGCCCACCACAACTGCAACTACGGGGCCAGAACGTGGCCTGGAGCTCGCACGTGAGGTACCTCGGCATTGAGATTGACAGGTCGTTGAGGATGCAGCCACAGGTTGACCGCGCGCTACAACAAGCGCGCGTCGCCCGAGCGCTCCTCCGACCTGTCCTGGGATCTCACCTGCCTCTGAGGACCAAAGTGCGGGTCTACAAGGCCTACGTACGGTCCCGTCTCACATACGCGGCGCCGGCCTGGTACGCTCTCACCTCCAAGACCAACAAAGACCGGGTCCAGGCGCTGCAGAACGTTTCTTTGAGGATCTGCACGGGTGCGGGCCGCTACGTCAGGAACGACGTTATCGCCCGCGACCTGCAGATCCCCACTATCGAAGAATTCATCGTGCAGTCGGCGCGGAGGATGTACGACCGCGCCGACAACGGCCACCACGACCACCTGCACCACATCGCGCCTCACCAGCCCCGGCCCATAGATGACGATCGCCCGTGGCGACCCCTCCCGCGGGACCTGATCCCCGCGGAACCACCATAAGCCCTTGGGTCACAAAAAAAAAAAAAAAAAAAAAAAAAAAAAAAAAAAAAAAAAAGAGACAAAAGAGCATTACGTCTCAACCCAAGGACCGAGGGGTCGTCACCCCTCGAGTTGCAGCCGGGGTAAAGAGGCAAAGCCTCGAGGCCTCCCTCCGTGCCCCCAACAAGGGCCGGAACGAAACACAAGCAAGCTAACGGCTGTCATAAAATCAAGCCACATTAGTAGCGCAAGTGATAACCTACCTAAAGGAGGTTCTGTTGGTTTACCTGTTTCCATCTTCAATCTGACTTGAATGAATTTGTCATTTTTCAGTGTGGATATTCTGGCCCTCAGCATTTTTCTCTCGAATTTCAGCAGCTCGCAAATGTCGTCCTCTTTCATACCTAAAAGAAAGGTAATATTACTGTTTCAGCTAACACTTTCTTGGCCCACGCACGACGCATAACAACTAGTCCATTTCCGGTCTCTGGGTCCTGCAAGCAGCGCGCCGCGCCGGTCACAGAGGCAGGGCAGTGAATGCGTTAACAAAGTTATGTTCAATTCAAATGCTCACGATAGGTGGTTAAAAGACTATAACGAATATTAAAGCATTCACTGGTCTGCTAGTTATTTCTCCTAGTCATCATCATCAGCCTATATTAGTCCACAGCTGGACATAGGCCTCCCCTAATGAGCGCCGTAGCGCCCAGTCTTTAGCTTGCCGCATCCAGCAGTCTTTCGCAAATCGTCACCCCCCCTGGTCGGAGGGCGTCCCAGTGTACGGTATAAATAAATATTAGGTATACTATCCTACGGTATACCTTATGTATAATTAATTGTAATTAAATCTCTACGTCGGTCTTACTGACGAGGCTGATGAACCCCATATTTTACGAATCGCAAAAGATACTTACACGGGTTTCTAACCAGCATATCAACAATAAGTGCATCTTCGATCGTATAGAATCCTCGAACAACGAGCCTCGCGAGCTGCTTGAGGCTGCTAGGAACTTCCGTCACAAGACGTTCTTCCGTCATCGTGACTGGCGAAGCGGGAAATTAGTTCCTGGTAAAAGTGAGGCATACTATTATCTCTAAATCGATAGGTATTCAGTAAAGGTTGCTTGTGACAAGAGATTAATGCTATAGGCAGTTAGGTTAGGTTAGTTCATCGTAGTTATATATCTAGATACGATAAGTACCTACTACTGCTCATAAGAGGTGACTCACCAGTCTCTTATACCTAGTAATTCAATAAAAGAGATACGTACCTACCATCTTTGGCAAGAAATTTATAAAGGTCGGTAGGTACCTAGTTATTTCTTTTAAAAGAAGATGCTGAATAAGTACAAGCAATTCATTTAAAACATTTTTATTAATCAATTCAAAATACAGTTCATCAATGAAAAAATTATATCTAAGTTCTGTAGAAACATATGTATTTAGCTGCATTCATACTAAACATTAATGGGCGAATGTTATTCATTGTCTGTGTTTTTGCAATAATACATAAGGTTTTGCTATTATACAATTTAAAAATTTGGCAGTTAGCAGTCAATATGAAATCAACCAAATATACATCCCTACACAGAGATATGCCTACACAGAGTGGGTTTTTGTTAAACATTATAAAGCTGATTTTCTGTTAAAACTAAGAACATAAAAAGGACATGAAGATATTAGCAAACAATAGTTTTTCATTACTAAGCACAACTATTAAATTATCCAATAAAAATCATTTATACACACCACTTCAAATTACTTTACACAATGTATACAAAAAAATTTATAAATTGAAAGGGCTATTTCTAAAACCAAATTTTTGTATAATTTAGTGGCCTTAACAAAATCAGTCTTGTTTTAAAGTTAAAACAAACAATAAATGTGAGGTAACCACAATGGCATATGGATACCAGCTAATTAAACCTGTCTCTTAAAACTTTCAGTGGATAATATAAAACATAAACATTCAAAACATGCTACCTGAGCTTAATTATAATATAAAGATATAGATTTACAAATTGACACAATAAATACCTAGTTAAAAAAATTTACTTATAAACTAGTTCAATATAAATTAAAGGCATTCTTTAACCTCAAAGGAAAACAATCCTATCAGTCCCTTATTAAATGGTCTGAAATGGCAGCATCAACTTAGCTATAAAAACCTAATTGGTAAAAAGCACACAGAGAAAATAACAACAATTCAACCCCCAATTAATAAGTACAGTTATTTGGCAAGAAATAAAAAAACATGTGGAGTTTTCAAAGGCAATAATAAATACAGTAGCTGATTACAAAAATATTTTACATTTATTTCTTAATATTAATGCTTACAACAATAAAATAAACAGAACACCTATTCTGAATGCGCTCTTTCCAAAATCAATTGAATATTATCAATTGCTTGGTAAATGACTCTAAAATTGGGTCTATCACTTGGATGGTGATTCCAGCATTGCCTCATAAGTTCATACACACAGCGAGGTGTGTTGTCTGGACAAGCAAGAACATTTCCATCTTTCAAGAATCTGACAACTTCTTCATGTGTCATGCCAAAGTATGGTTGTAAAGCAAATGAAAATATTTCCCAGAGGCACACCCCATAAGCCCAAACATCTGATTCTAATGTATACTTGTTATACAATATACTCTCCAAAGGCATCCATCTCACAGGTATGGCATCATGCTCATCTCCTTTATAATAGTCTTGTAAATAAATTTTATGTGAAAGACCAAAATCTGCAATTTTCACTACCATGTCATCATTGATCAAACAATTTCTAGTTGCCAAATCGCGGTGCACAAACTTCCTATCAGAGAGATAGACCATACCGGATGCTATTTGTCTTGCTATGTGCAATAGATCTAAGTGGCCCAAAGGTGTGGCTAAAAGCCTGAGATCCTCTCTATATTCAGAGACTGGTGGAAAGTTAGTTGCAGTACTGCAAGCTCTAAGGTACTCATTCAAGTCTCCTTTTCCCATGAATTCAAATAACAAACACATAGGTCGGCCAATAGCACAAACCCCTAATAATTTTACAATATTGGGATGATCAAAATCAGCAAGTAAACAAGCTTCTCTTTCGAAATCCAACTGTAAGTCATGTGAAGCCTCATCTTTCAGCATTTTAACAGCCACCAGGGTAAATTCTTCTTCAGGCACAAGCCCTGGGGCTTTAGCTTGGAATACTCTTCCAAATGCACCCTGTCCAAGATCTCGGATGTAAATAATATTATTCCTAGGAAATTCTAACTTTTCCAGTTTAGGATTTAGCTGAGCTCCAGTTGTGTGGTAAGCCATATTGCTAGGCAGTTTATCTAAATCAATATCCATGTTTTGAACATTGCGCCGGTTTGAGGGATTGCACTTTGAATAGTGATTCTTGACAAAATAATGACACAGAAGGGCTATTGAAGCTATACCTAGTATGCATCCAAGGCCTCCTACAGAAAGCATCAAGACAAAAGTAGGAGTAAAATAATTTTCCATTATTATACTTGGTCCATCAATATTGTCAAATTCATCAGTTGAATTGGCACAAATGGGTATGTCACAGCGCTCCCAGCGGACTTTTGGATCTTCTGTGTAGCACCAAGGTGACTGCTCTTCACCACCTGCATTTCTGCAGTAGTTTATTGAATTTTGGACTTCAGGAAACACTAGCGGTGGTCTTGCATGCTGATGTGGAGATTGTGATTCCCATGCTTGACATGACAATCCAGACTCTGTAACATTCATGGTACCTTGATAGTATCTTCCATTCCCTCTTACACATGTGGTTGTAACTTGAGTGGGGTCCATATCAGTAATGCCTGTGTTATAGCATGTCACCTGAGATCCTTTCCCAGAAAACTTTGGTAGTCTTTCACAGTCGGGAAATCGAAAATGTCCCCTTGATTCGAAATAAACTCCACGTCGTTTTTGTTCCTCAATAACAACCCAATCATTATAACAAAATTGCATTTTGACTGCCATACAGTCCTCGTAACAGAGTGAAAGCTCCGAATGTCCCAATCCATCTTTATTTATACACTTTGGGAATGCGTAAGCACACAATAACTTTTCTGCTTTACTTCTGCATGGTTCTTTGAGAGTTGATATCAATTCTTTCCAAAGGCCTGTTGTAATTTTCTCGTTGTCGAGGCCTCCTGTATCGTTATACCAGACATAGCCCGTGGAGTAATTTTTACAGATCTGTCCATTGTAGGGACCACAATAGAGGCGAACAGATTTTATGAGCAGAAGCACAATAAATACCCTGGATAAGATGTCCATTGTATTACTTTGGAGTAAGCGTTTCGTTGGGTTTTGAGCTTAATCGTTGCATTTTTTTAAACTACATCACGATATTTAAACAATACTTGTGCAATGGCGGACGAGGTTAGTAATTTCTATTGATTTTAGATTTTGTAAAAAATTAAATGCAAGCAATTTTCATTTGTGAGTGTGTGTGAGCAAGAGCAACGCAAGTTTGTCAGAACTAGTGTTGTAGTGCTTATCTGTGCTGTCGTTCAATTAGTCGATGTTAATTTTAGTCGATAGGTAGATACATATCGACTAAAATTATTAACATACGTAATATTTTGGAACTTTGCAGAAAATATAATGATTTTTTTGATGGGCCATATATAAATTTAAAAGTTAAATATTTAGTAGTTTGGAAGATATGGAGGTCTGGCGCGCGGCGGCGGCGGGGCGGCGGCGTTGATTTAGGGTATTATATGCCCTTAACTTTTATTATTTATCTTCCTTTAATCGGTACAAGAATCCAAAATATTTTATAACTTTACATAAACGCTATACCATAAAACAACAAGATAGATCTATTACTAAAACAAAAACGTCTGTTTTTGTCTACATTCAACAATGCCTGATTGCAAAAGCATAGCCATATGTTCAAGTTCGAGTTAAAAACAGACGACAGACGAATCAAATGTTGGATGAAAGTATTTCAAATAAAAATTGTTTAGAACTTTAGTGATTTGCTCCGATGATACCAGTGTAGTGGACAGTGGTATAAAATATTTCTATTAATTTTTGTTAAAGTAGTTCGTGTTTATAAAAAATATCTAGGATACTAGAATTGGGTGTAGTAGGTATGATGTTTGCTATCCATTAATTAGATGAATACTCAACTAATTTTATATAGGTAATACATAATATAATTCTGATATAAAAAGATTTTATTACTTTGCAAATCAATACGTAAATCGACTAATCACCGCGAAAAACCACTCGTTCAAAGCTCACAGTACTTTAAATAAGTTGGTGCATCCCTAGTACATTAGTTAATTGGATTTTCAAAGTTGGTATCAAATGTCAAAATAAATAAAGTGCTCACCGACTTGTAAAATCCGCGAATGGCTGCGATTGAGAAAGTGAAAGTTGTCGTACTTGGAGATTCAGGTATTATCTTAGATCTTACACCAACTAGCACAATTTTATAAAATCGTAAAGTTTTATATTGAACACTGCAACTATTTTTTGTAAACAAAACTCCTTTGACCAAAGCCAACATACAAGACTTGCGCGGCCATGACAGTTTGATTTGTTTTGTTTGGCAATGAATGTGACATTTTCATGACTTGAACGCGAGTACCATCAAAAGGAAATCAATTACTTTATGGCGGCACTTTTGAATTTCGTGACGTGAAGTCCCTGCGTAGTAGTGCGTAGATGTGGCAGACGTTGAAATTGATTCCATATTCGTTTGCTTTCAGGAGTCGGAAAGACATCGCTCACATATTTGATAGCACATAACAAACCTTTAGTCTCGCCGGGATGGACGGTCGGATGTTCCGTAGAAGTGAAACTGCATCGCTACAAAGAGGGTACACAGGCTCAAAATACCTTCTTTGTGGAACTTTGGGACGTGGGAGGATCAAACGGACATAGAAATACAAGAAATGTTTTTTATCAGCCTACACACGGTAAGGAACGAGATGCATAATAAAATAATTATACTTAGGTTGGTAGCTACCTAGTACCTAATACCTACTAGTCTATTCAGCCAAGCAGAAAAAATAACGTAAACAAACCATAAAAAAAGGTTAGTAGGTTAGTAGTAAAGTACAATTCCTAAAAAACCTATACCTATATTTCTACACTAATGTTTTAAAGAGGTAAAGATTGTAATACATACTTTCTAATAAAAAGATATAGGCAAATCAAAAATGCATAGGTCCCTAATATATTGCGAAATAGATAGACTTCTTTTGCTCAGATGAATGGAGTATAGTCGATGACAGCTCCTAGGTAACAAGGTATCTAGTACAAAAATATCAGAACACTAAATTTATAGGAAATCTCGGAAAGGCCTCATAGTTCCTATAAATCTACATGTCATTGTGGAAAGGTTCAGCTATTTTGGTAGTTGACTTGACTTGAGAATAAGTCTTCTTAGAATAAGTCAGCAGTGCGTTTTTACTCTATGACACGAGTTTTTTCTGCTATATACGGCCTATTTACCTACGTAGTACCTACCTAGGTATTTACCGATTTTTTTAATACATATATTAGCTGGATAATCCACACAACATCATCTAGTAGTTCCAAGTTAAGCTGAGCTTGTGTTGTGCGTACCAGATGACTGAATTATACATAGTGGTTCGTCCTTAGAGCAAAAGGGTCTCAGTAGTAAAACGCATAGAGTCGTCATGGGAGCGAAACGTCCCCAGTTGAAAAAGTGCTGTCCTTACAAATCAAAATGACTTCTGTGAAACCATCACTGCTTAAAATAATGACGGAAGCAAAACGTCCTCAATTTTATACGTGATACCAAGCAAATAAACAAATCAATAGGTATTTTTTAATGGCATGTTACTTTTTGGATAAACTAAAAAGAAAATTGATACTATGTTTTTTGATTACTACTTTGAAAAACAATGGTTGAAACCAACTGCCGACATAAGCTGCTACAATTATGGTTTTAGTACAAATAATACGTTCGTTGATCGCTATTATTATGTACTTTAAAATATAAATATAAAGCATCTTCATATTGGTACTTCTCCTCAAAAATTCAAAAGGTATTATTCGTTCATGAGAAATATGGAAGTCGGTACGTAGTACGTAGTAATAATTTTAATTTTATTTATTTGGTTAACGAAAGGCTTAAAAGTACTACTTAAATGAAACTTCATTTCCAAACTTGAACAAATAAAGCTAGAACAGTTTTCGATTAAAGAACGTAAATAATAATTGAACTAATAATTAAAATGATTTGATCAAATGAGTACCGTGCCTAATTTAAGATAAATTTAAGATTAACTCAACAAAATGAAAAATAAACCCTTCAAAATTATGCCTGAATCATAAAAGAATACAACCCCATTTCAAAAATCAACCCTGATTGTTAGGTACTTTGTTCGATAGCGTTTTGCGTTCATGACATTTTTCTTTTATGGCGACTTGCTCGAAGGACCTTTTTAATTGCGGACGATTTGCTTGCTGACCTATCTTCATTATGGTCGATTTCAATTAGAGGACTTTATAGCTGCAAGGGCTTTAGGCACTGTGAACCAACCGCTCCGTATTCACATAGTGGTACAATACAACACACAGATAGTTTTTTTCATATTTTACATAGAAAATATCATAAATAAATATTTGCAGATAGTATTAACATTTGTCCCAAGGCAGGAATCGAACCCGCAACCTCTTGCGTCGCAGGCGGAACTTCGTCCGCCGGGTGACATCTTCATCTTGTTCTTGCTGATTAATTAGGATAAGTTAAACCTCTTAATCTCATTATTTACCTACATAAAATTCTATTTCATTTATTTTGCAGGAATTATTTTGGTCCATGATCTAACAAACAGAAAAAGCCAAGTCAACTTACAAAAATGGCTCACAGAAATACTGAACCAAGATAACCCAACGCTCCAGCATGTTGATGTAGACCCAGAACAGTTCCTAGGATCTACTCAGGTTCGTTATGAGTTCTCAACACAAATAAGTCCCCCTATAACAGCTATTTTCCAGGGCAACATCCCGTTTCATCAGGTACGGTTTTTTGCAGGATCTCGTTTAGTAATGAACGTGTTTCAATACTAGCAGTCATTCGAGTGTAATGTTTACTGGATCCTGAAAAAATCCGGTCTGTTCGAATTTGACATTCGGTTTTACCAATACAAACTGCTGTGGAATTACGCAAAAACGACCCATCCTATATTGACATTCGAAAGCCCCTTGAATGACCTTAGTAATTCGATTTTTTTGGGAATTACACTAAAACCACCCATCTTACATGGCAGACAAAAATGTTGAAGTCGGGGTCAAGTTGGGTGGCGGCAGACAGTGAGAGGCGGCTTTCACCGCCCCTCTTTGCTTGGCGTCCTAGGGCATGGCCCAGGTGGCCTAAAGGTAAATACGCCACTGGTAATAAGAAGTAACGGGTGTGTTTTCCATCCAGATTCCCATACTAGTAATCGGAACTAAGTTCGACTTGGCCGAAGAGAAGCAGAGAAAGAACCAGTACCGGCGGCTGGCGAGCAGCATCGCGGAGCAATGCGGCGCCGACGAGATATTCGTGAACTCGCACCTGTCGCGCTCGCTAGCGCCCGGTGCCAGCAACTCTGTCAAACTTACTCGCTTCTTTGATAAGGTGAGTTTCCTAGTTAACTGTGTAGGTATTAACATCATAATCACATCACAGGGTATTACATCCATTTTCGAAAAGTGTCTCAAATAGATTTTACAGTACAATAAGTACCATAAATTTATATTTTCGTAGGAAGGATATTTATGACTTTGTACTTTGGACTTGTAGGTCTTCTGAAATGAATTAATCGAATATTTTCTGAAATATCCGACTTCGGTACAAAACTCGGCATATTTCAAAAACTACGCGCTATAAAGACGACCTCTGTGGCGCGGTGGGCCAAGGTCTGCCTGCGACACAGGAGGTTGGGGGTTCAATAAAATAATATCTATGTATTGTATTATATTATGTATATCAGTTATCTAGTACCCATAACACAAGCTCTGCTTAACTTGGGGCTAGATAATGCTGTGTGAATTGTCCAGCATTATTTATTTATTTTATTTTTATTTAAAAAAAAAACTTTTTAAATGTGCTCTCAACAACACCAACAGTTATGCTCGACTATTTCACCATGCTGCCAAATCAGCCAAGCTGCCGCCGCCGCCGCAGAGACCTTCGTTCGCTTCGGTCACTCCGTTCAATAACGACGTATTAATGGCTTAATAAGCTGCCGTACTCAGGTCTCGTTATTCAAAACTTTTTATTTCTTTTCAGGTAATAGAACGTCGCTATTATTCCAGGGTGAGTCCGTTCACAGACAAAAGACGTATCCCACCGTACATAATGGCAACATCCACACCGCTGTCGGGTAATCGACCCGGTACGCAGTATATGAGTCCAAGGTTCTACCATATGGACTGAAGTGTTTTGTATTCGCTAAGGTATTGTTCATTCCATAAATATTATATTTATTGTTTTTATTTAGTTTTTTTTGTTAAACCTTCTTGAGGGCATCGTTCAAAATCAACACACTGCCGTCGGGTAATCGACCCGGCACGCTGTAGGTATTATGAGGCCAAGGTACACCACATGGACTGAAGGTGTTTCGTATCGCGCGCGCCAAGTCACACCGTCACGTCGAGCACCTTTGTTATATGGTTTACCTAAAATACATAAGCCTAATATTCCAATTCGTCCCGTTGTCTCTTACATAGGAGCACCAGCATATGGTTTGACTTGGCGCGCGGAGCTCGGAGTGGCAACATCTCTGGTGGGACTTTGCCGTTGTTGCTTGGCGCTCTCAGTGTTAAGGTCGAGTATTGTGGTGTCCTGATGATGTCTCGGGGAGAGACGAAACTAGTTGACGTCTTGCTTTGATAGGTATTTTTTCATTTTGTAGTTGGCGTCGTTTTTCTTCTACAACGCGGACTACATTTTGTTAGAACTTATCGGAGAAGGTTTTTTCGCGGAATTGTAACTAAATATTTTCATCCTTATATTTTGCAATAATGGATTTCCGCAAAATAACGCCTGAATCTATTATTTATAGTTAATGATTTACATCAATCGATTAAATTTTTTGATTATAATATAGTACCTACCTTACCTCTTCCATTCTGTCCTTTAGGTTTGAACAAACAAACCGTGTCAATTTAAACATTATAATCTCTTATACCTAATACATGTAGTTACATCGGTAAATCGTATATAGGCACATTTATAAAGCCCAAATGCGTACATAGTCGACCTGTAGCGAAGCGTCCTGTCCGTCGTTTGCGTGCAGGTTCCATGTCGGCAGCCAGGAGACTTGCCCGTTCCAGAAATCAGTAGCGGCCTGAAAGTATGAAAACTAAATTAGTATTATAACATACTAGCTACTGCACGCGGCTTCACTCGCTTTTTTCTGACATAAAATTAGTATGCCTTGGGACAAATGTTTTTATGATCTGCAGATAACTGTCTTGGGGTATTTCGGGTATTTTCTATGTATAGTAAAAATCTATGTAATATATTGTGTATATCAGTCATCCAGGACTCATAACACAAGTACTGCTTAGCTTAGGGCTAGGTGGATTGTCCAGCATTATTTATTTATTATGTCCGTCCCAGGGATACCTTCTACCTCCCTGCCATATTTCATTAAGATTCGTTCAGCCTTGCGCGTGAAAAAGTAACAGACAGACAGAATTACTAAACAATATAATATACGTAGACGTAAATAATATAATATATATTAGCGCGGATGATGAAGAAAGGGGAAAAAGAAAGGTTACTTAGTATCGCAATGCCAACAAAATTCAAAAATTAAGAAGTTAACAGAGAAATGATGTAAGTACCATGCTAATTTTACAAAAAAAAATCAAAATGCAACTGCTTGACTTTTTTAATAATATTTGTAGCCATTGGCACTCCGGATTATTTAGGTATTCTCACAATACCCGATACATCCAAATCTCAGCCAGTAACTGGCTGAACGGATTTGGATGTAGTGGGATAAAGAAACTCGCATACACATATATATATATACAATCACCCTGAAAATATTACTCTGCTTTTTTGGGGCAGTAGTGTATAAAAATGCCTTGAACCAAGACTATGAAAACAAACTGATACCAGCTAAATCTTTTGTAGTTTTAAGTAGGCCATTGATTAGACGCTAAGACAATAAATCCAAGCTTGTTTTAAAAGCTCTTCCTAAAAAGCTTGAGCTAGTTTCGCTCCAACTCGAAAAATAATAAATAAATTACTAAAGGTTTCTCCGTCGCTTCTTAAGTTTACATATCGACGCGACAGAAATTCATAATACCAATTTATTTAGAATTTGACCTTTTGAAAATGTACACTACAGCTATTGTATTGACGGGAATAAAGAGGTTTTGATTCTTTATTCTTGCTCAATACCTGAAGCGTAGATCTGATTACGGTGAACATGCTTTATTTTCTAAAATAATTTTTAAACGTTGCGTATTGTTGACGCTTTGAGATAGGATAAGATTGATGGATTTAATATCGTTACTTACAAAAGGAGAATTGTTCCACCAAGGTTTAGGGCTAGGGTTGGTGACGCCATCAGGGAAGAACCCGTTTGTACCGCCGACAGCCAGGTTCATAATGAGATAGAACTGAAAGAGAACAAAAATGGTGGTTTAAAGCCTTGCCTTTGAGGTTCTTATAACAATGTAGCTTAAACGCCGGTGGATTGGTTATCGCAGTGCAGGTGTTAAAAATACACAGACGTAAAGTAAAGTAGGTCGGCGCCTCGACCGCCATGTTCATCAAGCTACGCTAACTTTTATTTGTAGAAATTCGCCAAAAAATATAAGAATAAATGGGCTCCGCAGCAACATCAGCGGAGTCCCTCGAACGGCGAAAATACGCTAATCTTAAGCGTGGTCACCTATTTGAGCCGTTTGGAGTGAAAACCCTAGGTCCTTGGGGTCCTGGTGCACACGTAATATACAAAGATCTTAGAAAACTCCTAATGGAGTCCACAGGTGATCGGAATGCTGGCTTTTATTTCGGTCAACGAATTAGCATTGCCATTCAACGTGGCAATACTGCCAGTATTCTAGGCTCTGCCTTCTGGTGAAGGCCTAGGTTTTCAGGAAATAGATATGTGTCAATATTAGTTGTAATTGTTTTATTCTGTCAATGTTATTTTATTAATAAATATCTTTATTCAGGATAAAAAATGTTTTGTAACAATTCCGCGTAAAACCTCCTACATAACGCAATTCGCGTGCACCGTCCTTTCCACAAATTTTTATGCCATGTAATCATGTCTTTTACCTTCTTTGATTGCTTGGTATGTCATGCACGCGAATTGCATTTTGTTAGATTTCATCAGGGAAGGTATTACGCGGAATTGTTACTAAATATTTTACAATGGATTTCGGCAAAGTAACGCCAGAATCTTATATTCATTTGGCCAAACACAAAACGATGATTGTAAAATTTAACTATAAATTAGTTGTATAAAACCCGTAGCAGCATTGCTACGATGTAGCAACTTTGTCTATACACGTCGTAGCTGTGCTACGCGGCGTAGCAGTTATGCTACGTCGTAGCCGTAGCTGCTACAACGTAGCTTTGTTATTACATCGAGGACGTAGGTGTAACTACACCGTAGATTGGTTGCTTACTACGTCATAAGCAGAATAGACACGCAACGCTGGAAATGTGCTTGCTAAGATCAGGCACATTCTACGGAAATCGTAGCGATATTGAAGCTTGTGCGGTTGTTCTTTTGTTTTACCTTTTGATCGAAAGGCGCCATTTTGCTGCCGTAACGCCACGGGTTTAAGATGTTAGGGTTGCTGTTGAAGCCGCCGTGCGACCAGAAACCTCCGGCAGGAGGAGTGATACGACCTAGTTCTACGTCGTCGATTTTGAAGCTGATGAAATCTGAAAATAATTTAATATTATAAGAAAAATTTCAGTCTATCAGAACTTTTGCTAATTTCTGGGGACATTTTTCACGGACAAGTGTCTTGTGACGACTCTGAAGTCCGAAACAGAGTCGTGATACTCGTACTCTCATAGAGTTGTTAGATAACAATAGATAATGTAAAGACAACCTCTGTGCGCAGCACCCACTGCGCAAAGTAGCATAATGTATTGAGTATATCGGTTATCTAGTACCCATAACATAAGCTCTGCTTAGCTTGGGGTTATTTAGACGATGCTGTGTTAATTGTCCAGCATTAAAATAATAATAATAAATTGTATGGCTAGAAGTTACCAGTACCTACGCTCACTCGACCGCAGAGATCTTAAATGTCTATGGTAGAGCTTCAACCTTAAGGTGCACACGCACTGAGTGGAACTGAACTGCAGTGAAACTGCGCAGCACGACGGTGCGTCCAATCATCTCTTTATGAAATCGTATGAGTGTAAACGCGCTACGCGTCTACGCGTTAGCGGAACTGCGCTGCTTTTTTTTGCGATGTGTTCCATTTTGACGCGCAGTGCCGCGGCCGCGCAGTTCCACTGACGCCTAGTGACCGGCATAATACTATGTGTTTGAGTATTCGGGTATTAACTGGAAGAAATAATTACCAGGGGTCCATTCCAACTGATAGCGATGGAAGTTAGTGTCGTATCCGTTGGTGTTTCTCCTGACCCAATGGGCTCTCTCCCATCCGTTGAGTTCGGGGTAAGGCCCGTAGTGAAGGGTGGATCCGGCTTCCTAGGAACAGATTTATTTAGTTATTCGAAAGTACTTACTCTAATAGCAATGAAATAAAAGTTTATGAAAATTAATGCCCAAATATTAAGAATATGTTTTTCGTAATATTATGGATATGATACTTAGCATGGTAGATTTAACGACTAAAATTGATGAGCAGGGGCAATCGTTCAAAGCCAAACATCCAGTAGCCTGCGTTCTCTAGGGTTCAAAGGATATACCGCTTAAGTACAGAATAGGCGACTTGACTACTGCTGGGAAATAATTCTAACGTATTGTCTGATAAAAATCATGCAAAATGTAATTAATATTCTTTCTTCAAGGCCAGTCGTACTAAGAAATTAATAAAACCCAAAAATTTACGATCTCGACGGGATTCGAACCCGCACCTTCCCCTTCAGCGCAGGGTTGCTCTTTTTCCAACTAAGCTACGTGATCTTATCTAGTCGACCCGTAAATCTTTGGGAGTTCTTTCGGCACTTACGCCGTCAGCGCCACCTACAGAGGAAACAATGAAGTTATCCAATTCTGCTCAAAGACCAAATTTACATTTAGTTCTTTGACGAGAGGTTTTGCCGTTGCTTGATTCTAAGGTTTTTTTTGGGTTTTATTAATTTCTTAGAAATTACCCAGAGTACTATAATAAAAAATAAAAACCTTAGAGCCAGTCGTACTAGTTATAAAAACGAATTTTAAAGTTTGAATAAAATAATGGCGCGCCAAAACGATAATCACTGTCATGGCTCCCGTGCTCTGAGGAATGCCGTCACACGCCTCACCACACCTTCAAGAAGAACTCTTTGACACTGGATTGTAATAGTGTGCTGTCAGTAATCCAACTAAACGCAGAGCGTTTTCGGTCACGTGATCATACGAGTATATCAAAAAAATTTGTAATTTTGCTGCCGTTTTTTTTACCTAAATATTATTTTAATGTAGTCAAATAGCCTATTGATGTAAGTAGGGCAAGGTTTTTACGAGGTTATAAAATATTCAATGTTGTTAGTAGGTAATTTTGCTAGTATTTTTTCATAAGTTAAAAGAGGTAACAACATAAATAGTGGGATAAAACATGAATTCCTTACTTGTGTGCCAATGTGTACGCCATTCAGAAGCATGTTCCTGTTTCCGCGGGATTCAACCAGATCGATCTCGCCAGATGAAGGCCATGTGCCATAGCTGTTGTGAGCAGGCATCAGCCAGATTGCTTTAACAAAAAAGAAGAGATTTTGAACATATGAGATGGCGTATTCTTTTCATATTTCCCATAAAAACATGCCCGAAGACAACAAGGATGATACAATACAATACACTTTATTGCACACCACGAAAATAGAAAAAAGAATACAGGAAAAGATAGAAAAGAGAGTTGCACAATGGGCGGCCTTATCACTGAAAGCGATCTCTTTCAGAAAACCTTGGGATGGACACGAAGCAGCAGAGCAAGGAGAGGATGATTTTGACCAAGTAACCACTGAGCTGCGAAATGTGTTTACAGTTAAACTCTCCTTTTTTTCTTCTCCACCTTTCTTTGTGTAGTAGAATAAAGTATTTACATATACAACCAGTATCCAGCGGTCATTTGGGATCTCGAGCTTTCCATGGCGTAAACTGATTGAAAAGCTCTGTCTTACCTGGCCACAGCCAATCTCCAGCGGGCATTTTGGCGCGAACCTCGAGCCTTCCATAGCGGAAGCTGAACGACTCGACGGTACGGACGCGAGCGCTCTTTATCGGGTTCAGGATGTTGTTGGGCGTGCCTGTACGCTCGCAGCCCCACCATTGAGGGTTTGTGCATCTTGAAAAGAAATGAAAACATTTTATCGTGGTGTGTACCTCTGTACAATATAATTATCCATACTGATATAACAAATGCTTGCTTGTTTGTTACCTTTTGACGCTAAAATAACTGACCCTACTAGCTTAAAGGATGACTCACTCTAGACCGTGTCGGGTCCGAACCAGTGGGTTAGTTATCCAATAAACCTCACGCCTGATTTCGCGAAATATTAAACTAAGTTCAACTCAGACGAGCTCAAAAGTTTTCAAGCGATTTGGTTTAGGCACAATATGCAGACATCATTCACACTTAAAGCACAGATTGAATGTTGAGGTTATTAGTCGGACACAATTTTAAAAGTTAATACAAGTAGGCAGTACATGTACCTACTATAGCATTACTTAGAGGAAAACATTTTCAGTCGTCTTTCTATCTAGTTCTGTAGAAATAATGAACATAAAATAATTATAAATTGAACTGATAACTTCACGTAAAAGTTGAATTACCTGTCAGCAGGAGCTCCGCCCTCAATGTTCAAGTGTCCGTTGGTCAGGAACGCCTGACCGAACTGGTCAGAAGTAAGAGAAGGACGGATGAACAGTCGTCCGCTGTGTACGAAAGAGTTGGTGCGGTTATTGCTGTAGTACTGGAACTCCCAGTTCTGAAATTAGAAACAAGAGGTTTCATATTGGTTTTCATTATTCTTCATTCGCACACACTTCGGGAGGCTAGTTAGAGGGTAAAAACCAGCTGCAGAGTGCCCCAGATTATTATTACTCTACTTGGGATTGTGATTCATAGGTAAGTAGGTACATTAGGTACCTACTATGTACCGCGATTTATACAAGTAGAACTGGCAACAAAGAAGAGGTACCTATAGGTATGAAACCGGACAGAAGGTTCGAACATGTAAAAGCGCCAGTTCATCGATCATTGTGGTTTTATGTTTATAGACCATTTGTGAAAGCTTGCACCTGTTCATCTTGTTATCATCGACTGTTGGTAACTTTATAAGGTGGCATGTGTGTGTACTAAACTGAAAGTGGATAATTTAAGGCCCAAAAAGGATTACCTACAAGATTGTGAAAGCCTGTATTGTATAAGATGAAGTACTTATAAAAAATGGAAATCATTCTTACCCCACCCCCAGCTAGAGTATTCTCATGCTGCCATTTCTCCAGGTCGAACTCATCAAACTCGTCAGAGAAAATGAGGCTTCCGGAGCAGACGGTGGCAGGGGCATACGAGCCGCTGACAGTTGTCACACTGGGGGTGCACGCCGCGGCTACAGACGCGAGCGCCAATACGCTTGCCAACAATGCCCACATGACTCTGCAAGAAATGTGATGAAGTTAGCCGTTAAAGGAGCTACAGACAGCAGCTTATGTCGTGGCTGCTTCCAGGAAGACTGTAGGTAGAACACGTTGTGGTACATGCGCGGCCACAGAGGAGGCCAGAAAAAAGACGGAATTGAAGAGTCTCATTGAGGCTTCGACCCCGTCCACACCTACACAAAAGCTGAAACTAAGATGTCAAACTCCAAAAGTCCCGCTCCAGTACTCCAGTACTTCGTCCGGCTGGTTAGGGCCGGACGAAGTAAAGGCAAAGGTACAATACACTCCCATGCGAGATGTCAGTGCAGATCCCAGCTCCCCCACTTAGAATTAGACCATAAAGATAGCAAAAAGTGAGATGTCAAGAGTTTCCATAAGCGTTTAGCGCCAAATACTTTGTAGTAGGTAGGTACGCAGATACAAATGATGCAAGGTTGGCCTTCAGCGCCAAACCGATTTGTAGAGTGCTAAGGCTCGTATTATAAAAACTTGCTCAGTCATCGCTATATGCTGGAGTACCTAACGATTTTGTATAGCATACCTAAGCGTTACTCAAGCATAGATCAATCCGAAAAAGACCGAGCAAGCTTTCATAATACGCGCCTCAGATCCCTAATATAGAGAACAAAATTAGTAGGATAGTAATTAGTAGGGGTACAACTCATTCGAATCAAAACCCAAGAGAATTTTGATTCGAATGAGTTGTACCCATACCAAAAAGTGAAGTGGACAACTCATCCGCAGATGATTTTTTTCTCGGATGAGTTGTATTGTATCCTAACCCACATAAAATAGGTATCTTATCTACATAATAATCAAATAGTCAAAAGAATACTAATACAATAGTCAAAATAATGGCGCAGGCTTATCTTTATTAGCCATGCTGATGATTTTCAAAAAAGTAAGTATGTAGGTACTACCTTCCCAAAGTACCTACTTAATTTTTTGTTATTCCTTCCTTATTTTGACGTGATTTAATAAAAAAAATATAATTTAACTCACCTAGTTGAAGAAATATGGACAACTGCTGCACAAATATGTTGTGGTCGATTAATATAAGCAGGCTTCCATATCTAGGTACCGGATTTGCCTAAAATATTCTATCATCTGATCTTCGGAGCAGATAATAATTTGTCCGATAAGATTATAGTTGGTAAGCGAGGAACCACCAGCGAATGATTTCCGAAAATAACAATTTTCAACAGTGCCGAATCAACATGTTATTAATAGGCTACTTGACTACTACTGGGAAATAATTCTAACGTATTGTCTGATAATAAAAATAATGTGTAATTAATATTTCTTCAAGGCCAGTCGTATTAGTTATGAAAACTAATTTTAAAGTTTGAATTAAATAATGCCGCGCCAAAACGATTATCTCTGTCATGGCTACCGTGTTCCAAGCTATGACGTCACCCCGCCACACCACACCTAACTAGAAGAAATCATTGACACTGTAATCTGAGGATGTGTGACGTCACTTGCGATCCAACCAAACACAGAGCGTTTTCGGTCACGTGATCATGTATCAAAAAATGCGCATTTTTTGACATAAAAAAGGCATATTTTTAATAAAAATCACCTGATTACGCTTTGTTACGTTGTCACTGACTAGGATGAAAACAATTTGGAATTTATTTTGAATGTAGTCAAATAGCCTATTATTAAAAGCATTCTATTAACCAAAAAGAGTGGCCAAGAAGAGTGACCAAAAAAGTGGAAGGAGGAAAGGCAGGCCTTTGCCCTGCAGTGGGACCCCATATAGGCTTACAATAATAAGAAATTGTATTTTTTTATTTATGGAACAGACAACTAATACTTAAAAAGCATGGAACAATACAAAGAAAATCACAATCAAATAATAGAAACGAATTAGAACTAGTAGGTATTTACCTACAATTAAAACAATTGAGCTAACTGCAGACTATTGCGACTAATCTACAGGTAGCTCAACTGACCCATACCAATTCAAAAAAATGTATTAACAAGCGGCTCAGGTAGAGATAACGGATTATAGAGCACAGTGAAAGAAAAGTTTGTGCCGACCACATCTAGCGTGGTCTATGGGCCGGAACTTGATGAGCATTGAACAAGCAACCTCCTGCGACGCAGGAGGTTGCTGGTTCGATTACTGTGTGAATTGTCCAGCATTATTAACTTTATTTTTTTATTTAGAGTATTCATAATACTAGACCAAATAAGCACTTACGTACTAACTACTTAATAGCTCTTATCTAGGCATTATTTGATAATGCTCGAAGTTGTAGGCAGTAAATACCTTGATCAAAGTCTTCGCTTAGGTAATTAATTACGAATTAAAAATGGTGATCGCGTCGACCAATGATAATTGCTTACACTTCTAAGATAATTTAATGTAACATCCGAGTTATATGTATAGCTATTTAATAGGCTACTTGACTACTACTGGGAAATAATTCTAACGTATTGTCTGACGAAAATAATGCAGTGTTATTAATATTTCTTCAAGGCCAGTCGTCTTAGTTATAAAACGAATTTTAAAGTTTGAATGAAATAATGGCGCGCCAAAATGATAATATCTGTCATAGCTCCCGTGCTCTGAGCAATGACGTCACACGCCACACCACACTTGACACTGTTATTTGTAATAGTGTGACGTCACTTGCGATCCAACCAAACGCAGAGCGTTTTCGGTCACTTGATCATAATATATCAGAAAATTTATAATTTTAATCCCGTTTGTTTTTCCTTAAAAAAGCATATTTTTAATAAAAATCACCTGATTACGCTTTGTTACGTTGTCACTGACTAGGATGAAAACAATTTGGAACTTATTTTTAATGTTGTCAAATACCTTATTATAAAAAAGAATTTTTTTTAATGTAATGTAAAATAACTAATGTACTATTATGACCTTCATGAATTTTATATTTTCCAGACAGCAACCGCTAGTCACCCTGTACTGCTTAACCCGTATGCGGGTAGGCATTCAAACCTTACTTAGGTTTGAATGCCTAGGTGGAATGCCAGGGTGACTAGCGGTTGCTGTCTGGAAAATATAAAATTCATGAAGAAATTAATAAATCCCAAAAATTTACGATCTCGACGGGATTCGAACCCGCACCTTCCCCTTCAGCGCAGGGTTGCTCTTTTTCCAACTAAGCTACGTGATCTTATCTAGTCGACCCGTAAATCTTTGGGAGTTCTTTCGGCACTTACGCCGTCAGCGCCAATTTCTTAATTTCTTAGAAATTACCCAGAGTACTATAATAAATAAAAACCTTAAATTCATGAAGGTCATAATTAGTACATTAGTTATTTTTATCCTTTACGATAAAATATCCTAGTATGACCGACTTCTAAACTACCTATCTATTCTTGCCCTAGCTTTTAGTGGTAATATTATTTTGTTTGTAAGCTGCTTACAATGTTATGTACTTAGACTTACTCAGTTTGTTTATGTCAGTAGTTATATTTTATCTTTATCTTCATGCCAAATGTGTGGCAACCACAGACATTGTACTATTATAGCTGCGCGCGGCGCCCAAATCTCTGTGGTGGCAACACGGTTCGCTGGTGACTTTTAAATAAGATTAGAATCGTCATCATCATCAGCCTATATTAGTCCACAGCTGGACATAGACCTCCCCTAATGAGCGCCATAGCCAAGATTACAATAAGTTTCATTAATAAAGAAAATATGAATACAAAAATACCTGCGCGTAAATAGTTAACAACACGCTAATTTAATTGATATAAAAGTGATGTGATTTGTGGTAAAACTTCATAATAGGTACCTGCGTCTTTTTAAACGGCTTGATTATAATGTAAAGTTCAAAGTAATCAAATAGAGCTCGAGTACGGAGTAACCTTTGATCGTGAGTGAAGGTACCTACAATTGTGATAAGGTTAATCCTATTAGCCTATTACATCTATAGGCGTGGATATATTATGTGAATTGACGTGGGTTACTTTAAACTTTTTTCTCCGCTATCTAGATCGAAAAGCTTCGGTCAAAAAATATAATAATGTATGACGTATATTATTATAATTATATGTATATCAGAAATAATTATGCAAAGTACTATCTGTTTTCTTAGTTATCTATAACCGATTTTCTCCTAAACTATCAATCACAAGATTTTTTTATTGTCATCACCGCATTAAATAATACAATAGCAAGGGAACCTTTGGCTTATTTTTAATAATAATAATAATACTTTTATTTCAGACCACAAAGAAAGAAACTTAATTAGGGCCCATACAATAAATACCTTATAGACTAACATAGATAGAAACATTTAAAATTAACCGAGTCATCGACGCTCCGATGACGCACGCGCGGCAATTTGGCAATTTTTGCAAACAAACGTCCTTATTAATAGATAATCAACAAAAACTTGATTTTTGCGCTTACGCCGCTCTGCTCTGTGTCGCTCCTATAAACTCGAAATCCTTATGCATATCCTTTTCACAAAATGGCGGCATTATATCGCCCCCGTAAAAGAAATGTAACTTAGTATGTGGGTAAAGTAGAGATTGACTGTAAATAATTTATGTAAATGTGAAAAATAAATAAGACTTAGCTTAGGTATATAAATTGCTCTACGTTCGCAAGTGTAGAGGGTTACAAGAGAATAACTTTACCAGATTAGGTGACTGACTAGATGCAGAAAGTGACGTCATAGAGGGAGACGAAATAGCGAAAGTGACTAACTGATCAACGCAACCGAATTGATCTTTGGATCAATGAAAAAAGAGATCCCCTTCGGTAATAGATCAATGGATAGACCACGGAATACAAGAGGGACTAAATGGTTTTTGCTCTTTGGTATAGAATAGATTAATGTTTGGATGGGCTTCTTCCTGTATCGAAAGGGTTTTTTTTATTAAAACTTAAAACATTATATAATTTTGGATTAAACTTTATATTTTTTATTTTTTCTGTATAATCTGTGAAATTAACATGATATCGTAATAATATTGACCACATAACCTTAACATGCACAAAATATTATCGCGTATCACAGTCGCGGATTGGAAGATTTCTGGAAAATTTGTGATATTATCGCGATTCTGTGGCCTATTATAGGTACTATAGTAATATCATGATAATATCGCGATAGTATTAAACGCATAGAGTTAATATAGTACTAGCTATAGAGAGAGTCTATGGCCTATTCCTCCCAATGCCCTGCGTAGCCAGGAGAACTACTCTATGCGTGTAATATACCCCATTGATTTATTGTACCGAAGGGGATCTCTTTTTTCATTGCCTGTTCCTACCTTTTTTTTGTGAGCAAGTAAAACAATTTGGCATATGTCAGATGTTTCATCAAAAAGTGACACAAAATCAAATCATCCTACCGTTACCTACGCAGTTATTTTAGTATACCATGACTTTCCATTTAACATATAATATTATGAATTGAATATTTCGACTAAAAATAAGAAAATGGCTAAATTTTTGAGTAAAACCTAAACAATAAGTATACGAGAACCTTGCAATGTAGCAGGGTAAGTTTTCATCTATTTAGGACCATGGTCCAAAAACAACTGACATTAAAGGTTCAGTCCGCAGCCTCGCACGCGTTCTTGGGAATAAAATGTGACCCATATAGTACTCCAAACATAGAATTTTGTATGTGCAAAATTTTAGCCCGATCCATTCAGTAGTTTTGGCGTTTACTTCGGCCAAACATCTTTACAACGACACTACTGACAAAATTTTACTTTTATAATATTGGATAGTAGGATTACTTATTAGGATATAAGTAAGATAGGATAGATAAGACAGAATGACGAATACAAGGTAACAATATTTCATTTTTATCATTGCAGATGGCATTCAAATTGTTAACAAAACGCTTTTGTTCCGCCACAGCAAGGTTCCCAGTGCAAAATGTACGCTTTAGCGGCCCTCCATTCTCTCATGGTGAACCGCATGAGCGTTTCTTTCCACTGCCGAATCATTACCCAACAGTATTCAAAACTGATTCTGTTAAATTAATACGTAGTATTCAACAACCGAAGACATCCGAGACCCAAAAGCTACTCCCAACTAACATAAATAATCACATTTTAAAAGGTCTTCCAAAGTCTTTCTTATTTCGACGAGGAAAAGTCGATCCAAAACCCAACAAAGATAGCCCAGAAGACAAAAAGAAACCACGCGTACCAAAACTTATTTTAATTCAAAATCCATTTACTTGGTTGATGATAAAAATTGATTTTAGTGTTTTAAGAAATATCTGGGATCCAGACTTCGAAGAAAAATCATTTAAGTCAGGAACCAAACAGGTGATTATTTATTTAATTTTGGTTAGCTGTGCCAGATTCCAGCAGCGCGGTCCGGTCAAGTGAACACGTAAATTGGGAGCTCAATTCGCATCAAGCAGAAAATTGGTATATACGACCAATAAAAATTAAAAAGTCCCCATCGATACCACAAGTGCAAAAAAAACAAGGATCAAGTTTCCAATAATAGGCTTTTTGAATATTGCAGTCAAGATATTTCAGATTTTCTACAAACATGATCTCAACACTTCTTAAAATCATGATTTTTGAGATATTTCAATCGTTACAGGACTACGCAGGATCGGCCATTGTGGTGATTTTTTAGGAGAGACTGGACTTTCGGTTGTGCGCCATCCGCCGACAGCCGACAATCTACTGTTGCTGAAATTTTTCAACTCTATTTACAAAATATTGTATTCTCATTACAGGCCATTTCAAAGATAACAAACGTCATAAGCGAAGGTCAATTTACGGAACTTAACGGGCTACTGACAAAACCTGCTCGTTCTAGTCTTATGAGAGAGCTTGACCGCAACTGGAGCGACAAGCAAAGATCGTTATTAGCTCTTAAAAGTGACGACATACAAATCAGTTCGCCTAGGAAAGTGTACTTTATAAGGATAGCGGGTGAGTTCTTTAAGCTACAATTGACGGACCAAGCAGATGGCTCTTCGGTCCCACCCGAATTTATGTTTGTGGTAGTCTTTAGCACAAACGCTAGGAGTACGCTCTACAATTCACTGCCCTGCCCCGCGCCCATCAAAGTTGGACACATAGTACAAAAGGGAAAAGTGTTGCTTTGAAATTTAGGCGAAAATAACACGTCATTAGGTATTATCGGCAACATCCTGCGCTCAATGTCGCCATAACCGTCGTACCTTGAAAAGTTGCAACCAGTGGAATTTATGGCGATACAACTACCATTTAGAAACACACAAACCACAAAACCACAAAAAATTATAAAATAAAAACTTTAACAAAAAAATTAAGCCGCCCTTAATTTCTCGTTAAATCGTTAATTTTTTGACGTTGGTTTGCTAACACCAATGAATCAAAAAATGAAGCTTTGTTAAATCATGTTTTACAAAAACTTGATCCGCTCGTTTCGTAAGATCAATTGAAGAGTTGCAAAGCAAAAATTTGCCGGATCAGTGAAAAATCAACCAAAGATGCACAAAATCAGGAAGACGTCGAGAAGGCTTTACGTCATCAAATTTTAAATTTGTTGAGAACAGAATTTTTTTTTAGCTTTTCAGTTTTTTCGGTGGTTATATTAGCGGTAGTTGTGTCGCCGTTTCGCCATACCTCCTGGTTGCAACTTTTCAAGGTACAAAGGGTTATGGCGAAAGTTTTTATTAAAATAAAAGTTTCCGCGCGTTCTCCTGAAATGATGAGGATGAGGCTCGCACAGGACCGAGTTAACTGGCGTGTAAAAGAGAAGGCCTATACTCAGCAGTGGGTGTCAACGGGCTGATGATGATTATGACTCCTGAAATGGAAAATGAAAGGCAGGATAATTAGGTAATCGAACCAAGTATAATATATCTCTGTAGTTGCACGTATTCATTATCTCCTATTTTTAACCACCTAGGTCTGATAAGGAAATATACCTAATACCTAATCTGCTTTGATTACTGAGATTTAAAAACAAATGTTGCAGATAAGAAGTACTGCGATGTCGATATGGCTTTCTTGGCACTAAAATGGGCCCCATTAAACAGTATAGAAGCTCTAATTTTCACTGAGATATTTGCGAGATTTCACAGAGAGTATACCCCACACTGTATTCCTGAATGGACCGTCGCGTACTTTAAAGTTACTCGTTTCGAAGTCTTGAAAAGGTAAGTCCTTTTTGGTATCTTTACTATATATCGATTTGATTACCTAATACAAACGTGCAGTAGGTAACCAATTATTATTTGTTTACAGGAAACCAAAGTGAAACTGATGAAATGTCTCACGTCGAAGGGCCAGAATCCAGTCCAAAGAAACATTCATAAACGATTTACTCATCCCATGAGCACACATTCTGAGTTATTCGGTGTGTTGAGGTTGTTGATAACTGAAAATTTCCATTTTATAGCAAGTAAATAGTTTTATATTTTAAATTTTAGGATAAGGTGGGGTAAATCGGACTGTTCAAAGACATGCCGTTAGTGCTTCTCGCTGTCGGAACCATAAAATTACTAAGATTTTCTTAAGTTTGTTATGGTCGATAAATCTACTTATCAATAAATTAGTGATAAATCAACGATAAGTCCATCAGAAGTCGCAAACATTTTTTCGATGCAAATTTACGTCATCATGTAACGTGAAAATACTTGGGTACCTTAAAATGTCATTATGATAAAAAAGGATTACCCCTAACCCTAGAACACTCAACGAAATTTAAGCACGTCTCAAGTGACGTGAAACCTTCATTTTTATTGAAAACTCAAAAAATCGCTCAAGACGTGTTTAAATTTTAGTTTTAGTAGTGTTTAAATTTTATTCGTTGCGAATTCTATCCTTCAGAGAAACTCCGAGCATAGCTCTCTCCATAGCTCGCTGGGTGACTTTAAACTGGTGGACCAACCCTACCGTGAGTGCCCACGTCTCAGCTCCGTAGGTCATAAAGGGTAGGACGCACTGATTGAAAACTTTTGTTTTCAAGCATTGCAGTATGGATGACGAGAAGACTCGACGCAGTTTTCCAAACGCTGCCCAACCTAGCTGGATCCTCCTCTTGGCCTTCTTCTCGAAATTGTTTTTACCCAACGGATGACGAGAAGACTCGACGCAGTTTTCCAAACGCTGCCCAACCTAGCTGGATCCTCCTCTTGGCCTTCTTCTCGAAATTGTTTTTACCCAACTGTAGAATCTGCCCAAGGTAAGTGTACTCGGAAACAATTTCGAGAAGGTGGCCATGTACGACGACCGGTCCCGGAACAATGTGGCCATTGATCATGACCTTGGTTTTCTCCAAGTTCACGCCAAGACCGATGCGTCGCGAGGCTGAAGCTAGGCCATCCAGCATCCGGTTTAGCTCCTCCGGCGACTCCGCCATTAGGACTATGTCATCAGCGAATCGCAGGTCTGAGATGTAATCGCCGTTTATGTTGATGCCCTTACCTTTCCAGTCCAGCGTCTTAAACACGTCCTCCAACGCGTTTGTGAACAGTTTCGGGGATATAACATCCCCCTGTCTCACTCCTCTGCGCAATTGGATGGGTTTAGACTGCTGGCCCTGTACTTGGACACTCATGGTGGCGGCTTCGTAAAGACATCTCAGCACCTCGATATAACGATAGTCTACTTGGCATCGCTGTAAGGATTCCAGAACAGCCCAGGTTTCAAAAGAGTCAAACGCCTTCCCGTAGTCCACAAAAGCCAGACACAGAGGCTGATTATACTCTTCGGACTTCTGTATAATCTGCCTCACTGTGTGTATGTGGTCTATGGTGCCTCCGCGAAACCGTCTAATTTGTCTCTTACATATTTTTCAAAATAAATTTATAATGGATCAATTTACGAAATTATGCTTTTTACGAAGATTTAAACATTTCTAGGTACTTTAGTCTAAAATTTTACCCTCAATAACCGAACATTTGAATTGCCCCACCTTACCATACCGTATTTGATAAACATTTAAAGTCTTTCAAATTTCATTTGACTTAATAAGCATTGCCAATACTAGTAAGTAGTGCCAATCAATTAATATTTATTTTTATCTGATCATCCTAATAAGCAACATTTTTTCTGTAAGTATATCGATACTGTCAGCATTATGCGGGCGCAAAAATATCTACCACCAAGACTGGTCTTAGCTGCCTAAAATAAGTTTCGATAAAGCAGTTGTTTTCTGATAAATATATGTTTTTCTACGTACTTACTTTTTTCATTTAATATAACAGACGTGGCGGCATATGCAAGGGGCATATAATAATAATAATAAAACATTTATTTCAGGCAACGTTAGTCTAGTACAGGATGTAAAATACTTAAAAACTACGGCCCATATAAAATATACACCTTATTCTAACATACATAAAATATATACCTATTTACTACCACGTAGAGTCGGCGACGCCGCCACGTCTGTTATACTTGTCGGCGGCCGCCCACGTGTATTAAGGATGACTCACGCTAGACCGTGCCGGGTCCGAGCCGAGTTTCGGCCATAGCACGGTCAACTAATTACTACATATATTTGTATGAACATACACGCTATACCGAGCGGCAACCGAGTGACGGCCGAGCAACGGAAAACGAACGAGAAGTCGGCCGACACGACACTCGGCTCGGACCCGGCACGGTCTTGCGTGAGTCATCCTATAAACTTGTAACTACTCCGGCAGTCGGCGTCTTTTAAAAATACAAAATAAGCTTACCTATCTCAATTAAAAGTATTGAAACTACTCTTATAAAACGTTCCATTAAAAACTGTCACTAAACTCCATCCTGTAGCGTCCAAGGCGAGGACCACCTCTCGCAAAGGGGTTTTCTCATGTCGCGTTCGTCAGCAGATTACGCTCGCGTTCTAATTTCACTAAACGCAATACTATTGATGGTGTTGGGGTAGTATAGGGGTAGTAGATTGAACGAAAGTTTGAGCTTGCGAGCTTATTTTATTGTCACGCAATGGCGCAATGTCATTTCCTTGCAACAATGCAGCGTGTAGGCGTGCGTAGTATTGTGCGATATTTTTCGCACCTACATTGATCGCGAGTCGCGCGCAAGAAGAATTGAAAGCAAAAAAATCCAAAAAATAAAAACCTTTCGTGAGGTTTAAGATTTTTTTTCTGAACAATATTACCAACACGGCTTCAGCCGAAACTTCGTCGTCAAACATGTTCGGACGAAAAAATTGACGCAAATAGCTCGTAAATTTTTAATTTTATGATATTGAAAGTCTGGATTCAATGGGGTACCTACTCAATATTATTGCGCATTAAAACTATTGCGTAATATTATTGTATGGTCTGTAGGCCGCCTAACAATGGTATCGTCTCAGAATGACACATTTTGGCATTTTACCTTCGATGAAAGAAACTACAGATAGAGGGACGCGTGTCTAAAGTGTCAAGGTTGAAACCATTATATTTATATCTTCGTGTAAATAGCACCGCACACACTATTAAGAGTTCCTTTCATGTATGAACGACTAAGCGGCGATACCATTGACATTGTAGTAAAGTGATTGGTTAGAAAAATTCGCCCCTAGATCATACAAAACAAAGTCCAATTCAGTTACATTCAATTTTATAAAAACGCAAACACAACACTTCTATAAGTCTAAGAGCAACCTGTATGGGTTCTCAAGGTAATCTTTTATTTGATTCGAGAATCTTGCCATAGTGACTCCGTCTATCACCCTGTGGTCCGCTGACCAGCTCGTCGATAGTAAATGTGCCTTTGTTACGTTGCCGGCTGAGTCAAACCTTGGTAGAACCTGATAAACAGAAAATATTTGAAGAGTAGGAGAGTTACCTGTGTCTAAAGATAATAAATATGGGGACGTTTTATTATTATTATTTTTCATTACCTGTATTTTTCCTAGGGCACCAATTGCTACTTGAGGAGGGAAAATTATAGGTTTCGTGTACGTGCCTCCGACCTGAAAATCATAACATTGTAAACTTAAAAAAAATTGTTGGGTTTTATTTATACATCTCACGTGACGTAATTATCTCATTCTGTCTATAATGGTTTAAAACCTTTTTTTACATATTTTACAAGCTTGTGCAAGCTTTTGAAATCTCGTTCGCGTCTATGTGCGAATTGGGTGCGAGATCCGAGATCAATATAATAAACCATAGTCGGTATAAAAATTAGGTAAGTACTCACAATTCCTATGTTAGAAATGGTAAATGTTCCACCGGTGAGATCATTTAATCCAAGTTGTCCCTTGGAGCCCTTTTCCTGAAGACTGTTGAGTTCTCTTGCTATCTCTAAAACGGTCTTGTTTTGGCAATTCTGGAAAAGACATCAACATGTAGGTATGTCTGCAATCGTATAAATCTTGTATTTTACTGTAGGTAACCTATTCGATTTTGAGGATGCTTGCAGTCATTAAGAAAAAAAATACCTTTATGACAGGGACCACTAAGCCATTTGGAGTATCCATTGCAAGTCCAATATTGTGACTAGCCTTATAGATAATGTTTTGGCATGAACTGTCCAGACTGCTATTCAGGATCGGATACTGGGTTAAGCTAAGTGAAGCTGCTTTTACGATAATTGGCATGTAGGTTAGCTTGACTCCTCGTTCTTCTGCCAGTTTCTTAAGCGCTGCTCGAGCTTCTATTAGTTTAGTAACGTTGTATTCGTCACTGAATACAAAATGAGGAATTTTCTGAAAACAGGATATTGATATAGCATAAAAAGTCAATAATGTTTCAATCGGCTGCTTTAATGGCATTGTATATGAAATTCCTTAACTACGGTTTGCATAATTGTTTACTTAGAAGCGTGAACTGATTTTTGTTTCTCTCTCTTACCATTGCTTCTGTCATGGATTTCACCATAGCCTTTGTAAATCCCGTTACAGGGACAATTCTATCTTCTATTACAATTTCTACTTTGGCGTGCGCTTTGGCTACTGGTATCTCCACCGCTCTCACACTGGTTGGGTCTGGGAGTTCGTTGGTTCTGTCTGAATCTATATTCAAATGTGAAAGCATATCTTCTTTGAGAATTCTTCCATTCCTCCCTGTAGACTTTACGGTGCTTAGATCTACCTGAAATTTTCAATTTATTTTGAAGTGCCATTGAATTATTTTTTTCCTAAGAGTAAATTTCTTCCATTTACTTTATACTGCGCGGCAATTCTTCTGACTGCAGGAGTCGTCAATACTTTTACTCTTTGGGTCTTCTCGGTTGCAGTCACTTCATTAGCACTAACATCTTTTTGTACATCAGTCTCTGCGTTACCTGTAAAATATCTAAATGTTTAGGTACAAGGTGTGGCTGGGCTGGTCCTATTGTTTCATATAGTATAATCATTTTATTGTGTTGGTTGGTGTATTATTCATCACATCAGTATCAACCTTTTTTTTTACTGACCCTTTTAATCTTTTCGAGTTAATCTATTATTTACCAATGTAGGCTTAATTAGTATAACTTTTTAAACTATCATGGTTATTAACATAGAAATCATTTAAAACGGGATATTTACCATGATACGATTCAAAAACTCAAAAATCTAATTATGGTAAATATCCCGATCTAAATTATTTCTATATAATTAGTATTTCAAATATTACCTTCTTCACCATCATCTTCTACATCGATATCAACGAGTGGTTGTCCAACAAGTGCCGTTTGGTCCACAGCAGTGTACAGTTTCTTGACTACTCCATCGTATCGACTCGTTATGGTTACTGCTGCTTTATCACTTTGTACTTCGCAGATATTGTCGAATTGCTGAACCTTATCTCCCACCTTCACGAACCTGAAATATTCAATTTTGTTTTAAAACGGAATTCTCTAAATTCGTAGTTATAATGGGTACTTCTGATTACTGATCTGTAACAATTAGTTTTATTTGCTATGCGATTATTAACTTTGTCATTGATTTATATTGCTATAGTTTTTAGTTATCTCCATCTCCTCCTCAGCAGCCTATAATGGTCCACTGATGGACTCTGGCCTCCCCTTGATAATCGCCTTATTATTTTGTTATCTACAAACTACCATTTAATTGAGTAGGTAAACTTATTTAACATCTTACCATTCCTTGATAACGACTTCTCGAATGCCTTCACCAATATCCGATAGTTTAAAAGCTACGATCTTATTGCATGTTTGGCTTATATGTAATTGTCTTGTATTATATTGGAGACTGTTTCTTGATTTCTGTATCAAAATACTTGATCTTCTTTCCTGAAAACAACATCATTGAATGATTGCTACATGGTTGGATACATCATTGAATCATTGCAGGGACATTGTATATGTCCCTGCCACGATAACTCAATAGTGTGGTCCGAGCTTTACTATAATATTTTGAACTCCACTAACATTGCTGATGCATACTGTGGGTGCATTCCTCTGATCCATTACGTATAGTAATGTTATGATCTCCATACTGACAGAACTTGATAAGATTTGTAAATTCAATTTAGTTATCTTATTGCTAGGAACGTTTAAGATTGTTGTGTACATTCATTAATTATCTAATCAGAAAATTATGACGATTGACACCTAATCACGTCCGAGCAAAACTATTGGAACATTACATCATCAAAATTACTATACAAAAATTACTATACAAAGTATTTACGTACTTGATGTATTTGTAGGTAGCTACCGCTGTAATTTTGTGCGAGGTTATTTATTGTAAGCATTTAGACTTTGATTGTTTGGTAGCATTGTGAGAAACAGAGTAAACTTGAATAATAATGAGCTCTTGATTCTAACACAAGTGGAAAAGACGCGAATAACTTGTTATTTTGGTTGCATCTTTCAAATATTACTTAAAACTAGATACATCTTTTAAAAATGGATAGTTTACCTACTTATCCAAACACAGGCTTAGTAGTACACAGGGTAGGTACCTCTTATTCAGCTAAGTAGGTGTTAAACTTGTAAGTGCCTATACCTATCAACTTATTTATTTACATCATTAGTTCAATTAAGTTCTTAGAACAAATTGATACTTACATTTTGTATAAAAATGCATATTTTCCGGCTTCTATTCAAACATCTCACGTTCAACAAACACTTTCTTATCAACATCGCCATTGTTGCCAACCACGTTTACAATAAATATTAAAAACTAAATCAGCTGTACATCGGGAAACATATCGCGGTACGCACCGCGCAAGCGACTGAATGTTGTTTGACCTTATTATCAGCGAGGCACGGCAATGATTAGCATTTTAAAAGAAATATACATTATCATACTATCATTTCGTACGAGCAACGTCACTGCGTTTGTTATTTATTCATGTTAGAAAGTGCGCGTTTGTGCGTCTCACTCGTTGCAATACTTGTATTACAAGACGGCAACTGAGCCTCGGTAATGTTAGAGCGGAAAGCATTGAGATTGAGAGTACTACCTATTAAAAAGTGTTCGGTCATTTGCCTTTGCTTATTAGCAAACTTACTTCTTACTTCAGTTATTAAAGTGTGATGCTATGGCTAGTCATAGCCTTGGAAAGGGTATCATTTAAACGGTCAGCAGATAAAGGCGGTGTTGGTCAGCCCAAATAGTTTTTTAGCAGATTTTTCCGGCTGATCAAATATTTAAAATAAATACCAATAAATTTACTCCCGGAACTTGAGACTGTAATCTTTACCTTTTTTGGGAACCTGCCAACTGGATTTATCTATTATTATATATCTAATATCGGTGTGTCAAAAAATATAATATGTTTGTTTGTGTTCACAGGAGTATTTTAGCATGCATATGGAATACACCATACTTGTATAAATTTTATCCTATAAATTTTATCCATGCATCTTAATACACTAAAACTACTTATAAGCAAAATTAGGAAGAGTTGACGGATAGTTAAAATTGTAGGTAAATGGACAAAAATTAAGAGTAAACAATAAGCAATTCGTTTTATTAGAGACGTAATAAACATGTTATAATAAAGTGAATTATACAATAATAAACATTGTTGGTTTGTTTATTGGTTATGTCTTGAAATGCATGATAAGACAAAATGATGCAAATCAGAGGTTCTTTTCAAACATTACATAATGGGTAGATATACCATAATAAATACTGATCTGGCAGTTATAGAGCCAATAAGAAAATAGAAACGTATACGTAAAGCTGTGAAATAACTTTTACAGAGATTAGACACTGAAGGTTCTAAAAAATCCAACTTACTTAAAACGGTAGTTCCATTGGTGTGGTTTTCTTTTTAAATGAAGTCATGCTTCCTAATTTCTGCGTCATTGCAATACTACTTTTAGTAGATTCAAAAAACGTATTCGATAAGATTTATATTAGATAAGATTTATGTAGGTACAGAAAAACATATACCTAGGGACTTGTCAAAATATTTATTAATATTGCTCTGAGCAAATTATGTAACGTACCTACACATTTCATAATTTGCTTACCGAGAATAGTATTTGAAGATTTGCTCCCAAATTTCGTATAAATAACTGAATATAAACAATATATTTCTTATAACATTTTAGCCGTAAGAAAGTAAGAAGAAACCTGCACAATGTCTAAGTTTATGTAAAATTAAACATAGGTTATTTAGTATGTTATGTTTATGTAGACTAAATTACATTACGTAGCAATAACTGCCATAAAAATTATTAACAATGGCTTGGAAGCGTTTAGGAAGAAAGACATGAAAGAAATGGAAGACTGTGTAGGTACTTGTTAGAATTTCTAGATTATGTTTTGTATATCAATTCCTGTATGGGTGTTATAAATGGAATAGGAACCTAAAAATATTTTTCAGAAGCTGGAAGTCGTAATAATAAAACCTACCTAATATAATAATAGCATAATTATGTTAAACATCGATGCATTGACAACATAAAGTGTGCAAAAATTACATAAAAATAGCTTACCTACTTGTATTTTAGAAGCACATGGTGAATTAATTTGTAAAGACGATATAATCTTACCAATGTAACATTTCAATTCTAGGTGTTATTCAGTTATCAAAATTTCACTAGCCTTTTACAATGTTATTAAATTACATCAAAAGAGCAAGGCCAACATTTTCGTAGATTTGCAAAAAACGTTAGGAAACAGTGAGATTTTGCAGTAATGTAGTTTGATGACACCAAAAAATTCAGGAAACTAGGCAAAGTAGGTATTTCTATGATACAACATCACACTATTCACTTAGAGTATCTTGCAGTTAAAACCGACGAGGACTTTGATGATGACGATGATGGATACGTTTCTAGTAAGAACAAATGTGTACGACTCTACAGAGGTAATGAAATGTTGCCCACAATTATTCTAGGTACACCGAAGATAGTTTTCTAACGAGACGAGACACGACGAAGAACGATATGTATTCGTAAGAGATTTCGTGCAATGTAAGCCTGACAAAATATTAAGAAATAATTTAAGGTGGATGCGAACATCTAAGCTCCCGTACAAAGGAGCCCTACCTATTCATTTGCATTTACACTCGTTATTGCATTTACCATGAAAAAGCACCCTTTGTTGCAATGAAATTTTGCATACATAATCTGATAAGAAATAGCTATGATGATTATGTATATCTACTAACTAATGTATTGTAACTACGGTTCAAAACAATTTTAGTTTTTCAAAATACATACCTAATCATCATAAAATAACAGCCAAAATACATAGAAATAAAATTGCGAGAAGAGATTTTATTACTTTCGCTCTCATTTAATGATGATTTTGTTTTTGAAAAATTGATCGCTGCTATCATAGTTGTTTCTCATCCGATAATGTATGCAAAATTTCATTAAAATCGGGGACGTAGTTTCCAAATGAATTGAAAGTACGTTTGTATGGGGGCTTGGAAGTTCGCACCCACTTTGAAACTCGTCTCTGAATCATCTGGGAGCAAACGCTACACTGAATTGCTCTTTTGTTTTTAAAATTAAAATCTATTATAACAAAACAAAACGTCTGAAACCGTTCACCAAAAAATTGGGTAAGATGTGAACTTTTTTTTTTCATTTAGATTAACACCAGAAATTAATCTTGTAGAAAAAAACGTAGGTGTATCATCAGGCATACATTGCACGCCTCTGAAATTTTCGTTACAGCCGATTGGTCGACAAAGTACAATAAATACGAACATACGAACACTACTTGCCCGTCTAGTCTGACACCGTATACGCAACGAAGCCACAACACCAACTAAACACCAAAGTGAACAACAATCAGGAAACTATTGGTGTATAGACACTTATATCGACTAAACAAATGACAATGCTTATATTTATACAGTAAAAGCTCGGCTCTTAGAGTTAGGTATGATTTAGATAATTATTTAACAGTACAATTCCAAAATATGCTTTGTTTAGAGGTAATTGGGAAAGAAAGTATCTAATTGTAATATTGCTTCATATTGAGGTTATTCGTTTGTTCGTTAGCCGTAGTTACAGTCTCGGGCTATAAGATTTTGTGATGGTCACTTTAACCATTAAGTTTGCTATAAAAGCCGTTTATTTTGACTTTGGGACCTACTAATAATCATATCCTATTGCTCCGTTCAGTAAATCTGAATAATTGTGCAATTCCTACAAGGAAGACTTATTTTATTACACAAGCTTATTAAACAGTTTATTTTAGATAAAAGAAAAAAGTATATCAGTCCAATCAAAAATATTAAGTCGAGGAGCGAGCGTGAAAATATTTACCCTTTACTGATTTACTTTAGTTTATATTTTTTTACCACACTAGTAACATTAATATTTTATCACGAATTTAACACATCTTAACATTTATAAACAATTAATTACCTTAACATTAAAATACTTTTAGAATTTCAATTTATCAATTGCTAAAAAAAATTAGGTGTAGTCTTAAATTATATTTATACAATTTTATATACTATCAGTGTTTTCTTTATAGAACTAGTCTCGCTCATTTGTTTTATACCTAATGCACTTTTTAGTGTCTTGTCGAGTTTATAAACTCGGTCTTCTGAAGCGTGCACTTCTCTACAAATTAGTCACTTTATCAGACCACGGCCACTGTTCCTATCACTGTGTTTGTCACGATATCACTTGTCACTGCAGCTACTTCTAAATCAGGCGAAAAATAGCTGCAAATAAACACAGCAGGGTTGTATAGATACTGGATTAAAGGCTTTAAGCTCAGAAGTCCGTGGTAGGTAAAATCTCGTGTCATGGGGAGTCATTTGTCTCGGGAATCTCGGGGTGTCGAGAGACTAGCGGCACCAGTTCCGACTGGGGCCGCGGCCCGCGTCACACGCCCGGCTCGGTCTCCGCGAACTTGACTTCTCTCCTGAAGGAAGTGGCCCGACGCGGCGGGCTGCGGCGCACCGCTGAGGGCTGCAAGCTCGCGGATGACGCTTGTGGCAGCAGACGTGGCGGTTGTGCTATCCGACCGAAGGGTGATTGGCGGAGGAACTGTCGAGCTACTACTGGCTGCCAGTAAGACGATGATGGGCCTGGAAGGGGAAGAGAGTTACAACTTAGGTTTCGTCGGGATATCAAGTTTGAGGTCTACAGATCTCGGATGAAAAATATTTCATATGCACAATGTTTTTTGCTTAGATTGGCGGTTTTAGTTTCGTTCCGTTGTTGTTCTCTTCTTGCACTCGTAGTAATTAATATATTAACGAATGCTGGTATTGGTTATTTCATAATAATTACAACGACGACGTGGAAATTAGGTCCACTGCCATACCTGGCCGCTAAAAATATTATGAGGGCTTAATTCCGACCCTTCCCCAATTTTACAATACGCTTTCCATGGTGATCCAGGGGTTAAAAAGTTGCTACAAAACTTCAAGTGATTAATCAACGACCCCTGTCATAGGACTGTCAACGACTAAGCTTGATGTTATTACTAACCTCGTGGCGCAGGAGTTCTAGCCCGCCACGCAGCGCTGCGCAGACGTCCTCTAGAGCCTTCGTGTACTGCATCCACGCTGGCAGAGCGAGTGAGGTGACTGGGCACGCCTTCCTTCTCGCTTACACATCCAGCGCTCAGGCCTTCGCTTACAGAGTACAGCTTGTGGGTTATATCTTTACCTGAAACATGAATTGTAACCTTTTTAATAGCAGAATAATGTTATTCAGGTTTCTTCATAATGTTTAACTCTGATCTATATTATTCAAATCGATGGCTAAAAGCCTTTATGTTGTGAGCTAGCTTCCGTTTAGTTTCCTATGGGTCATTTAGGTATACTGTTTCAACTTCCGAGTTGTAAAAATTCTGTAGCCTATAACATGTATATACGTAACAGTAACTACCTGTAGTTACTGTTTAAATACCTAGTAATTATAGACGTGATCGTCTCATATTTGTATGTGATTTATGCAGTTCCCTGTCCGCACGATAGAGGCGCTGTACCAAAATCTATGGAAAAATGAGACGTCACGATTACGTCTCGATGATATCGTCAAATGGACTCTGGGCTCTGTACTATTGAGAAGTAACTCTTTAGTACAGTAAGAAGTAAAGAAAAACAGTAAGAAAGTAATTTTAGAATTAGCAAGCAGCGGTTATCGGTTGATAACCGCTGGGGGTAAACATGTTTTTGAGTGGAGACCACGACTCGGTAAACGTAGTGTAAGACGCTCTCCGGCCAGGTGGGATGACGACCTGCGAAAGACTGCAGGCAGATGCTGGATGTATCAAGCTGAAAACAATTAGGGGAGGCCAACGTCCAGCAGTGGACTTACGTAGGCTGATGATGATGACGATGAAAATTGTTTTTTTTTTAAAGTAGATTCAAATACCTAATCTCAGCTGACTGAATTACGATAGGTACCTGCCGACAGTATTTATTTTTTGTTGTAATGACTTCATGCTTATTCAATACGCGTAGGTATCAAATTTGCGGGCATTGTCCACAAACGATGTGTGAAAATTCACGCTTTTATATTGTGTAGTCATTAATCTTGCTGTACAAATTCCAGAGGAAGGTTGGTTCCTTAGTTAATTTAGTAAGTATCGTGGAATTTTTCAGTTTTATGACATTCATTGTTAATCTTGAAGAATGTTCTTGAATTTCCTCAGAATCGGAAAGTTTGTGGTAGGTATTCTGCACCTACTATTTTCAAGTTCTATTTACTAAAGAAAGGTTTTTTATGTTCACTGTATTGTGCTTTTATTCATAGTGTGTTATTAATCTCTTTTTCTCTCTCGCTCGGAGTGGCAACATCTCTGGTGGGACTCTGCCGTTGTTGCTTGGCGCTGTATTGTGGTGTCCTGATGATGTCTCGTGGAGAGACGAAACTAGTTGACGTCTTGCTTTGGTAAGTATTTTTTCATTTTGTAGTTGGCGTCGTTTTCTTCTACAACGCGGACTACATTTTGTTAGAACTTATCGGAGAAGGTTTTTTTCGCGGAATTGTTAGGTACTAAATATTTTCATCCTTATATTTTGCAATGGATTTCCGCAAAGTAACGCCTGAATCTATTATTTATCTTTTTATATAGTTTACGATACCATAAAACTAACTGAAACTACCCAACAAGTAATCAATTTTCTGTTTGGCATACAATTAGTTTTTTTTTTTTATTCATTAACAATAGTAATATCGTATCTGAAATTTTATAAATAATTACATGCAGACCTTATTATAATAACAACAAACATGGCATGAAAAAAAAGAAGGATCTATAGATATAAAATAACAATTTGTGAATAAAAATAAATTACAATGGTATTATATAATATTAGTACATACAATATTACAAATAAATTAAAAAAAAGTAGGTACTAAACTTAGTAGATAGGTAAGTAAAGTATTTAAAATATGACTTACGAAGTTTGTGGGAAGATACCCAGGGTTACCCAGGGGTGCAGGTAATCACTATAAAAACCTTAACATTATTTCATCTGTGGTATAACTGTGTAGGTAAGACCGTGTCATTCCAATAAAATACCTAACTTGGCTTTATTTGTATGGAATACTCCGCAAATGAATTGACTTTCCGATATTTTTTTGGCTCCACCAGCGACTACAGCCGTCAAATAAATCCAAAGGCCAGCGAACACTGAATATTTTTCAGCATTCCTGTATTTCAGCGTCGAGCACTTAATTGGACAATTTAGACGTCCAATAAACCTACTCGTTCACTACGAAAACTCGATTTTCAACAGCGCTAGTCTCGTGCCTTATTCATTTCGAAAGGCAAAGTTCAGGATCTGAAAGGTACAGTCAGCTGCTCAGATATGTATACACTCATAAGTTTTCTCTTTTATTTTACTCAGAACTTTTCAAATAAAAGTCGATGCAGACATTTTACGTACAAAGTAGTCATCCTACTTGTCTAAATGCGGTATAATAAATTATCAAAATTTCCGTGCACTTGCTATTCAGTCAAATTGAAAACATGGCTGTGTATAAATATCTTCGCAGCTGACTGTACCTTGGTATTGCAAGATACCTAATAAATAAATAATAATGCTGGACAATCTACTGAGCATCATCTAGCCCCAAACTAAGCAGAGCTTGTGTTATGGGTACTAGATGACTGGTATACTTAATAACAATATGTTACATAGATAAATTTGTTTTATTATACATAGAAATACCCAGAACACACGGAACAAATCTTTCTCTATTTAACCCAAGGCGCGAATCGAACCCGCGACCTTCTGCGTCGCAGGTGGACCTACGCCCGCTGCACCACATCGGTTGTCAAATACCTATACCCAGAGTAAAAGTGGACTGACCTATAAGGCAGTCGAGGACGACCTTGAGAGCCGGGCGGTGTCGCAGGACCCTCTCCAGGCGCATGCGTGGCCAGCAAATGCACGTGCATACCTCTTCTGCGGTCACCGTCACCTGTTTAACAAACAACATTTACTTACATAACTGGACAATTTCGAGAGGAACATCTTATTTACCTCTACACTACTTTTCCTGTCACGTGGATTTCCCCGTGCACCCACCTGAAACCTATAATAGGGTATTACCACGGCTATGTTATCTAGTGACATTACCGTGGTATTACACCCATTGTTGTAAAAAAGGCCAATTAGGTTCTATAGTGCTAATGAACCACTACATAATACAATTTTTTTTTATTAAATCTATGAGTACCCTAAAAATTTTATTAAAATTTACTTTTAAAGTGACACACAAAAAAACCCACTGCTTTTTGTCATTATAATATATTTTTAGATTATTTTTATATCTTTCAAGGTGATTTATGTGTAACTGTCTTTATTTTAATTAATGTAATTGGTGTCATTTACCGTTTTAATTAAATAAATTAAATTAAAATTAAATTTATGTAGAGTAAAATACCCTATTGCTTCAGCCAATCCGGGCTCGAAGGGGGCATCCGTTAATTACGTGAGGTGATTTTGGCAATTTTTCGACCCCCCCTTCCCTTGGTGAGATGTCGTGAGATTTGAGTTGACCAATAATCTCACGTAAGATTTTTCAAAACGTATATTTTGATGTATTTAAGTTAATCTGTACTTGATTGCATAGGATTTAAGACTTATGTATGAAAAAACTAAAAAATAAAAAACTTTACAATAATAGAAAAGAACAAGATAACAGTAAGGTAATCACTATATAAAAACAAAAACACAAACTTCAATAACGCAAAATTTCACACGCACTGTTGAATTGGTTAAAATTCGTGCTCAAAAACGGACGATCGTCGAATTAAATCATGAATGAAAGCTTCTTCCTTTTCAAAATCAAAAATTGTTTCTAAATTCTGTGATTTTATCCGATGATACAACGTAAAATACTTTCCGCCATTATTACTCTGATTTGTAACACCTTTATTGACAAAAAATATCTGGGAATCTAAGACCGAGTACAGGTTCATCGTTAGGTATGTGAGCCGCAATCGCAACGTTGTCAGCTTTACGAGTTTGTAAAGCAACACTTACTTTATCCCAAAACTTAACTTCGCTAAGCGCTCTCGACAGTTTGTTATAAACACGGTTCCGTGCCAAATGACTCAAAGTATGATAAATTGATTTGAGCTCCTTTAGTTTTACACGGGAAATAGTTTTATGTAAACTCTCCCGTAGCAATTTATACTTGAATATTTTATCTCGCAGACGATTTATGATAGGTACGGGCTCTTTTAGTACTTAACGGGAAAGGTTTTATTTAGGTACCTACGAATCTCTAATCTCACTAATATTATAAACGTGAAAGTTTAGATGGATGGATGGATGTTTGTTCCTTTATCACGCCAGAACGGCAAAACGGATATGGATGAAATTTGGCACAGAGATAGATTATAGTCTGGAATAGGACATAGGCTACTTTTTATCCCGAAATTCCTACGAGAACGGGAACTACGCAGGTGAAACCGCGAGGCGCTGCTAGTTATATATATAACTTGTGTCATATTAATTCTCACAATTTAATTAATGATTAAAAATATTAAATTCATGTTCGTTCGCCAATATCTGAATTAGAAACTAAATTTTAAGCGTAAGGAATTAAAGTTTTTAAAATTCAATAGATCACCGTCACGAATTTCACCAAAGTTTCAGAACATCGATCGTTCATTTTTTCTCCAGTAGAATAACCTCACTTTTTAGTAACTTAACGCCCCAAGTTCAGCTGTAGGGAAAAGAGACGTTCATTAGCCGAGCCACCTGCACCCGACCCCACTCATTCTTTATCTCCCCCCATCTTGAGGTAAAAGGGTAAAGCTTCCCCTCGCTCCCAGAGTAACTATAAACATGTTTGATATAGAGCCACTGCGAGGTATGAACGTCCGTATCGCCGTGTTAATTTAGATACACCTGATACTTGGGATGGATGAGACGGTAGTAGTCAAAGGAAAACAAACCTACCAAAATAGCTTTGGTCGCCCTCAAGAGCTCTACGAGTGTCCCTGTATTTGCTTGCGCACACTTGTGTACCATAATAAGTCAAACGTACACTATGGCTAGCGTCCGTTGTGACTGGCCGCACCCCAATGGCCGAAATTCGGCTAGAAAGACATCATGTCCTGCTCTTCTAGGTTTTTGACAAGAATCCTTGACAGGTTAAGTAGAGCACAAACCAAAATTGAGACATGAAACTTGGCCTACCTATCTGTGAAAAACTTATATATTCTACCTAAATAATATAAGGTAATCATCATCATCATATATCATCAGCCTATATTAGTCCACAGCTGGACATAGGCCTCCCCCAATGAGCGCCATAGCGCCCTGTCTTCAGCTCGCCGCATCCAGTATCTGCCAGCAGTCTTTCGCAAATCAGTCAAGCAGTCTTTCGTCATCTCACCTGGTCGGAGGGCGTCCTACACTACGGTTGCCCAGTCGCGGTCTCCACTCAAGAACACGTTTACCCCATTATATGTACATATATAAGGTAATATTGGCTAGAAATTAGAATGTACTATGCAATTAGGTGTAGTCATTTAGCCAGCTAAGCCAGAGTAAGGGAATTCAAGAGCAATTAGCTCAGTGCGCTGAGCATTGAGTTGGTATTTACTTTAGAGACTGTAATTAAGTGAAGGGGCGCGGGTTCGAGTCCCGCCGAAATCGAAAATTTTTGGGAACTTATTTCATTTCTTAAGTAAAGTTGATACAAAATGGCTTGGCAAGGTTTTTATCGGAGTAGTTTTGTTACGTCCATTATTCCCGAAGAAAACGTAGAGATCGTATCGCAAAATATGAACGAAATGAGATTCAAGTCTGAGCAATTATTTTAGGGATTATCGGATTAGAAATGAATCACGTAAGTAATGTTATTTACTATGAAGTCTTTTTGAAATATTTCCACTACGATAATGTCGTAATGACAATAAATCTTAGTTATTGGAACAAATGCGTTGCTTTCCCTCAACGCCTCTTGAATTATTTAACTTAATTGTGCACGGAATTGTAATAAGGGCTGAGCAGGGTGATGGATTTTTTCAATAAATTGTCGTTATGTTGACAGATTTATTGAGATTTTCTTTAATAATAAGATAAACAGCGTCTACGTCTTCATAATCTAATGAAAACGACCATTTCTAAGACACATGAGCAGGACGTTATGAGTGTGGTGTGCAGGGATCTTGGATTGATCATGAAGGTGCATCGAACAAGTGGGAAACTGCCCACCCCCAGGAAGCATGAAATCTTTATTTGAATTCAATTTTTTTTAATACATTCATTTGTTTTTCCTAACATGTAAAACACTTTATTTAATCTGTGGATAACGTGATTGGTTGTACTTTTAGGATCACATAGATTAAGCAAATTATGTATTAGGTCTGCATTGTACAATTGTGAATAAAGAAAAATAAATAAAAATTAAAAATAACACAAAAACTGAAATATAGTCAAAAATCAAAGTACGTGGTAGTAGATGTTTATCCGGTAGCTAGCAACTCGGGTATTTAAAAAAGTTTCATTCTATCCATTAAATTTTATGCAAAAACATGTAAAAATCAAAAATTTTACCTGAAAAACATCGTCTGATTGTTCTCTGTTCGCCTCCCACTCCGGCGAGTCGACAAATTGATATGGCTGTATGAAGTGCAGATGGGTTTCATCGCAGCTCACCCGCATCCTAGCAACAAACTTCAAGTTACAAAACTAAAATACTAACAAAGTAAGTGTCGGTTGTACCCAGAATTTTACATAAGCTCTAAACTGCTCTACCAATATACTTTAACCAGCTTGTTTTGCACTGTGTTCAAAATTTTGATATTTATCCTTTTTATATTCCTTCCCAGTAATACGATAAATGCGAAAGTTTGGGTGTCTAGATGTTGTCTCTTCACGCCAAAATTACTGAACGGATCGGGCTGAAATTTAGCATAAATATGTATACTTCTAGGCCTGGAATAAAACCTAGGCTATTTTTATCTATCTTATAAATCAGTTCCCTTTGAGATAGAAATAATAAACATCGCGTGCGAAACCGCGCCGAACTTTGGGTTAAAAGTATTTGTAAGAAATACGCAGAAAAAAATCATTAATGGCACAAATTGCTATTTGTTTCATTCAAACGGCAACCAATCTTTTCGCAATTAACTTGTAACTAGTTGTACATTTTTTATTCGCATCGACATTGTTCTAATGTGGTCGTAAATGGTGTGTATTTTACTTGCTAAGTTCGCATCGTAACTTGGTCATACTTTGGTCTAATAGCGTACCGGGGAATTGAAATTGTTAGTCGCACCTTCTTTGTTTGTGGCCAAGCCCAACAAATGCAATAACTTTCATCGATGTAAAGCAATGAATAGGTAGGTATGATGTGTTCCTAGGTAGAATAAAACTTATCATATTAATTAAGACCATGTAGATTCCTACCTACAATATACCCCGCGGAGTCTATTCCATTATTGGTCTAGCTAGGTTAACGTACACTATAAAAGCTCTCTTTAACGAGGACATGAAAATTATTATGGATTCCAGATAAAACGTCACTAAACAGGCGTTGGAACAACAATAAAAACAAGGTCTGTCAAGACCGAGTTCAACTCGTGAGCCGAGGGTTTCGAATATTTATCAATTAAACAAATTATGAAATATATATGTACCGGTTAGAGACTTTGCTATTTAATTAATACCCAAAAATAGTAGGTATTTACCTTTCACATGAATCGCTCTGCAAACTTACCCCTGCAGAATTAGGATTTAATAGTAATATTTTTACTGTTTAAAATTATACATTACGATATAAAATATTTAAAAAAAAATTCAAAAATTATGAAACCTACAAAAATTTCAAATAATATTTTGAAATTTTCAAACTAATACCTTTCATTTCATACCCCATTTTCTACCTCTTAAAAAATATCGACATCACAATTTGTAGTGAAAGTTTTCATGAAATTTTTTGTCTTTTCATCAGCAATGGCGCTCGAAATGTATTATTATTTCAAACTTCAAGTCAATAGCTGCGGTAGTTACTGAAATATTCAAGATAGAACGAGGACGGACAGAGCGAGACCCTAAGGGTTTCGAAATCGATCTCGAAACCCTAAAAAGCAATAAGCTTTCTAACAGTACTTTACTCCTACCATGGACTGTTTTGCGTCATCTCTTCGATTTGAAACTAGATATTGAGTTACGTAATAGTTGCCTACGTGATTCCACCGTCAGTTTCTTTGCTTGAATAAAACCGCAATAATAAAACGAGAAACAAATGCGGGACTCTCAGCGCTTCTTATTGAATTGTTTGTTTTGTACTCCACTTGGCACGCTCAATAGGAAACATTTATTCAGTGGGTACCTTTACCTCATTCAATTTATTCTGCCCTGACGCACCCCCATTATTACAGAAGTGTAATTTAATAGGTGGGTATCCTAATTGTTTTCACAATTAACAGCGGCGCGTAGTAAGTTTAATTCCAGTTGTGACACAAACGTAGGTCTTAATCATCGAGCTAAATACCTACAGTAAAACTTCACCCGGCCTTACCCTATCAAATAATAGGTGCTTATTCTATTGTATAGACTAAGCACAATGGATCAACCCGAGTCTCAGTACGGAAAATAGAGTACACACACACGCACACACATACACACACATAATAGGTGCTTTTAATTGGTATTTGGTTTCTTCGGACTTCAAAGGCTATGAATCCGCTTCAATCTCATATTGCTTTTCCTGTAATCTACTTGAAATATGAATGAAATAATATTCAGACAAGCTATTACGCCTCTAAATATACCTTAGGTGCCAACGTGTTACGCGACGCAATAACTTATCGTACAGCATTATTTATTTGCCTACTGGAAGCAAAGATTCAAAACTCCTTTGAGAGTCAACCGAGGGTAAATTTTAGGTCAGCACCATAAAAAGTTTGCAGTATTTTTCTCTGCAGCAACGAGTCTACTTCCTGTCGATTCGTTTGATTTTTGCAAGGTGCTTTACATTCCAAAGCAATTAGTTTCGAATACCAAAAAATGTCGGTTCTTCGTTGAGACAAATCTGCACATATCTCATTACGATCTACTTACAACTTGCAAGCAGGTATTTTTTTAAACAAGCTAAAGTAACAATTGTTTTGCGGATTATTAATTTCAGGCTAATTTCACGTTGATAAATAAGCGAGCTTGCAAAGAGTTTACACACTTTAAACTAGATTCATCCTACTCGATAAACAGTCGTATGCCTCTGTCGCCTGCAAAAACTCATTTTAACCATGCAGCCAGTTCTTTCTACGCTCGTCCACTTTCGAATGTAGTCGTTCGTACATCAGCGTGAAGTCTCCCACTGCGTCCTCGTGGTCGAGGCACACTGTCTTTGCCTCACATGTCAATCCCAAAAACTATTTCTACCCCGGCAAAACTACTTCCCTTGGTTAATTCTAGTTATTTTACCTACATTATACTGTAAGCTCTACTCACTTCCCCTTCAAGAGTATCGACAGTCGTTCGTCCGCTGGCGTGACGTCTTCCACTGCGTACGCCTCCCCGGGGTCAAGGCGCACTATCCTTGCTTCTCGCGTCAGCTCTTGGAAATGCTTCTTGTTCACCTTTAGAGGCTTGAACAGCTTTAAATACAGCTCTGTCAGCTCGAGGGATAGTGCCGGTGGGAGAAACCTAGGTGTACATAAATTGTGTGTTTAAATAGATCCTGTTGTAAAGGTACTTTGTAACTAAGGATTTAAGTCGATGTAAGGTTATTTGACAAAGGTAAAACCCGTCTGCGGATTATGATGATGGAGGTATTTCTTTTCTTTTACTTTTTTGAGTCGTTAGGTTAGATTTGTGTAACCAGAGGTCTTAACCTCGTGTTTATGTTTCAGAGTCCTATTTTTATTTGAGATTAGCCCAACATGCGTCCACAAATGAGACAAATAATATTAAATGAGAATGCTAGATATCCATCAACTAAGCCTCTTTTAGCGTGGTCGAGGTAAAACCTCGCCAAAAGCAATCCCCGATCAACAGTTTCCTTATAGGTGTTAGGTTTTTCGATAATGTCTAAGCTCAATAAGATAACGGCTTTGAAAACTGGAGCGAGCTTTATCTATTTTGTTGTTCAAAAATAGAGCTGGTTTGTGGCTTGCGACTGTGACCACTATCACGCAAAGGCAATTGAGGGTATTGCGCAACTGGGAAGACTTTATCGCGACGCCGATCAACCCGGAGTGCTACAGATGCCATCAATGAGTTTCAGAGAGCTTCATGAATTATGTTCGTGAACTTGAGCGACGAGATGTTGGCATGAACTTACGAAGAAGTTAGGATATCGATGTCGCTAAATTGATCAATGATGTTCGGAAATTGGGAAACTTGTGAAAAGCTGAGTATATCGTTATGTCTTCTACCAAGCTGGTAAATCTAGTTGGCAAACTGATTTTATCTAAACAATTTTAAGTAGGTTTCCAACAAGAAAGTAATATATTAGGTACGGTACGTACGACAAACTATTCCGGTTCCGTTTGGTGAACCTAGTGTTTTCTTTGAATGTGGGGAAATGGTTGATTTTGCAATTTTTCGAACGCGTTCCATATTTATAAGTTCTATGCTTGCTCGTTTTACTGACGACGACGGAAAAGATCTGCTTGGTTTGGCAAAGATTTAAAATTTTAAAAAGGTTGAAGAACGACTAAAGCCGTAGCCGTATTTAACTCAAACTTCATTGAATTGATTTAAAAGTCAAGTAGTCGCTATGCATAAGGACCAAATAGTATAGAGAGCATTCGCTGCCTTTCAATGGTAAAATGTTTGATCAAAACCATTTTCAAAAGTTTGTTTAGCCTCGCAGCGATAACTGTAGTAGGTAGAAAAATGATTATCAGGAAAATCAGACACCCAGTTTTCTTTTGAAAATTTAATGCTGCCATGACGCCTTTAAGACAAACAAAGCACAACAGCTAGGCTAGCTAGGTTCAAGTCCTGTCGAGCTCGTAAATTTTTGGGATGTGATATGAATTCATAGAATTTTCTCTAAATTTGGGTAAACTCACCTTATTATTAAAAACACGGTGTGTATCGAGTTGACGAGCACCAAGGCCAGGCTCCAGCCTAAGACGTCTGGCGCGCACACATCGGCGCCGGCCCACATGCCCATCAGCACGGCGCCGGCGGCAGCCAGCGCGCGCAGCACCAGGATACTCTGCTTGAACCCCTTCGGTGCTAGGAAGGCGATCGCGAAACAAAGGTTTGCGGCCTGAAGACCAAAATAAAATCAGTCTACCGAAACACACACCTTGTACCTATGAGTTTTTTTTTTTAATAAATAAATAATAAATAGTACCTATGAGATTTTCAAAAATACAGGTACTTAAGTAATGAGCAAGCGGTGGCGGGAAACTGCGAGAGCAGACCAAAATGGCGACTTCTCTGATCTTGGCCAAGACACACTTGATCGTGACTCATATGAGAGAATAAAAATAAATAAGATGGGACTCTTCGAACTTTAGGTAATGTCGAGAAAGGTGAGGACTATCTATATTTTTTGTTGCTTTACCTGAAAAAGGTCCTGTTGCGCGCTGCTCCACTTGGCACAGAACCAGTTGTTGTGGTGGTCGTCAGTCGAGTTCGCGTTGAGGAGATCGTAATCGGCGACGTCGAAGGTGGTGTTGAGCCTCGTGACGTTGTATACGATGGTGGCATTGAGCCAAGGCGTGGGCGACATCGGCGCGGGCGCGGCGGGCGCCATGGCAGCGCGCTCGCGGCCCGCGCCTTGCGCGCCACCTCCCGCCCGCGGGACCTTCCGCTCCCCGCCGCTACTGCGCCGCTCACCCGACAACAGACGATTCAGTTGGGACTTCGCTTTCAGTATTACCAACTCCATCACCACTCCCTGACACGCGCCTCACGTAAACCTCCCCTATCTGGAACAACATTCACTTACTGGATTCCACTTGGAACAATAAAGTACATAGAGGGTTTATTCCTGAACGATTAAGGATTTTTAAAGTTAGTATTCTCTAGTTTCAAAGTTTTCACCTTTGAAAAGGGATATTATGTCCCGCGGTTCCAATTATGTTTGTAGTAGGTATCCAACAACTTTTGCAAAGTTGGAATTCATGAAGTTAAAATAATACACCGCGTAGCGAGTTGCAGGACGCGTCTACGGCGCGGCGTAGCGAGTTGCTACGCCGCGCACGCCCTCGCCAATATTACTTTTCTCATTCTTAAACTTTCCTAGCCATCAGTTTTCAATTTCGTTGTATTTACAGAACATGATAAAACAGAATAAGCGCGGAGAGATGACGTTTTATGATATCAAACCATTTCTCCGGATTTACTAGGACCGAAATTAGGTTGAAGCGCGGTAACTTCTGATTAAAAAAGTTAAAAAAGTGTTTCTAACAAAAACAAGCTTTGTACAGGGGTTTGATTTAATGAAGAAGGTCTTGTATTTTTTGGTTGAACTTCGCGGTTTTAGATTCATTCAAAAAAATGGTTCCCTACTTTTTATTCGTTACTTTAAAAATAGCTTGGTTCGACCAAAAATATGTTTCCCACTCACGCTACCGTATATAAAATGTAAAATTACTTTGTCGGAGAACTAACTGGTCATATGCAACGGTAGAGTGCGGTTATTCCACGCTGTTTCCGGATATTTTAAGGCTTGCTGCCATAACAATGGCATTGGAGTGGTTACAAAAAGGCTTTTTTCGTGCTTCCGGTACTTTCGCAAAATATTTACTGTATACAAAGGAACGCCGTACAAAACCGAAGCTTTTTAGTCGGTAAAAGGTCGTTTTCGTGCAAAGGGATTGTTGAATTGATAATTGGAAAAGTGGGCAGTATATTTCTAGTTCCACTTATAAAAAAACATGCGCTAGGTAGGTACCTACCTACGTGATTCTCATGAAACTCCGCTAATTAGCTTAATTTAAAATTAAAGCGTTTAATGTTAAATAAACCTGTATTAAAGGCTCGGCCAGAGTTGAATTACTGGCTGTTAATTTCACTATACGAACGACGAGGGAAGCCAACCGGGCGTAGGCGGCACTCTTGGGGCTTTTATCGCCACATCACGGCATTTGCATCAAATTGCATTGCCTCGCCAACGAAATGCATTATACAACGACTTTGATGAACCACCATTCCAATTTCCAACTCATTCATTGGGAATTTCGCACGCACACTTTGCATAAAAACTTTTTGCTATATGATCATTCGACTTTCAGCCGTCAAGTTGTCTACTCGTCGCCAGAAAAACAATAAAATAGCTAAACACAAGGCGTGTATTTTAACACTAATCTTACTGTATAGTATAAAAATCTAAAAACATATTATTGATTTAAGCAAAAAGCAGTCGGAAATGTTAGTTGTCTATATCTATACTATACTAATATTATAAAGAGGAAAGATTTGTTTGTTTGTTTGTTTGAATTGAATAGGCTTCGGTAGCTTTCGGTGAAATAATTTTTCAAAAAATTTTTTGAAAAATTATTTCACCGTTAGAATCCTACATTATCCTTGATGAACATAGGCGAAAGAATAAACCCCTGTGAAGCCGGGGCAGACTGCTAGTAGTTTTTAAAATAATAACATTAATTTTGATATTCAATTAAAAGTTTTCAGATTAATTTTTCATCTGTTTTAACACCATAAAATAGTAGGTGCAATAATATGTTATTACGTCATACCATTACCTCATCTGTGGTTATTACGGCTGTGTAAGTTAATTAAAAAGTATCAACTCAAAAAAAAATTGAAAATATATTTTTATGGTTTATTAGCACCATAGAATACATTTAATAGGTTGCAAATTGTTTTCGTCCTAGTCAGTGATAACGTAACAAAGCGTGATTTTTATTAAATATATGTCTATTTTAGGTAAAAAATTTGTGGACTCTGGTGAAACTGGTCTCTGAAACTCGTGGATTTAAATTAATTTTTTTTATATATGGCCACGGGACCGAAAACGCTCTGCGTGTGGTTGCATCACTGGTGACATCACACCAATCATAGATTACAGTGCGTGTTGTTGTTCTTGTTCTTCTTGTTGACGTCACACCGGCCGGAACCAGAGATTATCGTTTTTGCGCGCCATTATTTTATTCAAACTTTAAAATTAGTTTTTATAACTAATAGGTATGACTGGCCTTGAAGAAATATTAATTACATTTTGCATTCTTTTTATCCGACAATACGTTAGAATTATTTCCTAGTAGTAGGTAGTCAAGTAGCTTATTGCGAAACTTTTGACCACAAAAATGGGTGTAATATATCCTATTAAGAAAATTAATAATAACGTTACACAAGGCAGTAAGACCTAAGTAGCTTCAGCCGACAATAAACAAAATAGGCAATAAAAAAAACGACTATAGCATTCATCATCTGTTTTTGTTAATAACCAAAAGAAAAGAGAACTCGTGAACTCTAGTGTAACAAAACACAGCCGTTATGTCATCAAAATGCATGTGCTGCCTCCTCTTTGTAATAAAACAGGCACTTGTATCCACGAACAGTGTCATCCATAGCCTGCAGACATTTGGGGCAAGGAGTCTTAAATATTTTATTCGAGGAGTCGCAGAGAAGCTCGTGTCGTTCGGCATTTATATACCGATATAAATGTGTCTATACGTATACTGAACGATCGTAACTTATGTTTGACATTGGTAATATTATATGACTACTCTAACGTAATGTGAAAATACATTTATATCATACAAGCTTTTCAAAATTCTACTGAAGTCAGTTTTATGCTCAAATTCAATCAGGTAATGGATGTAAAAACCGACGTCTATTTACCTATCCTTTGTAGTAGGTCCAAAGGTTAGGTAAATAGACAGAATACAGACTAAGATATACAAGAAAATGAAATTCTTTTAGACAGCATGCGTACCTGTGCTAAATAATTTTCTAGGACGATACTTAACCTCAATTAATGTGCATTTTCGGTTCTGTTAAACTCTTGCATTTGGTTGCATACTAATGACGTGCATGGTGGGAACTCGTGCATTATTTCCAACCTCATTCCATGATATGTTGCTCTAGATTTTAGATTCCATAGGTAGGTAAGGTTACGAGTTTCCTGGCTCGATAAGCAAGATAGATGGCAGTGAAGATAGTCATCTACTCGTATTTCAGGTAACAGCACTCAGTTTATATTGTTATGCTAACTATTGTTATGAAAAGCAGATACTATTCTGGTATTAGATCGCGCGCACACAATATTAGGCACATTTTTACACAAGGGACCAAACCACGACGTCTATGGTTAGTAGATTGTGTCCTACAAAACTTAAAAACAGTGAAAAATTAAGGGATTCAAACGTCAATTATTAGTTTTACAACATAAATTAAATTATTTAATTATAATTAAATTATATTATTATAATTAAATTATATTATTATGATCAAATGATGGCGTTCAGAAAATATGCTTACTTTAAGAATAATTATTAAGACTGCGTGACGTGTCCTGTCCGGCAATATTAGTGTGGTGGGTGCAAAAATAAGTTTACTAGAGACTAGATACTAGCTTCTACCCGCGGCTTCGCACGCGTTGTTTCTTGATAATGCCAATTTGTTATAGTTTTTATCCCATGGGAACTTATTTATGGGATAAAAAGTTTCAACTAACTCAATGCCAAAAATCAAGTCGACTTTTTGCTTAGTTAGGGCGTAATGGAAGGACAAACAAACGAACACACTTTCGCATTTGTAATATTAGTATAGATAATTACAATAAATATTAGTTAGGATAAGATTAAATTATTAAACATAAACTTATTTTTTTACCACAGAATTTTTTTATTTAACTGTATTATGGGCATTTCCCCTTTCTCTCTTCTCAAAACTTTAAGTACCCTTAAAAATAAAATGCTAATCTGTATTAGACCGTTCTAATGCAGATTAGCATTTTATTCCACAAACCATATCTGGAACTATCTCAAAAGCGATTATACGGAGTTCCAACAAAGTTAATTAAAACCTAGTTTCTGACTCAGCAGCAGGGTTATTGAAATAGTTATCACGTCTGTAGTCGGTCAACAAAGCCGAAACTACAATGGATAAAACATTACTGCTCTGGTCTACAGGGACTACCTACTAGTTCTATCCTACTAGCTTATCCATGCATACTGCTTAAGCCGCTTACCGACCGGCATTGCGAGGCGTAATTTAACGTGTTACGCAGCGAGCGTTCGTGCAGGCAGTACAGAGAATGAAGGCGCTGGTTACGAGCAACGAGACCGATTTTAGCACACAGCGGCGTAACGTTTTATGCTCGTTGCGAATGGTACATTGCTGTGTAGGCAAACTAAAAAGTATCAACTCTCATCAGCAACATCAGCGCATTTCTTCAGATCTCACATCCAACTGACGTCATAACCACAGAGCAATATGGTGTCCACTGCGTCCAGCGTGTTCGTCAAGCTACGTGCGCAACTCAAAATGTAACTTTTAAATGCATTTTTAGGGCACGTTGTTAAATTTTGTTTTTTTTTGTGGTTTGTTAGCACTATAGAATCTAGTTGAGATAATTTTCAAAAATGGGTTTATACCCCTACCCTATTGTGTAGAGACAATTTTCTGCATACTTAGGTATCGACACATTTTAGTGCATTGTACAATAACATAATGGCGCTTATTGGCACAAATTTCTTCTATGTTATTGGCGGTAGGCATTCCTCAAGTAAGTAAGCTTTAAAACGATATGATACTAGTACCTAAGCTTATACATCTTGCAACTGCCTGACATAGCATTTACAATATGACTGCCGGGCCGCTGGCAGCGCTTCAGGCGTCGGGCTGTCGCCGACTCGCGCACAAATATCATCTTACGTATCAAGTACGAAGCAATCTAAGGAACAAATTCTCACTCCGGCATAATGAGTGCGACAGATGTTACCCTTCTGTTCCTTAAAATGTGTTATACTTTTCCCTTTTGTTCTGTGTAAGCTACTGGTTTGTTTATCAGCATATTGTTTTGTTACCAAGCCCACAACAGACGGAACTATAACATAAATATTAATATAAATCATAGCAAGGTATGTTACGGTATATTTTCTATAGTAATCAGCAAGTGACCGCAGACGCAGCTATAATGTATATTTTTGTTACGTCACCAAAATATGTCGCCAGATATACCACGATATATTTTGGTATAGTATATAAGACATGGCGGCCGCAGAGCTAATGAGTTCAAAAATATATACTCGTATTATAGCATAGTTACCGTCTGTGGTAGCTTGCTATTCCTTAATATATAGCTTACTATATTTATATATATTATAGCTCCGTCTGTTGTGGGCTTTAAGTAGGTATAGGTACTGTTTTTTTTACCCGAGACGCAAAATGGGAGGTGTTATAAGTTTGACTTGACTTGTCTAAGTGCTTATTTTGTAAGCCTAAAGAAATAAAGTTATTGAATTTTGATTTTTTTTTAAATTTTTACGTGAGTTTCTGCGTGTCTGTCTGTGGCATCCTAGCTCCTAAGCGGATAAACCAATTCTTCTTTAGTTTTCTTTTCTTTTAGAGGCTACTTTATTGAAAGTGTTTCATGAAAATCGGTGTAGCTGTTCTAAGTTATGTCGGGGGTATATGTTAGTTTTTTAGCAAACTTGACTGGCAGTAAGTATAAGTATATACTTTTACCGACTTCTGGAGGAGGTTCTATGCTCGGCTGTATGTATTTTTTTGTATGTTCATCGATTTCTACGTCGAACATTGGATTAAAAAAAAATTGTGTCGGAAATGATCCCGATTTGGTCCTGATTCCTGAGGATTACTTAATAAACTCAATACTCGTTAATTACTTATTTATAATTAAGGGATTTCTTAATACGAATGCATTTATCTCGTTTCGCTTAAAAATCAACATTTTCCCTCTTCATTTTCTTGCACCAATATTTTAAAACTACTGAAAGTACACCGAATGCCTATTCCAAAGTAGAACCAACAAAGACAAAGTAAAACTGGTCGGGCAGAACAAAATGTGAAACTCTTTGCTCCAAATAAAACCTTTTTTGTGCAGCATGTGGCTGCCTACGTGGCAGATGGTCCGTGTCGCGACACCTAACAAATGGGACTGCAATCTACCTGTACAAACTCAGCTATAGGTACTACATAGGTACCAAGGGCTGGTCACCAAGAAAAAAAAACAAACGGTGAAAGGAGTGTAAGTGAAAAAAAAAATACTAGTAGCAAGGATAAGAAAAATTAATGCAAGCTACAAGTTATGATGGGTTTTTGTAAACTCCCTGTATTTTTCAAGAGGTGACTAGGCCTCGCGCGAGAACTAAATAAAATTGTAAGTAATCGCGACAACCTCAATGGCGAAGCGGGCGAAGTTCTTCTTATGACGCAGGTGGTTGTGGGTTCGAGTTCCACTGCGGGACAAAGGTTGAACGATCAGCAGATATTTGTACCAGGTCTGGACGCAAAATAAAAAATACATATTTCATCTGTTATACTAAGCATATCACCTAATTTTTTAATGATTTATTTAGGGTTTGTTCAATTATTTGAACATAATGCCACTCATGAAAAGTACCGACTAAAACTGCTGCGTAAATAGTTTAGTTTTAAATATTGATATGTAGATACCTAATTGTTTTTAATGTATGAGCTGGTAAGGAATAATAAATTTCTTTTTATTTTATGTGCAATCAGGAAAACTTATTACCTAGTTATGTGTACTAACTAACCCATAACACAAGCTCTGCCTAATTAGACGCTAGGTGATGCTGTGTGAATTGTCAACCACTATTTATATAATAATTTGTGATAATAGGTAAAACCGCCACAAAAATATAAGGAAACAGGGTAATGGATATCCGACAGTAAAATATAAGTCATACTGAAATGAAATACAGCTTTCAGGCATGAACAACGCAGCGGATGTTGATCGTAAACCAAAATAGGGTGCATTTGGCTCTTCCCAAATAACTCTGATTTAGTATGGGTTTGGTACCTAATGCTTTTTCAATGGAAATAACATTTTCTAATAATTATGTATAAGTATATTCTAAGGTTATTTTCGCGAGAACTCATAATAAAACACTGTTGAAACGTCAGGTTATAAACAAAATATAAAATATACGCGATCAATCCGGTTAAAACAGTGTTTTATAATGATGTATAAGTTACTCTGATTATGTACTAGGTATTAGCTTTTTCCCGCAGCTTCGCTCGAGTATTTTTGGTATAAAATGTAGCTTTATCTAAGATTATGCTATGTTCTAAATGTAGGTAACGCCTTTCATCTAGATCTGTTCAGTAGCTTTGGAGATCTTAGGTAACAAAATAAAATTCACTATTCAAAAATTTTCGGCTTTATACTACTAGAAGGATAGAATACACATTAGTAGATATTGATATGGATCAGTTGAGCTACCTCTAGATTGTTTGCAACAGTCTGCAGTTAGCTCAACTATTTCAATTGTAAATGTTAGTTGGTTCGTTTCTTATTTGTTTCTTCTTTTAAGTGTAAATTTCTTTGTAAATAATAGTACTATACCTTAGGATACTTGAATTGATTACTTGAATACTTATGATACCTATAGATAGAGGATAGAGTAAAGAAACGTTGTAAAGTTTTGTAGATATTTAACAAAAGGGGTTAATTGATAACGATGTAATTAACTTTAATAATTTTAAGAAATGGTACCAGTGTTCGAAAATAAAACGATTCGCACATCCAAACGTGATGAAAACCATTTGTGAAGGCAAACAGAGAAAGAGAACATGCCCTTGATACCAAATGAAGGGTTACCACGGAAATCTGAAACTCGTTTCAGAGATTTCAAGAGACATTATTTTGATCCAGTTTACATTTAAAAGGTTTATTCGATAAGCTGTTTAATTAACTCCCGCACGTGTTTCGCTCATTTGGTAGGGATAGATCCATAAAAATCATAGTTTTTGTATATTGTATATAATGACATAGGATTTTCTTTTAGCATCACATCTCTTTATTTATAATAGCTAGAACAGTGATGTTATTGCGGCCAGATCGTAGAATCAGCCCATTTGAAGAATCGATAGGCACATTGCGAAAAGAATGTTGATTTTTTGGGAAAACCTTATTAATATCACGCGCTGAGTATCTCGACGCATCGGCATAGGCAATTCATTGAATTGCCGTTTTGCAATTTGCCTAGCCATTCCACAAAAGGGTTTATTCTAGGATCCAGTGGCGATATATACAATATTGCACTGTTCTAGCTGTTATAAATAAAGATATGTGATGCTATAAGAAAATCCTATAATGTCATTTTGTACCAATGTTTTATTCTTGTAATGTTCGTGTACGTGAAAATAAGATGGAACGTGAGATAATGTCGTATCCGAACCCGAAAGATTGATGACAGTGTAGCCTCCCTAGAGATAAGCTGTATCGCCGATATTGCGTGACGACGTGACGAGCGCGACTTACAGCCCTTGCACGAATATGCCTGTAGTACCTATTAGTGACCTACGAGTGAGACGAAGCTTGGTGAAACGTCGAAAATAACAGCATTGTTTTGCTTAACGACACTTTTTCGGGTTTCGAGATCGGTTTAGAAACCCTTGGTCTCGCTCTGTCCGTCCTCCTTCGTTCTTCTCAGTAGCTATGTAGCAATTAAATTTAAATTTAAAAAATAATACATTTCGTGCGCTATTATTAATTTAAAGAAAATAAATGAAAATTAAAACTTTTAGTACAAATTGTGATGTCAAAATTTGAAAAGAGACCTACAATGTCAAATGGCTTATCAAATGTGGTATTAGTTTGTACTACATTTCAAAACAGTTTTTGATTTTTTTTTTCTTTCTATTTGAAATATTTGAAAAAAGTTAAAAAATTTATTGTTCATATTTCCGAAGTTTACAGCGCAATTCATGTCAAATGTATGAAGCGTTTGTAAGATATAGATTTTTATTTTACAGGAAAAATATAGGGAAGTAGTATGTAAAAAGAACACTTTGAAAAATGGTCAAAAAGGGGGGACTACTTACTCGAATGGAGTATAAAAGAAAGGAATCGGTTTGTTACAAAATAGATTTTTATTTTAGGTTTCGTACTTTTTGAAAAATGACGAAAAATTTACCACTACTCCCCAATCTCCTAAGTTTACAGAGCGATCCATCTGAAAGGTAGGTACCTAATGTTTTTCGGTATTCATTAAATAGCAAAGTATTATACTACATATTTGTATAATTGACAAATGTTCGATACCCTCGACGCGCAAGTTGCACTCGCACTTGACGGATCTTGTTTACGGAAATGCGCACTTCAATAACAAATGCAGGTAGAGGAGACTATAGGTCGTAGATTTCTATAGGTACCTAGTTGGAAATCGTGTAGCAAAGAGATCATGTTTGTTTTGTTCTGGCATCATCATAGGATCACGAAATGGGTTGCTACAGGTTTAAAACTACATTAACAAAACGCGTTAGCTAATCTACTAATCCTATACAACCATTTTCGCGGATTCACAGGGCTCTTTTAGTTAAGGTAACAAGTGGCTCTTCCTAAACAAGTATTGTTTATGATCTACGTTTCAGACTTTGATAACAACGAAATAGATACACGTACAGTCCTTAGTACTAAGGTTATTTTCTACGTCGAGATACTCGTAGATGCTGGGTAACAAAAAAGCATACACGTGCTTTTTATGATCGTCACTCGTGCATGGAAATAGTGCACAGAAGTTATCCTTTTCATCGACATTTAAATGAAAGGTTCTACAGAGTTTTACTATAGCTGTTCACAAAATAAACAATGAAATCGAATTTACAAACGGTAGCGCGTAGCAATCTACGAGTTACGTTGCTACGGAGCTACGAGCACACGTTTGGTGATATTTTTTGGTTCATTTGGCGAGTTACCTTATCGACCACGTTTACACAGCGTCTTCTTATCCAGCGTGCAAAGCGTTGCGAGATGCGAGGGACCGCTCACCTGAGCAGTGTGGGTGTCCGTCTCCTCCCACTTGTGGCGGTGGCGAGGTCGGCGCGTCTCTCACGGAACGTCCGCATATCTTGCACTCTTATGCCGTACCATCATAAAGCACCACAACACGAGCGCGCGCGGCTCGCGGTTCGCATAGTCGGGGGCCAGGGCGCGTGCTGCGCTCGGGCTGTGCGGCACAGGCGACTGCCGCCCGCGCGCTCCCCAGCCGGGCGCGGCGCCGCTGCACGCACGCGCTCTCGTCTCCACCCTTCGTCAGAGCCTTACTCCCATCTCGCTACCTACTACTTAGATATTATCAATAAAATTATTGTACCACATCAACTCCTCTGATAGGCAGCCGCAGCCTGTCAATTGTTTCCTTATCGACCGTGTTATCAAGTTTGTGATTCATAAAATCATACGGAATAGTAATGTTATGAACTTATTGGGGACATCTTCGACATATTCGTCTAACGTTGTTTTTGTTTGAGCAAAAGGCGGCTTCTATTTCATCTATCAAAATACCAATCTATCTACTTACCTGCCTGCACAAAAGTGTGTCATCCGGGTTCAGTTTCTATAACCCTCCCCTGTTGGTAGTCGGGTAAAAATAGGCGATTTCCAACAAAATATAGCTGTTGAGGAAATAAGAAATAAATTAAATTTAGTGCTGAAGCAATTCATGTGGAAGATTAATGGTAATGTCAAGCGCCGCCAACGGTCCAGTTTTTTTCAGCCACCGCCATTATACATCATGAAGCAAATACCAACGAGTTCAATTTGTTCAGCGCCGCACAATCTATCAGGAGCTACTTTTTACTTTTTTCGGGAACGATAAATAAAACGGCGGCTATGCAGCCTTAATGTGATGCCGGAAAATTGGAACTCCGTGCACGTAGCCAACACAGTTTAGTTGAGAGTAGCGACTTATATTATTAGTGAGCGTCTGTGTAAATAAACGTATAGCTAATACCAAAGTCAAATAATGATAAACCTACAAAGAATGCAGCCTACAGCCTAATCCACAAAATAATATTCATCCCTTTGAGATATGGTATTTTATTATGATTTTACGAGTAGCAGTATAATGGATGTATCATAACAGTTTGATTAATGATGACATGAGTCCACCCCTACGATTGAATACACAACCGGCGTCAATCAGCATTTGGCAAGGCTCCAGGCGGGCCTTGCAGCGATCACGCAGTCAATTCCTCCTCAAATGTAAATTTTATCCCATCATTTTCTTATGAACTATTCCAACAGATTTAAGGTCTTGGCTAGACCTAGGGCGCTCATCTTTGCCAATTTTAGTTTTAAAATTATGCCCACGTATTTTTCTATTTTAATCAACGTGTAGACAGATTTTCCATCAAGAATCAAATGCGAAAGTTTGGATATATCCAAACTTTCGCATTTGAATAAATTGTTTAAAGATTCGAATTTATTGGCAACATAAAGGTCAGTCACAGGTCTAGTTGTAGTACATTCTTACATAATATGTAAGTACTTGATACAAAAATAATTAACGAATCAAGGTGATATTGCATAAATATAATGTATAGAAACAGACTTGAAATAACACATAGGCTATAAATTCATAAATTAATTAGTTCCTATGGGATAAAAATTACACAAAAAACTTTTCAATTATAAAGGGTCTTTCAACAAGGACGGTTCAATGTTAAAATTGAATAAAACAAGATGTGTGTGAGATATTAACGAAATTTATTTTTTATTTAAAAGGCCCATTTATGCCATTATGGATGGAATATCACATCGTTCAAATGTCCGCCGCGGCTTCGTATGGTGGTGTCGCGGCGCATCCGAACGGCCATCGGAACAGTGCGGTGTTTCCGAACAAATTAAAAATGTATAAATTCAATATGGCGACTATCACAAGACAACTCAATTCGCCTCGTCATTATTACCACTCATTGTAACAATTTTATTTAATACAAATTTCTAAACTCAAGGAATCTTTAATTTTGGCACCAACCCGAAAGTAGCCGAACCATTTTGGACCTTCAGAGCCGACTACAACGGACCTACGCACGCACAACCATTGTCGGTGCCAACGGTCATTTCGAAGACAAAGAAGATTTCCAAGAGATGAAAAGAGCGCTGTCCTGAGACACAACCGATCACTACGAAGACGGTACGGCCAGCCCTCTATCCTATCCACAAACGCCTATCCCTACTTGTTTTAACATCCGTGGTAAACTGTTTCAGTGTTTGAGCCGCAGTGAGTTTCCTCGTTAGCAAGTGTCTAGCAGTGTGTGCCGTTGCCAGCATCAGCTGCCGCTTACGAAACGTGAGTACTCCACCTTTCACTAAACCTCCAGGATGTCCGATAGGGAAAGGTCCCGTTCTCCTTGTAAAATAACCGTTACGAGTGATGATGCTACAAACATACTTTTACGCGATCTTGTTAAAAAACGCTCTATTGTCAAAGGCCGTCTTACACGCTTCTCTAACTACTTACAGGCAATAAATACCGATGGAATTTTGCCCGAAAAAACCCGCGTAGAACTAAAAATACGTATCAAAGCAGTCGAGAGGTTATCTAGCGAATTTAACAATGTTCAGTCACAATTAGAAGAAAATGTGTTAGCTGTAGACTTCGAAGAACAAATGAATCAACGAGATTCTTTTGAAGATACTTATTACGAAACTCTGGCTAGGGCAGAATGTATGCTTACTAGTGGAGAGATTACCGCGAGTTCCAAGAAGGCAACCAGTGAGTTTTGTAACGTAAAATTGCCAACAATCACCATACCTACCTTCGATGGTTCATACGAGCGGTGGCTAGAATTTAGGGACACCTTTCAGTCACTTATTCACAACACAGATCACATCACCGCAATCCAAAAGTTCCACTACCTAAAATCGTCACTAAAGGGCAGTGCAGCGTTGGTGATCGAGTCAATTGAGTTTTCAGCTGCGAACTACGATGTAGCATGGGAACTGCTGCTCACTAGGTACGACAATAGCAGGCTATTAGTTCATAACCACGTCAAATCGCTGTTCAACATTCCATCGTTGACAAAAGAGGCACCAGATTCACTGCGAACACTTATCGACACGGTTTTAAAGAATTTACGAGCTTTGAAACTGCTCGGTGAACCCGTAGAATACTGGGACACTCTAATAATATACATTATTGTAACTAAGCTAGATAGAACCACTGAACGCGAGTGGGAACAGCATAAGTCCCTATTTCTAAAAAAAACTGGTGACTCCAAGTCAACAATGAAGGTTGAAGTTTTACCTACTAGACTTCTTGAGAGACAGGGCGGACATGTTAGAAACGTTACTAGTGTCACACGCAAGCACTAGCTATCAAAAACAAAACATTAACACACGCAATAGTAATAAAGTGCACTGTAACGTTTCTACCAATAATCCGTCCGGCCAATCAAAGAAGTCACTATGTTCACTTTGCACTAAATCTAATCATCAACTTTATGCATGCCAAACCTTTCTCGATTTAGATATGAAAGACAAGCTAGAACACATAAAACAAAAACAGTTATGCAAGAACTGCTTGCGCGCGGGGCACGCACTGACTGACTGTCGGTTTGGTCCGTGTAGGAAGTGCAACAAAAAGCACAATTCGCTAATTTGCGACAGCGAAGTGAGCGCAGGTGTCACTCCTCCAGCCCCAACTGATAACGTGAGGTCGGTTTCTATGCACACGTCCCTCCCCGCGTCGCAGCTCACCCCTGCACAGCCTGATCCGTCCATCATAACATTAGGTGCACACACTGACGTTCTATGCGCTAATTATCAATGTGTGCAACCAGTCCTGTTATCTACGGCCGTAGTGGAGATCAAAGATAGGTACAACAATTACCACACTGCGCGCGCGCTCCTTGATTCGGGTTCGGAGCGTTGTATCATTACTCAAACATTATGCGATAAATTAGGCATTAAATTAATACAGTCCACTCAAGAGATACGAGGGGTAGGAAACTCGATCTCACAATCAACAAAAATATGCGACGTTGATGTTAGGTCGTGTATTAGCTCCTACAGTATGCGATTAAAATGTTTTGTACTAAAAACCATTGCATCATCATTGCCAGCGATACCCGAACAATATGCCAAGTTCGGTATCCCTGGTAACATTCAATTAGCTGACCCCGAATTTCATAAATCTCGAACAATCGACATCCTAATAGGCGCGGATATATTTTGGGATTTAATAAGCGAGGGAAAAATAAGTCTACCTAAAGGTCCCGTCCTACATAACACACAGTTAGGCTGGGTCGTATCGGGTACCTTAAATATTATGCAAAAAAAGAGTTACATGCGATGTAATTTCACCCAATCGGCCGATGAACAATTACGTAAGTTCTGGGAGCTTGAAGAGGTACCTACGCTTAGGGATACACGGCCTGAGGACGAAAAGGCCTGCGAAGAACACTTCGTCAAAACTACAACCCGCAATAATGATGGGAGGTTCTGCGTCAAAATACCTTTTAAATCCTCACCACAAAGCTTAGGCGAAACTTATCCTCAAGCCCTAAATCGGTTTCTAGCATTGGAAAAGCGATTACAACGCGATCCAGAGTACAAAAGGCTATACAGCGACTTCATACAAGAGTACGTAGCCTTAGGTCACATGACGCGTATTGACTCTTACAAAGAACCCAACTTTTTCTTGCCGCATCACGGCGTACTACGCGAACATAGCACAACCACTAAGCTAAGGGTGGTATTCAATGCCAGCGCCGCTTCGAGTACCGGAGTCTCACTTAATGAGCTACAGCTAGCCGGGCCTGCCATACAGGGCGACTTATTCAGCATCTTACTACGCTTACGACTACGTAAATACGTCGCGTGCGCGGATGTTGAAAAAATGTACCGTCAGGTGGAGATAGCCAAAAATCAGCGGGATCTTCAATTGATTGTGTGGCGAGATCATCCTTCGCATGAAATAGGTATTTACCGGCATGATAGGCTAGTATACGGAACCGCGTCGGCAGCTTTTATGGCTTGTAGATCCCTAAAAGAAACCGCGGCTAGTTATCCTGACCCTAGGGTCAAAAGAATTATAAACGAAGATTTTTACGTCGATGATTTAATCACATGTTCCGATGATAAAGCAGAGTTACTCGATTTATGCGAAAAAACTTACAATGTTTTACAATCGGGCTGCTTTCCATTGCGAAAATGGGTTTTCAATTTTAATTGTGACGATCACGAGTTTCATTTAAAAATATTTAATGGTACAAAGCCATTAAATCTAGACGAGTCGTTTCATTGCAAAACATTAGGCATAGGATGGAACAACTCTTCGGATGAATTCCATTTCAAATCAGAATTTAAAAAGGAAAATAACGTAACAAAGCGATCAATTTTGTCTCACGTTTCGCAAATATTCGACCCCTACGGTTTGCTAAGTCCCACTATCATGATTGCAAAAATATTATTACAAAAACTATGGTTATTGAAATTAGACTGGGACGACGCCTTACCGCATGACGTCACTCAATTGTGGAACCGGTTTTCCAATGATTTAGCCATGCTCGAGTCAGTACGAGTGCCGCGGCACGCTATAGGTAGCAAGCCTAGCTATGTACAGCTGCATATCTGTACCGATGCGTCGCAAGTTGCGTACGGGGCTGCCGCTTATCTTCGCACAGTGAGCGATGATAGCAACGAAGCTAGTGTTAGACTTTTATGTTCCAAGGGCAAGGTTGCTTCGTTGAAACCAGTCAGCATTCCACGGACGGAGCTGCTAGCAGCGTTATTAGGGGCTCGTTTGTATAAAAAAATAAGCGAGTCGCTTGATTACAAATTTGACAAAATAGTCTTTTGGACGGACTCCACCATCGTATTGGGATGGTTACGTATGGCTCCCAATTTATTAAAAACATTCGTACAAAATAGGGTAGTGGAAATTAACGAAGTTACAAAAGGCTTGCCATGGAAACATATAGCAGGTACCGAAAATCCAGCCGATCTAGTATCGCGTGGCGCGCGCTTGCCGGACCTAGCTTCTTCGGCACTGTGGTGGGAAGGACCACCTTTCCTTCGCAGGTTCGATTTTAGTTGCGACGACTTGACGTCGGCAAACGGTTCAGTCGCGATGCAGGACGATCTACCCGAGGTAAAATCAACAACAGTGAATGTTTTCCACACCACACAAAACGATGAGATGTTTTCGTTCTCTAGGTTCTCCCAGTTCGAACGAATGAGGCGTTCCTTTGCGTATGTACTTCGGTTTGTGTATAACATACGAAATAAACTGAATCCCAAGTCAGGTTCGCTCACAGTGGATGAGCTGAGAGATTCCGAGCTTAGATTGGCGAAAATATCTCAATTGGAATCCTTTAGCGAAGAATACGCGTTAACTTATACAAAAAAATCGTTAAAAAAGACACCGAGTCTTTATAAATTAAATACGTTCCTCGACAGCGACAAAATAATGCGTGTCGGCGGTAGGTTGACGAACTCTAACGAATACGATTTCGATAAGAAACACCCTGTTTTATTAAGTGCAAAACATCGATTTTCAGTTTTGCTCATGCGACACGAACACCAACGAATGCTTCATGCCGCTCCTCAGGCGCTTCTATACGGCGTTCGTCAACGTTGGTGGCCTGTTGGGGGGAGAAATCTCGCGCGCAAGATAGTGAACGAGTGCGTTGTGTGTAAGCGGCTGAAAGGTAAAACTTTAAACCCCATTATGAGTAGTTTACCCAAGAATCGGTTAACTCCTACCTACCCGTTTAATCAATGCGGGGTGGATATGGCAGGGCCTATACTCACTTTGAACCGAAAAGGCAGGGGTGCTAGATTGCAAAAGTCTTACGTCTGTTTATTCGTTTGCTTTGTGACTCGCGCGGTGCACTTGGAGCTTGTTAGTGACTTATCCACGGAAGCATACATTCTCGCCCTAAAAAGATTCATTTCGCGGCGCGGTAAACCTCACACAATACACTCGGACAATGGAAAAAATTTCGTTGGTACCTGTAATGAATTAAAGCGTTTTTTACAAGTTTGCTCGCCTGACATAACTGAATTTGCAGTCAGTCAATCAATCAATTTTAAATTTATTCCCCCCTACTCACCACATTTTGGAGGTTTATGGGAAAGTGGAGTAAAATCGTGCAAACTCCACTTAACACGCATTGTCGGCAACGCTCATCTGACATTTGAGGAATTTACCACGGTTTTAACTCAAGTAGAAGCTATCCTCAACTCCCGTCCTTTATCCCCACTCTCATCTGATCCCAATGATCTTCTTCCCCTCACACCAGGACACTTCCTGGTTGGCCGACCGCTCACTTCGCCGGTATACCAGGACATGCGAGGCGACCCTGGGACACATTGCAACCGGTTTCAGCGGGTCGAGCTAATCCGGCATAACTTTTGGACGCGATGGGCGAAGGAATACATCTCTGAGATGCAGATAAGATGCAAATGGAGGGATAACGTCGACAGCCTTAAGCCAAATACTCTTGTTGTTATCAAAGACGACAAGCTTCCCCCACTGAAGTGGTCACTTGGAAGAATAGTGAGCACCATCAAAGGAAATGATGGTGTATCCCGCGTAGCTGACATAAGGACAACTTCAGGCATCGTAAGGCGCAGCTACCCAAAGATTTGTCCACTATTCATGGAGGAGGATCCGTCGACGGGGTGACAAGACGCAGCCTACAACTTGGAGCTGGTGCTTCCAAGGCCGGGGGCATGTCGCGGCGCATCCGAACGGCCATCGGAACAGTGCGGTGTTTCCGAACAAATTAAAAATGTATAAATTCAATATGGCGACTATCACAAGACAACTCAATTCGCCTCGTCATTATTACCACTCATTGTAACAATTTTATTTAATACAAATTTCTAAACTCAAGGAATCTTTAATTTTGGCACCAACCCGAAAGTAGCCGAACCAGGTGGCACGAATCCGAGAGGTCCAATTTTTAATGACTCTGCTGCATAGATCCGGCTGAATCCGAGCGATGGCCTGCGTTATGTTGGCTTTCAGGGCAACGGTCGAATGTGGTTTATTGGCATAGACCTGCGACTTCAGAAAACCCCACAAGAAAAAGTCTAGCGGAGTCAAATCACACGATCTTGGTGGCCAATTCACGTCACCTCTGTGAGAGATAACTGTACCCTCAAACCGTTCATGCAGAATGTCGATTGTGTCGTTCGCTGTGTGGCAAGTAGCGCCATCTTGCTGAAACCACATGTCGTTCACGTCCATATTGTTCAATTCAAACCAAAAGAAATTGTTTATCATTGATCTGTAGCGCTCGCCGTTGACGGTGATGGCCTCGCCAACGTCGTTTTGGAAAATTGGACCTCTCGGATTCGTGCCACCATACGAAGCCGCGGCGGACATTTGAACGATGTGATATTCCATCCATAATGGCATAAATGGGCCTTTTAAATAAAAAATAAATTTCGTTAATATCTCACACACATCTTGTTTTATTCAATTTTAACATCGACCCGTCCTTGTTGAAAGACCCTTTAGAACAATATTCGTCCTTGGTGGACGAATATTGTTCTATATAGGAATAACGGACTTAATAGACAATTTTTACCCCGGAAATAATGCGTGCTAAGCTACGTGGACAAACTAGTCTCTCTAAATCAGGAACAGCAATTTATAGAGTAAGGGTGTACAAAAAAGTAAGTTTTCAGTACTCAACTCGTTTCGTAGGCGTGTCTACGAAATTGCTACGGCGTAGCACCTGCATATTTTAATGATGCATAATATTATTGTAATTTAAAATGACTAGCACGTAGTTGAAACTTAGGCAAACCTAATTTTAGCCTGTCTTTTGTAACTTTTTTACTAGCCTACCTTGAGGGGTTAATGTCACCATAACCAATTTAGATTGTTACACAGTTTACACATGCGATTACTGAGACTTATAAATAGAAATCTTTTACGACGCATAGTAACGTCAACAAATTTAACGACAAAGTGATAATGCTTGTATTTCTGTTTACAGTTTTATCTACACTAATGAACCCTACATTTATTTGCCAGTTTAGAGTAGGGGGTAGTCTCCGGAAGTAGGTACCCGGTTTGAAAACTCTCTGTTCCCATTTTAAAAGTAATAGATAAGTATGTAAGGTTTTTTTGGACAATTGAGGTGATCATGCGATAGGTACTTTCCCTGGTAAACTTAGGCCCGTATTATAAAAGCTTGGTCAGTCATCAACCTATACTTGAGTACCGATTTTCTATGACAGAAGCGTTACTCAAAGATAGATAGATAGACTCAGCATAGTTTCATAATATTACCCTAGCCCTAGTATCCTAAGTGGTCCTAACTGCCACTTGAGATATGATTTTAAGTTTTATACAGGTAGCATGCGAGAGAAAACGCTTGCAGAGATTGTAGTTGATAACCAAGGATATTATTTGTAAAGGTGTTTTAATCGCACCCCACGGTCAAGTATCGATCTTTGTTGTAATATTCGTTCATTTGTTCGCCCCCAGGCCATCTGATAAGGCATATAAATCGCACGTAATGCTCAAGATGGATAAAGCTTGCAGGTCGGTGCGAGGCCAGCCTTGGCCGGTCTCTTGCAGCCGATCCGATTGTATCTAAGCTATCGCCGGTTCACTACGCTACGGTAAATAAGCTATAATCGTAAACCTGGCTGACTCATTGCTTAGAAGGCTAGCACGGGCCGTAATGAAAAGAAATAAATAACCAACGTAGTAACGATCTATTAGGATACCTACAATCAGATGCTATCGCAAAGATGACTCACCGACTTCATACCTTACCTACATAATTAATTATATATTATGTAGGTAAGTCAAATGTCGTTTTTATTTGAACGTCGTCGTCTGGTCGAAGCGACTCGTAACCCTAGAGCTAGTGAATATCTGGCGCAGCGCATCAGCATTGCCATACAACGGGGCAATGCAGCCCGTGTATTCACTTTTTTGGCGCTTTTAAATATCAGGTAGGTTACCAACTAACTTCATTTGTTTCCTTTTTTATTGGCATCGTCAAACGAATACTATGACGATCGCATCGCTTTTTTCTCTCAGCATCATCAAGTTAATCCAAGTGTGAAGTTGCAGGTGTTGTCGCCAAAAAGCGTCAACTTCTAGTTTGATAGCCTTCATTTGGCTTGACGGGCCAACACAGGGCCAGCATCGGTGGGCGTGTTTGGCAGACTTAGCTCCTGGCAATACGATTCTGGACTGAGAGCCAAACGGTTACGGCTTACTGGCGAATTTTAATTAGGCAGATAGCATGGTATTACTAGATTTTCCTCATTACAACACTTCTGGTCTCTGGATTTGGAATTCATCCGTTGTTTTTGAATCATAACGGTAGAGAAATGGAATATTATCTTTGAGGAGTAGGTATATACAGACCTGTTCTGATAAAACGGGCCAAGTGCGAGTCAGAGTCGCGCACGAATGGTTCCGTTCCGTATATCTATATAAACGACAAAAAACACGTTTGTTGTATGGGTATTTATTTTAATCTGTATTTGTTGTTATTGAAGCAACAGAAATACATCATCTGTGAAAATTTCAACTGTCTATCACGGATCATGAGATACAGCCTGGTGACAGACGGACAGACGAACAGCGGAGTCTTAGTAATAGGGTCACATTTTACCCTTTGGGTACGGAACCCTAAAAACAATGTTAAAAGTTTTGTAGAGAACTAGTTTCTACCCGTTTTTTTATGGAACGTTTATAGCTTATAACCATCCCATGGGCACTGATTTATGGGATAAACGCCTAGTGCTATTCCATGTCTATACTACTATATTAGGGTTTCTGCTCGGGAATTATCGAGATTTACAAAAGCGCTCAGCGGTTTTGTAAAAATTATAGTGACCAAACCATCCATCTTAATATATTGACATTTGAAAGCCCTTTGAATGGCCTTCGTAATATGCAGTTGTATGGCGAAGGCCATTCAAGGTTTGAAATGGCTTTCAAATGTCAATTATAGGATAAAATAAAAAAAGTTTATTTGCCAGGTACATTATTACAGGTTACATGGTTTCCTATGGTCCCCGCGAAACAGGCCTAGCATGTCCCCGCCCTAGGCTAGGTGGTTATAGCGACACCATAACTTTTATGTAGGTATGAAAAGTTTTGAAAAGTTGATATTTCCAGGTTATGAAACTCGGCTACGAAAGTGGATAAAATATTATTAATTAATAACCAGTTATGAACAGAGATAAAAAAAAACCACATTCGTAGCTGGCTACGAAACATGGCTACGATAACGGCAAGAACATTCCGTTCTCGTAACTGGATATCAAGCAAGAAAAAAATTCCATGTTCGTAGCTGGTTATCAAAGATCAGCTACGAACGTGGACTAAAGGGTAATTTCACAGCAGTGAAGTTGTCCATTCCACCGGCCTTAAATGGATCCATTCCTGATTTATAGGTATATGTAGAGGCGTAGATGGCCTCTCATATGTGCCACTCGCCCTACCGGCTATTAATATCGTAACGACACAGGGCACAGGTGCTAGCTGTGAGTTATTGAAACGAAGCTTGGTCTCTAATTGTTATTAATGTAGGTACATGGTACATGACCTATATAAATGAAAAACAAACATGTTGGAAGCCAATACTTTAATAATCTCTTGCAATACATAGATAGGTTATTTATACTTTACCTCCTTGTGATTATTGTATGTAAATAAATAATGCTGGACAATCCACAGCATAATCTAGGCCCAAGCTTAGCAGAGTTTAAGCTATGAGTAGGTACCAGATGACTGATATACTTAATAGAATAGGTACATTAAATTGATACATATTTTATATTATACATAGCAAATACCCACAATACTCGGAACAAATATTTCCAGATCGCTCAAACGTTTATCCATGGCGGGAATCGAACCCACAAACTTCTGCGTCGGACCTTCGCCCGCCACGCCACATCGGTCGTCAAGTCAAGTATCGATCTAAGTATTCGTTATCGGACAATTCAAAACCATTGGTGTAATATTCATTTGCAAAAAAAAACACTGATTATTCGAGTCACCGAACTCGGAGATAAACTGCAGAGAAACTGAAACCTGAAGTGATGATGATTAGTTATCCGGCTCGAAGAACCAATCATGCCTTGTGTAAAATGTACTTAAAATATAAATCTATTGAAAAAAGAAATACACATTATAGCATTATAGTACTTTTTTCAATAGTCGACTCTACGTTAGGTACCTATTGAACTGTTAATTTGTATTTCTTTTTTCAATAGATATTTTAAGTACATTTTTCAAGGCATGATTGGTTCCTACGAGCCGGATAACGAATAATTATCATCAACCTATATCAATCAGATCCATTTAGGCCTCCCCTAATAAGCACCTTAGCAGCGCCCTATCTTCAGCATGCCACATCTACATAGCATCTACCTGCAGTCTTTCGCAGGGCGTCTTACACTACGTTTCCCGAGTCACGGTATCCACTCAACACATTTACCCCAGTGGTTGCCAGTTCTTCACGAGATATGACCGGCCCACTGCCACTTTAGCTTGCTAATACTTAGAGCTATGTCGATGACTTTGGTTCTCTGTCGGATGTATTCGTTACAAATCCTATCCTTCAGGGAAACTCCGAGCAAAGCTCTTTCCACTTTCTTTGAACTGGTGGACCAGCCCTACCGTGAGTGTCCACGTCTCAGCTACGTAGCTCATATCGGGTGACTAATGCTTGAGCTCATCATCAGTCTCCACAGCCTCGCAGCTGTGATATTTTGAAGAGGTATCAGGACAGCTATCAGCTACAGATAGGTCATCCGATGAAGCCGCCGGGGCTTCGTGGGCCGCTAGGGGCATCAGTTCTTCATCATCTTCTTCGTTGTAAGATGTCACGCAGTTGCGTCGAACTGTGTTCGCTATAGAGTCGGCCTCGCGAGCCCAGTAATCTGTTGGGGAGTAAAATAAAATAAGTTAACCATTATCATAACCTCAAAATCCTGTGTGTTTCTGTTACACATATTAGGTAAATGTATACAGGGTTATTGGTAATTCACTGACTAAGATCTGCCTATCATCACGAACACGTTTGTGAAGACGCCAGGTCTTCGTTCTAAAATTTGGTATTGGTAATATGTATCACCCTCGATTCAACAATCGTTCGTTAGGGATGTTTTATTTGAAAATAAACTTAAAAACGGCTCTACCCTGAATTAACCGTCGGTGTGGGAGTTGATGATCGGTCTTCTTTCTTTCTTCGGTTCTTCTCGCGTGGGCCATGCGCGAGATAAACGTTTAATTTATTCGCAAATAATATTATGACCATTCTCCAGCTCACCGTAAAACCACGAATATTATGCTTTGGGAAGCTATTATACTCAAATGATTAAATAATTAAATGACAGAAATATACCTAATTAAATGGAACTATTTAAAAAAAAAATTGAGTGAAGTGGACTGTACTTGATAGAAAAGTAGGTACTTTATTATTATTTAAAGAACTTACTAGGACGTCTTTCCGGGGGCACAGGCTGCACGGTGTTCGTTTGCGGAGCCATCTTAGCAATCGACCGAAGGCGCCTCGGGCTCCTCGCCAAAGCATGCGAAATGCTCGGCAGTCGTATATCCAAGTGCGAACCTCTCTCGGTCACAATCTTATTGTTCATAGCATACAGCTTGGTGGTTATATCTCTGGCTATGATCGTTGTAACTACGTAAGCTAAGTACTGCTCTTTGACGAAGAGATACTCCAGGGAGCTACGCTGCCAGTAGACGTAGCGGCACGACGACGCCGCTACAATCGATACCTGTTACAAAAAGATTCCTTTTGGATCATCATCATCAATCTATGTTAGTCCAGTGCTGGACGCCCTGTTTTCAGCTTGACGCATCCAGCATCTGCCTACAGCCTTTCGCAGGTCGTCATCCCACCTGGCAGGAGGGCGTCCTACACTAGATTTACCGAGTCGTGGTCTCTCAAGAACTTTTACCCCAGCGGTTGTAAGTTCTTCGCGAGATGTGGCTGGCCCACTGCCGCTTTACTTTTCTAATAGGGCATGTGACTTCGAAAAATTCTTTATTTTTAAAGAAATATATCTGCATATTTATATTTTTGTATATTTTGATGTTTTTATTGTGAAATTTAGTACTTGAAAAGTAGATATTTTAAGACTCAATCGCAAAATTTCTAAACGTTTCGTCACCGTTCACCGTATTTTCATGAAGCTTTTAGTAGAATATCTTTTTTAAAACAAAGTTAGTTATTTGACACAACACACAAACAACAAACATGATGGTTTTTATCATTTTGTTTTGTTGAGCTACTTGTAGATTTTTTGCAACAGTCTGCAGTTAGCTCAATTGTTTCAATTGTAAATACTAGTTTTAATTTATTTCATTTAGTTGTTTCTAATATTATTTTTATTTAACGAACAGAAGCGCTTTCAGTTGACAAATTGAACGGCGACGTCACAGAAAAAGGACAGCGTTTTTATCACCCGAAACTGAGTGCAGTTTTTTTTTTTTAAATAATTTATATAATTGTGGGTGTTAAATTTGGTCGTTAATGTAATAACGTTATTGAAAATCTATGCTTATAATCTATTCTTAGAGCTTTTTCGATAACTTTAGTTCTGTCGGATGTATTTGTTACGAATCCTATTAGATAGCATTAGATTATCTATTGGGAAACTTCAACTCTAGGTACATATCTGTAAAATGAACTGAATGCTTCTAACTTGAGTGAAAAGACAATGCCCACGTCCGTTCCCAGGTTACTTGGCCTCGTTCGAGCACAAACAAGAATTTACGGCTCTCTATTTTTTTTAATGCAACTTTGTCAGTTCCCTAAGTGGTTCCGAAGCTTTAATTTATAAAACTTGAATGAGTCACGATATCTAAACTTTGTAACGATTATTTCACGAAAACATGCACTATTATGTGAACTTACTGAAAATATTGACTGTAATCCAGGGAGATTGACTCGAAATAGGCAATTTAGTGAGTTCTGCACATTTTGTTACTTTAACGGTTTGAACTCCATCGATATTTAACCCAGTTTCTTGCGTTTATAGGCACTTGGGCTGTTTTACAGCCAACGGTATCAGACAGCAATTAGGTCATGGAATGGTGTTGGTAATGCCAAAGGCAACGTGATGAACGGCCGGCTAGACTGATCGTGAAATGAAATTACTTTGGATGCTTTGCGAAAATACAAAAGCTATATATCATGTGACACCTATATAAGTCAACTTGGAACTTGGCAATGTGCTAGCTTGGCTGGCAAACGACTTGAAGTATGATTGCCTGCTTTAAATGTGAGCCTCTCGATTTTAGTTTGGAACATATTAATTTCACAAGTTATAGTCGGTATTTATATTTATTTACAATAAAGAGGTAAAACTTGAGAAAGCATTAAGATCTATTTAGATACAGATGAAAAGCTAGGAGTAGCCTTTGTCCCACTTAATTTTTTTTTAAATTAGTTGTTTAAACCTTTAAAGTGTAGGTTTTTTTCTATTTGTAATGTTCGATATTTTGACAATGCACTCTCAATCTTAAATTTAACATTATTCCTACTTTCAAATCCTTTAAAATAATCAAGTCGGATATTTACAAGATTAAGTCTTTATAAAATATTTTTGTCATCCTAGGTTTCGATTACCCCCATATAATAAAAGCCAATTTTATTATATACATAAATCTACCTAAATCTACTGGTCCTGTACTGCTGGACTCAGGTTCCCCCCTGATATCGGGGGAGATGATAGGCTGTAAATTTAGGCTTCGATTCATCACAATGCACTCTCAATCCTACTACTTATAATTTGCCAATGTCTCTAAAATAAATAAATAATGCTGGACAATTCACACGACATTATCTAGCCCCAAGCTAAGCAGAGCTTGTGTTATGGGTACTAGAGATAACTGATGTACATAATACAATTCAATACAAAGATAGATACTTTTTACTACACATAGAAATCGACCAGAACACCAGGAACAATTATCTGCAGATCGTACAAACTTTTGTCCCTAGGCGGGAATCGAACCCACAACCTCCTGCGTGGCGGACCTCCACCCACCACGCCAGAGTGGTCGTCTCTAAAATATGGGGCCAAATAGGTCATGGTCAGTTTGCAACTTGGTTTATTTACAACAATCTTAGAATGGCTTACATAGCTTGGCTGTGTACACTGGATATTAGGAACGATTGGACGACACGCAAAGGCAGAACTCCGGCTTAACTATGTAATCATGTCTAATAAAGCAAATGGATTATAATACTGCCTACGATAGGCTTGATAATTAGCAACGATGCATATCAATGGTTCTAGAAATGAATTGTAGGTGCCTTGAACTGCATGTTGGATTGCTTAGATTGCATGGTTTACAAACTTGCGGCCCTAACTATTACAATCTTAATTAACAAGATCCGTCAAGTGCGAGTATAACTCGCGCACCGAGGGTTTCGTACATTTGTCAATTATACAAATTGTACAATAGGTACCGGTTAAAGACTTTGCTATTAAATTAATACCTACCGAAACCGGAAAATAGTAGGTACTTTTCAGCTCTGCAAACTTAGGAAGGAGGTGTAAATTTTTCGACTTTTTCAACATATTTCAAAAAGTACAAAAGTACCGTAAAAAACAATTAGATGTACCTATACCGTTCATTTTATACCTCACTAGGGTAGGTTAGGAAGCCCCTTAAGATTCAACCCCTTTTTCGAAAAGTGTTATTGTTACCGACTTCCCTAGGTATATTTTCTATATCTACAAACGCCACATACATTTCAGCTTGGATTGTTTGCAACAGTCTGCAGTTAGCTCAATTGTAAATACTAGTTTTCATTTAATTCTATTATTTGATTGTAATTTTCTTTGTTAATAAAGTAGGTACATGTTCCCACCTAAATCTGAGTAAGTAGAAGGCATCAATTAGCGACCTTTGTCATACCCCTTTACATTTGTTTAAATAGGTTAGTGGTTTTGGTTCGAGCACTTTGCCCGCGTATAATGAACTCATCACCACCCTTTATACTCTATATACATAGCCCTATATATTAATGTTATAATATAGTTTTAAGTTTACCTAACGATTTAAAACCAGTGTGATTAGTATAAGAGTAAATTGCTGTTTTGTATTCGCTCGCAATTATCCATACTAATATTATAAAAGCGAAAGTAATTCTGTCTGTTTGTTCTCATGGCGCGTAAACAGCTGAACGGATCTTAATAAAATCGGTCTTACTCCCTGGGAGTTACAACGGTATCCCAGGAAGGACAAAGGTTTGTTTTTAACGCGGAAAAAAGGGTGCGTACCGGGAGCAGAAGCAATAGTACATAAACATAAGTGAAAAGGAGTTATTCCGGACTCGTCCCACTTGATTCGGCCCAAAGTGGGACGAGTCTGGAAACTTAAATTTTATGCTGAAAACGTTCAGGATTCGTCCCATTTTGAGATTTCTAATCGAAAAGTAACAAAAGTACTTCCGTACACTTCTCGTGCAAGTAATCTTTATTACCATTGTTTCCGAAGGAGTTTTTAACTATCTCACGCAAAGTACCAGGAAAGTAGAAATGCATAAGAGATTAAGGTACCTAACAATAGCATTTTGATTCCATAGGGATCATGACCTGAAAAACAACCGAAACTAAAATTTTAGGGTGCGAAACTAAAATTTTACGGTGCAGTTTAAAAAACGTTAGTGGGTTGCGAAAATACATAAGCCTCCTTGCGCAGTCGGTTAAAAAAATACAGATACACGAGTGATCCTATAGCTCCGTTTTCATTTCGAGCGTACGGAGCCCTAAAAATGGAATAAAGGGTGTAACTGTGTAAGAAACCAAAGAAAAATATGGGTCAAATAAGGCTTATGGATAACTGGGTTGATCCAAGCCGTTACACTACAGGGTGTCTTTTTGAGATGATGCCATATCAGAAACTATGAGAATAAGAAAAGCGTCTTCGTGATCCTTTCACGACGACGCTAACGTAATGAAATTTTTGAGATTTTTTAATGAAAATTTTTGTAAAAGAAATGAATAAAACTATGCTGTTTTTCAATTTCTTATAAATCGAGGTCATGACTCCTTTCCCGACTTTTCTCTAACTCTCATGTTCCGGATTTGGCCATCCACTCCCATCTTAAAAAGCCACCCTGTATAGTTGGAGGCGTGCCCAGAATACTGCGTGCAACTTGTGATGAGATGACCAAAACAAAGTTTGGGGCGATATTAGGTCTGCGATTATTTTAAGCACTAGTTCTTACAAACAAACACACTTCAAAGTTGAAAACAGCAATTTAATATTCAGAATGTTTGAAAATCATGTGATGCAATGGTTTGTTATGTGTAATTAGTGGAAAACTTGCAAGTATACACTTTATTTTATTTATATTTATTTAATGCAAGGGTATTAAACATTCGAATTAGAGGGTAAAATTTCCAAAAGTTAAGTTTGGCAGCGGCCTGCGGGCGGCGCGGCGGCGCGGCAGCGTAAGAAAGTTGGTGAGATGTCGTGAGATTTTACTCTACCCCTCCCCCCTCACCTCATGAGCTTGATTGCATAGAATTTAAGACTTCTTTTGACTAAAATCACACTGACAAATCCGAAGTTATTCGAGTTTAAAAAATATGAAACGCTAAGCGACTTTCGTTGCTGATGGTACATACATAGCGTCGAACTAAGATAGGTGCATAGATTAAAAACAACATACCTTGAACTTTTCGTCGATGTTGGCTCGACTGGACTCAAACTCCGGTGAATCAAGAAACTCGCAAGGTAAGATCGGGTGCAGAAACTGATGTCCATTCATCACGTTTACCTGGTCAAGACAAATTTCGTTATAGCGCGATCAACTTACTCTGGAGTATTTCCAGTTTCTTTCATGAGTTTTGTACATGTTGCTATTTATATGAGAGGGATTAAACGAACGTTACCTGGTACTATAATAACTATACACACTTGATTGCCTTTTATTTGCCTGGTACACGAAAAACAAAGATACAGTGTAAGTCTGTATCATGTGCACAAACACAAACTAAAATGAGGAAAACTATACACTATTGCACTATACACTACTACAAAAAAGTTACAAACTGTACAAAAAAGCTTATTCTTTATAAAAACTCATCATCGTTTTTAATTGAGGGTTGTTTAATTTTCACATTTTAATTAGGAGCTTATGTTATTTCCTATCATTACTAAGTTTGTTTCGTAGGAAGTAATTGATCGTTCAGTTCAAAAGTTACAACGTTTTGTTTAGATACGTTTTGTTTTTTTCATACGAGCGAAAAAAGTTTGAATACGTTTTAAAATAAATGTTTATGTTTTTGTTTTGCACATTTGCCGACGTCGATAAAATATAGGTCATAAGATAGACTCGCACTGTATAGCAAATTTAAATCAAACAAAACAATTGAACGTAATCAGTGTTTTTTATAAATAAGTCAAACTGAATACAAAGCATTTTCTGAAAATCTGCCTGTTGCTGGAAATCGAACCCACTAAAATCCAAAAAATAACAATTTGCATTTTTATGAGCTCTACCGACTGTATACCATGTACAGCGAGCACATACCCAGACCATGTACCACGTAATGAAGTACTATATTTACTAAATGCTAAAGGCAGGGTTATGCTTTCTGAAATTCTATCGCGTGTGACACTCGGTAGCAGGAATAATTTACTCCAATTCAGACTAAGAAAAACTTCATAAAACATTTGTTATCTACTAAGAAGCAGTTATTGAACTATTAAGAATTGGCTTGCTGACTATGGTTTCTTAACTTCTCCTCACTTAATACTTTTCCGAAGTACAGTCCGATATAAAGAAGTTTTAAACTCTGTCCTCTAAAGAAATTACCAAGAGATTCGCGTAACATGCACCGTTGAACTTCTTCGTTTAGAAACTCAATCAAAAACCAAAGCTTGCCGCAACTCAATCTACAACTTCCCGGCAGAACCGATTGGAAGCACTTCAAATGGACCCGACAAAACCTTTCTATAGGTAATGCAACAAGAGCTGGCGCAACCGTCTTTATTTTTTACTTACGAGGGTACATGTTTTTCGTAGTAAGCATCTGTCGGACTGGGACTCTTTATTATCCAGAGCAACAAAATGACCGAACCGTTAAAAAAAAACATTTATAACGGGATATTTCCTATAATTTGAGTTAAAAGCCATTATAGTTTCAAAAGTGATCAATGATATTGGTGAATGAGGTATCAAAACACTCGTCTAGAAATGCCGGTAGTGCATTTTGATGGTTTATTAATTTTACGAAAAATATAATTAAAAAGCGGGGAGCGAGTTTGGTATTTTTGCCTGCGAAATACCCACGCCCCGGGTTGTTTTCGAGTGTTATTATGTGGTTTTCGCAGTCTTTCACTATAAGATACCTCCAAGAATCAAAACAGCTAAATCAATTTCGATAAATGAAGTATCAAACTACTCGTCTAGTCGTAGGAGGCCTAAAATGGCTTGCTGATGTCTTGAGGTAGGTTCTTAACTACATTTTTAAGGTCCTCTCATTTGACAAAAAATGTAAACAAGCGAGAATCGGGTATTTATAGTTTGCAAATAGTTTTTTAATTATGCCTTATACACAGCTAACAAAGCTGTGCCAACAGATTTGTGACGTCGTCAGTTGAAACACTATGAAAAACAAAAAGACGATGGCACCAGCTTTAATTTACCGAACTATTAGAGTCCACAAACTGCTATTAGCTAGAGGAAAGTTAAACATTACATATTTGTACATACTAATTGATAGCAAATAAAGGAGGACTAAGACTTTTCATTGTTTGTCATGTTTTTTGGCAGAAAACTGTGCAAGCTGCTGTGTGAAAAGTGTGTTTTTTAAACAAATACCTAAGTAGATATGAATCACGAAAATATGGGGCTGTTAAAATAACACGTACATAATTTTCATATTTAAATGAATAAATTAGATATGCTACTTTGACGCCCGAAAACTCAAACGCAACTCTAATTTAAGCACGTCTCAAGTCGTGATTTTTTATGAAATTCGTCACTTGAGACGTGCTTAAATCTGAGATGCGTTTGAGTATTCGGGCGTAAAAGTAGCATATCTTATTTATTATTGTTCGGGGATTAATGAAACATTTACCATGGCTTGGTAAAGTTTTGTGTTTCCTTTTATCACCACAAATATTTGTATCAGTATATGACGTTCTTAGTGATTTTAGTGAAGGAGTAGTATGATAAAATATTTTTCGTGTCATGACCGAAAAAGACGTTATTTTTTTAAGCATGTAGCCAAGTGGTCGGTCATTATAATTAAAATTATCTTCTCATTATGATAATTTTAAGAAAATAACTGAAGACCAATTTTAAGAAAGCGCCGCCGTTAGGTACAGAATATTTCACGCTCAACTTCCCTGAATAAATTGCCTGCAAGCAAAATAGAGTAGCACATTTTATCCGTGTTTTCGTTTCCCATTATCTCCCCGTCTGATACTAAGTGGAGCTTTAATTAGATTTTTCAAACCACATGCTCGACAATGCCGAATTATAGGTCATGTAAACCCTACCGAAAGCAAGACATTAAATCCCTTGGTATTAGCCGGGTTATAATGTTGTACTGAATTTCATTATAACCCGCTGGTTAATAATATGATTTCACTTTTCATAATTCTTATTACTATATGCATAAAGTTTAATTTTGCTAAACACAATTTGTCCTAGGCCATGGCCTACTTGATTTGACAAAATAAATGAAGTTTGCCTCCGTGTGAACCCCGGTCCGGAGGAGCGCGGTGTTCGAAATTCGAATTTCGAATCTAGGACCACGGCTTGTGCTTTCGAATTTGGAACGTCGCGCGCCTTCATTTGTTCACGCGTGACGAACAAATCGAGTTCTTGTAGGTGCCTATAGAAGATTTAATTTCAAAAATAATATTGAAAATGTCGAGTGATGAAAGTGTTTTGACTCCTGAGTTTATCAAATTAGATGCCATAGGCATTGTCAACAATCTGCTGCCAGAGAAGTCAAAGGAAAACATTATTTATCTACTGAGCCTGTTTTTTTGTCTCGCATAAGGTGTGAAAAGTAGAGTATACACCTCGGGGATAAGACTGTTTTAGTCTTGGGCGGTTGAACCCCTCACTGCACTCAGGACTCAGTCTTAATTCCCTCGCTTCGCTCAGGAATTAACTTATAACTCCCTCGCTACGCTCAGGAGTTAAATTATGAGTCCTTCGTTACGTTCGGGATTCAATTCGCTCCCGTGACATAAAACAGTGCTTTATCCCCTTAGTGTATAATCTACTATTACCTACCCGGCGTCATTGGGCTTGGAATTACATTGATATTACTTAGATCGTATAACTAATTTTAGCAAAAACGTTTTAACAAAGAAAATTACGATCAAATAATAGAAACAAATTGGAACTAGTATTTACAATTGAAACAATTGAGCTAAAAAACAAAAAATGTTCATTATATTTCATCAGTTGACTGTAGAAAAATGTCCTACAAATAACGGAAGAATGGTTATACAAAAAAAATATGTTTGTGTAATCGTCAAACGTCTGTAGATGAAAAACAACAATAGCTACGCCGTAGCGCCTCGTAGCACCTCGTAGCGGCGTGTAGCAGTCTACGCATGAATACATTCCGTTTGTTCCCGAATGAACACGAATTGTTAACTCAGCGAAAAATACATGAAAGGTCTGCTTTTGTATTATTTCTGTACCATTTGAGTAATATATTGCCCAGCCATGTGTAAACTCCTCTTTGTAATATGAAAGGTCAGGTCACTCAACCAAACCGTAGGTCCTACTATATTGACCTCAATATTGGATTTTGTTACCTTATTATGGTTAAAAGATAATCATAAGATGATGTAGGTTGTAAATGTCGTAGGGAATATGTATCGATACACGTAGTTCCCATCGTCTCACTAGAGTGAAATGATGGGAGTATGGAATGGGTGGAGCCGCCGGCGCTATAGTCCGTAAGAGGTCCCAAAGATATTCGGTTGAATCGACTAGGGATTCGTGGTTTAGTTGGTTAGACTGGTTAGAGCACTCCGTACTGAGGGTGGGGCGCAGTTCGAGTCCCGCCGAAATCGAAAATTTTTGGGAACTTATTTCATTTCTTATGATGGGAGTAGTCATGCATTAGACGGTGGCAATAACTAATAAATTGCCAATACAAGTCATGTGTCATGTAATCTCCTCTATGTTATATGAAATGTCACGTCACTCAATCCTGTGTACTTACTATATAGGCCACTATATTAGTTTATGTTAGAGCTCTAGAATATTTAAAAGATAAGATGATGTAGGTTATACCTAAATAACATCGCTCTGACTCAGATGTGACGCTGGGAATACAAATTTTGGTGGAACGTTGGGAATAAGCGCGTCTAATATGAGAGGCTGGGAATAGGTACGTCTGACGTGAGACGCTGAGAATAGTCATGTATGAGACGTTGGGAATAGGGTCGTCACACGTGAGACGTTTAGAATAACTCATATAATGCCAAGCCTGTGTAACCTCCTCGTTTAAATATGAAAGGTCAGGTCACTAAACCCTGTGTTATATTGACCACAATATTATTTGTGTTAGAGTTCTACCCTTATCATGGCTTTACGCAACGTGTAAGTTATAATTAAAGATTGATTAGATGTAAGCCTCGCAAGGCAGTATGATTGATTAATTTGGGTCCTTTAGGTAAGACCCAAATTAATCATACATAGGTATATACATACATAGGTTTTTTGTTGTAGTGCTTACCCGCACTTTGGGTATCTCTAAGAAATGAAATAAGTTCCCAAATTTTTTTTGGGAACTTATTTCATTTCTTAGACATACATACATTATTATAGTTTTGCGATAGGAGTATGATAATCTTCGAAAACTTAGAGACCATAATTCCAGAACGTGATTTTTTTATGACATAATAGTGTTATTTTTTGACGTGATTTTTTTATGAAAGAAAAGTGATAGTTTTTTTGATATTGGTGAATTATGGGGTAAAGGGTGCCCCAGTAGGGATTCATATCCCACTCACAAACTTCCGCAAATCGCAAGCAAAAAAAACCTTAGAATCGCAATCAAGTTTTGATAACCTAGCTAGCAGATAAGCTAAATTTTAAACCAGTCAATAATAAATAAATAAATAATGCTGGAAAATTTACACAGCATCATCTAGCCCCAAGCTAAGCATAGCTGGTGTTATGGGTACCAGATGACTTATCATTAATACAATAATATCACATAGATAGATATTTTTTTATCATACATAGAAAATACCCAGAACACCCGGCACGAATATTTGCAGATCGTACAAAGATTTGTCCCAAGGCGGGAATTGAACCGTCGTCGTCGTCACTATTTGATTTAAATTTTCAGAAGTTAGGATTTTTGCAGTAGGGCACGCACGTATCACCTTTGGCGCACGCGACTATCCGGATTACCCTCCCAAAATATTTTTTCGTCTTCACGTACATTTTCGTGACACATGTAAACATCCTTACGAAAAAGCTCTAGAAAGTGCCTTTTAGTTTTATCGGGAAGTGGGATCTCATCGTAAAGGCGGCAATAAACCCCAATTCTATACAGGCAAGGTAATTTTACGTTACCTCATCTACTCTGTACATGATCACACAATATCACCAGAAGCACGTACCTACGGCGCGCTTTGAAAACACTCGGGATAGAGGACGTTTTTTGTAAATATTGATAGGAGAAGGAACGTGCCAAAACTCATTTTTTAAAAAGGTGGAATGTGGAACCAACTAATGTATTAAAACTTTTAGGACCCGAAACTCTATGATAGGGTCAGATGTTGATGTATGTGCGCGTTCTATTTTTGAATGGATTTGATTTGTTCAATACAATTGCTTACAGCCAGCACTTCAATCGTATAAGCACGATGTTATCTATTATACATAAGAGTGTATGGATGTTCCAATTTTGATTTTGATATTCCTAAACGGTCCTTTAAAGTTAACTAGATATTAGATAAGATTAGATTCTATTTTATAAGATTAGATCTATTTCATAAAAAACAAAAAAATACTAGTATAAACTTTATACTAGTGTTATTCTTTTTGTTTTGTAATGTAATCTCACTAATATTATAAACGTGAAAGTTTAGATGGATGGATGGATAGATAGATGGATGTTTGTTCCTTTATCACGCCAGAACGGCAAAACGGATCTGGATGAAATTTGGCACAGAGATAGATTATAGTCTGGAATAGGACATAGGCTACTTTTTATCCCGAAATTCTTACGGGAACGGGAACTACGCGGGTGAAACCGCGAGGCGCTGCTAGTGTTACATAAATAATATTGAATGTTCACTCAATATTACCCATTTCTACCCTCAGAAAAAGGAAATGATCTTTTAAGAACTCATCTCACTAATCTCACTAATATTATAAACGTGAAAGTTTAGATGGATGGATGGATGGATAGATAGATGGATGGATGTTTGTTCCTTTATCACGCCATAACAGCAAAACGGATCTGGATGAAATTTGGCACAGAGATAGATTATAGTCTGGAATAGGACATAGGCTACTTTTTATCCCGAAATTCCTTCGGGAACGGGAAGTACGCGGGTGAAACCGCGAGGCGCTGCTAGTATTATAAACGTGAAAGTTTAGATGGATGGATGGATAGATGTTTGTTCCTTTATCACGCCAGAACGGCTGAACGGATCTGAATGAAATTTGGCACAGAGATAGATTATAGTCTGGAATAGGACATAGGCTACTTTTTATCCCGGAATTCCCACGGGAACGGGAACTACGCGGGTGAAACCGCGAGGCGCTGCTAGTTTTTATATAACTATCAACCGCATACGTCTAACCGTTCTACATCTCAATTTTTTTGTCATATGCAAAGAAGAAAAAAACGATGTGCACAAAGAACTACATTCGAAACCATAGATTATATAAAATGTTTCTATTAATAACTTACCTTTCCTGCTAGCAACAGGCCGAGTCGATCGGTCTTTGTGAGGTTCTGCATAGCGTAAGCCTCGCCCGCGTGTAAGGACATTACGTGAGCGAAGTCAGGGGACACCATGCGTTTGAACTGAAGCCGGGTAACCTACATCAAGAGATTGTAGTAAAATTGTATTAATAAATAATTAGAAACGATGATTTTCTTCTCTTGACATTAATATGGTCATTTATCGTATCATCAGTTCGTGCATCCGTGTCGTCTTAGACAAACGTTTTCTATAAACATTTTTTTTCCTTCATTTTTTGCAGATATATGATTTATTTTGTGTTCAGTAAACGTCTACAAATACAAACATATCGGAGAAGATTTCTAAAAATGAGTTATCATTCATCCAATTATTTTCAGATCTACTGACCTTGAAAGGCTCGAACAGCGTATGATAAACCTCTTCAAGCTCCGGATCAAACTTGACCGGCCTCATCTGATACACCAAGTGCACCACCTGGCCTAAGTTCAGGAACACGAAGCAGAAGTTCCAGGAGAATGCATCGGGCGCACAAATCACGTGCCATGCCCATATGGAGTACAGCAAGAAGGCTTTAGGGAAATAAAAACGGCTTGTTAAATATTATGCTTACAATTTATTAAGGTACGTAAGTAGGTACGATAGGTAATTTGCATTACAAAAACAATAGGTATTTGTAAATATCATTGTCTCTACCTACATATTTATTTCTTTTATATATTTAGCTTATGGTACGCCAACAGCGCGTTAAGGTACCTACTTAGGTAGGTAGGTACGTAATGCATTCTTATGGATAAACTTAGAACTGCAGAATAAAGAATACCAAAACAGAGATCTAAGAAACGTTCGGTCCTGAGTTTCTAAATTCCAGCACTATCTACCCTTTAACCTAGGTATCCTAATATTATTGATATTTTTATGAGGTAACCTACTTACCGAAAATCAAAATACTGTGCATCCACAGCTGCCCCTTTTTTGTGCTCGGAGCACAATATGAGGCAACGAATAGTACGTTAGATAGCTGAAAAAAGTTTAGATAATTTCTGAGGATATTTTGATTCACCTGTTAGGAGACATCCCTTACAAATGAATAATATTAATAAGTACCTGAAATAAAGGATGTTGTGAAACCCTCCACAGAGGGCACCAAGGCCAATACCAGGGTCCTGAAATAAAAAAGAATAATTAATTTATTACCTAGCTTTAACTCCAGAAATCTAAAAAAAACATGTTAAACTGCTTTTACCTGATGGCATAGTGTAATTTATTGAACCTAGGTCATGAAATGAGCCATTTTCTCCAGGCCAAGTAAAGTTCAACTCTCCAATCTCCAAATAATTAGATTTTTTATCTGATAAAGTACCATGATGAGCCATTCCTTCAACCTAATATTCACAAAGTACTGTGAACATAGGAAACTAATATTATCTCATTCATCTCACTCAGTTCACAACAACACAACACGGCATGGTTGGCACGTCAACCTAACTTCGCGCCAAAATCAATACTCATAGACTAGAGAACTCTCTCTGTTTCTTTCCTTCCATTTTACTTCTGAATATGCCAGAAAATCGGAAACGAAAGTGTTGTCAACGACGCCATCTGTTATCGGTTTTCCTATGTCGGTTGTCTATGAAAAATGATGTTGCGCTCCCATCGTGGACAGAAGAAATTAGTGTTTTACCATTTACCACCTTAGACGGTATATTACCACCCGACTTTGACATTGACAGTGACTTTTGTAAACTATGCTTTCTACTTTTCTAAGAATAATCAGAAAAGGCGTGATGTGAGCAGAGCGAGCTGTGCGATTTCATTTTCTAAAAAATCTAATTTTTCGTGAAATGCGGTAGCGTTTGTGAACAAAAGTCGATAAAAAAACGTCGATTTATTATGCCTTGAATTCTTTGTGTGATAAGTTCATGTCATCAAGTACGGGAATGCCGATCACCCATAATATCGTCACGAGCAGTAAGTACGAATTTTACACTTGATTACCATTAAATGACTCATTTATACGGAGAATTTACGTATACTCAGCGAAACTCAAAAGTTATTTTACATAGAACTTAACTCCCTGATGCGAATTTTATGAGATTCAAAGAATTCTGCTTGATACAATCAACACTGCCATTTTCAGCTTAAAAATAATTTCCTGCAATATCTCTTCCTAAATTTCGTAATGCATTTAAAATACAACATTACATGACTTATCCCAGTCCAACGTATAATAAAAGGTCCTTACTATCCTTTATTTACTATGCACTTTCACCATTTCTTCATCGAATTCCGTTTTCTTGATTCCCTGCAAAACATTATGCAATTTCCCTTGTTCCTATACATACTTACTGACGCCTAAAGCACGTTAAATATACCTATAATTAATTGAATAATAAATACATCCTGAATCATTTCATTGGGAAAATGCCTGTTACAATAGGTATATTTCATAAACAGTTCATTTTATCGCTAGTAAGCATTACCTATGTGCGTGCAATAAACACACACTCACATTTATTTTATTAATTGGAATCTGTTCTTGAAACATTTGACTCTGAACATCAACAACATGCACACAAATGTGCCTTTCAATCAAGATTTATGTTAGTACTTACTTTGTGTGTGCCTTTTTCAGACTGATTTATTTATGTGACCTTGTGTTCCTCTTAATGGCATTCAATTTATCAATAGTTGATTGCTACTGGTACCATGAAGGAAAGGATCTCTTAATGTTGCTTATCTCCTGCATAACTAGTTAAGCCCATTTTATGGTTACTTACTTGATCTTCTTATGACCAATTTCTTGAAAGGAAGAAGCTCTTATAAATGGGTCAAGATAATTAAGTATATTATTTATTTATTTTATGCCTATTAAAACTTCCCATATATCTATCTTTGTTCTTTTATCATTTCCCTGTTATTATCAATGAATCACCTGCTACTATTAGTTATCAATATTTTGTATTTATTTTAGACTATGAAGTTATTGGAGAAGCTAAATGGCAGACATTGGACAACAATGGAACGGAAAATGAAGTCTATGCTTATGGGTACCAATATTCCAAATTACGAGCAGTACTATTCCATACACTATGCATACTGTCATGTGGCATACCATACTTCGCCATGGCATACTATCCGATGATACACCGCTGCAAATACATAAATGTCTCCCTAAGACAGGCTACCGCTATCGGCAGTAAGTCTTTTTATTTTAAAAAAATGAACATGAAACAACAAGTGAAACATATTTACATAAAATTCTGTTCTTTTGAAAAATGTGTATATCACAAAAAATCTAGTAAAATTTGATATGTTGCCTTGTTCCTTATTTCAATGTTATTTATCTTGCAGTAACTGATAAAAAGCGCAGTTTCCAAATCCAAGATGTCCTTGAAATGGAGCTTAACCTCTCTAGCCATAGAGAGAGTAGACTCCACTATTTTGTGTACCAACACAACCGGCATATCTGGCACGCTGACCAGGGAGTCTTCATTCATGTACTTACACTGAACAAGAAACTCACTATCAATGTTTTCATGGATAATCTGTCGGGAATCAACAAGAGACAGCAAAATGAACTGTAAGTCCTTTTAATAAGAAAGAAGTTAATTTATCTATTCTAAAATTTATTATGTTTGTTCATCTGCAGCAGATTAAATAAAACTTGTATATTATAGGCCTTCTCATTGATTTCACTACTACTATACTATACTACTGACTATAGATATTACTTATTCCTCCGGATTTAAATAATACTTATAATAAAACAACAAATGTACAGAAGCATACATTTCAAACTAATTTGTTTTAATTTTCCTGCAGAATCAAACTCTATGGACCAAACTCAGTTGTTGTAGCAGTGAAAAGCTACTGGATGTTATTTGTTGAGGAAGTATTCAATCCATTCTATCTGTTCCAAGTGTTCTCTATTATTCTGTGGTCCCTAGATGAATACTATCAGTATGCAACATGTGTTTTAATACTGTCATCGTTGTCTTGTGGGGTGGCGTTACATCAAACAAAACAGGTTGGTGTTTTATTATTTTTTGATTCTTCAAGTGCGTCATGTTATGATCCCCACTATGTTTTAGTAGAAACGAGGAGAGTCGGTCTTTTTAGAGCTTAGCTTTGATACTGATACATAACAAAAAAGATATTTTTAGGGTTCCGTACCTCAAAAGAATAAAGAAACCCTTATAAGATATATAAGAGAGACACTTTGTTGTCCATCTGTCGGTCTGTCCGTTTGTTAACCCTCTATTCTCAGAAACGCATGGAGATATGGAGTTGAAATTCACATCATATTCTCAGGTTCGTAACCTCTTGGAGCCGCGATATTTATCAAGCTTCTAAGTCAATGCAATCAAAAGTTACAGCCATTTATGCCCAATTTTTTTGAATTTTCAAGGGAATCACATGCACACAATACCTATGACCTAGAATCATAAAATTTGGCAAGAATATGTATAAACAATATTTAACGTGTAACATTTAGATGAATTTTATATTGATGACATCAAATGACAGACAGCTCGCTGACCACTCGTTTGAAGCTTGTGTGAAGCTATTTTGTAACTGTAAAATGTATCTAAAATTAACGAATTTACGTCCATATTTGATTGCACATTTTGGGCGGTAGCGGTATTGGATGAATGAGCGCAGAGCATAAGTGTTACTAGGGGGTGAGAGGTTGTGCAGGTCGAGTATAGTTCCTTTCTGACCGGTCTTACGCTCTTACGCTACTCTCATCCAATGCTATTTCTACGATGGCGAACAGCCTTACTGACAAGTTATACTCCCACAGCTAAGCAGAAGAATCCACAACATGGCGGGTCAGACCAGCTCATTCATGGTGACTGTGCTGAGGCCGACACGCGAAGGGCGAGAGGAATGCGTTGTGAACGCTAGCCGGCTTGTCCCTGGGGATGTGTTGGTGCTTCCACAGAATGGATGCGTCATGCCCTGTGATGCTATGCTGCTGACTGGATCTTGTATTGTGAACGAGAGTATGCTTACTGGTATGTATAACACCGTTATTTGTTAAGGCATGTTTCTACTGTGTCCTGATGTTTTGTTATAGGCTTGTAGTACGCAAAATAAAATCTAAATCAAAAACTCCTTATTTCCATTAATACAATAAATTGACACGTAGAAATATAAAGAATATGAATAATAACGAATATGAATATGAAAAAGTCAAATTCTTAAAATTGTACACGGACCGGAAATCTCACTAATATTATAAACGTGAAAGTTTAGATGGATGGATAGATGGATGGATGTTTGTTCCTTTATCACGCCAGAACGGCTGAACGGATCTGGATGAAATTTGGCACAGAGATAGATTATAGTCTGGAATAGAACATAGGCTACTTTTTATCCCGGAATTCCCACGGGAACGGGAACTACGCGAGTGAAACCGCAAGGCGCTGCTAGTAAAGTAATATATTTGATTTCTGTCGCTTCTGTATATGGACTAAAATAAAGAAGCGACCTTTAGCCTGTTAGTTGTTATTTTTGGAGTTGATTGAAGCGACAGAAATTAAATATACCACTTTATTTCCGTGTACCCATCCCAAGCTTTTTTATCCTCCTGATAATCAGATATTTTATAGTAAGCCTTTTTGCATAGAGAGTTTTTGACACTTAGTTTGAATTTATTTACTGATAATTTTGCAACTTACTAGGAGTTTTGTTGTAGAAGCGTATGCATTGCCATTACACTGATAGATACACTATACACACATTACATTACACTAGGCTGTGTACACACAGTAGGTTTATCAATATTTAGAAACAAACCCACTCTAAACAAATATGTAAGTGTTATTTTAAGACTGTCAATGCTAATTTGTCTTTTTCCGTTTTTTAAAAGGCACAAAAATATTTCTCACGTAGCGTGGTGATTATATTCCTCCTATATTCCTAACTATCTTATGCCTGTGGCTTCGCACGCGTTTTTAGGAATAAAAAGTAGCTCTTATGTTATTCCAGGTCCAATTCTATGTATGTGCAAAATTTCAGCCCGATCCATTCAGTAGCTTTGGCTCTTACTTTGGCCAAACATCTTTACACCCCGGTACAACTCACGAACTTTCACCTTTATAATGTTAGTTTCTTATCTCAATATATTTTTCTGGATTATAAGGTACATGCATAGATTTTTTATGTTTCTAATCGATCATTAATGTTATTTATATTACACTAGCAGCGCCTCGCGGTTTCACCCGCGTAGTTCCCGTGGAAATGCCGGTATAAAATATACCTATGGGCTATTCCAGACTATAACCTATGTCTGTGCCAAATTTTATACAGATCCGTTCAGCCGTTCTGGCGTGATTGAGTAACAAACATCCATCCATCCAAACTTTCACATTTATTATATTAGTAGGATTAGTGGGATTACCGAATGGGTGGCAAAAATGTAACACCCAATTTTTTTATAAGAAAAATAAAACTGCACTCAGTTTCGGGTGACGGGAAACGCTGCCCTTTTTCTGTGACGTCGCCGTTCACTTTTTCAACTCGAAAGTGCTTCTGTTCCTGCAATGAAAATAAAATTATAAACAAATAAATTATAAATATCATCATGTTTTTTTTATTGTGTATAATAATAATTTTTTTTCTTTCTTTGTGTAAAGATATCTCGCTAAAAGCTTCATGACAGCTCAGATAAAACAGTGAACGGTGACGTCAGGTCTAGAAATTTTGCGATTGAATCTTAAAATATCTACTCTTCAATGATTCAATTTCATTATAAAACACCACAGAATACAAAAATAAATAATAATATGCAGATAAATTTCTATAGCAGTAGCGAATACAAAAATATAATCAGTTTTTTTTAGTCAAATTAATTGTTATTATTTTTGTACAGGTGAAAGTGTTCCTGTCATGAAGGGTCCCCCTTGTCCATCCAATGAGATTTATTCAACGGAATCGCACAAAAGGCACACGCTGTTCGCGGGCACACACGTTATACAGACTAGATTTTATGGCAATAACCAGGTAAGATCGGTTTACAGTTTACAGATATAAAGTTTCCTTTATTCAAGCGACTTCGAAAAAAGGAGTTATTTATTCGGTTGTATCTTTATTGTTCAGAAGTGTATGAGCATGAGTGCTATCATAAAGAACCCATGAACAAAGTGTTTACCGTTTAGAGACAATAAGAAAAGTGCCAATGGACACGTTCTTGGTAATATGTTGTTATAAAATTGAGTTAAAAAGAAATACCTATCAGCCAATAGGCTACATGTCTACTACTGGGAAATAATTCTAACGTATAATCTGATAAATATAATGCAAAGTGTAATTAATATTTCTTCAAGGCCAGTCGTATTAGTTATAAAAACTAATTTAAAGTTTGAATAAAATAATGGCGCGCCAAAACGATAATCTCTGTCTTGGCTCCAGTGACATGGCTCGCTGACGTCACACCTCACACCACACCTAACAAGATGAACACCACGCACTGTAATCTGTGATACGTGTGACGTCTCCAGCGATGCAACCAAACGCTTTCGGTCACGTGATCATATATCAAAAAATGTATAATGTTAATCTCGATTTACCTAAAATAGGCATTTTTTTTATAAAAATCACCTGATTACGCTTTGTTACGTTTGTCAGTCTAGTATGAAAACAATTTGCAACTTATTTTCAATGTAGTCAAATAGCTTATTCTATGGTTAGGTTGTAATTGTACTCTAGTATATCTAACATTTATTTAAAATGTGTAGGTATACAAGACAATTAAAAAATATCTGAATCTGATAATTAATGGCGAAGAGAAATATGCCAAAATTGTATCCGATTTTGATAATTATCTCGTTTTTATATAGATAACGAACGAGGCCGAGGTTGTCACTATTCGTCTCATAAAACTTTAGTCAAGACTTTGAAGTTGGTTTATTACAAAACATCAAATTTTAATAACGTACTTTTCTTTTTTTTTAGGTTTTAGCGAAAGTAGTTCGAACTGGCTTCAGCACAGCTAAAGGAGAGTTGATAAGGAGCATCCTGTACCCGACTGCAGCTAGTTTCAAGTTTTACACAGACGCCGTGAAGTTCGTGATGTTTATGTTCCTGATTGCTACCTTCGGGATGGGCTATTCCATTTGGCTGTATGTGGAGAGAGGAGTAAGTGTTTATCAAAAGATCCTTATACCGAATAGAATGCCTTCGGTATCGTGTGGTACCGACTTAGTTTTTGGAACACCCCAAAAACTAAGTCGGTACCTCGGGTGTTTTAATGACCGCAATGAATCAGAGTTAATGAACCGGAAAGTACGTTTGTATGGGAGCTTAGAGGTTCGCACCCACCTTAACGAGGCATCCAAGGGCGAGCGGGCAGAAGCTCCTCCTTCAGAACAGATCCACCACCGAACTGCGATCCCCGACCCGATGTGCGATTACGCTAAAATATCACATTCCCAATTGAATGGGCCATCCGAGGACACTGGGCAAAAACGGTTTCGGTTGTTAATGTGTTACAGAAAAAAAACATAAAATTTTCAGTCGGGATGGAGCCGATTGACGACGGAATTTTTAACTTTAACGTCAAGAGATAATCTAAGTTACAAACAGTAAATATACTGCCGTAATGAAACGTAGTCAAGCAAAACAAGGTCAAGTAACCTTTAGAATTTTTAACTTTAACGTCAAGAGATAATCTAAGTTACAAACAGTAAATATACTGCCGTAATGAAACGTAGTCAAGCAAAACAAGGTCAAGTAACCTTTAGATGTGGTTTAACGTTACGTATATTAAATATAGAAATAAAACGTTACAATTGAGTTTGACATTTGATAATTATATTTTGACGTTGTAATCCTGCCAGAAAAGGTTTGTTTTTGTACTATGTGATGGAAACCGAAATCGCTTTAACCTAGTCTCCCTGGATGACTCTAATGGAGTCATGGGATATTTACCCTTATAGCACGTAATGCTCAGCGTAGGGGTTAAGGCATAACCCCCTACTGATAAGTGGCATTACCGCGCTTGTCAGCGGAAACCTATGTCCAGCAGTGGACTAGCATAGACTAGATGATAATGTAGGCGCCTACATCTGATCAGTCGATAAAATTAACAGATCAATTGAAATAGATGGATCTTTCGTAATTTATCACTCTACAATGACACAGTTTAACAATGGAGTTAAATACCAGAGATGAGAGGCAGGGCATATTGGTTAACCTTCTTCGTTAACCTTATTGAAATACCCAAATCATTGGTACACTCGGTTCTAGAATCATAGACTTTTTTTGTAAACAAAGGGATTATAAAATCCATGAAATAATAAAGTTATTGTACTCTTTGGAAATAATGGTGGAAAATATTTTAAAGTATAATATGGTATCTTTAGAGCAAGCTGCTGAAGTTTGAAACATTTTTGTTTTGAAAGCTTTATTTCATTAATACTTTCATCTTTTCATTTATACATTCATTTTTTTTAGTTTGTTTTTTTGGTTTAAGAGGTTACCATGTTGTTTTTGTTTTTTGTAATCGGGTTTGTGAAATTTTTATTCAAATAAATATAGATAAGACATTTTAAGATCCAATAGACTACGATAGATACTTATCGTATGTCAACAAAGGCTACTTTTGTCTTTGTTGGCATAAAATATCTTTGATTCTAGAACCGAGCATGGAATTGTAAAAGAATCCGTAATGAATTCGTCAAACTACGATAGTTTTTATAGTAAAATAGAATTGTAAAAGGTTCAGCGTGGGTACGAATTCACCGCATCACCGCACATTCGTAATTATGTGGTGAGTTTTTATCACCAAAGACACCGCGCGGTAGTTTTATCACCTAGCTCATAAAACTAGATTGATAATAAAATTTATGTGTGGTCTTGACTCATACAATTGACTAACATTATATTATTTTTGCAAAGCAAGAGTAATTTATAGTATCAGACAATCTCAGTGGCACAGTAGGCGTAGGTCCGTCTGCGACACAGAAGGTTGCGAGTTCGAATCCCGTCGCAGGACAAAACGTATTGTATGATTTGTATACACCCAAACTCATCATCATCACTATTGGCCTATATTAGTCCACTGTTGAACATAGGCCTCCCATAATGAGCGCCATAGCGCCCTGTCTTCAGCTTGGTTCATCCAGACTCACACCCAGACTAATCCGTACTAATATTAAAAATTCGAAGTAACACTGTCTGTCTGTTACCTTTTGACGCTTAAACGGCTGAACGGATCTCGATGAAATTTGGCTGGGAGGTAGACGGACAACGGTATCCCGGGGATGGACATGTGCTACTTTTTATCCTAGAAAAGTGTGTGTGCGTGTATGATGCTGTGTGAGTTGTCCGGCATTAATATTGATGTAATTTTCAGAGCACCTTAGGCACAATAGTCTTACGGACGTTGGACATCATAACTATAGTCGTGCCCCCGGCTTTACCCGCGGCGATGACAGCCGGCATCGTGCAGAGTCAGAAGCGGTTGCAAGAGCTCAAGATATTCTGCGTATCGCCGCCGAGGATCGTTGTGGCCGGGAAGCTTCAGGTCATGTGCTTTGATAAGGTATTTGTTTCAGTCTTTTTATTGTACACAACTTCTCTGCGCGATTTCGCTAAAGTGGTACCTGGATTGTACATAGCCTCAGAGATGATGACTTGCGTAAGAATGGGATTGAGAATGACGTCATCGCTCATGCTGTCCTGCTTCTATCATATCTGAACGGGGCAGTATGAGAGATGACGTCATCACGTCGCCGTCGTGGACGACCGGGGTGGATGGCATCGACTCGTCTCAATTCCATTCTTTAATAACGTACCTAGGTTTGGATTTGTCAAAAGTCAATAACTTTATTTCTTTAGGCTTACAAAAAAGCACTTAGACAAGTAAAATTTTATGCATAAACAACAACTTAATAAATAGTAATTATCAAACAAGAAACAAAATGTTATTGATTTTGTTTGCTTCAACTTTTCGCTTTCAACCACTAGTGGAAGAAGCGAAAAATAAACCACTAGTAGGTAAGTGTGTATAATCCTAAAAATGTAATACAATATTATTTGCTTATCTAAGTCTAAATATATCAGACCAGTTATTCCAGATCATCAGAAATGGGTATTCCATCTGCCATACAATAGTATGGAGATGGGTATGGATGTGTAGACTATGGATATAAATAAAAGAGATTTAGTAAAATCAACTTAATATCGATTGACACCCTAACCACAGTTCATTGAACTTGATTACTGATGTACGCAAAAATTATCTGCAAGCATTAATTTTAGAACCCTTTCTGGGTTCTAAAATTATTTGCGTGTATTTGCGTGACGTTCCACATTAATCTTATACTGAAGCTGTTTCATGTCGATAACCCACTAATAACTACCTCCTCTACATTCCAATATTTTCCAGACAGGCACTCTGACGGAAGACGGCCTAGATTTTTACGGCGTGATCCCCTCAGAAGATGGCGTCAAATTTGGCGAGAGAGTGGACAAAGTGTCAGCGCTGACTGCGACAAGTCCTTTGGTGCAGGCTTTGGCGTCTTGCCACTCGTTAACCAGCATTCAGGGGGAGTTGAAAGGTGACCCCCTTGATCTGAAGATGTTTGAATTTACGCAATGGGTAAGTTAAGAGGGCTAATAATACCAAAATCGAGCAATATTGTGTATTTTTAAACTAAGCTATATAAAACTTTTGAAACTATCATGGTTATTAACATAGAACTCATTTAGAACGAAATATTGGAAAACTCAAAATTGTATCATGGTAAATATCCCGTTCTAAATGATTTCTAAGCTTTATGGTAACGAACATAAATGTTCAGATTTAAAAAATATAATAGTTAGGGAAAAAAACCTGTAGAAGCCAAGTAATCGAATAGAATTTATGAAAATGACTGACTCCGGGCTGCTACTGTGAATTTATCTTGCTAGAAAGATCCCAGCATCACAAATATTGACCCGGCCCGGGATTTGAACCCGGGGCCTCATTATCAGCTGTTATTGAGCACTAGCCCCTACCCGTGGTATCCGTAAAAAAGGTAGCCCATGTCACTTAGTCACACTATTTAATAGTGAAAGAATTTTCGAAATCAGACTAGTAGTTCCGAAGATTACCCACTTCAAACAACATTAATTCCTTATAATATACGAGTCATCAATATCAATCGAAATTGTCGATTATATAAGTTTAAATTTAGGTATAAAAACTCCTCAACTGGGGGAAGCCTTTAACCAAAAAGGGGTTCCTGAAGACCACTAGCATTAAACAAATACCTACAACATCAAAAACAGGGATTATTGTCACACTCACCAGAAATATTATAAATGCGAAAGTTTTAATGTTTAGATGGATGTTAAGATGTTTGTTACTTGGAGCAGTTTTTAAGTTCAATGAAATTGATCTTAAAAACTGAAATTTGCACAGACCTTTAAGTCTGGAATCAAACATAATAATAATAATTAATAATAATAATTCTTTATTTCCTCTTCACAAAAGGTTAGGTACTTAAAATTAAGTTATTATATGGACAGTGGTAGAGCGATAATAAACCTGTATTGTGAGAGGCTGGAGCTTGCTATAGGTTTCAATAAAGAACCTGTAAATACAAGTCTCCAGGGCCCCCACTCCACGGACTACATACTATTGTATATAGTACCCTATTGGGTACCTACGTCATGGTCTGAGGATCTTAAAACTAATCGGGTTTTCTAACAGCATTACAAGAAATTTTAGGTACAATTTAGGTATAAATTTGAGAAAATCAGAACACTAAGAATAACAACAAATAAATTATAAAAGAAAGTACAGACAGACCTAAATGTGTGTTAGTTTGACTGTGTGAAGCCGTGTATGTGTATGTATGTGTAGTGTAAGTGTATGTGCGCATGTTTGGCCCGGTCAAGATCTGAGGACACCGGCCTCCTAGAGTCCGGCAGGAGAAACCAATATATGTAAGTATGTGCGTTTGTGTGTCGTGTGTATAAGAGTGTGAATTTGAGTAGGTATATGTTCATCAAGTAGACCCCAACATCCAATCAAGATAGAAATAATCTAGCCGTTAGGCAAAACAGACTGATAATTGGCAGGTACTTTGCTCAAATCTTGCCAGGGGTTTTTATTAACATTAACAAAAACCTCTAGCATTATATTTTACCGAAGGTATAAAGGTTATGAAGGGGTGGTTAGAAGATTTTCAGACATAGGCTACTTATTATCCCATAAAACAATTCCCGTGGGATAGAAATAACCTTTAAACGTTTCCGTAACACCAACTCGTCGGAAGCCGCGGGCAGATACTAGTTATATAAAAACTGTTATGGTAAAATTCTTCGAGATAATTTATAGCTATCAGCGTCGACTTTAACAAATGAGCTGACCAAACGGCGACCCGTTTGGGCCGTATCGGCGACTCACCCAAGCAAATCAAATGCAACATAATCTGTGTGTGAAATCGTTATCGTACCCAGATCAAATTTATAATGTGTAGCAGGTGATCATGTTGCTTGAATCTATTAAAGATATATATTTTAAACATTATAAATATGTGATTACTGAATGAATGTTCATTTCACTCTCAATTCTCTCAAAGTAATTTATAAATCGGTCAAAACAATTGTATGGCCACAAACCAATTAATAATAATCAAGACGCCGCCGCCAGTGTCGTTGGATTAACTAATGCCCTCATTTCATTAGGGTGCCATAAAATACCAAAACTTTGTCCAAGTCTTATCAAGTTCCTATAACATTTCAATTGCTATTACGTATAATATTCGTACATTGGAATCACTTATTGTCTGTTTCTCTTTTCTCCCTTCATCTACATAAAATCCTTTATGTTGTTTCCTTCCTTCACACAGAACTTGTGTTGTATAAATAATCTTAAGTAACATGTTAAATTAAGCAAATTAGATTATAATGACATCAAGTGTAACAACATGTACCTACGGTGGAATATAGAAATGAAATAAATGGTGACTGTTTTTGACCTTGTACAATGTATACAAGGTCAGTTGTTTCAAAACGTGTAGCTTTCAAGCCAGCCACATGGTTAAACGTTGATCATTCCTAAAAATTCAAATAAATATATTTTGAACTAAATCTTTGTATAATCGGCTTAGAAATTAAACTGTTCGCCGTTTCGTAACCTCCGTGGCCGTTCAATTTACGGGCTGATAGAGCGATCCGGCGGAAACATTATGAAGCCTTGCCGCTCAAAGTTATATCTCTCACGGCACGGGAACACACTGTGATTCTAATTATTTTATAGCTTAAATAAATAACTTTTATTTATTTGGCCTATTTCTTCCCACGCTCGGCAAAGGCCTCCCCCGCACACTTCCAAACACCCCGGTTTTTTGCAGACTCCCACCACTCCAGGTTAAAAGCCATGATATCAACCCGCAACGATTTACTTGGTTAGATGACCTACATTATAGATTTATTTTAATTTTCCAGAATCTAGACGAGCCTGGCCCTGAGAACACCCGGTATGACAACCTGGCGCCTGCAGTCGTCAAGCCAGCCAGCGCAACAGATGAAACGCAGAATTTGGAAAACTACGATCCTTTTACTATGGAAGTACCTTATGAGGTAAACCCTATGCTTTTTTGAGGGGTTACTGGCACTTGGGTTAGCACTTGTAATCCTCCAGTAGGAGAGGCAGGCCAGTACGTTGGCAAACTCTCGTGAATGTTTTATTTAAAGGTGATTCCCCGAGCCAAACTAGCGTCGCCACCTATTTTATCTTATTATTTTGTTGAACAAAGGTAATTTCAAATATTTCAATGGGCAGTTTGTGATACCTATTTTAAGCTTTTTTTAATGCCTCTGTAATAGTTGTAGTTTGTAGTTTATGCAGAGATGTGATATTAGAGTTTGGTGGCCACAAAAGTGCAACTTCGTATCTCTGCCTAGACTATACATAATCGTTTTTTTTTAATTTATGTTTTTTATCTATTTCAGATTGGTTTGATACGCCGATTTCATTTCTCATCTTCTCAACAATGCATGGGGGTGATCGCTAGAGTGCTCGGGCAACCTCAGATGGTTTATTTCGTAAAAGGAGCGCCTGAAAAGGTTAGATTCAATTATTGTTCGATATGTCTTCCTAAGTTGGAATGCGGATGAATATGTCGCCGCTGGATCGTAGAATCAGCCCGTTTATAGAATTCTAGCCATTCTCATTGCAAAATTTACTCTGTTTTTTTTTTGGAAAACCTTATTAATTTAACGTTGATCGTTCAACAATCGGCATAGGCAATTAATTGAATTGCGCCGTTTTGCAATCTACAAACCAAACGGGCTGTATCAGTTTTTCTTTCATAACTTTGTTTATCTTTATGTTATAACTATATTCTATGGCTATGTAATGTTTAGCCATATTGTTGAACGTTGATCGTTCAACAATCGGCATAGGCAATATATTGAATTGCGCCGTTTTGCAATCGGTCTAGCCATTCTACGATCCAGCGGCGACAGATACGAGTCTAGACAGGCCAAATAAAAGACGTATAGATTTGTGGGTTGAGATGACAACTGATAGAAGTAAATGGAAATAGAAAAAGACGTAGTGCCGACCACGCATAAGTGGGTATAGAGCAAAGAATGATGACGATATCTAGCTTATTCAGCCGTCTGTGGCGCGGTGGATGAAGGTCCGCCTGCGACGCAGGAGGTTACAGGTTCGATTCCCGCCTCGGGACAAATGTTTGTACGATCTGCCAATATTTGTTCCGGGTGTTCTGGTCGTTTTCTATGTATAATAAAAAAACTGTCTAATCTATGTATAGCAGTTATCTAGTACCCATAGCACAAGCTCTGCTTAGCTTGGGGCTAGATGATGCTGTGTGAATTGTCGAGCCTTATTTATTTATTTAAAGAGCGCCTAAATATCATTGACTTAATCCTGTTTGAGTCTACAATAAAATGTTCTTTTTTACCTATTTTTGACATCGGCTAAGTGACACGCTGGAGTGACATGACATCAATACATCAATATAACAAATTATGATCACACATTTATCTTCACAGGTTGTGGACATGTGCAATAAAGAAACACTGCCTGAAAGTTACAACTCAGTACTTAACGAATACACTTGGAGTGGCTACCGTGTAATAGGCCTCGCTTACAAGAAACTGGACCGTAAGATGAAATGGGTCGACGCACAGAGGGTCCACAGGGAAGCACTTGAGTGCGATATGGTGTTTTTAGGCTTTCTAGTCATGCAAAATAGCCTGAAGCCAGAGACGACTCAAGTGATAAAGGATCTCCACGATGCTAATATTAGGCAGGTTATGGTTACAGGTTTGTAACTTTTTATGAAACTAACATTGGTATTGGATACTTAGATTGTAAATAATTAATATTTATTCGCGTAGAAACTTAATTTTCATGTTTAGATTAGGGACTTCCACCTTATTCTCTGCTTAGAAGTCAGAAGTCAATAACTTTCTTTTTCAAGCTTACTCAAATAAGCTCTTGAACAAGTCAAATCAAAGAATTTAATCTTTAAATTATCAAATAACAATAAAGTGATTTTGTTTTTTAAATTTTATGACCACTAATGGAATAAGTGTAAAAGCTTTTCATATCTTACCTTAGCCAAACTCTTTGTAGAATTTATGTAAACAAACCGCCTATACTTAACCTAAAATCAATTCTGTTGTCGCGTCCTTTTATATGCAACTAGCAGCGCCTCGCGGTTTCACCCGCGTAGTTCCCGTTCCCGTAGGAATTTCAGGATAAAAAGTAGCCTATGTCCTATTCCAGACTATAATCTGTCTCTGTGCCAAATTTCATCCAGATCCGTTTTGCCGTTCTGGCGTGATAAAGGAACAAACATCCATCCATCTATCTATCCATCCATCCATCTAAACTTTCACGTTTATAATATTAGTGAGATTTACATTACTTGTCGATTTAAAAAATTTCCTAAAAAATTAAAAAAAAATTCCCTCCTCAAAATTTGTTTAGGCATACTTGTCATTTTTGTTTATTTACCTTGTACTCGTAACCTTGTTCTGTTTGTTTTACAATACACACTACACAAACTTACACTCATCATAATACACCACACATACACTATTGAATTTAACCACCTAACTACCCTATATTTCCTCTTTTATTTTTTTATGTGCCAACAATTCATAGTCTCTCCGTCAGTTATCTTATTCGATCCTCAATTGTTTGAACCAATGTTTGTCCTTTCGGCCCAATATGGATGAAGTTATAAGTATTGCTGATGACATCGAAGGTATTTCTCTCTGTGACTCTTACATTTGTTCACCTGAAAACTGCTACCAATATATAAAACCTCATAGTTCACTGAAAATGTTACACGTAAACATAAGAAGCATAAATTGCAATTTTGACTCTCTGCTAATTCTGATGCACAGAATTAAGCTAGAGCTAGACGTTGTTGTCCTCTCCGAATGCTGGCTCAGCAAGTGCTCAAACTTACCTTCCATTCCTGGATTCAACGCCTTTGCGTCTAACTATACGTCTCAGAATGATGGTGTCGTTGCTTTTGTACGTAATTCGCTTTCTTGTAATGTTCTTTATCCAAAAATATTAGACAGTAACTCTATTCTATTAGAATTTGACAAAATAAGTACAGCCGTTCTAGCCATCTATCGTTCTCCATCTACTAACAACATAGATTGTTTCCTAACTGGTGTTGATGCTACTCTATCACAACTTAATAAATTTTCTAATGTTCTCTTGACTGGTGACATCAATATTAACATCATCCCTAACTCCACTGACTCCAATAGTGACGATTACCTTAATCTTATTTCATCTCATGGAATGCTCCCTGCTTATGTATTACCCACGCGTGGTCAGAATTGCCTCGACCACGTCATGATTAGGTCTACTCACATAGCGGTAGCATTGGTTCTTGATTCATATCTTACTGATCACGCTCCTACACTTTTTTGTTTAAATATGAGATCTCAACGTAAAACCTCAGGGAACTCAATCAATAAACCTGATTTTACAGCTATTGCCAAGGAAATTGAGAAAATGGACTTTAACACAATAATGATTTCCGATGATCCTAACACAGCGGCTCAGGATTTAGTCAATTTAATCTCATCTGCAGTGCGTCAACATTCTAAAGTCATAAAAATCCCAAGCAGGAACCGTATTCTAAAGCCGTGGATTACGCCTGGCCTTCTCAGGTGCATCCGTCACCGAGATCGACTCTACAAAAGTTTGAATAAAAACCCTTGCAACCTATCTCTTAAACTTATATTTACACGTTACCGCAACTACTGCAACAATATTCTCAAAAAAGTTAAGAAGAACTACGAGCGCCATGAGCTTGAGACGGCCAGGAGTGATCCAAAGGCTACATGGAAAGTGGTTAAAGATATTACAAATCTTAAACGCAAAACATCATCTGCGGAAGAGCTGCTTGCTGTATCTTCTAGCCCTCTAGATTCAGTTAACCAAGTTAACAACTTCTTTGCTGGAGTCGGACAGGATCTTGCGTCAAAAATAAACCCCACTCTTAACCCTTCTCCCATTATTCCTAATACCAACCCATCCGCTTCAATGGCCCTCTTCCCGACCGACACCGTTGAGCTTGCAAACATCATCGTCAACCTCAAAGATAAATGTGCCGTTGGCTGGGATGGTATACCTACCTCAGTTATTAAAAACTCTAGGCACATTCTAATCCCTCCACTTGCTTACATCATAAATCTATCCATGTCATCTGGCATTTTCCCTGATGTATTCAAAAAAGCTCTTGTTCACCCTATTTTTAAAGCAGGTGACAAAATGTCTATTAACGACTATCGTCCTATCTCTGTCTTAACGGTCTTATCGAAGGTCTTTGAAAAAGTAATTAATAAAAGACTTTTAAATTTTTTGAGCACACATAATATTCTAGCTAAACAACAATACGGTTTTAGACGAGGTAGATCGACGGAAGACGCTGTTATTGATCTTACAACTACGATAGCTACAAATTTTAGTACAAAATTGAAAACCTTGGGAATCTTTCTTGACCTGTCAAAGGCTTTTGACACCGTTTCTGTCCCAATACTACTCAACAAACTCTCAGCCATTGGGGTCAGGGGTGGTGTCAATGACCTCTTCAGGAGTTATCTCACCAACCGTCGCCAAATAGTAAACATAAACAATATTTATAGCGAGGAAACGGAGATTCATTTTGGCGTACCGCAGGGTAGTGTGCTCGGTCCAACACTGTTCCTCGTATATATAAACGATTTAGTTAACCTACCTGTCCCATACTGCAGTATTTTCACATATGCGGATGATACAGCCCTTCTTGTAAGTGGACGAGACTGGTCAGAAGCTCAATCTGCAGCTGAAACAGCTCTAAGACTGGTTCTTACCTGGCTCTCCCAAAATCTTTTGACCCTTAACTTCTCAAAAACGAAATATATCGCCTTTTCTCCAGCTTCCAGATCCCAGCCTTCCCCCTCGTTTTCCTTAAATGCGCACATTTGTGATTCCCCAGGTTCTTGCCATTGTCCCAAACTAGAGCGAGCTCCCTGCGTAAAATACCTCGGGGTCTGGTTGGACAACACCATGTCTTGGAAACCTCATGTTGAAAACACAGTCTCAAGAGTGAGAAAATTAATGTACGTTTTTAAGAACCTAAGAGGTAGTGCTGACTTACCTTGCATGAAAATGGTCTACTTTGCCCTGGCTCAATCAGTTCTCTCGTATTGCATCTCTGCATGGGGCGGTTCCATCAAAACCCTCATGCTCCGAGTAGAGAGAGCTCAACGAGCGGTTCTTAAAGTCATGACTTCTAAGCCAAGAGACTTTTCCACCTCAAGTCTATATTCAATCTGCAAAGTCCTCTCCGTTCGAAAACTATTTATACTTTCTACTGTCATGCGCAAGCACTCACAAACCGCATTTGACCCCAACCTGGCAACAGTGAGGCGTCGGTCCGACATTGTCTGTAAAACTGTGTCACATAAAACTGCAGTGGCAGGTCGTCATTTTCACTACATTAGTAGTCGTTTATATAACAAAATTAACAAAACAATTAACATTTACCCACTCACATTGTTTAAATGCAAATGTATATGTACTGATTGGCTTTTATCACTCTCCTACGAGGCCACTGAGGAAATTTTAGAATATCAAAAATGACCTTGTGAAATCCTACATACTCCCCCCCACACACACATACACACATGGTAACTCCTGTTGCCCGGACTCTTATGAGACCGGTGCCCTCAGGAGCACCACACTACATACATATACGCACCACACACAAACACACACACACACGGTAACTCCTGTTGCCCGGACTCTTATGAGACCGGTGTCCTCAGGAGCAACACACTCACTCACATGTACCTACCACACACAAACACACACACACACACACACACATGGTAACTCCTGTTGCCCGGACTCTTATGAGACCGGTGTCCTCAGGAGCACCACACTCACATACATATACCCACCACACACAAACACATACACACACACGGTAACTCCTGTTGCCCGGACTCTTATGAGACCGGTGTCCTCAGGAGCACCACACTCACTCAGATGTACCCACCAAACTCAAACACACGCACACATGGTAACTCCTGTTGCCCGGACTCTTATGAGACCGGTGTCCTCAGGAGCACCACACTCACTCACATTATGTACACTCATTAAGTTTTTTTTTTTTTTATATACCAACTAGATTCTCTAACTTCTTAATTAGTTCTTTTATCTTTTAAGACGGAACACTCTTAATTGTTTTGTTCGCGGAGGAGGGCGCTGACTCCGCTACACAGTTGATAACTTTTGCGGTAGTCAGCCCACATCTGTACCCTGTAAAATGTTCCTGATTAATAATAAAGATTTTGTATTTGTATTTGTATTTGAGATCCTTCCTTCAAGAAACTCGAAGCCAAGGAAGTAACTTCTAGTTATTTGTGTCGTGATTTGTTTACAAAAATTCTACAAGGAGTCTGGCTAAGGTATATTACACTTGTTTCATTAATCTGTATTCTGTATGCTTTGTACACACATGATAGTAAATGTTATGGGATTTAAAATTTCGGGTCGATTATGCAAGATCAAATAACATATTAAAGTTAGGGCCTATATACTTTACTAACCAGTGGGTCAAAGACCACTGAATATCAATGTAATAAAGTAACCGAAAAATCTTAAGTGTAATCATCTACATTTTGTTTCAGGAGATAATATTATGACCGCTATGTCTGTAGCCAGAGGGTGCTCTATGGTAAAACCGCGGCAGAAAATTGTTTTGGTCACTATTGATGAAAATTCCAGCGAAGCCAAACCATCAATTTATATGAAGGTGTGATATTTGTGCAAAGAATTAGTTTATATTTTTTGAATTCCATGTTAGAGTGTGTTTCCAGAATGACACCTTCCGTACAGAAAAGTGTAAATATTTTTATAAAGAATCTGCTGTCTGTAACATAACCCTACCGAACCCAAATTCGGAAGCATTATAAAAATTGGTACACCATTAAGCTCTCATTTATTTAAATTTTAAGAATCTGTTTTCTGTGTTGTTTCTATTCTGTTTTTTTTGTTCCTGAAAGTAATTAGAGTGACATACTAGCTTTGTGATAAAAGCTCTCTAAAAAAATGTTATAGCGATACTTTTTTCTAGGCTGTGGGTGACTCGGGTCCTATTCTAGGATCTGATTACGTTTATGCAATGGAAGGAAGGACTTGGTCGATAATGAGAGTGAAATGCCCGGATATTCTCAACTCGCTTATTGATAAAGGTATGTATTTTAAAGTATTTCCATAGTTAATTTGAAAGTCTGATATTTGTTAACATTTATCCATAGAACTAGTACTCGAGTTCTCATAGCAACCTGATTGCAAAATGCTGTCTGAAAGAAAAATACAGTCTTTTATTGTATAGAGATATGAGAAATGAGATTTTGAAAAATGTTACCCCAACAGGAAATGGAATTTCTCAAAAACCTTAAGACAAACAAACAAGTTTTTAGCGGAGATATAAGCTATCTGCTCATATTTCATTCTCTGTATAGGGTCATTCATTTAGAATCTTCCTGCTGGAAGAACGTCACTCCACCAGAGAACGTATTTTGTGTTTTATTCCAAAACAACCACATGCACACATATTTAGGGTTCCGTACCCAAAGGGTGAAACGGGACCCTATTACTAAAACTCCGCTGTCCGTCCTCCTGTCCATCTGTCACCAGGCTGTATCTCATGAACCGTGATAGTTGGACACTTGAAATTTTCACAGATGATACATTTCTGCCGCGAAATACATTAGTATTTATGCGGGCTCTCATACAACAAACGTGATTTTTATGCTCGTTTTTGCTCGATATTCATAACGGCAACAGGTAGACGCTTGAAACATTCACAGAATATGTAGTTATATATTAACTTTAAAAATAAATGATTTAATTAAAACAAAACAAATATTTAAAGGGGGCTTCCATACAACAAACGTGTTTTTTTTGCCGTTTTTATAGATAATGGTATGGAACCCTTCGTGCGCGAGTCCGACTCGCACTTAGCCGATTTTGTTCACTTGGCGCACATTTACAGCATATAGCGCTCTAATTATTTGTAGAACTCATTTCATTCTAGAAGATACCTTTCTGCTGGGGTAACGCACACGACAAGTTCTCTATACAGCCGCTAAATTTATGCATATTCGCTATTTATTCTGAATCAGTGACTGTAAACTCTTTGGCTTTGAACAAGGCATCTTTACACCCGATAATTTTGCTATGCTTTATAATTTATCTTTTAATTTTATTATTTTATTTCATTAACCTGTTTATTAAGATTACTTATGTACTATAAGTGACTATTAAGAAAAGAAGAAAGACCTTACAGTACAGAAGTACTGTAATGTCTATTTTTTTTTCTTTATTCTTTGTGTTTATTTCAATAGCCTTTTCTGTATTATATATTTAAACTGTACATTTGACATTACCAAGAGTTCCAATGTGTGTTCCTATGGTTTAATTAGGGTTTTATAACCCACCTATGATTTTCTCCGTACACCTTGGTTGCCTGGAAGAAATCGCTTTAAGCGATAAGGCCGCCAATTTTATTGCCTTTCTTTCTTTAGCTTAAGTTTTATAATGTATTGTATGTTTAGGTTTATGTAATAAAGAATTGTCTATCTATCTATCTATCTTATAAATGAACTGAACTATTCCAATTGTTCTGTGTGTCCCTTCGTATGGTACAAATAAATGAACTGAACTGTAGATTTATAGTGACCGTTGTTCTCAGGTGTCGTGTACGGTAGATTCGGACCGGATCAAAAGACTCAGTTGATCACAGCGCTACAGAATCAGGACGATACGGTCGTGGGGATGTGCGGCGACGGCGCTAATGATTGCGGAGCCCTGAAGGCAGCGCATGTGGGCATTTCGCTATCGGAGGCCGATGCTTCGGGTAAGCAGATACCAAAAGATTTGGTCCCAAAACGTAAAAACTGAACTGACTGGGATAAGATTGGCTTTATCGCTTTTTAGGAGTTGGGCGTTGTCACTACCACACAGTTTTTTAAGCTTCGGTAGTGACATCGTTTCATTAAACATTAATGATCCTTCTGTAAAATGTTCTGAATAAAATGATTTTTATTATTTATTATTATTTTGTTTCTGGTTAGCTTTTGCCCACGGCTTCGCACGTGTTTTTCCAGGACTATGTAGCCTTGTAGTTATGTTATTCCTTGGCCTCGCATTAGACCTACGCAAAGTTTTAGCCCGATCCGTTCCATTGTGTTGGCGTAAAGAAGTCAGAGTACACAAAGTTTCGCCATATACCTAAGTGTGAAGCCTAGTTTGACTTCGAAATAAAACGCTCACAGTGTGAGCGCTTATTATTACTTTATTTACTACGCAAAAGGTAAAAAAAATATGGACATAATACGAAAACTCCCCGCGGCGTCGCGCTGCACCGCTCTTGCGCCAATTAGTATCTTTTTGCGAAATACGTAAAGTTATATTAAAAATCAAAATGCCCGCAGCGACGCGAGCCGACTCTAAGTCAAAAAATACCGTCGTAGTATAGCAAAGAGCTTGAGCCTTACTCAGTTCTAGTTGGGTTTCTGCTCCTAATATCTCGCGTGGTTAAATATTAGTTTATATTGAATACCTTTGCATGCATCCTCTCTGATATGTTGCCAGCTATGTGTAATTAACGATTAATGAATACATTTCAGTGGCCGCTCCGTTCACTTCCCAGCAGCAGAACATCCTCTGCGTGAAGCGGCTGGTGATGGAAGGCCGCTGCGCGCTCAGCACGTCGTTTGCGATCTTCAAATACATGTCTCTCTACTCGCTTATCCAGTTCATATCCATCCTCATTCTATATCAAGTAAGTGTACACGTAAAAGCTATCGTAGTTTGACGAATTCATGATGAATGTAAGTGGGTTCACTACGAATCTTGTTTGTATTGGAACGACATGAACACTTCATCCCTAACGAGAGCTTCTATACCCTAAGCAGTGCTCCGTCACTCGCGCTCAGTTTTGAGTTATATACCTACTGATTTTTGTAATTTTTATCTTCATTTGTTTTTGTTTAATGTCTTACAGCCAGTTTTTCGAACGCTTGTTATTTAAACTTTTTGTGAACCTCTTGTGTGTGGAAGAACCAAGATTGGGTTAGTTGTCATAACAAAAAGTTTTAACTATTGTCAAAAATAACAAGCGTTCGAAAAGCCGGCTGTTAATACGAGTATGTTAAGTAGGTTGTACGTATTAGATTGTATGAGAGATTAAGATAGGTACGTGTATAATAATATCCGAACTTTATAAAAAACTGTAGGGTCAACCATACCGATTTCGTAGCGTGATACGAGTAGACGCGAGATGGGTGGTGATTTCTGATTTATTTTGGTAGTTGTTACTTTAATCAACTTAAATCAAAGATTTTCAAGGTCCGTAGCACAGCTCCAGGGGGGTGAAGCTGGTAATTTGAGTCGAGGTGGGTACATGTAGAGGCCGAACTACATGTGCTCTATAAAATGCCTCGAAACTCACTGCAATACTTTGGGTGGCGAAGTATTCAAGAATGCAGGTACCAGCCAGTCCGATTTGTCCACGTCCCCGCCGTACCTCCTGGGACCTTCTGCGACCGTGCCCTGGCACGTCACCACCCTATAGATCGCAGATGCTGAGGACAAAAGGGCACAAGGCGAGTAACTGGCGCCTTCAAACCAGTTCTGAAAGGCAGGGAAGATACCTGAAACAAAACAGAGTGTGGTCTTATCGCTCAAAGGTGGCAGCCCCACCAGAGGCCTAGGGTACAGGGGATTAATCATTCACTTACCTGAAACTAACAAACTGATTATGAAAGGAAAAAGTAAATTAACGGACCGATCTCAAAACCAAAGACCCGGCTATGCAAAAACGGTTAACGAATTTAAGCTTTGTACATGGAACCTTAGAACGCTAAACAGGCCAGCAGGCTTTCAACTTTTATGTCAACAACTTGGCCAACATGGCGCAGATCTCACAGCAGTACAAGAACTGAGATGGAAGGGTAGGGGGGTAATTGAAAAACCAGATTTTACCATCTATTACAGCGGACACGAACACCACACCTTTGGAACAGGATTTGTTGTAAGCCAACGCTTAAAAGACAATATTATAGATTTTGAACCCATAAATGAACGATTATGTAAAATAAGACTAAGAGGTAAATTTCATAACTACACCATTATAAATGTCCACGCCCCCACTGAAGATAGCGACCCAGAGGAAAAAGAAAAATGGTACTTTGAGGTGGAAAGCACGTACACAAAATCTCCCAGAGGCGACATCAAAGTCATAATCGGAGATTTAAACGCAAAGTTAGGAAAGGAAGACGTGTATCAACCTACTATCGGAAAACACAGCCTTCACGAAATAACTAACGATAATGGGACAAGACTGATTGACCTAGCAACATCCTTGTGCATGACCATAGGTAGTACATACTTTCCTCATAAAGCCATCCATAAAATCACGTGGGTCTCAAATGATGGTCGTACAAAAAACCAAATAGATCACATTTTAATAGACAAAAGACACTTTTCTAACCTCCTAGATGTCAGAAGCCACAGAGGGGCAAATATCGACTCAGATCATGTCTTGGTAGTTTGTAAAATAAGAGCCCGCATCTCGAGAATCAAGTACACTAAAACACAACGAGAACAAAAGTATAACATAGATTCATTAAAAATAAAACCAGAAACCAAACAGACCTTTATGGAAACAATTTACAGAGAATTACAGACAGGAGATGGCGGAGTGGATAAAGACGATACATCTCAATATTGGCACCACCTTAAAAGTTCACTCCTTACAGCTGCTAAAGAACTGGGTAGCGCTGAAAAACCTCCTCGAAACAACTGGTTTGATCACGACTGTCAACTAGCAACAAACAAAAAAAACGAGGCATACAGAAAACTCCAACAAAACTATACTCGCAAGCGCAAAGAGGAATACAGAGAACTTAGAAGGGAGGAGAAACATGTCCATAAAAAGAAAAAGAAAGCGATGGCAGACAAGCAAATACTTGAAATTGCAGAAAACCACTCTAAAAAAGATATGAAGCAGTTTTACAAACAGGTCAATAGTGGACGGAAGGAATTTAAGCCTAGAATTATAGCCTGTAAGAGTAAAGAAGGCGAGCTTCTTAATGGTAAAAATGCCATTTTGGAACGATGGGCTGAGCACTTCCGAGAACTCCTAAATAGCACAACATCTGCACCAAGGCCTGAGGAAACACCTCTAACGTATAATAGCCCTGAAACATTACTTGAACCCACATTAAAAGACGTAGAGCGAGCCATTATGATGCTAAAAAACAATAAATCCCCGGGCATAGACTCTATTCCTGGCGAACTAATCAAGTATGCTGGCGAACGCTTTTCTGCGGAATTTCATCATCTGATCTCGACCATCTGGAGAACGGAAACTATGCCCAGTGACTGGAATATTGCTGTGATCTGTCCATTACACAAAAAAGGGGATGCCCTGGACTGTCAGAATTACAGGGGTATATCGCTTCTGAGCTCTGCCTATAAAATCTTCTCTAGGATTCTCTTTGACAAGATACTGCCTCATGTTGAACCAAAACTGGGTGAATACCAGTGCGGTTTCCGCCCCAATCGATCAACCACTGACCAAATTTTCTCTCTGAGACAGATACTTGAAAAGTCGCTGGAATTTGATATAGATACCCACCATCTCTTCGTCGATTTCAAAGCAGCCTACGATAATATCGACCGGGAATATCTCTACTCAGCTATGATTGAGACTGGTATTCCACCCAAACTTGTCTCATTAACAAAAATGACTCTGAGAAGCTCTTCTAGCGTTGTCAGGGTGCAGAACGACATATCAGAACCGTTCCGAACATTCGGTGGTCTTCGCCAAGGTGACGCTCTTTCATGCCTACTCTTCAATATAGCACTTGACAAGTGCATGAAAGACTCCAAAATTGAAATGAACGGTACCATTCTTCTGAAATCAGTTCAAGTTCTTGGCTATGCCGATGATTTGGATCTGATAGGGCGAAATCTCTCTGCCATGAAGGATGCTTTCCACGCCTTGGAAGAAGCGTCAAGAAAGGCAGGACTACAAGTAAACGCGGATAAGACCAAATATCTAAGAGTCTCCCGAGATCATGCTAATCCTCAACCGTGCATAACTATTGGTAACAACGCTTTCGACACAGTAGGCGACTTTGTTTACCTTGGCTCCCTGGTAACTGCTACAAATGAGGTGGACGCGGAAATCAATAGAAGAATTCTAGCCGCTAACAGGTGCTACTTCGGCCTACTCAAATATTTCCGCTCTAGGGCTCTATCTAGAAGATCAAAAATCCTCCTATACAAAACGCTGCTACGACCAGTCCTAACGTACGGATCGGAATGCTGGGTGCTAAGTAAGAAAACAGAAAACAGCCTACTCGTGTTTGAAAGAAAAATTTTAAGAAGAATCTTCGGCGCTGTACTGGATGGTGACCGCTGGCGAACAAGATACAACCATGAGCTTTACAACATGTACCAAGAGCCAAATGTCGTAAAGTTTATAAAAGTAGGCCGTCTCCGATGGGCTGGTCACGTAGAACGAATGCAAGACGACAGAGCACCAAAACGTCTTCTTCGTGGCAAACCTGATGGCCGGAGACCCCCTGGAAGACCGAAACTCAGATGGCTCGATGGTATCCAGCAAGACTTAAAGGCAATTGGAGTGACCGGCTGGCAGGAAAAAGCCAAGAATAGGATCGGATGGAGAAATTTACTCGACCAGACCAAGGCCCACCCGCGGCTGTAGAGTCAGGATGATGATGTAGCACAGCTCCGCCGCGAAATCATTGCAGCGAAGCCGTAAAGCGAAGTTCCGCTGCGCAACATTAATACATTTGTCGCCGTTCGAGTAGCAGTATATAAATTGTCGACTGTCACAAGATAGGTACACGAAACTACACTGTATTGATGCGTTGATTTAGCTGGCGTCCAAGCATATCAGCGGAATACATGGGAAAGAGATAGGATCAGTTATAATAATAATAATTAGTAAAATGTATGCGTTAAAACAGGCAGTTTTGTCTCTGTTTCGCTTGTCGTACAACGGACAAGTCAAGGCGAAACTACTGCGGTTTGGTTGTCTGTTAAACATTCGCAGCGTAGGTGTGCTACGGGCCCAATGCCTATCTATCATTAAAATATAAGGCAATCATTTTCTGATATTGTTTTTAATTCTTCCAGTTCTTCTCAATCCTCGGCAACAATCAGTTCCTGTACATAGATCTTGTTCTAACAACTCTGCTGGCCCTCTCGCTCGGGCGAGCCAAGCCCGGCCCGAAGCTGACCCCGCAGTCGCCGCCGGTTTCACTCGTGTCCTGGACGAGCATAATGCCGCTCATCTTGCAAGTGCTGGTTGTGATGGTGTTGCAGATACTGGCGATGTTTCTGCTCTTCGAGCAGGTGGAATGGTGAGATTTTTGGCTTTTTCATACTACTTAAAGAAAACATAATCAGGGGAGCTACTTGGTGAAAACACCTTGTTCCGCCAAGTAGCTCACCTGATGAAAGTGGTACGATGATGATGATGTCCTCCTAGTGGAATTTCGACCACGGCGGCGTGTGTGTGCGCAAGCGCAGGTGCACTCTCAGTATCTGCTCGGACGGCGGACTGACACGACCGGAGAGGTCAGACGCAAGACCAACGACTTAGCATACTTTCCGAGGCACAGGGGTTAGAAAGTAAGTTATAGGTAGCCAAATTTTGGCTACAGTGGCCAGTCTCAACGGAGACTAGTCATGTGCGCAGGGCACAATTATTGTGCACAAGTGTGTGCAAACACAGGCGCACTCTCTATGCGGCCGACTGATACAACTGGGGAGAAGTGAGATAAGGTGATAAATTACATATCGATCGCGTATTACTAGGAATTCACTCTGCTATGTGTCGCCCCGCGCCTGTCATCCAATGTTGTGGAATATACATGGTTTGTTCGATTAATTTACAGTAAAGGCGATGTTACATCAGTCTACCTATTCCTAGATTTTTTAAATTTGCGATTATATTCATCATAACTTTTTCAAATTCGACTCATCACCAATATACATGGTTAATTACGTCAACATTCAAATTGTCAAATTCATATTTCGCATTCCCTGCACTGCTTTTGATGTACCCCTGATTGGTGTATTCACTGTCCAGCCTTTGGGGCTTCACTCCAGCAAGTGCTAAAGTAAATATAAATATCAATGAAATTAATAATAACAAAAAAACGATTGCGGTGGGACTTGAACCCGCGACCATCCCTCAGTACAGGAATGCTCTGACCAACTGAGCTACTAAATCAAGTAACCGTCCAAGTCAAAAATCTTTGGGACTTCACATGGACTCTCACCGTTAGCCTACAGGGGAAACAATAATGTATAAGAAATGTTTATTATTTCTTTTTTTCATAAATATTTATTACAGGTTCAAGCGCGTCGAAGGAGGGCCGAACGTAGAAGTGATCAGATGTTGGGAGAACATGGTCATATTCATCATATCCGCGTTCCAATATCTGAACCTCGCCTGCGTGTATGCCAAGGGGTGGCCATTCCGGCAACCATTCTGCTCCAACTGTAAGTACTCAAATTATATTTTACTAGTGTCTGTCCCCAGCTTCGCACGCGTTTTCCTGGATTAAAAGTAGCCTATGATATGTTAATTCAGTTCTTAAACTACATTAAGGTGAGTGCGAACACCTAAGCCCCATACAAACGTAGTTTCCGACTCATTTAGAAACTACGTCGTCCCCGATTTCAATAAAATTTTCCATACATAATTGGATAAGAAATATCTACCTTTGTAAGTTTTACCGTTTAAGTTTAAAAAAAACATGAACCTCATTAAATGAGTGCGATACTAATAAAATCGCTTGAAAATGAATTTTCGCTTAATGATGATAATGTTTATGAAAAACTATATAAAAAAAACATAAACCACTAAAACGGTACAGCCATAGCTATTTCTTATTAGACTTTTGCATCCAAAATATAAGTGTGACTAGCGCGGATAGGCCCTGCGGGTTTGCTCACATCGTACATTGATAAAACGTAGCCTGTGTGTCACTCATGATAACGTAGCTATCTCTTAGTGAATATATTTTCAAAATCGAATAAGTAGTTCCGGAGTTATGCAGACGAAGATCGCATGCATTCGCATTGCTAACAATAATAAATGATTGAGATACCTCGCATCATTTATTATTGGATCGTTTTATAAATGAACCTCCGACATAATTTGTTTTGACTACGAAAGGCTCTTGTTGCTGGTTTTCGGACTCTTTTCCGTACATACGCAAACCTCCTTTCTGACTTGAAATATACTAAATTCAAGATTAATTTAAGATTAATTTTTGATTTGCGAAAGACTGCTGGCAGATTCTGGATGCGGCAAGCTGAAGACAGAGCGCTATGGCGCTCATTAGGGGAGACCTATATCCAGATGAGATCCTGATGATGATGATGAATGATTTATTCGCGATTAATATAAGATGGAATTTTATTCTTATATTCGATAATCTGCTGGAGCCGTAGCATTTTGTAACACTTCTCCTATTTTCAGATGCCATGGTTGCGACGTTGATAACGCAAGCGGTGTTTATAATCCTGCTACTGCTGTGTCCGTGGCATTGGCTTGCAAATATCATGGAGATCGAGTTTATGGACATAAATGGGGACCCAAACATCATCGTGTTCCGACTTTACTTGCTGCTTATACCTATTGCCCATCTGATAATGGCAATTGCTATTGAGGTAATTTATCTGTTAAACAAAAGCGAAAGAAGTTTTAAAATCTGTACATACTTGACGGAGAAATCGAAACACACGCACGAAAACAGACGCTAGTGAAGTTGGATCCTTTCTATGAAACTGTTGTTTTCCAAGTAACTGAGAGATTGTGAATCAATCTGTTGTTCAGAAGCGGAAACAAAGGCTATAAGTCTTGGCTTTTTAGTATTTCACTTTCAACAAACACACTTGTCGTATGTGTATGTGAAAAAACTCTGTTACATAAATCATGTTTAACTTGAAGCTGAATCGACACCATCTTACCCCAAAGCAGAGCCTAATAATAAGTGCTAACCTTATATAATTTTTTACATCAGCACTAATTTCCACGTAATTCCAGGCTATGTTCTCGGACGCGGACAAATGTACGTCGTTCTTGAAGCTGCTAATGCGGCCGTGTTCCGCCAAGGAAGACCCCACTGATGAAGACGACGCCTTACTGCGGCTGCCGCCGGGGCCAGTTCTGCCGCTTTGCTGACGCCAGGACTTGGCGCGCTTTTTATTATTATTACTAGTTCAATGACATATAGAAAGCACGCATACCTTGTGTGCGGGTAGTACGAGGCATTTGTGTACCGCCTCGATATCGGTATTATGATAACTACTTCTGCGAAGATAGCGCGAAGAATACTACTTTTCACACGTTCCTAGGTAACTTAATAACATTTTGTATTGTATTATCTTAACAAAATGTCGTAAGTTCTATGTGGGTGAACCATACGTGTAAGTAGACACTTTCGCGACTTCTTCGTCAGTTAGGTAGGATTGGTTTGAATTTTGTAGTTGTGACTATCACAAACAATAGTTACCTATTTAAAAAATTAGCTAGTAGTTTATTGCAATCTGGGTGTAATTTATATAATGATCGTGTGTGTAGTGTTGTGACAGTAGGGGTACTTATTCATTATTATAATATACCTGTGATACATAAAGCCCTTTTGGCCCCATGTAATGATGTGTCAAATGGTGAAATATAAAACTAGAATGTTACTGTTTTATCTAATTTTATGATGAAATAGCATTGATTGTGAGAGAATACACACTGCACATTCAAGGTGCGAAGGGAAATAGTAGATTTCGGATGTACTTACGTGTTTTCTCATATTAATTTATGATAGACAATTCAAACTTAATTACGTTATTTATGCAAGAATACAGGACAGTTTGCTATTCCATTAGCTTTGTAATTATATAGTAGTATTTCACCCTAAATTATTACATATTTATAAGGATGATTTAAGGTTTTTTTAATGTTTTTAGTGCTTACCCTCGCTCCCATACTAAGGGAAACTTCAAGAATTTAAATTATATCCCAAAAAATTAATATCATACCGCGTGGAAGGTTGCGGGTTCAAGTCCCATCGATTTCGTAATTTTTTGTGATGTTATTTAAATTCTTAGGATAATTGTACTTGTAGATAGAGGCAAATCGAATCATTTATGCACTAGAGTAGGTTAGATTTAAACATGTTATATTGTAATGCTCTGCATTTTACCAGTACTTTTTACTGTACTTATTGAGCTACGCTCGCAATGCTTGTGATTTAGTTTCAATTGATCGTAGTTAGGTTCTTGTGTTGTGTTGCAAACTATAATATGTACATACTTTGATTTAGGCAATTATTTGACTTGTAAGTGATTATTTTTGCAAGGTTTATTTTATTATCATCAACTGTTTTAATGTACTAAAAGGACAATTGCACAAATTGTTTATTTTGTAGTTGTTTTACTAATAAAATATTTGATTAAATTATGCTCATATTTAGTTTTATTTTAGTTTCAATTCTTCGATGTCACAGAAAACAGGTTCTTTTACTAAAGTTTGTTGATTTTACTAGTTGTTTAAAATCTAACATTACAATAAGTAGCAATTTTAATAAAACTAAGTAAGATTTTAACTAGGAATAGATAGTAAATTTTTGTAGTATCGTTCCGACCCTTTATGGGCGAAAACAAGGGGCGAAACGACACTTCACTGATTAATAATGATGTAAGTACTTTTTCTGAACATATTATGAGGCCAAAGTTACATTAGTTCCTAAGAAATTCTCGACTATTTTTCGGCCCAAAGTTGTACGTAATTACTTATACAAACTTACGAAATACACTGGAATATTGCTTCCGCTAAATTGTTGTTCCTTACTTAGTTATTTAATAGAAGCAATAATTACTGCCTATAGAGATTGTTTTCCCCTACCACTTAAGAATGTTACTATACTATTCGATTGCGACAAACGAATCTACTTAAAATTGTACCTTTATCTAAAGATAAATGAAATAAAAGTACTTTAAAGTTAGTATTTTTTATTCTGCTATCCTTACAATTAAGTAAACAATTTCCCTTACACATCATGAAGTCAAGTTACAAGTTGATTGCATATTTTATGGCAAATAAGTGGTGTATCCAGGTGGTGGGGAGTATTTCGGCGGATCCATGTACTTCGAGCGAACCATGATTGGTTTAGCGGGGGCACTGCTTGGCATTGGCGGTTGCTTCCACCTGTAACATTGTTATTATTACAGACATCAAGTCTAATAAAAATGACATAGGTACATGTACGCTCTGCTTGCATAGTAATAAATGTAACTTTTAGGGAGCTACCTAATCACCTAAGAACTTAACACTGTTAATTATCGTAAAAAACAAATTAGTTAGCCAGTAGAGTACTTTTCCCGGAGTCTTTAAATCCAATAAATAATATCCTTGGAAAACCAGCACATCTTAGCGCGTTCAAACGCTTTATTATTTACAGTAAAAATAAACTTTTTATAAATAAACAGATGCAGTTCTAAAGTTTTTGTATTATAGTGCGTACGTAAGCCATCGCACTCTGGGTAATCTCTAAGAAATTAAATAAAATAAAACCGGCCAAGTGCAAGTCAGACTCGCGCACGAAGGGTTCCGTACCATTATTTATAAAAACGGCAAAAAAAATCACGTTTGTTGTATGGGAGCCCCCTTAAATATTTTTTTCTGTTTTTTAGTATTTGTTGTTATAGCGGCAACAGTATTTCTGTTGTATCATCTGTGAAAATTTAAACTGTCTAACTAAAGTTCGGACGCAAAGCAGATGGAATTTCGTACAATGACCTCTTTGCCTACTGACAGTAGTCTCAAACAATTTTGCATTACTGGTATGGTTTATAAAAAATATTTGAAAGAGAAAAAAATATTTACTTGCTTATTAAATACAGTTTCGTATAAAAATTGAGTTATAATTTTATTATTAACTTATTTGGTAGAAATAAAAAACGGACAGACAGACGGACAGCGAAGTCTTAGTAACCGTTTTTACCTTTTGGGTACGGAACCCTAAAAATGCAGGTTCGAGTCCCGCCGAAATCCAAAATTTTTGGGAACTTATTTAATTTCTTATAAATGCAGTTGTTTATCATCTAGGACCAAAATGCAAATCACACATACACAAACCCAACGAACCCAAACTCGACAGGGTTACGTCCTTTCGTATAGAAGTTTCTATTGTCCAACATCTGTCTCCATCGTCAGACCAGCCATAACATTGCATTAACACGGAACTTACAGTATGCCAAATTTCAGCTCAATTGGTTGAGGATAACTCGCGAAGAGACGAAATCATTGATGAGATCCATATCATAATTAATCCGGGTCCCCCGTTGCCCAGACTCTCAAGAGACTGGTGTCCTCAGGGGACCCAAAATATTAGTCACCCTAAGCCTTTGGCCTATTTATGGTACACATAATGTATGTCTAATTCAGTTTGTATAGGTAATGTTAATTTTTCAGATTGTGTTATTTGAAGTATCATAATCATCATATACAGCTATAAATATGCACATATTTACCAAGGAATAAGACTAAGGTCATGCGGCGGCTTCGGTCTAGCCAGCCTTTCTGCGCGTTCTTGCATCAAGACGTCGGCGTCGCGAACCGCGGCGCAGCACGCTCGCAGAGTGAAGTAATAAATGAGCTCCACTCCAGATAGAAGAGAGAAGCCTAGGAAGAGGCCTGCTATGCCGCCGAATGATACTGAAAAGAAATAATAAACATTACTTACGCCTTTTAACTATTTAACCGCTCGTCTATGACCGAAACCATGTCAGTAAGTCAAGCCACTTTAATGCTTTAAACGAGCCACTGGGAGGAACAAGGTAAGTAGGTAAACGTACTGGCGTCGATACTGCAAATTTGACAACTCTAAAATTATTGAGTCATAATCATAAGTATTGATCGAAATCAAAGATCAAGGACCATTTTAAAGTTGTCAAATATACTTACCTAACTTCGTTACATGCATTATCAAAATCGACACAATTGACTCTTTCGACTCTTTATTTAAGTGTAAACGAGGCGTTGAGGTCATACTTGACATTTTTGCGTTGACTGCAAGTACTCAGTTCAAGTTTAGACTAGTTGGATGACATACCTAAAAGATCCACCCAGCCGAAGAGGACCTCGCGTTTGTAGCGAACCATCGGCCACGATACGAACTCCGTTTCCAGAGAATTTGTCCCGGATCCTTTGCTGAAACAGACAATAACAATGAAACAATCAGAACAGATTGCATAGCTAAAGGTTGTCACAGATCTGGACCGCACCACCGCCGCACAGCAATTAAATAGAGTGATTAATAATTTCTCAGTGTTATTATTATAGGTTTGTTTGTAATATAATTGTTGTAAATAAATAAATAAAAATGATCCTGTACTGAGCTTTTGCTCACAACACGCTGATTCTGTCTGATTGCACACGCACGCATGCAACCAACTGTGCTCACATGTTTGCTCCCTCCCACAACGTACTCCGAGGCTAGAGCTGACACTGCGAGCGAGAGGGATAGATAGATAGCGTTTATTGTCAAAAAGATTACGTTTTTGGAGTAAACACGAAAGCTGATGCAGTACGTACGATAGGCGTAAATTAGTTATTTTTAATCACACTTAACTTTGACTTCAAGTAAAGTCAAAATGAATGTGAGTAGGTACTGAGTACCGAGACAAGCCTCACAAGGTTTTCATGGTACAAAATTTAATTTTTATTATACACTAGCAGCGCCTTGCGGTTTCACCCGCGTAGTTCCCGTTCCCGTGGGCATTCCGGGATAAAAAGTAGCCTATGTTCTATTCCAGACTATAATCTATCTCTGTGCCAAATTTCATCCAGATCCGTTCAGCCGTTCTGGCGTGATAAAGGAACAAACATCCATCTATCTATCAATCCATCCATCTAAACTTTCACGTTTATAATATTAGTGAGATTAAATATACTATTGTGAAAGAAACATCTAAAAAAAGTTAAGGTCTTAGTTCTTACTCGACTTCAGAGAGCTTCTCAACTTCGTAAACGGTGTGAGTGCAGCCCAACTCGCAAGCGCACTGCGACACGTCTGTGATTGCGGCCATATGCTTCGCTATGCACTCCAGCTCTGCTACCGTGCATTGTCTGTAGCCATCTGTAAGGTATCAAGATAAAGTCTAATTTACACATTTTCAAAGACTCCTCTCACAGAAAATGGTAATCGCATCACGATATTACTTCACGATTTTATTATAACACTATTAAAATACATATGACATATTATACATCTTAAAGAAAGATGTCTTTGTTGAAATATCTTTGATTCTTAGTCGGAGTATAGATACTACCTACTATGGTACACTAGGTACTTTGTATAAACACGTCTTGACTGATTCTGACTCTAAATTATAGTACCTACTATTTCTACTGGGTTAAGTTACTTATGTGTATGTGCATACGTGCTATTTTAAAGAACACATGAACCAAGTGTCTTCCCCCTAAGTAAATAGAGACAATAAGAAAAGTGCCAATGGACACGTTCTTAGTATAAAGTTTATATAAAAATAAGTTAAAACAAAATTACCCATTAGCCAATTCTGTGGCTAGATTGTAATTATACTCTAGTGTATGTAACATTAATCTAAAATGTGTATATACTAGTTATGAAAAAAAAAAAAAGTTACTTACATAATGTGTACTCCCGAATTTTGTATCTACACTGTACACCAAGGAGAGAAAGTGAAGGACAAAATACTAACATCAGAAAGCTTTCGGAAAGTGCACGCGGCCGCCGCTAAGCGTGTTAGAAACAGATTTGCATAGTTTTCCTTTTCTCATTTTAGTACAGTAATGAATGAAGTACTTCATGCCCCAAGTTTGGAAAAGGAATGAGCCACTTTCAGAGCAGATGTCGTAGAAATGAACTTACTCATCGCTGGATAGAAATGCGGCACACACTTGCAGTACGTCCGGCAGCGTTGCATTCGACATTGTCGCATACAAGCAGAATACGTGTAGATAGCAGACGTCTCCAACTTCTGTTCGTCCGCGAACACACATCGTCTCTGCTTTATAGACAACTGACGCGCGTCCTCGGTTGTGTACGTGTGCTTTACTGAAAATGAGACTTTTTCTACGCGGTGATCCCACGAGTGCTGGGCGTTTTGCTCTATTCCCGCCATTTCTTCGGTTGAGTGGATGTAGATCTGGAAAAGATATAGTTTTTATGACAATTTTGTAGAGTCATCATCATTATCAGCCTATGTTAGTCCACAGCTGGACATAAGCCCCTTATGAGCGCCATAGCGTCATGTCTTCAGCTTGACGCATCCATAGCATCTGCCTTCAGTCATTTGCAGGACGTCATCCCACCTGGCCGTTATTTATTTTAGGTGCATTTTGAACGGATGATGTCATGAGCAGTGATCGGCGTAGGTAGTGCTATTCACGGGAATTAGTGACCGTTATCTTAACATGGATATGCCGTCTAAGTCCCGGCATATAATATTACCTATGGTTTTTTTAGGAATTTGTATTTTATGTCATAGTACCTATTCAGCTTCATGCAAATACATTATTGTATTGGTCACTAAAGTTATCCCTTTCCCTCACGCTTTTGTAGATTATCGCGGGTGAGGTGAGGACTCGGTTTCACTTGACGCACACATTTGCAGCGAGTACATCTATACTTATAATAAAATGTAACAGGTCCAAATCTATAAATTGAAACTATTTTTGGAGGGAGAAAAAATATTTGGAGGGCACTCTATTATCGTTACTGAAGGCAAAAATTTAATTTTTATGTCTGCCGTGACATAATTTGAGTTCATACTACGAGCAAGGACATAGGATACTTTTTATCCCGGAATTCGTTATAGTTCAGTGTTGTAAGATCGTAAAAAAATAGTCAACATCATCATCAGCTTATTATTTAGGCTATAATTATCACTCCATTGCTGGACATAGGCCTCACCTTTAACTTTACGTAAAAAAATTGCTTCATTTACATCAACATTCAGGAAAATATTCCCGTGAATCCCGGGGCATGTCCATATTAACATTATCATTTAGGTTCATTGACCCTAAATAGCACTGCCTACGCCGATCCCTGGTCATGAGCTATGTACCTCATATAGTGTAAACACGTCTGCTCTAAAATTATATATGCGAAAACAACTACCTATAAATAAAAATAAATAAATAATTTAGGCAATACACACAGCATCATCAAGCTCCCAAAGTAACTATTACTCTCTCAGCTACCTTTTCGCGACTAAAATGCTGAAAGGATCTACGTTAAATTTGACAATGAGTCTAATCGTATCCCGGGGACCAGCATAGGCAACTTAGTGTCCAGAAAAAAGGGCACGAACCCGCGGGCAGTATATTAGTGAACCGATACGCAGAGGTTCATGTTGTCAATTGTACTTTCTTTAGGTTGAACAATGAATTTTCTATTGTACCTGTAGGTATGTTGAATGTAATAAAATTCACAATAGAACAAGGCATATCATACATGTACACATCTGGGACTTTTCATTCAAATAGTACTATTAAAATAAACGTATGGTAACGTTAAATCAACTCACGTCAATAGTAGTATTCTTCGGTTCAGAATTAAAGAGAAACGACCATTTTGCGTCAGTTTCGTGAATAAACGCTTCAAGAAACAGATCCGCGTGTGATTGAGTTTGCCTGTGAAATAAACAAAGGCAAAGTTAACTGAGGTAATAATACTTAGTTAGAAAAGTTTGATGCTTTTAAATAATCGATACAAAACTCAAACAATGGTCGTTTGAATCACAAATCACCATCATGCTGGCTGTAGGCAGACTCCAAATAGGTTAGTTTCCTAAAGAATTCAAATTATACCTTTTCCTTTCATTTATTTGATATTTGATACATGCACGACTATGATGTTCCCTAATTGATGACAGGTGAGTGAATGAAGACTATCAGATGAAGTATTTCATAGACAGTTACTTTTGACAATACGCGTTCTGGTAGTCTTACTGACGGACTTAACAGAATATATTTTTAACCCAGGAAACTACCCCGCATGCAGCTCTTGTTTCAGAACCACCGGGCCCTTTATAACATATAACAGTTTTTTATGGTACTATGAACTACCACAAAACTACCAACTACGACATCCCGTGACCACGGCAGTGTGTAAACCTGTCGAAACGTCGGGAAAATAAGGTAATTAAACGCGATAAATACCCGTTAAATAGTATTTATAAATACTAACTACGAATATCCAAAAATGTTGAAACTCGGGAACAGAAATGAATGTCATCATAACATAAGAATGGTTGCACCAATTTTCATTAAAAATCTAATATACTCGCCATAGTCAGCTTACAAACAAAGAAAAAATATTAGAAATCAGTTCAGCCATTTAAGAGCTATGAAACCACAGACAGACACAGTAAAACATAAGTTTTTTCTTGCCCAGTAGTAAATAACATTATATACCACGGCCAGGATTTCTCAGCGTGTCTCGAGTTGAAAGCGTAGCAAAAGCCCATTTCCGTGAACGCCGGCATCAGCATATCGCAGCATTCTTCCGAGTCACCTTTCCACTCGCAGTCGAAGAACAGCGTTTCACAATGTCGCACAATCTGAAATGCAGCAACAGTTTTAGAAGCATATTAACACTTTCACACCATCTCGATGGGCGGCAGCGCGGACACGCGCACCGCCGCTAAGGCTTGACAGTGAATGTGATATAATCTATCGAAACTAAACGTGTCCCTGCTGGCAAAGTTCTCTTCAATTCCTTACAAACCTTGCGGTGACCAAAAAACATAATTGTGGTAGAGCACGGTCCATATGACTACTACCATGTCCTATACCGTCAAACTAACCAGCATTGCCGTGCTTAGGTTTGCGTATGTGCACTCTACGTATTCATAGGAATTGCATCAAGATTTTCATCTGGAAAATGCGGAGGTGGTTGCTAATGTAACAAGCTAATTTTACAACTATCATGACATTAGAACGGCTGCTGCGATTTCCATCAAACATAGCTAAGAACAGAACACCGTCGATCACTTTTCATAAAAAACAATTATAATTCATAGTTCATGAGTTTCACTGATTGACGTTCGTCCGCACGAGGCGAGGCGGTGCGGTTAAGGTGCCGGGTGGCTCTAGTGAGCTATAACTATTAACACCCCCTTGTTTGCGCAGGGGATAATAAACATTGATATTTACCTTTAAAACAGCTTCCTTAGGATCCGTAGCAGGGTTAGCAAGATCACTCCCTTCTCTCGGTAACATCAGAGTCTGGTCGTTCACGAACTCGTGAGCGCGTTGTTCTATAGAACTGTATGACAGTGATGCCAGCCATCGGAGCATGTCTGCCGCTTTCTCGGGAGGTTCTGACCCGTACACTCTATGGGACATTATAACCCTAATGTTCCATAGAGTGTACTAAACAAATCAGAAATCAATCCCTTTTTATTTTGTAGACTTATAATAAAAGCTCTTAGATTAGACACGTCCAATTTTAATAGGGGTAAGACGGCAACGTTTTTGGGAAGAGTAAACTTCAATTTAAAAAGTTTGAAGACTCCTTGACTTGGACTAGAAATAATTCAAACCAAATATTTAATGCATAAATGCCCAAGATCATGAAATAATATCCTGTTTCAGTTCTAAGTCCTCACAACATGTTGTCGTTAGGTCCTGCCTATTCAAAGGGACTGCTCTTTATTTTTAACACGAAATCTATTTTCTATACCCTACACTGCCCTACAGACATTAACGATTGCATTAAAATGTTCTCACAAATTATTTTAATTATTTTTCTGACTTAAAGAAACACTCGATCAAAACCTTTTTGATTATACTAAGTGATGAACGCGTTCACTGCCTGACTACAGCAGCTTTGCGACCTGCTAGGGCACGCCACCGCTACTGCTCTACTCTACACGTTTTATTAGTTAACGACGTTCCGCATCCCGCGTGTTTGACGCGTAGGTTTGGCCTTAGTTTTATGCTTGCAAATTATTTTATGACAGAGCTATAGTTACGATTCAATATATTCTTGTAGCAGCTCCTCATCGACGGGGTTGCGGTCGCACATCGTGACTGCAGGAAAAGGCACGTCCCAGTTGTGGAAATCTGTGTCCAAACCTGAACAAATTTTTAAAACACAGAGTTTATATTTTAAAGAAGATTTGAGGACCCTATTTAAGTAGTGAGATGATAAGATAAACCCTGCTTATGGGACTTCATGATAAGGAATTAGACATCTTATTAGGTAGACGATAACGCAAATAATCTTCTAAAGCGAGAATCGGCCGTGTAGATCCTCCACGATAAGAATTACATCATGTACCTACCTAAGCTAGAAAACATGCTTACCTGTAATGGTAGGATTCGTTTGAAACTTCTCCCACAAACTCACAATAATAATGCAGGTCGTAACAGCTCCTATAGCCGTGAAACTGAACCACATAAATCTGCGAACACATCATTAAGGAACAACACAGTTTTGTAACGCCACCATTTTACAAAGGAAATTGAAATGATACAAACTTTTCACAGAACGGCCTTTCTTTCTCTGCAATATACCGGACACCGTGTAGTGTTGAGTTATTGAAGAACTCTGTGGTTTGATGACGAAGACTTGCTCCGAACAAGGCAACTCCGCCGACATCATCAGTTTTATCCTTCTTCCTTCGATAGGCGTTTTGTTCGGGGTGAATTTTCATTGTTCACATTGTCAGACGACTGGGTTTGTGTACATATCGAGCGGCATTGATGGCATCACGTGACGAGATACCATCGAAAGTATTGGACACGATCGCGTGTTACATATTAACCGTGATTTTTTAATTGCTACCTATCGTATGGCGTAATTCTGTTTACCTACGATACGATCATACTGTGACGGAGGTTGTAAATTATAATTGAGTAAGGACCCTACGCTACATTCGGAAATAACTTATCTACCTTTAATTTTTTCAAGAATTGAGCACCTATTTAAAGTTTTGACCGCATAAAAATTACCTAAGTAAATCCTCTCCAAAATAAAACTTTTCAAACATATTGGGCTTCGTGGATACATCAGAACATAAAATATTTACGGGTAAATTAAATGTAATGACTACAGAATGTTACAAAAAACAGAAAACATGTTAACGTTGGTAAACCAAAAATTGTTAAATTGGTAAACTTCGACAAAATACTCATATGATGTAGGTACATAAAGTTACATAGCACTCATAGGGTTAATCTTCCGTTTCGGCGGAAGACTTTTCTCAATTTCCACCTCCTCCACCATCAGGGGATCTATCCTGATGTCGAGATCTGAGAGGGCATCGTCGAGGATCTTAATCTTGCCCAGAAGCTTCTCGGCCTGAAGGTTGTAACCAGGCTCCAGCATCTTACCACTAGGGTTCAGCTTGAACAGATATTCTGCCTGAAATACGGAATAATTATTGTAGGAAACGACTATTTGTTTTGATGTGCGTAACGAAGTCAAGCTGCAGATACTATGCTGCAGGCACTACGGCGCTCATTAGAGGCCTATGTCCAGCGGGCCTATGATGATGATGAAAGAAGACAGATATCGCTGTGTATGGTTTTCAAAAAGTGTAGAAAAAAACAATACCATTGCAGTTCTTCTTCAAATTGGCCCTCGTTTACCCAGTTTTATAAAAAATTCGCGGTTTCTTTAGCGTTAGTGACCCTTTAGTCGTGAAAGACAGAAAGAGTGTCTCTGACACTTTTTCTGTCTTTCACGACATGAATATCCTTCCACCGAGACACAATCTATCTCTATAAATTGCTCCCTTTCATGGAGATCCTATTAGCTGTTTAGTCGTGAAAGACAGAAAAAGTGTCAGAGACACTCTTTCTGTCTTTCACGACTAAACAGCTAAACGGATCTCCATGAAAGGGAGCAATTTATAGAGATAGATTGTGTCTCGGTGGAAGGATATTTATGCTACTTTGTAATAGGTACAAATACAAAATTATTACAAAATAATTATTTGAAAACTAAAAAATACCAAACTCTGTCCTCATTTTTTCACTTTATTTTGCTAAATGAGCTGGTTAAACTACAATATGTAGCTTAGTACCACATAGAAGACCAGACGAGTATTTTGATACTAATTTATCGCGTAGGTTAGCGACCTCCAGCAAAGCCGGAGTGAGGGTTGGGAAGATGCGCTGTACCAGGTAGTACCGCATTGGCTCGCCGGCTGCGGCCCGATGTGTACATCTAATAAGATCAACTTACAAGGAAGTCTATATGATCATCGGGGCGTAGGTTAATTGGCGACCTCCAGCAAAGCCGGGGTGAGGGTTGTGAAGACGTGCTGGTACCAGGTATATCCTCATTGGCTTGCCCCCCGCAGTCAGATGCACACATCTAATAAGATCAACTTACGAAGAAGTCTATTGGGGCGTTGGTTAGCGACTACTCTAGCAAAGCCGGGTGAGGGTTGGGAAGATATGCTGTTCCAGGTAGTTCCGCAGTACATCTAATTAGATCAACTTACGAGGAAGTCTATAGGATCATCGGGGCGTAGGTTGGCGACCTCCAGCAAAGCCGGGGTGAGGGTTGGGAAGATGTGCTGTACTAGGTAGTTTCTCATTGGCTCGCCGGCCGCGGCTAAAGCAGCTTCCTCCTCCTCTCGCATTAACGAGTAGAGTTCCGACTGGGGAAGAAAACATATAGGTACAGGGTGAGTTTTTTTCAGGACCACTCAGGGTAAGTCTGAAACCGCGAGAGTTATCGAAAAGTCATGTTAGATGTTACATGCTCGATTTTGAAATAAACAATTCTACATTAACATAAGTAATTAATAAGTTTTTAATAGGTAGGTACCTACTTAGTTTTTTTGGGAAAAGCGAGTTTAAAAAAAATCATTCAAACATATTTTTAAATTCATTTTAAAAAAATCTTTGATTTTTTTAATGCAGAACTTATTTTTTCTGATTCGAACACGTATCTCCTAGCATGACTTTTCGATAACTCTCCCGGTTTCAGACTTCCACTCAGTGGCCCTGAAAAAACACTCGCACTGAATAATATAATGTAATTACAGAGGTATTCAAAAAGTTTATGATAGGTAAAACCAACTGCCCAATGGATTTTAGAAAATTCCTTTGTTTAACGTTGTTATAGATAAAATAGGTGGTAACGCCTGGCCGAGGTGGTACCCTTTTTACCCTATTTATATACTGTTTATTAACTGTCGATTGTTTTTGATTAAGTTTTTATTTTTTATTTAGTGACTTTATAAGTCTGTGGATATGTAAGTATGTTTGTTTTATGGGTAGATAATAATATTTTTTTCTTCTTCTACCGATCATCGCAATTAAGCAACGTGGGACGCGAGTCGGTAACTGGATAGGTTTTTTTAAGATTCCGTTTGCGAAAAAGTTAAGTACGTACTTACGATGTTACGGAACCCTCCGCGTGCGAGTCGACTGGCACTTGGCCGGTTTCATTAATATCTAATTACCTTCACAGTGACTAATCGTCTCATGGTTGCGGCGTCAAAAACTTAATGACCAATGAATGACTCACTAACAAAGCATAAGCTTTAAAATTAAAACTTGCCGGACCATAACTGTCAGCCCATAAGAATAAGAATTATTTATTGTAAACTGTGTACATAGTTGGTCTTATGAACTTTTATAAATTTTCTGAAACTTCAACAGTTTCTTGATGTTTAACAGCCGATTTTTCATCCGCTTGTTAAATTTTGACAATAGTTTAAACTTTTTGTTAGCCTCTAGTGTGTTTACTTATGTGTGGAGAAACCTAAGACCTAAGACTTGGTTTGTAAAATAAATAAACGAAATCAGGATAAGTGCTATACGCTATTATTAGTGCTTTAGGAGTGTAGTCCCTCTGAGTAAAGCTCGATTTTGAATTGTTTACGAACCAAGTCTTGGTTAAAATACAAAATCAAGCTTTACGCAGAGGGACTGCGGATGAAAAACCGGCTGTAAGTATTGTATAGATAGAGAATGAAATGGTTTTACCCAATATTCCATTTTTTCTTCTCGATCCTCCTTCATTTTTTTCTCAAGATTTTGCAATGCTTTTTCTTCTTTCGAGCGCAAGGTTTCCAATTCTTTTTGTTCCAATTTTTCGGCTGCTTCGATCAAATCTAAAACCGTAAATGCAAATGACGTTATACGTTGCAATGCAAGTATGTAGCTTAGGGAGTGAGAGTTTGCAAAGATCAATTATGTAGACCAGGAAAAGTTGCGGGTCCAGTACACTTCCCTGTGGGAACACCGAAGTGAGTGTTTCCTCTTCACCGAGAGGGTATCATGTATCTTCACCACTTGTCGACGGCCAGTAAGATAGCTTTCGAATAGTTCCTCGACACCGCCCCTTATCCCAATGTTTTCCAGTTTGTTTAAAAGTAGCGGGACTCAGACTTTAGTATATAGGTTATGCGTATGGCTTTTGACCCCCTGTAACGGAACTTTTTTCCCCTGTAACGTAGACACTATCTGAGTTACAAGGGGTCAAAAGAAGCTTGAAATACCTACTTAGTTATCGTTAATACAAAATTCTCGTCATCTGTACCTATGACAAAGCCTACGATCAGTTAGCTCAAGCTTTTGGCCAGCAGTGGGACACTTCAGTCCACTCATCGATCAGCTTTCTATATACCGGCAAGCGCGTCCCATTCTTAGCGCGACCGCGGCATACGGCCCGTTCATAAAATAATCATTGTGTTCATTAACTGGGACCACCAGCGGGTGAATGTCTAGTTCGTCGAAGAAGTTCAAAGGAGTGACGTCATGGCCATCACCAGTACGTTTCTATAGCTCTTGTCTTATATGTCTTAGTAAATATTCGGTCCACTTACCAATCAGCTTTCCATATCGGCAAGCGCGTCCCATCCTTAGCGCAACCGCGGCGTACGGCCCTTTCATAGAATAATCCGTGTGTTGATTCACTGGGACGACCAGCGGATGAATGTCTAGTTCGTCGAAGAAGTTCAGAGGCGTGATGTCACGGGCGTCGCTGGAACGGAACTCATTCAGTCGTCTGAGAACCGCCTCTTCGCCCATGCGGGCGTCGCTCTCGGGCTGGCGCATTGCTTTCTCGCAGATGTAGTCGTCTGTGGCTTCGAGGGATACCACAATGTCTGAAATCACACATCACACAAATATTTTAAATCCGAAAATTTGTGTGGGGAGATCCTATTGACACATGCTAAACAGGCTGTTTCTTTTTTGAAAATGCCGAATTACCGTCGTGGAAAACGTCCGGCGACGCGGCGACACGACGAGACGGTCCGGCGTAGACGCGGCGCGCCATGAATAAATAAATAATGCTTGACAATCCCCACAGCATCATCCAGCCCCAAGCTAAGCAGAGCTTGTGTCATGGGTACTAGATGACTGATGTACAGGATACAATACATTACATAGATAAATATTTGATACTGTTCATAGAAAATACCCAAAGCACCCGGAACAAATATTTGCGGACCATTTCCCGCCTTAAGGCAAACATTTGTCCCAAGGCGGGAATCGAAACGGCAACCTCCTGTGCCGCAAGCGGACCTTCGCCCGCCGCCACAGATGAGGTAATGTTACTTCGCCGCCGCGCCGCCACATCGGTCATCAAAGAGCAAACACGGCGCGCGGCACATACAACGTCATATCACCGTGCCGCTCTACTAGCTAGCTAGCTTCTTTGTTTTAGTGACCCGTACAAAAACGACGCCCGTGCCTTTCCACGGCGAATATACCGTAGATTTGTAGATTTTAACGGCAAAAAAAACGTGTGTGAACAGAAGCAATTGTAAGGTCTATATATATATAGGTAGGTATTCTATATGTTTATTTCAATAGCCTTTTCTGTATTATGTTTTTAAGCTGTACATTTGACATTACTAAGTGTTCCAATGTGTGTTCCTATGGTTTAATAAATGAAATGAAAAATGAAGCCCTTGAGCTACAATAAATAATGGTAAAATAAAAGCCATAGCAAACTACGAACTCGCTGCAGTGTCTTCGTAAAACATCGCGCAATTCGTTATATTTGAGGCTCATCGTCGGCGCGCATAGTTTTTCAAGACAATGTTTCAAATTAAAAAAATTCAATTGAGACCAATTTTTGTCCCTACGTAAGTATCTACAATTACACGTATCCTACATACAACCTTAAAAAATTAAAATAAACGCTCACTAAGCACGATAATCAGCTTGCGCAACATATACCATAATGTTTTAATCATTTTCTAATAATAGCATATGGCAACTAACTAATAGAGTTCAGATTTACCTGGCAGAATCTTTTTCAGCACATTGCTATACAGATCGACATCCTCGTCGAATTGGTCTCCCTCTTCCATCTCTTCGGTGACCTCGGTTTCGGTTTCTTCGCCCTTCTCAAATACTACACAACAAAACGGACAAATTTTTATAAGTGTCGAAATCAGTATCGTACTTTAATTAATCATACATGAAGGATGAAAACTGCATATTTAAAAAATATATAATACTTACCTTACAAATTTTAACTGCCTAGACTTAGCCTAGACAAGGCCTTATCTTGGCTTGGGTATTAGGTATACATAATTGACAAAAATGACAGCGAATGCGAACAGCGACAGTGAACCATGCAATGCGTAAATATTTTTAAATGCATTCTTTCAATTAAAACTTCTTTTATCTAGGCATTATATTGCATTTTTTCTAGTCTAGGCAAAAATTTGTTTATACTCTCCATGCAAAAGGGGCTGTAGTCACTAGAAAAAAACACTGTTTTGACACATTTTATGAAATGCTAGAATTCAAGTCCCGGTATTCGTGTTCCATAGTAACGTAGTGAATTGTTTAATATAATGTTTTGTATAAGAGTTAAACTAACGTGCAACGCATTGAGCCATTGTTGTAGGAAAACCATCAAGAACCCATCCTCTGTTTTGTGCTTCACGAGAAATTAGCCTTTGGCGTAGATATCTGTTAGAAAGAAAAACAAATTTACAAGAACTCAATTACAATCATCAGGTCGTCGAAACAGACCTGTCTGACGAACGACTATGTACCTCATTACCGTTCCAGAAATTCCAGGGAGATTTCCCTGGAATTTCTAAAAGTAGGTTGCTATAGGTTACTATCCTTGTCTTTTTCTATTTGCGGGAGAACCGCATATATCGATATTTTTGTATAAAAAACATCTGTTCGATCCAACAAGGTTCGATGAACGCCAGAGGGATAGTATTGTCTCGACGAGGAGACCTTTTATTTTTGTACGGGATACCTAGTAGGTAGTTGCATATCCGCACAGCAAAAGCGCAGTACCTAATCCCATACGAAATGGCACGTCTCGTTTTCGAGACGATACTATCGACTGCCTGAACTCTGCTCTCTGCTTAGCAAAAATATATAAGCTACCCCAAAATTTCCTCATCAGTAAAAACCCTGCCAGACTGCAGTATCGCTAAGTTGTTCCTAGCGGTCTCCTGAGTTTCCTCATCTTCGACCTGATCCTCATCGTCCCCAACGTTTGGGTCGTCTTCCTCGCCCGTGGGTATCGGCAGGGCTGAAATCTCTCCTTCTTTCCAGTGCGCGACACGCCACTCCTGTCATGGGTGCAACATAACAAAGTTGTACAACAATATCTTCGTCTCATACGACAGCCGAAAGATGTCTACTGCTGGACATAGGTCTCCCCAAAAGGTCTATTATGTTTGGGAGGGCTTTGCCATGCCATATTTGTCTCGCTTGGAGGGTGGATTGGCGATGGCAGTTTGATAGTAACTCTGTTCTGCAGGAGAGTCGCGGGCCGACTAACGACACCCGTCGTAAAGCAGGGGTCATCGCTGAGAGACTTCTATTCTAGCTGTGCATAAAGCAACAAATTCATTCCTTATAGTAGGTACGTAATAAAAAAAGAAGTATGTTAATGTAGTGACATAGAACTAAAATGTGGAAAATAATATGAAAGCTAACCAAATCCCTAGTAACATCCTCAACAACAGTCTCCGGCGAAATATACTCTAGTCCGTAAGACTCGGCGATACTTTTTGCCAGCGTTGTCTTGCCCACTATCGGAGGTCCGTAAACGATCACCTGAGTTGCAAAAGATTTCAAAATTATTTCATAAATATACATTCTCTTAAGATATTTAAATATAGTCACATACTCACATCCTACCACTCTTTCAAATACCTAATTAAGTTATTTCAATCTCTACCAATCTTGTCAAAAGTTGTAAGATAATAACCTGGGTTTTTTCTACGGTAAGTACCGGCCACCGACACACTGTAGTTGTTGTGTGACGTAATTAACAAAGTATTAACTAGAGAATACTTCTCCCATAGATAACCTTTGAGAAATGAAAAACGCAGTATGTCAGTAGGTCTGTATTCTCATAACAAGGTAGGTACAATTTCATAACCGCTTGTAACAAAGAATAAGCTTCGTCTATTGTGTAGGTTGTGAACAGAAAGATATTAATCATGCGTGGTCTTGTGCCTTCACTAAATCCAATAAGTAAAAGGCTTAGGAAGTCATTTGTATTTAAGGGAACAGTTGCCCGTCTAAGTACGGTAAAATACTTTTCTATGGAAATGAATCAGTAAGCTAAAATATTATTTGTGTTAATTATTACTACTTTCATTGCATTATGATTCTTATGACTGAAACTTAAGTTCAGATCGGCTTTGTGCAAATGTTTTTGTACATATCGTACCTTAAAAGGCTTCAGTCCCCGTTCTTTCTTAAACTCTCTAATAAGAACTGGCACGAGTTCTCCGAAAGGCAACTCAGAAGTCCACTGAAGACCCATCGTCTCCACTATAAATGTCGGCTCCATACTCAAATTCAATGTCATAAGGTCGTAGATTCTTTGCTGAAAATGGTGTAAAAAGACTTGGTGTTTATTTCTTAAAGGTCAATTAAAATAGGGTGTTCGGGGGTTCCATTTTGATTGGAACAAACTCTTGTGTATTGTGATTTAAAAAATAGTTAGCTTACGCCCGAATACTCAAACGCTTCCCAGATTTAAGCACGTCTCAAGTCGTCGTTTTTTGACAGTTTTCAATGAAAATCTGTGAAAAATTTTTGCTTAAGACGTGCTTATATCCGAGTTGCGTTTGAGTATTCCGGGGTAAGTTACTTACAGTAATATCAGGAATCAAAAATGCATCTTCTTTTGGGAGGCATTTGAACATTCCCGTGCCAACAATTTTTCCAAGTGGTTTTATTATCTGTAAGCGATAAATATATTGGTTTCTAGCAATTGGTTAACCTACTCTACTAATTGGTGCATTTTACCATAAACCCTTCACAAGGATGAGGTATTCATACAGAAAATTACACACGCCTCTTATGCAAATCTCTTAAAAATGTACTCCAAACTTTAAGCCATGTCTTTGGAAGTTACCTCTCGCTGTTTCGTAACATTTTGCTCAACCGCTAAGATGTACAGTTTCTTTGGAAAGTTTGTAATAAGATTGTACACTATCCTGAAAAACAGAATTTCTTAAACATTATTAGGAATATCATCTCTATATACAGAATGTTACAAACGAACGTCACCTGGAGGGCAGAAATATCTTTAATATTTCGGGTAGCTGCCCTCCAGGTAACGTTCGTTTTGTAACATTCTGTTTAATTACCTATATTATCTTTTTATACACACAATTAAAAGCTAGGCTTACTGAGCTAAGTCCATGACATAAATAATCGGGACATAATTTGATCCTCGACCAAACAATGGTAAAAGCCTTTCACATTCCCAAGCTTTTTGAAACCAGTAGTAAAGTATATCCTCTTTACCGCCATAAGTTACACCAACTCCCACAATTATAGCACTGAAAATATATCAAATCTGGTTAAAAAGCGCAAGGCGCTATCTAGGAAAATATTTAAACGACGTACCTACCTAATCGTTATAAATTTGAACACACGCCATGGCGCGCGAGTCTCTCACACGTTCTTGAGTTTAAATCATTTTTAGGGTTCCGTACCCAAATGGTAAAAACGGGACCCTATTACTAAGACTTCGCTGTCCGTCTGTCACCAGGCTGTATCTCATGAACCGTGATAGTTACACAGTTGAAATTTTCACATTTGATGTATTTCAGTTGCCGCTATAACAACAAATACTAAAAAACAGAATAAAATAAATATTGAAGGGGGCTCCGATACAACAAACGTGTTTTTTTGCCGTTTTTATAGATAATGGTACGGCACCCTTCCTGCGCGAGTCCGACTCGCACTTGGTCGGTTTTATTCTGATTGTTGTGTAGGTAATGTAGATTAATATTATAAAGAGGAAAGATTTGTTTGTTTGTTTGAATTGAATATGCTCCGAAACAACTGGACCGATTTGAAAGTCTTTCACGTTTATAATCCAAAGTAATAAAACAAAACATAAGCAATAATAATATTGAAGTATATTTTTACTATACACTTTTTTTTATTCAGCCTCCACACAAAAAAGGGTTGTTATAACTCATACTCATCATAATCTCCCAAACGGATGGTTATGATTGTTTGTTGTGTTGTGTCAAAAGCAGACTTGCTCACTTGAGCAAGTCTGCTGTAGAATACTTATTCTAAGCATGGAAAGTCTGCCAAGAGTGTGTTAAATTTGTAATCTAACCGTGCGAAGCCGGGGTGGGCCGCTAGTACTTAGTACAATTGTAACAGGTCACCTATTTAATCCAGCAAAAAATGTATTCATATCCACTTACCCGATCTGCGATCGATATTTTTTTGCGATGGCTATCACTTCATTTTCGATATCATAGTAAGCTCGATAGTTAGGGTGAGGTTTCCTTTTTCTAAAATCTGTCTCAACAAATGGCATATCTGGCATGTCCTAAAAAAAATGATGAAATCGGAGAATAGTTATTGATTCGATTATTTGTTTTTTATCACCGGAAATAAATAAAATACCTACTAACTTTTTACATTATTAAAATGGAAAAAAAGGAAAATAATGCTGCACTCAATTTCGGGCGATAAAAACGCTGTTTTTTTTTCTGTGATGTCACCGTTCAGTTTGTCAACTCAAGTGATTCTGTTCTTTAATCAAAATAAAATTAAAACAAGTAGGTAAATGATATAAACTATAATGTTTGTGTTGTGTTTATTAAATAACTTTCTTTCTTTCTATATCCCGCTTAAGCTCCATTATACTACGGTGAACGGTGACGTCATGTTTAGAATTTTTACGATTGAGTCATATAATAGGTATCTCCTTTTTAATAAGGTACTAAATTTCACAATAAAAACACCAAAAAATACAAAAATAAATATGCAGATATATTTCTATAACACTATAGAATACAAATAAAAATAATCAGCTCTTTTGAAGTGACATGCTTATAGGTACCCGGTTTTGGAACAATAGTTACCGGATCCAAAGGTTTCGTCGAGGCCCAAGTCATGATCGTCGATATAAGAATCAAATATCTTTTCTTCGATTCAGCATCGCCCTTTTCGTCATTCGGCTCCAGTAGCTGCGCTTCCGCTTGTTTATCCAGAAGTAATTTTAGGACTGTATGTACAATTGAAGATAATACTAATAAATTAAGGTTTTAGAACCAGCCAGGCCAATATTGGGTAGAGAGGCAAAAGACTATAAAATAAACAATAATGGACATATCACACAGCATCATCTAGACCCAACTTAAACAGAGGTCGTGTTATGGATACTAGATACATAGAAAACATCTAGAACACCTTGAACATCGATCTGCAGATCGTACAAAAATTTGTTCCGAGGCGGGAATCGAACCCGCAACCTCGTGCGTCGCAGGCGGACCTTCGCCCGCTGCGCCACAGAGGTCGACAATTGATTCATTAGGAGTCCTGTAAGTGTAACCATCCCAGCTATCAAGTGGTGGTGGGAGGTCAGTCATTCTAATGGTTCTAGGTTACTAGGTCACCAAACTATGGTAGGTGTAGAGATCTTTTCATACTAATATTATAAATTCGAAAGTAACTCTGTCTGTCTGTCTATCTGTCTGTTATTACCTTTTCACGCCTAAACGGCTGAACTGATCCCAATGAAATTTTGCAGGGAGGTAAATGGTATCCCGGGACGGACATAGGCTACCTAAAAAGTACTCAAAGCCGCGGGCAGTAGCTAGTTATAAGTAAATAATTAATAGGAACTAAGTGTCCAAGAAACATTAAACTCTTTATGGAGGACCTTATCTTGGTCAAACTTAGATGAAAACTGATCTTACGCTTCAAGTACTCTGCTACAGTTTTGATTTCGTCTCTGTCACAGCTGATGTCTAGAACGACTGTTCCACATGCCAGCATTTCCAGCAGACATTCATTCTTCCGTACGAGCCTGGTGACATGTTCTATGGATTTCTTTTCATTCTTTAAATAGTCCAGCTTTTCGTCAGGGGCAGTTCCTAAGAAATAAAATAAAAATATGATCTATTGACCTACAGGTAAGCCCTACCTACCTTGACATCCTCATATCAGTTAGGAGTTAGATTAGACACATAAAGATTGTATTGTTACCCAAATTAAGTTCTCACCGATTATTTCGTAAGGCTGCGGGGGTGGTGGTGGTGGTGGAAGTACCTCTGCATCTTCGGCCATAATAGCTATAGAGGGTTCTCTGGATGGTATCGCGTTTTTCTCCAATATCTTCGACATCTCTTTCACAAAGTACTCTCCATGGTAAGAGTCTACATTATTTACGAAATAACGCTTGAAAGAGAAGTGTTTAACCCCGGTCGTGGAAGATTCACCTGAAGAAACTTTTTCTACGGATTTCATTGTAAGGGTTTCTTAAATTTTAATATTTTTCCATGCAAATCTAGATGCAAATATATTTATTCGTCACAGAGTAAATTCTTTGTCCATCCATTGCAAATTCATTGATGTCAGTATCATCCAATGAACAATGAAAAAAGAGATCCCCTTCGGGTATCATCCAATGAAAAAAGAGATCCCTCGTATCATTTACCTAGTCTGTGATTGCTGTTTCCAAAACTAATATTGACAACTTTTCAAACTTAAAATGTTATTTTATTCTCTTTGGTACTATTATACCTACACCGATATTTGATCGATGATTTGGATACTAATTTCTGCCCGCGCGGCTTCGCACGCGTTGTTTCTATGGAAACGTATACAGGTTAATTCTTTCCCATGGAAACTGAAATTTTATGGGTTATTTAACCTACGCTTTATTTCAAGGTCAAAAGCTACACCAATGCAAATTTTCAGCCCGATTTGTTGAGAAGTTTTGGCATTAAGAAGTAACTATCATACAATTCATCCATCTATCCGGCATCTATCCATCCAAACTTTCACATATGTAATTTCATTTGAAATTAACTACGCAAATTACTTAAGAATCTTGGACAAAGATATTGGATGAGTGGAATGGGCATCCATCCAAGAAATTTCATCAAGTATTGGACAAAGATATTCGAAAACCTAACAATTAATGAATAAATGAACACTTTATTTCATTAAAAATTTACATGAATAAAATAAAAATCTTATATGTAAATAAAAATAAAACAATACAAAAGGCGCCCTTATCGCTGAGAGCGATTTCTCCCAGACAACTCGTATACTTATCACAAGTTGACCTCGGGGTCTCGGGGTCCAGAATGCCCCCTTCGGCTTAGTGGACATGCACATGTTACGTGGTACCCTGTATAGCACGAAACTTTACTTACAGACCCCGCTCAGCCATCGGAGTCCAATCAGTTTAATAATTCATTGGTTTAGATCTGCATCGTTCATTGCCGTGGAGGCGTAAAAATCGACCACTCCAACTCAGCCCGTTTGTCGTAAGAGTCGAATAAAGCGTATCACAGACGACGAAGATGCTTTATTATTTCATCTTAAGATAAAATATCGCTCGCCATACAACACTATGAGCCGTCACACACGGATAATACAATAAATATTTTCATATTACGGTATCTTAAGAAACTAAGCGATAGGGCGTCTTAAGATGCCTTGCTATGGAAATATGTGTGACACCTTCGCCGTTTTACAAGAGAATGAGACCATAATATATATGTATTATCGTATCTTATCAGTATGTACACCATAAGCTGCTATAATATTTTATCGTAAGGTATCATAACATAAAATGTTATAGCATTACCAGAGGAAGGGCAGCTTTATTATGTACAGGTATTTTTAACACCTCTATTGGAATGCAATGTCCTGTCAAGCGTCGTGATAATATGAAAACCCCCTTGTCTGAGCTGGGGGAGACACGTTCAGCAGTGAACGTATCAACGTATATTATAACGTTAACACGTTATACTATGTATGCGTGCGTACATACTATGTATGTGTGCGTACGTACTATGTATGTGTGCTGATGAGATAGGTAGGTATCGATTCTGTTGTTGAAAAACACCATTGTCTGGTTACCCGAATGACATTATCTGCTTACTTTGAAGCTAGATGATGCCGTGTGAATGACCATTCTGTATCGAACCCCTACTTCGACCTATGTGGCGCGGTGGGCGAAAGTCCGCCTGCGACGCAGGAGGTTCCAGGAGTTTTGATCTTTTTCTATGTGTAACAAAAAATATCTGTTTTATATTGTATTATGTATATCAGTTATCTAGTACCCATAACACAAGCTCTGCTTAGCTTGGGGCTAGCGGTGCTAGACGCTGTGTGTATTGTCAGGCATTATTATAATTATTATTTTATGAGTCAGTGATATTGAACAATTTAATGTTTTGTAGTGTGTTGTGTAGGTCCGTATCTATGCCATTTTTTCGTCGGTAAAAGTTTTCTCTTGTTCGATTAAATATGTAATATAAAACAAATATAACTATATATATTGTATTTATTGTTTAAAATCATTAAGTAACGATGATAAATTTACCTAAAATTAAGATAAGACTATTATTGAATAAAGGTACTTACATAAAGAATAAAATGTAAAATCGATCAAATTAGAATCGCGCATTTAATCTTAACATTTATCTAAATTGGAAAAATTTGTACCATAAATAAATCTCCATTATTAAATATTGTATAAAGCGTAAATACATAAAGCATTATACAAACTAAGTACATAAGTAGGTGATACTAAGTAGTAAGAACTTAACATAAGAGTGTCCACTACGCACATATGCACATGTGTTTAAGTATACTTAGAGATTCAAATAAGAAATGTACCGAAATAACATGGTCCCAAGCACCAAAATGTCAATTTTCTTGATTTTTTTTCTGTTTTAGTTTAAATACTATCGTAGTTTGACGAATTCATTACGGATGTAAGCGGGTTAACAACGAACTTAGGCCCGTATTATGAAAGTTTGCTCAGTCATCTATCTATGTTCGAGTAACGCTTTTCTATGGCACAAACGTCACTAAAGCATAGATCTATGACTGAGCGACCTTTCATATTACGTGCCTTAAAATCGCGGCGCGCGGAGCGGTTAGCGCGGCGCGGACCGCGCTCACCCTGAAGAAGTCCCTCGTAAAGGGATGAAACGTAGGTGTTCTTCCAACACAAATAAGGTTCGTAGTTAACCCACGCTTACATTAATAAATATCAAATTTTTGCTGTTAATTTTAACAGTAAGTATAATATTTATAGTATTTTATTGGCTTTAAATTAAAATAAGTTAATTTACTACCTACATATTTCTTGCAATAATCATGTTTTTTGTTTCAGTGCTTTAATAATCTACACTACCTACTGAAACAATATAATTTTTGAGCCGAAGCTGAACAACATTATTATCTTTTGTGTGTAATCTGAACCTGGGGCACATGTTGTTTAATTGATAACTACGAAGTAATAAAATTTCTGTATTTTAAAATCTATACAACGACGACACATTTAAATGTATTAATTCATTTGTTGTTTGTATTATAATTATTTATTTAACATAGCACAATAAATGCTAATCAAATTTAATAAAACATTACAATAAATCTACATGAATTCTTATAAAAAATCATTATTTTGAAAAAATTTGATCAGACTTCAAATTCCTTATTTGCAATGTTTTTAAAGTTTTTTGGACAAATGCTAACCCCTCGGGGATAAAATTTATGGGACGACCTATAGGCCATTCTCCATACTATAGCGAAAGAATAGTTCAAATCGGTCCTTAATGGACGGATAAATCTACTTACATAGGTACATAAAAAATACATGAATGTTTTTTATTTCGTCGACATAAAAGCACTTTTAACATTGGTAAGCACCATCACAATGACAGAGGATCTTGGCATGGCATAAGTAACCGTGCCGAAATATTCGGAAACTCATAAGTATAACATAACACAACAAATCTTTATAAATATTTTTTAACTCTTTAACAGGCTTCGAAAAAGTGAGGAGATTCTATCCTCGTCTGTATGTGTTATTTATGTATGTTTATCGATTTCTCTGTCAATTTATGGACCGATTTTTTACACCCGAGCGATTAGTATTTAGTCCGCACAACTTAAAAACAGTAGGTATAAAATTGAGGGAGACGGTTTTTATTTTTTTAAGACAATCTAATCATGTATTTAGTTTTTATAACCATACCATTCTATTTTCTTCGTAAGTTGTGTTAAGCTTTCAGAGATCGAGAAGCACAAGGGTTCACATCACACCCACGGGCATTTGTTTTATCGCGCTCCGTCACCACAGGAATATAATCCATTAATAAAATCACCATCCTAGTATAGCAGGATCACAAGTATTCAAATTGGGCTATTACACGTGTGACACTGTTTGTCTTTGAATTTACTAGAGTGAAGTCGTGTTTAAGGTTTCGTAAATGAATAAATAATTGATTTATTACTCTGTGGATGGGCTTCTTCCTGTACCGAAGGGAATCTCTTATAAATAGTACTTAATTTTATTTATATTTAAATTTCATATTTTTCGATATTATCGCGTGTCATATAGCGGATTTCAAGATTTGGATGGATAATTTGTGATACTATCATGAATATCATGATACTTCGTTCGATACGGTTCGATAGCGATGATATTTGCTGGTCCATACCAGCAAATATCACACCCTTTTCCATTAAAGGGTGTGAAGATTTTTGTATGGAGGCTAGATCTAACATCTATTTTTTTTTTTTTCAAAATCGCGGTGCAGTATGAATGTAGACTATGAATGAATGTGAAAAGAGGACGCACAGTGTGGAAAACCGATTTTAGGGTTGAAATCTTTAAAACCCTTTACCATTTAAGTCATCGCGCGTCCGTGGTGCGTGAAGGTCCTGTGTTCTCTAACAAAGTTTAAACTATGGCACCAAAATTGTTAGTTACATTTTTAAACATTTTATGCAAGAATACTGAGATTATATTGTACTAAAGCTATGACTGTTGGCTTTACTTTTAATTTAATTATTATTGTCGGTAAGAGGACGGCTTAGTTTTACTTTAGTCTATAAATGTTTTTTCTATCACATTTATGTGCTTAATATTAATTGTATATCGACTCTATCTACTATTTAAGGAATGCGTGATTGATATGTTAAAAATGGAATGCAACATTCAGGTTTTTTGTCGTTGTTCATTTTGCTCCTATGACAAAAAAAATTATCAATAAACTAACTTTAAAATGTTCGCCCCATCCATGTATAAAATTAATTAAGGACAACAAAACTAAGCACTTTTCAATTAAGTAGGTCAAAAATTAAAATCCCTCAAATCAGGGGACATGTTATGTAAGTATACTGTTCTTAATTCTATGTTTAATGTCTTGATAAAAGGCACGATATTTTTTGTATAAAATCACAATTAATTAGCTCCTAAATACTTATTCGAGGCACACCTTATGCATACGGCACACTAAGGCACGAATAAAAATTAATATATTCTTAGGACTATTCATAGTTATTTAGGTCATGTATGTATAACAATTTCATTAAAATTCCTCATTATAAAATAAATAAAAAATATTGATGTCTTAATTTGATAAAACTGGACGAATTTATATTAATTTGTTAATTATCAGCCACAACAAAATAGAATAGGTATCCCTTTCATAATGGCTGATTACCCCACTTACCTACCTATACTAAATACAACACAATTGATTGTGTTTTAGGCGTAATCTTGATTGTAGAACCTATAAATCGCTCTCACTAAACGGCTGGCTTTACGCTAGCATATATTATTGTACTAAACAATAAAAAAAAAAGTATTTCTGACTGTTTCAGAGCGATACTCGCATACGAGCCACTCAGTCAGTAAATGTGACTTATCATTAATCAACAACGTTTCTACAATTGCGTAGTTATAACCGATTTACGATGAATAATAGTTATTTCCTTTTCCCCAATTCCCGAGGGCGAGCTCGGCTCTGACGTCACGAGCCACGGCGACAGAGACGATATCGGCTGGGATTTTGGCGTCACGTCTTCCTTCTTTTCTATCGGCTTCGGCGACGTTATTTTCGCCTGTGTGTGCGGTGGCTCTACCACCACAATGGACACGTACTGAGAGTTATTCTGTGACAGAGGATTAGCTGCCAAAGGCTCGTTCAGAATCTTAGGTGACGGCGTGGACGGCATCGAAACGTTTATATTCGTAGACTCGTTTAGTATTTTCACCTCGTTCTCTCTTGCTTTTAAAATATTGTTGCATTTAAGCTGGCCAGGGGGAAGCGCTTTATTTGATAACAAGAACTTTGACTGATTGTTGGGCACTTCTTTGTCGCTACCAGAATCCAGTTGATCTTTCTTAGCTTCGTTTTTGGAGTCGTCACTAGTCAGCTTCTCTTTGACTAAGCTCATGAGAAGGTCGTTGAGTGGATTCGAATCCGTGACGGAAGGAGAGCAGTTGCACGGCGGCTTGCTGATAACAAGCTGAGTCAAATTGCTCTTCTTTTCCTCCATAGAACTCTTATCCACTTTGAACAAAACTTTGTTGCTGATAGCATCGTCTTTTGATATCAAAACTTCTTCAGAGGGTTCATCGTGCAGAAGATTTTTCGTTGAAGGCTCACCTTCCAATACTTTGAAGTCACAGTCCATGAGTGACGATTTCTGGGATTTAGCACTGCTTTTTCTAGATAGAGTGCCAGTATCGACGAGATTTGGAACTGCGTCAGAAGTAGAAGGCAACTCGTTAGTTTCTGGCTGCACTGTTGCGTCTGTTTTCGCGACAACGGTTTGCTTTTCTCTTTCTCGCAAGACGTGGCTCTGGCGACGAGCAAAACGCTGACTCGGGCGTCTTTCGAACTGAACAGTACGACGAGCGCGATTTTGTTGGGTGGTTTGATATTCTGTTTTTCCTGAATATTGAAACCGTGAACCCATTCTAAAGAAGTTTTGGCGAGCCGAGGGGCCTTTGACAGGAGCCCTCAAGCGGAAGAATGTGTGATGTTCCACAGCACATTTCCAAAGGTGTTTACAAGCTTTTTCATTATGTAATCGGAAAACAAATGTGTGTTCTTGTTCTCGGCCTTGGTCATCATCCTCCACCACAACTAAAGTCAGCTTCTTTTTCTTGAAATCAAGTTTACTGATTTTAGGCCAGAAGAACAACCCAATTTTCTGAGGGCCTTCAAAAACTAGAATCCCTGTAGGGGTCAATCCTAAATGGTATTCGCAACTATCTTTTCCTAGGACAATATGCATATCAACACCATACATCTCTAGCCACTTGGCTTTGTTTAAGTAGTTTACTTCAGCTTGAGCAGGGGTTAGTCCTTTCAGTTTCTTGTATTCTTCTAGTATTTCAATTTCCATATCTTCCGTTTGATTAGGCACAAACCTGAATTCAGATACAGTGGCAGGCGTGTGAATGCCTTCATCGAAATCACCCAGTTCAGATTGCAGAGCCAGAGCAGATAGCTCCACGGCAGTAGCATAGGGACATTCCAACCTACTCTCCAAGATATCTTTCTTCAATTGGAGAAAGAACTGGTATCGAGTCAGTTCTTCCCTGAGATTGTTAGGTTCAGAAGAGTAAAATTTAACTTTAAGTCTCAAAGTATAAGGCGGTCCAATTTTTACTTGTTTTTTTATAGTTTTTGTTGGATCCAGCCAATGCTTTACATTGTTGGTATCAGTAAATTGTAGACCAAAATAATCTTTTTCAATGAGGTCTAAGGAGTAAAACACTTGCTCATATAGGTCTCCTGCACTTGCTTTCTTTGAAAGGTTTATAGATAGATCAGTATCATCAAGTAACATTACCTTGCATTGGATGAAGTTTTTATTTATCAATGATTTCTGATTTTGCTTGCTTCTGGTCTGACTAGAAGAGCGCCCTCTTCTGCTGAGAAACCGGAGCATCTTGCTTTGTTAAGTCTGTTCGAAAAAAGAAGTTTTCCTTTAAGCACTGATATTTTTTTATATGTAAGGGTAATTTATAATAGGGTCTACATTAATATTGTCAATGGAATCTTCATTGACCATTATAAGTGGAACTTAATTTATAGGTAGAAAGTAAAACATGAGAAGGTCAATCATGGCAGCATGCTGTAAGTGTGGGTGGTAGGTACCTTAAAATACCTACGTTTGTATTTTGGTGAAGCTATATGTAGGTCCATGCAAGATGATACAGTCATCTGTTTTACTTATCACCCACATGGGATTTATTTCTATATAAAAACATCGTACTAAAAAAATCAACCGTGCCTATTTCGAAACAGACCATAGACATTGACCAAAGGTGCAGGTAAACCTGTCCGAACGCCTATCTATACGTATAGATACCGTAATCTGTTCAATAGTCTGCATTCTATTGCAAAGCTCGCTGAATGGCCTGCGTCAACAACCTAATCTAATAACATTGAAATACGTTGAAATGTTAACTTACCTTTAGCTGGAAATTGAATCTGTCCGACACCAAAAGGAAGATAACACTAGTTATTCATAATATTTACATCGAAAAGGAATTATTGAAGAAAAACCATCAGATAACTTGCACAAAAACATTCGTTCGTCGTTTGTCCGCGTCCATCCCTTCCACTACGCCTTCCTTCACTTGTGCAATTTGTCAAATTGAATTTGACACGACACTTGACCTGACAGTTGACGTCTTGTACTTTGTAAGCAGTGTTGCCAACTAGAAATTGACGCATTTTCTGTAAATTTTATTGAAAGGACATTGCTTTAAAAATAAAAGATGATTATAGTTTAAAATCAAATAAAAATGGTTTATCCACACTTAAAGCCACATACATGGCAGGTTTAAGGTATAAAATACAGACAAAGAAATATTTAAGTCTTAGAAATCTATGTGAAAAAAGGTGGTCCATGCAACCTAACGTCAGAATGACTGACCACTTTCCTAACATGATTTGATTTTTCAATGTTCATCGAGGTAAGGTAGCTAATCAATATTTTGTAGTAGCAAAAACTTAGTATATCAGCCAAATCCACTTGACATCAATCAATCAATCACATACTAACTAGGCACACACATTTTGACAAAACTTTACAGGAAACGTACAAAACCTAAAAAAATGGGAATGTTGGAATAATAATACATTAATTCTATTTTATATCATACAAGTACACAAAAATACATTAAAGTGCAGATACACTTTAAGCACCCAATAAATTTGTTTAGCTTATGATATTTTTAGTTTTAAGTGTTCCTCTTCCTAATTTTTCCAGCAAAACCAGCCAAGGTCCTAAACATTGGGTTCTTCGCCTTACTTTACATAAGCTAAGTTACTACATAGTAAAATACAGATTTTTGCCATATAAACTTTATATTTTATAAGAGGAAAACTTCGATCAAAAATTTCCGGCTTCGCCGGCCGCGAACTACTTATTTTTGATCGAAGGAGGAAAATAAACAAAGTTATTCTTATTCTTATTTTAACTGTATTATATGTACTCTAACACTCACAGCCATCACTATTATCATCTTCGTCAATATCAATGTCATTTACGCATTACAAACCTGCAGTCTGGTCCTAGAGCAACTTCTGGGATGGACTTCCCAACATGATTACAATGCGCTTTTTCTTGATCGATGTTCTTTAGCTTTTTTGCGACTGTTTCCGTTCCAGCCACTTAACTACCTCGTCACTTTTTTCGATAACATTCGTATTCGTATTTCACGTAAAAACAAAATATTGTAAGAAAAATTTCCGTCCACTAAAGGAAGAAAGAATATTTTGGCCATAATACACATAATTATACACAGTGCAATAGCAACGTCTTTGCGTGACCGGGTCCGCCTCAGTCAGTCTCAATTTGTGGTAATTGGATTGATGGACAATCCAACTTCCGCTTCCGCTTCCGCAGAGGTTGATTCCTGCTATAGGTAACCTGTAACTTAAAAATGTCATAAAAATCTAAAGAAATCCTATAATTGTTACGACTCGCTGCGCTCGCGGACATCATTTGTATGCCTGTATCTGGCCTCGTTTGTGGTCAGTTTGGTGAACACTGTAAAAAATTGCTGCACAAAATTTCGCGGCTCGTTCCGCTCGCCTAATAGGTGCTATGCTATAAAAATAATAACAACATCTATAGCTTCTGGCTATGGTCCAGGACTCAAAACCCGTTGTATGTCACTTCGTGAAATTTGCAAAATAAAGCGACTCGCTCCACTCGTAGATGTCATTTTTACCTTCTAGCTGCGGTCTGGTGCTCAACGCTCGTTTGAGATCAGTATGCAAAACACTTTTAAAAACTAAGAAACACACATAATTTTTGCGCCTCGCTCCTATATTATCTTGTCATACTTGGTCCAGTGCTCGACCTCCACTTGAACTCACTTTGCCACCACAATGAACCGAAAAATACAAATTTTTCAACAAACGCTCGTTTCCCCATGGCCCCTATCTCGATCCTAAGATTGCCATAGCAAAAAAATTAAACAAAACTAGCATAACTTTTTTTTCGCGGCCCGCTCCGCTCACCTTTAACAAGGATTTTCCTCGACGTGTATTACCGGCTAAATTTTCCTCCAACTCCAAAAACGCGAAAAATCGTTACTCCTCCGTTCGTTTAAGTCAATTTAGGGGCTCTGATCGTATGATTTGTGGACATGGTTACGAGTTGAAGGATATTTAGGTTTCGGGTTTCGCCGAGCGGACGTAAAAAATAAGAATTTTTGCAGCAAAAATGTAACATTTCAAGACACAAAACGACTCAAGGGCCCTGGCAACACTGTCAAGTATCTGTCAGTGTCATGTCATCTGACTGCAGAGGTTTTTGAACGCAGCCCTGCTGCGCGCTGCCTTCTCTACGCTTTCTTTTGACCAGTTTTTAGGATTATTCTGCTTGTAAATTAATTCAAAAAGGACAAAAACAATCAATAGAATCCGAAAAACGACACTGTAAGTATATTTAAACTTAAGGTAGTGAAAAATAACTTAGCGCTAACCTTACAGATTTAGGCTAAAAAGTTGGCTTTGTCACAATGAGCCACATTTTATAGATGTACCAAACCAGGCACAAGTACAGGAAAACCGTTTTTTCTTTCGCCGCAAAAGATAAGTGGTTGATTCTTGTGGTACCTAGTAACTAAAACCGTTCGAATTTCAGATGCCAGTCCTTGATGAAATCCAGTCCTCATGGGCTGATGAAGTAGAAATCGATCAAGGGGAGCTACCACCTCCATCGGAAGTTGTAGAAAATGGTCTCAAAATTGTGACCGAATACAAGTATGATAATGACAACAAGAAAGTAAAAATTGTCCGAACATACAAAATTGAAAAGCGTGTTGTATCTAAGGTAAATATTTTTATCCTCATCTATTTTGTTATTGGTCTATTCCATGTTGTGCCTATAATCATCTAAAATATTCCACTTTTTGGGAACATGAAAGTGTCCTCACTCCTGCTATGCAGCTCCCTCGCTGCAATACATTGATGTAAATCTAAACAATGTTTTATTTTAACCCACAACACCACCAATTTGATATGCTACATAATGAAAAGATTATGCAATGTCTGCCTATTTAACTTCAGAGTATTGCCAAGAGGAAGACTTGGAGCAAGTTTGGAGATTCTGTAACCGATAAACCAGGTCCCAACCCAGCTACTACAATGGTCTCTGAAGATGTCTACATGCAGTTCATCACCAGTAAAGAGGAGAGCCAGCGTCCTGATGGAGATGGAGACCTTGATGGTCTGAAGGTAAATATTAACTTTCTGCAGCAAAAGCCATTTACTAATATAACACAGACATTATCTAATTTAACAAACAACTGTATCATAAACTCCGATTCATTATGAATGTGGAAAGGATATTCCACAAGAACCTTGTTTTAGTTGGAAGAAGACCAGCATTTCGTCCCTTTCCCGTCACATTCATAATGAACTTGTCTTAAAAAAACAACCAGTCACTGTTTTATATTGCTCAAAGTATGATATTTCTAAAAGTAAAATAAATCTCAGATGTTTTTATTTCAATAATGAAACATTTATTTCACCAGCCCCAAACCAGCAGTGTCATCTACAAGTGCAGAACCTGCCAGGGCGACCACTGGACCCTCAACTGTCCATTCAAGCACACACAGCTTGCCCAAACCAAGGCCAGCGAGGCTTCTAAAGTTACAGGTACAATATTATCTTTTATACCATGAATGGTGTGCATTCCTTACACATACCAATGAATACACTCAAAAATCACATCATAGCATTATCATAGTTGCAGCAACTATGTTATGACAAGATTTTATTGTCTATGTTGCTGGTATCTGGCTGTATCTCTGTTTTTGGGAATATTAAGTATCTTTTAAATAATAATGCTAGACAATTCACACAACATTATCTAACCCCAAGCTGTGTGTCAATTATCATGTAATAACTTTTGCAAATCTATTGATTGTGATAGAAAAAACAGTTTTTGGATGTTATTTCTAAAATACTATACTATTAGATTCACATGAAATCTTCTGCCCGCGACATCGCTCGTGTTTTTCGAACTTATATTTATTAATTTTATTTCAGGGCTAGAATAACATGCAAAACAGTCTGATCCATTCAGCATCAAAAAACCAATAAATTAAAACAATCTAAACTTTGACATTATATTATTCATGTGTTAATACTTCCCAGATACCAAGACTACTCCAACCAATAAGTATGTCGCGCCATACCTGCGCGAGGGTGGAGCAGGCCGCGGCACCGGGCGCGAGCCGCCAGGCGCGCGTCGTGACGACATTGCGGCCATACGTATTTCCAACCTGAGTAACTTTGCTGTGGAAGCTGATCTTGAAGATCTTGTAAAGGGCTTCGGACCAGTGCAGAAACTTTACTTAGCAAAGGAAAAGGTGAGACGGAATTATTCATCTTTTGACACATACACAAGATTTGTGTTGTGTCAAAAGATGAGGTCACAGAAGGAAGAATGCGACGTATTCGACGAGAATAGTGTTACCACATGTGTGTGGAGGGATATAAGGAGAGGAAGGCGACAGAAAAGATGGATAGATTGTATAAGAGGACATGGGGGAGATAGCTGACTGATTGAGGAAAGTAAAATGCATATCATGCCAACCCTATCTAAATTTGGATAGGACGGACAAGGAAGAGGAAAATCAGCAAACATGATTTAACTCAAATAATTACTATAACTGTGTTATTCTTTACATTTTATCTATCTTTCTGTATAATATTTCAGAGCACTGGCCATTGCAAAGGATTTGCTTATGTCCACTTCAAGTTCCGTGCTGATGCTGCCAAGGCCATCCAGAAACTGAATGGGCATGGTTACGACCATTTAATCCTCAATGTGGAGTGGTCCAAGCCACCTGCAAATCAATAAGATGTATTTTTTTGTATTCTATTTTGTCAAACATTTCCACTTTATCAACTGTTCAATAAAAAGGATCAAATGTAACCAATGTTTTATTTTATTATTTAACAGTACCAGAGCAGCATATTTTAAAGTTAAATGAAACTATAAAGATAGAATAAGATTTTATTATAAGCATTCAGTGAGAGGACAAGACTAGAAAACAAATAAATGTGCAGTGAGGAAATAAGTACTCTATTCCACTTTAGGCTGTGGACACATCTCCACGGTATGGCGCCGCCACCGTAAAACTACACGGCACCGGCACCACCGTAACACGTCACGGCACCGGCACCACCGTAACACGTCGCGGCACCGTGGACGGTGCGCCCGGCTAGTCAATATTTCGTGGTCTGTGTGCTTGAACGGGCTTGTCTAGGTATGGATCGCGAAAGAGTTGGACACTGGACGCGGTCCATACCTAGACAAGCCCGTTCAAGCACAACGACTGCAAAATATCGACTGTCGAGGAGCCAGGCGCGGTGCACTGTACACGGTGGCGGCGCCGTACCGTGGTAATGGGGCCACGGCCTTATCCTACCAACATTCACATTACCATTTCACTCAAAAGCTCAAGCACTTCAAATTTAATTAAAACTAGGATCTAAATATCAATATCATATCTTTCATCATCACTGTTTGGGCTGTAAGGAGTTGTTTCTTCTGGGGGGAGGTGGAGTTCACCACAAAACATCAGCTCCACATAGTGAAAGTAATCTACTGCAATATTGGTAAGCATAGCCCCAGAAGTCATTCCCAGTATTGTTCCTATAACTGGTCTCTGGCCAACTGAGCTTCTGAGAATAGCCCATAGGAATATGGATCCAAGTGGCCAAAGACAGCCACCTAGAAAAGCCCATGAGAATCTACGAGCTGGTGTGGCTGCTGCCATGTGTGGCCTTGCCCAGAGCCATAAGCCAGCGCCACTACCCGCAGCAAGGAACAGCACATCAGTTATATCTCGTTTTGGGAACAATCTGCAAATACAAAGAAGTATTAGGAAATAAACATTCGGCACAGAAATAACACGTAATGAAATGTAAGAAAATTATACAGAATATTCCTAAAAATCTTGCATGAAACTAATATGATATATTTAATAGCAGGGTTTTCTTTCTCACCTGACCATCAAATGAGGGTTCATAACACTGACTGATAGGGTTGTGTAACTAACCAACCCTTGTAGTGGTACATAGTAGTACAGAACATTTTCCTTTGTGAATGGTGGTAATCTTACATTCACATTGCTCACTGATTTATTTAGAAAATTTGCAGTCTTGCAACCTGCGGCCGGTAAGTTGACGACCTGCCGTTTTAGGTTAACGTAAATCTTCTGAAGAGCTTCCATTTTCAGACCTTCCAAATTGAGCTCTCCGACTCTGAAAGGACTCAAGATACTGCACTTTAGACGAGGACAAACTATTGTAATGGGGTTACGTCGCTGCACATTATTTGGCAAGTGTTCTGATTTGTAATGGTGTCTATACTATAATTATTATCATTATAGATGTAAGTCCTCTCGATAGGTTAGTGCAAAGTGCATTGCAAACAAACACTGACTTTGTTTTCACACTTTTTCATTGTATCCATAGAAATAATATTTGGGAAGATTCTGTGCTACCGAAATTTTTGATCAGCTGACAATGACGCTGACATGAGAAAAAGTTTAGTATTACTACAAAATTTGCTTAAGTCAAAGTCAGCTGTCATTACAATTGGGACGTGGACGGAGAAAATCACCTCCATACTCCTTGATCCATAGAGGTATTGGTTAGTACCATAGAGTTAGTATAGTACTATAATAACTATATGGCCAGTTATTACTGTAAGAACCAATTTTTACCTGTAAGAATACCATATTAAATTCTCTTTGATAAATACTGGAGTCAGTACTCGCAAACAACAAACTGTGGACTCCATTTTCAATATTAGATGGAGAACTCGTACAAAAATATCTATATTCTAGATAGAATGCAGATGCATTGACGACCTCTGTGGCGCGGTGGGCGAAGGTCCGCCTTCGACGCAGGAGGTTGCGGGTACGATTCCCGCCTTGAGACACATATTTGTACGATCTGCAGGTATTTATTCCGGGTGTTCTTGGTCGTTTTCTATGTTTAATAAAAAATATCTATACCTACACGGTGTAACATGAGTGGTGGATCATCGGTGGCTGGGAGGTGGGGGACCTCAGTAGCTATCGATTTAACCCCATGTATAATCTGCGATATTCGTTGGTTCAAAAGTTATTTGGTGAAATTTTAGTTTAAATCAGGTTTCAGTCTGAATTTCGTAATTGCCGCCAAAATATTAGGTCCACGCCCATGTCTTTTTATTTAAAACAAGATCAATCAATAGTGGACCTTTCATACGCCTATAGGTACTACCAATCAGTCTTACATTTATAAAAAATCAAAATAATAAATTATAGCCAATTATCTTTTCAAAATCTAAAACTTAGGTAGGTACCTACATTAGGTTTGATTGGTTGTAAAAAAAATATTTCGCTTAATATTTTTTTCTGCAAACTATCTTTAAAACTACTGGCTTTCATAAAGAATAAACCCTGAAATTTTCATTTGACTAGTACTAGGGCATCAAGTTGAAAAATGTACTTAAATTGTGTAATACAGCCAAAAATATGTGACCAAAAAGCCTTGCTAGTTCATGTTAGGGAAAGGTATGTCAGTTATCTAGTACCCATAATACAAGCTCTGCTTAGCTTTTGGGACTAGATAATGCTGTGTGAATTGTCCAGCAATTTTTTTTTTTTGAGCCAGTAATCAGGTGAAGAAAGTACCTACTAAATAAAAATACAACTTAGATTTTCAATTTCAGTTTCATTAGTTTCGTTTTTATATTAGCTTTTTGGACTTGTGGAATTAAACTTTCTCCCAGTGGACTTTGTGCTTGAATGTCTAATGTACTGATGTTTGTAACTATATCTACATCCCTCTTCCATTTCTCCAACCCATTCCATGCAATCATTACACCATTATCAGTACATAGTTTATGTGCTGGCCTGTATATTTCATAGCCCTCTTCATCACATAATATTTTTAAGGATTTGAAGATATAATTATTGCAAGCTACTCCCCCTGATACAACAAGTTGTTTTTTATCGGTAATAAGATTATTCAGTTTACAAAATTCCATTGCTCTTTGTGTTCTATGAACCAAGTGCCTACAGACTGTCATTAACATAGATGAACACAAATCATTTAGTTCAGGTATTAACTGGTCAGCTTTAATGTTGTGTTCTTTTTCTTTTCGATGCAGATGTAGAAGAGCGGATGTTTTTACACCATTAAAACTGAAGTTGCAATCTTTATAGTCCGCTAGAGGAAGGACCATTTTAAATAAAAGAGGGTTGGTTGCTTTCGAAGCAGCTATTTCTATAGCATGTCCACCAGACAGTTTAGAATATTCAGGAACATTGCGCAACTTCATTCTTCTAGCAACTTTATCAAATACCTCTCCAGGTGCACTATCCATGCTCTCACCAAGCAACTGAAAATGGTTCACATCTTGTACCACTGAAAGTAAACAGTGGCCGCCAGATATAAGCAGGACTAAAAATGGAAATGATATATCATTGTGCATTCTAGCAACTAATGCATGTGCTTCCATGTGGTGTATAGGTATGATAGGTTTATTATGCCGACGAGACAGATGTTTGGCATATTTCATTCCAATAACAAGGCTAAGAGCTAGCCCAGGTTTCAGGGTGACTGCTATCGCCGAGATATCTTCCATACTAAGCTGCGCCTTCTTGAGAGTTTCAGCTACAACTGTTTCAATATTGGCTCTATGGAGATCTTGCGCAACATCTGGAATTATACCGCCATTTCTCAGGTGGATTAAGTTTTGCGAGTTAATGGTTTCCGATAGGAGTTCTCCCTGGCCATTGATGATAGCACATCCTGTGTCGTCACACGATGTTTCTATTCCAAGAATAGTAGTACTTTCCGCAGTTTCATGTTTATTTCTTGAGTGCATGCACCGGCCAATGTAATTTCTAGACAATATTCTTCTGTGAATTGTTTCCGCGCACCTTGTTATCATATTGAGCTACTGCGTTCGTAAGCACCTTGTTTGTGATTAAATTAAATTCAAGCCTAGTTCAACATCAACATTGCTTTAAATCATCAGCGTAGATATTTTGTTGATATTCAGATAACTCTGAGTTTGGTTTGATTGATTGATCTTTGGACAATGGCATGATGGTAGTTTTGGTACCATGACAATGACAGTTGCATGGGGATGACAGACATCAGTTTTAAATGATGTTACTTTTTTGTTTCTCGTTTGAACTTCACTCATGGACGAACGAAATCAATGATAACACGAACCCATTCCCGACGAGATGACCATGATTCTAGAGCCATCCTGACTCGACACTATACCCATAGTAGGTATTGTATATTCATTGACTATACCGACGAACTGCCCGAAATCAATCAAGACGAGATCGTGTTAGCTCTAAGGCAGCTTAAAAATGGAAAAGCCCCCAGTGAGGACGGCATAACTTCAGAGCTTCTGAAGGCAGGAGGAGCCTCTGTTATACAGGAGCTACAGAACCTGTAGAGGCTGCTGAGGTTTGTTTCACAGATTTTGTAGGCGTTAATACGTTTTTACGTTTACTATCGTTATTTTGACTGCTTTTCGAAGCGAATGATTTATGAAGGTTCATTGTTCTTCGAGGTCCAAGAAATAGGTAGGTACCTAAGCATGTGAATCGCTGCGTAACTACTGAATTTGGTAATCATCGAATTTGAGACACCGATAAAAAGTGGGTTCGAAGGAACTACACACACATTATAACTAACACTAGTATAACTACTACACTATACCTAATAAACGGCAAGCATTTGGGACTTCCAAGAAACCCTTCAAGATAATGTGTCACAGGATACCTACCTATGTAAATTTCAAAGCTCCACAATCAATATTTTCGTCAGAAAACGGGTTCAAAACAAATTTTCGTGTTTTTGCCTTAGTATACGCCCTAAAAGAATGGGCAAGTGGGGAAATCAGAAACCCATAGTGGTAGATTTGGTACCCCAATCGGGTAGGTAGCGCCCCCCTTTCGAAAATCCCCCCCATGGGAGGGAGATTTTCGAAAGGGAGGCGCTGGGTTTGACCATTTTTCAAAAAGTGTTTTTCCTAGGTACAGATTTCTATAGATTTTCCTGTAAGATATAGATCTATATCTACAAACACCACATACAATGTTTATGGATCGCTCCGCAAACTTCGAGCCGATACCTATCATTTGATACTCCACTTGCTCCCATGGGTCTAAAATTAAATCTTTAAATTTTATCTCTCTTCTACTGAAAATTTATTTCAAATTTCAAGTTATTACCTAGGTACTTGTAGATTGTTTGCAACAGTCTGCAGTTAGCTCAATTTTTTCAATTGTAAATACTAGTTTTAATTTAATTCTTTTATTTGATTGTAATTTTCTTTGTTAGTTATTAGCAGAGCTGTACCTAGTTACTGAGATATTCAAGAAAGAAGGAGGACGGACAGAGCGAGACCATCTAAGGGTTTCGACTCAAAAACGACTTAAAAATTAAATGTTCTACCACAAAAACCAATCTTGTTATCGATAGATTTTTGAGTTATTAATAATTTATTCGAATTTTTTACTGTATGAGGATGTTGCCACAGCTAAGGTTATGTTGCCTAGTTTTACAGTTTTAGTTCTATTGTAGGGTAGGCAGCAAAAATGTAGATATGGACAGATTCAAATCGTTTTTGCTCATTTTGCATAATGTTTATGTGCATCTGATTTCAAGCTGACCGTGTCTGCTATCTGATGCCTTTGTATAGCGACGAGCTCCAAGGCCACACCTTGTCCGACAAAATGTTCAAGTTCAAACGAATTTCTTCTCGTAAAAATAAAATGCTATCTTTTGTTAGATACACTCACGGCGCAAAAGTGAACTTGAATTTAAATTTTGAGCATATTCCGGGACCGAGGAGTTATCCTGTGATTGGGACGTTACACAAATATTTTCCCATTATTGGTAAGTTATTTACCTATTGATACTTTTTTAAAATCTTTATTTATTTTAATGGAGTTTTGTCACTACATTGATACTCTTGGTATTTAATTACTTAGATACAAACATTATAATGTAGTAGTTTGGTTTTATTGATCGCTTACCTACCTTACCTACACTTCTACTTACAGCGATCCCCAATCCGCTTGCCAAACACGATGAGAGTGACGTGATGTGAGTTTCATGTTGGCGCGAGATTCAAATATTGTGTGATTTTGTTTTTTTTTTGCCTAAATACATACTAGGAGAAAATAATATGACGCAAATCATAAACCACTTTCTATTAACTTAGGTATGAAACATGCCTCTTGCAGTGGTATATTAGGAGCTTTTGTGAAAATAAGAGATTTTGCGATTGATCGATGACTGAGCAAGCTTTTATATACGGGCCATAAAGATTGTTTGACTCCCTAGTACCCTACCTATAGGTGTGTAATGTAACATCCTACCGAAACTGCATCATAGTAGTATCGTATCGGTTCGTTTAATCAACTTTATAGGTAATATCGCACATTAATAGTTTTTAGGGTTCCGTACCCAAACCGTAAAATGGGTTCCATTTTACGCTTTCGCTATTACTAAGACTCCGCTGTCCGTCTGTCCATCTGTCACCAGGCTGTATCTCATGAACCGTGATAGTTAGACAGTTGAATTTTTCACAGATGATTATATACCTGTTGCCGGTATAGCAACAACTACTCAAAACCAGAATAAAACAAATACTTATATACTTTATATTTATAAACAAATATTAATATTTAAGGGGGGCTCCCAAACAGCAAACGTGTTTTTTTTTACCGTTTTTATAGATAATGGTAAGGAACCCTTCGTGCGTGAGTCTGACTCGCACTTGACCAGTTTTATATTAGATCGCATGGGGCCTGCAGATGATGATTTGCCCATACAAACGTACTTCCAAAATGATTTGTAATTCGAGCATATTTTCACCATACCATTTTGTTTTTTGTATTAGAATAGTATTTATCTGGGTCCCTGGTTGTTTTTTCGCCTATAATTAAATGCAAGCGAAAATATGAAAAATGCAGTTTAGCATAATATTACGTCGAAAATGACATGTTTTCGTCCTATTAGTTTTGTATTAAAATCAACAATATCTTACGTTTTGTTTGATAAGGAACATAGCATAAATTGTCTAGTTACAGAATAACAACCGGCGAACGGAAAAATAACAACACAGTGTCGAAAATACAAAAAAGTTTTCAGTCATCATTTTTGGTATTACGGAACATAATAATTTACGAATTGAATTTGCGAGCAGTTGTAGCCGGATCCTTAGGTACTTTCTTAAATACTAGCTATCATGATACACAGTATCCCATTCTTTCCAGGAGATTACAATGCAGAGTCCTTAGACAAGAATGCATGGTTGAATTGGCGTCGCTACGGCAGCCTTGTCCGTGAGGTTCCTCTGGTGAAACTCCTCCATGTCTTCGACCCGGACGACATCGAGTCTGTCTTCCGACAGGATGACCGCTGCCCGGCCCGTCGGAGCCACGTCGCAATGTACCATTACAGGGTTAACAAGCCAGACGTTTATAATACAGGAGGCCTGCTTTCCACGTGAGGAACCTTCCAGTCTACCAAAGCGGAGATGTGCGGAGATGTGCGGAGAAGTTCGTAGCGGAGACGAGAGGAGACGTTTTTCCGCTAGGGTTTCTCCACCGAAGCTGTGCTCAGAGGCTTGACTGGAGCGGAGATGTGTGCTGGCAAAAGCGGAGATGTGTTCTGGTTGGAGCGGCTGAACAGCGTGCGGCGAGCGTCGGATGTTTAGTGACATAAATGAGAATGCACTAGCGAGGCACAGCTCACACCAGCTTCAGTGGAAACGACCGAGCGGAGACAAGATGTGTGATGTGCGACAATAAGGACGTTCTACTGGCTATTTAAAACACATCTTTTCTCCGCTCATCTCAGCTCAGCTTTGGCGGATTCTACCCTTAAGCTCGTTTAATTTGGTTTTTTCGCTGGACCAATAATTTATTCACCTCAGTGTCTCAAGAATTTACTTTCGTAAGAAGTGTGTTTGTGTTGGCTGGTAAATTATACGGCAGCCTAGTTCTCGAGGTGCCTATAGTGAAACTCAACCATGTCTTCTACTCCGACGACATCCAATCTGTGTTCCAAAAATAGACACACGATGTTGAAGTGTAGGCCGACCATGTAGTTCAAGACCGACCTATGGTACCTACTATTTATGGTACATACAGTTTGACATAACTTATTGATTATATTAAAGAATATACACAATATTTAAGTACCCATTTAGGGTGTTGCATTGGGAGAGTGTCAGATACTTTAAAATTCTAATTTTATAATATGGTATGTGAGGTATGTCAAATAAAATGACGGCATTCGATTTCATAAGTGTTCATGCACTGCTCATGCCTCAAGTAACGATGTATACCTACCTTTTTCATGATGTCCGTTATCTATCAGCTTATAAAGCATTTGTTTAGTGGTTTATAAAAAACAGGAATGGGCTGGAATGGTGGAGACTGCGCAGCACCTTCCAGAAGAACTTCACGAGTCCACAAAGCGTCCGGGGACATATCAGAAGCACTGATACCATTACAAAAGAGTTCATCCAATGGATTAAGAAAATAAAAGTTTCAGACGAAGAAGACTTTCTACCTTTTCTGAACAGATTGAATTTAGAAGGTACGTAGTGTACAAACTTATGGGTGTTTTTCGGTAAGTAGGTACTAACATAGATTTCGATCCTAATAAATACCTAGGACTCTGAATATTGAGATATGATGAGTTTGTAAGTTGACTATGACGAGTTTTGACCATTTTCATTCTTCAGAAAAGAGCTATTAGAGCTATCTATAAACTTGGGTCTCGAGTTTCCCTAAAAGAACTCTTTAAAACTATTGATATCATGACAATGCCTTCTTTGCTAATCTATATGAACATCATGTACGTCAGAAAAACCTATAGCCAGAAAAGAAAACTAGGTGATGGGCATCTATATAATACCAGAAATAGAAATAAGCTCGCATGTATATCAACAAGACTAGCTAGAATTAACAAGTCATTCATAGGGATAAGCATTAAAATATATAATAAATTACCAAACCATCTAACAAATCAATCAGAAAATAAATTCAAAAAAATTGTAAAAAATATACTCTCTAAAAAAGCTTACTATAGTGTTAGGGATTATCTGGATGACAAAAGAGCCTGGGAGCTCGGCACATGAAATGCAAAAAGGTGTATAAATTTATTTATTTTCAACTATAAAATTGTAGGTAGTACCGGTTACCTATATTATTATGCAAACGTAAAATTATTGTCTTTGTTATACCTATAAGTTCATAAAGATATCTCTCTGTTTCATAGCTTTAAGTACCTGACGTTTACGAAATGTGTGTTTACGTATGTACCTACAACTCTGTAAACTCTGTAAACTTACTTACAATAAATAATTTGAAATTGAAAAATTTGCTCCAACTCGAAAACTAACATTCTAACAAGGTAAAGGTTTCTTGTTCGCTTCTTTACTTTACCTTAAAAAGATTGAAGTGGACAAAAAATCAAAGTGATCACTTTATTTCCTAGTTTTACTTATGTAATCTGAGTATTGTGACGTGTCCAAGAGTTCTGTAAGGAAAAAGTTCTAAAGGAAATAAAGCAGTTTGAATTTTGAATTTGTAAGCGATCCATCATCGACTATTATGGTATTCACCTGTGGTATTCACCCACATCCCCCATCTCTCAAAAACCCCCTTATCATTAACTTCTTTCAAAATTTTGATTTTGGAAATAAATAAAAATTATAGATGTTCTTTTTTTTCAGTTATTGGTAAAGTGGCTTTCAATGAAAGCTTCAACAGCTTTTTAGAGCAAGAGCAAGACGAAGAATCTAGAAGTAGTAAAGTTATAGCGGCGGCGTTTGGGTCCAACAGTGGAATTATGAAGCTAGATAAAGGATTTCTATGGCAATTTTTTCCAACACCTCTTTACAAGAAACTCGCGAATTGTCAAGAATATTTGGAAAAGTAAGTACTTACTGAAATATATTAATATTATTCGCTTCCAACACACAATTTGTGTATACCAGAATTTTGTAGCACAAGTCAGTGCGGCGTAGCACATTTGCGGCGTAGACCTCGTAGCATTGGCGTAGCACATGATGCGTAGAATGTGTAGCTCTCGTAGCAATGTCGTAGAATGAGTTACCTCTTGTAGAAGTGGCGTAGCAAATCACACGTACCAAAAGCGTAGTTCTTTGTATTCGTAATGCGTCGAGTATAGCTAACGTCTTTTGTTTTCTCTTTTTGGAACGGCTGGTGTTTCATTTCATGTCCTGCATTTTATTTAGCTAATTTCATATCAACTGTTAAATGAAAGTATAAAATAAGTAAGATTCATTTTCAGGGTATCCACAAGCATTTTGATAAATAGAGTGACCTTTTTTGAAACTGAGAACAATGAATCGGATAGTTCCCTGTTGGGGTCTTTCCTCCAGCAGAACAATATCGATTTCAAAGACATTGTTGGAATGATGGTTGATATTTTGATGGCTGCTATTGATACTGTAAGTAAATTTTAGTCCTAATCAACTACTTTCAAAATTTGGAGCGAATTACAAAGCGCCTTACTGTACAGCTTAGCAAGCATTTTGCTCACTCTCAAGTGTTACCTTATAGGCTTGGAAGATTAAAGCTTGGCATATTAGACTCGACATTGGCTTCCTAACCAAAATCATGTAAATCCCGCATATTTCCAATCGTGGTGCCAATCGATAATAATAAAATTATAAAGAGGAAAGATTTGTTTCTTTGTTTGAATTGAATAGCTTCCGAAACTACGGACCGATTCGAAAAATTCATTCACCATTCGAATCCTACATTATCCCTGATGAACATAGGCTAAAGTATATACCCGTACGAAGTGAAATATCGCTAGTCGAGAATAAAATTAAATATACGAGTCGTCAGCACTCGGGATAGTGGTGAATGTTTTTGTTCAAATACGGTTTCTTAATTTCAGACTGCATATTCAACCACTTTTGTTCTCTACCATCTGGCCCAAAATAAGACAGCACAGGCAAAATTATACTCTGAAGTGAAGACCCTATTACCCAACAAGGATTTAGAAATCACTGCAGAGACTCTGCCTAAAGCCGCGTATCTTCGGAGCTGTATCAAGGAGAGTTTGAGGCTGAACCCGGTTTCGATCGGTGTCGGGAGGCTGCTGCAGAAGGATATAGTTTTACGGGATTATTTGATTCCAGAAGGGGTAAATATATTTTACTAGACACAATTATGTTTATTGTGCTGTCAAAGACGTAAGTTACTCGACAGGGACTTTAACGTTGCTATCATAAAAAAAACACAGGTCTTTGAGCTTTTTTAGGTGTAACGTCATGTTTATTTAAAATGATGATAATGTTTAGCCATTTTAAAAATACTTGTATTTTATAAGGCGTATAAATTCTGAGCAGGTTTATCATAATATTATTATTTATAGGTAGAGGTATGAACTGCTATAAATTAAAACAAAAAGCTCCATAATAATTATTGACAGCTAAAGACTAGAATTCTAATACTACTAAACTATTATTAATTGCTTTTTTCAGACTGTAATAGTAACCCAAAACATGGTAACCTCTCGACTGCCACAATTCGTTCGAAACCCCCTGGAGTTCAAACCTGAACGTTGGCTTCGAAACTCTCCACAATATGAGAACATTCATCCCTTCACCAGCTTACCCTTCGGGTTTGGACCACGGTCGTGTATCGCAAGACGTTTGGCAGAGCAGAACATCGCTGTGTTTGTTATTCGAGTAAGTTTTCGAATCTACACACCATACATAGTCAGCTTCACAGACCGGCGGGTTGATGTGAATATTGTAGGCAACCGACAGTGTTGCCTATTGCCTATATGCGTATCGCCTACTTGTCCGGTGACAAGTAGGCAAACGCAAGATATAATGTCGTGGTAAGTATTTAAACTTTACTTAAAGTAAAATTTTCCACAGCTTGTACGAGAATTCGAAATCGGATGGAATGGAGGAGATCTTGGAGTACGGACACATCTAATCAATAAACCTGATCAGCCTGTTACGTTCTCCTTTACACCCAGACCTAACTAAATTAGTAAGTTATCAAATAAAAAAACACAGTAAGAAACAAGGTCGTTTATTTATAAGAAAAAATCCTATGGGTAAATAATGGTCGATACTACTGGGGGTCTTTTAGCAGCCGGAATTGATATTAGCTCCAAAGTTCTACCGTATTCAAATGCTATGTTAGGGAGAACTCTTTCAAGCATGATGTTCTGAGCGCAATCAGTAGGAATCAGCTGTCCTTCAGAAAAATATATCGAAGGTGGATAGAAAGCGGTCAGTTGTGGTGCGGACGGAATAAGAACAACCCTCTTGGACTCCTCTATGACGACGGGTCTGGGAATTTCAGAGAACACGATAGGGGGCAGTTCAGGAGGTGGAGGTAGATCCATAATATGGATATTGATTTCTGGCATTATTGGCTGTACTGGCTCTTCTATAACCATCGGAACATCTAAGATTACTTGGTTGCTTTCGACATTGTCACAGATCACGGCGTTTGGTGTTTCTTGAACAGTAACTGAAAGTGGTAGGTTAGGAAATTCAATGAGCGCAGGTAGTTCGGGGCTAGCTGGGATTACAGGGAGAGGCTCAATTTCCACCTGCACTTCCGGTATAGGTTCTTGAATTTCTACCTCTCGAATAGCAATAGAGGGTGATTCAGGAATATCTTCGCTAATAATAGCTTCCACAACAGGTTCCTTTTCGATTAGTGTAACGGATGCTACTTCTGGGTTACCAACGGTTATATTGCAGTCGTTCAGAGGTGGGATTACGATTTCTCTATCGATTTTGGGGATGGCTCCTCCTGGCATCACGACTTGCGAGTTGAAGAAGAAGTTGGCTCCATGGTGGAAAAGGTTAGGTGCAAAAGGCGGTTGTCCTATCCCAGGTAGAGCAAGTTTGTCATCAGTTTCTTGTACCACTGTAATCTGGTCCGGTCCGTCATATTTCACTTCTGTTTTTGTCGCCGGTTCTCCAAGACTTGTTCCGACCAAGAGTAAAATAGCCCCAATTAGTAACTGAAAAGAGGGTAGTTCATAATAATGAAAAGTAATAATTTCACTGTTTGACTGTCCTATTTTGTAACTAACTGACTAACTTACCATTATGAAGACTAAAGGTGTGTGATTTTCAAATTTCTGATGTCTATCAATTTATAGCATCCGCAGGTATTTTTAATAAAATGGAGAATTTATGAGATTGTCGCTAAACCTGTTAACTAATAATTAATTTTGCACTTATCCAAATATTTTCGATAATTAGTTCGGGTTTAGATTATTAAAATTCCATTTAGGTACTAATTATAATTAGTGTATTATGAAATCATTTTGAATAAATACAGTGGGTTCAATTCAACGATATAACACTCAGTCATCAACCATTGTTGTATCTTAACCAACTCTTCGCAACCAACTCATCAACAATGAATTCTGTAAGTATACTTAACTAAGTCCTCATTTCTATCAAAAACTATTTACTTTTTAGTTTTCAACCACTTTTTTCATTCCTTACCTCTTGGTAGAGTCACGATACAATGAGATGAACCTGATGAACGGCGACTTGTGCAATTTACCCATGATAAAAAACTCTTCTTATTTCAGATTATCATCCTTCTTGTTTTGTCCCTCTCGTACGCCGTTTCCGCTCCTGCCGAAGAATCCCTTAGAAACCTTCCCGCCCTGCAACATGAGGAGATCCACGACGAATACGGTCAATACTCCCTCCGTTACGTCACTGCCGAGGGAACCATCGTCGCGGAAAAGGGACGTCTCATCCCCAACCCTGACGGTGCCGGCCGCGTGATGGTGGTAGAAGGAGAAGTCACTTATATTGGGGACGATGGGAAGGTTTACACCACGAAATACACCGCTGATACTGACGGCTTCAAGCCCACGGGTGATCACCTACCCGTTGCGCCGACTGTGCCAGCTGTAGTGGACGCTCCTCAATAAAATGTTATAAACTAAACCTTTAATTGTTTTACATACGAAGCTACCAACAAAATCCCTATCAAAGTGCCTACTTATTTACTGTGGCATTATCTTACATTCATAATGGACAGTGGGCCATCTACGAGTAGGTAGTTAAGTATAGTGATTATTCCATAGTAACTGTTTGTATGGAACACGGTAAACCTTTACAACGTTTACTACGTTTATTTAGGTCTGTCTTACGCTTCTACAACAAAACTCCAAATGAGTCTCCAAATATTATTGAAACAACTTGAAAAACTATTATTGTAAAAAGGTTTACTACAAAGTTAAGTATCAGATTATGTAGCTGGAGCATGAAAAACCGTTTCCGGGTGGTTAGGTCTGAATGTCAAAATGTACTGATCTACATAACGTACGTAATTCAGAAAGAACTTTTCCCGGAATGACTGATTTTCTATAGGTCTTCATTATTAAATGTCGGAAATGAAACTGTTAAATGTATGTACAGTCACTCTCTTTATTTTTAAAATATTAAAATAAAATCACATTCTATAGATAATAGGCAAACGAAACAAAAACACATATCCTTAAACTAATGTGATGCTACGAGTACATTAGTGTAAACGCTTTTTTAAAGTAGTGATATTTTCTAAAAATTGGATTTCAGTTATTTCACCGGATTGCAACTCATTGAACTGTTTTTTATAGCCCTTGTCAAATAAAATGTCACGTCGTGGTCTAGTAGCACCACTAAACAAAGAATTTATAATTCTGGTGTCATGAAATTTCGCATCTTTTTTTAGTTTATATAAAAATCTCATTAGGGTAGGTTTATGCGGCATACGTGCGTTTAATCTCCTATGCCAGCCCTCGACAGCATTATTCGTACGATGCTTATCATTTCCGCATCCAATAAAAGACGCACACAAACGCTTAGAAAAGTACTTTTGAAATTTTATCATTTCTGGAGATTGGGGGAACAGAGCTTCCAAAGATACCCATACACTATGAATTTTTTCCTTGGGTAATAAAGGTAAATTAGCACACATTCTAATTAATGCTCTATTCTCTATAGTGGCGGTTACCTTTAATCTTTTAGCTTGTGAGTGTACCTTTTGTGTCAGGCTTTACTGATTTCCGACATTTAATAATGAAGACCTATAGAAAATCAGTCATTCCGGGAAAAGTTCTTTCTGAATTACGTACGTTATGTAGAGTAGTACATTTTGACATTCAGACCTAACCACCCGGAAACGATTTTGCCACAGTTCGAAAACGAACAACCTAACATGGTAAAGTTTTCTTGTTCACTTCTTTAATTTACCTTAAAAGACAAAAACAACAAGAACAAAAATCAGAGTAAACTCTTTATTTCCTAATTTTACTTGTGTAATTTGTATTTCTCGCGTGTCCAAGTACAAGAGTCGTAAAAAGTCTAAAACCACTTTGAGTTCGAGTTCTAAAATTTTTACCTTAAACAGAATAATACCTAAGAATAATACGCAATACCTAATTATCGCAAGCGACGCAACAATAGTAAAAAAAATTGCATGAAGATTATTGATTGTTTAGTAAGAGCATTAATTTAATAATAAAATAATAATGATGAAATCTTAAATAGGTGTACCTATACTTGGTCCGGAAGATGGCGTGTTTAATTGACTTTTTTTAGTTTTCATACATTTTATGTCTAAGAATGATAATTGACGAAGCTGCTAATTATTACTACGATAATTTCTTAGCAGAAACTTTTATGTTACATTTTAGTATTCTTAGCCACGGTACCTACTATAGTTAAATTAAATCAAACCAAATTAGAATAAAGCAACTGTCCAATTACCTATCTTTCGTTCACTGCCCAAACTCTGCGGTGCGATTGCGACTCGCGCACCGCACGATGCGCCCAACGGTTACTAGGCGCTCTAAGTACACATTATGTGCGTCATGGGCATTGGAAGTGTTAAGGGTGCATTCACACAGCATCCGTTTCACAGGATCCGTTTTTTTATAGTGTTCCGGATCAAGTAAACGATTTTTTCCAGTAGCGAAGGATCCGTAAAAGTTGATCATGTAAAAACGGATTGTGTGAATACGCCTTTAGCTACTAACCTACTTGATTGTAACCCTGTAAGGGTTACAATAAACATACCCACTTGAGGTATGAAAAAAAATACGCAAACAAAGCTAAGCAGGATAAGAAGTTAATATACACCTAAAATTCCATATAAGATATGAAACCACAACATAACTATGTAGGTACTAATTGTTGTGCGTTATGTTAATAGTTTTTAGATTTAAAATAAATTGGTTAGGAAATTTTCTTCTTTTGGGTTTGCTATAAATATCATGTTAGAATAGTTTTCATCACAGAAGCTAGTTTGTTTAAGAGCCGACTAACAAACACTCAATAGAAGGTAAATACAAATCATATTATTTTGTTGTTACTAGGTACAGCTTTAAAAAAATTTAGAACATTTAATTTTCATCATTTTGTGTCTGTTAAGCACGAGAGCAAACATTGAAATTTCAAAATTCTTAATACGCAGTTAAATTAATTTTCTAATACGTGTTAGTTCATCAAGTCTCTAATTTGTTAAAGTATTCAATAAATAGTCACTGACGTGACTAGGAGACCATCATATCTCAAAATCTGATCAAAGGTTTATATTTAGTCTCACTATATATATAATATTATAAACGTGAAAGTTTAGATGGATGGATGGATGGATAGATGGATGGATGGATGGATGGATGTTTGTTCCTTTATCACGCCAGAACGGCTGAACGGATCTGAATGAAATTTGGCACAGAGATAGATTATAGTCTGGAATAGGACATAGGCTACTTTTTATCCCGGAATTCCCACGGGAACGGGAACTACGCGGGTGAAACCGCGAGGCGCTGCTAGTTATTCCATAAATTATTCGTTTTTGAGAAACTCACACAATTTTTTTTGTATATTTTCTTATTGCGAAATTCTTATATTGTAAAGATTCTTCGGCTACTATTTTGTTTGGATAAGAAATGCATTGAACACATTCAATTAAATCAACAAACTTTTTATTTCAGATGTTGCTGTTCGGAGTTTTCTGTCTGATATCATTCGCGATTGCTCTCCCGACTCCTGAAGGCGAATCGCCTGTGCACGAAAACCCGCTGATTGAAGAATCAGAAATTCTGTCTCCCATTCCCGACCCTCCAGAACTAAAGCCACTTCTTTTGAGCAATGAATTGTCCGAAAATAAGGAGAAAGATAAAGTTAAAGAGGGAACAGATGAAGATACTGTACACATAAATCCAATTGTTAGTCAACCCGATACTGTTTTTGTCGGTATAGAGGAGAACAAGCCACCATCAATAATTTCAGACTTGTTCTCGGGATTGTCATGGCCTTTGGAATTGCCTAGTATTGAATGGCCAACTTTCAGCCTACCTACCTTTTCATCTATTTCAAATTGGTTCGGAGGTCGGAACCTCGTTTATACCAACCCTAACGCACGTTACGTTCTTGTTTAATTTTTGAAATTATGTAACGTCTGTTTGGTTTGGTTTTAAATATTTTCCTTAAACAAACGAACGAGTCCAACAATCTATTGAGCTTAATTATGTGCGAATAAAAAAATATTCATGATGAGTCAAATTGTTTTATTATTCAAAAACCATCAGACCATGGAGTCAATGTGGGAATGGGGTGAGGACCTGAAACTTTTGCTGCAGGCGCTCGTACAGTTGTGGTGGTCTCATGTGATATCTGACTCCAGCTAGGCTGTGTGGTGAGATCATCCCAGTTGAATCTGTGACTACCTCTGCTTGCGGGATGCTGTGTCGCTTGTGGGATCGGTTTACTGACCGGGGCAGCAGTGGGATGATACTGAGGGGGTGGAACGTGATTCCTCCTGATATCGTTGCTGTGATGGTTTACCATTTGTGCGGATAAAGTAGGCGGTTGAGGTCTGCGAAGCGCTTGAGTAAATTGAGGTGCCACGGGCATTTTCTGTTCCTGTGGTTTGGGCGCAGATGGTGAGGTCATCTGCTGTGGTTGAACATGAGTGTAATCCGGAACTGCTGGCATATTTTGAAGCTGTTTTTGAGATTCGTAGTGCGGGAATCCTTGTTTATTGAATGCTTCAGACAAGTCAGACCATTGCGGAGCTGGGGGTGGGGATGGCCAAGGTGCATACTGTACCGTCTGTACCTGATTTTGTTTACGTGGAACGGGTGGTGGAGTTGAGGGCAAAGGTACTGGGTTGTATTGATAACTGTATTCGTTATTGACGTGGGGGTTTGGGTTGGAGAATCTCAGATCATTGTTTTGAGGAACTTTAGGGATTTCGGGTACAACTATCGGTGCGATTGTGGTGGTGGTTGGTTGTGATCTCCTGTGCATGTACGATCCCAAGCTCTCGTCTCTCATTTCGATCTGCGGAGGCTGATCCCGCCTTAGTTGTTCGAAGTTGAAGATGAGGTTGGAGCCCGGGTTAACTCCATGGTCCATCGCAAGGACTGCCATTGGGCCCAAAAGTATTAGCCCAAAAAACAACATTTTCCCTCTGAAATTTTATAAATAATAATGATAATACTGGAAAATCAACACAGCATCATCTAGCCCCCAGCAAAGTAGAATAAATTACATAGATATTTTCTTATTAAACATAGAAAAGACCCAGAACACCCGGAACAAATACATATTTGCAGATTGCACAAACATTTATCTCAAGGCGGGAATCGAACCCGCAACCTCTTGCGTCGCAGGCAGACCTTTGCCTGCCGCGCAACATCGGTTGTCATAATTTATATGTATAATTTACTAAAGATTACTTTAAATACTCGCACTTACCTATATTAACCACAATGTTGATTAGGGGTAGGTACCTTTCCGTTGCGTTACCCAATCGTCAAGTGCACCAATTTACAAAAATCACCAATATTTATGGAAGTTTGCCAGGAAAAGTAAGCGACAGCCTAAACAAGTAGGTACTTATAATTAGCCCTAATTGATCCTACAAAGCATGAATCTATTAGGTCCAAAACCAGTAGGTGACAAGTTTATGTATTAGGTGACAAGTTTATCGTTATAAGTAGGTAGAGCACTGTCGGAGAATGCAGTAAGGCAAGCACGGGGATTTAATAATAATATATAAATTAAAATTTAGAAAAATTACGTCATTTTGTCATCGAATGCGTAAATTATTTGGAATTCATCCCTTCAACCTCAATAATGTATGCAATGTATGATGATGCGATTTCATTATTATCTATTCTACTTTGGAGAACAATCCCCGTGCCTACAGGACTGACAAGCAAAACATAAATAAAAAACAACATTAAATTAGAATAACTTTATGAAGATCAAACATGGATTAATTGATAAGTAAGTTATTTATAAATTAAGTACATAAACATAAGTGTGCAAGACTTAATTTGACAAAATTATAGGTTAAATATAGTTAAGCAAAAAATAGTGCTGAGATTAATTTAATAATATACCCAAGAACATGTTACAGCAACAAGTCGACATTAACGTTATATATCATTGCAACATGAACAATCAATGGCAAATTATTCGCTGTAACGTTGTGTCCTAGCCAACTTATTTAGTTTAGGCATGTCATCTACATGTGTCATGCTATGTTTGGTCGTGTAGGTCATCCTCATCACCAGATCTTATTTACCCAATGCTGTGCATAGGCCCCTTTATGTTTATGTCATCGTGTGGGCTCACGGAATAATAAAAAAAGAAACTTTTCAACCTATACGAAGTAACTTGTCTGATTTATGACCCATGTTGAGTGAATTACCCACATAATGCAGTACACAATGATACAGAGCGTATTACTAAAGCACGTAAAGAATCTCGATCTAGAATCTGGTAGATACCAGATATGTTTATTTATTATCTCTGCATAGCAGAGGAAAACATTCGTTTCGTATATGGGAAGGCAATCTTGATCTTGCACGAGCAATTTAGTTTCCAGCTCGATATAGAGGCAGTCTGTCCAAACATAGCGCCTACACATTACCAATCCTCCATTTGCAAAGAGCAACATTCAGAGCAAAACCAAGATGAGTTCAACGACATTGTCCTAATGTTTAAATGTAATGGCTGATTCTCCTTATCCGTTGACAAAATATGAATAATTAACTGTAAATCTATCCATTTCTGGTTGTTTATTGTATATTTTTATGTTTGTTGTATTTTTACTTGACCTTCTATATCAACTCTTTTGGATATAATCAAAATTATATTTACAAATAAATTCTGATGCCTGTTTAGACAGGATTTTTACTAACATTGGTTCAATGGCACTGAAATCAATATTATAATCGTGTCGCGTGAAAGATAATCTGACAACCACAAAAACTACAGTACCTTAATACTATTGACTTCAAGTTGATCATAGATTCTATTTACATTTCGAGGCTTAAGTAAGTACTTTTTTAATTTTACACAATTAACTGGCTAAGATTGACTTCGATCGATCAAATATTCGCTTTATCCAATTGCTTCTAGTTCTTTCGAACTAGCATAACAATACTGATAGAATAAATAAAATTAGGTAACTTCAATTCTCACATCACGACTTAACATAGATTAATTTGTTTAACATTAGTTTATTGGTCTAGGGTCGTAAGGTGTCGCGTCGTGGCCTACAAACCTATTGTTTTTGCGAATTTGAAAGCCTTCGCCTGGCGCCGTATTGTAGTAAATCACTCTACGAATACCGAATGGATCCACATAACCGAAACTACCAGTCCTCTCGTCCGTACCCTCACTTTCTTCTTCGTGGTATTGTTTAGGAAGATAATAGCGGAAACCGTTTCTTCTGAAAGCTATTCCGTCGTATGAGGAAAATTGACGAGTGTATCCATCGCCTATTTGATCAACAACAGGCCTCTGTCTTCGCTGCCAGTTGTCAGCGTGTCTGTAAGAGTTAGGATTGTAGACATCATGTCTGACGCTGTCGCTGGCGTAGTAGCCGTCGTCTATCGTGTTAGTGTTCGAGGAGTCGTAGTCATTGGGGCTCTGTGTTGAGGTTGCTTCGCTGGCTGTGATCGGTGGAACAGTTGGTCTGAAGTCGTAGGTGGTCGATGAGTCGATAGAATTAGGTGAGACGATCACATGGGGCGTGGAGGTCGGATGAAGGTAGGCAGATGGAGGAGTCACAGTGACTTCCACCGGGTACGACTGGGTGGAGCGGGGAGGCGCTAGCGTCGACGATGGAAACCGCGGAGGACCACGCGAGCGTTGCACCGCCGGCGCTGGAGCAGGCGTTACGCCGTACCCAGAGTCAGTTGGTGCGGTTCTTGCAATGTTCAATGACTCCTGAAAAATATAACAGGTTAGGCTGATTAATGATGAAACCTGAGCCTGAATATGATTAAAATATGCCAAACTTACTGAAATTGGCCGATTCTCTCCGACGTAAACAGTCTTAGACTTGTAGATTCTATATCCTTGGCTGTCTGCAATGTAGTCTTGTAGGCGTAGATATCCATCAGCACCCACCCAACCTGTCGTGCCTGGAAAAATAAACATTCCTTAATTCTAAGAATACATTCTCATCATAGGTACATACAGATTTATTTATTTATTATTATCAAAATCAGAAGGTAGCTTTGAAGATGCCTCGAAGCATAGGAGCCTTTTCTTACGTCCTGATTTCCAGGTAACCGGGCTGGGTACCCGACGGCGAAGTGTATGGGCAAAAAAAACCGATACCCTGTGCCGGCGAATTGTACGATTCGACGGCACCGGGTACCCGGCGCGGCGGCCGGGACGAGTGAAAAGGCACTAACAGTATGAAATCATCTTATCAGGGGCCATGTTAGTGGAGACGAGAAGAGCCAAGTCAGCCATTTTATTACCTTCGACTAAGAAGTTGGGAAATTACCTCGAAAGTTTTCCTTGACTACAAGGAAGGTGGATAGCTGTCTATGTATAAAATTTGACTTGTCTAAGCGCTTATTTTGTACCTAAGCCTAAAAAGTTATTGAATTTTGATTATTTTTGATGATAATTTGCCAACTTCATAGTCGAAGGTAATAAAATGGCTGACTTGACTCTTCTAGTAATCTCGATACTACTTTTTACGGCGGAAGTATTACTGAATGAGACTTGGCATAATTTTAACATTGATGTTTTTGTTTTGATTATATTTTGACCCAATAAGTATAAAACAATTGACAAGCAAGCCGGTTTCAAGGACGAAAAATTGTATGACTTTGAAGAGACCTTTCAATATCGTCATTAGTTCGTGTTATGATCAAACAAGTTCTGGTTCCTGCCAAGAATACTATAGTCACCTATAGTGATAAACACTTAAAAACAAAATGAGTTTACGAACAACACCGGCTTTCGTTTCCATTTGAATAAATTTATTTGTGTTTTTGTAGCTCAGAGTTCTTACCAACAACAGATCCATCTTTGAGCCGCCTCTCCTTCCTGTACTGTCCGTTGTGCGTCTGGTAGATAAAGTAGCGGTCTTCGTCACCGTCTGTCTGTATGTGGAACTGGTCGGGGTCTTGCTGAGGGCTGTAGCCGTCCAACGCAGCCAGGGCGCTGCAGGCACATACCTGGAACCAAGGAGTATGATCGTCACGTTTTTATACATTCACAGTTTCAGCAGATGACGTTATCTTCATCATCATCATTTGCAACCCGAATTCACCTAATACTAGGTGGCCTCTAAACTCTTGTACGACTTTTCAGTTCCAATCTAGTCTCATCTTGGTTCACCTGGATAACTTTTGTTTGAGTAGGTATTCGGGAGTTATTGAAATAATTGGATAAGATCAGGTTAGTCTCGTTAATCTATAATTACTCCGGAATAATGAAGCACTTTCATTTCTTTCGTCTAAAAAAATTGCTACCTTGGCATACATGTTCATCAAAGTTAATTGAGCAAACCACAAAAATGCGGAATTTAATGCAACCTTTTAAAACGAGATGCCATTAAATAGTCGTATGGTTCTACTCTACCTATTGCGCTATAATTTGCGCGTACTCTAGTTATAGCAAACTAAGTTAATAAAGAAAATTATAAAGGCTAAGATACAATCTGTGAAGGGTAATGTAAGGTACATTACAGATTATATATAGGAAGCTTATTAATAACCCGGTATAATGCTACCTTTGTTGCAAGGTCTGTTGATGAGGTACTGATATGCTGTATAGAATAAGACAGGTATATCGTGGAGCGTGGGAGAGGATTGTTTGTGAACAACAGTCTATTAGCACCAGCTGTCGGTGCCAAGGACCAGATTAGAGTTAGGATTGTAAAGAAAACTCTGAGTTAGACTAATTGTTGGAATTCTTTATTCTCGCTACTTACTGCCTTCAAGGCTTGAAAATATTTAGACGTTCGGGCATGGTGAGGTGACCTTCTATTTTGACTTCCATGAGTAATGATCTACTGCCGTGTAGTTTACAGGTAGGTATATCTTACATGTTGTTGGTTGGACATGTGGGTCTCTTCATGTGCATTATGCGTAAAATCGAGCAGTCGAGACAATGGCTTACCTCTGCCTCGGATTAGGGACGGAATCAGTAATTTGCCGAACAATAGATGTTAACTGAGCCCCGAAGGCCAAGATGAAGCAATAACTTGGACCTTCTATTGGATGGAAAATTGTTCAATAAATTGAATTGGTTTGGGAAAATTGTTCTCGGCCATTCGGGTGATGTTAATTGATTCGAGCCGTTCAAAATCTGGTAGAGCAGCAATTGGAATTAAGTCGCTGGTTAACGTCAAAACATTCATAATGAAATCCCATTAAACCTTAACTTAGTAGACCGGTGTTCATACGTTTCTCCATAATATCTTTAAGAGTAATCACCCACCTATGTGGTCAGCAATTTCAAAGAAGAGCATGAGACGACGCGCGGCCATGCAAATCTTATAGAGGCAATAAAATCGCGATTTCTCTTAGGGAAACGTCCAAGAATAATGTTAGAAGTGACAACTAAGGCTTTATTTGGTCGATACATGTAGAATACCAATCAGTTGATTGAATACACTTTATGGGTAGTACCGTCACAGCCTCGCAGCCTACGTGGGCTGATAGCAAAGAACCTACGCGGAAACATCATGCATGGCTGATTAGACAGCGCATAGAATAAAAAAAACTATGTTTCAATTGTTCTAAATAGTTTACTTCCGTGATGGAATCAGAATCCCTCGAAATATCACGAGTTTCACAGCATGAAGTTAGAATCTAAGATTCATATAATTATCAAGGTTGGTCATCGGACCAGGATTTTTAAAACGAGCCATTGTGATGCATTGATGCAGATGACGAGAAAAAATGTGAGAAAGAAAAACAATTCAAGATCTGGATATGCAGAGTTCCTGAAAATACAAAAACAAATATAGGACAAAAAATCCTACTTTAATTATAACCAACACAACATTAAGTTCCACCTAGTTCTATTTGTATAATTAAAACAATTTGTTGCACATACTAATGGTTGTTTAGCATTGTTATCTATTCCGCATCTAGTCCGGAATGTTTGTAAAGTTGTAAACATGTTAAAATTATTCTAAGAGAAACATTAAAACATAAATAATCAAGCCCATGATGATGAAAATCCTAACAAAACCACCTAAACCAGAACTGGTCCTAATTATAAGCTAATTATCAATAATGGATATTTATCAACTATTCACTTTTGAGTGCATATAAAAGGTTTCAAATTTATTAATTTCACTAGTACTGTTGCTGGCACATCAAGTCTTCACGTCAAAATGAAATTGGTGTGTTACATACTATAATTTTTGATTTTTCTCTAACTAAATTAATTAATTGTCACATTTTTCTTATTTACTCCATTTTATCTTTGTGTGTTATTTTTAAGTTATGTGTGCAATAAAGCATTTTCTATCTATCTATCTAAAGAATGAACTTGTGAAAAAAATAACCTTATTTTTGTATTGCCTACAGTTCATTGTCATTGTCACCTGCTTGATTGCCGCATCCTTAGCGGCTCCCAACGTAGACCCAGAGACCGCAGCTCGGAGAGCTCTACCAGCTCTAACCCACGAGGAAGTCCACGACGAGTTTGGCCAGTACTCCCTACGCTACGTCACCGCTGAAGGGATCATCGTCTCCGAAAAAGGCCGCTTAGTCCCCACCCCTGACGGAAAAGCCCATGTTCTAGAAGTAGAAGGAGAGACCAGCTTCATAGGAGACGATGGAAAGACCTACACCACGAAATACTTCGCCGGTCTTAACGGAACTCGAGTGGAGGGCGACCATCTACCTGTTCCAGTCGTTGTTAACGTGGCTCCGGCTTGAGATGAATAAAATGATATGTTGCTAGAATCTTGTATCAATTCCCAAGTATTTGGCCTGTTAAGGAAGTTATTCAAGATTAATTTATGTAGGACACAGGCGGCATTCGGGTGTATTGACTCAGTTTCCTTTTGCCGTTTTACCTGTTCGGCAAATGGTGCACCTTAGTCAGGTGACGTTATGGTCGATGAGTCATCCGACTATTATAGACCCGATGGCCATAATAGGAAAATAATTTTACCAGCCGAAAGCAGGTTTTATCTAAATTAGATATAATAAAAGTTTTGATTACTTATTTAAGCAACGCAAGCTAGGTACATACATATATTTCGATGTAGGTATGCAAGTAAGCGTATCCTAGTTGTCCTCTAAAATTTTGTTTAAGTGTCTTTGAATTAGGTGTGTTGATGCTACAAAAAGTTTTTAATTGGGCATTATTATGCTACAGAGATTAATAAAAACCATTTGCTTTCCCACATAATGCTAATTTAAATTTTATGTGGGTAAAAAATGTGACGGATGAAACACAATCAAACCTTCCGCGTTCTGGAGTTTTTGTCCTAGTTTTTTCTATTAAAGTTGACGCATCATATTAAAAATTAAGATATCGGTACCGAATAAATTAATATCAATATATATATATATTGTGACAAGGAAAATATATGAGATCAAATAGCTTTACTTTAGCTTATAAGGACGTATAATTTTGTTCGTAATTCTAGTGTGGGTAGAGAATTATTTATCCAAGTGCCACATGTAGCTTATTGCGAATCGTAATTGATGGGGGCGGTTTGCAAATTATGTAGGTACCTAGGTAGGTAGGTACATACACTTCTTGCTCATATAAGACAAGGTAAATTAATAATATATTAGACGATCATGTTTATACCTTTACAGTTTAGTCCTAACGCATCCATTTATCGGATAAAACCGGGCGCATATCTCAACCTCAAAGTGTTTTCACACTTCACACTAAAATTATATATACGTAGGTCGGGATGATTAAATTTAAATTTCATTTATTTTACAAGCGGACTTACAGTTAAATCCAAAACGTCCATAAGAGTTAGGTACACAAGAATAACTAATAGAAGCATAGTAAGTCAAATACATAGCATTGAGTACAAATGACTTTAAATCTCGAATAAATTCAATCATCATTTCTATTTTATTATCTTCTTCTTCTTAGTCGTTACACTCTTGACAGAGTGGTCGTGGTCGTCATATCAGGGGTGGAGGCACGGCTCACAATCCGGCGCCATTCCTCTCGCACCGCTGCCTTCCTGGTACATTCGTAAAACACTCCAAATTTCAAGTCTCTAGAACCAGTGGTTCGGGCTCTGCGCTGTCTGTCAGTGTGTCAGTTACTCCTTTACAATATATTATGTATATCAACCAACTATGGGAATTCACATCAAAGTGGTCAATGAATCACGAAACCAAGCGTGGATTTGTAAATAGTTACTATATCGGAATATTTTGCTTGAAATTGCTCATGCAATTCTGCTGATTAACAATCAGTTGCCGAGTGGGTGACCGACGGCCGTGGGTTCGCCCACGGGTAGGTTCTAGGGCACAAGTCCGCATTCAGCAAAACACCTCGTAATTTATATTCCAATTGCATTCCTCGTTCTTCATTATCGGGTAATGACGGTTTGACACCGAAATTGACAAAAACAGCTTGCGGAGTTGATGAATAAAGGGAGATGCAGCAGCGATGCAGTTGAAATGTTTTTATAGGTACAAAATCAGGATAGGTTATAATAGCTATTATAATTATTTAATAATGCTGGACAAACCACATAGTATCATCTAGCCCCAAGCTAAGCAGAGCTTGTGTTATGGGTACTAGATGACTGTTAAACTTGATACACACATTACATCGATATATATTTTTTATTACAAAAAATATACGCAGATCGTATAAACATTTGTCCCAAGGTCGGAATCGAACCCTCCTACGTCGCAGGTGGACCTTCGCCCGCTGCGCCACACAGATCCTTGAATGGTCGCTATGGTATATTTAGTGCCGTCATTCTGTGCGTCGATTGATCAAGCAGTGTTGGTATTGTTCTGATCTCCGTTTAAAATGTAGTTTTTCTGTGGTTTAAACTGGGTTAGAGAGTTTAGAATACCTCAAGAGACAGCTCAAAAAGACAAACTTTGGCACACGGTGGATAACCTGTATGATTCTTGTTGTTTCTTTATAGGTACCTAGGTCATATCACAACGTGTATTTCAGTCAACGAATTAGCATTGCCATTCAACGTGGCTTTTCTGACATTTCAGAAACCTCTATACCGCGATTTTTCGATGTGTAACAGAAGTGACAGTCCTTATACATAGCCCTTAGATTTAATTTCTACTAGATTTTTTGGTTTTTGTCAAACTAGAATCGAAAATGTCTAATCAATTTTTTTTCCTATATATGTATGTTTTTGTCGTGATAAACTTTTCATCCATTCAGAAAAGTCTAAACTAATAAAGTCAACTTTCCTGAAAACATTTTAGTAAGTTTCCAGGTGAAACAAATCTTTACTTAACTGGTTGACCAGAGGTAGATTTAGTGCCTAACCTACGTCATGATATTATGATTAATCTGATTGCAACAAAATAAGTAATCTAGGTTAGTGGGTGTGCTTTGGTGCTCTGGGGTCTTTGGTGTAATAGACGGTAATAAAATAAACGTAGGTAATAAAGTCGCAATCAGAAAATTTACTGCTTTTATAAGGCTGAATCCAATCATCCTGATGAATGGGTGCGGCACCGGTCAGGACAGTGGTGGATGGCAAAAACCGATCCGCATATGACGATTGTGATAGTGAAATCAGCCGTGGCGGTCGCGGCTTTAGACCCAGACTCCGATGCGTGGAGATGTCCATAGCGGAGACGAGAAGAGACTTTTTTCAGCTAGGGTGTGTGGAAATGGTGACCTGCGTTAATGCACTAGCGTAGCGAGGCACAGCTCACATTTCCGTTTCGATCTTTCTTTGTTTCTATGTATACAAATATGATACATCTTCGCTCGGTGCTCTCCATTGAAGCTCAGCGGAGACAAGATGTGTGAATGACGACGTTCTATTGGTTGTTTAAAATACATCTCATCTCAGCTCAGCTTTGGTGGAGTGTGGCTCGAATCTACCCCTCCAACTCCCGTGGTGTGGTTATCGTAAGCGTCAACAAAGGGAACTGTATTTTAACATCTCTAGTGTTCACCAATTCGCCTCCCAAGCGTGCTGATTATGGCACCTCCCCTTCCCTGTTTTTGGGAGGCTACGTGCCTGCAATGAACGTATATGTTTTGAGGATGAAGATAATAGAAACTGAATGTATCTACCTAAGTAATTTTCGCATCGAAAAAGAAGAAAAGAAAAGCCATAGAAACACAACAACGGATTTAAGTGAACAGCCAGTGACTTTAAAGTCTTAAAGCTCATTAGATGCATTTGTCCATTTATGGTTCGCAGTGCATTTTGTGGCGACCGGCGCCGGCGCAGTCCATTGAAATTCCTCGCCGTTTCTATGGGCCTAATGTCGTTATTATAACTGTAAGTCTTGCAGCCACCATTAAGTTCACAGGCTTATAGAAACCCTTTTTTAAGAATGTTAGAATTAGTCAGGTATACTTTACACAGTAGAATTGTGTACCTATAAGAAGTGTAGTTTTAGATCCAAAAATCAACAACAGACCACTGTTATAATTTCAGGCAGTTTTCTAACAAATCATCGAAATCATTGAAAAAAAATATGGAATGGGAAATAACATTTTTTTTTTTATACAATGTAGAGTTCTTTTTAATCTACCACCTGCCACAATCTGCATTTCGTTAATTTAAGTTTTTTTAAATAAAAATCGGCACTTATATTTCTATTCACTTAGTTCGATAATGTTTGATTTTTTTATTTTGTTACACAAACTCATTTCAATTTGTATTTTTTATTTATATTTCATTCATTGTAAGTGAGCAATCGGCGACAGAAAACTCGCGGATACGTAATAAATCACAACCGGAACCTTCCAACAAACTATTTCAGCAATTAGTTTGTAGTAAGTAGGCAATTGTTACAGTTATTCCGTCTCGTGCCAAGTTCCGTAGAAGGGAAGTGATGTGCGCTCGACACTGGTAAGGTTCTCACGCGACCGACGAAAGCATGACGTAATCCCTCTGTGACATGAGCTCTATGTTTGTGCATGAAATTTTTAAAATCGCGTTGGATAACAATTTCTCTTAAAAATATTCTGCTGACTGTCAAAACCAAAACATTTTAAAAAATACACCAATATCTGTTAGATATTGTAACGTGTCCCTATTACCTCTCGACATAGTGAGCTAATTTTTTCGACCAAAACCAGCTTCCCACCCTTGAGATATTCGAGCGTGCCTTTTCATATAAAATAGTTATTTATTATGTGCCTATACGTATTTTCGGTAGAACAATTATAAAATTACATTTATTTGGACACAGGTACACAAAGTATCTTTAAAATAAACAATCGGAAAACCAGAACAATTTAAAAATCAGATATCTCTTTTTATATATTAACTACGAACTTTGGTCTGGGTGAAAAAAATATTTACTCATTTTAATTATGATAATCCGGGTAAAATCCATTATTATTTCACAGAGCAAAACAATCGAGCAATTAATCAAAACTCGTGTGAAATGTAAAAAAATTACCAAGATGAATCAAGTACCTAAAGATTTTCGTTTCAATCCTAAGAACTGGTAGGTAGGCTGGTTCTACGTACCAATCACTATCGGTAGAGCTAAATGTTCACTTTATTCTCCTGTTTTTTTTGTTTGGTGTAACAACGAATCTTTTCAATACTCAGCAAATCTTCCTCTTTCAAAGAATGGGTTTAAACTTTTAAGTCATAATCTTATCTTAACCTCGTGTCAGTTTAAGTTCTTTCCTTCAAGTCATACATCTGGTTCTGGGTGAACGTTCAATTTGGCCCAATTTGCTAATATCGTTTCCGCACCTTACTTTATGTAACGTGTAATAAGCCGTTCATTGCTTATGATTTTTGTCCAAGACTTCTCTCACAATAAATATCGTTATTAGTTCTCAGGAAACCCAGGGCATTCATTGAAAAAAAACGTAGTTATTAGAACTGAAACTTACTAAACTTTAAATTATTATATACACTTATTTTGGTGGAGAAAGTTTTTAATATAACTTTATCTATCCCTTGGATCCTTCGAATAGGTCAATTATTAGCAGAGCCCGCAAGGAAAAGACGATAGTTTCAGTTCCTTAATGTCACCCGGAATATAAAGAGAAAAACTAAAGTTTCATTGGTTTTTTGTTTTAAAAGTTTATTTTTGAGAACATACTTTACTACTTTCAATGTTTTCATAAAAAAAATACCACTCTCCAACGAAGTTGAAGGTACGTTTTTACAAACAAAAACCCTGTGCCTCAATGTGGATATCTCGGTGGTCGACAGAGGGAACAATCCAACATTGAAATTCTCGATAGGTCAACCTCCCTTTTAAGTTTTAAGTGAAATTCTATTAAAAGCTTTTCGTTTTAATTATGAAAACAAGTTGTTTGATATAAAAACAACAAACGAGACTTCGAACCTGTCATTGGGTTATTTAAATCGATGAACGCCAATGTACCTTAGTTCATTTCAGTATGTTGTTTACAAAAGATAGGTGACACATTGACAAACAACTACTGTACACACGGTGCGCATCGCTAACTAAATTGACAAGTCCGTTCGGAAGTCACAGTTGTGTTATACAACCAATAATGTTGCAATACATTTCATAAAGAGACCCTAAGACACTTTGGCATGTACCACTAACACTTTCTACTGAATTAAGTCCTTTTAAATTCGGATTTCTCTTTCCGTAAGCTTTTATTATAGCGTGTTGTGAACGCAATCAATTTTTACAGTTTTTTGACGTCATCTTATACAACGTTTGCTTACACCCCGTTTACGTACTCTTTTGCGTGCGAGTAGCAAAAGGGTCCATTCCCAGTTAGGTTAAGTTTCAAAATAATCAGTGCTGTGACAGATAAGCACATTTGCTAAATAAATAAGTGTCATGTTTTTACGTATAAACGTGAATGGAAACACATGTGGAAAAAACATCAAAGTCGCGGACACAAGTTCTCGGTTCAAGTGAGCTAATCTAAGTATGAGGTAATTAGAAAAAATGCTGTTAGCTCACAGACTGGTTCTACTTACTTATTAAGGTATTACCACTAATTTCTCTTCCCAACATCCTCGCGCGTTTCTGTAATTGGATGGGTTATTTATGTAATCTTAGTTTTATGTAGTATGCACTTAATTATTCGCCATGGGATTTCCTTGTCGAATAAGGGTTCTGAGGAATGACTACTTTCACTCGTTGGCGATTACAGCGGTCGTGGCGTCTTCGTAAAATCAACCCTCCAATTAAACTCGTTGATATCGTAAGAGTCCACTAAGGGACTCTACCAGAAGACAGCAGAAGCTTCCTCATTGATATTTTTAACATATCAACTGCTTCTAAGGTTTTTTATTTATTATAGTACTCTGGGTAATTTCTAAGAAATTAATAAATCCCAAAAATTTACGAAAAACCTTAGAATCAAGCAACGGCAAAACCTCTCGTCAAAGAACTAAATGTAAATTTGGTCTTTGAGCAGAATTGGATAACTTCATTGTTTCCTCTGTAGGTGGCGCTGACGGCGTAAGTGCCGAAAGAACTCCCAAAGATTTACGGGTCGACTAGATAATATCAACTGCTATTAAAATCCTGCCAAGCGTGGTGATTATGACAAAACCAGCTTGTTTGGGGCGGCACGACCCACATTGGATGTTGTATGTGTGCTGTGACGAGAGGGGACGCGCTAGGGTTATCTCAGCATCTCAAAAGGCCGGGTTATGTAACCCGTCGTGACCTAACTAGCCGTATCGCGTCACCAATCAAATTCGAGACAGAAATAAGTCTGTAATGTGTGCCTCGAAATTTGTGCAACGTGACCTGTATCTGATAAAATTAACGAGCTTTTAAATAAGAGAAGAGTTAGGTAAGTAAACTATTTGACTTATAAGCCTGATTATTGATATCTACCATTGAACCACATAACCACGTTTAAAAAATTGGGTTTTTATCACGTTAATAAAATAGATAAAGAAGGGTTTAAAGTAGCGCAAGAATATGCGAAAGTTATCAAAAGGTTGATGGAGCAATGTGTTTCGCTGTTACCAATGACAAATGATTTGGACTATAGCTAAGCGCAATGTCGTAAGTCAAAGGTAATAAGGTATTGAGTTTTAAATAACAGAGTGAAAGTACTAAAGAAGCCCTCTTTCAATCCATTATAACCATTCGTAAGACTTAAAAGAACATTCCTGTACAAATATTGTCACTGGTTTTGGCCAATATACCTATTTTGCGTGCGAATGATTGTGGCTTCGGGTCAATCCTTACTAACATATTGCATTAGTATGTGGGTTACGGTAGTAGTAGTTAGTGGTGTAGTGTTACTTTATAGATGGGTATCTTAAAACAACATAAGAATTGTGTATGTGCGTTATCGCACATGGAAGTGATTAAATTAGGCATGGGTTCGCCTATTCCCGATTGTCCCTACCCCCTGCGTTCCTACTAGGAACAATCGGGAAAAAAAATCCCGATTGTTACTACTAGGGACAATCGGGATAAATACATTCCCGATTGTTCCTACCTCCTTCAAACAATAATAAAAATGTCTTAAATTAGAATGTTAGGAATGAAAAAACGAATCATCAAATAAAGTAAAATAAACATTTTGATTACATAAAAAAAAAATTTTTTTTTGACTGTGATAGACAATGTATTTACTCTGACTACTGCGATCTATATTATGCCTAATCTCAACTTGCAAAATAGCCAGGTGTTTTAAATAATGCATTGTTCTGCAACAAATAGGGCGTTTTTTACCTGTCATAGGTAAAAAAGGGTGGTCAACCCCCCTGCGAAGATTACCCCTTTCCTGCCCCTTGCTAATCAATGCCAAAATTATTATCAGTCCAATCCTATGTCTGAGCTATGTCGGAACAAAGTGCGTCTAGTTCTAGTGGATCTGTTTCATTCGTTTACATAAAAGGGAGACATGGAACTATATTACTCCACGCCGGACATCAGTATCACACAAAAATTAAACATAACAGTGGCTTGACAGTGCACCCAACGTTCAATATGCAAGGGACTTATGCGAATAAAGGTAAGTTTCTTCTTATTGTAAATTTTGTGATTATAACTGTGATGCATAATAATTATCATTAGTGATGTTAAGACTGATTTTATTGTAATATAAGTTAATATATATTACTATTTCATGACAAAAGTTTTTATTTTACCTCACGTTACCCTTCAAATATTCGATGTAGTCAAAACTATATTTCTTATCCAATAATACTTGATCAAAATAGTTTAAAAGTTAAGTACCTACAGTAGTCAGCGGCACTAGCGCACATAACAACATCATAGAACGCTTGGTGCGCTTTCCGAGAACGCTGGTTCAATTTTCAGTATTTGTCTCGGTGGCAAAACAGTAAGTAGGAACACGAGCAATTTTCTCCCTGCGTTACTAGGAACGATCGGGAATATTTTTTCCCGATTGTTCCTAGTATGATCGTAGCTAGGAACAATCGGGATTTTTTTTCCCGATTGTTCCTAGTAGGAACGTAGAGGGTAGGGACAATCGGGAATAGGCGCATGGGTTGAATATAAATTATCGGTTACAGCATCTGTCGACAGCTGACATGTGTCACTCTGGGTAAATAATCAGAAGTTGTATGTAAAGCATGTAGGTTTAAATGTTGAGGTTTTTGTTATTATAGTAAAGCTACGCACTACAATAGCCTTAGAATTTAACAACGGCAAAACCTCTCGTCATCGAACTAAATGTTACTTTCGTCTTTGACTAGGATTGAATAAACTTCAATGTTTTCCTTGTCGGTATTGCTAATGGCGCTAGAGTCCGTAGAAAGTAGGTACCTAAGATTTTCGACTAATGCAATTCCTTGATTCGTGGCGCTGATGGTTAGCGCATACCCGTTACTGAGGGTAGGTCGTAGTTTCAAATCTACTACTATTCTATTTTAAGTTTAATCTTCTATTAAATTCCGTTTAAAAAGTTAAAACGGTAGATAATTGTGCCAAATGAATATACAGGTAGGTTAATTTCGGTATGCACAAATGCATACCGAAATTATTTTTTAGTTACTTACTTATTTATAATTTTTTCATTATTACCGAAACCGTATTGTAAATAAATAATAATAAAGTTACATTACAGTATCTAATAATTAAATGCAAAAGTTTGGACGGAAATTTTGCATAATGTAGTTCTAGAATACAATTCAAATAATATGCCTATACCGTTAGCAGGCAGATTGGGCAAAATGTACTGATAATAAAACATTATTTTTTAGAGTAAAAAAAAAGGTAAACACGCAATTGCAGTAAACATTGTTCGATTTGTTGCGGATCTATTATACGTTGTTCGTTAAACGGTTCTGCCCTCCTTTTCCGTGATTTGTTTACAATTTATCAGTAACCTTGCATTAACAAAACAATGAGATCATCGATGAATATTATGCATGTGCGTTTTATTGCTTTATTCCTCGACAACCTCTGTGGCGCGGTGGCCGGAGGTACGCTTGCGATACAGGAGGTTGCAGGTTTAATTCCAGCCTGATCTGCAGATATTTGTTCCGGGTGTTCTGGATGTTTTCTATACCTACTAAAAACAACCATCTAGGTGGTGTATCCAATTGTATATTAGTTATCTAGTACCCATAACACAAGCTCTGGTTAACTCGGGGCTAGATAATGCTGTGTAAATTAGCCAGCATTATTTATTTATTTTATGCATTACTGCCTGCGCTGTACATAGCTAGAGACTTATAGGTAACACCCTCGATTTACTAGTGTCTCGAATCAGTTAATATCTATTGCAAAGCGGCATACGTCATCGCGCATACCTACTTTCACTGCTAAACTTGCCTCCGTATTATGATTTAGGATTTTGAAAGAAAGAAAGAAAGAAAATAGTTTTATTTATCCTAAATCTACTAAACAAAACAGTATCTTAGGATACAAAAATAAAACCTAGGCTTTGCTGCTTATTTTGTGCGTAGCAAGGCTTAGGACGATTATAGCCTACACTCAGCACTGTGCTGGATAGACACTGATGTGTCTACCCAGCGCTGGTTTTTAGTGCATTTTGCCAAAATCACCTCGTCATCTCGGTAGAGTTGTTAAAAATACACATTAGTAAGCAACAAGCCTTCCACCTGTAGGTTCCTTTATTTGCCACTTACAATATCCACGGGCTGAGTTGCAGGTTGTTTCTCGCCTGCCGTCGTACGTGCGCAAATCTTTATGAATTCTCGGAAGTAGGCCGAGTGGCTGCGCAATAGTGTATTTTAAGGTTTCAAAAGGGCGCCTCAAACTCCACTTCTACAGCCTATAATGGTCCACTGCTGGACGCAGGCCTCCCTCTGATGTTCACCTTATTGGTTGTTTTCTCATGGGGGTGGGGGGAAAGTGTCAATAATCCCCACACTGGGCATGCGAGTTCGGGATTGCAGCAGAATGCTGCTGGCCCGCCCCGTGTATATTTTTTGTTTAGTGCTTTATTACTTTAACCCTTAGTCGCCTCTTACGACGCCCACGGGAAGGGTTGGGGTTGTGCAAATTCCAAAAGGGTGCGGTGAGCCCAATACTGTGCAGTTTTGCATTCGAGGCTTTATTCACAGAGTTCATAAAGGTTTGCGTGAACTCTACCTGGAGCAGCATCACATATTACATATTTATTGTGACACGCGAATATTATTAAAATATTGAAATGATTGCTGTAAATTGCTCCAACCTTAAAAATCGTTTTAAACAATAGAACCTTCGTCAGATCATGATGCAACAATTTGTTTTAGGAATTGAATCATAAATTTAATTGTTTTTTCCTTAAGGTACCAACCAAAATTGATTCATACGCCTTAAAAGTAATCAAGTAAATGTTAGTGGGCGAAAAAAAATTACAGACGTTATTTAACCTATCAGTTAAAGTTACTTATGGTGCAGGCCTTGCATTGGTCTTAGTACAGTTTGCAGTCTTTTTGTTGGCACCTCCTCGCTAAATTGGAAGGTCAAAATAATTAGAACTTGATTTAAATGTGTGACACATGTAGATTTCATTCTTTATGATATGTCTATGCAGTTAAATAAGCTCATTAAATAAGTGCATTAAATATCTTTACATGACCTTTAATAACGAAGAAAATAAAACAGAAATATATTAAAACTAGTATTACGATTGATACAGTTGACTTTAAAATATTTACAGAAACCTATACTTACACAAATTATTAATAATGTCCTTCTAGACAAAATTTCAGCCTCGGTGGCGCGGCGACCAGTATTTTATTTCATTTATTTATTCCTCCTTAGTTATAGTACGCGCAAATCTCTGAGTTTTCTGAAGTGAGCGCAGTGGCTGCGCAGTAGCGTATGTTAAGGTTCCAAAAGGGCGCGGTGAACCCAATACTACGTAGTTTCGCATTCGGGGCTATGTTTGCAGAATTCATACAGATTTGTGCGAACTCAAGATGTTGATACACTTTGTCGTTAAATTCTAATTTGCTTAATTTATCATGCTACCTATTTATGATTATTTATACGACACAGCCCCCTAGCACGGGGATTGTTGCCTAGGGTGGAATAGACAATAATGACATTGCATCGCCATACATTGCGTACGGCGGCTATGGCGCTGATTAGGGGAGGCCTATGTCCAACAGTGGACTACTATAGGCTGATGATGATGATGGTGATGACATTGCGTACATTATTGAAGTTGAAGGAATGCATTTCAAATAGTTTACGCATTCGATAACGAAGTGACGTAATTTTTCTCTATTCTACCGTAGACAACAATCCCCGTGGGGCAGGCTTTATTAACGGGGACTAGCAATGTGGCCAAAAAAAAAATTACTGCAAAAATTTGTGCGCAAACACAGGTGCACTCTCTATTCCCTTACTCTTATAAACTGACAGAAGTTTATAAGAGATATTATAGATATTCCTTAGGTTACATGTTAACAGCCGATGACTGTAGTCATTGTGTGCGTTCGTAGTTGGTATTGTACGAATCAAGGCGAGAATACTTGTAGTCGTCATTTCTCGTCGCTTGTCAGTCGTGGTTACGCAATTGTTTGCTATAATTATTCAGGGGTGCCCCTCAAAACCATCAACTAAAATATAAATTATACCAGTATTCAACTAATTTACTAATTATTCAGGGGTGCCCCTCAAAACCATCAACAAAAACATACACTATACCCGTATTCAACTAGTTTACTATCTATTTACTTATAGATCGCTGAGAATGATCCAATTTTTTTATCGAAATGGACTCTATTTGGATACTGAACCAGCCCGGCGAGTTAGTGCGACATTTTAATTTCAGTGTTTGGGTGTTGATGGCTTCCAGCACAGTGTTTTGTTAAGCTGTCGACAAGCCTCAGGCGACAGTAGTGTATAGAGTTTTATCTTGGTTAACTCCAAGTTCTTGAAATGCACCTTTATGTTTTTTGAAACAACGGACAAATTCAAAGGACATGCCTAATATTTGGCCTGCCTGTAAATAGGTTATTGGTTATGAAATGAAACGGAGAAAAATATTTTATTACATTGTTTATTTTATTACAAGTTTCTATAAGTTTAGCTTCTTAAAGGTAGACAAAGAAGATCTAAGAATATATCCCAAAATATTACAACCCAAGCGGGATTTGAACCCGCAATCTTTGATTCTGTTTGGAAATGCGTTACCAATTATGCCACCAAGTCAACCTGTGGGGCCTAGTACAGAGACAGTTGTCTAGGGTAGAATATACAAAAATTCCATCGCATTGTCATACATTGCGTAAATTATTTTACGCATCTGATGATGAAGTGACGTAATTTTTCTCAATTCTAAACAAGACAACACCCTGTGCTTAGGTAAGCACAAGTTCTCAAGATTTTCTACTGCTCAATAAGGTTATTGAGCAGATAAAAATCCTGGGACTTTTCTACGGCTCCTGTGATTTTTGAGATTTATAAATTCTTCGACGCATTCCGGGTAGATTGGTGGCCAACGAACGTAATTCGTAACGTAACAGCAGCGCAACAATATAGGGTAGGAAAATAAATATTAGAATTTCACCTTTAGTGTAAGTTAACACTATAATACCAAATAACCAAACAAGTACAAAAAACAAGTACACAAAGTACAAGTCAAGTTGATGAAAACAGTGCACTATGATTGAATGCGTCGCGTGTGATGACCAATCATCTAAACACTGTCGCATGCGATATGCCATGTCTCGCGATGAACAAGCCTTGACTCGATGTGTACTAACTAGCCGAACACGCAATTTTCTGTCCTACTAATTGTAAAGTCCTTTGCAAATACGTGTGATTTCGAGAAACGTTTTTATGGTTTTATGCAATGAGTTATCGGATGACAACCTAATAACGAGAAACACTATTTAAGATTCGCAATTTGTTATCACAACATTTAATAACAATATTTATCTATACTGTATAAAATTATAAATTCGAAAGTAACTCTGTCTGTCCGTATGTTACCTTTTCACGCCTAAACGACTGAATCTTAATGAAATTTGGCAGGAAGGTAAATGATATCCCGAAGATGGACATAGGTTACTTGAAAAGCGCATGCAAAACCGCGGGCAGCAGCTGGTCTATGCTATAGAATAAATAATTATTTATCGGTCTCCCCGTGATCATGATCGATGCAGACAAAAGGGTAATAATAACACAAGGTACGCGCTATATACCCGATAAATAAAATCATTAATCCAACAATTATCTTGGTCAAGCTATGAGCTTTTTGAGACCATTGAATTGGCAATAGACCAATGGACAAAAATTCAAAAAACAAATAGTACAGTGATTTATTCTAAGCGAGTAAATTTTTTGCCCCAAATATTAACAGAGGGCTAACTCTGGTAGAGACACTGCATGGGTTGATATAACAACATAGCAATGTACCAACACAAAAAAATCTACTTAATTTACATTGAATGCATGATTGCATACCTGTATGTAGATGACCTTGCCACTAGCATTCTTTCAGAATCATCAGCAATCTACATTTGGTGTCATATTATGTTTCTTTGTAGATTGCAGCATCTTTGGTAGATAAATGTGAAACGCCTTTGCCTTTGGTTTAAACCAGTGTTGTAGCCTTCGTGACCTAGACCGATTTGCGACATGATGGTCAACTTTTAATCTAAGTAACGATGACAAGATGATTTGAATGCGAAACTGCAGCACTGCAGTTGAAATATTGTGTTCTGTTTGACTCCATTTGCTTTTAAGAATATTATATATTCGCTGTTTTCCAAAGCATTTGCTCAGGAAGTTTTTTAAATATTTTTAGCATTTAGAATTAAGACTGTCTTTTTACTAACAGTGTAGGTACGTATATACTATTAAGGATTTGCACATTACCAAAACAGAAAAAGTTTTGGTTAACTATCACTGACGTGTCAAAGTTGTACTTACTTTAAACAACAAATCACTCCAAATTATTCGAAAACTACAATTGAGTTTGAATTAAACAATGGCTAATGGATCGCTGCCACATCTAATATAAAAGTAGTCCCTCTCAGTATCCTGTAGAGACACTGCGAGACGTCTAAATGTTTGTAAGGAAACGAAAACTTTTATAGTTTTCGTAAATTATGCGAAACTCAAATAAGGTCTCTAAATGATCCACCACTGAGTGCTGATACTATAAAATAATAATGTTAAACCTGCCTAACTACAACTAGACGTCATGTGACGCAAATATCAAAATGAAGTAAGAAACCCAAGAACAAAAAAACATATGACGAAAACACGTTGAATATTTAGAATTACATAACGGTGTCTGCATCTAGTGACATTGAATCTATTCATACGAAGATGATTTTTGTTAGTTTAAAATATTAGATCTGACTAAACGCGAGGTTTTTTATATTTATGGTTTTAGATAGGGCCAACAAACATTCTGTTCAACACATTTGGCGTTCGTGCAATACGGAACAGAAAGTTAATCGGAGTTACCAATCTAGTATATTACACTGTTTGAAAGATAACTAAATAGGAATCTTTGGACTTCTTTAAATATTATGATACCCAGAAGATTATTTTGATAAAAGCAATGAAATTAGGATGACTCAACTAGTCCCAACTTTAACGTATTTATTAATAATAATAATAATATCATTTATTTCAGACTATAGAACAGTTACAGATCTTATTTTAACTTAGTCTACGGTCCATAGTAATATATACCTTAAAACTAACATACATACAATATTCAAAAATAAAATTAAAGACGCGTTATTTGACTCTCTTTGATTTGTTTATTGTTCAGTCTCAGCGGTGTGACCCGCAGAGGCGCGCCGCCCCAGAAGGGGCTACGGGGAACGTGTGTGTCTTGGGCCATGTAAGTGTTAAACAAGTTGCACAGTCAAAACTATGCAACCTATAGAACCAGATAGACAATGTAACCAGCATAGGTGCTTAAGTGGTGCATGTTTCATTCATGAACTGCATTGTAGTGGTAGGCCCACGAGTCACTTGTTCTGATGAAGGGAACCGATAACAAACGATTTGACAAGGTCGTATTTGAACGAACGGCGAAAGTGAACCCAAACGTGTGTGCTTGAACAATGAAAGTAGACACCAATGAGAGTGAAACCATACTCGAATATACCGTGTAATTGGTGATGAGTCAACCAATTTGATTGAACGAAAATGAACGTGCTTCGGGGACCCTAGTACGACTGGTACGCATTATCTTTCGAATACTTCCATCGAAATCGATTCCTTCCTACACATGTGTGAGTTGACAAACATAATTACAACTTCAATGCTTTCACGCATAACACTAATACGAATAGGAAAATGAGACTCATTAGTCGTATTTTTTTGGCTTCGTTTGTGTCTACTAAGATTCTAAGCCTTTTTCGTATAAGACTTCAATGGTTCTCGATTACGTTTATCGAATGTGTTTTGTAAACTCAGACTAAGGCCTCTGAACTTTAAAAGTTTTGCTGGTTTGCACGTGATCTTTGAGTTACTCGCATGATTCTACAGCAGTTTTGTTATGTATACCTCAAAACAGATTGACCTGAAGATAAAGTTAACAATGAAGAGAGAAAAAACAGCGGCCCTGAGAAAATTGGCTTGTCTTTGCTAGTTTCACTGTTCTTATAAAGAGATTCTTAAATACCGTGAATAAAATTAATGTTGACAGCTGTAATCGTCTAAGTTATAAAATATGATAACGGAAACGAAAGTGCGTGCGTAAGAAGTGTAATAATACCTAAGCATGGGAATATTTATGCATGGCTCGATTTACGAACTAGATAATCTTCGTAAACGTGCGAATTCATTGTAAATCGATGAGTAGGTGCATATAATTTACATAATTTACGCTTTTTAACATAGCGTAAATTATTTAAATTATCTGCAGCTGCGACAGCTTTGTAAGTTATTAGAAATGTTGGCAAACGGTCGAGGGTCGGCTTCAAAAATATCGAGTGACAAAACAATCAATAAAAACCCAATTAGTAAATATTAAAACGGTTGCTTGCATAACTATGATCTTGCAATACTATAGATTAAATGATACTCAACTTTAACATTAATATCATAGTAAAAGTTGACGTAATGCCGCTTTAAGTGTCCTACCTACGTAGATATATGTAGTTGGTCAAGATCTATGTAGGTTATCGAAACTAGCGACAATAGTTGTTCAATAGTTTATGTAGGATTTAGTTTGGTAGATAAATAGTTTCCTGCCAGCAAGGAAACTCCCACGCGTTTAATCAAGTCTTATTTGCGTAATGACCTTAAGTAAAATTCAAGTGGTCTTTATACGTATGTGTGTTCAAGCAATTTTGTAAATGCTTAGAGCATAATCATATCCTTTGTAGAGCTAAGTAATGACTCAGTTTGATTTTGGGTACGAGTGAGAAGCTATTAATTTCTGTCATTCAATAGGAACCACTTGAGTAACCTTAACTCGTTATTTTACATAAGAACGGGCTGATATACAGGGTGGCTTTTTGAGATGGGAATGGATGGCCAAATCCAAAATCATGATACTTTTGCTAAATATTAATAGGGTACATGCATCGCATCTACACACACCGAATTGTAATGCATTTTGAACTATAAAAAAAACATAAGTATGGAGTTTTTGTTTTCATAAAAATCGAGGCCATGACTCCTTTAACGACTTTTCTCTATCTCACGGTTTCGGATTTGGTCATCCATTCCCACTATTTGGCAAAGACACTACCAGCCGCACTACCAGTAGTGTCGCTTAACGACATAGCCAACCTATTTTGGATTAAAGTGTGCACTGTGCAGCCAAAACTGCTTTTGCTATGTCAGTTACTTTCTAGAAATCATCAAAAATCATGCAATAAAAGTCAAAGCAAACTTATTTTGTCCTTTTCCTAGTTCCCTACTCCCATCTCAAAAAGTCACCCTGTAGACGATATCTCTCTTGATGCTGTATTTGGAGAGCTCAATGGTCGAGATTGTACTCTGAAAGTAGCCTTGAAAAACTCTATCGCTTGTAAATCGTGGTTTTGCAACTAGGTCAAAGCAATAGATACCCTGAGATACATGCTTACCTATGTAAATAGTGGGCGTATCCTTATGGTCAGCAAGAGTTTTAGGGAAATTAGTGGGCTGATGTACTTGGTTGTAAATGGCTGGAGCCAGAATATTGTAACTTTATTTCAACAGAATTTATAATTTAGTTCTATGCAATGATATGCCAATCACACGAATAATAAAAATACGAAAGTTTGGCTGTATCCAGGCATCATTGAATGTTCGTTAAGCGTTATGAGATAAAAAGCCTATGTTGGGAACTGTCCCAGAATGGAATCACACTTGAAAACAATAACATAGTAACAACTCATGCGAAGCCACGGGCTGATACTAGTGTTAGATAAATATCCTATGATAGCGATTTATATAACTTCTCCGTACCGTATATCTACACAGGATGTTCCCTATAAGCACTGAGCTCTAGCTGAAATTTAGGTTGTTGAACTGTATTAGTTATGGTTTTATTCTCTACTATGACGTCTGATTTATGAAGTGGAAAATATGTGGGTAAAACCCATTGTACAACCAGACTTATATCGACCAGAAACGGGTTTAAGTTGTAACAACGATCTGTTATAATAGTCGGCTAGTCCTATACGCCAGTAGCCGGTGCATTACGCAAGCACGCGCACAAGTAGTTCGGAACTTGCTCCACTTCCCTTTGTCTTTCGTGGTATCTGAGATACAGTCCACTGACCTATTTGTTTTAACGATTTTAAGATTTTTATAAATTTTGAGATAATTTTCTTTCAACTTTTTTGTTCAAATAAATTGTGAAGAAATGTACCATCAATCTGGAGCGCGTTGATGTCTTATGTATGCAAGACTTTATTCGACTTTATAGCAGCGCATCAGCATTGCTATACAGCGAGGCAATGCAGCTAGCGCCTTGGGCACGCTTCCGACTGGTATTGATATGGATCAGTTGAGCTACTTGTAGATTGTTTGCAACAGTCTGCAGTCAGCTCAATTGTTTCAATTGTAAATACTAGTTTTAATTTAATTCTATTATTTGTTTGTAATTTACTTTATTCATAGAGTCATGATGTTTTTCCGAAATAAAAACAATCAATTTTGTATTACCGAAGCGTTTTGATTCACATAAACATAGTTGCATGATGCACGTGCTAGTAATATTGTTGTTATGTGTTATCTATAGGTAACACTTTAGCTCATTGCTGTAAAAACTATAACAAAAAGGTTGAATATGCAGTAATGATAACGTGAATTTTGTGGTTTTAATTTGTTTAAATATATAAAATGAATATTTCACAGGCTCTTGCCCAAAAAGATGAACAAAGATAAAGTTGAATCTGGTTTCATAACTAGGTTTCGAAATGATTATTTATTTTTGTTATCGTTTTTAATTGCCGCCGCAAATGAACTAAATTTTTTGAGTATCTATCTAGAAACGCGATAGTATGCCTGCCAATTTTGTAAAGAAAGGGGTAACTTCGATCCAATAATTGATAGTAGATCTAACAGAAAGTAAAGGTTAGATTGAGTCCAGCCCTTTCAATCGTAAACCTGTGTTTATATAACACGTGCTCGTACGTAATCACAATGCAATCAAGTTTTATTACGATTCGGTTGTCCTGTGTGCGCTGCCCATCGGAGGACTTTCACTGTCGCGTGACAAGAACTTATAAATGTTATTTGAGGCTATAAGATATAGTTGAATCTGACAATTTGAATTTATTTTACATAGTTCACACAGCGGTGGCAGATCCAAAAATAATTACTATTATTTGAAGTCGATTTTATGACGTTACTGGTCTTCCAATTTGTTGAAATAATTTAAAAGCAATGTACGCAAAAGTTTACTGAAATGCTTGTAGTTCCTTTATCACAGATATACTATAGCCTATACTGTAGCGATTCTCAATGTACAATGTTTGTAAACAACTCACACAAAAGTTCAAAATTCTCTTTTTGGCGTGATTTTTGGAAAGTTAATTTAAGCGTTATACATTTTTGGATGCTCAAATTGACCAGTACTGCAAGTTCTGTTCCAAAATCGGCAACAAGAAAGTGTGTTTTGGTTAAGTATGGGGCAATGTGTACAAACATTGTATACTCAATTTGACCAGAGTTAGGTACACACCGAAACTATTGTGTAGTACGGTTCCGCGAGAAGAAATATGTTATGAATATATTTATTCGCAGTTTACAATACAGTCTGCGTTCTAATCTCACTAATATTATAAACGTGAAAGTTTAGATGGATGGATGGATAGATAGATGGATGGATGTTTGTTCCTTTATCACGCCAGAACGGCAAAACGGATCTGGATGAAATTTGGCACAGAGATAGACTATAGTCTGGAATAGGACATAGGCTACTTTGTATCTTGAAATTCCTACGGGAACGGGAACTACGCGGGTGAAACCGCGAGGCGCTGCTAGTTGAAAGATAAAACACAATATAAAAGGATCACATAGCATAAACAAACAGGATGTCTTTCACGAAAAATAAGTATTTATATTTTATCCTGTGTGTGTCAAGCGTTCCAATTAAAAGTGTGTTTCATAAGTTATTATTATAATTATTCAAATAAATTATTTTCTGCTATGGATGTCGAATTGTGTCATGAAACAAACAATACATTGTTCCTTGTAAGGTACTACCACGAACAATCAGTATCAGTATCCTGTTTCTCTAATACTATAGTTAAATTAAAATTATTTATTGTTCATTTTGTAGCTACCAATTTTGAAAATAAAATAACATCGTTTATTAATAAGTATTTTATTACATTGTTGTTAACCAATTCCTGTCGTTGTAAACAGATCTTCCGATCGGACTGTATAGTTCTTTGCAGATTTGTTGTTTTTTAGCATAGTAACATTTGTATGTTTTGCCCCCGGGTGGGTCGTACGCTAAATTATTCGCTCTTCGTCCCGATTCTACTTTCCCACTGTACCCGCACCAAGATTCTATACAATTACGTTTGAGTATAACAACATAAGGACCGGACTTTAATAGGACCTTTTCAGCAGGCTCTACGCTTTCTTTCAATCTGAGACCATCCTCAAAAGGTACATATGAATCAAGATCGCAATTTATAATTTTATCTTTACTCTCTTCGCAAATGTATTCGTCCTGAGCCAGTACGTTTGGTTCCTTCGGCCTCGCTATTGTACCAGTATCGACCAATTTGGCGTGTGAATCAGCGTTGTCCTTCTTATGGCATACACGCCCACCGTCTTTGTAAACTAAGCAATCGACAGTGTAAAACGTTTTCGTAGGTATGTTATTTGATAGAAATAGAAGCTTATCTACAGTTATAAAATGTTTATACCTTATCGGTTCACATTCGTAGTCATCAGCTTGCTTGTAGCATGCTTTCAATACTGTCGATGGAGCTGTAACTTGCGTTATCGATGATAGCGTTACAACATTGCACTCTAGCTGAGAACAGTTGTAATGTGTTGGGTTAACTCTAGGAATGTAAGGGTCGTGCGATGGTAGGTTTTTGTTGACGTCAACACCGCTGCGGCGATCTGACCTTCGAATTTGTTTGCATACTGGAGGAGCGTCCTGAAATTGTTGTTTGTTATGTTATTTTATTAGGTATATCTAGTATCAAGGTAGCTTGATAAAGAATAAATATTCAAGGTAAAATTAGTATCAATTCGTCATGACTTGTCAAGCTGTTTAGCCCAGGTTTTTTGCAAGGTTACTTTTCAACTAGGTACCGACTGATTTGTGTAGGCAGATCAGCTTTAAGTAACCACATATTCATTTATAAATTAAAGAATTACCTTATCAATTATACAAAGAACATCTTTGTTGTAAATCTGAAAATGTAAAAGTCTATACATTAAACTACGACCCAAGTTGGAAGATATTATGAAAGGCCAGTAATAATAAGTGAGGTGTAAAAATAACTGGTGTATTTAATGAATCTTACCGCACTAACTAGGCAGAGTAACCACTGGCTGATAACTAAAGTTAAAAAAGTGAAATTCATGTCTATCGCATTACATCACGCGCATCTGCGAAAAGGAAACAGGGAAGTTGAGGTAGTAAAATATTAACTGCTGCTTGCTTCAATGAACATAAATGGGCTAACAAATTGAAAAGAGTCGATAACGAGAATAAATTGAATTGTTTAAAATTATTTACATTGTTCGGTGATGCTGCTGTCAGAGAAAAAGATTTAGAAGATATTTTGTAAATTTTTATTGACCTTTGACAGAAAAAAAAAGACAAATGTTACTTCAGTCGACATGTCTTGTAAAGGTCGTCACACACGGTGAAGATGCTGTAACATTTTAACTTGAGATACTTTATGATAAAATATTATAGCATGTTAAGGTATCACATACTGTAAAGATACGATAATATATATTACGGTCTCATTCTCTTGAAAAACGGCGAAGGTGTCCACGTATTTTTTATTTAAACACTACATAGCAAGGCATCATAAAGTGAAGTCGCCCTATCGCTCAATATCTTAAGATACCTTAATATGAAAGTATATATAACATTACATTAACCATGTGTGATGGCTCATAATGATTGTATGGCGTGCGATATTTTATCTTAAGATGAAATATTATAGTATCTTCGTCGTCTATGATACGCTCAATAGTAAAAGATTTCAAAATTTGTATTTTTTCATAATATTTAGAAGCCTCGCATTATTCTTCCCTTTATTATGCAATTATCTTGCGCTTATCCCGGTTAGATCTAATCTTTATGTCGGATAATATTCCACGTGCAAATTTCATATTTAACTCTTCAGTAGTTGTTGAGATGTTTATTATTTCTTTCGTAGTAAATATTACTGGTTGTTACTGGTTGTTATGGATCCAAGTCCAAAAACGAACCCTACGTAATCAGTATCTTTCGTGGATGTTTAAGCCATTGGTGATGATGATGATATGGATCAGTTGAACTGTACATTGTTTCAAATATTCTGCAGTTAACTCAATTGTTGCAATTGTAAATACTAGTTATAACTTATTTCTATTATTTGGTTGTAATTTTCTTTGTCAAGGACGACTTACCATAAGGATTATTTCCTGCTTCAGCATTTTTCATCACCAGTTGTCAGTCACTGTAACAAAAAACCTTTATTACTTTATTGATCTCTTAATTTGGTAACCAGATTTGTTAAACCAGATTGAAGCTTACAAGCTTGTTAGGATTTTTTTGACATATTAACGCCGCAAAAACTTTTGCCTTTTAGTTTAATTTGATCGGCCTTATATGTAGAGATAAGCAAAGATCAAACAGTTCAGAACGTGCTCAAGTGCTCCAGTTGTTTGACAAGGTCAATATGTAGGCGGCACTGTAAGTAACGCTGATGACATTGACACGACAAACTGATTTGACGGTTAAGCACCATGCAATTAATAAAATTCACGGTTGTGTTTGGTCTAGTAAAAGGACGTTCTGATTGAGTGCGATTTAAGCAAATAGAGGACGCAATGAGTAAAGAATTGGAGTAATATGGCGTCGTACATCAGCATTGCCATACCGGGCAATATAAATATAAATTAGCCATGATCTCGGGGATGCTTCCGATTGCTGTTTAAGGATACTTTCAATTTGGATCCGTTGAGTTAACTCAAGATTGTCTGCAATAGTCTGCAAATAGCTCTATTGTTTCAATGTAAATATTTTTTTATATGTTTTAAAAGTTCCTAATTCTTTTTGTAAACACAATTTAAATTAATAATTTAAATGCACACATTAATTTAGGTATGTTGGTCTCGTTTATATATTTATCTCCAGCAGTAAACTAGAGCAGGTGATTATTATATTTAAAAAAAAATTAAAGCCTTAAATAAATATTGCTGGACAATACACAAAGCATCATCTAGCCCCAAGCTTAGCAGAGCTTGTGTTATGGGTACTAAATGACTGTTAAACTTAATGGAATACATTACTACTACTACTACTAACTTAATGGAATACATACATAGATACTTTTTATTATACATGTCATAGAACACCCGAAACAAATATTTGCTGATTGTTTAAACATTTGTCCCAAGGCGGGTTCGAATCAGCAACCTCCTGCGTCGCAGGCGGACCTTCGCCCGCCACGCCACATCGGTCATCCATCAGTTAAGATGAAGTATTAAGTATTCTCAAGACCCATTCGTGCATCTATAACTCATAACCAAATTTCTAAAGTACATTTTATGTTATAACACCTGGTAACCGATCACAATCTATTAAATAACCTGCATAATTCAACATTGTACAATCGTGACATCACATCCAAAACAAATACAAAATGCGCAATTAATTTTATTCAAACTTTTATGGTTATGTTTACTATAGAAAGTGTCAGTGCAATCATAATGTTGAACGATAGTGAAAAGAGGTTCGTCTGACGAATATCAATGTAAACGTGATATTATGTGGACTTTGTCACGGACTTTGTTATTGATGTGACATATGTCATTCATTTTCTTAGACATTTTAATCCGCTGTTAATTCATTTAACTCGACCTTTATTCGCTTCACCCTCGCACCAATTATCACAATGTGTTAATAAGGTACTTTACTATTTAATGAAAAAATAATTAAAGATATATTATTCAAATAACTTAGGCAAAAAGCAATCGGATAATGTTTGTTTAATTTCCAAGAATGACAAAATAAATTTTAAAATTCAATTCAAAGTTATGAGTATTATTAATGTATTTTTAAACACCATGATGTTATGTAGTTATGTCATACGGCTGTGTAGACAACAAAAGTATCAACTGTCATCAGCAACATCCGCGCATTTGTTCAGTTCGCACATCCACTTCACGTCATGACCACATAGCAATATGGCGTTCACTGCGTCCAGTATTTTCGTAGTTACGCGCGCAACTTGGCACTTATCGATTCGTTAGTAGAATTCGGCCCCAGAATCGTACGGTAATGGAAAAGGACGTCATAGTTTTTTACTTATAACACGGATCGGCACGGCTTGTCTCCGTTGAGACTGGCCGCCGCCGTGGCCGAAATTCGGCTAGCAGGACATCATCATCATAGTTGAGGTCTTCAGCATTACGCATTTACTCCTCTTGGAGTCGAGACCGTAGGGAACCAAGGCTCTCCAGGCTTAAAAAAATATATCTGAGCGTCTGGTCGAAGCGACGCGTGACCTGAGAGCTGGTGAGTATCTGGCGCAGCGTATCAGCATTGCTATACAGCGGGGCAATGCAGCCAGCGTCTTGGGCACGGTTCCGACTGGTATTGATATGGATCAGTTGAGCTACCTGTAGATTGTTTGCAACTGTTAGGTCAATCGTTTCAATAGTAAATAATATTTTTAATTTGTTTTTATTATTTGATTGTAATTTTCTTTGTTGATAATGTCTTCAGTCGGATACATGAACTTAAACGTACTGTGTGTGGCGATTCACTGTTCGTAACAGCCTGACTGACAGCTCGCTAAATAAGGGTTAGCTCACACCGAGACGAATATTTTGTATCTTGTTGCGAAGTAAATAAAGTTATTTATTTATTGTTTCAAACAAATGTACAGCTCTTAAATCTAGACAATCATTCAAACCATATTAATCTAACTTACGGCCAATTAAAAATTTACAAATTAAAAAATTTGATTTATTTAAAAATTTTTGGGATTTATTAATTTCTTAAAAATTTACATTTTATAAAAGAAACTTTGAAAATACTGAGAGTCAAATACAACTAAACCAAATGCAATTAACATAAATAAAATACAGTAATAACTGTATTTTCAAACCACATGCTCGACAATGCCGAATTATAGGTCATGTAAACCCTACCGAAAGCAAGACATTAAATCCCTTGGTATTAGCCGGGTTATAATGTTGTACTGAATTTCATTATAACCCGCTGGTTAATAATATGATTTCACTTTTCATAATTCTTATTACTATATGCATAAAGTTTAATTTTGCTAAACACAATTTGTCCTAGGCCATGGCCTACTTGATTTGACAAAATAAATGAAGTTTGCCTCCGTGTGAACCCCGGTCCGGAGGAGCGCGGTGTTCGAAATTCGAATTTCGAATCTAGGACCACGGCTTGTGCTTTCGAATTTGGAACGTCGCGCGCCTTCATTTGTTCACGCGTGACGAACAAATCGAGTTCTTGTAGGTGCCTATAGAAGATTTAATTTCAAAAATAATATTGAAAATGTCGAGTGATGAAAGTGTTTTGACTCCTGAGTTTATCAAATTAGATGCCATAGGCATTGTCAACAATCTGCTGCCAGAGAAGTCAAAGGAAAACATTATTTATTTACTGAGCCTGTTTTTTTGTCTCGCATAAGGTGTGAAAAGTAGAGTATACACCTCGGGGATAAGACTGTTTTAGTCTTGGGCGGTTGAACCCCTCACTGCACTCAGGACTCAGTCTTAATTCCCTCGCTTCGCTCAGGAATTAACTTATAACTCCCTCGCTACGCTCAGGAGTTAAATTATGAGTCCTTCGTTACGTTCGGGATTCAATTCGCTCCCGTGACATAAAACAGTGCTTTATCCCCTTAGTGTATAATCTACTATTGTGCTTCCAATAGATAACAATAGAAATAAAGTAAATTTAACCTAAAACAACAACGTAAATATTAAAATTACATATTTTAAGTTATACCTACTTAAATATCTTAAAACGTGTCCTTTAAAATCTCTTTAAATGTTACTTTACCAACATAAAATATGTCACTATTATTATAAACATTTTGTACCCTATTAACAGTAGAGTAATGTGCATAGTTCGTTGAAGACTTTGAGATGGCGAACATTTTCGTGTTACGAGTATGTCTTGTTCGTTATAATTTGAATCAAAGTGCGCGCAGCGTCGCGTTGCGTGTCGCCTCGATGTGAGCTGACCCTAAGGATACTTACGACGGTGTTGGTAGGATTACAATGCAGTTTCAGTTGCAACGTTAACCATATTACGTTGTTCTGCACATTGGTTTACGTAACACCAAAGGCTAGGAATAGTTAATAAGCCAGGTAAGTGGAAATCAAATTAGCACTGCGTAAAATGGGGAAACTATACCTTTAACAGCAGACATGTGGCTGACTCAGAGGTAGATGTTATGCGTGTTACAGTAAGTCCAAAATGACTTCAATATCAATGCTTCGCAGATCAATTATATACTCTCTTACAAGAGTTTGGACTTAAGGCACTACCCCGACTAAAACTAGCGGCCGCCACCTATTTTATCTTCCTTTTATAGTTTAGGCAGAGATTCGAGGTTGCCCTTGGTGGCCCGCTGGGGCTGGGGTACCGCTTTAAATACGTGAAATTCTTCACGAGTGGCGAGTTTCAAATGCTGGATAATTCTCAAACCATCATCATTATGTTCACACTTAAGTTATGGATACTAGATAACAATGCATACTAATATTATAAACTAGCAGCACCTCGCGGTTTCAACCGCGTACCTAGTTCCCGTTCTCGTGAGAATTCCAGAATAAAAAGTACCTATGTGCTATCAAATTTCAATTCATCCAAAGGTTGCCTGGAAGAAATCGCTTCTAAGAGATTGTACTTTTATGTTTAATATGTATATCTATGTTTTTTTTGCCTTATTTTGTGTAGTACAATAAAGAGTTTAGTATTTTACAGTATTGTATTGTATTTAACAAAATGCGGATAGTAATGCGATTCTCTTGGGGAAGCGATAACTGTGGTCTATATTAACCGCATAATAATAAATTTTATAACGTGCGCGTAATACCAGCTAATACCTACCTACTAAACTGGTTACTAGAGTTATCGAGATGCATGTAGAGCTGAATAGATTGCCGTGATATTCTGAGTAGTTTTTTTTTAATTATAATGTCTGCATCTGCCGCTGCCGAAGATGCCTGCTCAAAAAAAGGCTTAAGTATGCTTCCTTGGAGAAGCTTTACCATTTTGTACCTGTTACAGTGGAGACCTTGGGTAGTTGGAGTGTGAATGCGAAGTCTTTAGTGGGAGAATTAGGCCGTAAACTTAATGAAGTGACAGGAGACTCCCGCTCCGGGTGCAAAGGATTGCCATCGCTATTCGGCAAGGCAATGCTGCAAGTATTATAGGCACCTTTGCACCGGGAATGGTCAGGGGCGGGTTATTTAATGACAAATTTTTATACTGTGTATTGAATTTAAGTGCAGTATTGGATGTTTTACATAAATTGACTTTTAATAATAAATACACTTTATAATTATAATGTTCTATAGTAAAAAAGTGATGCCAACTGAAGTGATGGAAGACATGTTATCTCATCTTGATGCAGTTGATTTTAAAATATTTAAATATACTTACCGCGCTATGTCAATAATTATGAGTGTAAATATTAGGACTCGACCTCTGTCCGATAAAAAACAACCTTCTAGTTTTTTTTTATCGAATGCGTAAATGACATGCAAAGTTCAATTTCTTCGATAGATTTGTTTTATTGCAAAAGAAACAAGTTCAAATGTCGAATGATATCATAACCGCATAGCTCACAGTGACTAATCAAATGAGCCGTGACCAAAACAAAACGTTAGGTTTCGGCATGAAATCTCTTTGGTACAAACCTATCCTATAATTTAATAAAATGGCGTGTTTAAAAAAACTTTATATTCCTGAATACTCACAAAATTCAGCGGTGATAGACGGACGGTAGGGTTTTGTATGAAATCCTTTGCATACAAAACCCTATCAAAATCATCAGTATCGGTTGTCCTTCGATTTAGACGATCCGTCAACTTTGTTAGACCTCTTGTTTACGTTTACGTTGCCATGGAAACCAATGGACCAGTGAGTGAAAATTAAGATGTGATGATGTATCAGATCACTTTTACGACGCACATATAAGTTCCTCGAGAATCTTACTTTTATGGGACCACCTCTAAATCAACTTTTAGACAACAACGAAAGAATCGTCAAAATTTATTGAGAATTGGCGAAAATATCACAAAAATTCTTGTAGCAAGTCGTGATTTTTCAAAATTATTTTGTTTTTTAAGCTCACGGGATAAATACCAACTAATACAATATAAACATTTTTATGGGACCTATTCGGGATCATTCTCATTGCTATAGTGAAGAATTATCACAATCGGTCCTTCATTGGCGGAAAAATCGAAAACATAAATTAAAAAAAAAACATAAATATGATAATACCTCCTATTTGAAGTCAGTAAAAAAATAAATTGCGAGGTTTTGGATGCCACCCTTTTTGGCACAATCGTGTTTGAAATTAAAAGATTGGTCCCAATAGTAACAATCTATGATTGGTCCCACGTTTTCACTATTCATTCAGTCACTATTTATTCTAACGCCATGCCAGCGCGATTGGTTGTTGTGTCAAGGTCTATTTTGGTGATTTATGACCCTATCACGCATATGGTAGGCAATTTATTCGATTGCACTGCATGCCATTGATTGCTTTAGTGCCAGCCAAGGTTCTTCCTACGTAGATGAAGCTTTGTAACAGGAGTTGCAGGAAAAAAGCTGGTTGGTCTGGTCTTCAGAACAGGGAAATATTATCTAATCATAAAAGTTTAAAGGTCGTAAAATGTCTTTTTGATAGACACGTAGACGATGAGATCATCTCGCCGCCTAAGTAAATCTATCGCTGTGTTTGATTATTAATTACTAAACACACAGAAAACTTACATTGCTACTGAATACATAAAATATAGGATTATAAAATATCTTTCTTGGATTATTTTTTATTTTCCTCAAAAATGTCGTGATTTCAAAGGTTGCTTAGCATTTTAAAGAGAATTGATTTAAGAATACTGGCTGGAAACACCTGTGGATTGGACACACTGAGGAGATTGAAAAAAAGAAGAAGAAGAGGAAGGAGGTAATTCGGTCATGGAGGGAAAACAAAAGACAATTAGTGGTAAAAATATTATAATGGATTTAGAATGTTTACTGTGTGGATAACATAAAAAAAGAGGATTCCCAGATGTGTGGGGAAAGTTGTTTAGTATAATATAATCAAGGAAACTCACAACCGGCGTTTTCATCACAAAAGGATTATTATTTAAAATTTTTGGATATTATACATATACTTTTGCAAAAACATAATTTTTTTAATTGGTGATTCACTGACACTGTTTGAGCTGTAGATTTTACCCATCATCTCGTTCGTAAAGACACCGGGTCCATACTATTAAAATTGGTAGAGAAGTAATGATATGAATACTTGAGTAAGCACTTCCATCCATTCACTATTCGTTCATATGAGGGGCTGTATTTGAAACTAAACTTAAAAACGGCTCTATGCTGAATTATCTGTGGGCTCGGCTGACCCAGCCAGACTGATGCCATTGAAATCATCAGTCGTAGATGTAAAAAAGGCAAATGATGATGATGATGTTGTTTTTAACGAGAGCGGGAGATCGATCTGTAGTAATTTATTGGGTTTCGGACATCATTTTGTATGGAAGTTTATTTACATCAAATTTTGCTGTAGTTTCATTCATCAAAGGTAAAATCCCAATAAGTGTCAGTATCTGGCGATACCATTTTGTTATGGTGGTGTTTATTTTAGTGTAATAAGGGCGCTGTAAATACTGTAATCAACATAGCTATGCTTCGATAAAAGTAAAAAAAGGTAGCTATGTATAAAACATTGTCTAATATCAACATGAAGTAATAGTATCTATACTAATAATAATCTCACTATCTCACTAATATTATAAACGTGAAAGTTTAGATGGATGGATGGATGTTTGTTCCTTTATCACGCTAGAACGGCTGAACGGATCTGAATGAAATTTGGCACAGAGATAGATTATAGTCTGGAATAGGACATAGGCTACTTTTTATCCCGGAATTTCCACGGGAACGGGAACTACGCGGGTGAAACCGCGAGGCGCTGCTAGTAATATTATAAAGAGGAAAGATTTGTTTGTTTGTTTGAATAGGCTCCGAAACTACTGGACCGATTCGAAAAATTCTTTCACCATTAGAATCCTACATAATTCCTGATGAACATAGGCGATAGAATATACCCGTCAGAAGCCGAGGCGGACCGCTAGTTGAAGATAAAGCAAGATTTACCTTAGAATAATTTTTAAATCCAATCAATTTCTTTCAACTTTGCATGTAGAGGAAATATATGGCTTGATTTCAATTTAACCTTTGACAAAAGATTCTGCTTGCTACCTTGCAAAATGATCGGTTGCCAAAACGACCGCAACATGTGTGGCGAAACGTTTTTGAGGTTCCTACTCATAGAGTGAATCGCTTCTACGTAAACTAGCTGTGACTTTGACTAATTACAATTACTAAGGATCATATTCATAATTAATGGGTATAGTCACTATCCTTGTAATAGTTGTTGTTGGTACCTACATAGCTACCTACCTACACATTTAGGGTAAAGTCCGGAAAGTCGCCTCAGTCGCCTGCCAAACGTGCCATTCTGCCAAAAATCCTAACTCCTGAAAATCGTTATCGATCAAGCAGGTTTTAATATGTTAAGATATGCACTTATTTTTTTAGACTACAAGTGAGGTTAACGTAACTGTTGATTTTGTTGAGCGATTTTCAAAATAGGTTTTTTTTGACAGTAGGGCACGAATCCTTTTTGCGCCAGGAGGGATGTATCCGGAGTGAACCTACTTAAAAATTTTCAACATAGTCTCATCTTTTCAATGAAATCCCACTAATATTATAAATGTCAAAGTTTGGATGGATGGATAGATAGATGGATGGATGTTTGTTACTCAATCACGCCAGAACGGCAAAACGGATCTGGATGAAATTTGGCATAGAGATAGATAATAGTCTGGAATAGTACATAGGCTACTTTTTATCCCGGAACTCTCACGGGAACGGGAACTACGCGGGTGAAACCGCAAGGCGCTGCTAGTTAGGAAATAAATTATGAAAAATGATCCGCTTCTGGTAAAGTCTTGGTTGTTCTAAAGTTTTTTGTGTTTCCGGATGGTTAGGTCTGAATGTCAAAATGTACTGAACTACATAACGTACCTACGTACTTCAAAAATAACATTCCCGAAATGACTGATTTTCTATAGGTCTTCATTATTAAATGTCGGAAATCAAACTGTCAAATGTTATTGTGCGTAAACCTTCGCACTCTGGGTAATCTCTAAGAAATTAAATAAGTTCCCAAAAATGTTCTATTTCACAGGATTCGAAACTACTACTACTACTACTGTATTGAGTGTAGAGGCGCAGATTCGAATCTTGCCGAAATCAACAATTTTTGGGAACTTTTTTAATTGCTGGGTCTACAACTGCCATTCTTGCCTATGCCTGAAAATCGTGTTCTAGCCTGAAATGTTTTGGCGTGTTCAAGAGTTTAAATGACTAATTATACAGAATATTATAAATTGATGGGCATTATTCAAGTTAAATTAAATGCCAATATGGCGATTGTCAGGGGGAGGCCTGCGTCCAGCTGTGGACCATTATAGGCTGTTGAGGTGGAGGCGGAGGGCATTTTTTAAGCACAAATAACTATAACCAAATAAGGTCTACTATGAACAGTTGGTAATTAGGGTAAAGTCAGGGTAGACGCTCCAGTTTACTCAATTTCAAAACTGAACTTTTGGAAATTAAAATCAAGTAGAGGTTGAATGTGGTCTATAAGGCTATCTAACCAAACAATATTTAATTGCGATATTAAAACATACGAAAAAAAAATAAGCTGGAGAACTTAGTGCCTAGGCTCCGCTGCCGCATAGGGGTGCATATCTGGACTTTTATTTTATTCGCAGGGTCTGTAAATAACTCAAGTTATGGTCATCACAATATGACTGGTTAATAAGGGTATGTCCTGACGGATCACGCAAAAACCGATCATATCCTGACGGATCACGGCAAAAGGTGCTATCCGATATCGTGATCGGTCAGGATAAGAAACAAGATAACGAATTAGTGCTGTCCGATCACGCCATACAATTCATACCTTACTTTTAATTTTCGTTTTTGCTGTTAATAGATTTTCTTTATTATTTACTCATATAATACAAGTAGAATATTAGTCGTTTTAATATCATACAAGGCGCCAGTTAACTAACTTGCCTTCTCATTTGTTATTGTTAGTTTCAATTACATAAAGGTAATTTCAGGAGAACTTACATCAAAATATATTTAATCTCCAAGTTAATTGAAATTCACATAGACTTGTTTTGTTTAGAGTTTAGGAAAGTAGAACTACTTGACACTTTTGTGAGTCAACAATGCATTTTCACACCATGTTAGAGAGAATTATAACAAAAGGAAATGAGGTTTGTCCTCAATACTTCCATTTACAAATTGTTAGAAGACGAGACAAAACGTCACGTTCGCGATCGCATTTATTGTTTTTAAAATTTGAATAAGGAACGCGTGTTGCGCACGCGCCGGCTTTGCAATGACTGGTTGGTTGCGGTTTCCCGCCAAAAGCATGCATAGATCTTATTGGCGGTCGCAGAAATTCATTCATAATGCTAGAGTTACATAATTCTTCCTTTAGCGAGCTTATTAAATTGAAACTGAATTGCTGAGGCCAAGATGCGACCTCACTACAAAATCTGTATATTACGAATATTGTTCTAACAACAAGAAGTTTGACCATTGTTTCAAATGCAGCAGGCCTATGTCCAGCAGTGGACTGATATAGGCTGATGATGATGATGACTCTGTTAACCCGATTATAAATAGGGATGGCCATAATTAGGTTAATGGGTAGATTACCTACTGTTTCTTTTGTTAAACTGGTCATAATTATCTCAGCATCTAGCTAGATCATATAAACATTTGTCCCGCGGTGGGAATAGAATCCGCCACCCTCTGCATCGCAGGGGAACCTTCTCCTACCGCGCCACAGAGGATTTACTAAAGCCTTTTGTAAAGTAAAATAACCGCCTTTTTAAGTTCTTGACATGTCACCTAAAATTTCATTTAGCATGATTTCTTTTATGTGTTGACTATATTTTTCAGAGCTTCATCAATCATCATTTATTATGAAAGGTTAATGATCAAGCTTAAACCTGCTAGTCACTCTAAAATGATTATTGCCATCTGTTGCCGACCCTGGGCACTACGTTACTAAGTTAGACCGTACTCAATCCATAGTACACCAGCAGCATTAGAACCGCCACCTAAAGCCACCTGCTAAGACGTTCTCGAACGGTCGTCTGTTATCAAGTGTGCTACCACGACGCTAGATGGCGTGCAAGACTCATAGATCTATAGTCTATACCTAGATGGGCACAAATTTTACAAAAAGCCTTACAACTGACCGAATCTCAATTCGGTCAGTTGTTAGGCAGTTGCGGTTTAAGAGATACAGCCTCGACAAAAGTGGAGCAAAATTAGCCAAAAAAATTAAGTGTTTTGTATGGGAGTCCTCTATAATTTTTATACCTATTTTACCTTTATTCTTTGTTGTTGTAGCGGCAAAAAAAAACCTATTCTACCTTTTATGGGTCATTCATGAGACGCAGCCCGCAGACGGACAAACTGATAGACAGCGGAGGCTTAGTAACAGGGTCCCGCCGCCCGTGGGTACGGAACCATAAAAACATACTCATGTGATTTTAGAGCGTATAAAATAAAAAAAAAGCATTTAGGTAATAGGTAGGAGTATACCGAAGGGGATCTCTTTTTTCTTTGGGTGAAATCATAGATTTAAATCGTTAGATGCGCCCTCGGACCAAAAAACTGTGGCATTGTCTTTGAATGTGTGCGTTAACCAATGCCTACGCACGCACACTACTATAATGAGTAGTTCAAATTTAGTGTTTTTGTCATTAAATCTAATTGTTATTATTAACATTGTATGTGCAATTACATTGCACAAACTTCTGTGAAAAAATAAATGACCTATCTGCCCTGAAATCGAAAATATCTAAATGTGTGCGTAAATTATTTGCGTGCGTACGACGCACGCACACTACCTAATGAGTAGTTAAAAAAAGTTTTATTGCCAATAAACCTAATTATTATTATAACCATTTAATGTGCAATCAAATTGCACACACTTTCTATATAAAATAAAGGTTCTATTGTGCCCTGAAATCGAAAATATGCCAATGCGTAAAAAGTGTGCAGTCTTACACAGACTGCACTCTTTCGTACGGTCTGCAAATTCATCAGATTACAAAATAGTTACCTATACACCAGCCAAAGTCAATGTAGAATGTTTATAAAGAAATCAGGACGCAAATGAACTCACTAACTTGGCATCAATTTCAACTATTAAATTTTAATTTTTACAATTGTAAGCAAAATTTTTTAAAGAAATGAACACAAATCGACAAGTTATGTAAATACATAGGTACATATTCTGGGGACGGACATACATAGGCTACTTAAAAAGCGCGTGCAAAGCCGGGGGCAGCAGCTAGTTCCATATAAAAAGACGCGAAAACAGGATTTTAGGTTATGTATGGCTGGATTATTTACAAACATTCTATACCGAGTTTGGCCGGTGTATAGACTGCAAACGTAGAGACGCGGTAAGGTCGGTAAGTAATAATAAAACAATGATTTAAAAAGAATTTTTTTTTATTTTCCTTGAAACAGTATCAGTTTATTATACCTTTGCCTGTTTGTTATTTTAATATTTTCATTTTTATGTATTTCGGCGTAGTATTTAATGACTGACTTTATTAATAGAATTTTATGGTTCCAAGTTGCTGGTTACTCTAGAGAATGGTCGTTTAAATTATTAAAAACCTTCGATTCAATGAACAATTTTAATATTTTCGTTTGAAAAACTTTATACTCATTTTCATTACATTATTTATAGGGATTGCCTTTTAGTTTTTTGTGTAAGCCACCTGTAAAAGCTTAATCTTCGATCAGATCCATCCATAAATTACGTGAGTTCATTATGGCAATTTTTCGACCCCCCCCCCCCCCTCCCTTAATCTCACGTCAGATTTTCCAAATCGTAATTTAATGTAATGTTAATGAAAGAAAGATTTTTCGTTTCGTGTTGGCCTGAGATTCAAATTTGTCTGTGGTTTGTGGTGCCAACCGCATTACCGTTATTACCGTTGTTAGATTTTTACCTGACTACCTACGGACAACCAACGGAGGAGTTCGTTGGTAGTCAGGTAAAAATCTAACAATAAAATACTAAGATTGTTCGGTTCGTGTTGAAGCGAGATTCAAATTTATTTGTGGTAGTAATATTTTTGCGTTCTTAAGGAATAAATCTAACGAAAAAGTAATTCGCCGCAAATGGTTAATGATTTTCTTTTCCAAAATTGAATCACGCGCCAACACGAAACCTAGAACCTTTAGTAGGAACTGCCCCCCCAAACGCCTCTCGTAATTAACGGATGCCCCCTTATGGTCCATTGAGTCTGCTGACCCTACCGACCTAACGTTTCTCGGTTGTTTTGTGAGAACCTACCGACAAAATAGTGTCATCTCTTTTTCTCCCACATTAGTTCCGAACATTTCTATCTCTTTCGTCGCTCGCCATTTTAAAAATTGTTATTTTAGACAGTGGAAGGAAAAATATTTAGTTATTTAATTAAATATCAATACTTACGAATGAAATTTTACACCTTTGGCTTTATTTGTATTTTTAGAATTGTTGTTGCACTTGCGAAATGCACACGATGGCATTTTGAGACAGTTTTCAACAAAAATTGGCAAAGGTCACACGTTCGGCTTACTCTCTGTTTAGATGCACACTGATTTCAAGTGAGCGAGCTATCTCACTTCGCGTAGGCAACAAGGACGGCGGGGTAAACGCACCAAAGGGCACATCTAACGATTTAAATCTATGGGTGAAATAGGTTCTTCAGAAGTGCTTTTTGTAAATTAGGTAAAGCATAGATAATAATTCCTAATTATTATTATTTTCAAGATGTGATAAAGCTACGTTGCTTATATAATATTCATATTTTATTTCATTATTAGGTTTTTGTTCTAAACATTTATTGGTTGCAGCTTACAACCGAATTCAAAACTATACGCGTTGATATCTTGATTAATTGTACAATGAATATGAAAAAAATGAATATAAAGCTCGTTATAATGAAATAAATCATTTACTGATTTGACTTGTTGATGACTAGTTACGAATATTGGTCTTTGTTTTAACTTCCACAGTTAGCTAATTAAGTTGTAGGTTGGGTTTCGTTGGGTTTTAATTTTTATTGATAGTAAAATTACGTCATCAGTTTTATTACATTTTTATTTCGTTACAGTACATTATGTCTTATTATTTTTTATTATAATTCCTAGATGTAATAAATGGCAGTGTATGTCGTTCTCATACTCAAAGTTCACAGGTCAAGTTAATTTCAATATCTACATTATTTTATATGCTATTAACCTAACATTAATTTTGCTAATGAGTAGACACATTAAAATAAATGCTGGACAAAATATTCTTATCGGCCTTTCGGATCTACAGGGAAATATAACCATTTAAATTCATAACCTTTGAGACCGTATTTTTCTTCTTTTTCAGTTTCTGGCTTCGGTACATCATCAGATAGTAAGTCCAAGACTTCCTGGGTAATTTTTGGTCTAAAGCCTTTTTCATCAGCGACATAGTCAACTCGCGTTCGTACTCCATTTCTTCCAGTGACAAAGTAATATCCTTGTTTAGCTCCGTTTCTGTACCCTTCCTCAAAGTGTCCATGAAAACCTACCGTGTAGTTAAACGTGTATAGAAGCTGAGACATATCATTTGTAGTTAGTCCATCGGGCAGGCCTTCTTTTTCACCGGGACCTCTTTTGTAAATATCTGTATTTTTATCAACTATTTGCATTTGTGCCGAGATTAGTGTCGGTTTCTTCGGAAGTTCTTGGTTTGGATTGAGTGCTGCATTTGGCTGAGCACCCACCGAGTTAAATCTTGGTTGCGGCGCATCGTCAAGCTTTTTAGCTGTTCTTCCCACTGAATTACCACCTGGCTGGCCAGTGTTGCTTGCACCACCTGGTTGAACAGGATAGTTTGGTCCAGGTCCCTGCGGGTAATCTAGGGGGCGGTCTAATGGTGGATACAGTGGTAGATCTTCTTTCGGAGCCACTAGTTCTTGTTCAGGAGGTGTCTGAGGTGAGTTTCGGTTTCCTGCAGGACCATTTTGAGAATAGCTTGGATTGTGTGGAGAGTTGTAATTGTTTTGTTGATTTGCTGGGAAGTTTTGTTGGTTGGGGAATGAATTAGGTTTAGCTTCATCAGGATACTGGGGATTAGTCTGTACTGGATTCTGACCAAAGTTGGGATTTGAAGTAAACGGAGTATTTTGAATATTCGGTTGCACGATTGCTGGCACAGGCGCTGGAGTAGTGGTAGGGAGGCTGCATGACGAACATGATCGACCTGGTTTCTCTATCGTTACCTTCTTGAGTGGGAAACCAGGTTTCTGCGCAGGTGAAGGTTCTTGAGATAGAGTTTGCTGCGGAGCTGCCACTTCAAGGGAATGACCTTGTCTCGCGGATCCAGACGACTGCTTGTAAGTGGGATCTGCAAATAGACGGCACAGGTGAGTAGGTCAGAAAAAAATATGTTTGTATTGTTAAAAGATCTTAGCATAATAAGGTAAAGAAACGTACATGGCTTGACGCGTATATTCTTCATCGACAATATCTTGAATCTGCCTTCTGCGTCTGTGGCATACACCGTGACATGGTAAACGCCATCTGCAGTGATGAAGCCGAATTCACCCATGATCAAACCCTTTTCATCTGAAACAAAAGATATTATCATTAGTTGTATGAAAAGAGGACGTATGATGATGAAGTTTAAGGTTGTAACAAAAAATTATGAAATTATTTCAAATGGCCCTGATTGTCCAGTTTAAGCAACTTTATAAACCATCGCGGGTTGTTGACATAGGTAATAAATAGTTTATTTATTAAGTGTACCTAGTATTATTATTTCCCTACGTTTGCAATAAAGAATTTTGTATTGTATTTGCATCGCGTTACAGCGATTGTCGTCACGAGGCAACTACAGTCGCCGATAAATAATCAATAGTGATTTCAATCTCACCAACAACCAAGCAAGTAAGTTAACCTGAAAACTAAGTCTGAAGCCAAACTAACGCATTTTTTTGAATTGTGTGTGAATCGCGATAAATGAGTCGTTTCATTGAATAAATCTGTTTTCACCACATGATGATTGATGAGTTTTCAATTCTGTTGAAAGTAAGTCTTTTATGCGACTTACGCCCGAATACTCAAACGGAACTCATATCTAAGCACGTCTAAAGTCACGATTTTTTGACAGTTTTCATTGAAAATCTGTCAAAAATTCGTCACATTGAGGAACTCACATCTAAACACGTCTCAAGTCGCGATTTTTTGACAGTTTTCATTGAAAATCTGTCAAAAATTCGTCACAGTGAGGAACTCACATCTAAACACGTCTCAAGTCGCGATTTTTTGATAGTTTTCCATAAAAAAGTGTCAAAAATTCGTTATTTGAGTATTTAGCGGTTAAAATTCATAAAGTTACGCTTGTTTGACCTCAGCCTAACTCTACAATTTTAATCGCAGGTTGAATTGATCCTCTGATTGTCAATTCTTTTTTTCGTCTACCTCTAGTTTAGTCATTTTGCAGATATTTGACTAATAGTTCGTAAATTATTATTTGGTTGATGAGATCATCGGTTAAGATGCGATGTTCTAAAAATCAAGGTTTAGTGTGGTTTAGCATAATCAAATCAAACCATGTTAGTTATAAAAGTAGGTAGGCATTGTGTAGGTACAGTTCAGTACTCTATCTAGAGCCTACTCAATTTTATGTATACAGGGTGCTACGAAACATTTTGTGCTATGTAGTGAAAGGGGGTGATTCTGGACTTCGAGAGGATCAACTTATTTGTACTGCGAGTCTGAACAGTATTTTTCTAAAAAATATCACTTTTTTATTCTCATTCGTGTTCTTTTACGTGTATTCTTGTAAGAATACTATATCGATATCAATATATATAATATAATGTATATCAGAGGATTTTCTCGATTTTAACAGAATATTTATTATTTCATGACAATACACTGGTTTTGCTGAAAAAAACAAGCAAAACACATTTATGAAATGATAAATAATGCAAGAATTCATGTAAAATAACACGAACATGAAGTTTTTTTTTTGTATTAAAAAATATTCGGAATTCAAAATATAGTTAATCACCAGTTGATCCCCTCATGGTTCAGAATCACCCCCCTTCGGCTTAGTACACAGTTTGTAACGTGGCACCCTGTATACACATAAAAGACAAAGTATAATATACATAGGTATAAAGTATTTCAACACCACAACAGTTGTCAGACTAAAACAGGCGTCTTTGTATGCAAATAAACAAAATTAAATAAAATACATGAATGCACCATTATTAGGTTCATTGATTGTCATAAAATCACACAAAAAACATGTAAAATTATCGTTTACTTAATACAATATTAATAAAAGCTTATTATGTAAATTTTATTGAATACCTATATTTTTAAATTACCATTTTATCAGATAACTAAATAAAATACCGTTCATAAATATTAGAGAATAAAATATCCACATTTGAAAAGGCAAAAACCCAAAATGATAACCTACCTAAAACAAGCCTTTGCTAGTTTCATTACAATGAGCATAGAAGCTTATTCAAGATACTGATATTCTTGGAAGTATAACGGATAAAAAGATGAGATATAACAGTTACGCACTATAATATATAAGTAATACTACGTACTATAATTTATACACACAGTCAAGACGCAATAACGACTTAAGACGGCGATATATGAAAATTGGGCGAATTTGGGTTCAATTAAACCCTTTTTTCTCCGTAATCATTACCTAAAAAGGTTCGAAAAAAATATAAGAGGCAAAAATATTGTCAAAATGAAAAAAAGACCATTTTGTAAATAAGTATAAGTATATAATAAAAAAAAAAGAAATAATTGTGCAAAGTACCATCTGTTTTCTTAGTAAATACCGATTTTCTCCTTAACTATCAATCTTTTATCAAGATTTTTGTATTGTCATCACCGTATTAGATAATAGAATACCAAGGGAACCTTTGGCTTATTTTTGCTATTAAATGTCCTAGTTAATAGATAATCAGCAAAAACTTTATTTTTGCGCTTACGCCGCTCTACTCTGTCCCGCTCCAATAAATGCGAAATCCTATGCCTATCCTTTTCACAAATTGGTGTCGTCGCCGCCTTAAGTCAAAAATGTAATTTATTAGTAACTGAAAATCGGAAACCACTCACCTTTCTTCTCATGACGGTGCTGCTCTCCCTCAACATTAAATCCAAACTCGTAAGGTCGATTTCCGTCTGTATATTTATCAACTCCTTGCGTCGATATGAAAAAACTGGACATCAGCCCCAATGTAAACGCTATAGTCGTTAGGGTGACCATCTGAAATATTGAAATATTTATTTTTTATAAGAGATATTTGTTTGTTTTTCCTGAGACGCAAACGTTTGGAGGGTAAACAAGCTTGGGATGTGTTTTGCTCCAACATGAAAACAAACAACTAACAGGTTAAAGGTTTCTTGGTCGCTTCTTTACTATACTCTCATTTTTCGTTTCTCTACTTTTTTTTTGTCGACATACCGAAGTGACAGAAATTAAAAATACGACTTTATTTACGAATCAGTGTTTAATTTTAAGAATTTGACCTTTTCTAAGTTTTTTTAATTTAATTTGAACTTTTATTGTAATAATGGTAATAAAAAGTTTTGATAACATTTACTATTATTTGTCATGCTAGGAATAAGCTTTTTGGTCAGTTGTGAGAACAGAAAAACTCTTTAGATTTAGATATTTCGTAACTGTGGACATTTGATACATACGATTGCCTATTGTTTTTAACCCGCAGCTGAGATTGCGGGTTCAATTTTTGCCGCAGAACAAATGTTTGTACGATCTGCAGATATTTGTTCTGAGTGTTCTGGGTGTTTTCTACGATATAATAAAAATATTCTATCAATGTTATGGATTGAATTGATAAACTGATGATATGCACCCAATGCTAAGCAGAGCTTGTGTTAACTGATTATCTAGTACCCATATCACAAGCTCTGCTTAGCTTTGGGCTGATGCTGCTGTGTGAATATTCCGACATTTTTTTAAATAAAATCTTTGTTACCATTGCAAAAGGACGTTATTAACAATGACGATAAAATTATACAAACATAAAAAAGACGTTGTCATAAATCTTTCATTCACAAAATACCTACTAATGCCAAAGATGTCAGTATTAAATCAAATTTATTTATGTTAGGTACGTAAAAACAAAATAAATGGTTCTATTGGAACACAAAACAATATGAGTTATTCCGGACTCGTCACACTTGATTCGGCCTATTGTGGGACGAGTCTGGAAACTCAAATTTTATGCTGATACGTTCCGGATTCGTCCCATTTTGAGATCTAACAGAAAAGTAGCAATAGTACTGTCGTCCACACAAGATGTCTGGCACACTTCTCGTGCAAGTAATATTGACTACCATTGTTTCCAATAGGACAATATTTAATCATAGTGTCAAATGCTCTACTTGATGGATGCAAGGAGCTACCCATCAATGGTTACCTGACTGCTGCTTTTACTCGTTTAGTATTTTGACCACTACAAAAAATAGACCCGGATTATGAACCTGCTGGGAAATTATATGTAATTAATCTATTTAGTAAAAACAATTGTCTATTGTTTTTTCTTTAGAATACACCATAATTTGTATGCACATAATATTTCTTGTAAAGTATATGACTATGACTATGAGTGGGTCACTGAAAATTTTTGACAGCGCTTATGAATCTAGCACCTTTTTAACCGACTTCGAAAAAAGGAGGCGACTCAATTCGTCTATATGTTTAATTACTTAGGTAACATGGTGTTGGTTCAATAAGCACAGATTAACTATAATAAACGAATTTAGTGAAAGTCAACTTTTATAGCTGAAGTCTATAAGAGTTGACTTTCCCTACGGCTGAAGACAGGGCGCTATGGCGATGGCGCTCATTAGGTTAGGGGAGGCCTATGTCCAGCTGTGGACTAATATAGGCTGATGATGATGATAGTACCTTTCGAAATGAATGTTCCTATCAAAATACATTTTAAATAATAAATGACAGTGTGTAACTGGTCAGGTTTGCATCACAGATTTTGTAGGCGCAAATAAGTTTTTACTTTTAAATACTTTTCGAAGTTAATGGACCTCCAAGAAATAGATATGACTAAGTGAATCACTTTACTGAATTTGGTACTAATCGAATTAGAGACACCTATAAAAAGTGGGTTCGAAGCAACTTCACACACTATAACTAACACTGTAAAAACTACACTATAATTAACGGCAAGCATTTGGGTCCTCCAAGAAACCGTTCAAGATATGTGTTACAGGATATATACATTTTAAAGCCCCACAATCAATATTTTCGTCAGAAAACGGTTCAAAAACACCTAATTTTCGTGTGTTTGCCTTAGTGTACGCCTTAAAACAAAAAGTCAGTCCATCACAATCTCTGGCCGAGTTCGCATGGCGTGTGGTCGCGCCAAACTACTCACATCTTCGGCAGCTAGATGACGGCGCGGCGCGGCGGCGGCGCTTAGGTGACGTGACGGGCGTACGGTGGACAAGCGGCCATAGTAAATGCACGTAAATGTATGTAATGTACCGCTACTTCCTCGCCGTCATCTCGATAACGGAGACGTTTTTTCGTGGACGGAGAAAATCACCTTCTCGATCGTAGCGTTTTGTTGACGTCGGCGGTGGACAACCGGCGAAAATTTGCATATTTTGAAGTTGTCTTATTAAGTGACATTTAATTATCTGTTAGTAGTATCATGACAGATTAAGTCAACTAGATTAAGTGCTGACGACTAATTAATTTATTGAGCTTTTATCGATAGATTTTATAGGTTTTTTAATCTAAATTGGAGCATAAATTTTCGTAATCGCCATATTAGCATGTTTTAAAAGACACATCTAACTTATTGAATGGTTTTAACACTTCTGGTGACATTAGACATTGAAAATGATTTATTTAATTTACGAACCTTTAAATTGTTAACTTTTTTCGACTAGGTTTACCTACAACAATAAAGAAAATAATGTGATTTGTCATTTTGAAAAGAGTATCTTATTTTGTATGTATTGTCCATAGAAACAATTTGATTTATTTTGGAAATAATTTAACTGTCATCAAGTTATTGTATGCAAAAACTTGTTAAACCGGTTTTTATTATTATTTAGTCCTAACACGTGAACGTGCTAAAATTATCATAAATCAAAATATATACACGTAGTTTATGATAACCCGTAAAAGAAAAGCTGTTGACTTTATTATAGAGAATCTCAGAATGAGAATACCTAACTTACACTAATATTATAAATGCGAAGTTTGAAGGTTGGATGTACATTATATATGATACTTTTTCACACCAAAACTACTGAACATTTCGGGCTGGAAGTATAATACATGTAGGTCTGGACCCGGAGTAACACATACCTTTTTATAGCATAAATCAATTAACACGGTATGCGGTATAGTTACATATAACCGTTTCGATAAGAACCATGAACTAATTACTTGGTTCCTTCAGATAGTTTTTTCATAATTTGTGTAGTTTTCTTACTTTCGTATCCTTGTGAAATGGAATGTACTACTGTTATTTTATTGCTAAAATCCGTCTAGTTGCTCGTTGCTAGCGCCTTCTTTCCCCGTACTGCAATAAACTGCACGAACGTTCGCTTCGCTCTGTAACACGACACATTGCGCTCTTTATCAAGACACATTGCGCTCAGTACCACGACACATTGCGCTCTGTAACACGACACATTGCGCTCTGTAACACGACACATTGCGCTCTTTAACACGAGACATTGCTATCTGTAACACGACACATTGCGCTCTGTAACACGACACATTGCGCTCTGTGACACGACACATTGCGCTCTGTAACACAACATATTGCGCTCAGTAACACGTCACATTGCGCTCTGTAACGTCCCGGTCAGTACCTAACCACCTTTTAGACCTTCAAAAATACGTACTGACTTATAATTAATGCTATGAATGAAAATTGACTATTTCATTGACCTTTTCATAAACACATTTAATGTATGATTTTTTATAATTAAAATGTTTACTCATAACGGCATTGTAATTATATGTATTGTGTTGATCAGTCACTAACATGAAGTTAAATTTAAATGAACACCTGCGAATAAATAAAGGATGTTGGACATGTTTTTGATGGTAATAAATTAATAAATAAAATTAAATAATAAATATTGCTGGACAAATGATGTGATGTGAGAGAGATAACGCAGTATTGTAACTAGTTATAGCCAGCGAGTTCAAACGCTAGAAATCAAAAGTACCACTTTATTTCCGTGTCAGTGTTTTATTTTAGGAATTTGACCTGTTCTAAGTACATTTTTGCATTTATGGAAATAAAGAATTTTTTATTTTGATTTTTGATTTTGATTTTTCCGGATTAAAAGATTCCTATAAGCTATATACCGGGTCTATCTGTGTCTTTTTTGTTTAACTCTATGTGTGTTTTTCAGCCCGATCACGTTACTTGTTTTGGCATGACCTTCACAACTTCGCATGTTTTGAATTATTTCCGTTACAGCACCAGTTCTGAGCGCACCACATTAAGAGCACTCTCAATGAAGTAGTATCTAGTGATGGGGTTTTGATATAGGTAACTAGCTGAAACTTTTGCAATTAGATATAGTTAAAAGCGACGCTTGACCCGAGAGCTGGTGAGTATCAGGCGCAGCGCATCAGCATTGCTATACAGTGGGGCAATGCAGCTAGCGTCTTGGGCACACTTCCGACTGGTATTGATATGGATCAGTTGAGCTACTTGCAGATTGTTTGCAAAAAAGTTAAAAGTTAAAAATGCATAGTTTTAGAACTAGGTACAATACCTTAGCCAAATTCCTTGTAGAATTTTTGTAATCAAACCACGACACAAATCAATAAAACTTACTTGCTTGGCGTCGAGTTTCAGATACAATTGTAGTTATATAGATCTCAAACCGACAAGTAATACAAAATGCGTATAAACGTACACGGCAACAGAATGAGTTTTAGGTAAAGTATGGGCGGTTTGTTTACAAAAATTGTACATGGAGTTTGGCTAAGGTATATGTAGAACCACTTCCTTTAATCACAAGTTCTTGCTTTAAAATATTGCCTGTAAAATGTTTTTTTTATAGGGTTATAAGCGTTTTATAGGTGTTTTTCAGCCGGATCCGAAAAATTACAATATTGAAGGACCGCCAAAACTACAAAAAATTTGGCGTATGTCCTCAAAACCCATGAGTGATTTTTGCGAAAAAAAAAATGTCAGCCATATTGGATTTGGAAATGGACATCTTTTTCGTAATCTACGAGTTCGAGTTACTCGAAATCCATACCCATATAAGTGGATGGGTGCGAACACGAAGCGCGGCTCGCTTCGCTCGCCTTGCTGTGTTAAAGGTGTCGTATTGCGGTTCGCTCCGCTCACTGCAATCTGACCCACGCCAACAGGTTGCGAACACGAAGCGCGGCTCGCTTCGCTCGCCTTGCAGTGCGATAGGTGTCGTATTGCGGTTCGCTTCGCTCACCGAACACGAAGCGCGGCTCGCTTCGCTCGCCTTGCTTTGTTATGGTGCTCTGCTCGTGTTGTCACGCAGCAAGGCTCGCTTCGCTCGCCTTGCAGTGTTGCCACCCACCCCTGCCGTCATCAAATTCGGAATCCTCACCCCCAAGTTAGTCGAAACCGATACCCATATCAGATCAGATCAGAAAACGCCCCATACTCTATGATTGCGGTTAATTCTTCAATTTTTTTTACTGTCTGTGGAAAAAAATATTGCCAATAAGACAAACAGCGCCCTCTTGTGATGGGTAACTTAGGTCGTGATTATGTCGATTTCGTAGGAGCAGGAAGGTTACCTAATCTGTGGTAGTAGGTAAGTTATGCAAAATGATAAACAGCGCCCTCTTGTGGTGGTTTTTGGAAGCGTATTCTGTGGTATCTCTCGAGCGCGGGCGCGACTACTATTACCTAATCTATGCAATGCTGAAATATGCGGTGTTTCAATTTGAACCTTATTTCTTTGTAATAATGTCGTATCTTACAATAGCAAAACGTAAGTGTCGTTACCATTTACCATAGACTAAGGATTTTCTGGGGTCGCTACAAATTTTCGTGAGAATTTTTCGGTCTAGCTCCCTTTCGCAACGCGCGATAAGGAACTCGTTCCAAAAACATACGTACATACGAATATAGAACCTCCTCCTTATTTGAAGTCGGTTAAATATGACTTACGTGAAAAATATAAATCTGTTATCAATAGGCAGTATAAAGAAACACCATTTACTGACTACATCAGAATCTCAATATATTTCCTACTAAAATTATAAAGACGAAAGTTTGTCCCTTTGAGGTGTTTGACCGAGAAACCGCCAAACCTACTGAAGGGATCGGGATGAAATTTTGCTCTCATATATGTTCTTGACCTAAAATAACATAATAGGCTACTTTTAAATCCATAAAAACGCGAAGCCGCGGGCAGAAGCTAGTGTAGTATATGTCAGACGATTTAATATGTGCAGAATAAAAATTATTCGGGTAATAAACGACTGCAAACACGGATATTATCTAAACTAATTGATTGAATATCATTAGTCGATCGTTGTTTAGAATTGGCTATGGGTTTAGACTACGAACTGCCTTTGACATCTTCTACATTGGTGACTCTGACAGCTGGAACGTTATAATTAAAGTTGTATAATTGACGGTAGATATGCAAAATTCAAATTACTTGTAAAGACAAATGTCACCTCAGTCTGCCTGTGACCATGGAAGCTGAAAAGTCTCCGAAACGTCAGGTTATAAACAAAATATACGCGATCAATCCGGTTAAAACAGTGTTTTATCGTTTCTTTCGTCTTTGGATTTCGAAACAAAGTCATTTCGCGCGCGCACGTTACTAACGGAAAATTATCGTATGGTCTCGTTTGCTCGAAGCCTGAGCGTCGAACAATCGTTATCGACCATAGACTCGGTTCTGCAATCCAAAACATTTTATGTAAACAAAGACTCATCAGACTGAGTAAACTTAACAAAAACTGATAATAACAACATAAAACAACAAAGTAACAGCAAGGTTATCAATCACAAAAATAAAAACATAACCTCGTTACCCTCCGAAAAAGTTTTTGAGTTCAAAAACAGCCGAGACGAATGGAATGTTACTAGAAAAAATATATTGAAATTACATTTGGTTTTCATATTATTTCTAACTAACTTCTTCTAAGATCTGCGATTTGCTCCCATGATAGCAATGTCGTAAAATAGGTATTGTCCACTTAAATGTCTTTGCTTTTGTGATTTTAACTAAAAATATCATGGATTTTAGAACCGAGTATAGTTAATGCCTGTGACTTCGCGTCCCATTAGGCTGTGCGACACTCTGCCTTAAGGTACTTAGTAAAATTGCAAACCATTTTCTATGAACACAATCATGATAAAACAACTTCAAATAAGAGATATTGTGCTAAAAATCCTCATTTTCCCAAATGCCCCCAAAATATAAATAAATCAAAGTTGGTTTTATCATCAGCTCATAGAAAATGGTTTACAATTTGCCGCAAAATATTTTCCCGCTAGTTATTGCATGTGGAAAAAATTGAATCTCTTGCCGCCGTCGACTCACCTTAAATTAGGTTTTCGTTCAAACTCGGTACGGTAGGTTGGTAGGTACCCTCCATTATTTGGTTTGCTGATTAACATAGGTAAGTAGCCTTACATAGCATCGTAATATTTACAATAATACACTTTTAGACATACATTGTTAAGTTTTGTAACTAGTTCCATTTCCCTATTTCGTTTTAGAAATACTCGTAATCTTGAGATTCGACACGCGTAGGTCGTGAGATTTTTTTAAATTCTTTGATACCTTTAAACCGTTCTGTGTTAAATTTATACCCTCCATGCTGGAGTGAATACCCTCATGAGGAGATAGTGCTGAGACATGACTGCAGCATTAAGGTGGGTCTGTTTGTATCTACGTCGATTTCTCCGACAATTAAGGACCCATTTTCTTTCTAAAGCGAAAGAAAGAATTTCCTTTCTTTCAATCAATATTGCTCTGGGATCCAGAGCAATATTCTCTCAGATGGCTTCTGTGTATTTTGCCACTTTCTTTCCTTAGGCGTATTGTCGAGCACTCTATCAAATAAAATAAACAAACTAGAACTACTATTAACAATTGAAACAATTGAGCTAACTGCAGACTGTTAAAAAAAAATCTACAGGTAGCTCAACTGATCCACATAAACACAAGTCGGAGGCGTTCCAAAAACGCTGGCTGCATTGCCCCGCTGTATGGCAATACTGATGCGTTTTTTTTTTCAATACAATCCATTAAACAATTTGCATGTACTTGACTATATTGATTCATGAGTAGGTATTTTGGCCTTTGCCGTCACATCACAGGCCCACTTCGATTATTTATTTATTTATCTTAAACTCAATAATAATTTCGCACAACCTTATAAGATGCAATGTCCTTAACGCTGATCTCTAACCCGTGTCTCTGAATTTTAATCGCATGTATTTTTGGTGCCAATATCCGTCGTTGTTATTCCTATTGTGTAGGTTTTTGTTTGAACTTTACATTTGAATAGATTATCGATGGTAACTTGAACCACTGTGCGAAAATCTATGGTAGGTAGCTATGTGAGCCAAATTTTATGTATCAGACTCCAAGAGGAGCTGCGGGCTGACTTCGTTTATTTTAAGGCTCACGTTTACATTGTCAAAATTACTTACTTCAGAGTTATATTTAAGGCGCTTACTCAAACCAAACTAGCGCCGCCACATACTTTATCGTATTATTCAGTTTTACAAAGGAAATTTCAAAAATCCATCGACAGTTTGTGATGCCTATTATAAGCTTTTGTTTACATAATGCTTCTGTAATAGTCTTCTTCTACTTAGTTTAGGCAGTAAATCGAAAATAGATTAAAATGACAGAGACAGAGAAATTAAAAAAAGCTTATAATAGGTATCACAAACTACAGCTAGGTATTATAATTACAATAGACTTTTTTAGTAGTGAACAGATTGGTTGTAGATTTTTTTCAGGACAGATAAAACACAGCCTCAACTAACCTTTAGGTTCCGAGAAGGTCCTAGACTACTTTGTTAAACATATAAGTATTTTTTGTTGAAAGACGAACATAGATAATAATTCGATTCGGTTCGATTCCCGCCTCGGGATAAATGATTGTACGATCTGCAGATATTTGTTCAGGGTGTTCTCCTTTCTATGTATAATAAAAAATATCTATCAATGTATTCTATCTTATTATGTATGTATATCTAGTACCGATAACACAAGCTCTGCTTACCTTGGGGCTAGATAATGCTGTATGAATTATCCAGCATTATTTATTTATAAAGTTAATTATTATTTTATTTGATTGTTAAAAATAGACTTACCTTGGTTTCAGTGAACTGTTCCAATAATTTTGTTCCGGACGACCAGCAACCTGTGGAGCAAGAGCTCTCACGAGACTGCGTGGATTCGGATTCACGTAGTTTATTAAATCGTCCTCGTAGAGCAGTACAAGTAGATGCGACAGTAGGGAGCTTAGAGAGAAAATATACTGAACAGCGTTTTGATTAACTTCGCCGGTAGCGAAGATATCTGTGCTTGTAAATGACTAGTCGTAGAACAGAATAACGTTTATTTCTTTAGGTTTTACAATTCAAGCACATAAACAAGTAAAATTTGTAACTCAATACATAATATGAAATAAAGTGTGCCTCTTCATTTCTTTTTTGTCCCTAGTAGAAGAAAAAAGAAGTGAAGAAATGAAAACACGTGAAGCAGTAGCATGAACTTCTTTTTGTCTTTATTTTATCTGAGTCTTTATTCATTAATAATAACATGACGGAATAAAAACAAAAGACGAGAGAAGTAGGTATTCAATTGAAATTTTCTTTTGTTTTTATTTCGTCGTGTTGTCGTTCCAAAATTAAATATCTCTGCTTAATGTAGAATTTTGTCAATTTCAACCAAAGGGGTGGATCTTGGATCCGCCATTTTAGAAATAAAAATAGGTATAGTGAAAAATTCTTAGATGTGAGAAGGGCGCTAAATGGTGAATACAAGTACTGAAACATTATGCACTTTTCTTATCGAATATATTATTTTGATTTATACAAAATTTGTATTATGCATGTACCTACTACATTTCATCAGCCCATGAGCACCCACTGTTGGGTACAGGCCCCCTCTCAATTACACACCTTCATCAAATCTTTCTCTATCTATCTACCCTTATTATTATGGTTTATGGTGGAAGTACTCTTGTATCCGCTTTTGGACACCATTTGGTCCATTATTATCTACTACCAGTATTTGTAGTTAAAAAAAAGGGATGATGCTCAGACAACATATTATTTCATCTGAGCATCGGGCCCTGTTCTGTTTGATAATTTATTGAAAAAAGAAACAATATAGGAAATATTGTTTCTTTTTTATTACCTTACTAAATTACCGCTCTATGAAAGGGTTACACATTTTTATATGCATTTGTTCCTTGAAGCTTCTCGTGACAAAGGTACTGACAACTTGCTGAGTTATTGACTTCCTGCCTCGGTAGCAAAGGGTCACGAGGAATATTTAATTTAGTGCAATTATCATAATCTGATGAGGTACTTAGGTTTGTACGTATCATCGTTATTTGTTTCATTGATATTCATAATATAAACATGTACTTTTTACTTTGAAAATAAAAAGAGATAGGAAATCGTAAAAAAACAACAAGCCAAATAGTGTAAAAAAAAGTTGAAACCAGCATTTATACAATACATACCTATTACCCCCTGATAGGTTCCAAAAATAGTATAATATATTAAGTTTTTATTAAAAAAAAAACAATATTCAATAACTTAGTGTTTTAAGAACAGCTTGTTTTGTTACCTTCATTTTATTTCTTATTTTAAATTACATATTTCTTTATCAATGGAAGGTGGAAAGGGAGGCCTTTGCCCTACAGTGGGAAAGTACAGGCTCTTAATAATAATAGTAATCTTTACCAATATTAATTATTCAGGCTTCAACATAAATGGGTCTTCCTATTAACGCAGTTTCTGTACATCCACGAAACTATGCAATAGCTATGAATACCCTTACTTTTTTTTAAACGTTTGACTCTCGAGAAATCGATTATGTGCACCTTAAAACATAACATACTATTTAAAACATCATCACATGATAATTTTCACAATCGTTATGGTTTCTATGGCAACGGAGTAAGCAAGAGGCCTTTTCATTCGTCGATCCATGTGTCATCATCAATCATAAAATAACATCACATCAAACTAAATTAGACTTGTTTAACCACTATGTCGCTATTTAAAAAATTTGATCAGCTAAAGTGTTCCTTCTAAGCCCATTTTCACTTAATAGGAATTTGAAGTTGGTTTATAGTGTTTTAAAAATCCCAACATTAATTCAAATTATATTTATCAGCTACTGTTAAGTAAACAAAGAAATCGGTTACATACATACAAACATAGGGTGCAACCTCATAACCCTCCCCTGTTGGTAGTCGGGTAAAAAGTTGAGTAAAAAGTAGCCTATGTCCGTCCCTGGGATAGAGTCTAGCTCCCTGCCTAATTTCATTAAGATCCGTTCAGCCATTTATGCACGAAAAGGCACAGACAGAATTAAAGATTGAATTAAATGAATAAATTGATACGGATTCTAGACGTTTTTCTTTATATAGAAAAATAAAACCGGCCAAGTGCGAGTCAGACACGCGCACGAAGCGTTCAGTACCATTTATCCTATCTATAAAAACAGCAAAAAAATCATGTCTGTTGTATGGGAGCCCCCCCTAAACATTTGTTTTATTTTATTTTTATTTTTTGTTTTAAATATTCTGTGAATATTTCGAGCGTCTACCTGTTGCCGTTATGAATATCGAGCAAAAACGAGCATAAAAATCACGTTTGTTGTATGAGAGCCCGCATAAATATTTATTTTATTCTGTTTTTTAGTATTTGTTGTTATATTGGCAACAGAAATACATCATGTGTGAAAATTTCAATTGTTCAACTATCACGGTTCATGAAATACAGCCTGGTGACAGACGGACAGACGGACAGCGGAGTCTTAGTAATAGGGTCCCGTTTTACCCTCTGGGTACGGAACCCTAAAATGTAGTTACTCTAACTATGCGATCTGCTCAATAAGCACTACAAAAACGATTACCTCATTAAAAATGAAGTTCATCTACTCTAGTTGCTACTGATTCTATGAAAATGTTTACATAGGCTCTTGACTGACGCATTTAGGTACTTCATACTTACGGTTTTTTTCTCTAAAGCAAACCGATCTTGAAACTCGAATAGACTCTAAATTATTGACAAAGGTCAAATCTAAGCCTTCTATGTTTATTTTACAATTACCACCGTTATCAAGGCTATCTCAAAGAAATACTTTTTATGAATACGTAGTAAGTAAGAGGAAGGAAGCCTATCATTGATTACTTGGATCATTAATTACTTAGTTACATAGCTGATGTTGTTATTAATTTGTGAGTTTTGATGTTTTTTTGTTTTCGTAGTGTTGTATTGGACATTGGTCGACGCCATGTCCTCATTCACTGATACAATCTTGAAGTTCTCTCGTTTGTGTGTTTTTATATGTTTTAATAACATTAATTTGCTTACATTAATCTTACGGATGTTTGTTGAAAATCTATAGATATTTACTTTCAAAGGTGAATGTAGGTAACTTGTTTTTATTGAGACTAATACTCGAAGAGACGCGTTCACCACGTCTTGGATCATTTTCGAGCATACCATTCATGGAAAGCAAATTTTCAAGTGTGGAAGAGGTTCAAGCAATTTTTTCAAAAATATTCGCCGATCATTTTTGGTCAAATAGCTCCTGGTTTGGGGATTGCAATTACTCTGGGGACACCCTGTATACAAATAAACAATCAATCATATCCACCAGCCTACATTGTTCATGATCATGATGAATGCCCACCGTCTCATACAAAATATATAAACTCGCTCTGTCTGCACCGTAGATAGGTAGATTATAGATTAATTTAATTGAAACAAATTGAAACAAACCAGGCCAGATTAATTTAATTGAATAAACTTAACCAGGCCTGAAGGTGGGACTCCAAGCCCGCTGTATGTCACTTCGCCAAATTTTCAATACAAAATAATCGCGGGTCGCTCCGCTTGTAGACGACATTTTTGCCTTCTAGCTGTGGTCTAGGGCTCAATGCTTCTTTGAGGTCAGTATGCATATCACTGTAAAAATCTACCGAAACCACAAATATTTCGCGGCTCGCTCCACTCGCCGATAATATCTGGTCATTCTGGCTGCGTCGAGCTCACTTTGCCAACCACCGAAAAAAAAATTAATGAATAACATGTGAGTTTTTCGTTCTCAAACGCTAGAGTGCCCGTGGTGCCCAAGATGACCCATCTACGATGGCAAAAAAATACACCAAAACTATCAAAACTTTCAGTTTTGCGGCGCTCTGCACGACAATACCGCTTAGGGGGTGGGCATTTCGCAGTGTTGCAGTCTTTTTTAAATGTTTTTCGGTAGTTGGTTTCATACAAAAGAAATGCAGAATTATTTTACTAGATTCTCTAGACCCATAAAGATCGTATAGTCTATTCCTACTTATAAAAATGCCGGAGTGGCCCAATCAGTAAACCCGACCCTGTCTCCAACTGCTTGAATACTTCACTGTATTCTTTATTTATAACATGTGACGTATAAGGGTTGATGATATCATCATCATCAACCCTTTTACGTCACATTGTGATGACTTTAATCATCTTACTTAACTACCTACCGTAAGAATCTTTTAAAATGATCATCAAACAATACAAATAATTGCATTAGACGATGACCTTTCATACTGTTTAGTATTGTAAAGGAACTCCACGCGGTCACGATTGATGACACTGTGTGCTCAATATTTATGGGAACAAGATTGATCAGCTTTTGATATTCACGTTTATTTATAACTAGCTTCTGCCCGTGGCTTCACACACTTTTTTGTCATAATAATAGTCTATACGTTATTCGAAGTTGGGAACTTTAAGCATGTAACATTTTAGCCCAATCCTATCAGTAATATTGGCGTGAAGCAGAAGGTAACAAAAATATATCTATCCATCTATCCATTCAATACATCCATGCAAACTTTCGCATTGATAATATTACCTACTGTGATATGAAGTGTGATACATTACTTAGGTTAATTAGGCGTAGGTAAAGGAATATCCCATGTAAACACAAGTTACCACAAACTGAAAACTTATTTTGCGCCTGGCAACTCTATCATAGCAAACTTTTCTCGTTGCTGTTTTTTTACATAGAAGGATTATATGTGACGTTTCTAGAATGATATCATTGTCATAGTGAAGCGATTGGTAAGCAGAATTGGGCCCCTGTTTGACTGACATAATAAATGGCTCACTGTTTAATAAAAGTGGTCAAAATGGAGCATCCTGTACTTATTAAAATTAACCCATAAAAACAAAGCAAATATTAGAATAAGGTAACGATTAATTTAATAAAAAATTTATAGCTCATAATTTTTACGAATTGTTAAATACGTAGCAGCAATAATAAAATAAAATATTTTAATAGCAATAGTCTCGTCTGGTCACATTATTATGAAACAAAATAGGTACTTTAAAAGCTTGTCTTCTTTTCTATTGACTTGGCACAAAATACTATTTTGACATTTTAAATGAAAAAAAAGAAAATGCTTGAAAAGTTACAAGTTGTGAGGGGGACGCCAACATCTCGTCTCCCAAGTCAACCCAACCTGCACGTGGTGCACCCTGCTGTATAACGATCTTGGCTCTGGTGAGAATATTACACAATCTTCATAATTTGATCACTCATAATATATTTTACAATTATTTTCCATTACTTGACACTGGCAGAAAAGAGTCTAACCAGACTCATATTGCAAGAAAGTTCGATGACTGTAGGGAATGCCGCGTCTGCCTGCCGTGCTCCCAGGTGAGCGGTCCCCTTTAAGCATCTATTGGCGCTACCGGCAGGCATTGCCGGTAGTCATCGAATTTCCTACAGCATTTTCTGAAATGCCGCGGATTTGCTGTCGGTAGACCTGCGCTATGCTGCATACTATTTCATATATAGATTTAGAAAATTCGATGACTGCAGGGAATGCCGCTTCTGCCGCTCGGCCAGGTGCGCGTTCAGCTTTAAGGTGACCGCACAGGCCTTCACCATCATCGGCTAGGGAACGTTTTTTCATCTGTCAAAATCACGGATTTGGCGGCATCTGTAATGTTTTGTTCTTGAGTGTTTTTTTTTATAATAATTATAAATCACTAATCTCGTTCATTCATAGGCTTCAGATTTGGCTGGGAATGGCAATCATTTGTATGATAGGTGGGACGCGCGAAGGCCGTGAATGGCTTTTAAACTTAAGGATTAGAGTAATCGGAACATTCAGAACCTTACGTAAGCTCATCAAGTTTAATTGTGTTTAAATCAGTTGGTCAGGTAAGTACAAAATCTATAGAATTAGTTAGATTAGATGGTTGGATCGTAATCTTACGCATAAACGTGTCGTTATTATTTGAATAACTAGACGGTTAACGAACGTCGACAAAATCATTAAATATTTTACCACTAAGAGATTTATACGCATTTAGTTATGCTATGTGGAATCTGCTCTTTCGTAACGGGGAAAGTTTTGAGTCGACAGAATGTGTATGATCGGAAAGATTTGTTTGTTTGATTGAATTGAATAGGCTCCGAATGTACTAAACCGACTTGAAAAATGATTACACCATTAGAATCCTACATTATCCGTGAGGCGATAGAATCTTCCTGTGCGAAGGGGCGGACCGCTAGTTATATCTATACTCTGTCTGATCAAGAGCCTTAATTTATTTTTGTAAACAAAGACATGTTTGATAGAAAACTTGCTATTGTTAATCAAATCTGTTATGAATAGTATAAAAAAGAAGATATAAGGTAAAACGAAAACTTCAACCAAATTGCACATACACCGAAAAAAGAGCACAATCGAACTCGGTCGGGAGACTAATAACTTTCATTCGTTTCTCAAAGACAAAAAAGGACGAAAGCTGACAAAATTCAATATTGTTTCGAATTATTTGCTTCAATTATGACAGTATCGTAAAATATTTTCGGTGCAGTAATTAACTTATTATTATTATTCATTTATTTCAGATTAAATATCCATATTACATTTTCAAAATTAACCTAGAACTTAAAATACATAACATATTAGTTTAACAAAAATTCCTTGGATTCTTTTATTTTTATTTTTTTTGCTGTACAAATCCCAATATCACAAATCTTGGCTTAACCCGGGATTTGAACCCTTGACCGGCGGTTGTTATACGGAACCCCCGTTGCGCGAGTCCGACTCGCACTTGACGTTTTATTATTTTTATAACAAATGGTCAAGCAGGAGGTCGCGGTTTCGATTCCCGCCTCGGGACAAATATTTGTACGATATGCAAGATATTTACGGGTGTTCTGGGTGTTTTCTATTGATTATAAAAAAGGTAAATCTATGTATTGTACCTACATGTATAACAGTTATCTAGTACCCATAACACAAGCTCTACTACCTTTAGTGATAAATAATACTGTTTGCATTGTCCAGCAATATTTATTATTATTTTAGATTCCTTAGATTAAAAGACCGTCGCCGTCGCAAAGTTGTCGTAAGTACCTGTAGCAAACAGTACGTCGTAAAGAGCACATAGGTAATGTGAAGGCTACAGTTACAGCTTCATTACATTACGCTACGCATATTCTGAGAATCGGCGTGTGCGCATTGGTCTTTAACGTGATTTACGAAACTTGCATATAATGTAGCTACATACTCGTAGCTATATTTATTGAGTTTGCACCACAGAGCAAATTGTTTGCTTAACGAGTAGAAACGATGTTTTTGTAGCTGCCGTGTTGTCAAAGCTAATCATTTCAAGCTAGGATCAGAAAATGAAATTATTGATGACACAAAAACCTTTTTAACCGACTGCGCAAGAAAGTGGGTTTTGTTTTTCCCTAAAAATCACTCCTTAAAATGCCTCAAGCAGTTTACTTAAAATTTTGTCTATTTAAATACGTATTTTAATAATACTGTTATTAATTTATGACAAGGAAGCAATTATAATTTTATGAACTTTGCGTTTTAACGATTATCTTTTTGTTCATAATGTTTACCTTTGTCAACCTCTAACCTTTATGTCATTTGCAATTGTTATTTATACATAACAAACGACCCACCCCCACCTTTGCACAGGTGCGTTTATTATAATAGATAGATGTAAAACTTCCTCTTGAATCGATCTATCTATAAAAAAAACCGCATCAAAATCCGTTGTGTAGTTTTAAAGATCTAAGCATAAATAGGGACAGACAGCGGGAAGCGACTTTGTTTTACACTGTAGTGATATATGAATACTTGTATTGTGTAATGGTATTCCAACTACATGCATAAAAATGTAGAAGTACCTACCTTAATAACTGTATTTTTGAGAGAAAATGCGTCAAAAATTAAAATTACAGTCAAGTACAGCGTCTAGCGGATGGCGAAGCTTCTGATTGGTATTATGGATTTCGATCAGTTGAGTTGACACTATCAAGATCGTATGCATTACTCTACAGACAGGTAGTTCAACTGTTTCTTGCGAGTTATGTATTATATACTTATGCTGAGTTGTTTTCTCTTGGTATTAGTTATCTTTGTGAATAGAATAACCGAAAGCAACGACATATCGTTTTCAGGACTGGATGCTGTGTGGATGTCTCATCATCATCAGCCCATAGCAGTCCACTGCTGGACACAGGCGGATGGTGGATGTCCAGGTAATATAAAATATATAGGTACCTATCGATCCACAGAGCAACTTTATTTATTTACATAAAATAATTTAAGTGCAAAATATCACACGAGTTCTATGTACCTACTTATTTTGTGGCTAGATGATGCTGCGATAATGATAGGTATTTATTAATATTAATGTTTTTTAATTATCCTGTTGAAGTGTCGAGAGAATAAATTAAAACAACATCGTAATTTTTAATATTTACTTAAAAAATTAAGCAATTTACGTATAAAAGTACAAATGACATCCTCATGGCACATGAATTTAGATACAGTGATACCTTTAACATGCTAAATACAAGCAGCATTGAGCGAGATCGGATAACAACGGTCCCTGATCTAAACTCCACATATAGGAATAAAAACAATTTACTGGGGGCGACCGAGTTGGATTATTTACATGGTCAGAGTATTCCAGTGTTTGCTCAAAGGGGGATAAGAAACAACATCACTCTACAAACTTTTTATAAAAGACCGGTCGTAGCGTATCATGAAAGGGGTACTGTTAAGCTGAACGTGATCCATCGGCGCTGCAGGCAGGCATTGCCTACAGTCATCGAATTTCCTCATGGCCTTTTACTGAAATGCCGCGGGTTCTCTGTCGAGAGGTCCGCGATGCTGCATACTATTTCATATAAAGATTTAGAAAATTCGATGACTGCAGGGAATGCCGCGTCGGCCGCGCGGCCAGGAGCGCGCTCAGCTTTTAGGACCAATTTCACCGTTTGCTGCCCAACAAAACTAAATTCAGCTTGATAGAGTTCAAACTCGTAATATCTTTTGTGTAACATGGTTCTTGAACTTGGTTTAGCGCTAGAATTGGATCAACTTTATATACGGTATAATGAACTCGTTTAAAGCGCTCAACTAAGCTTCTTTTATTGAACGGTGAAATTAGACCTAAAACGTGAAAATTTCTTTGAGCGTTTTTATGACTTATCATCCTCAGAGCAAGAGACTTCTTATAACAGATTACTTCTGTCCTAGGGAGGTTTTGGGCTGGTACCCATTGGGCCCAGCAGTGAAGGTGACGGTGTATTGCTTGCCGTCGGGAGCCACGTAAGAGTACTGTCCGGTTACGGTCAGAGCAGCATTCTCAGATTCAGGATTGTCGATTTTGCCTTGTTCTTGTCTTGATGTACCATCGCTTGTCTCGTACCTGAAAGGAATTCATCAAGTTAACGCTTTCCACTGCCCAAGGACTGGTTATTGTACTCAATCTGGTAATCTGAAAGCCTCAAGGACTTGCAGATTACTAGACTATTATCAGATTACCGAGCCATGCTCGGCATCAAGCTTATAAACCGTGTTTCCAATGGCCAGATCCGAAGCCGAACAAAGGTGAAATTCGTTGGGAATCGTATCACGGAACTAAAATAGCGCTGGGTTAGACGCCTTGCACGGAGACAAGAAGACAGGTGGAGTAAGGCAATAGCTCGTCCTGGTCCAAGAACTGGGTACAGAAGCGTCAGACGTCCAGCGGTGAGATGGGCGGACGATATCACTAACATCATGGGGCGAACCTGGATGAGATTAGCACAGGCCCGTACAGAGTAGCACAACAGCTTGGAGGCCTACATCCAGCAGTGGTTGGAGTCTCGTTGCGGATGATAATTACCGTATACGTACCGTATACGTTGTGCATACACAGTGCTATTCATGTACAGTGCGCGTCAGAATTAAGTATCCCCCTATCTCCCTACCTCTCTTAGACAAAGAGGATACTTAATTCTGACGCACACTGTACAACAGGCTATAATAATTAACTTCCTTGGTTATAGCAACACTAAAACCAATATTATGCTTTGAAAATTTATGAACAAGTTACTGCAATGTTATTGTAGCAATGTTTTATATACACTTGTGTCCATGGTTGTTAAAAATCATAAAAATAAATGCGGTGTTAAAGCACCACAAAAAAGGAAGGTTAACATAACAATTGGGCAAATCAATCATAGTAATTATATTATTTTAAGCCTCCTTGATAGATTGTAAGTAAGCAAAGTCGAGTGTAATATAACTTGACCTATGAACCTATAATGAAATCAAGGCTGTGTACCTCTAAGTGTGGGTCTAACTCATCTAAGTACGTTACTAAATTCAATTGCCATATAAATGTCTTTAATAAGTATTTTATCTTTAATGATTATTTTGATTATTTGCCTAACAGGTATAGTAGGAGCTTTTTTATAATACAAAAGCTCACCAATATTTTTATTACTGCGATGATTTCTTCACCGTAAAACAATTAATTATAGTAAATTTTACCTAAACGATTGTAATCTTTATCAACAATAGGTAAAGTTAATTCTCATAAATTAAGGTCAATGTCGACTGTGCTTACTGTTATGTTTTGACATTAGTGTTAGATTTAGTATAAAGAGATTAACTAATATTATTTTAATGTGCAAAGACCTTCGTTTGACTACAATATAATTAAGTTTTTAAGTTGGGCAACAAAAGTTCATCATTGAGATTGCTTATCTTATCATAGTCATCAATAATCGGGGCTCTCGTACGGTATTTATAAATGTGTATGTTTTGCCACTGGATCGTAGCCCGTTAGTAAAATGGCTAGGCCGATTGCAAAACGAACGCTGATTTTTTTGGAAAAACCTAATTAATTACATTCGACGAGATGGCTAAATAACAAGTAGCCGTATTGTTGAACGATGATCGTTCAAAAATCGGCATTGGCAGTTAATTGAATTTCGCCGCCTAGCCTAGCCATTCTACAAACGGGCTGATTCTAAGATCCGCATGCGACTTATGCATAAAGTAAGATCGAGCAGTAGGTGGACAATGATTCTTACGCAAAGCTGTAGCCATCGGTCTCCACGTTGCTGTCGAACTTCAAGATCTGCACATCTTGAGGGTTTTGCGGCTGCTGAGCTGTGCTGATGGCAGCTACCGCGCAGAGGGCCAACACCTGAACAGAATAAAGAGTTTCATAATTATCATGTCTTATGTAATAAAACGAGGTTTTTCCACAGACAACATTTATTATTTTAGGAGGTACACACACGGGACATAGACAGTAAGGATCGACACACACATAGCTTGTTGTTACCTATATTATTTCTACACCCTCTCCTAACAAAACAATGTGAAGCATCTATACTACTAAAGGTTACAAATCAACAATAAACCTAAGATTGAGTTATGTCCGCAAGACCTAACAATTTTACAAACTTGTAATGTTTCACAGCACTAAGACTTTTTGTTAAAACATCTGCGGGCATATTAGAAGTTGATACATACTCTAATTTTACTTTTGCATCAGCAACACATTTTCTCACAAAATGATGGCGTATGTCAATATGTTTGGTTCTTTTATGAAAAAGTGGATTAACTGCCAATTTGAGTGCACTTTGGCTATCACTATACAAGCATATTGGTATACTTTTACATAGTATTCCTAATTCAATACACAAAAATCTTAAATACAAAGCCTCCTTGCAGGCCTCTGATAAGGCCATGTACTCGGCCTCGGTGCTAGAAAGAGCCACAGTTCTCTGTTTTCTAGATTCAAAGCTTATAGTACCTTCTGACATGGTAAAACAAAACCCAGTATATGACCTTCTGTCTACAGTACATGAAGCCCAGTCTGCATCTACATAACCAACTAAACCATTATCTGAACTCTTTTTAAATGTTTCCAATGATTTTCATTGAAACAGGTATTAAACTGACTTAAATAACTCACAGAGAAAGAAATATCCGGCCTTGTTAACACAGAAAGATACATTAGACTTCCTATCAGCTGCTGATAAGGCAAAGCATCATTAAGCTTACAATTTTCTTTATCTAGTTTCAAATTAGCTTCCATAGGGGTATCGGAACCTTTACATTCTGTCATATTAAATTTATCTAGTATTTTATGGACAAATTGTTCCTGATCTAGAGTGATACAATCTTTCTTGACATCCACTCTCATACCCAGGCATTGTTTAATGGGACCTAAGTCTTTTATCTTAAATTTAGACACTAACTCATTTTTTAGTTCATCATAAGTCTTTTTACAATTATAAAACACAAAGAAATCATCTACAAACAAAGCTACATACACTTTTACATTATTTGTACATTTTATGAAAAGACATGGTTCATGTTCTGATTTTTTATAACCTAACTTTAACAAACATTCTTCTGCCCTGGTGTACCAGGCTCTGGCAGACTGTTTTAGACCATAGATAGCCTTTTTAAGTTTTAAAACTTTGTTTTTACAATTTACATACTCTGATTTATCCGGTATCTCTATGTATACACTTTCATCAAGGTAACCATTCAAAAAAGCGGTGGGGACATCTAAGTGATTGATTTAAAGTCATTTTGCACACTCAAAGCAAATAAGAGCCTTAGGGTAGAATACCGTAACACAGGAGAAAAAGTTTCATTATAGTCCACTCCTTTCACCTGGGTAAAACCTTTTGCCACAAGCCTAGCTCTATATCTCACTTCACCTTCACTATTGTATTTCTTTTTGAATACCCATTTGCACTTAACCACTGTACTGTCTTTTGGATAATCTGCAAGCTCCCACGCTTCATTTACTTCAAAGGATTCCAGCTCCTCTTTCATGCTTTGTCTCCAAAACATACTTTCCGGTCCACTCATAGCATCCTTCATTGTCACCTCTTGGTCGGTGCTGTCCTTGCCCTCAACTAAGCATAAGTTTGTCAGTCCTAGCCGTTCTGGCTTTCTTCTTGCTCGTTTTTCTGTGCAAGGCTGTTCTGTTGGAGCTGTTAGAGTGACATCTGGATCTGAAGTTGTCTCTGAAAATGTATCATCTGAGCTGCTTTCTTGTGGATTAAATGTTGTGTCTTCGGTTCTCTGTTCATCATCAGAACTTTCTGGCTCGCTTTCCTCCTCTAACTCAGTATTTTCTTCCACTGATTTCTTAGATTCTATTGGAATAGTCACTGTACTGTTAGTTTCTGGAGTTTCCATGATGATGATGTCTCTACTGGTAGTCACAGAGTTCTTCACTGGATCATAGACTCGATAGCCCTTCACATTCTCTGAGTACCCAACTAGGATTAGCTTTTTTGCTTTTCTATCCCACTTCAACCGTTTCTCTTTTGGTACATGCACCATGACTGTGCTTCCAAAGATACGTAAGTGACTCAGGTTGGGTTTTTCTCCTGTCCAGACTTCATATGGGGTTCTATTGTTCAAACCTGTAACAACAGATCTGTTCCTCAAATACACTGAAGTATTCACCGCTTCTGCCCAGAATTTCTTGCTTAATCCTGCGTCGAATATCAAACATCTGGCCTTTTCAACAACTGACCTGTTCATTCGCTCACATAAGCCATTCTGTTCGGGTGTATAAGCATTAGTCCTTTGATGAACTATTCCTTGCTTTTTCAAATACTTCTCAAATTCTCGACTACAGAACTCACCTCCATTGTCTGTTCTAAGGACTTTTACCTTCTTGTCTTTCTGCCTCTCGGCCATCTCTTTGAACTCTACAAAAAATTTCATGGCTTCATCTTTCGTTTTCAAGAAGTAAACGAATGCCATTTTGCTGTAATCATCCACAAGCAATAGATAATATCTGGAGTGTCCGATTGACTTGTTTTCCATTGGACCGCATAGGTCAGCATGAATTATCTCAAGCACATTCTCTGACTTTGATGAGCTTTGTTGGAACGGCAGTCTTGTCTGCTTTCCTTCACAGCACACTGTACATGACATTTTATCCATCTTTGCTTTATCTTGGTATGTTATTCCTGTTACAGCACCATTTATCATTTTATTCAGGCTTGAACTATTGATGTGTCCCAATCTTCGATGCCATGTTGTGCTTGATGCTACTGCTGTCGCTGCAATTATGTTTTCATTTTCTCTAATGCATAGTCTGTACACACCATCTTCTTGATTTCCTTGGCCAACCAGTTCATTTTGTTTGTTGTAGATATGACAAACATTTTTCTTGAAAACCACTCTGTTGCCATTTTTGATCAACTCACTGACTGAAAGTAAGTTTGCAGTCAGGTTAGGTATGCACAATACATTTGATACTGTGATGTCGTATTCTACATCTTTTACAACTGTAACTATGTTGACATCGCCAGAACACAGCACTGGAACACTTGTTTTGTTAGCAACAATAATTTCTCTCGTCTCAGTTTGGTGGGATGGGTTCATGACAATTTCACTTTTCGACGTCATGTGATGGCTGGCTCCACTATCAATGTACCAACTGTCTTGGTTGAATTTACCACTCAAAAAAATTGCGCTAAAAGCATTCGATTGCTTGCTTTTGCCTGTTTCTGAGTTTGGACACTGATTTTTGTAATGCCCGGTTTGTTTACATCTGTAACATTTTATTGTTTTGGCGTTTGACTTTGACGTTTCTTGAGATTGTTTATTCCCAAGATGGCCGCTTTTAGTGTTGCCAATTTTTGAACGTCCTCTCGCCATAAATGCACTGTCGGAACCGGAAGCTGCATTATCACAGCACATGTCCATCAACTTGGTTTTTATGATGTCGGCACTAACCTCAATCCCGGAATGCTCAATCGCCATAATCATAGGAGAGTACTTTTCCGGCAATCCAGCTAACATCAAAGCACCAACCCATTCACCGGTTATTCTGAAACCAGTCCCTCTTAATCTTTGCGACGTTTCTACAATCTGGCTTACATATTGCGTCATACTTTCGCAGTTCTCGAGACGAATATTGATGAGATTTCGCAGCAAACTTATCTTCATATTGTATCCTGAATCATCGAATAACTTTTTTAGCGCTATCCATAAGTCGTACGTCGATGATACATGCTTGATATGTACATAGAGCGATGGATCTATTGTGAGGATCAACTTCGCTTTTGCTTTCATATCCTCCGCCTTTTGTTCTGCCGTAGCCGTAGTCGCCAACTGCTTCTCAATGGCCGCCGCCATTCCTTCGAGCACGAGTACATTTTGAGCTGCGAACGACCAATCATGGTAGTTCTCCCTACCTTTCAATTTGGGTACACTTGCAATGTAATTATGGGACATTATTTATTTGTTTAAAGTTCTTTCACTGCCTTTACAAAAATTTTACTAATTTTTCGCACTGGGACCATGACCTAATAAAACGAGGTTTTTCCACAGACAACATTTATTATTTTAGGAGGTACACACACGGGACATAGACAGTAAGGATCGACACACACATAGCTTGTTGTTACCTATATTATTTCTACATTATGGTCCTTCGGAATTATTAATTCAGACTACCTAAATCTTCAAATGAAAAAGTTTACAAAAACGTGACGATAAAAATATAAGATATCTTTTCTCATAAGCTGAATTTTTCTGCTCTTCCAGCTTTCAGGTTAATGCATTTTCGGAATTTTTCGGGTTTATTACTGGGCTTGTTCCAAACCTTTTTAGCTATCCCTGCTTTTGTTTAAAAAACTTTAGTAAACAAAGAAAGTTAACTAAATACTTCACAACGTGACTTTACGTAACAACGGCAGACGCTGTAAACCTATAAATAGGAACATTGCGGTTACTGGTTGACCTCTGGGTTCAATCTAAGAGACATCTCCTTTATCCATTGTTCCAAGACCTTACCATACAAAGGTACCAAAAATTTTAAAAGCTTGCGAAATATCCTTTTGTTTTATATACTGGACGTCTAAATTTGTGACGTCAGCGTGGATCATTGTATCAAAAAACAAATGACGCTGCTTTTAAAAAAATCTATACTTTATACACTTTCGCAATTAGAAAAGAATGTTCACGATAAAACACTACGTCCTTGCTGAAATAAAATGAGTATTAAAAAAATTAAAATGTAGACTCACGTATTTTAGCATGGTGCTTAGTTCGCGTTTTACTAACGAATGAGTAAGTAGCGTATGTTCGTTCATTTTATATCCCGAGGAGTGCACTTGCAGGCTGACATCACTGAGGATGGGTGGTGCCCCCCCGGCGGTGAGACTTCAACATTTTTTGTCAACTGTGTGGTCACATATCAAAACATTGAATAGCCCAATCAATTGTCAGCAGTTGTGAAATAATTTTTCGCTTTATAATTCATCTATGTAATATCTTCTTACAGAGGTTACGACTTAACTCTTTTGATTCGGATGAAGAACATTTTCGCAGTATGGTATTTTATGAAATTGGTCCGTAAAAAATTATAACAAATGCATATTTGAGGTAGGTAAACACCAGTTCCCTTTATGCAGCGTTTCGGTGATAAATGATGATAAATGATTTATTTTTGTAAACTAGGTGTAACATTACATTAATATTGGTGTTATGTCAATAACATTTTAGTATCTCTAGTTTGCCGGTTAGGCTTACAACAAATGTACATGCATAACATGGACAGTCATTATTCTACTGCAAGTTAGTTAATATCTGTGTGATTTTTAAGCTACCTAGACCCGTTGTTATGTTAAAAGTGCTAAAATGTTTAGAACTTATCGAAACATCTTCCTTTATACTTCTGTTCCTTATTATTTCAGTTTATTGAGTTATGATAGGTTCCTAGACTAGTTATGTAACGCTGGAGAAGTTATGGTGTCGGTAATGTAGTAAAAGGTTAGCCTATGACATTGATTCCATTCGATGTACCTACTCTTCATCATTATCATCATCCGCAGCCGGTTTTACCCACTGCTGGGTATAGGCCTTCCTGAAGTTTGTGCCATCCACCACTGTCCTGTGCTAACCGCCTCCATTGAAACCCGATATACGATGAACTCTTAACTTTAACAAATTCGACGACCGTAGCGGCGCGACGGGCGTCGGTCTGCCTGCGGCGCTGGAGCTTGTGGGTTCGATTCCCGCCTTGGGCTAAATGTTTATCCGATCTGAAAATATTGGTTCTGGGTGTTCTGGGTATTTTCTTTGTACCTATAATAAAAAAATTGATCTATGTTATGTATTGTATTATGTATATCAGTTATCTTGTACCTATAACACAAGCTCTGCTTAGCTTGGGGCTAGATAATGCTGTGTGAATATTCCAGCATTATCTATTTTTAAAGATTTTTAATTAATACAATTATGTTATTAAAGTGTGAACAAATTCTTGAGAGATAAATAAATATAGATCAGTATTACTATTATTATTAACTGAAATTGACATTTGTCCATGAATAGGATTTTTTTTTAAATTAATATTTTATTTTAACATTATTATTATAACCTTAGTAAAACCTTAAATTAAAAATTATCATGAAAAGGAATGTTAAATGACTAACAATCAAAGCAGTACCCAATAGGGTGTATGTACTAACTTAGCTTAAAAGTAGATATTAAGCTCCGAACACCAACCCTACGACATTTAATTTAATTATATGAACATATAATTAAATGAAATGTTACCAGCACCTAAAGCTTCTTTATTATCACATTTATTAGTGTACCTACCAAAAATTTTATGACTTTTTCAATTTAATAAATATTCATACACATTTTAATGTCAATATTGTTTTGTTACGATGGTATGCTCAAGGTCTTCAGAGTAATTATATTGTATCATTAAGAAAATATAATAGGAATCTGCAAGAGTAGGTAAGCCATGTGTATTCCATCGTGTAGAATTGAATACCTACCTACATACTGGATAATGACAAGGCCTGTCGCGAGTTACAGTGCACCAAACTCAAGAGGTGACTAGACGTGGTGATTCAATAGTCAATAATCAAAAAGTCAATAACGATGTGCACTGCGATATAGTAAAATATAGACGATCAGACAAATGAATACAAAGAAAACTATTGTTCGTAAGAGAATACTCGTGTAAGGTCACCTATCGGTCTAAATTTTTTTTTGGAGATTGCTTTTGTAGTCGTAGGATCAAGTTTGCACACACGACAGTATTCCGGATCCATGTCTCTAGTAGAGACGGATTCTTCTAAAGCAATACTATTAACTGATTTTCTATTTTCTGTGTTAATGCGTAATACGACCACATAAATAATTTAAGGTGTAATGGGATAGGTTTTGCAAGAAAAGGACGAGCGAACGCTGTACGCGTAAGGCGAGAGGCGCGGAATTAGCCGGCTCGCGCAATTTCACTAATCGTTACTTTTAACTTTGGTAATAAAATAAAACCATACCCGTCTAAAGTTTCTCAGGGAACACGTTAAAGAAATTTCATTGAAATATGTTAAATGACTAGCAAATAAAACAGCTTCCTCCGTAGAAGTATCACTATAAAAATGAAAATTTTGTGGCAACTGCGATTTTCAACCAGATCTATTTGTATCGAGTCAATCTTTCTTGGACTTCCATAAGTTACTACGTAGGAATCCTAAACTTTTGATGCTCTTAAAAAAAACGAGTTTTTTTTTGCCATAAAATGATTTTCCGAACCGTCAAATCCTGGGTTTTCGGAATAGCTTCACCTTGAGAGCTTTCAGTCGTGTTGAACTGTAAGTTTGTTTACTTAGTTTTGATAATTGAATTAGTAGGCAATGTAACGGCCCTGTTGATAATGTCAGATTCATTTAAAAGTTTCAGCTTAAAGTTTATATTTATCTCAAAACAAAGGATCAAATTCGTTGTACGAATCGTGTTTCATACAATGTTTCAGAGTGTTGCTAGTTGCAAGTTGCAGTTGAGAGCTAATATTAATTACGGATGTAAGCGGGTTAACTACGAACCTTATTTGTGTTAGAAGAACACCAACGTTTCATGCCTGCCAAATTTCACATTTCTAGTGGGATAAAATGGTCTTTCTTTCCCGTTCAGTACGAATCATCATCATCATCGTTCAGTACGAATATTCCCGTAAATCTCCCATGGGATTTTAATGTTTTACCAGTACAAAAAGAAGCCTATGTTACTCTCCACTCTTTCAACTAACTCTATGCCAAAAATCAAATTGATCGGTTGCTTAGTTAGGGCGTGAAAGAAGGACAAACAAACAAATAAACAAACACACTTTCGCATTTATGATATTAGTAAGGATATAATAATAAGTGACGCCTTAAAATACAAACGTAAAATGTTTCATAGCTATTAAATTTAAACTATTATCAGTTGTCCAAAGTTCAATTCCTTCAAAAGTTATTTTTAAATCGCATCGATTAAATGTCTGTTTAACAACACGAATCCTAAGCGAACTATTGCTTGTATTTTGCGTAAAGGTTTTTATGCTTTCATGGTCATAGGAAAAATACCAAAATTATCCATTCATCTGCTAACGACAGCTAAAACCTTCAATTTAACCATACATTCATATCTGGCGTTGATTCAAACAAAAAAAAATCAAAAAAAAATGCTAGAGAATCCACACACCATCATGTAGCCCTAAATAAGTAGAACTTTTTTTTTATTTTAAAGAACGAATAGGTAATTTAATATAAAATCTCTTTGATAAACATAATGACTAATCTTTTTTTATGAGACAATAAAAATAAAGTAAACACTGCCTATTTATTGTCCCATCAAATAAGATTATTCAATGATTAAGTTAACAAGTACAAAAGCTTACTTACCTACATTACTTTACTATCTACAACCTACTGCCCGTAATCGCACGGGTTTTCGTTGGAAATCAATGAAGAACTAGGTTTTAGTCCTCTTTTGCTGGAGTGAAATGTCGCATAGTCTTCTATGCGACATATCAGGCAAATCCAATCAGTAGTTTTGGCGTTATTTTCAGCCAGACTTCTCTTCACTACTTTTCATCTGTATACTTAGTATATATTTGAAGAAATTATTGTGAACGGGGTACCTAAGAGGCAGGGTGAAGGCCGGATAGCCGCCTCAGTGGTGATACGTGCCTCACAGCGAGGGCACTTGTCATTTAGGCAGTTGTGTAGAGACTTATGTGAGGCCCTCACTTGATTGGGTCAATGGTTTTTTCTTGCAATTGGGCACGAATCCCTCTGCGGGCACCAATCGGGACTTTACTTCTTAAAGTCCGGATAAATTTAGTTTCTGCCCGCAGCTTTGGACGCGTTGTTTAACGTTATTTCTATCCCGTGGGAACGGATTTATGGGATAAAAAGTAGCCGATGTTTGATTCCTGGCATGAACTGAGAACTAGGTGCCTGCATGCAAAATTTCAGCCCGATCTGTTTAGTAGTTTTGGTCACTTAAGTAAACATAATAAGGCGTGAAGAGGTAACAAACATCCATCCAAACATACAAACTTTCGCATTTATAATGTTATTGTGATTCGTAAGAAAAGCTACAAGCCAAAAGTATTTTTATTTAAAATTATACCACAGTGACACATCGGTTATTGCATTCTTACTTAACAATGCAGTTTGTTTTAATATTTGTTTCACCGCAGAAATCTTAAAGGATGTGAAGGACGGCAGCGCAGACGAGCAACGGAACATCGAGTACGGTCCTCGGCCACTTGTCTGTTTCATATCACTACCAAAATATATGGTTGGTGGTATTTAATTCCATTGGTTAATATATACACATTCAATACCAATTCTAAAATAATTAAAAACTCATTTATATATTCATAAAAAAATATTAAAAAAATTCCGGCTTAGTATATTGACCAATTGAATTTCCAACCATTTGTTTCTAATCTATTCGGTACTTAGTACATTAAATTTTAATGTGTGGTTCTGAGTTTTTATTAGAACGTAGAATGAATAGTTGAACATATACATAACGGAGTAGGTTCATTATTTGTTAACTGCGGGCGTATCTAGGTAATACCAGATGGAAATACAGCTCTGAAACACATACCCAGGCTAGGGCTTCTATCTACACGAATCGCGAGACCACTTTTACATGGATTCTATGACCTTCTTGTACCAATCTGCAACGGAAACTCTACCAGGCACTTAACTGAATCTTTCCATTTCTTCTCTGTCATCCTGTTGAATTGATCCAACGTCAAAACATAGACGCTTGAGATTCGCATAAAGTAGAATAAGCGCATTGCAAAGGATTAATAAGGTCAACTCCGAAATACATATGATTTTTCATAGCTGATTTTCATCACTCAGCTATGAAAAATCACTATATTATATCACCTTTCAAATAAAATAAAAAAGTCATATTAAAAAAGTTTGCTCTTAGCAGTGGCTCGTCTGTTTCGTCAAAAGCTTGGTAATTTAAATCTTAAGTCATTGAGTATTCTGAGACGATTCAATGAGTTTTGTGATTGTTTACGATCAATAATTTGAAATAAATTAATAACACTTCAAAATAAATCTTTTATTAATTAAATCATTGTCAAATACGAATGTGTTATGAAGGGACAACACAAAAATAATAAATTTACATCATCATTATCATATTATTCTTATTATATTATTATTAAAAATATCAAGACATTATAAGGTATTGATCAGTTGAGCTACCGGTAGATTGTTCACAACAGTCTGCAGTTAGCTCAATTGTTTCAATTGTAAATACTAGTTTTAATTTAATTCTATTATAAGTATTATTGTATTTTTCTTTGTTAATAAAGTATTTATCCATGTAATGTATTGTATTATGTATATCAGTTATCTAGTACACAAGCTCTGCTTAGATTGAGGCTTGATGATGCTGTGTGAATTCTCCAGCGTTATTAATTTATTTTATTTTATTTTTATTATTACGAGTATCATTATCGATGACATTGTAGCTGTCACAGGGAGACAATGAATGGAGGCGACTCAGGACCGCTATTTGTGGCGTCATATGGCGGAGGCCTATATCCAGCTGTGGACTTTTGTGGGGGCGTAGGTAAATGAAGATCATCATCATTATCTTTTCAGCCCGAAAACATTATCTGTGTTACAAAGGAACCTCTTCCATTTTTTTTTTCCAATTAGGGTAAATTTTCCCAGACAAAAGATAGGAACGCTATGCGTTTCGAACTTCGCAGGTGTCAAATCACATCACACTTATTATAAATGCCAAAATTTGGACGGATGGATGTTTGTTACTTCTTTACGCCAAAACTACTGAACGTCTCAGGCTGAAATTTTGCAAAAATATAGATAGACCTGGAAAAAAACAGGCTTTTTATCCCATTAATCATTCCAATGGGATAAAAATAGCTTTTAATCGTTTCCATAGAAACAACGCGTGCGAAGCCGCGGGCTGAAACTAGTATTATAAATACGAAAGTTTGGATGGATGGATGTTTGTAACTGCTTCAAAACCAAACTACTGAACGCATCAGGTTGATATTTGCATAGATCTATAAGCCTGTAATCAAATATAGGCCACTTTTAGGCAAACTACCGTTTTAGGTATCCTGAATCTTAGGCATTTTGCTTTTTAGACATGACATTTACGCATTTTACTTCTTAGGCAACTTAAAAATTAGACATTCTGATAAGGGAGCAATCTTATCACTTATATTCCAATAAATATCAGGACGATAACGCCCTTCTCGATTTGCGTCTATGAGAGACGACTATCAAACCAACCGGCAACGGGTAACCAGTCCGTCGCCGTAGAACATAGCGGTTAAGACCGAATTCTGATACAACAACTGCGATATAGTTGTCCGCTCATTGCTGACCAACACTTGAAGGGGTGATTAAGACGGCTCACCCCCCAGAAACCTTTTTACTGTGTAGACACGGACTCTCCGGATATTTTTATGTTATAGAAATAACCCTTACAGGAAGGTATCCATAGAAACAAAACGTGCGAAGCCGCTGGCTAAAAACAAGTAATACTGTAGTTAAAAAAACCTAGTTACTACTAAAAACTACTTAGAAGTAATATGCTTACCTGAAACTGCAGGAGGCCACGGCTGTTCTCCCCAAAAGTAGGTTAAGTGATGCAGTGGGGCCTCGACAGACATGTCAAAGCAAATAATTTACACAATTCACAAATCCCCGTAACGTGTCGTGGATCACCTTAAATAAACTGTTTACATGATTGTGATTAACACCTCGCCCAATGAAACTTCGAAACGCATTGTCAACAGCTTTGAAAAGATATTTATAGCTCTAGTTTGAGCCTCTTTAGCATAGACGTCCTGGACTCGCCTTGCAACCAACACATCTTTCCAGCCTCTGAAAATGATTAAAATCGTAAGTTCTTTTATATTATTCATACTTAACTTTAACCTTTTTTTAACCAAACAAAATTAAAACCATCGCGTCGTCTTTTGTTTTGAAGGGCAATCGTGGAATGAGTTCCTTGCTTGTATAGTAGCGAACACATGCATGTAACCGAGTGTTTAAGCGAGCATCGATGACTCGGTTAATTTTAAATGTTTTTATCTATGTTAGTCTATAAGGTATTAATTAAATGGGCCCTAATTAAGTTTATTTTTGTACACTTTCTTTGTGGATATAATAATAATAATATTTTTATTATTATTATTATAATTAGATAATAATTATTTAATTATTAAATTTAATTATTAAATAATTATTTAATTATTTTTTTTACATTATTATTATTATTTAATATAATTATGTAGGTATATTTTGATTAAATAATTAGTAAAATTCGTCAGTTAAAAAAAAAAAAATTAACTTGTGAGACAGAGATTGGGTGGTGCCGAACTTCCTGACCAACTCGTATTACTTTTTATAGAACGCTTTCACAATAAATAAACAATGCTGGACAATTCACACAGCACTATCTAGCCAAGCTAAGCAGAACTTTTGGTATGGGTACTAGATGACTGATATACATAATACAATACAATACATAGTTTATATACATAGAAAATACACAGAACGCCCAGAACTAATATTTGCAGATCATACATTAATTTTTGCCAAGGCGGGCAATGTTAATAAACTGGCTAAATTGTGAATAATGAGATGACCATTCAAATTTTATCAAAATTTGTCATTAAAACATCATTGTGTAAGTGAGAAAGGATGTTCATAAGTACGACTTGACTTGGTGTTGGTCTGACGACCTCTGTGACGCTGTGAGTGAAGGTCCACCTGCGACGCAAGAGGTTGCGGGCTCGACTCCCGCCTATTAATTTATTAATTTATACTTAAGAAGTCACCCCCAAACATTAAAAACAAGAATCTTAACAATTATATTTTAATTGCAGAGCATCTTCGTCTGTGTGGCTGTAGCGGTAGTGCTGGCCCAAGAGCCGCAGAAACCTACTGAACCTGCAGTTACGATTGTCAAGCAGTCTGACGAAGTCAACCCTACTGGATACAACTTTGAGTGAGTATAATATACAATTTTTCCAAAATTTAAGTTTTATCATACTTAATACTTCAAACTACGATAGTTTTTATAGTAAAATACTTAATACTACCAAAAAGAGGAGGCCTATTTTGATCCTCCAATCCGCAATTGCGTGTCGGCCAATGTTGGTACTCTGATACCTACACTGAATTACACAATTCACAAATCCCGTAACGTGTCGTGGTACGTGTCTAATACACCGAATTAGAGTACCAATTTTCACATAAAATCGAAACTAAAAACGCAATTGCGTATTTTGGAAAATTTAAAGGCCTATTTCAGTTGTTCCTGGAGCCTTGTTAGTTATGTGGTAAAACACAATGCTCTATTTTTTTTGAGGTTAGTTAATGCTGTTAGAAATGACCAGCATTATTTATTTTATTTTATTTTATTTTTATTTTCAAGATTTTTGGAAAACTTACAGCTAGGTCTTAAAAATAGTAATATACATAATACATGCCGGTAAATACCAGCGCATGTCTGCTGAGGGCCAATTATAAAGTTTCCGCAGATATGTACTTAAATAAATAACAAACGACGTACAGTGAAAGTAGACGACTAAATGAAATAAGGCGATATAAAGTTATCTTGCTATCTTAAAAAGAATTCATCGCTAAGCAAGCGTTTAAGCTTGCTTACAGATGTGTTAAACAAATCAACATCAATATTTTTCTTGACCAATGAGTTAAACGATTTACTAGCTCGTAATAAAAATGCGTTTTGCCTATAATTCGTTTTTACCATAGGAACGTAGAGAATACTCGGTTTTCTCAATGCAGCAGTATTTGTACGTAACCCTAATTGCTCTAGCAGCTCAGGACAGTCTACGTTGCCATTGAAAATGTTTATGAGGTACGCTAGGTCAGCAACTTGCCTGCGATTAGACAGTGGAAGGAAATGAAACTTGCGACACCTTGTAAAGTAATCAGGTAGGTATATTTTAGCTCGGTATTGTAGGTATCGCAAAAATCTTTTTTGTATGGATTCCAGACGCGATGAATAAACCGCGTAGTTCGGATTCCACACCTGCGATGCGTACTCGAGGTGACTACGTACGTAAGCGCAGTACAGGATTTTAAAAGTTTTAACACTAACGAATTCCGACGACATTCTTAAAACAAAACCCAGGGCGCGAGATGCCTTCTTTGTTATATTATTTATATGTTCGTCGAACAACAACTTGGTGTCAAAAATTACACCTAGGTCTCTAATTGATTCTACTCTGGTTATAGGTAAGTTAAAAAATGTATAGGTTGAGATTAATTTAGTAGGTTTACGGGTAAAAGAACATGTGTAACATTTAGAGACATTTAAATCTAATTTATTTAAAATACAATAATTTTGAAATCTAATTAGGTCAGATTGAAGGTAATGAGTGTCATCGAGATTTTTTATTGGAAGGAAGATCTTCATGTCATCGGCATAAAGAAGAATTTTAGAGTACACAAAACAAGAAGCGACGTCGTTCAAAAATATGTTGAACAGTAGTGGTCCTAGTAAGGACCCTTGGGGGACGCCTGAGGGAACATTAAAGGGTAACGAAGAGTAACCACCAAGTACAACTGTCTGGCAACGATTGCGGACGTATGAAGTGAACCATCTAAATAGGTTCCCTCTGATACCTATGTTTTGTAGCTTGTCAAGAAGGATGGAGTGATCAATACGGTCAAAGCATTTAGAATAGTCAGTATAGATGATGTCTACTTGCGAAGGTTCGGACATTAATCGAGTTAAAAAATCAGTACAGAGTAGCAAATTAGATGTCGTGGACCTGCCTCTCAAAAAACCATGCTGATGTAACGATATGCTGTGCTTGATAGCGGAATAAAGCTGGGCATACACAATTTTCTCGAGAACCTTGGCAAACAAGCACAACTTCGAGATAGGTCTGTAGTTTTCAACATGATTTTTGGGGCCTTTTTTGTGTATGGGTGTTATAAAGGCAGCCTTCCAAATGTTGGGTACTATACCTTCAACTAAGGAGCGACGATATAAGATAGTTAAGGGCAGTACAAAGCTTCTCGCACATTTAACTATCAAGATAGCTGGTATATTGTCGGGCCCCGCTGACTTTGTTAGGTCCAAAGATTTAAATAACTGGAACACATTTTCTTCCGAAACTTCAATAGAGCTGATGTCAGAAGAAGAGACGTCATCCAGCTGTGACGAAAAGGGAGAGGTAGAGTGGGTAGAGGTTTGAGGGGCATAACTTTGAAGAAAGTTAGCGTGGAAATAGTCACCAAAAAAGTTGCAAATCTCATCCCCTTGATCCGAAGACCGGCTTCCATATTCAAAAATTGAGGGATATGCATTTGACTGACGTTTGCTTTTCACGTATGACCAGAAGGCCCGAGGGTTATTTTTAATAGAATTTTCGATATTGGCTATGTAGTTATCGTACATTTCTTTCTCCATTACACGAGCCCTATCTCTAAGTAAAATAAAAGAATCGTGATCGTTAAAATTACCATATTTTTTGTATTTCTTGTGGTATTTTGCTTTTTCACGCAGTAATTTAATTAATGGACTTCGGTACCACAGTGGATATTTACGTGATGTAGTTACCAACCTAGATGGTATATATGTGTCTCGTAATTTATAAATACAAGTATAAAAGAAAGAAATCGCGTCTTCGATGGACCTTTTATCTAATTCCGAGTGCCAGTCGACGGCGTCAAGGTCAGAGCGTAATGAGTCATAGTCACCGTTGTTGTACAAGTATTTAGTGTAGGGTTGCGGTCTGATAGTGTGTAATTGGACAAATTTTGCATCTATTACAAGCGAGGGGTGGTGAAGATCTTCGGGAACGAGTGGAGTTTTGCATGAGTTTACAGATATGTCATTATTGGAAAAAATCAGATCCAGTAGGCGTCCATGACTGTCGTTGATAATAGAATTGTATTGAGAGAGATTACATGTATTCAGGATATCTACAAAGTCTGACTGGTGAGATCCAAGGATATTATTAGGAGATAGTGAAAAACTGTCGACATCCCTCGTCCATAGAACATTAGGCATATTGAAATCGCCAAGTGCAATTATTTTGTCCAGGGGGTTGTCCACTGAAATTTTATTTAAATTTATAGCAAAGTTGGAAAGTTGGGTAGGCAGCGAATTACCTAAATTCTCATTACAAATATAAACCAACCCTATGTGTAATCTGTAGGTAGACCTAGGCTTATAATTTTTTAAAGACAATGTAACCCAGATGTCTTCAGCGGTGGAAGACCATTCTACTCGGTGTTGAGCGTGTAATTTCCGACGGACAGCTATAAGAACACCGCCTCCCTTACTCTGACCAGTGGATTCATAATTACGATCGCGCCTCCATACGAGATATCGATCATCAAAAAGTTCATTGTCATTTAAACTGTCGTTCAACCGAGTTTCGGTTATGCAAATTACGTCGTACGATTTTAACGCTAAATTCCTAAAGAATGCTACTGTCTTAGTGCGCAAACCGCGCGCATTTTGGTAATAAATATTAATTGAATCCATTATAAAATTTGAAGGGTATTAGTACGAGAATAGGTTTTATTGAATAAGGGATCTGTAAAACATTCCGTTCACAAATTAAGGTAAAGCAATGGAGTATTGTAATTATAAATAATATAAAAAGTTTTAACGCGAGAATACATATTATTAATAGATAAAAGAGCTGCAAAACATTCGGTATACAAATTGAGGTAGCGCAAAAAAGGGTTGTGATTAACCAACGTAACGCAAGAAAATAGTTAACATAGCAGAATAGAAAAATAAAAGCCAGCTGACTTACCGTTGAGGGTAGCGATAGATCGCAATGACTCATACTAGCTGCATTGAGTGTACCGTGGTTAGAGCAAGTTAGCGAGTCAGCGCACGTCAACTCAAGGGTCGTAAAAAGTAGGCAAGCAGAAATAATGAAATTAGTGTCATGAACTAAGTGAAAAATTACACAATTTATAATGTTTATAGTTTTTTTAGGTCGAACTCCGATCTTATCACAATCACAGGTGAGGCAGGGTCTTTTCTCACGCAGATTTTGCATCCCTTTACCCAGGTAAATGCAAACCCCCGTTCCTTCGCCAGGGACTTCGTTTTATTTAGTAGAATTTTGTTCTCGAGTGTTAGGTGATCGTTTACGAAGATACGGCTGGCACCTTGCAGGCCCAGGTCAGGGGGCGTGATAGTACACTTCTTAGCAGCTGCCACGAAGTTGTCCTTAACGTACCGGCTGTGCACGGCGATTATAATTGTTTTGTTTATCTTGTCGTTGCGCATCGGAATCCTTGCTATGTAGTTCACTTGATCAGTCGGAATGGAGTATTTTATATGAGATCCAATTTTAGACAGTACATCGAACAGATTCTCAGAATTGGTGACTGGAACGCCTTTAATCTCGATGTTGTTCAAGCGTGACCTTTGGTCATTTTCTTTGCGCTGCTCCTCCAAGTTCTGTATACGTAACTGCAGATGTTCAACGTCGTTCCTAGTTTTATGCAGTGATTGGAAGTCTTTTTCCATTTCGGTGATCTTATCTGAGAAGGCCACGAATTTGTGGTCCATAAAACTCATCGATGATTTGATGTCTGATATTTCTTGCTTGATTGATTTCAAGTCCGTTAGTTCAGTCTTCATAGCATTAATACTTGCTTCGAGGACAGGGAGTATAGCGACCTGAAGTGTGAGCCGCTTCAGTTCAGCGAGTACAGCGTCCAAGTCTGCTGGGGCGGGGGATTTTGATACCGATGGGTTTGGACTTCCGGATCTGGCGTTCTTACAATTAGAACACTTCCAAGTGGATTTCCTGTCACCCAGACGACGATAGCCCGTTTCCGATACTCCAGCACAGGCGAAATCAAAATGCCCCTGACAAATGGAGCAAGTGGCTCCATCCCTAAACTCCTCGTTACAAGTCTTGCATTTAAACATGATGAAAACCGAAAAGCGGGCCCCGTGTAAGATAGGTTGGTTATCGCTGGTGTTGGCGAGAACGAGTTAGCGGCCGCGGTAAGCGTGCGTAGCGTACGTCGTCTACGGACAGACTGATTTATTTGAAGGCCAATGTGGCTGCGGGCGAAGGTCCGCCTGCAACGCCGGAGGTTGCGGGTTCGATTCGTGCCGTCGAACAAATTTTTATTTCAAAAAAATGCTGAATACTGACATACATGCGAATTCCGATCGGAAAATTACGAGTATTAATTCATAACGCGCGTAGTTCCATAATTTCAATAGAGCCGCACACACTACTGAAATCAGATTATGAATTCCATCTCTGAATTCAGAGCGACATTCCGGCTGTATGAAGCTAGCCTTAATGTACCCGTTATTTTCCAGATTTGAACTGAGTGACGGTACCTCCAGACAGGAGCAAGGTGATTACAAAAATGATACCGAGCAAGAAGGTCTCTCCGTAAAAGGCAGCTACAAGTACGTCGGTCCTGATGGCCAGCACATTTCTGTCACCTATCTGGCTGACAAGAACGGATATCAACCTAAAGTAGAAGACGACTCTAGCTCACCAAAACCTCAGCCATAAACTTTTACAGGATGATTCTTGACCCTACTGCTGTGACCAAATACTGTTTTGTTTATTTTATATCTCTAGTCGTAATTCAATTGTACGTACAATCACTGCCAAATAAAGGCTTGGTACCAAATTGTTTTTTTTTTGCATTAGGCTTTTTTGCTGCGGTGACACAATCATTCAATTCAATATTATTCATAAATGTCTAAATTAAAATAAAGTGAATTGAACGCGCAAAATAATGATTTGTTACAAAATGACCAAGGAAAATATTGGAAAGCGCGTTTATGTCTTTTGTACTGCAGAGGATTCAAAAAAATTTGGGTGAGCACCTTTTCATTTTGTACGGCAGCGATAAATCCATAGGGAGGAATCTTGGTGAAACACATGTCATAATAACATAACATATCTTAGAACTGCAGTGAACTAAGTTAGGGTTGAATGAAATTCTTATAAATCTTTAACGTCTACATACATTCTCGGTAATTCGCCTCATTGAATGCCTTGTTGAATTCAGTGTATGTTTAAATAAGGTAGCTTTTAACCTCATATCAGGCGTTGGTACGCCTGATGTAATACTGATAACCTAACCTAACAAGTATACTATAACATATTTCGTAGGCATATACTATTTTTGGTACCATGCAAACAATAAGAAAAATAACGAACAGCTTATATAATTTTAATAAGAAACGTTTATGTCAGTCTTCTTGGAACCATGTAATTAAAACATTAAATTATGTAGTTAGGTACATACTTTATCTCTGATTAACTGTTATGAGGAGTTTGTTTTCATAGAAAAAGTATCAACAAATCATAAATCAGAGTTGGATTGACGTTTAATCATCGTTTTATGACAAAAAAACCACTGAAACAAGGAAGTTAAGTCTAAAGAAACACACCTTGATCATTTTTGTTTTTGTTCCATCTGAAAACAAACCAAACATTTTAGTGGTACTGCTTCAAATTATTGAAAATTATATTTCGTATGCTAAAACTCATAACTGTACATTTTTTCACGATAAAATCAACTTATCAGTTTCGTTACATAATCACATTTATTATTTTTGTAGATTTTAGGAAAAAATTATGTTTTTTTTCATTCTGCAAGGTAACATTCCGTTATTTCAAGGGAAGATAGATGAAGAGCACGGTAATAGGTGTATTTTGGGAAATAACGTTACTTTTATAGAGTCTTCGACGTGCTGCTTATATGTATATCTTTGCTGTCTATAGAAAAGTCCATTCTCTACAAAAACGCCTGAAATAATAGAAATTTTTGTTAGAAATGTACGAATAGACTTTAAAAAAACTGAATTTGAGCAACAAATGATACATTTATTTTGTTTACATAGGTAAATTCAGTTCAGTTTTTGGTTTCCTTTGGACGTGCCTAATCACATTTTTTTATTTTGAGTTTGAATTTAAACTTACATGTACACAAATTTACTAAATTAAACTTACTTACCTATAAAACGGAAAATGTAATTGAAAATATCGGAGAAAAACAATTGCTTCTTCTTATTTTTCCGTCAATTTTATCATCGTACGATTGGTTTCTCAAACAGTTTTTTCCAGAATGTGCTTCTTTTCTTGTGGTCCCAAAATTTATATGAATTTCAAGACATTTATCGTTATGCTAACAAATCGTGACTTAAAATTATATGTGACTATAAATAAGTGAAATGTCACGCGTGTGCGCAACAAACAAATGTCTTTTTCACGACCTTTTCAAATAGCGTAACGAAGTACCTGCTAATCAACTAATTAGTTTCTCACCTGAGTCTTTCTATTGCAATGCACCATTAAAATATTTTTTTATATCTATCTACATGTATTGTATTATGTACCTATATCAGTCATCTAGTACCCCATAACACAAGGTCGGCTAAGCTTGGGGCTAGGTGATGCTGTGTGTATTGTCCAGCATTATTTATTTATATTTACAATGCAGTTTTTATATATGCGTTAGTAATATCTATACTTATAATAATGTTCTAATTATATCTTATTTAAAACTTAACATTTTCAGCGAAATAAGACTTACACTGTATTTGACCACCGAAGAAGCTAAAAGGACTGAAGGTTCTATCTTGTTAAGATTCCTTAATTAGACTGACTGCCTCGTTGGTCTAGCGGTCGCATGTTCGATCGTTGTACAATGAGGTCCGGGTTCATATCCCGGGTTGGGCTAAGATTTGTGGTTTATGGGATTTTGGCAAAAAGTAAAAGTAGTAATAGCCCTGAGTCAGGAAGCTGGCGGTGTTAGACTAGACCCCCGTGCCCTCGGAAAGCACGTTAGCCTTTGGTCCTGCGCCTGACTTCTCCCCGATCGCGTCGGTCTCGCGTCCCACCAGATTATGAGAGTGAGGGAATGGAGAGTGCATCTTTTTTTTCCAGTCAATAGACCTTCGTTTGACCAATCTCACGTGATGAAAAGTGAAGATGTGGCCGACGATGTATCACGAAGGTCTAGAAGATACCTATTCACACTTGACTTGAAGTGACCCAGATTGTAATTGATCGGAAAAAACAGCTGTATTTGAGCTCAAACACAAAAAACACGCTCCCACGCGCAGAACATTATTAAAGTGCACAAGTTTGTACTTGTGCACTTTAATAATGTTCTGCGCACATGCGTAGTCTCCGACAAGACTGGATTCCCTGCGCGAAGTTCGACTAGGCAAACATCATCATCAGACTAACTAGATCCAATTGGTTTGTATCTCAGGACTCGAATTTTTCATAAAACTATAAATTGATGGTTGGTTCTTCAAAAAGAGGCTTAAGATGGCATCAGTTATATTAGTACTCTAAAACTTATTGTCACCAAGTAGGTAAATTGCACAAGATATATTTCAAGTTAGCTTATGTTACGGGATTGAGTGTGTGTGTGTGTGTGTGTAGGCATTGGGAAATAAGCACTAGCTCTGTCGTAACCGTAACCAAGGTGGGGTCCATCGTGCCTCATTCGCGATGCTTTGTTTTATGTTTTCAAAGTTTATGTTTCTGTAAAAATCCAAGCAAGGCATATTCGAAGTAAGAACTATGAACTTGGTAATTCACGAAGTATACCAGTAACTAACACGAAGTATAACTGGTATACTGCACAACGGGGCTGCCCTTTGTTCAACTCATTTTGTTCTTTTTCGCTCAACTCGATAATTTTAGACGAAAAACAAATAACAGTTACTGGTTACAAACCAGTAAATGTTATTTGTTCCTTTTAATTTATTGTAATTGATGTCGTGTGTCAGTCGTCGCATGTCGTTTTTCGTCTAAAATTATCGAGTTGAGCGAAAGAGAACAAAATGAGTTGAACAAAGGGCAGCCCCGTTGTGCAACTATTTGCAGTTGAGCAAACTCAGTTGCAAAAATGGGACCTCGCGGTTCGCACTCCGCACTTCTTACAATACATACCCGCAATTCTCAATCATTTAGCAGTTGTTATTATCTACTTTACCCATGATGTACCTAGTAGAGCCAAATGACTTAATATGAATTTAAAAAGATTTCAGCTTTAGATTCAGCGTCTTTGGAAAACTCATTTTTCCTTCGCCTAATTTTTTCCCTTATTTTTATGTTTTATACCCTAAATGCATCACTAACCAGAACCAGTTGGAGCATAAACAATTTAGTTTTGGTTTAGCTGAGAATTTCGTACTTTTGGCTGATCCCTTGTCTAGCTGAGAATTTCGTACTTTTGGCTGATCTCTTGTTTAGCTGAGAATTTCGTTCTTCTGGCTGATCCCTTGTCTAGCTGAGAGAGTTTCATACTTTTGACTGATTACTTGTTTAGCTTAGAATTTCATACTTTTGGCTGATCCCTTGTCTAGCTGAGAATTTCGTACTTTTGGCTGATCCCTTGTCTAGCTGAGAGAATTTCGTACTTTAGTAAAAAACATTAACCAGTTTAAACGTAGGTCTATCTTTATTTAAATCTTTATAATTTGCAACACCTTATTGAGACGGCCGTATACGAATCGTGGGCTTGAATCCTTTATCATCGGCGGTGTAGGAGACATCGTATTGCAGACCGTCGGCTCCTGTGTAGGTGTAAGACCCTTCAACGCCGATGCCTTGGTGATTGTCTACAGTGATCAGTTTGCCTTCTTCTTTGCGTGACACTCCATCACTTGTTTTGAAGCTGAAAAAAGCGACTTAGGTATTAGTTTTTTTTTATTTGTTGGTAACTTCTCGAACATGATATGGTTTCAGCTCTACATAGTTCTCATGGCTACCTTCCGGCTCCATCATCAGATCAGCTCCGGAAAAAGGGTCAGATACAGAAAAACTCCGGAAAGGTGAAAGAAACTAAATAAAAGCGTGTAAAAAAGGTTAAAAAAAAATATGGTGCTCATTACGGCAGGCCTATGTCTAGCAGTGGACTAATATAGGCTGATGATGATGATGAATGAAAATTTGCTACAAAGTAAAATTCATAACCCAAACCAAACAAACTAAAATGAGTTTTAGCTGCCACTGAAACTTCTAATGAGTCCAAATCATCTTGTCTAGGTATATATATATATAGTTAAACTAAAAGTGCATATCTAACCCTAATTTTTATGGTTTTGGCTACACACTCCCATCTCAAAAAGCCACCCTAGAGACCCAGTTGAAAATAATGTATAGAATAGTGATGTCACCAGAAGAAATGACTTATCAAGTTACCTACTTCATAAAATATTGGAACGTTAATATTTATTAGGATATTTTTATGTATTTAGGCGGATAGAGATACAAAAAAGTGCTATTTATTAATGTCTTGGAATTTTAATGGGAAAACTGGTTGCTTTTTAAGTTATATGATGAACAAAGCGCAGTTTATTGATACAATTTGTTTAAGCTTACCGAACTTACACGGTGTGCTTATTCAAGGTTGATTAATCATGTAAAAAAAAAAGATTTCTTACTAAACTCGAAACATTAATAAGCCTTATGTTTCACTAGTTTCTACCTGCGTCTTCGCACGCGTTGTTTATATTGAAATGTATTAAGGTTATAGCTATATCAAGGGAATTAATTTATGGAATTGGCTAAATTTATAGCATAAATTAGGTCCCTAAAATTTCCTATAGGCAATTTTTATTGCATAAATTAGGTTACTAGATATAAAAATAACCGTGCTAACTTGTTACCATAGTCTAACCCTACATTTATAAAATAATTTCGTCCCAATACGTTGAGAAGTTTAGGCACAGAGAAGAAGTACCAATTATACATCCACCCAATCAAATTTATCCGTACAAACTATCGCATTTTATAACATAAGTGTGATTATATTACGTTACAATATAAGAATAATACCTATAAACAAGTGCTTAAGGAAACATATATCCGGAGTCACGTTGGCTTCTACATATTATTTGTATAACTAAATGCATAGTCACATGCAATTATTGGTAAACATGCCAGTCGCATTGGATTTCTGAGATCATTATTTGTCGAAGAAGGTTTACGTCGATTAACCTCTAGAACTTTTTAGGTATTAACATTGGAACTTCGGTACTGGATTCAAAATGCCAAGTAGTTTCTCATACAAGAGAAAGCTCGAAGTACTGTCCGATAAAAACTTTTTGAAGATTTAATAAACAATCTTGTAAACATATCACCAGTGAAGTCCGCAAAGATAGCGTTCTCCGATTTATATTTATGTATCGTTATGACCATTTTTGGATGTTTAAATAAGGTCCATTGACCTAATGATGTTATGTATGTTTCAATAGCGTGAGCGCTGAATAAATAGCCGAAAAGACTTCATAATGTTTCATGTTAGGTACCTTTACAAACCTTGGCAATTTTTCGCAATATTTGGAGTGGTTTGTGTTTTTTTTATTTTGTTGAGATGGGACACTTCCTCCTGTTTTCGAAATTACGCGTATTCTTTTGTTTACAACCTAAATAAAAAACTATGAAGATGTTGAAGCGTACTCGTAGTCCTGTTATGTGACGTCTGAATAACCAACTAACTACTCTACACTCAAAAAAATATACTCACTCAAAGTTATATCCATCTTGCCTCACAAAAACGTTGTTAGCTAAAACTTCCGCAATGGGCTTTGTGACTGGTTTGTCATCGGCAAAAACAGCCATTACAATTGTAACAGAGAAGAATATTTTCTGAAAATTAATTAAAGGTACAGAAATAAATTCAAAGAGATTGTAGGCACATTTGAATACACTTCTCAGAATCTCGGAATCAACCCGCTGAAAGTAAAAAGCATAAGTGTTTTAGCTTATCAAAGTGTTTACTTACCAAAGCAAACATGGTTATAAAGATGAGTCTTATCAGAAGAAGTACCTTATGTGACTGTAGAAAAATACAGTCGAGTTCAACTTAAATACAGTATTTGTTTGTTGAAGTTGCATCAAATTGTCACTGTGCACACCATCGATGGTGTAAGTAGAGGTGATAAATTCTGCTTTTTTGTTCCAAGGTTCTATCCATGCAAGTTCTATGTGACAATAGTAACACATATTTATCTAGGTTGGCGAGTAAAATAAATTAAACCAGTTGTAATAGAATATAAATGTAATAAATAATTCAATGCGACAGCAAGGCTCTATACTTAAATCTACATTTTTATTTCCTCCGAGTGATATTGTTATATCACTCGATATCATTTCTTAGCAGTTCAGTTCAATTAATAATTTAATCCAGTCTTTCATAATATTTTTTTGGGTATAAAACAGCACCCACTCTTCATTAAAACGTAAATTATCTTAGAACCATGTCGTTTTCGAGTTGATCACGTGTTGTCTGCCAGCAATATCTTAATATTAACTGGTAACTCAGTTATTGAGATGTTACTGTAGGCGATTGTGGGTTCTCTACATCCCAAGATATTATTTCATTATTTATAATGAAGTTATCAATAAATTATTAGATTAACTTAAAACGTAAGTACTTTTAACAGCTCGGAGACAATGCGACGCGATCTTCTTATGACTTAGGAATAACCTGCTTCATTATAATGTATTCGACTTTAACATTGAGCTAGACATTTACTAGCTATAAACTCTTCGGATGATTGTTCTGTAGCCTCGCTTGCCAGCCTTGTAGGTCATCTCATAGAGGCGTCCCTTGTCATCGTACCAACGAACCGCTCCTTTGACGTCCAGTGCCTCCTCTTTGGTGCCAGGGTTGAGGATTTCTCCTTGCTCGGAGCGAGAAGCACCATCACTTGTGGCGTAGCTGAAAAAGGAAAAATGTTTAATGGTCATCGGCATTTGTTGATTCTTTTCGGCTTGGCTGCATGCTTATGATAAATAGAATAGTAAATAAACGCTGTTTCTATACAGAACTTATCATAAAGTTGCGAATCGTTAAATTTATGTATTTGTTTTCAAATATTTAATGCATACCGGTGTTTAATATATTTATGGTTACTGTGACTAAAGAAGTAAATATTTTACTGAGGTAAGTAGGTAAATAATTAAAATTGAATACACCTACAAGCTCACATTAAATAATGTTAAAGAGCCGGATGATTCCAATATAAAAGAATAAATATATTCCCACGTCATTTAATTCCGACAAAGTACTACAAACCTTACTTTAAGAGGGTGTTACGAGCTTTAAGTCAATTATTATCGTACGGTGTCTTCACAATCGACTCCTCATTAAGCGCCTTAGTATAATTGAAGGCAGTAAATACTCAAATAACGGCTCTCAGAGCACTGAAAGGACATTCAACTTTTTGGTGTGGAGGCTTGAATGCTTATGTTTTTGCTACATGATGTGCCAAATACAATTATGTCGCCATTCGCCGTTTTGTACCTATCAAAGACAAAGATCTTCTGATGCGAAATTTACTCGACCAGACCAAGGCCCACCCGCGGCTGTAGAGTCAGGATGATGATGATGTTTACATCTTTTTTTACCTGGCTTTGTTGCAGATTACGAATTAAGCGGATCAACAGAGCATCCTACTGGCTCAGGGCCAATTCCGGAAGGCACATAATATACTAATATTACACCGAAGAAGGAAACCACAGAAAAAAATACACAAAAAAAAACGCAGTGACATAAAATCTATGGTCATGTTGGCAGATAATCATGTTGCGGAACAACAGAACATAAAACGCGATTAATGGGCCAATTACCATACACATGACGCTAGTACTAATATTTATCCAAACTGACTCAGCGCTTTCTTTTCCATTTCGTATTCTATGTCACTTCGTTTTATATTTGAAAACAACACGATAATGTCAATTGTTCTTATTGGAATTCTGAGCGTATTGGCAGGTGAGAAGGTGGGTCATAAAGTACATTACACAACAGAGATTAAGCACACAGCGTAAAATGCCAGAAAAGAAACTGAAACATGCTTTAAAAGTTTTATTAACTCTACAATCATTGATACTCTTAAGGCTCGGACTATAAAATATAAATCCGGAAACTCCCAGGCCAGAAATAAAACGGCCCCAGACAAGCCTGGACACAATCCGTCTCTGTAGCAAACATTTTGAATTTTTCTGCATTGACTACATAGGACTACGGGCCATGCGATCCCGAATTTTACCCGAAAACAATCAACCATGTCAAATTTTTGCAAGAGAGACTGATTGAATCCGCCCTTGTCCAGGGCCTTTTTTTTCAGGTCCGGGAGATCCCGGATGCTTGCAGTCGGAGCCTTTGGTAGATTTAGTACACATTATTATTATTATTAACTTAATTAGTATCAATATCGTGTACATTTATCTTCAACTGTGCGTCAAAATTATTGTCTTGATTTTAAATCAATATCGTTGATCTTAACTTTATCTTAAATAGTGCGTCTTAATTTTTGTCTTAATATGTAACACGGAAGAAATATTCATAGCCATAATATATCCATTAATTCATTATTAAAATTGAGACATTTATGCAAAGGTCATTCATTCGTTTAAATTATTTTAATATTCAATCAAGCATATCATGCAGCGGTAATTTTTGTGTCAACACCAAAACCTAAAATAACCGAAAACTACTGCTCTCCCTTTTTTTCGACCATAAAACAGGGGCGAAATTTTTACGCTACTTTTACAGATTAGGTTTTGTGCAAATAGAAACAGACACAAAACCAGTATGTTTGTAATTTGGTTTAGTTATATGTTTTTTATGCATGTTATCAGGATACAAAGAATTATTTTGTTTGTAACTTACTTGTATTTGTAGTAGTTCGGTAACCGGTCCGTATCGTATTGATATTGCACTATTTGAGGCTTAGTCTGATTGTCGATGTAAGGGGCTGACAATACGTTCACCAATAACGTGGCTCCGAAAATCTGAAAATGTAAAACACATTATTTGTAAAACGAAAAAGATTTGAAGCGGCTCATTAAGATATGCAAAATGTGGACGTGAATAATATTTATGGCCCTGCGAATGCCTGGAGATACAAATGACAAGTGCCGATAAAACTTTTACTCAGGTCGAGATAACATTTTTTTCTTCTTCCGCTTGTGGACAAAAAATTAAGTGTAGTCAATTAACATTCTTTTTCTTTTTTAATTAATAAAAAAATTGCCTTGTGCTTGTTTTGGAAGCCTAAAGGAATGAACATTACTTCATGTAGTTTTTTTTTATAAACATTCCCGTATATGTTAATATCAAGGGCTAAGCTAACCTAAAGGGCTTATCTATCAAGATAGTAGTAAAATAATGCACGTATAATTAGAATCTTGAGCGCTAAAAGTACCTAAATTTATGCATCGTCCTAACCTTGAAGGTTCATTGTAAGTCAAATATGCTAAATTCACTATTTATGGTATTTCAAAATTTAGCTTTTCAATTTTTAGAAGGCCATTACAATCCATTATGTGATCTTTTATCGTTTTTTTGACCTTTTCCAGAAATCATAATAGTATCTATTGCAATAAAAATAATATCAGTAACTTAGGATAGGTACTAGAGTGTTAACCATTGAAACACAGGATCCTTCTGCGAGTTGAACAAATTAGATAGGACAACAAGTAATTTACATTAATTAATCAAGTTATGGTTTTAATTACGTGCGCACTTGACATTAAATAATCACTGAGTCACACCTAAGTTGAAACTTCAATAGGTCCACCGAATAAACAGTCACAATATAAAACACAATATTAAAAGAAAGTTACCAAAAAAAACATCATCTTGAATTTTCTCCGGCAAAAGGAACAAGTGACTTCCTGGACAGGTTGTAGTCCGAATGTGCTAACGGTTTCGCAAGGTGTCCTTATATATTGTGGTCAGCGGACCGAGATGTACCGCGTGCTGGCGCTAAGCTTGTAAGCTGAAACTGAGCCAATTCTATGACCAATACAACGGACGAGATTGACATAAGAATGAATGGGCAGGATCTAGCCAGATTGACGACGCTGTTACGGATAACCTCGTAATCCGTTCCACTTGTGAATTCAAACGTAATGGGCAACGTTTTTCGATAGAGATAAAGCCTTTGATCATCCTACATGTACGTATATTGACTAATATATAAAAATAAATTTGAAAGTAACTTTGTTTAGGTATCTGTCTGTCTGTCACGCCTTTTCACGCCTAAAAGGCTGAACGGACCTTAATGAAGTTTGCCAGGAAGGTAATAGTATCCCGGGGACGGACATAGGATACTTGAAAAGCGCGTGCGAAGCCACGGAAGTAGCTAGTACATATTTATAAATTGTATTATACATATCTACTATATTATGTATACCTATAGCCTTAGGGTTCAAAAAACCTATTATGATGTTATTATACTACCTTCATATTATATCTATAATATCTATAAATAAAATATGGGGTAATCTTTTGGAGTTTCTCAAAGTTGTATTTAAAAAAACAACAGTAAATTACTAGGTAAGTCGGTAGTATTGATTCATTATGAACTCAACTCAACATAAAATCTATTGTAGAAAAAATATTATAGAGCAATCATTTGGAGTTTCTCAACGTTGTGTCCAACATAAAACCACAGTAAATTACTACGTTGGTTGTAGGCAAGCATAATGAACTTAACAACAATGCAATTCTCTGAAATAATGATAACTAGATGCAAACAAAGTAATCGTATTAGTCATGAAGTTAATTAACGACCTTCTTTATTTTTCTTAACTAACTTTAGTAAATATGTCTCCATCTAGTCAATACTGTACAGGGTACAGTACTCCATCTAGGCAACTGTACCATAGAAAGGGTGTACTTAGCCAAAAGGGGGTGATTTTGCACCTCAAGAGTTTTCGATTTTTTTTTTAAAATAATAGTAGGTACCTACTGTAAGAATACGTATATGTATTCTTACAGTATTATTATTTTCTTTTATATAAAAGGACACGAAATATCTATAATCTATATTTTTATTTAAAACAAGTAAAATGATTTTCGAAACTTAGAAAATCGTAGAACAAACGTTGATCCCCTCGATGTTCCGAATCACCCTCTTTGTATGTTAGGACATATCATTCACTAACAAAATACTTACATTCCTGAAAGAGTGGGACCAGGTTGGCATTCACTGGTGAGAAACAATGACGCCATTTGCAATTTATAGTAGGCACAAGAAACATGTAGGTACTTTTGGTAAAGGAGAAAGTGGCAAGTGCCAACCTACCTGGACATTGTTTTCAACCGGCTTCAAAAAGCAGGATGAAGTTCTCAATTCAGCTGTTTTTTTGTCTATTTGTTACTTGACAGAGTTTGATGAATTAACCCAAAATCAACCATCCTTAATAGTTTTATTCCCGAGGGAATGATTTTATCCCGAAGATACCACTTAAAAATAGTATAGGGACAGGGTGTCCCACGGTCATGGGGTATGGAGGGCAACTACTAGAAATATTGAAGAAAGCAAGTTTTACTGAAAGGAAACATTGATTTATTTTAAACTAGTGGTCCGCCCAGGCTTTGCACGGGCATATTCTATAGCCTATGTTCATCAGGGATACAGTAGAATTCTAACGAAGAAAGAATTTATTTAATCGGTCCAGTAGATTCGGAGCTTCAATTGAAACAAACAAACAATCCAATCTTTACTCTTTATTATCTTATATATTGTATAGAAAATAGCATAAATTGCATTCACTGAATTTATAAAAATTACTTGCCTTATCGGGTTATCCACTAAAATCTAAAAAAACCGTATTTTTATGACACTGATCAAAAGAGTCAATCATATGAATCTAAACTGTTTAATAAACATTGCATTAATAAATTAAAAAGGAAAACCATGAAATGTGCCCAAAACTGGGACTGGAAAACTATACAGTACACGCTGTATATTCCGGAATTTAAAGTGGGCTTTAATTTTTTTATAAAATAACATCAAAATATAAAATTTATATTTGTATATCGTCGCAGTTCAATGAACCGGACATTTTGATGGAAATCTTGACAAAAATGATGCGGAAATTCCAATAATACTTAATATGGATTGCAGTAATTGTTTAAACTAATAATGATATGAAGTTTAAAAATGTATAATGTCTGTCATGGTGTCATCATGGCTATGATGACAATCCACTTTTCTTTTGTCGTTTTTTCAGCTAATTTGAGTAATTTTACAGTTGCATGTTGTTAAAAGACTGAACGGTAACAAAAAATACCACAAATGTCAATTTATAAATTTTACTTTATTTTGAGGTGGGCTTCTTTTTAATGTGTGGAATTCATGACTAGTGACACCTTAAAAGAATCTCAGACAGATTGATGTTAATGAATATCGTCAATAAACGTCATGATCGAAGAGGATGCGCTACCCAAACTCTGGTCTAATACGGTATCATCATCATCAGCCTTTATTAGTCCACATAAGCCTCGCCCACTGAGCACCAAAGCGCCCTGTCTTCAACATTCAACAACGGCATTCAGCCGACAGTCTTTTCTCATGTCGTCATCTCACTGGCTGGAGGGCGTCCTACACTGAGTTTGCCGAGTCGCGATCGCCACGCACGAACACGTTTACCCCGGCGGCGGTTGTCAACTCTTCGCGAGATGTGCTGCTAATTCACGCTAATTCAAGACTTTAGGTAGATACTGTATGCGTCAAGCTGAAGACAGGGGCCTATGTATGGCACTCATTAGGGGAGGCCTATGTCCAGCAGTGGATTAACGTAGGCTGATAACGATGATGAAGTGAAATGCACTGAAAGCAAATCTCAGGATATTTTATTATTCACAAGTCAGGGTCATCGTTATCATCGTCATTCTGCCGTAGGTCTGCTAGGGCCCTGCTAGTATTTTCTTCCCGTAATGTATAATGCTGGTCACCCCTGTGAGCGCTATAGTACCCTGTCTTCTATCAGCCACTGCCAGCATCTGTGAATACTCAGTCTTTCGCAGATCGTCAAGAAAATGAAATGAACAGAGCTTCCTACACTACGATTAAAGGATTAAAGAGTCTCTCTCGACTGTGATGTTGCCGGTGTGGTATACGAGTATAATTTAGCATTCTGATAAAGGTATATATATGTATACAGTGTACAGGATATCCCATAATGAGTAGGTAACCTTGAAGGTGCTTATGCAGGGAGGCAAGGCCAAACTGAAAAACACTGGACCCGTTGGGAAATTATTCTATTTTTTTGAACTTGGAGAAATTCGTACCTTGGTTACAAATGAGGTAATGTTACTTCGTTGGTTCTCATTTTTGGGTATCATACCCACAATTTAAACTATTTCATAGGTTTTATACCTGGAATGTTTTAAAACGATTAATAAACACTTTGATGTTCCAAATACCAGTATTCTTTACAAACTTTCTCCAAAATACTTAACTCTGTGTTGCTCATCAGTCAAAGACATTGTAACTACAAATTTACTGTTTTATACTATTTATTTAAATTCCATTTCAAAAACTGACGTCTTAATTCAAATTATATAAAAGTATCTAGTTAATTAAACAAATTTGATATATTGCGTTATTTATTTGACCTTAATATTTAAGATTAAAAGTCAAATTTTGTTGATCATGTTTAGATACACTGAATTAAACATCAGAACCTTAAGATCATTAATATACTGTGTGTGTAAATACAGCCACTTGTAAGGTATATATGGTAGATTTGTATGTGATTCATACAAATATGAGATTTAAATGACATTTAACGAATGAGCATATAAGTTTTATTAATTCTGTATTTCTGACAATAAGATAAGTAGTCGACAGGTTAAACTAATGGGGTGAAAGTCAAGCGAAAAAACAAGTAGGTCACAGGTTTCATTCGAGATAATGATTTTGTGTCTTGAACTTGAAGTTGCAGAGTCAAGCTTCATCTCTACCATATATTATAAAACAAAGTCGTTTTACTCGTCTCTCTTTCTGTCTGTCTTTTTATCAGCTAACTATTCAAGAAAAAAAATACTCTTTATTTCCCTAAAATACCTAGATAAAACATTTTTGTAATTATGGAAGTAAAGAAATTTTGATTTCGTGAAAAAAATATCTTACTGACGATGAAAATCCCATCCAAATCCGTTGTGTGGTTTATACCTTAAACACAAACGCGCTGTGCCCAAAACTGGGCTATACAAAATTAATGTCTCTATCTCCTAAAACCAAAATCTGTTTATTTCCATCATTACAATAAATGTACACTTAGAAAAGGTCAAATTCTTAAAATTAAACATTACTAACACGGAAATTAAGTTTTATTTTTGCTTTCTGTCGCTTCGGTTCCTAGACGCCTAGAGGCGACGAAGATTCCTTTAGGATGTTAGTTGTTATTTTTCAAGTTGGAGCAAAACACGTCTTCCCGCGTCTTCATTCACGTGGTTATCAGATGAAACGTACCTAACTATCCTAACAATTTATACAGGGTGTTCAGGAAGGTGGGAAACTCAGATAGGTATAACAAATTTCAAGCAGAACCACTCGTGGTGGAATGCAAAACTTCCAATGGCTAGCAATCATGATGAAGAAATTCTGGCCACTTGTTCTAACAGTTAATCATTGTTGATATAGTTTTACGCACATTGGGGTGTGCTGGCATTGGGGCCCCCCCCCCATGTCCATGCCACGGATCCCGTGTCCCATGCCATGAGTGCTACAGGCTTCATTTTGTCATATAACCACGTAAGCGTAACCACGTGCAGAAGCTTGTATAAAATAAAACAACAGGTGATGGCTTTTCTTGTACATAATTCTGTCTTTTTCATAATGATATATTGAGCATACATTTTTACAGCAAGTTTAGATCCCATAATTTTCTGCTTTTTTCTGCTTATTATGTTTATTTCTTGTAGTAAACATTGTAGGAACTTGAGTTTTTTGTTGCTTTGCGTGATAGACAACCGAAGTGCCTGCATTTTTCCCCTCCGATACAGTAGTTCAACTGAGTAGTTCAACTAGTTGTACAAATAATACACCACTGTATCATTAGTCCAACCAGTTGGACTAATGATACAGTGGTGTATTATTTGTACAACTAGTGCATATCGATGTTGATTGTTTAGCATATCAATATGTCTACTTGAAAATAGATACTTAACCTTCTTTGTGGATATTGAATTTTTCATCACTGCAAACATTACGTCATGATTGACACGTTAAAAAACCAGTGTTATGATTTTTTGACAATATTTGACCTTCTATGTCGTCAAGACTCTTCTCTGCATTTTATTGCATACAATTTTTTTTAACTGAAGTATAACCCATTCTATAGTTAACTAGGTAGGATATTCTATCAATATTAATCTAATAATCCACTATTCCTAAGTAAGATACGCCTAGAGGTTTCGTCTATTTACTTGTAATGATTGCTTTATTGTTTGTATCTTTAAAGAAATACTCATGATAAATTAAAAAACCCAGCTCTTATCGGTGCAATGATGCAATTCCACTGTTCTCTTTCAAGCTGGCATTAAAAAGAGGTAAAATCTTTGTCTTTATTGGAAGTCAACCCCGAAACTAATAGACAAAAAACATATATAACGTATAATCATATAAATGTGTGTATATTTATAATTAGTACTAATCACTCCTTGTCTGTGGTGTAACATTATTTCACCTGTGCCGTGGTCCCGTTCAGCTCGTCCCATTTACTGGACGACCGTTTTTTTTTTTTCTTCGGTAGTCTTAATTACTGTATCACGGAAGATTTTTTCGTTGGTGCGTTGACTTGACCTCGGAATGGAAAAATCTTCGGTAGTACTGGACCACAGATAAAATAAGTTTAGGTGGTCCAATCAGACCATGAAAAAAAATTGTAGGTACTTGAAACTGTTTTTTTACGTAGGTACTAGGTACCAGAAATTGATGTTTATATTGAAACTTGCTAAATAGCATACATTTTTACAGCAAGTTTAGATCCCATAATTTACTGCGTGTCAGAAAATTCGACGGCGAGTCTTTATGCTTATTGTTTTTATTTCAAACATTGTAGGAACTTGAGTTTTTTGTTGCTTTGTGTGAAAGACAACCGAAGTGCCTGCATTTTTCATCACTGCAAACATTACGTCGTCAGAAAAAATAAGTTTAGGTGGTCCAGTCAGACCATGAAAAAAATATCGTACTTGAACTGTTTCTTACGTACTACCAGAAATTAATGTTCATATTGAAACTAGTTTCTGGCCGGGGCTTCGCACGCGTTGCTTAAGGTTACTCTATCCTATAGGAACACACTTTTGGGATAAAAAGTTGCCTGTTTTATTCCAGGCCTAGAAAATATGTACATTTAAAATAAAATTTAAGCCCAATCCGTTCAGTAGTTTTGACGTGAAGAGATAACAAACATCCATCCAAACATCCAAACTATCGCATTTGTAATATTAGTGTGATAATAGTAGATTCCTAAGTTCGTTTTTTCCGGGTAACATGAGCAAAGTAACGACTAAGGGCTAGTTTTACAACAAGTCGCGATTGTTACATAGAGCTCCTATACAACTATGAACTTACTCTAACTCTTATACGACTATGAACTATAGGTATATAATTGGTAACATAAAATCATAAATCAAGTTGCTTGAAGATAACAAATAAATAGAAAATCTGCACGGGGATTGTTGTCTAGGGTAGGAGAGTAAAAACAAGATCTAAAAAATTCTAGTTCGTGTACTGAGTTAAGTTAAACTTAAGTAGCATTTTTTGTAGATAAAAACATCCACTTTCATTGTGTATTAAATTTTTTGTGGTGAATATTATAGTTTTGAAGTAATTCATGAAAAACCTAACAGTTGTACCTTTTTTATTTCTTATTATGTGTTAAAATAACGTGATAAATGATACAAATACAGTTGAATCATGTTGCACCTTTACGTTGTCTTTGTGTAAACTGATATACAAGAAATAAAAAAAACGAATAACTCCTAAGAATACGCTGAAAACACAATGTTAATATAGAAAAATAGAGAAAAATTACGTCACCAGTAGATAGGAACACGAGCAATTTTCTTCCTGCGTTACTAGGAACGATCGGGAATATTTTTTCCCGATTGTTCCTAGTATGATCGTAGCTAGGAACAATCGGGAATTTTTTTCCTGATTGTTCCTAGTAGGAACGTAGAGGGTAGGGACAATCGGGAATAGGCGCTTCGTCATCGAATGCGTAAATTATTTGAAATACATTCCTTCAACATCAATAATGTATGCAATGTATGGCGATGCAATGTCACTATTGTCTATTCTACCCTAGACAACAATCCCCGTGCTAGGGGGGCCGACTTTTAAGTTGTAGCAGCACCTTCATAATGTTGAAGGGCCTGACATCACCTGCATCTCCATAAAGCTATACCTATATAAGTTTGGCACTTAGCTACAAGTACCGCTTTGCATCTCATCTTAAGGAAGCATTTATAGAAGCTTCAATGATTACCTAATTTTCAAGGTCAGCCTAAATTGTCTTCGCTATATAATTGATTATGTGCCCAAGTGTTATCATCGTGGAATTTTCTTTAAAGATTTATGGCATACCTACTAATCAAAATGATATAGCCATTGAATTGCAATTTGCGAAACGAATCCCACGATGAAATAAGACATTCATCAGCTGAAATGGGTAAACCATGCCGATCTTCACTGATTTGCTTGTACGTAACATTTAAAAAAAATACCAATCCATAGACTTTTAATTCAATACATAGTTTTTTTTATAGATTCCTGATCGTATCGTTGGTCAATGCACTTGGTTCCAATAATGTGACGACGACCGAAACGTCGTCAAAATCAACGACAGATCCGACATCGGAAATGACGGTAGAACCGACGTCGGAATTTACGAACGGATCGACGTCGGAATTTACGGAAGGATCGACCTCGGAATTGACGGTAGGATCGACGACCGATACGGCGACGGCAACATCAAAAGCAGGATCGGTGGCATCGCAGACAGAGTTCACGACACTAACGGAAACGAAAACCACTGTAATGGCTACGTAAGCATAAACATATTTGATAATTTTCTTGCTTTGGTGGTAAGATAAATGTCCTAATTAGTCACTTCAGCATGATAGTATTCACTGTCCAGCCTAAAACCGGGTACTGACCGGGGCGTTGCGGGGCGTAAAGTAATGTTTCACACACCGTACTGACTGTACTGTTTCGTACAGTCAGTACGGGGAAAGAAAGACGCTGGTAACGAGCAACGAGACTTGGATTTTTGACGTTTCATGCTCCACTGCGGTGTCATTCGCAGTGAGCATATGAAACGTCAAAAATCCGTCTCGTTGGACGTCGAAATTACGCCCCGTAACACCGGTTGGTACCTGGCTTTTTCTGTGCGACCTGCGTGCAAGGACGCGTAGCTGCTCACCTTTCGATAATTGATATTTAAAATAGTTTAATTTCGTATCAACAACGGTTTAAATGTCGTTCCCGAATAACACACATGTAATTAGATACACAAAAACTCAAATTGCCCAAATTTAAAGTGAAACTAGTTTCTTCCAGCAGCTTCGCTTGCGCTTTTCCGGGATAAAAAGTAGCATAATGTCCGTACCCAGAATACCATCTGATCTACCTCCCGACGAAATTTCATTGAGATCCGTTCTTGCCGTTTAGGCGTGAAAAGGTAAAAGACAGACAGACAGAGTTACTTTAGAATTTATAACATTACTAGCTGCTGCTCGCGGCTTCGCACGCGCTTTTCAAGTAGCCTATGTCCGTCCTCGGGATACCATTTACCTTCCTGCCAAATTTCATCGAGATCCTTTCAGCCTTTTAGGCATGAAAAGGTAACAGACAGACAGACAGAGTTAATTTCGAATTAATAATATACTAACAGCGCCTCGCGGTTTCACCCGCGTAGTTCCCGTTCCCGTAGGAATTCCGGGATAAAAAGTAGCCTATGTTCTATTCCAGACTATAATCTATCTCTGTGCCAAATTTCATCCAGATCCGTTTTGCCGTTCTGGCGTGATAAAGGAACAAACATCCATCCATCTATCTATCCATCCATCCATCTAAACTTTCACGTTTAGAATATTAGTGAGAAGTATGGATACTGTTATAGTATGCATATTAACTTGCTTCGCTCGCTTGATCAATATTATTAGAGAACGGACATAGGTAGGTACCTATCATTTGACACGAGGTCATCACAAGGTAAATTCCCTCCAGCAGCGACTAAACAACTTTTTGCTGCTTCCGATGTACACACACATATAGTTTTCTGGTCACAAAAACTGATAACTAAAATGGCCGGTCGCTAGTTGCCCACAACATAATATTTGATCTTAAACTGTTCTCTATATCCGAAAGTTGTCGTATTACGAATAGGTTTTAAGGTGGGCGTGAACCTTTATGCTTCCAAACAAACATACTTTCTGATTCATTTAGAAACTACACCATTTATTGCAAATCAAAAAAACATACATAATCAGTTAAGAAATAGGTTATGTTTGTACCGTCTTATTGGTCATATGAGAGCAAAAATTCATTTCAATTGATTTTCAAGCGATTTTATTACTTTAGCTCTCATTTAATGATGATTTTGTTTATTGAAAAACGTAAGCGATGCAGATATTGCTATTTGGTATCCAATTATGTATGCAAAATTTCATTCAAATCGGGGACGTAGTTTCAAAATGAATCGGAAAGTACGTTTGTATGGGGAATTAGAGTTTAACACCCACCTTAATAAACATTCTTCTTCAGAGATTACGTATAATTAGTTAATAATTAGATGAAACAAGTACCCGCGAAGTACAATTATCTATGGAATTGAATACATATCTGTGATTGTATGCAGATTGTTTCAATGGACAATGAAATAAAGTTACTTCTTACTAGAAACCATTTTATTACGCGGCTTTTTACCTTATTTTAAATTCAAACATTTTTTTTTTGCAGAAAGCAACTATCAGGCCAACTATCTATTAAAAACAATAGGAAATTCAGGGTTGCTCTTATAATAAATCCGCTCCCAAAAAATTCTAAAAGAGCGGGACGTGTGTCCAGGAAGAAGAAAAAGACAAAGACGGCTGAGCGTCTTCTTTATCAGGAGATTGCCGCAGATGGAAATGTTGTCGACTCGTTCGAAATGAAAAACCTGGACGAGGTAGTTTCGTTCTTACAAGCTTACCAAAATGTAGAAATTTGTAACGAGGTTTGCGATGAATTAGAAGATTGATCATTGAAGTGAATTTAATTTTTTAAGTAAATTCAATGTACTTGATGCTTTTTTTTTCTTCCTTGTATACTTTGTACCATTCATATAGCTTAGCCAAGAAGTGTGGCAACTACATGACCAGATACTCCGGAACGATTCAAGCCAGATAAGTCTTCGGTCTGAAATTAAAAGTAGAGCTCGATTAACTCCATGCTAAAACATTTTAATATACAGATGGTTTTTTGAAATGGGATGGGAGTGGATGGCCAAATCCGAAACCATGAGAGTAAGTGAAAAGTCATGTAATGAATCATGAATATATAAGTAAATAAGTAAGTACTTTTTATTTTTCATAAATGAAGCTCATGACGATTCACGTTTCTCAATCTGATACTATGAGAGTTAGAGAAAAACTCTCATAGTATCAGATTCGGCCATCCACTCCCATCTCAAAAAGATACCATGTAGGTATACAGTACAACAAGCTGTACCCCACGGTGTCACCCGTGCGGTGAATAGATTTGATCATCGCACGGGAACAGTCTTTTTCCGGTTTCATTGTTTTAATCCATCTTAATGTAGGTAAACTATCCTGGTACCCATCCAAATCCGTTTAAATGTTGGAGTGTAAAGTAATTAAAAGATACATAAACCCATTTGATACTAACTTTCGCTTTAATTTTTATGAGTGAGATTCATATACTTATGCTTCAGAATCATCATCATCATCAGCCTATATCAGTCCACTGCTGGACATAGGCCTCCTTTAATAAGCGCCATAGCGCCCTGTCATCAGCTTATGCTATACAAGAACACACACACTACACACTTGCTACACACTTTTAGCTTATAGATATATATTTAGCTTATACTTATGCTTAATCGGTACAAAAAAGAAAGTATACGCCTTTCGACGTTTTTCTGTGCAGTTAAAAAACGTCTAATTCGATACGTTTTTTATTCCGCAAATAGTAAAAATAGGACAAGGTTGTCACAATATAATTTCGATGAACTGTCGTAGCAAGGATCTATCCAACTGCATAGAAAAGCTGGTTATGATAAAAATGGAAAGTGACTAAGAGGTAGTCGCAACAAATTCCTGATTTTTGAGAAAAAAAAAATCTTTACTTACTGTAGATTCATACTCGGTTGTGGACTCCGTAGTGTAATCAGAAGAATCCGATGTAATTTCATTATAATAAAATATTCTGTTTATGTCCTCTTCCGAGATTTCAAACCCGTTTGTCGGTTCTCCTTCACTTTTTTTGGGATCGTTCAGGTTATTTTCTTTTGGTTTGTCTTTATTTTGACCTTCAAAATTACCATCTTTTGAATTGAGATTCCCAATGTTTGGATGGAAAGTAGTTGCCAGAACTCTTGAACCCTGAGTGGTTCCCCATTTTGGATCTTTATTAATACTCAAATTTATTAAATTTGGCTGAAGAGTTGCCGGAAACTTATCATAGTAAGCAGCATGAGGGGTCACGGTTATAATTTTATCATTATTTGAAACTTCATTATAAGTTCTGATATTTTCGTATTGTTTTGGATTATTGTTTCTCCCAAAAGCTGCAAAAGGGCTGCAAAAACAAAACACGGTTATTGTATTTCAAATTGTGTGGGTGAACAAACAGCTATCCACAATACGTAACAATTATACAAGCATTGTAAGAAACTAGTTTCTGCACGTGGCTTCGCATGCGTGGTTTCTATGGACACGTGTAATGGTTATTTCTATCCCTTGGGAGCTGATATATGGGATAATATGAACCTGGAACTAAGCATAGATAAAGCCTTTGCTTGCTTCCAGGCCTAGAGCTTCATATATGATTAAATTTCAGCCCGATCCGTTTAGTAATTGTAGCGCGAAAAGGTTACAAACATCTAATCATATAAACATCATCCAAACTTCACATTTATAATATTGATTTAATAAGGTAGTTATATTGGTGTACAAGAGGTGTACGATTACTTACTTCGGAACTCTCACATTAATTGGATTTCTTAAAGGTTCGTTTCTGTTATTGTTCCATGAAACGAAAGGAATTGAAAATTGCGGAAAACTTTCAACATCCTCAACACTGTATAGAAGTAGTAAAATAGACAGCACCTGAAAGTACAATTTTTTTAATTAATTTTTTTTAGTTTTTTCGAAGATTACAATAATAATTACACTTAATATTTACACTTCAATCTATTTTCTAAAAATCTAAGCCGTCACCAGAAGGCAAAGTGCCCAGAATGTGGGCAGCATTGCCACGTTGAATGGCAATGCTAACCCGTTGACCGAAAAATGTTATTTTCGATCTTGCAATGTGTACATATTCCGTAAGATAATACTTCAATGTCTTACCTTGACGGTCGAGTGCATGATGTAAATATAACTCGTTCAGTAGTGAAATTAAAGCACAGGTCAAAGTTTTACTAAAAAATCACAACATAGCAAACCATAAATGGTCAATGCATAATATTTTTATATCAAAAAGCGCTAAAACTGCAAGTTAATAACTGTTTAAACTAGTTTCAAATATATATATTTTGTTTTGACGTGATACAGCCTAGGTTTCAATATCACGAGTGAGCAAGACGCAATAACTTATTTCCTGCTCGGCGAGTAATTTTGTAGGAGCCGTTTAGATATACTTTTTTAAAGGTCCTTATAACAATCACCGTAGTACTTTTTTATTTTGTGTTATAAGTGTTTCATTCTGGTAATTCCTGAGTATTTTTAGCGTTCTTAAAACTTGGAGGAAAGCTACTGTAATCTCGTGCGACTTTAACTCTTAGCAGTTTAACGGAGAAGTAGGTATCCTTGTCACCTTCAGACCGTTTCAACTATTCAGTACGATTATCCAATGTGATATAATATCAATTTATCCTGAGATTAGCATTGATGCAGAATTTTTACAACGTCCTACAAAGTCGCCACTCAAGTACTCAAATCTTTCACGACTTTTGGAAATAGGTATAATACAAGGGGAAAAAACGTAAGGCATAGAGTAGGAAGTGATTTATTTCTTAGAAAATCATCATTGAGAGATTTTACTTGGAAACGACTGAGGCATACAATTTGTAGTTCATTCAATAATACTTGCTAGTTTTTGTTGAACGGTTTTTCTGACTCTGTAATATTATCACTTTCCTCGTATTCTTCAATCCGTGTATAACCTTCAGTTGTAATGTTATCATAGATATCGGTTTGTGAATCTGTAATAGTAACACTTTCAGTAGTTTGATGACGACCAATATTCTTGTCATTATTGATTTCATATGGAGATTCATTATTTTCATTTGGTTTTATAACATTTTCTTTCTTAACAAGGTTTTCATACGACTCTGTTGGCGTGTCTCCAGTTTCTAGGTAAAAAAGTAATATAATTCGTTAATAACTTGCTGTAGGAAAGATGTAGGTAATGGTGTTAGTACAATGCTAATACTTCTGTTTGCTAACTCAAGGTTTGTTTTTTATGAATATCACACAAAAAGGCTTTGCTATTTTGACAATTCAAGCATTGGAATTAACAGTGGTTCGGCATGCATTCAGAATATTTAGACAATCATTCCAAATAATAGTTACACAGAATGCATAAATTAAAAGCTGAATTTAGGCTTCTAAATTCAGTGTTTTCGGTGGAACATTAGTACTTTTTGTGCTGAAAGTTGGGGCTGTTCTGCTATTATATTGATAGAGGCATATACTTACAATTGTTTCAGTTGTAATTACTGGTTCTGTTACATCTTGAACTGATACCCTTTTTGTAACCATTTGATATTCATTTTTTGTAGTACCAATTAATGATTTTATATTCTCCTTATTTGTTTTATTTATTTGGATTTCAGGCATATTTGCAGATAGTTCCGGTTTAGATTCAGTTGTTTCATCTTCACTACTAGGATTGGTTTCCTTTACTGAATTAGGATATTTTGTACGGTCAGCTGTTTTTGAATCTGTTGTATTTGTATTGTTATTTGAATCTGAGCCTTCAGTTTTCGCTTGATCGTCAGTTGTGGAGTTAACTTGTTGTATGTCTTTGTTGGCTACAGTATTGGTTACTAAATCTATTTCTGGAGTATTATAAAACACGGTAAATCTACTAAGTGGATAGAATTTCTTTTCTGATTCTCGTAATTCTTCTTTTTTATTCAATTTAGTTTCATTTTTTATTAGGGGAGCGTTATTAGCTGACTCTTGCATTGAATCTTGGTGAACATCAAGGCTCGGAAGTTGTTCATTTATTTTAAACGATATGCTGAAACAACAAATAAATAAACTACAAAGAAACGTATTAATTCTACATACTATGAATAAATGGATTTATATCTACTTAGATATGACTATACCAATTAAGAGCATAATTTTTTAAACACATAACTTACGCCTGTAACTTGATCCTTATTGGCCTAGTGGAACCGTCTTCATTGTATTGAAATGAAAGTTTGTGAACTGGATTTGTTTCATAAACAAAACTTTCCATCGGAAAACTCAAACTTAATTGTATTGTTAACAAAACTAAAAAAAGAAGCTGAAAATCAATAAAACACACCAAAATACTACGTTTTGCACGTAAAACTATTACGTCTGGTAAACTTTTTAATAAAATCATGATTTTAAATGCCTCGAAAAAAATTTGATCAACACTTCAAAAGAAGTATAAAATTATACTAAGCAAGTTTTGTGTTTATGTGGTTTTTCAATGTAAACAGAAAATTTGCATCGGAAACCCGATTGGTAAGTAATATTGATGAACTTAAAATACGCAAGAGCTGACATTTGCATCTATTTGATTTCTCAAACCCCCTACTCCATTCACAATACTTCAACTAAGTGTAGTTTTCGAGCAGCAATCTTTCCCTTTACTGTTTTCGGTGGCACGGCACAGACCACTAGACCAACTATACGGGACCACGGACTTATACAAAAGCATCACACAGCTCAGTTACTGACGCGAAGTATTATTATAATAACGAGTGAGTCCACTAGGATTCCCCAGGGGCATAAAGTTATTTTTTTAATATTAAACTTGTTTGTAATTTAACAGATATTGCTGAACAATCCACACAAAATCATCTAGCCCCAAATTATGCAGATTGTGTTATGGGTAGGTAGGTACTAGCCGACTTGATATACATAGTACAACACATTACAGTTTTTTTTATTACACAAAGAAAATACTCAGATTTGGAAAAAATATTTGCAGATAGTTCAAACATTTGTCCCAAAACGGGAATCGAACCAGAACCTCCTGCGTCGCAGGCGTAAATTCGCCCGCCGCGCCACATAGGTCGTCAATGTCAATATTTGGAACTGTCATAGCCATGTAATCCCATTTTGAATTTGATGAGGTCAAATCGATGATTCGCTATCGATGTTTTCAAAATGTGGTCAAAATTAGAGTATATTTGCGAGCTCAAAACCAAATATAATATATAAAATATTTGGTTCGATTTCAATGTTACTCGAAAAAGAAAACAGAGATTATGAACCTACCCGTTTGATTTCAAAGAGACCTACTTTACCTCAGTATTATCTTTACTTCTAAAATTACTGATAAACTTACCTAGTACTCACCTACACTCCTCATCTCGTTGAAATCATCGAACTAGCTAGCCCATCAGACGCGCCCACCACTAGTGCCATCACTAGCGTATCACATAGTTAGCAAGGAATTTTTCAAAGTTTTGAAGGGGTTTTTTAGTTGCATTTCTATAAAAAGTGGCTCTTACGAGTGATAATATTACTTATTGTCAATTTTAAGAACCCCTCGGTCCACTTAAATCCGTTGCAAAGATACATAAATGGATTTTTTTGGAACTTTATGCCAAATATCCCGAATTTTAGATGACTCACAAATTTTGATTTTTCTACAATATTTTACTTATTACATCAGAATTTCTTATAGAAATTAATCCTAGGTTAATTGATTATTTTCATTCAAAAATATTTGTGTACGTTACCAAATACAGAAAATACTTGCATAGGGTTAACAAAGGGTTAATAATGCAATTTTGCAATTTGGCAACTCTCCGGTGCCGACTCAAAAGATATTTATGGCGCCATCTGCTCGACATAAACCACTTTTACGAAAAGGTTTACAACTCCTAGTGTTTGAAAACACGCAATATCCGCAAAAGAACGCTGTATGCATGATCTTCGTGACAAATTCACCTTTTTAAAATGTCAGTTTAACAGTTTTAAAAGTACAAATTTTGGCACCGCACTGGTGCCATATGCCCGACGGAAAACACTTTTATGGCACCCCTCCGGTGACTTTTGCACTGAATCGTAGCTGCGACAGTCAGTCAAACATGTGACGGTGTATAGAAGCTGTGCACTAAACAGCAACTCAAATATTTCAGCCGCGCACTATAGGCAGTCAGGCTTCCCCGTTTATTAGTATTCATCTATGAGGCTGCGGACTGCCTATAGTGCGCGGGGGGTCCAAGAAAAATAAGTAGGTACTGGGAAATATGTTGATCTGTACTGTACTCCACGCAAAAAATGTACAGCCTTTGTTTCCCGAAAAATATCAATCTTTGCTTAGTCAACCCAGAATGTAAAGCACGGGGATTGTTTTCTAGGGTAGAATAGACAATAATGTCATCGCATCGTCATACATTACGTACATTATTGAAGTTGTAGAAATTATTAACAAATAACTTACGCATTCTATGACAGTGACGTAATTTTTCTCTCTTACCCTAGACAATCACAAGACCACAAAAGAAAATAATCCCCGTGCTTGTCCTACTGAAACGAACAAGGAGGCTTCTCTCTAAAATAAGGCAAAAGAAAATCAAACACGCTAACACATACCTTCTATTAACAGCAATAGGTAGGATGGATATTTTAATCCTGCGGAAATTCGATTCCTATTTTCATCCTTATATAGTTTCTATACTCAAATAAAACACCAGGAAGTAAACGCACAAAAATTTATTTCCCACCCTAAGGCCTAATAGTTTTTTTACTGATAGTTTTTGACTGTGTAAGCTAATAGTATTTTGAAGAGCGTTTAAATCTTTCAAAAGTCTGACCGACCAAATCACGTTTAAATTTGCGTTTTTGTATGTAAATACGTTTGGACGATTTAAGTCGGTTTCCGGTGCCGTTTGACGGTTTCAGAGCTGTAATAGGGTTCAAGCGGTATCTTCCCTGCTCGTTCCTGAAAAAGCCACGCTTGACTCCTTGTTTAAGAGCCCTGGAAAAAGATGCACATACACAAAAAATATAAAGTTGTTCCTTATATGTATATGTCACCGTAGGATAGTAAAACCCGTAAAATTATAAAAATCCTAGGCACTTTATAATTTTCCGGAAAATAATCAATTGGGCCGTGTCACTTACAGTGTGGAACGCAAGTCGCCCGCTGATTGGCTGATATACGGGGGTTGTTTAGTTGACTAATTTTTTGTTTCAGAAATATTACGTTTCCACTCATGCAAAAGATCTCTCTTTGTTCGGGTTACTACGAGCTTTTACTACATTGAGTTATATTACTATAATTATATTTATGTAGGTACCTACGTTTAAAAGTCGGTACTATTTTTAAACATCTAATTTAATGAATATTCATTGTACTTTGCTTGACAGGTACTTTAAAACACGTACCTGGAGATCTTTGAACCTATGTTCTTATCAGTGACGTTAAATTCTCTTCTGATAAATTTGATGATGGTGCGTGAGGTCCAAGCTGTGTGTAGCATCAGCTTCTCAATCGCAGTCAGTACGGTCTTCCGCGTTTCGTGACAAGACATCGCTTGAACCATCTTTTCTGATAATATTATTATTATTAATTAGATCATGCAGTTATTCTGCAAGGACTCTCAAGGACCAACCAGAAAGTGCAAAAAATAAAATGCATGCGATTATGAAAAAATTTGAAAATAAAAGTTGACTTTGATATTATGACAGTTTTGTTTTTTATGTTCCAAAATCTATCAGTTTGGGGTTTGCATAGAGTTTTGAACACAGAATATAATCGCATAATATTCTTACAAGGAGATCGATTCCACGTTGATTGAAACTTAGGGTGCAGCTCACAGAGTTAATATAGTACGCGCAGCTGGTATATTGTTTGTGATTGAAACCCACATTTTTCATCACATTGCGATTCTTTCTTAATGGGGTAAATAAGTAAGCAAATCTTTTGTTTACACTTTTAATTTACTTGAATCACAGAAATTGTACCAAATTTATTTACAAATAGTGGTATAAATCATCCTATAAGAGATGCAACGACGGCGCGTGGTAAGGGGCCCCCCGGCCCTTGTTCAATGGTGGGTTGGAAACCGTTCTCATCAGCGATGTAGGTAACGGTGTACACGACTCCATCAGGGTCAATCCAGGAGTAAGAACCCTTTACTGCTATGGACTCCTTCTCGGCACCTTCGTTGATAAGCTCACCAGTTTCATCGCGTTTTGTACCGTCACTTAGTTCAAACCTGAAATTACGAGCTTCTTGTTTTTAAGTTACCGTGCAGGTAACTTATAAACAAAACGCATGAAAATAACTAAATGTTAAAATGGGGTTTAAGAAGGACTTCAACGTCTTCAACCATACTTATAATTTTAAGTGTAGGTCAGCAAGGATATTGAATGAAATTTCAATTGAATACGGAGCGGGTGGTTCTTTATGAACAAAGTCTTAGGAGGTTTATAGTCCTTTAACTATATCATCAGCTGATCATAGATTTAAGTTTCATAGTTGATGTATGATGATATGAATAAAAAAATAAGATTTGACTTGTCTATGTGTTTTTTTGTAAGCTCAAAGAATTAAAGTTATTAAAATCTAACATCGAAGGAATCATCCATATGGTCAATTTTGCAGTATAAGGTATATCGATGCTAGGAAGGAAATCGTCTGCAGTTAAAAAGGTATTTGAAACAAGTCGTTTGCCGGTATGGTCAGTTAAATCAAAAGCTGTATAGGTTTTGGTTGCAGTTTATCTACTGTTTTTTTATTTCAGCATACACTGGTTACATGGTTTACCTAGCAGCTCCTTCTATACTGACAGCAAAACTCTTATGTTACTCATAAAATAATTGCTTACCCGAACTTATACGATCCTAGTCCAATATTATCTGATGTCTGTCTTAAAATCTGCACATCCTCGGTTTTCCGCGTCAGCGTCGTTCCGATTGTAGTCGTTTGTGGTGCGGCTGACACCATCGCAACCAATAAAATTACTACCAACTGAAAGAACCAAACCAATATAAACACTTTTCTTTGATTAAAAAACCATAAAAACTTTGTCACACTCGGGGTAATCTCAAAGAAATATAATAAGCTTAAAAAAAATCAGATTTTTTTTCCATGATTTTTTTTTTGGCTAGGACGCGGGTTTGTTTCCCAGCAAAATCGTTTTTTTTTATTACATAATATTTTTAATGATGGAGCTCAAAAAAAAATGACGCATAAACCCTACGCACCAGTTTCATTTTGATATTTAAATCTTGTCTTATCTTAGCGCGTATCACGATAACGTCAAAGTGTGTTAGCAAACCCCTGCTGACACATGTTATATACTTTTGGATTATTGTATTACGACACCCGATTATTAGTAGATGTATCTACACAGCTCGTTATCATGTTTTGTGCGTTTGACCACTCCTTTGATATGGCAAATAATGGTGACGACAAAATTTACATAGAAAGCAGGAATATCTTAAGGGTTTCTTCGGACCACATAAACATTTATTTAGAAAATGAATGAAATGAGCTTTCAAGTCATCGCGTGAGCACTAGAAATGCTTAATATCGATAGTACGATTGGTTTGATCGTGCAATCAAAGCTACAAATCTCTTTTGAGTGTCCTTCGATTCGCCATTATTCGCGATCATTGAATTCGCGTCATCGCGCGAGATCTGACATCTGGCATCGCGTGTTACGCATCGCACGATATATTGGGACATCTGTGGGGTTTCATCGCGCGACGAAATCGCATCGTTCAGTCGTACAATCGTTACCTGATTAGGACAACGCTATATTATGTAGGTACCTTTTGCAATAAAAGGGTGTCAAATGATACGACTAGGTCAGGTCAAACATCGGCTGGCCTGTACCCAGCAGTGTGTAAATTCCAGCTGATGTTGATGAGATACAAGAATATAAAAACTCTGTATTTTGTGTATGTATGCCTACCACCTCTACATAATAGTGTTTCTAAATAAAACCAGCCCAGTGCGAGTTGACTCGCACACTGAGGGTGCTCCGCACCATCGTACATACCTATTACCTACGGAAAAGGAACTTAGAAAAGAGAAATAAAAAAAATGTAATGAAAAAAAGCCATCATGTCGCGGTCACCCATCCGAGTACTGACCCCGCCCGAGTGGCTGAACATGGGGCTTAGTGCCGTCGGATTGTACAAAGCTGTTACAAATAAAATGTACCGACCTTCGATTGTTTTTTTCCCGGAGTGGTGGGAGTCTAATAGACCGGGATGCTTGAAAGTGTGCGAGGGAGCTCTAGCCCAGAAGTGGGACGACATAGGTTAAAAACAATGTTGTTATAATGGCAATAGTGATCTACACCCTTAACTGTCTACCTATTACGGTTCAAGAGATACAACCTCGACAATAGTAGAGAAAAAACTTAGTAATAGGGTCCCGTTTTCACCATTTGCGTACGAAACCCTGAAAAAGCAGATACGTTGGATGGTTTCTGATTCTCAAACCTGCTTTCGATATAAATGTGGTATGAATGACACAGTGAAGGCAAGCCCATGTGTCTGAGGATATACGATGGGCTTTCAAACTGTTTTAATTATAGACATATGATTCATCAACTATGCAATTTCAGACAGGTGCCAATCACAATACGTGGCATTCGTAAATTACCTATGACAAATGTTATTTTACGCAAAAACGCATATTGCTTTTAGAAACACCCAGGCTGACTATAGTCAAATCTTAAAGTGATTATTTCGTTTTGATCATTTAAGACATTCTGTGACGACCTCTGTGGCGCGGTGGGCGAAGGTCCGCCTCCGACCCGCAACCTCCTACGGTTGTGGGTTCGACTCCCGCCTTGGGAAAAATGTTTGCACGATCTCCAGATATTTGTTTCCGGTGTTCTGGTCGTTTCCTATGTGTAATAAAAATACATCTATATATTTTATTGTATTATGTATATCAGTTATCTAGTACCCATAACACAAGTTCTGCTTAGCTTGGGGCTAGATAATGCTGTGTGAATGGTCCAGCATTATATTTATATTTACAAGCTTTTTTAACCAGATCCTGATTTCACTTTAACCTAGATAACTTCGTCATTAATACAACAAGCTATTTACATTTCTTCAGCTCGGATACGGCGTCTTTACTGATAAAAAACTCACAGCAAAAATAGATTACGCTATCAAGAAATAGTTATTCGAATCACTCAATTACACTAAGGTTTACTTGACTATTGCCCCTCTACAGCAAAATTGTAACTATTTATCGTGTTTTGACGAGTCATATCCTCATCATTTAATTTAAGTAACAGTATTTTGTAAATTGTTTATTTGTATCATGTTATACAGGTTGGCACATTTAGATCGGTCAGTGTGGGAAAGTTTGAAACTATAAGACATAAGAAGATCTCTTCATAAGAACCATGTCATCGATTTTAGTAACAAGAAAAACTGCATTCATACTTTAAAAAAAACTAGTACTCAGCTCGGGAATCGAACCTGGACGTTTATCATTTAAATATCGATTGTGTAGGTAAATGTCACTATGAAACATGATGTCTAAAATGAATAAAATGCGTTGTTTTCATATCCTTTAATTTATTTTTGGCAGTTTGCGAAATGACCAAGTAAGATCGTTACCAAAACGTGTTGAATATTGTAATGAAAAAAATGGCGGTCATTTCGAAAACTAACTAAAATAAATGTCTAAAGGGATTTTTTTTATATCACGTTTGGTCTTCACTCGTAGGTACCTTAGTTTATTAAATGAAAAACCCTGGTCTGCACGAAGAGGCAATTACATATTTATTAGGCTTAAAAGAACCTCGTATCCATAAACACATTATATTCAGACCTAAAATAATTTTTCGTATAACCATAAATACTTGCGTTACTTCTGTATATGTATATTTGGCTACAGTTTTTCTAATTCTAGTATTCATCCAATCAAAGCTTCTGGAATAGCGCCACCTTTTCCTTGCTCCAAATTAGCTTTGTATCCGTTTTCGTCTGCCAAGTAGGAAACCGAATAGGTGACTCCATCGGGTCCTACCCATGAGTAGACGCCTTTTATAACTAAAAAACTTTCTTCCTGACCTGCGCCGCCGCTGCGTAGTTCACCTTCTTGCTCGTGTTTAGTGCCGTCGGATTGTTCAAAGCTGTAACAAATAAAGTGTTGGTAGAGCGAAGGAGCGGAATTTTGGCAGTACCTAGATCTGAGCTGATAGATATATCCACTACGGCCTCGCCCAAAGGTCAATGTTTGGATGGAGGCGTTTGGCGATCGTAGTTTGGTGTTGGGACTGCTGCTGTGGGGGACGCCACCGCTGCCTGCTTCCCGTATACCTGTTGTATTACCTGTCCTTCAGTCGCCTCTTATATACGAGACCCAAACAGGATGGGTTGGTGTTGACCTCTAAGCTGGCACCTCACAGCAGCTTTTGTCAGTTTTCAAAAGAAAAAAAGCGCGCAACGGCCAGTCTTTAATTGAAAAACAAATTATGATGATGGTTTTTTTAAGACTCTAATAGCCATATGTGTAGTAAAACACGACGTGGTGGTCTTAACGTAAGAATTGACCTCTCCAACTCAGCCCGTGGATGTAGAAAAAGCCGACTAAAGGAACCTATTAGAAGAAGAGCAGCAGCTTCATTCTGTGTATTTTGTATAAATCTACCGAAGTAACATTACCTCATCTGTGACTCTACTGCGAAAACAAAACTGCCTGCCAAGTTTGGCGAAGCGTCGAATTATAGCAAAGCCTCCAATTTTGGTCTAGGCAGGTTCAACGTAGTGTGGACGTAGTGGACGTACGCTTGTTGTTGAGGAAGGAATGGATGCACACAAGGGCGTAAGCAACTAATATGCCGAAACTTCGGGCTCTAGTGGCCATAAATTTTAATAGTGTTACTAACGTTTTTTATTTTGATTACCCTCCTCAACCGCCTATATTGGTCCACTGCTGGACGCAGGCCTCCCCCTGATAAGTGCTTTAATGACTTTAATGACTTCCCCCTACGTGATTAAAGTCATTAAAGCTCCCATAATTCCCACGCTGGGCGGGTTGGAGATCGCAGTTCAGTGGTCGATCATAAACATATATATATATAAACTTATCTGAGACTTAGTAAGTCTTATTCTGCAAGCGGCGCTGCTGCCCGCCCCACTGTGTATGTCCCTTACACGTCTCCTACCACACCCACGGGAAAAGTTGGGGTGGTGCAAATTCTAAGCCTGAAAATCCTTTCTCAACATACTATAAAAAAAATACTCACGCGTATCTAAAGTTACCTCCGCCGAGGTTATCGTTCTCGTATCTAAGCACTTGCACGTTGTCTGTGGAATAGTTCACGATTCTAGGAGGTGGCGCAGCAGCAACTGCTGCCACCATGAACATGACCATGGTCTGGAAATTGAGCGGAAAGAGTTTTACTATTGCTGAGCAGCGATAATATGTATACGATAACGAAGTTGCCCTAGGTTCAAAATCTATTTTCCAAAATCTATTTTCGATTCACTGCCTAAACTAAATTGAATAAAACTATTACAGAGGCATTAAACAAAACCTTATAATAGGTATTACAAACTGTGATGGATTTTTGAAATTTCCTTTGTTAAACGGAATAATAAGATAAAGGTAGGTGGCGGCGCATACACATATTGTTTTGCTAGCTAGTTTCTCATAATCAAAATATATAACGTATCGTTAACAAAATTAAGTTATTTCCGGATTCAAAACAAAATGTGTTAGTCTACTTTGAAAATTGATATAGCAAAACACTGACCAGAAACATTGTATGTAATGTTTTAGCTAAAGACACTGAACTAATGTAAGAAAACACCAGTACACTTTGGTTTTCTTGTTTTATACCTGCATCTGATAATTCGATATTACGCTCAAAGAGGGTGAAGGCAAACGTCTGGACATCAGTAACAAATTGCTTGATTTTACATTAGTATTTAAATGTATACAAATAAGACAAGTACTATTTTGACTCTATCAAACACATAACCTAATGGAAGATATACCTATTATTCCCCAAAAAGGAATCATAATTCCAAAAGTCTTCCAATTTTAATAAATTTTTTGACCTGTAATAGTCCCATCTTAATCACAAGTTATAGCAGTTGAGCTATTGTTTCCAGCAGTCTGCAGTTAGCTCAACTTTTTTAATTGTAAGTACGAGTTCTAATTTAAATTATTATATTAGTACCAAGGATATCATACACACTTATTAGCAACAATTAGCATCTAAGTTTTTATTTGTTTTGCTTAATTATTTCACAGCAATAAAACACAGTAAAGAATACAACAAATTTATTCAACAAATTCCATTTGACTAGATGCAGGTTCACAAAATTATCCAAGGAGAGAAGCTACGACCGAGGGAGGGACGCCACCGCCGGGGCCCTGCTCAATCTCGGGCTTGTAACCGTCCTCGTCAGCTGTGTAGGTCACGGTGTAGGAAACGCCGTCGGGGCCCACCCATGAGAAGGAACCGCTCACTGCTAGGGACTCGTCTTCACGACCCGCGTTCTTGAGCTGACCGACTTGCTGTGCTTTTTGACCGTCTGTTTGCTCATACCTGAAAATTTGGATTAGTTACTTACTATAAATATATCAAGGACCATTATAAAAACAACACTTCATAAATATTATATTAAATCTTAAATAAAGTGCCTAGTTAAGTAGGGCTAAGCCCGGCTAGTTGCCTCAATGGCTACGAACGTGCCCCACTGAAAAATTTCCAAGCTTCTGAAAATTGCAAACAATTACCCAGAGTACTATAATAAATAAAAACCTTAGAATGCAAACAATTTTTTAATCAATTTAGCTACCTGTTGATTGTTTGCAACAGTCTGCAGTTAGCTCAATTGTTTCAATTGTATAAATAATAGCTTTATTATAATATTTGATTGTAATTTTCTTTGATAATAAAGTATTTGTGATGTAAAATATATTAATTGGTTTAAAATTTAGGTTATATTGCTTAATTATGCTTGGTTACACTCCTACGCTCGTTTAAGCCACTTTAGTGACTCTAATTGTATGGTTTGTGGGCGTGGACTTGAAGGAATTTTAGTTTCTGTCATAAACGAGTGGAGGTTAAGCCTATCATATATTATGTACCTAATAATAGTATATGTTTAATAAAAACATGTTAAATGTACCACAGGTGCTAGTACGTACCGTGCATTTGTGTAGCGATGGTCTAGCGTTTGAGTATATTATTATACAAACGATCGTAAATGTCAAACATAACTTCAAGATCATAAAGCCGACGAGCAACTTGAATTGGAAATTGACTAGGAACATCATTATTAGCAAAACTACTAGATGGAAGTTCCATTTTTATATATTTTAGGTTCTTCTGATTTCTACTATTAAGAAAAATAAATAAATATAGAAAATTACAATCAAATAATAAAAACGCGTGACCCGAGAGCTGGTGAGTATCTGGCGCAGCGCATCAGTATTGCTATACAGCGTGGCAATGCAGCTAGCGTCTTGGGCACGCTTCTGACTGGTATTGATATGGATCAGTTGAGCTACCTGTAGATTGTTTGCAACAGTCTACAGTTTATATTATTTGATCATCAGTGGTCTTCAACATTCGAACTCTACATTGCTCTACGTCTTCAAATGCAGGCAGGAAACGAACTAGAGTTCTTTTTTCCGGTTTCTACGTCGAGAAAAGCTTTACTCGAGTCATGTGTTGTTGCTCGGAGAGCCATGCAGGCTTCTCAAGAGCTGTTCGTTAGCCTGTTGGCTGTTCTGGTCATCTTGGGAGATAGCTACTATTTGATTGTAATTTCCAGCATTTTTGAGATATCATGTTTTTTTAGCTTTTTGCAAAAAAGTCAAAAACAACATAAAAAAAATATTTAAAAATAAAACCGCCCAAGTGAGAGTCAGATTCGCGCACGAAGGGTTCCGTGCCATTATCTATAAAAACGGCAAATTATCTCAATTGTTTCAATTGTAAATACTAGTTTTAATTTAATTCGATTATTAGAAAAATAATAATATTATGCTGGATATTTACCTGCAGTTAAATAGTTACCAGTTAACATGTACAGTTTCAATTTAAGAATGATACTAAAAATGAATAATTAAAAAAAAACTGTAGTAAGCGTAGCTTTATTTTTGGGTATGCTAGAGCTCTCTAGCATTATTTACTCATAGTATTTTTGTGTTGTTCAATGATGTGTACATAGTGTACACATGTACACATCATTGTTCAATGATGTGTACATGGGTAGTTATACACTTAATTGGTAATTAAACTTACAGGTAACTGTAACCTCCGAAGCCAAGGTTGTCGTTTTCGTATTTCGTGATTTGGACATTGCCTTGGGGGTAGTTATACACCGGTGGGGGAGCAGCAGTCACTACAGCGACGAGACATAGTGCTACGAGCTGAAACACAATTGTTAATAATTAAATGTTATTAATAATAATTAAATTAAAAGTGATAAAGTTAATTTCAGTTTACTTTCAAAAGAATTTGTGAATTATTTTTGAATTTGAATTTGGTTTTCTGTTGCCATAAGTCAGAATAAGAAAAAACAATGCTTAGCCACTAAACCTCGCTCAAGTTGAGAGTGGTTTATGAGCAAGTGGCCTTAAAAGTAAGATCTACACATTATTTATCTTTCCACGAACAATATACACAAAAAACACAATATACACAAAGACGAACCAGTTTCATTTTGATGACAATCCTAATTCTTTGAATGAAGAAGAGGAAATGGCCTAAAATATTTGAGACCGTTCTTTATATCTATTTGTTAGATATAGGTACATATTTTTGGACGTCTTCTGCTTGGGTGAAGGTGAACCAGTTGGCCACGAAATATTTATTGGCTTGTGATAGTTACCTATACCTACGTATCATTATGAAGGAGTTTTAGTTTTCCCTTTGTAGTATATTTGACAAATTAAGAAACTACTAGTTTCTGTCTGCGGCTTCGCACGCATTGTTAAGGTTATTTCTATTCCATGGGAACTGATTTATGGGATAAGGGTAGCTTAAGTTTTATTCCAGGCCAGGCCTACTACAATGATCGGGAACGGATTGGGCTGAAATTTGCATACAAATTTTTCTGCCCGATCCGTTCAGTAGTTTTGGCGGGAAGAACGTAGGTACACGTAACGAGTAAAAAGCATACAAATTTTCACATCTATATTATAAGCGTGATGTGATAGTGTGCTTATTTCTTCATCATTGTTTTTTAATTATTTAATAATAATTACAAGACATAGCGTCTCATCGCCGCCAACCGCTGGGGTAAACTTGTTCTTGAGTGGAGACCGCGACTCGGCAAACGTAGTTAAGGACGCCCTACGACCAGGTGGGATGACAATTTGCGAAAGACAGATGCTGGATGCGGCAAGCTGAAGACAGGCGCTATGGCGCTATGGGGAGGCCTATGTCCAGCAGTGGACTGATATAGGCTGTTGATGATGATGATGACAGTACATACCTCATTGTATTTATCCATAATTAAAATGCGCAATGTAAATCAATTTTAGTGGTCAATTTTGTTGTGTTGGTTCTCTTGATTGGGCTTTTCATGGTCACAAACAATCACAATACTTACCCTTCCTAGAGCACCATATGAATTTTAGAACTCATAAATGACCTAGTTGTCATTTTTGCGACTGATGATGATTGACTGTCCCTGACTGACTCGCGTTATACAAGGCAGGATACAATTATGTAGGTCTAGAATTCTATTCTATAAAATTTCAGGTTGATTTGTTTGTTGGAGTTGTCTTCAAACGATGACATAGGAATTTCATTAGCGATAATGTTGTCTTCAAACAATATGCTTTCTTATACTTAAGGTGGTTCGACGCGGGTTGGCGCGAGATTAATATTTTTTGTGGTTTTGAATTTTTTCTGCGTTCCACAAGCAATAAAACTAGCGGAAAAGAAATTTTCCGCAAATCGCAAACAATTTTCTATGAATTCATGATAATACTAACCTAGATTCATTTATATTTTGGGAGCGTTTGAGAAAATGTTGATTTTTAGCACAAAATCTCGTATTCGTAGGAGTATTTGGTAACCCAAATACTCCTAAAATGCCAATACATCAAAGTTGGTATTATGATGAGTGTATAGAAAATAGTTTACGTTTTACGGCAAACTTTTCCACTAGTTTAATTACTTGAAGAAACCAGAAAAAAAAATTAACTCCAAAAAAATTGATTCTCGCGCCTACGTGCGTCGAACCACCTTAAATTAGATATTGACGGAAAACGATGATAAAGTTCTCTTTGTGGGAAATAAAAGTTGACATAAGAATTTCTTTTGCGATAAGCTATCATAATATGTGACCATAATATGTGACCAAAATTGAAACAACAAGTTCCTTACTTTACATTACCAAGAAAGTATGACGGTAGTGAAAAGTCTCTTTAAAATTAAATAATACTTTATTATCAAATAACACATTAAAATCACATTAAAACAGTATATAAATATTATATACAGTCCCAAATTTTGTTTTATTTACAGTGAGTATGTCGAAAGATCAACCTAGGAGTGATGCAACCACAGCGGAGGGGACGGACCCACCGGGCCCTTGCTCGATCTTGGGCTGGAACCCGTTCTCATCAGCGACGTAAGTGACGGTGTAGAGAACATTGTCAGGTCCCACCCAGGAGTATTGACCCTGGACTGAAAGGGACTCGTTCTCAGTTCCTTCATTCTTCAGCTGACCCTGCTCCTCGTGCTTGCTTCCATCTGAAGTTTCCCATCTATAAATAACAATAGGATAAGTTACATTTCAAAATAGGAAGAAATATACCATGTAGAGCAGCATACTTACGCAAAGTTGTACCCGCCCAGTCCAATATTGTCGGAGTCGTATCTCACTATCTGAACATCCTGATAGTTTTGGGGAGCAGCACAAACAGCAGCGACCAGGGTGAGGACCACGAACTGAAACATATCCTTCAATTAGATCCACTGCGGAAAATCCATAGAGCACTTAAAACACATCACTCATCACTTCACAAAATAACTGACCAATTTCATTTTGTCTATTGTGTTAACGGCTAACTCCTGCAAAGAACTGTTGGTGTATGGTGTGATTACGTATTGGGGCACTTCTCTTATATACGTATGTATTTCTTCTAATACTCCGTTGCAACACCGCGGCCGGCGATGCTGCTTATTACGGTAAAGCACAAGATGCTGCGTCTGGCGCTTTCTTGGGCTCGTGAGCGTGTCCGTGTAGGTATTTCTTCAGCCCGTGATTTGACTTGCATGTTGAACTTTGACACTTACTTTGACGGTAAAAAGTCCCCTTCTGGTACATATTCCAATAGCTACTTCGTGACGTGTTAACGTACGTACCAAGAGTAAGTAAGTACCTACCTTTATTCAGTATTTATTTACGAGTAAACATACCGACAGACATACAAGCAACCAGTCATTATAGTTAATATTAGTGATACACACGCCAAACCGTACATTTAGATATGAGTTTGTAAACACTTAATTTGACCCCGTGCAACCTTTCAAGTAATTTTAAGTGTAAATGTCAATGTTAATAAGGAATTTCAAAAGGCTGCAATCTTCTTTCCTGTTTTAAATTAAGAACTTGTAATTTTGTTTAATTCAACGTGACAAATCAATGTTGTATTGTAAATTGATAAATATTTCTGTCTATCATTTCAAAGGAAGGTAATTCTTGCAGGTGTTGCATTGGTAGCATAATAGATTTGATTTCGTAGAATGTGGCATTTGAATTGATAAATTGTTTGATGGTAATACTGGACTTCATACGCCCTCTACCATCTAATTATGCAAAGATTGATATTATTGATAGAAATACATGTAAATGTTATACCTACTTAAGAGATAAAAGAAAAACACCCTTATGTAGTTGGGTCATGCAATATTTACCAGGAGTAGGAACCGACACGCAATCTTTTGCGTCTCAGCCAGCCATGTACCCACTGCGCTACGTGTGTCATCATCAATTACTCATTTAAATACACTCATGCAATCATGAAGTAGCCGTTTAATGGATGGTGTGTTTGTTAGTTTTTAATCGGCTACCTATTCGAACCTTGTTAATGGCTGACCAATGACCAATATATCTAGTAATTTTAAAAATGGTTTTTGTGAGTAAACTCGATCTCGGTTTGCGTGAAATAATGTTACATTTCGTGAAATTGAATTTTTGACACTTTCTTTCTGTCCTTGTTATTGGTATCTTGATTACCAACGAACAGTATTCAAAGAATTCTTTTACTCAAGAGACTATAACAAATGTATTCTACATACTTCTATAGTCCTATACTATTGTACTATTGCACTTATAATTCCCTTGAAAGATGCATGTTTACAAAATCTTAGCATTTATAAGGTTTCTAATCGAACCAAGCTAAGCAACACACCCCATACCTAGTTCACCCCCCGATAACACAAGTAAGTCGTAATTGAGTAGCTACCAACATATTTTTAAATTTGCTTTTGTATTTCAAATATGAATTAGTTCTGACTCGATATAGATCAATTGAGCTATAATTTGCAGTTAAATTGTTTTTACCAAACTGCAGAATCTGCCCTGTAGTAGGTAAGTGTACTCGGAAACAATTTCGAGAAGGTGGCCATGTACGACGACCGGTCGTACATGGTACACGTCTGAAGACAGGCGCTATGGCGCTCATTAGGAGAGGCCTATGTCCAGCAGTGGACTGATATAGGCTGATGATGATGATGATTGCAGTTAGCTTAATTGTTTCAATTGTAAATACTATGTTCTAACTTGTGTTTATTATTTGATTGTAATTCTCTTTTTTAATGAATTAGTTATTTGTTTAACATACAAATTGTAATCTTAATCTTCTGAGAAGAAAATTAAACTAATAAATACCTACAATTAGGCATTTACTTTTACTAGGAATTGGCCTCGCGGAGTTACCTATAGATGGAGATCTCTGTAACTACCAACTACAGATTAGTTTGTAGTAACAGCGAGTGCTCCAAATATCATTGTTATGTGTTTAGACGAACTTGTAAAGCTTTCTTTTGAGGCTGGCCGACATTGATTGGGAGGAGACTCTGTGACAAATAGCTTTTATGTAATAGGTCACTTACTTTAAATGGTCTAAGTCGTTTTTACGTCTACATGTTTCATACCAACACTTTTTATGAATAGTATGAAATGATGTACTTACAAATATCTATTAAAGCAAATTAGACTACCTACTAAAGTATAAGATACATAATAAGGTACGTAGTATAATGGAACATATCGACGTTATCAATAATCAGGAAAACTTTTATGAATGAACTTGTCAGAATCAATCAATTTTATAATTGTATTCATTTTATATTTAGGGGCAATCAAGGCACTTCGAATATTTACATGTATAAAATATAATTTGTTTATGATCAAATCGAGGAATCTAAGGTTGTGGGAAATGTCAATCAGCTCGCATCGGACATACCATGACTCGGCCTTTACCGTTTTCATTACCTGATGTTATTCGGAAGATGATGCACTACTGCATTTTATACTAAACTTATCTCTATACCCCAAGATTCAAAGTTCAAATTCGTAAGTTGCCTTAAAGTTTTTATAATAAAAGTACCAACCACATCGCTTAGTTCACAATCACGATGAAAAGGCCAAGGTTGCAGATTTTGTGCTGAATAATTTGTGTCCAATTGGATTCTGATGAGATTTTAGGTGAGAACATTTTGTTTATTCTAAGCGTACGACTTAAAAAATGCATAGGTTTACCTAATAGTACGTGTATGTAATGTTCGGATAGTGAAATCATTGTGAAAGTCTGCAAAAAAGATAAGCTTGCTTGAACATCTGATTTACTCATAGCTTGAGATTGGCTGCGTGAGCTTTCATGTTATAGGAGGTGCAATGACTGTTTAATAGTAAATATTAGATTAGTAGCACCGAGTGGTATACCCTAACTGGTATATTACGTCACAGTGTGTTCAACCGAAGATTGCCGGTTGACTTGAGGTTGACCTCCGAACCTTCGCTTTCCAGAATTCTACTTAACCTACTATTTTTGGGTTGATTTAGAGTCACGACCAACCAAAGTCACCTTTGAAGATTAATAATTTAAATAAACGGTGATTTAATGTAATTTAGTACAAGGTCATATTGCATGAATGCTCACAACAACGTACTTAATGAATTACATAACAAATTCATTAGGTATAACTACGTTTTTAGAGGGTCAAGTTTGCACATCACATCGCTTGACTCATCCCACGTTTGTCAAGATCTTTTGACCTTTTATATTTTTGCAGGATCTAATCTATACAGACCTACTTGCAGTAAATGTCAATGTATTGGGGCCAGAAGAGACCAGAACTACCTACTTATAAAGTAGAAGATAAGCTGATATATTCTAAGCATAGTGCTCATCTATACACAGACATACACATTTAGAGGTATCATAAAATTTAAATGTAAGTGTTTGTTATAGCATGATGTCGATTTGCATTTCAACATTTTCAACCACCCGGTATGTAATGTATGACGTGAGACGTCACTCAATGACGAATGTCAGAGATAAGGAAAATAGATTGTATATGGTAACTTTTTATACAGTCTATCGACACTTCCTGTCATTTTTGTAATTTTTGACGTTTGCTGTCATTATTGACAGTCCAGTGAACTGTACGGCGGATTGGAACTATTTTGAACTCTTGAACTTTTTGAATTTAGTGGAATAGTGAAAGTGCTTTACCTAGTAGTACCTAGTTCTAACTATGTATTGCAACGTTACAGCTAGTTATTGTCGAAACTACATCACTAGAAACTTCTTCCTTGCAGGTGCTCCTATTGGGACAAAAATCGGTGCTCCTAAATCGGTGCTCCTAAAATTGGTGCTCTGGGAATACTTCTTTTTTTGTAGGTTTTCTCTAACATTCGTCATTGAGTCTCACGTCATACACTTCAGGTATTTCGATAAGGTACCCACTAAGGTACCTAGTCTTAAATATTTTTATCAAGAACAAGCACCTAATTACGTTGATTTTCATTGATAAAACCAGTGGTCGAGTTTTTGTATAGTAAGTGATGTAATGCTACATTCTTGATTTCGATACAGCACATTGACCCCAGAAGAGGTGGAGACTAATAAAATAAATTAAAATGAACTCATTAAAGTCATTCAGAAGTTAGATAATGTGCTACTGTACACAGGATGTGACTCTATAACACTACCACTTAAGAAGTTTACGGTAGCTATTATTAAGCATGATGACTGATTTTGAGAAACTATACTCCGAGAAGCTTTTAGATATCTATTTTATACAAATAAATCATATTTCAGCAACAAAAATGGAAATTGAATGAAAAATTGAGGTTTTTAAAATGAAGTTTTAATTGAAACACCACAATACTAGTGGCGTCAACAACATGAATGTGATGATTCGGAATAAAAATAATATTTTTATTGAATAGAATCTCTGAAACCAAGAAAATTACAATGAAAAATTAGAAACAAATCGGAAAGGGTATTAACAATAATATAGAGAAACAAATAAAGCTATTGATTGAAGTAAGTCAGACTTTAGTTATTCCTTTGGTTATTCTACAATATGTAATGCAATGCAAGAGCATTACATTATTGTGACGGCATAGCCTCAGAATTCTCTGATTGGTGTTCAACGTGTCTTGGCGAATTTGCTGCATTTTGTAGCTTTATTTTGTCAAAATAATTACTAATCTTGATCAAAATAAAAAACATAATACGTGTTTTGTAATCAATCAATCTATCGCTCAGGTATTATTCGGTTAATACTTAACTTTGGTGATTTTGGTTATTTTTAGTTATCAGTCATTATCCCTATTTTCCAACTAAGAGCCATTACACACTGTCGACTGGTCGCCAGCTACTCGGTCGATGGCGACTGTGACTTACTATAGTTTGAATAGGTGTGCACTCGGTCGTCGGTCGCCCGGGCGATTCGGCCTATATTTTGGTCGCCGAGGGACTGAGTCGACCAGTCGACAGTGCGTAATTGCTCTAAAACATAAGAATTTCAGATGTCATTTGTTTCCTACATGAGACTCTATACAAAATGTTTTTTGCAAATGAGCACCAAAATAAGATCGTCGGAGCACGTTTGTGTCATTTTATAGATTGGCAACACTAGCTTAGCGGTTGCTTCAAACTGCGTAATCTAAACGAACATTGAGATGAACCAAACTTTATTGGTCATGGGAAATCGTTATCGGCACTATCTGGTAACATCTCACGAACTCATCCGGGTGAAAAACAAATCAAAGATTGGGCTTGGCTTCTTATGTAAGCTATTGTGGTGCATCACAGAGGCGTGAACGATAAGATCGCTTAGACAGACCAATGCGCGGCCCTAATTGAGCGATGTATTGGTGCTTCTCACCTTTGTATTTGTAATCGTCTTCCTTTACTATTGGTACGTATAGGATTATAAAGCTGAACGCGCACCTGGCCGCGCGGCAGACACGGCATTCCCTGCAGTCATCAAATTTTCTAAATCTTTATATGAAATAGTATGCAGCATCGCACACCTATCGGCAGCGAACCAGCGGGACTTCAGTAAAAGTCCATGCGACAATTCGATGAATGCAGGCAATGCCTGCCTTCAACGCCGATAGATGCACGTTCAGCTTAACAGTGCTATAGGCTATAATATCGATTGCCAATAATTTATTACTGTGCCTGACTTTATAACAATTGACTAAGACATTGTTTTGTAAGCTTATCTATCTAGCTGTGATTTAAAAAGGGTGGGATGATAATCAGATTCGACAATGAAATGGATATATTTATTAATATTTATAGTTTGGAGAATAGCAAAGGTATTTCTGGTCTACCAGTGATACCAATCAACATCTAAAACGATGCAGTTTCTCTGTCTAGCTCGTCTTCAGTGAAACAGAGTAGCATGAAGCAGTAAACTCTGCGACGGTCTACATGGCTTTCGTTTTTCGTAGACATGAGGAAACTGTCTTCATCTGGTGCATACCGGTCTACGTCTATTTTGCACATCTAAAAATCAAAATCAATCATTAGCGATTTATACAGGGTTATTGGTTATTCACTGACAAAGCTTGAAATGCAGGTTCTGCCCATTCTTCACGAACACGTTGCTGAAGCCAGGTCCTAAAAATTTACTTAAATCTCTTGTGATACCAAAATGAAATGAATAAAAAAATAAAAGCAAGTATGTCGTCATGGGTACATAACTTAATACATAAAGAATTACAGGTTAAGATAATTAAAGTTACAGCAATATTTAACTTGAAGGAAATTCAGACAAGCCATATGTGGCCCACGTTAAATTTACTTCTATATTTAGGTCGGGTCATCTTCGTCGTTACTTTGGACGACTAATATACGTATTTGTAAGGCAATTTGTGGCTTGTCTGAATCTCATTCTTTTTAGAGACGTCTCATCCTTGATCCTTGAATCAATTTATAGTGCAATATAGCTAATCTTAATAGATTAGCTATATTGCACTATAAATTGATTATAGAAGGATTATATATCTACCTTTTTCCCGTTTTCATTATAACAGATAAGTTCTTCGAAATGGCTGTTGAGCTCTGACTTCGGTTCTTGAAAATAATGTTTTAGTTCGTTGTATCGCCCTAAATGCTGAAAATGGTTTTAAGCCTTAAAAAAATGCATATTTCTGCTTACTCTCGTTTAAAGGAGGTAAGATTGGAAAAAGCCATTTTACCTCTATGCTCATGTACCTACTAGGTAAATACCTACCGTACTTGATTGACAGATTTCTATGATTCTTGAATTTGTCAAGATTGAATGGGATTCTTCTCTACAGGCCGATTTTTTACAAGATATTCGGAGATTTACTTAGTTTCTCGATGTTATCGAGATGTTGTCATCAAGTTGTTCTACTTTGCTAGGGATTTGGTACTTTTTACTATCGTCCCATACAATAATATAATAAATAAATAATTGGAGATTGCCGGACAATCCACACAGCATCATCTAGCCCCAAACTAAGCAGAGCTGGGTACTAACTCTGATATACTTAATACAATATACATTAACAGATTTAAAAAATATTAATAAGTAACCTACCTGGTTTTTCCCAGAGACACATATGGTAAATGAAGGAAAATAACTTACTTCGGGGTCCTCTGATCCACTTTTACGTATAGTGTCTTGAGGAAATTCATGAGGAAATATTCGTCTCAGTTCAACATCTTCACTGAAATATCTTAAAATTACTACGCAGTTTTACAATAATTACTATTTATTAAGCTGTTTAATTATAAAATTTGATTTGTCTAAGTGCTTATTTTGTAAGCCTAAAGAAATAAAGTTATTGACTTTTGACTTTTATAGAACCTGCCTTCTGTTTTTCGAGATATAAAGTAGCCAATGTCTGTCCTCCGGATACCGTCTACTTCTTAGGCAAAGTTATAAGTATCCGTTTAGCCGTGAAAAAGAAACAAATAAACAGACAGATTTACTTTCGTTTTTATAATAATATTACATTACATTATAAGTATAGAAATATGGATTTAATCTCGAACTTCACAAACTTACTAAGTATAGATTACGCCAAATCCTGAGTGCATGTACAGTTGAAATACCTGAAAATATATGTAGTTCCATGTAGTGTAAGTTGATCCACTAATTTGTACCTATGTATACACTAGCCGATTCGATGGGAAATGTTTGTAAACATTAAAGGACAAAAAATGTAAACTCACTTGCTTGGCATCGAGTTACAGATTCTGATATAACTTCAAGCAATGTTTTCTGAAGGAAGGATCTCTGATTAATGTAAATTGCTTATAAAAACGTGACTTTTGAAGCAAGGAACAGAGTGAATTTAAGGTTAAGTACGGGTGATGTTTTTGGAAACATTGCACATCCAATTTAGCTGGAATAAAGTAGGAAAATGTTAATTATAAATTTACAATCTTACCCAGTATACGAACCAGTATGTGCTAATTTTTGACATTACCGACAACAGGCCGATTGGGCTTACGACAGGAAAATGTAATAGATGCAGTTTCCTATAAAAACACGTTGCAAAACTATATTTCTACGAGGTTACTTTAAACTATTTTTCAGTTAGAAATAATACGAAATAAATAACACATACCTAGCTTCATTTTTATGGGCTTTAAAATTTATGTGTAGTATTATATTGGTTGGTACCTATAACATTTATTTAACCTTTACCTTTTTACAGTCTGAATAAATCAATTAGTCCAGGAAAATTAGGGGTTTCACCTCGAAATGAGAGAGAGTCAACTGTAAACTTGTATAAACATTTATTTTGACACCCTAAAACTTATTTCAAAACCTACTTATCGTAGGGTCTCCACGACTTCAGATTTTCAATGTAATTTTTTTTAATACATTTATTGCAAATATCTTGTAAAACGCTCTATTATGGTATTACTGCTTTCAATTATTAACAAATCTTTCAAAATTAATGATGGTAAATGCTTTTTTTTGACCTTTGACCTTGGCATATCTGTAGTCGTAGACATCCTACGATAAGTAGATTTTGAGACAAGTTTAAGGGTGCCAAAAAAAAGGTTTATACAACTTTATAGCTGGTTATCTCTCATTCCGTGATACTTGGCCTCATTCGACTAATTTTCTTGGACTAAATGTCAAAAATTCTATTTAGAATACGCTTCAATTCACAGATGGGTAGACAGTAAAAAACCTTAGCTTTTTCGTTAGTTGTCTACCTTAAAATAATGGTACTCAATAAAACTGATTCACCTCTGACATACATATCTTAAAAATATAAGAGTCCGTTTATTTCTCATATTAACTTTTGTAAGTAAGGACCCACAAAGAATGTTGGCTATATTTCACCCAAAAAACTGCTTGATCGGTAGGTACTTCATTATATTTTAAGTACATAACGGGCCTGATATCTTGAAAATGCAGTGAATTTATAACAACAGATAACATAATTGTGGGGCATGGGAAGAGGCTACATAAATAACAATAATCATCATCATGATCAGTTTAAATTAGTCCACAGCTGGACATAGGCCTCCCCTAATGAGCGCCATAGCGCCCTGTCTTCAGCTTGCCGGATCCAGCATCTGCCTGCAGTCTTTCGCAGATCGCCATCAAACCTGACCGGAGGGCGTCCTACACTACGGTTGCCGAGCCGCGGTCTCCACTCAATAACATGTTTACAATAGCGGTTGTTGGTTCTTTGCATAAATAAATAAATAACAATACTTTTCACAAACTCATATTATAGGTATTATGTACCGACGACGCCATGCTAACGTAACGGTCGCTCAGAGTAGCTATTTATGTAAAGCGGAGACCTATTGTCCAGCAGTGGACGTGTTTGGGCTTATATATGGTACACTTACATGAAGTCATAAAAAACATCAATTATAGTCGTCAACGCATATAAAGTAGTTTATTATTTTACGAGCTGTTCAAAATTCATATAATTCTACGATCATTGAACCTAACGTCGTCTTCATGGAAGATGGGATGGTAACCGTTAGAATCAGCGACGTATTTTACGGAGATCAACCGTCCTCCAGGGTCCGTGTATCCGTATTCACCTCTCACCACAAGGGAATCACCTTCTGGTTTGGTGATGATGCCACCGTCTTCTCTTCTGTACGTACCGCCAGTTGTTTCGTATCTGGAAACAAAATAATTTATTCTAGAATTTTCTTTCAACTTTCCTCTTCTTTCTCCTCCTCAACAGCCTATAATGGTCCACTGCTGAACGTAGGCCTCACCCTGATAATGGCCTTATTAGGGTTCCGTACCCAAAGGGTAAAAACGGGACCCTATTACTAAGACTTCGCTGTCCGTCTGTCCGTCTGTCACCAGGCTGTATCTCATGAACTGTGATAGTTAGACAGTTGAAATTTTCACAGATGATGTAGGTATTTTAGTTGCCGTTATAACAAAAAGTACTAAAAAACAAAATAAAATAAATATATAAGGGGGCTCCCATACAACAAACGTGATTTTTTTGTCGTTTTTATAGATAATGGTACGGAAACCTTCGTGCGCGAGTCTGACTCGCACTTGGCCGGATTTATTGGCTTTTATCTCTACTTTCCTATGACAAAATGTTAAATTTCATAGCGTATATAAAAAAATCTTTGAAAGGTTGTCTTTTTCTTACAGCCCACGCCAAGTAGGGTTGGCAAAACAAGTATTTCTCACACCCATGTATTTACTCACTGTCGTTATCTCCATCTTCACCTTTCTTACCACCTTTCTCGCTTTCACACGGTCCATCCATATTTTTACTTCTTCTCACAGCCCACGCTAGGAGTTTTTTTGGTTGATCGCAGCGGCCGCGCGCGGCGGACACAGAGCATGTGTTGCGCTGCCGTCACACGGCGGCGGCCGGCGCGGCGGCCTAAGATTTGAAATTTTTATACCCGGACTACAAATGAAACCCCGCCCGGACGCTCCCCGGACGCCTTGTCTCTCCTTCTAATTTTGGAAAATATAAGGGAGATTTTTAGTATAAATAGGCACGCTTGCAAGATTAAAAAATTAGTTTATACTCGGACGCGATCAAGAAAACCTGAAGAAGCAAATAAAGCTAAAAATAAGAACCAAAGTGTTTTACTGGAAAACTCAAGAAGCTCTGTAGCTTCTTGAGTTTTCCACAACAGAGACGAATTTTAACTTAGATCTCACACTAGGCGGAGCCTGTATCGTGAGACCCAAGCTGATGAGAGTCCATCACTGCAATATCACCAATCACCAACCAAGCTGTCGTAAAATGGAGGACACTTTTTTGGAAATGTTAAAGTGGGCGATAGAGCGATAAAATGATTGACACAAATTACCTCAAAAACCTTAAACTTTTGGGTGAGGCATTGATAAGTGCCTCTGCCATGTTTGACCTATGTAATTTTGAGATATATGATATTTATAGGTATGCAATTTCAAAATAGCATCATTAATCAATCATACTTACTCAAAGCTGTAAGTGCCTAATCCATTAGTGTTGAATGCATATTTCTTGATCTGATCTTCAAGGCAGTAGACATTTGGCGTGATGCTCATAAGAATTAAAGAACTGAAGCAGATGATCCCACCAATTACCTGCAAAACATGATGTCAATTTTTTTGCAGCATTTTTAGGGTTCCGTACCCAAAGAGTAAAACTGGACCCTATTCATAAGACTCCGCTATCCGTCCGTCTATCTGTCTGTCCGTCTGTCACCAGGCTGTAGCTCATGAACCGTGATAGTTAGACTGTTGAAATTTCACAGATGATGTATTTCTGTTGCCGTTATAACAAAAATACCAAAAATAAAGAATAAAATAAACCCATACAACAAAACGTGATTTTTGGGTGTTTTTATAGATAATGGCACGGAACCCTTCTTGCGCGAGTCTGACTCGCACTTGACCGGTTATTATTTTATAATGGATCACAGATAAGGTTATATTCAGTTTTTAAAGTTAGAATGACATTTCTCCTACGAGTAGCAAATTATGCTACACACTTATCTGTCATTTTGTTAGTGGCCCAGTTCGAAATTAAAAAATCCCATTAACTTTCAAAGGTAATGTAAATTACATCCACAACCATCATTAGAAACAGTTTTTACTTCTAATAAATCTTATTTAATTATCTAGTCTTGTTCATGACATATAAGTTGGTGGCTGTGTAACTGTGGATTAAGCAGGTATTAGCTAATGCCAAGGTCAGACGGACAGACAAGCTTTCATTAACATTGAAATAAATAATATTATATACTTTTTGGAATTCCCTCGTCATTGTTATCGACTTTTATTAGTGTTATTATAAACTTTAGGGTGCGGCTAATTTTATGTCTGTAAATATAAATAATTTAATATAAATAAAGTAGGGATAAGAAATTGGGATGGTAAATAATCAAGTTTGGTTTAGTATCTAGTAAAATTTATTTATATTTATTAAATTTAATTGTATTAAATAACTATAAACCGACTTCAAATTTATAAGTAGTGAAAATGGGTTTGGATCGAACACTTTGATAGCGCGATCAAATTTTCCAAGTGGCGACATCTAGTTCATTCGATTCTAATTCAGTTTCATGTGATGAGTGATGAATGACACATGAATAAAAAGACGAATAAAATGACCTCTTCTTTACGCCCGTTGCCGTGGAAACCATTTGTTACCGATTGTGAAAATTATTATGTTATGATGTTTTAGATACGTTTTACGGTGCAGTTATCAATTCATCGAAGATCGATCTTAGAGACCACCTCAAATTCAACCTATAAACAACAACGAAATAATCATCAAAATCTATTAAAATATTACCCAAATAGCCGTATGTATGTGTACCGTAGTAGTCGAAATATTTCAAAGGATTTATTTCCAGCTTGACGGGATTAATACTAATCTCGCGAGTTTTTTTTTTTATCGGGACAATTCGGGATCATTACATATTTAAACTAACAACGAAATATTTTTTAATCGGTCTATAATTTGTTGGAGAAATCGAAGAAAATACTAAAAAAAAATATACATACAGCCGAACATAGAACCTCCTGAAGTCGGTAAAATAAAAATAGGTACGATATTAAATCTTTAAATATCGATGTTTTTTTCTTGATGCTAATTCATAAATCTTTGATTTACTGCCTCTTATAAATGAGTAGGTATTCTTTTAAAATACCAGAATCTTAAAATATTCATCGGCCGAAAATAAACCCGTTCTTCGACTTACCATTTTAGCTTTGTCAGTGTTCTTCATCAGATCTTAGAGAACTGCGAACTTGAGTCAAACGCCCACACTTTATATCCAGTTATCCAAGAATGCTAAGTCTGGACTTCATTCCTCCACTTATAATTAAATGACGTTATTTTTGAACTTACACTGAATTGCCCAAGTGACGGTAAGGGAAAAAATTTAATAAGTAGTATTTAATAAGTGTTGCGGTGGCCTGTTGTTTTATGTAGAAACACTGAGTTTAAGTATAGAAAAAGGTTTATTTCCCCAGATCACATATTTACATTATCGAGTAGCAGTCGGAAGTCTTTTATGAAGGAAACGGAACTTACTCCTTTCCATAGAAAAGTAAACGGGGCATAAACTTCAAATATTCATAGATAAAAATGGACAAGTTTGTTGGATGCCAACAATAAGTACATTATATGTCATGGTATTCGCACTGCACAGTGGTTTTGTATGCATAGTTCTTTTTCTCTATGATTACTTCAGCGTTGAGCTAATGAGTTGTTTTTTGGGGCTATCATACAGCACCATTTTGTGAAAAGCATAGGCCTCAGACTAAGTAAGAAATCAAGACGGAGCCCCGCCGAAAAACCACACTGAAGCCGGTAAAACTACGCCTTGCCGTGTATATACACAGTTACACGCACACACATATAACGAAACTACGCCTTACCTTGTCAGTCGCGCTGTACCGGCGCGCGGAGTGTCACGCAAGGTCACGTTATTGTTATTCGCTATTTTTGTAGCAAAAATGCCAAATTGTGTTGTGAAAGGGTGTAGAAACCAATCATCGAAGAATAAAAAGCAGGATGGAATCACATTTCACACGTAAGTAAACATGAAAATCTATTCAATCAATTTTAATAATTATAAGGAAAGCTTGGAACACAAAACCTCCACAACTTCCACCAGTGTTGCCACGAGTAAGCGTCACAATAGTTCCCGTTTATTAAGCAAGTTATTCATGTGACGTAAAATGTAGGTAATGTAACAGTTCATTTGTTTACCTATTTCTATTATTACCCGACTACAAACGGAGGAGGTTTATGAGGTTGACACCCTATGTATGTTTGTATGTAGCCGATTTTATGTTCCCACGTAGTAGCGCTGAAACTACAAGTCCGATTTCAACAAATGAGGTGTCTAATGATTCGTCTCGACACTTCGGTTGTTATAGGCTATATGACGTCAGATGAAATTAGGGGTCTAATGAGGTAGCGGGGTCCAAGTGAAGGTGACCGCGAACTAGGGAGCACGACAGACGCGGCATTCTTTGCAGTCATCGAATTTTCTAAATCTATACTATATATTATAATAATAATAATATCTATACTAATATAATAAAGAGGAAAGATTTGTTTGCTTGTTTGACGAAATGAATGGGCTCCGAAACTACTGGACCTATTTGAAAAATTCATTCACCATTAGAATCCTACTATCCCTGATGAACATAGACTATAGAATATTTTCAAAAAAGTTAGGAGGAAGCGAGCCGTGCTGGTACCCCCTACGCTCCCAGCCCTCTTGAACCCCCAACCAAAATATCTGATATGGGTATCGTTTCCTATTAACTTGGTGTCGACGATTTCGAATTTGATGACGGCAAGGTCGCAGCAATACAACCACCGTGACCCAGCAAGGCGAGCCGCGCTTCGTGTTCGCATTCTGTTGGCGTGGAAGCGAACCGCAATGACCACTGTCACATTGTTTGATTTTTCCCCTATCTAGTCGGAGTAAACATGCTTATATACTAGGTACCCCCTATAAAAAAAATGCTAACTTATCTTTTTACTTATCCATTCATCCTGCTAGTACTTAGACGATAACATATTAGGGTAATAAGTTTTTACCACACGGCAACACTCACTACGTGCACACATGTTTACGAAACCGGCTTCATTTCGTTGACGACAGCGCTCCGTCTTCATTTCTTACTTAGTCTGAGGCATAGGCATAGGACTTTGCGTTCATAGGAGCGGGACAGAGCAGAGCAGCGTGTGCAAAAATCAAGTTTTTGCATAATTTCTAAAAAATAATAGTAATTTTGAAAATCTAAAACACACATCGTCTACTTTATATTCAGTTTGTTTACTGTACAAAGTATCAAGACTTATTTTAATGTATTTATTGAATAGCGACGATTTATTGTACAATTTAGAGCGAACCTTGGTTTTTTTTTCAGTCGAGAAAATTGTATGAACTTACCTAATCGTGTTCGGAACTAAAACATAAACTTATTAATCTCAAAGTAAATGCTTCAGTATTATGGAAGACATGATCGCTGACGGTAAGCGATTTCAGGTAATTGACTCATAATGTCAAAGTATACTTCGACCAGAACCCCAAGTTTTGGTACAGCCAGCGCCTCTCTCGTGCGGACTGGGAACTACGCAAATCCCACACAAATGTGAGATGAGAACGATTAGAAAAGATAGCGCTTGTAGTTTGAACACAGAGTTTGAAATTCAATAGCATAGACCCGGCATAGGTTGACATAACACTGTAGGTACTAGGTACCAAAACTTTTATTCGTCCGCAAAATATCCCTGCCATCTATCGAGGTCTAAGGAAAGTAAAAGTTCTTTTTTTACAATTATTGATAAGTTAGTTACACCCAAATCTTTAGATAATTCCTCAATTAATCCTCCACTCAAAGTCGACTGAGGGTGCCTCGAGTATTCGTCGAAAACATACTCGAGTTCGGTATGCTTTGACGTTATTATTGTCACTTTTGTCGGTTTCCAATGGTAATAGAAAGTGCACAACTGAATCTTTGCTGAGGCCGTATCTTCTACAGGTTTTCAGCAGCTCGTTAATATCTTCACGATGGGTAATTGCAGGTTTCATCATCGTAAAGTAAATGTAAATAAGATGTTCTCTAAAATCCATAAAAATTATACACAACAAACTCTATTGAGGAATGCTCAAGTTAGGTCTCGACGTGCCTTGCTCATTTCTCCTTTCGTATGGGAAGATTTTGTAAGGTAAGTTTGAGTGGAGGAATTTCGTACGATCAAGCATAACGAATCGCATTTGGAGGTTGAGTCGAGGTCAAGGTAACGACTAAAGATATGAGGGTTTAGTCTCTTTACATTTTAACAAAGAAAATTACAATCAGATAAAAGAATAAAATAAAAACTACTAGTATCTATAATTGAAACAATTGAGGTAACTGCAGACTGTTGCAAACAATCTGCAGGTAGCTAAACTGATCTTTATCAATACTACCACTGCCATTGTCCCACTGTATGGCAATAATTGATAGTTTAATTAATTTCTGTTATATTATTCAAAAATCATGCTAATAGATCGAAACTCAGCGTAGGTAAAAACATTTTGTGTCATTGTAAATTGCTAGATTATAAAAACCATAACTCTTTCTTGACCAATCGTTTAATAGCATACATTTCTTATCTTAGTATATTTAGTTATATAAAACATGACCAACAACCCTGTCCTCGTCGTGCCCACCTACCACGTCTAGACGTCGTCGTCCACTTTGATTGTTACCTACTTAAACGAGAAAAAAAAGTTCTTTTTATATAAATTTATTTATAAATTCGAGCATACATTGAATTTGAATAAATAAGCGAGAATAAACGAATAACATATCATGACACTATAATAACTTTGTCAACTATCCCAGCATAGTTGCGACCACTGATGATGGAAGTGAAGCTATGACCTGAAAAAAAATACAAAACGTTACTTCTATAAAGGAACGTAGCTACAATATTCCTAAATATGCAAACACACTTGTGCACTATCTGTACATATACTTCTTGTGCATATACTTCTACACTAATATTATTAAGGGGAAAGATTTGTTTCTTTGTTATAATTGAATAGGCACCGAAACTACTGAACCGAATTTAAAAATTCTTTCACCATTAGAATCCTACAATATCATAATTATAGGAATATAATATAAAATTTAATGCGAAGCCGGGGTGGACCGCTAGTAATACTATAAATTCGAAAGTAACTCTGTCTGTCTGTTACCTTTGCACGCCGAAACGGCTGAACTGATGATAATGAATTTTGGTATGGAGTTAAATGGTATCCCGGGAACGGATATAATATAGCCTATATTATATCCGTTCCCGAACACCCACTTGAAAAGCGAGTGCAAAACCGTGGGCTAAATGGGACATTGTTCTGGGGCGCTCTGTTTTCTGTGTCAGTTGTTTACTTAAACAGCCTTACAGAAAGCAGCATCTTTATGTTGCAGGTTAAGCCAATTGTAGTTTTAAAGAAAAGAGCTACGTTTATCTAGCTAAACATACATTTTATCTTCAGACAGATACTTACAGCGGTTTCCGGTGGTGGCAGAATCTCATAGCCATTCTTATCAGCCTGGTAACGAATCATGTGGACTGTTCCATCCGGATCGGTAAATGTGTATTCTCCGTACACGTACAAATGCTCATCTGCTTCGCCTTTGTTCATAAGCATTCCTGATTCTGAGCGAAGGATCCCGTTAGAGGTTTCAAAACTGAAAAACGCATTGTTCCGTGTAATATTGCTGAATGCATTAAAATAACCTATAAGTACCGACTTTGTAAACCTATCTTTTGTGAATAAATATTTATTATTATTTTTTTTTATTCATCCAATGAGAAGAATAGAACATTACAGAATAGAATATACTTTATTGCACAAAAGTTGTACATAGGCGAGCATAATGCTAGATAGCATTCTCTACCTAGCCTTAGGGTAGTGTGGACAATAATTATAGTAGGTAGTGCTACATACAGAATTTACAGAAAAACAAAAATATATCAATATGTATAGCAAAAATAAATACACAAATAATCAAAATAAATATAACTACTCAGAATAATACTTACAAAATAAAGTATATTGTATATGTTAATTATGTGTATCATTGAGGCTGGTGTCCTCGGGTGACCCAGGACCACTATACTCTTAAATACATTCAGATCTCTATAACTACATTTCTTTAAGCTCAAAAAAAGTACATAGACAAGTCAGAAGTATATATATATATATATATATAAATTAACAAACTTTGTAAAATGGAATTTAATATTAAACAGTAAATAAAGTGTTATTGATATTCTCTTAATTTTTTCATGTGTTGGCTTGTTGTAGGGTAATGTTTGTACCAAATTAGCATTAATATTAGATAATAAATCAGTTAGTTTGCTTTTCTTACCTGTTCACTGATATATATAACTATGTACTATATGTGTGTTGCTATACATATAATTATAGACTTAGATACCTACCTTGTAGTTCCGTTGCCTAAATCCGTCAAGTGAATACCTGGTGACCTGTAATACAGGTTCTTCGAACCAACTCCAGGCACCAGTCTTCACAAAACAGGTTTTGCCAACACCTACCTATTATAGTACCTATTAATCCTGTAACCATACTAGTGGACAAACCCTTTGTGAAGAAAAATAAATAAACATTTTATTATTATTATTATTAGATTACGTACCGAATTATTCTTGCGAAGGTTATAGACTCTAGATCTGAAGGCATATATCGAGGATGCCTCGCGATATTCGATGGGATGGGAGACTGTAGGGAGGGCTTTATAGTTCTTTTCTGTAGAACATTTAGTTACCTGAATTCGTAATTTCCATTTTCATCGACGTTGTTTTCATATTTGATTATTTTCGCTTGAGACTCATCCTCAACAGGTGCGGTAGCGACGAATGAAAGAAGTACACACACTATAAATGTACGAAACATGTCGCCTTGAAAAAGTGTAAAATATTCTTAAATGGATCTTGCGTATATTGCAGACAGGAGCAAACAAAAGTATACTATGGTACAGGGTGATTGTTAACCGTTAATATACCTGATAATGATCGTTCCTTTTTACGAACTCGTTTTTAACCAAGGATATATTTTGTGCGTGTGGTTCTCAGGCATTCCGGTAGATTGATCCAAATGCCAATAGCCGCATTGCGTCGGGCTCAACGCAAAAAGCTGATGGTGCTTGTATCGATTAACCAAGTCGTTCATTTTGAACTTGAGTACTTGTACTCAAGTTCAAAATGAACGACTCACGGTTTAGGTTCACAAACTCTACCAAAAATGTGTTAAAGACCTAGAACATAAAATTAGATTTTAAGCTTATTGAAATTAAAGGGTCACTTGAAATAATTGTATGTTCTGTAATGGCCGGTAAATTTTCATATCATTTTTGATTAAAACATAGTTTATGATGAAATCCCGATGGCACGCCAAATTATTATACGCTAAACCGTGTGTAGTCTTATAGAATGGAATTTTTGACGGCATCTTTCATGCAGTTTTTTTCTACGCAGTTGAATTTGATATGATCAGAACAGCGTAAGAGTTGCCTTTAAATAAGCTGGTTATTTGCAATGGGACCTATGACAAATTGTCAATCAAAGCACTGTATGCACAACATCTTACAATGCCAGGCTCAAATAGCCAGAGACCGTGCCACGCGATTGGTAACTCTGTCTATACTATATTTGATAGCTCTTTTAAACCTTACCATGGCTACCATGCAAAAATCACATTCGATTCTGAAGCGATTTTCCTCTCTCCTTTTGAATACAAACCTTACATCCTTACCCAACCGTAGCTATGGCACACAAATCATCATCTTATTATGTCTCATAAACTAAAAAAATGCCTATATTTTATTGAAATAAACGTTTTTATGTTTTTATGTCTACTCCAATAATCTATATCTTCTGCGGAAATTCCTTCCACTCATACGCACTCCAAGCGGTTTTCCTCCAGCTTTACCATTCGTACCGCTTAAAGTTGGAACTCGCTGCCTGCCTCTATTTTTCCGGTCAATTACAACATGGGCATCTTAAAAATGATAGTGAATAAGTAACTTTTAGACCTTCGTGTGCATCTTCAGCCACATCGTCACTAACCATCAGGTGAGATTGTGGTCAAAAAAGGTCTATTACGATGAAAAATACTCCTTGTTAAAAACTACCAGCAATCTATTCGTATTTACTAATATTATAAACTAGCTTCTGCTCGCGGCTCCGCACGTGCTTTTCGGGATAAAAAGTAGCCTATGTCTGTCCTCGAGATACCTGCACCTACCTCCCTGCCAAATTTCATTGAGATCCGTTTAGCCGTATAGGCGTGAAAAGGTAAAAGACAGACAGAGTTACTTTCCAATTTATAATATTAGTATGGATTCGAAAGTAACTCTGTATGTCTGTCTGTTACTCCTAACTCTAAACAGCTGAACAGATCTTATTGAAATGTGGTAGGTAGGTAAATGATGTCCCGAAGACAGACATAGGCTACTTGAAAAGTGCGTGAAAAGCCGCGGGCAACAGCTAGTCATTTAATAAAAGAGCTGCTCTACCAAAACTTGTTTTACTGAGATAATAATAAAAGCCTGGTCCATTGCAAGGAGGTTTTATGAGACCTTATAAAGTAAGAAACTAATAAGTAGGATTTGTGCGTTGAGTATGAACTTCCATAAGTCAATCAGTTCTTATACGCTGCCATTATTTGTTCTGCGATGGATTTCACAAACTCTACCAATAATGTGATGAAGACCTGGAACAGAACATTAGATCATATGATTACTGAGCCACTTGAATTAATTGCAGGTTATGTAATGGCCGGTAATTTTCGTTTATGATGGAATCCCGTTGGCACGCCAAATTATTGTATGCTTCGCGCAAGTGCTCTTTCCGATCGTCAAAAGCATCGTTAGGAAATAACATGTCACAATTTAACCACAAATAGGTAACTTCTACAGTTTATTTACTCACACTTTCTTTGAAATTTGAGCTTTTTTCATCATCAGTGTCCACCATATTGTCTTTTATATCTTCATCGTGATCAATAGCATGATGTAAAATCATGGAGGGATTTTTTTCAACGGAATTTGCATTATTATCAGTCGTTTCTTCAAAAATATCATTTAAATTCTCCGTCCCTCTTTTGGTTTCAAAGTTGATGTATCCGTTCAGGGGCCAATTTTCCATTACTTCATTATTTTTGTTCCGTACATGAAGTAAACTGAAATTAAAACCAAATTAAATTATCATCGAAAACATAATGTCTTGCCATATGTATAATAATAATAATAATAAATAATGCTGGACGATTCACACAGCTTTAGGTATCTAGCCCCAAGCTAAGCAAAGCTTGTGTTATGGGTACTAGATAACTGATATACATAATATAATACAATACATAGATAGATATTTTTTTACTATACATAGAAAATGACCAGAACACCATGAACAAATATCTGCAGATCGTACACACATTTGTCCCGAGGCGGGAATCGAAACCGCAACCTCCTGCGTCGCAGGCAGACCTTCGCCTACCGTGCCACATCGGTCGTCATGTATAGTTATTCTGTTGTCTTCCTGTATTCAAATTATGTTTTATACACTAGTTTTTTATGTTTTATACTAAGTTCGAGGCTTTATACGTTTTCGAAATAAAAAGCCGCTTATAAGTAGATACGTTATTTCAAGTCAAGAAATATCTAGTTATTGTTCAGTTGGTTATTTTATTTATTCCAAGACCTACACATACATACATATATGCAAATTTACAGCCAGACCCGTTCAGTAGCATTTTCGCAAAAAAGTTACAAAGATCTTTTCATTCATCCATATTCAATTCATCAAACGCATTTATAATAACTTCAGAACAAAACACGCATAAAAAATCCAAGTTACTTACGGGTCTTTATCAACGCCATTCCTCGCATCGTAAAACTCATTTGGAGCCTCTTGCCTCGGGGTCGGGGCCGCAGCAGTTATAGTAAATACCGCAAAGAAGATAATTGCTCGTAGCATTATTAAAAACTCGTAATTTCAAACAAACGTGTATAAAAATAATTCAAGGTTTTTGATTTGATTCCTTTTTCACGGGCTCGACGTGAACTCACGGAGGATGCGAATCTTTATTGGCGTCTACGCTGTTCTTAAATGGGGCCTAGATCCTGTTCTAAGGAGTCAGTGCTCCTAGTTTTTTATAGAACTTGTAAACAGGTTATAATAACAGTGTAGCGTTTCGCTGGATTGCTTATAATATTTAAGAATCGTCTAGGGTTTTGAATCTCTAACTTGCTTAACACATTTTACAGAATATAAGACTGCATAATACAGGCTCTAATAAAATAATTTTTATTAGTTTAGATTAATGAATATTACTATATATATTCGAATTTTTTGCTGGTTACTTTAATCGCTAAAATCTATACCTATCCTATTTCGTTGTTGTTTGGTAATAATGATGTATGAACATTTTTTAAGAAGTCAGAGTCAGTAAGAAGTCAGTCAAGAAGTCAAAGTCAGTTTTTTGTCGTATTTACTATACATTGTACGCCTTTTCTTTCAAAATAGCCAGTAAAAGGTGTAAAAGTGAGTTTATTTCTAGAGAGAAATATGTAATTCAATGTCAAACGACTCTCCTAGGCATGGTCGAACTTGGCGGCAATGCAGCAATGTACACGCCACGGTGTTAGCGGACACCACTCTCGACATGTGAGTGAAAGCGTGCTTATTTCAATAATAAGAGAAGATGCAGCTGGAGACAGACTTAATCTTGAGAAGTTATCACTTTTAAACAGGTTAAATTTTTGCTACTGAAACTGTCATGGTTGTTAACACTAAAGTCAGAGAGTCTGGCTCAAACACTGGTCGAGTTACACAATCCACAAGTAATCTCAACAGAGCTATTACATACCTAGAATGGTACAGAAGGCCATTGAGATTACCAAATACAGGAACTATAATCGAGAAGAAGGCTTCCAATTATCGGGAACCTGAAACCCTGTTATGAGAATGTTCAAAAGCCGAAGAATTGGTGTACCAACGGGGCCGCGAACATTGCACTGCTATTGCTAAAAATATTGTCATGTTGTCTGGGATCTATTTATTTTACACTGTGTAGTAAAAGAAATCTAAGGTTTGAGTGAAATAAACACTATGTTGTAGGAGTGTAACTGCAAATTTTATTAAAATACCCTATTTTTAATTCTGTTTGGTTTAGATTTATACACCAAGATTATAATGTGATCGCAGTTTATCCCAAAAGTGATGCAACAACATTCGGTGAAACTCCGGACTGAAACAATACAATAAACAATAAATAAAGTAATAAAATAATAATAAAATACAAAATACAATTGAACTTTGAATCCAACTGTCCTGTTAATATTATAAAAGCGAAAGTTTGTGCCGTCGTGAAGATATTTGGCCAAACACAACGCCAAAAAAACTGAATGGATCGAGCTGAAATTTTGCACACTTACTCAAGTTAGGGACTATCGACATTTTCGATTATTTTTGCCCGAAGTTGGACTATAGTTATAATTTTCTCTTTTCAACACTGCATGCCATAGGTAGGGATTATGGGTATTACCCCCATGAGATAAAAGCCACTGAGGCGCTTATCAGGGGGAAGCTTGCGTCCAGCAATGGACAAATATAGGCTGTTGAGTTGAGATGCTGCTTTATTTAACTCGATCACCCATCATTTTTTTAATTACATCACACCCGATGTAATTAGAAAAACTGTAAGACCTGTTATTTCGTACGAGTTCAAAGAAAATGGTATGGTTTACAATTTGTAGCAAATTACACTTCCGTTAGTTTGATTGCTTGTGGACTGCAGATAAAATTTAAAACCACAAAAAATAATCTAATTAATCTCGAACCAACCCAAACCACTTTAAAAAAAATACTCACACCAAGCGCTGGAGATATTGGTTGCGGCTGAACGATTTGGTAGCCATTTTCATCGGCAATGTAATGGACTTCCACAAGGTTTCCATCGGGTCCCGTATAAGAGTATTCTCCTTGAACTACTATGTGTTCATCGGGCTGTCCAGCATTCACCAATTCACTCGATTCACTCCTTGATATGCCGTTTGAAGTTCTGAAACTAATACGAGAAAGTGTTTTAATTTTAAACAATATTTAATCAACCGCAGCTATTTTTAATAGTTTAATTATTTAATAGTAATTTCAAGTTGCATTGCGCCCTAACAGGGCTCCTACAGGCCTCCTCAGGCTGGAGGTAATGCGAAAACCGCATCGTAAAAAAAAAAAAAAAAAGGGCTCCTAATACCTAGCATAAGTAAATTTTGTTAGATCTCTCACATTGTATTAGGTTAGGTTATAAAATTACTTGAATTAATTTTCATAACAAGGATTCTGAAATCCACGCTGCTCGGACTACAACTACATAATATGTAAGGTCAAATTGAGTAATTATATTCAATATTTGGGAAAGCTTCAACTAAGTACGATTTAGTTTTTCGCTTTGCTGCTTTGCTTGCGAGTAACGCACTATGCGTTACTCGCACAAAAAGCAAAGGGGTAATCTTCTACGAAAACTTTTAAAAATAAAATCTTTTAATACTTTTACTAAATATAATATTTACTAAAAACAATACGCTTACTCCCAGAAGTTCTGTGCTGTAGTTCTGTACAGAACTACTGGGACAACATTTGTCCCAGTAGTATAGATCAGGTAGGTTAATTAAGGAGTTACACCATATGTTTTTTTAATGTTTGTCGATTTCTAAGTCAAATATGGACTGATTTGGGAAATTCTTTCGTTAATGTATGGAGAAAGAAACCGAGATGTTCCCAAAAATATTACCGAGGGATAAATATTTGTCCCGAAAAAACAAGACTTCAAAACAGTGTTATAACTTTATAAGTAATTTGATGTCTGTTTTTAGTTTTATCAAAACAATCAAATTAAATTCTGTAAACAAAAAAAAATAAAGAAATAAAAATAAAAAATCAAATTAATTTCTGTAAACTTATCGTAAGCCCTCCAATTGTGGTGTGAAGACTCCATTCTTCTTATTTTCACTTACCCGAATTTATGATTTCCTGAACCATCATTTGTATTTTCATAGTAATCAATTGATGCTTGGGCATCTTTAGGTAAGGAGGCGGCGGATGAAATGGTTACGAGTATAAACGCACACATACACAATGAGAAAAACATCGTTAAGAACTTTTGCGTTAGTTCATAGAAGGTTGCAAAAAACTAAAAATCCTGGTCTAATAATGTTTGAAGCAAAATAAACGTTAGCGGACACACATTGGACACCATTAAAAGTCGAAGTCCGAATGATTTGCAAGTGAAACATTGTTCGTTTTAATAATTTTTGCTACAATGCTGCAATGGCTTTAATATTCGATGACGGCCAAGCTCAATAGTATGTGCTACTTAACTATGATTTGAGAGGTCTTTAAATTTATTATGTTCGTAATAATAACATAAAGCTACAGATACGTAAACTACCTAGCCTTTATCCGCTACTTCGTTAGCGTGGTAGGTTGTAGACTAGGTATTGGAACCGGTACCTACCCAACCTCTAAGCAAGCAATGACAAAAGGAGACCACCTTCAAGACAAACCACCTTAACCATCCAACCCGCCATCATTTCACTTGACTAAGAGCACCTAGGTCAGGTGTGTATACTTAAAAAAAACAAGGGCAAAAAAGAATTGAATATTTCTGAACAGAACAACAGGGTCCACTTATGTCCCAGTTTTTCTGTGCACAAGACTACTGTGGTAAAAGTTGTCCCAGTGGTTCTGTACACCAAACATATATAACTTTTTGCAATCCAGCCATCGATCACCAAATGACTCTCCTAGGCTGGGTCGAACTTAGCGGCAATGGAGATGCATCGGGGCTTTCTGAAACCACTGTCGACACATTATGAGTAAAAGCGTGCTGTTTTCATTAATAAGAGTAGACAGGCAGATAGATGGAGACAGAACCTACCATGAGAAAGCATAACTTATATCCAGGTTAGAATATAATAACAGTGTACAGCTACTACTAATGATGTAGGTGCTCAGTAAGGGAAGAAACCTTCAGGGTCTTGGATCTATTTACCTTGTCTAGCATCTCAATTTCCTTATTTTTGAGTGAAATAAACACTTGTATGATTAGAATTGGCCAAGTTTTAATTAAATAATTTAATAGGCGGTGACATGGCTCGATGACGTCACACCACTCACACCTTACCTAACAAGAAGAACAAGAACAACAACACGCACTATGATCTGTTTTTGGTGTGACGTCACCAGCGATGGAACCCAACGCAGAGTATTTTCAGTCATGAAACACCATATCAAAAATGTGAAATTTCAATCCTGTTTTTTACCTAAAATAGACATATTTTTTCATCACCATCACGCTTTGATTCTGCTTTGTTACGTTGTCACTGACTACTATTAAAACAATTTGCAACTTATTTTCAATGTAGTCAAATAGATTCCATTGATAAATTAAACTAATGGTTATTATTTCGTCCATGACATTTCTTATTCATATTTGGTTAGAATTATTAGTACACCAATTTCATAATGTGATTGCAGCTTATCCCAAAAGAGTAGCAACTACATTCGGCGAAACTCCAGACTGAAACAATAGACAATCTTCGAATAAGTAAGATTTTTTTGGAAATTTATTTTGCATATTACAAAATGCAAAGCAATTTTTTTTCGATTGGACTAATAATTATGCTGTTGACCGCAGATGGCCATGACAGCGTTACCGGACTTTGGTGCAAAACAATTTTTTTTAAAACAAGCTTTTATATCATCTAGGTTTAGAGTGCTTGGGAACATGAATCCCAAACCCAAACGTTTCGTTTCGTATATATACGAAACGACGTAACCCTGTCGAGTTTGGGTGACAGTCATCATTAGACCAGCTGATCACTAATTTTATCGGACATAGTTACATAGGTATATTTCAGCTCAATCGATGGAGTATAACTGGGCTAAAAATCAGCTACAAAATTTGTCCCACACATACTACATATAATACAGGGCAAGTTAATATAAAGCTTGTATTAAACTTTGCCTACCTACCACGTGACTATCGATAGATTTTTGTCCTACAGTTAAAGTTACCCAATTCGTAGCTTTATTAGAATTTCAATTCGGCTCTCGGCGAAAGTGGTCTTTGCACGAGGCAAAAACCACTACAAATTTTTTACAACTTGCCTGCGTACTTAAATAATTGGATTGAGAATGACGTCATTTCTCATGTTGTCCCACTAAGGGCACTAAGATCGTTTTCAAATTGAGCAGGACAACATGGGCGATGACGTCATTCTCAAGCGTTTTATATGATTTAACACCAAAAAATGCATTTTTGATACCCACAAAATACACAGGACGTATTGGTGGTGGCTGAATTTGGAGGTCATTTCCATCAATAATTTGGTAGCCATTTTCATCAGCAATGTAATGGACTTCCACAAGGTTTCCATCGGGTCCCGTATAAGAGTATTTTCCTCGAACTACTATATGTTCATCGGGCTGTCCAGCATTTACTAACTTACTCGTTTCACTTCTTGCTATGCCGTTTGAAGTTCTGAAACTAATGAGATAAAACGTTTGAATTAATAATCAACCTATAATCGACCCGTTACCATTATTATAACAGTAAAATGGAGATAAATTCTACAATACGCGCTGCTGAGACCGACCGGATTTAATAGATTCACCACAAGCTTCGGCTTACGGCTTCGAACGCGATTTTCCAGGATGCAAAATATAGTCCATACTTTCCAAAAAGTCATCTACGCAAAATATCGGCCCGGTCCCTTTAGTAGCTTAAGCGTGAAGAGATAAAAAACATCTAAACTTTCGCATTTATCAGTATGATGTGATGTGATTAGTGTGAGTAGGGAACGCCAGACTACAAACTAGTAGTTCCAGGAACGGTAGACCTCGCGAGCATCCAACAATTAAGTATTGACCTTCTTGCTTACCTATTACTAAAATTATTTAAAACTGGACAAGATGTTGTTAGGTAGGTACCATGTTTTTGTAAATCCTGTTTGTAGGTAGGTACGTTAATCGATGGTTGTTATCTATAATAATGTTTAGTTAACTACAATCTACTTTTTAAGGTATATTAGTAATATATTATATTATAATTTATTTTTAACTTATTAGAGTTTGTGGCTTACCTACTACAAAAAATATCATAATCTTCGAAATAAAATCTCTTAAGTCAGAGATGTTCAGTAGCATTAGCGCCATCTATATTATTGATTTCTTATCTGCGTAAACTGCGAGTGCAAACATACGAAGACGAAACATGTGACATAGTATACCTAAGTACTCTCGAAGTATTACAAAAATGTTCTAATATAGGTAGCATCATCGAAATCAAATGTCTTAAAGCGTAGCCCCTTTTTTGGAGGAGCTAAGCCTTTAATCAAAAAACTCCGACGAAAATTCTATAAAATCTGTACACCGAATTTCGTCTAGATCGGTCGTAAAATACGACCTGTAGAGGAGTACTGACAGAATCCATATTTTTGCTAGTAGTTGATGCAGAGACGCTGCGTTCCCTTGGTCAATAAAACATTAAATTTATTACTTACTTTTAATTTTCACTAACCTGAACTTATAGTTTCCGGATCCATCGTTTGTATTTTCGTAGTTATCAATTGTCGCTTGGGCATCTTCAGGTATGGAAGCGGCTAATGAAATTGTTACAAACGCCGACATAAACACTATCCATTTCATATTTTAGTTTTTTGCGTAAGTATAATGGCAAACAACAACAAACATAAGATCCGTGTCTGTTATTTTATGACAAAAAAATAAACGTTATCAGGTACACATCAGACCCCAAGGTAGGTCAAAGTAGTAATAGCTTGCGCGTGAAACATAGTTCGTTTTATATAATTTCTGAATAATAAATGCTGCAGTGTTTATATACGACAAACTATCGATGGCAGTTTACACTCAGGTTAAGGGCAGGATATTCGATCCATTTTGTGAAAAGGACAGGAATTTTGTGTTCACAAGAGTGAGATAGGGCACAGCAACGCAAGCCCAAAAATCAAGTTTTTGCTTATTATCAAAATTAAAAAAGGTTTTGAGAAAAACTAACCATAGAATATTCTTCTAAACGTCGTTGCCTATTTTCTGACATGTTTTTTGAGAGTAAAACGTTGATACACTACAAGTACAACAACAAAAACAACAAAAAACTATCCTTTCTTCGTAATTTTTATCATCAGGTGAAGTGATAAATATCGTGTTTTGAACCGTAGAATAATCAATAATGTTAATCCAACTACAACACAAATTTTAGTCCCATCAAAACAAAGGATATTTGATCGTTTAAAATTGAATCGAAAATTGGCTAAATTCGAATATCCTGGCCTTAATTCGTTAATTCACATGAATATCTTCGTGAGTTTATCATTAGGTATTTTCGCCATTCGTCGGCTGCATTTTCATAACGCATTTGAAACAAAAGAATATGAACGTTGTCTCTTCTTTGTTACTAAATTACCGAAAAGAAAAACGTCACCCACAAATTTTCAAATTTTTAAACTTCGGTTTAAGTTTTTCGCGGGTTTCTGATTTGGCTTAAATCTTTATAGTTATCTTATTTTATTCGGTTATTGTTGTGATGTTTCGTTTTGTAATCTTCATAGTTTAATCTGATTTCATGTATCTCATTAGCCATTACATACGCCATTAGAAGTAGTCCATAATTATTTGTAGCAGACCATTTTATCTATTAGTCTCTCCGAGGCAGTCCAAGTAAAATAAACACTGTTGTTACTGTATCCCCCAAATTTTATTAAAATGACCTATTTCTAATACTTATTTTGTCTTTCAACAAAGAAAATTACAATCAAATAATAGAATTAAATTATAACTAGTACTTACAATTGAAACAATTGAGCTAACTGCAGACTGTTGCAATCTACAGGTAGCTCAACTGATCAATATAAATACCAGTCGGAAGCATGCCCAAGACGCTGGCTGCATTGCCCCGCTGTATGGCAATGCTGATGCCAGATACTCACCAGCTCTCGGGTTACGCGTCGCTTCGATCGACCAGACGCTCAGATAATGTCTTGAAAACCTGGAGAGCTTTGGTACCCCACGGACCTAGGGTCTCGACTCCAAGGGGAGCAAATGCGTAGGCTCTGTCGAAACCTGCATATTTGCGCATATTTCTTATTTTGTTATTATTTTTACACCAAGAAAATACTGCAATAACAGCCTATCCCAAAAGACTTGCAACTACATTTGGTGGAACTCCAGGTAACTGAAACAATTGAACATCTTTGTATTAGTCGCAATAATAAAAAAATATTATGACTTTTAGCTTGTGGTGCGAAAAATTTGGTGTGAAACAGCGCTACACCTAAAATATGCTTTCTATCGATGGTCTTTAGTTCTTCAGTTACAAAGTCTATACACCAAGAACGTCGTCGCCAACAAAGCTGGCGGGTTGGTGCGACATGTCGGTGTAGGTTAGGTAGCCGACTTTGGTGTGTAGACTCTATTAACATCATAGAACTTATTACAAAAAGTTTTCAAGCTATTGCCTCCACATATTTAAAAAATCGTAAAAAAAATCATAATAACTATTAGGTTTAGGGAAGTTTTTATGATTTTTTTCATTTTTAATACTCACAGCAGGCACCGGAGGTAAAGGTGGCTCAACAATTTGGAAGCCATTTTCATCAGCAATGTAATGGACTTCCACAAGGTTTCCATCGGGTCCTGTATAGGAGTATTCTCCTCGAACTACAATGTGTTCATCAGCCTGTCCAGCATTCACCAACTGAATCGTTTCACTCCTTGCTATACCGTTTGAAGTTCTGAAACTATAACGAGAAAACGTATACATCTTAACCAACCTTTACTAAACCTAATGGCTGTAAATAGTTAGCCCTAACAATATCGTCGTGAAGTTCGTCTAGTTTATCCTAACTACCTTTGAAAACAACAATGTTCAAGGTACGGTAAATTAACGGACAAATTATTTGAAAAATGAATACTGAAAGTGTGTAAGTATAAATTTGACGCTAAACCTTAGGTATATGTATTACACTAATAATACGAACCGTTATAACATAATTACAATAAAATCTAAGACAATCCAATGAATATCGGGTGCCTATTGAAAAACATAACATTTGACAAAGCATACCATACCATATAGACATGACATCATAATATTATATGAGCCAACAATGCTTGAAAACTAAGCATATACACTTAGTTCTTCAATATCTAAGCAACCTTACGCATGATATTGATAATGCACACAAACAAACAAGCATTTGAGCTACGGACCGAATGTTGCTAAAAGTATTGCCTTCATTCATCGCGAAGTTAGCCGCTTATCGCATCAAGGCGTCGTCGTCGTCGATCGGTATTTCGGTAATGTAGACGCAGTCAGCATTGCACGTATGTGCGTGCGTCTACCATACATAGGATGTTCTGTTTTGGCTAAATTATCCATACTAATATTATACATTCTAAATTATAATAATGCTGGACAATTCACACAGCAAATTATCTCTGTCTGTCTATATGTCTGTTACCTTTTCACGTCTAAACGGCTGACCGGATCTAAATGAAATCTGGCAGGAAGGCAAATGGTATCCCGGATACGGACATACTTGTATGCTACTTGAAATGCGCGTGCGACGCCGCGGGCAATAGCAAGTAATAACGTCGACGATATTGTGTAATAAATAAATTCCTCGAGGATCAAACTTTTATGAGACTACTTCATAATCAACCTTTATACAACAAGGAAATAATCATCTAAATGTAAGAGATTGGCGAAGATATCCACAGAACCAAAATTGTTGTAGCTAGTCATGATTTTTCAAACGTATTTATGTAGTTTTTTAAGCTTGACGGAATAAATACCAATCCCTCGGGAATACATTTTTCATCAGACTATTTCGGGATGATTTTCTATACAATAGCGAAAGAATTTGCAAAACCGGTTTATAAATGGCGGAGAAATCGACAAACATACATTAAAAAAACAGTCGAACCTAGAACCTACTCCTGAAGTCGGTAAAAAATCAGTAGATATTTTAAAAATGGAATTCATTAGGTATATTTACGATTTCATTTTCTAGAATAAAACAATTGAGATCAGCTAACTCAAAAATAAAATCTGAAATCCCCGGTGCTCGGACTACAAAAGTCTGTACGGTCGAATTGAGTTTATATATTTGGGAAACATTCAATATTCGAGAAAGCTTCAACTACAAATACGTTAAACATCATAGATACGGTGAGGTAGTCCTTATCGAGTCTACACACTATAGTCGGACACTGCCTGGCGTGTTCGTGCAACTTTTCAGTTTATGAATATTGTAGGCCGCCGATATTGTTGTGCCAACTTGTCGGTAGCCCGCCGACTTTGCTGTGTAGTCTCCATTTTTTTTATTTTCACTTACCTGAATTTAGAATATCCCAAACCATTATTTGTATTTTTATAATAATTAATTGATGCTTGGGCATCTTGAGGTAAAGAAGCGGCTGATGAAATTGTTATAAACGCACACATACACAGTAAGAAAAACATTTTTATGAGGTTTTTGCGTCTGTTAATAAGGTTGCAAAAAGCTGTAGAGTATATTCAATTAAATTATGAAACAAAATAAACGTTAGCGGATGCACATTATACACCATTAATAGTTGAAACCAGAATGATTTGTGCATAAAACATTGTTCGTTTTAAATAATTTTTGCTCAAAGCTACACTCAATACTACCTAATTATGAATTGAGAGGTGATTATGCTCGTAAGAATTAACATAAAGCTTTATATAACTACGTAGGATGTAGAGTAGCTTATTAACATACAGCTTTGTTTTAAATTTATGTTCGATTCTTCTTTGATGACAGTGACCTTTGTAATATTTGAATGGTCTGGATGGAAAATGTCAACAATAGAGCAGAAATACTTGCAGAAGCCAATACCGTCAAAAATCTCAAACGTTTTAATTTCGAACTGGCATTTTGCATCAAATAATATACACAGACAGTTTTTTGTTACATAACAATGATTACAAAAATTTGTGATTGTCTTCAATAACAGCCTGGCGAAGATTGATTTATGACGTGTCGAATATTTGTGAAGTAATTTTTGGACAATATCGTCTCGTTGCAACGCTTTGTGATGCTTATGTAATACATAATAATACGTTTGGTCAAAGGTAACTGTGCTGGTCTAACATTGTAATATTTGTAATTATGAAATGACCCTATCTTCGCTAGACTATTGAGTGACGTGCACTCTCAACTGCTTTTTGTTATATGACAAAACAAATGACAAATATGTAGAGTCGGCTTTGTTAGAGTGGAATATCACCAGTAGGACGGGAATTGTTGTATATAAGGTAGAATACAGAAAAATTGCGTTACTTTGTCATCGAATGCGTAAATTATTTAAAATCCATTCCTTCAAATTCAATAATGTACCTACGCAATGTATGTCGATGCGATGTCATTATTGTCTTTTCTGCCCTAGTCAATAATCGCCGTGCTTGGCCTGCAGAAGTGGGTCAATTCTTGTAGTATTGGTAATATTCGTCTTTCTTCGATTATGATTTATTTATTCGTTCCAATAATTTTATCCAATATAAAAGTCCTCCGGTACTTCAGGGAGCTGGGTTCGGTAGGTTCTGGTTAGGCAGGGGTACAATGCACAATACACTCCCATGCGAGATGTCAGTGCAGTCCCCAGTCCCAGAAGGGGGGGGGGGGGGGGGCTTCTGAGAATTACTTCTACCAACTTTAAAAAATGGGTTTTTATCTAGTTGGTATAACTGGTTTAGCTAAATATTACCTACAAGATTTACAACTAATCAACTGATAATTGTCTGTGAATTAGGTATATCAATCATCAATCTTTATTATTTATACATATTTTATTACTTAACTTATAAAGAGAAAAAAAATATAGCTTCATAAATAATTAGACTGCATAAATAAAAATCAATCTGGCATAGCGCCACCTATCTAGAACAGATCGACATAAGATAAACAAGGCATTGTGTAGGCATGTAGGGTCTACATAAACAAACTACTAAACCGGCTCAATGTCGTAGCAGCAGGCTTTCGATTTTCATATTAAATTCATTTCTTAAAGCACAGATGGCGTTTGTGATACAGAAAATGTTTATTAAAATGAAATCCAGATATTGCGGTAACAAATCAATTTATTAATAGGTATTTTATTTCTTACTAGCCCCCTAAAAGACTTGCTAAGACATGTGCAGACACTACTGGCCCTAGCGAAACTACCTGGAAATAAAACAATGATTTTAATATACACAATCTTTATTAGCAATGTCGGTGAAACAACAATTTGCTTATCTAATAATATCACATAAATAAGATGATTACTTTGTAAGTAAGGTAATTTTACATCAAGTTTTGATGATCAGGGTTTCCCACAACCATGGGACATGGAGGGCAAATACCAGAAATATTTAAGATTAATGGAAGTTTTACTGAAAGAAAACTTCCAAATTCCTTTTTTTAAAGTAAAACTGCATTCTCAGTATCAAAAGAAATAATACTTGACTTATCCGGTAATGGAACGCACTAAAATGTAATAAGTTATATAATGCCACAATCATTTGGTATGTTTATTTCAAAACAGTTCTTGAAATTTTCCTGGGTTTCATTATTTTTGGAATACATTAAAAGGAGTCGAAAAATTTACCATTTGCCCTAATCTCCGAAGTTAGAAGAGCGATTCGTTTGAAATTTAAGTACGTATTTGGAGATATTCAATAAATAGTGAAGCCTTTAAGTGGTACCTAGGTATTTGTATAATTGACAAAAGTTCGAAACCCTCGGCGCGCGAGTCGCACTCGCTCTTGACGGATCTGGTTTGTTCTTCGTTCAGCTTTGGAGTTTACACGACACCATTGTAACCAACACAGCCAGCCCAGCATGGGCAGATTGGTGCGACATATTACGGCCTAAATTCTGCACACCAATTGCTTAACTATGACAATAATGTCGTCGAAGAGTCGTCTATAGATGACACAAAGTCTAGACAGTGCCTACCTACCTAGACCTAGATTTCAACTTATTGCCTTGACTAATTTACAAAAAGACAGATAGATAATGCTCCATCATCCAGTATTACTTAGGACATTTTGATGAATGTTTATATTTTATTGTGTACTCACATAGGCAGGAGGTGGCTGAACAATTTGGAAGCCATTTTCATCAGCAATATAATGGACTTCCACAAGGTTTCCATCGGGTCCCGTATAAGAATATTTTCCTCGAACTACTACATGTTCATCGGGCTGTCCAGCATTCACCAACTTATTCGTTTCACTCCTTGCTATGCCGTTTGAAGTTCTGAAACTAATACAAAGCAGTTCATTTTTAACCAACCTTTGATCAACTCTTTTTGCTATAGCTATCTATTAATATAGCCTATAGCTATTAAATTAAATAAATAATGTTGGACAATCCACACAGCATTATCTAGCTAGCCCTAAGCTAAGCAAAACTTGTGTTATGGGTACTAGATAACTGATACACATTATTATAATACAATAGTGTAGTTAAAATGATTAATTGGAAATTCTGAAATCCGCGCTGCTAGGACGGCAAATGTCTGTATGGAGGAATCATAAATGTACGGTATTAAGGATTCTACAAACGATGTCGGACACTGCCCGATTAATGCGGCATTGCAGTGTTTGAATATTCTAGGTAGCCAATTTCTTTTTAGTCACTACACTCTTGACAGAGTTGTCGTGGTCGTCATGTCAGGGAGGGTGCCACGCTTCACAATCCGCTTTGTCCAGCGGATTAGGGACCTGCCGCGAACTCTTGTGACGTCAACTTTACCTTCTCCCACAAGCCTTTCCACAGACGCGTCTCCTCGCCGCGAAACATGTCCGAAGAAAGAAAGAAAGCGACCTTAGGCGATGAAAGAAAGACGCTGCTTGACACAAAGTTCATCGTTCACTAACTATGGAGACGTTGGTGGTTCGGAATTCGGTCCATGATATGCCAAGATTTTTTGTCCAGCAACACGTTTCTAGAGCGTCTATCTCCAGGCGGCCGATAGTGTTTTGTCAACTTGTCGGTAGCCCACTTTGGCACAGATAAAAAATAATGTTACTTCGTAAACTTTGCTTTAGTGTGTTGGTAGACACCATTAGGTACATCTTGTTGTCACTTACCTGTATTTATGATTTCCCGAACCATCATTTGTATTTTCATAATAATCAATTGATGCTTGGGCATCTTGAGGTAAGGAAGTGGCTGATGAAATTGTTATAAACGCACACATACATAGTAAGAAAAACATATTAATGACCCTTTTGCGGCTGTAATTACGGTAGAAAAAACCTAAGGGGTGGTCTATTTATCTATGAAACAAAATAAACGTTAGCGGGCACACATTATAAACCTTTAATAGCCGAAGCCAGAATGATTTGCGCATTAATCATTGTTCATTTTAAATCATTTTTGCTAACAGGTTTTTTTATAGTCAATAGACCTTTGTTTGACCATTCTCATCTGATGGAAAGCGAAGATGTCACCGACGAAATATCACACACAATACTTTATTTTTGACATTTACTTATTTAGGACTTGAGTGGTCTATTAAAATTTTATGTTCGTATTAACATAGAGCTAATAGATATATCTACGTAGAATGTAGAGTAAGCCGCTATACAGACAGAGCAACTTAGTAGAAGAAACTATCAACTTTTAAATATTTCGTTAAATATTGTCTGTAGATTCAGGAAACCAGCATTTTGATCACAAATTACTAGTAGGTACCTAAAAATTTGAGAGTTACTGGTAGCGTCTGTTTAATACTGATGTCGATCGAAACTTACAACTGGAGTTGCTTATTTCTTATTATTTCTTAATAATTTATGTGTATTTGGTCAAAGGTAACTATGCTGATCTAACATTGTAATATTTGTAATTACGAAATGAACCTATCTTCCTTTGAATATTGTGTGACGTGCACTCTAGTCTAGACTGCTTTTTGTTATGACAATTATGTACCTACCTACAGTCGGCTTTTTATTGTAAGAGCGGAATGTCTCCAGTGGGCAATCTGGTCAATTCTTATAATATCTCATATCTTATTTCTTAGATTGTGTGAATTAGCACTTTATAATTCTTTACGATTGTTTGATATAATTTACTTTATTACCTATAGTTAGCAATTGAACGTACACCTACCAAGTACAACACCCCCATCAATAGCAACCACACGTTTCCCGCGCATAGGCAGATCGTTAATGATAGGGTAGGATTTTTTCGCGCCTAGGTACCAATATTTAAGATTTCTGCGCAGGTACATCGGTGTAACTTATTTTCGTGGTCGACATGTACCGTAATAAAACGATATTTAAACCTAATTACAATAATAGAAAAACAATAAAACGGTGCTTTTCATCTAGCTGGTTTATTCTCAGGATACTTTTTTCGAGAACGTGATGCAATTATAGTTGATGATTAAGCGAACTTACCAAGTAAACCAGAAAATTAAAGTCAAATAAAATTAGGCGACATAATAAGCTTAAAGTAACTGCATAAATATATTATAGAAATCTATCTCGCAAAGCGCCACCTATCTTGAACAACTCGACATAGACATATCCTCCTATACACTATTCTGTGGGTCAACGCTTGGCTCAATGTCGTACCTAGCATTCTTTCGATTTTCATATTAAATTACATTGCCAAAGCACAGATGGCGCTAATGTGATTTTTTAAAAATTAAAATGAAAGTGAAATATTCTAGTAACAAATCGATTTATTATTATAAGTTTTTATTTCTAGCTAGCCTATAAGAGTTGCTACGACAGCTGCAGGCACTGGCGCTTGCCCGATTCCCTGGAACGAAAACATTAAATTTTTAAATTGATATCAGAATCAGTAACTAATCAAAAATGATCTATTTTCGTAAATAAAATCACAGTATACATAGAAAAGGTCAAATTATTAAAATTAAAATGGAAAATAAATGGAAATTAAGTAATATTTTGATTTCCGTGGCCTCGGTAAGTACCTAGACTTTTTTACTTTAATAATGAAGCATTTAGCCTGTTAGTTGGAGCAAAGCTCGTCCCAAGCTTTTTTATCCTCTACATAATCTGATATTTTGTACAAAGTAAAAGACTTTGTACAAAATATCAGCTTTGTACAAAATATTATATTTTGTACAAAGTAAAAGACTTTGTACAAAATATCAGCCAGAAAGATTTTGACCATTTGTTAGAATTTTGTCATATTGATAATTGTTACGACTTTTTACCGGTGGAACGATATGGAATCCATCTTCATCGACTGTATAGCTTATTTCGACGATTTTTCCATCTGGATCCGTGTAGGAGTAGAATCCGACAACCTTAATGTGCTCGTCTGGCTGACCTTCGTTTACAATGGAACCGGTCTCAGATCGTCGTATTCCGTTTGATGTCTCGAAACTTAAAAATGGAAAATCATTTATCAGATAGTATGGATCATAGAGTTTGCAAATTGATGCACAGCAGCATATGTTTTTTCCCAAAATTATTGCAGTAAAAAAAGCCTGTACCAATTACAGGTTTTTAATGGTGATGGTCAAGCGTTGGGCCACCGTTTCACAGGTGAGTGAAGATGTGGCCTGAGATGGAGCACGACGGGTTTAAAGATTTATGGATTATCATAAATATATAGATGGATCATCGGTAGGAATCATTGACTTACACACAGTAACTACTTACCTAGTTGAAGTAATGACACAAAAAAAATTACCTACCCTACAAGCTTACAACTAAAATAGGGTGCTAACCTCATAACTCTCCCCTGTTGGTAGTCGGGTAACTAACCTCATAACCCCCCCCCTGTTGGTAGTCGGGTAAAAACAGAGTATTATGTATGCTAGCTATCGAAAAAACTAAGAGAAAACTACGTAATTTACGCTGTCGATTGTATCGTGTATGCAGGATCCATACAAACAAACTGATCTTACCTGAATTTATAGTTCCCTGTTCCATAGTTTTCGCTGTCAGATTTGACTATAGCAGCTTGTGATTCATCTTGTAATGGAGCAGCTAAACAACAACTTATCACTAAAATACCAATCACAAGCAATGTTTTCATTTTGACTAGTAAAAAACCATTTTAAAACAGGATTGAGCACAAACTGATTGGACGAAACTGTACGACCTTCTGCAGTTTTATTCGATTTAAGCTCCTTATTATATAAACTTAATGCTAGGTCATAATGCCTTGTATAATATATAAGTAGGTGTGTAACTTGTATAAAATAAGTGAAAATATTGTATTATACAGGGTTGGATAGTATTATTAGGCTGGGGTGATCATATCTTGTCCACTCCATAGTTATGTTTTTTTTTATTGATTTACCTACTTAATATGATTTTTTTTTTATCCGGTGACTAATAGGTAAATCTTAAAATACAAATGTAGGATCAGCCCGTTTGTAGAATAATGAAATTTGCTAGGCTGTTTACAAAACGGTGACGAACAGTTAAATGCCTAGGCCGATCGTTGAATGAATGCCGAAACCAACGTTCAACAATATGTATGACTGAACGTCGTTTAGCCATCTCATCAAATAAATTAATAATGCTGGACAATCCACACAGCATCATCAAGCCCCAAGCTAAGCAGAGCTTGTGATAAATAATAGAAAAATGCTAATTTAACCATTCTTCTGATATATCACTTTGCCCTACCCTAAATAAACAGCATAAAACCATTGCTATTTACTATTGTATGATTACAAAAAATAAACTCTGCTTTTGTGTAAAAAAACAAAAAACAAATTGAGTAAACTTCTGAGTGGAAAGTATTTTTAAAGTGTGTCAAAAATATCACCTAAATTCTTACAACGCCATCTTGTTTATTTACTGAGAAGTTTATGGTAAATCTATCAATAATTGCTGTGCTTGGATGGTTGAGTAGCACACGCAACGTGCTTAGTTTAACCTAGTTCATTAATAAAAGTATAGATGGAGTCGGGTAGAGTGATAATGTTAACTAAATAGGAGGTTTAGCGTTTATTTAGCTTAGTTATAGTAGTTAAAATCTATAAACTAACTCTACATAAACATCTTTCATATGCAAGAGGCAAACCAACTTTAAAATGGGACGAAAACATCACAAAGTTCACTAATATAGACTGGATGGCAGAAGCCATCGACAAAGACTAGACAAGAAACTGGAGGACGTCTTCGCCCTTATTTATGGGGTTCATGCACGAATTTGACTTGAGTAGAAATAATATTTGAATAGTATGTATACATATATCTATTAGGAATGGCAATGAAATAAAAGGCTACTTGATTTTTATTTATGGTACGTAACAGACTACAATTAGGTCCTAGTGAGTATAGTTGCCGTAGTAAAAATAAAACCAATCCTGGCCTGCATTGGATGTCGAAGGCTCAACACCGTCACGAGTGGAGGTCATTGGAGGAGGCCTATATCCAAAAATGTATTTCTAAAAGGCCGCAATGACGATGATGATAAATAAAACGAAAAATATTCTCAAAACTTCAGTGTTTTGTTGTATAAAACTCTTAAATAATATAAATCACAGGTAACATTGTTGTAAACTTAAGCTAACACATTCGTTTCAATATCATTCATCAATGGATAAGCCTAGCCGCGGAAAGGTTGAGGTTGCTGGTACTGGGGCTGGTATTGTCCCTGGTTCTGGTACTGGGGTTGGGGATTGGCGGCGATGTAGGCGAGAGAGCGGGCGATGGCCTCTGGGATTGGGGGAGGAGTGGGGAGGTGGGCACCTTCAGCGCGGAAACCTGGGGATAAAAAGATACAATAAGTTGATGATGGAACATTTTTTAATTCTTTCGTTTTCGATGAACTAGATTCATGTTGGGGAACCTGTGCCTCACATGACAATTTTTTTTCTAGAGAACAATAGAAAAACTGCATATATTGCGCAAATTATTCAAGTTGCCGAAAAAGAAATTTTAATATTAAACTCTATCTGTGACGTTTTTGTCTATCTTCTTCTCTAGACATAACCAACGCTTTGAGAAGGGGCTTTATATTATTAGAGCCCCTTCAGAAGACATTTTTCTTAAGGAAGTGACGACTCTGTTCTTACTATAAATGTAGAGGCGTTTACACGTTAATCATAATCTTAATCATGTTAAACGAATAGGCAGACTGCTATTTTTTGTAGAAATTATTTCATGCAACAATTTTTCGGTCAGTGTTGCAGTAACCATACCTAATTATTATTATCTTATGTGAATCACATAAGATAATAATTAGGTACTCTATTTTTACGTCACTGGTAGAATTGTACACATAAATCTCGGCTGTTGTTTGGTAAAACATTTGATTTGGTAAGGTCTTGATTTTTCTTACCGTTCTCGTCAGCGATGTAAGAAACGGAGATAGGGATGCCTTCAGGGGATGTGTAAGCGAAGGAGCCCTGCGCTACTTGAGCCTCGGCATCCTTGACACCGGCGTTCTTCAGGTAACCTTGCTCTTGCGCCGCGATTCCATTACCAGTCTCGTAACTGGAGCAAAAATAATCCAATTTAAAAAATTATAGTGCTGGATAATCCACACAGTATCATGCTACGCAGAGCTTATGTTATGGGTAGGTACTAGATGACTCCATAATAATATTATAAATTCGAAAGTCACTCTGTCTGTCTGTCTGTTGCCTTTTCATGCTTAAACGGCTGAATGGATCTCAATGAAGTTTGGCAGGAATTTAGAAGGTATTATGGACGCACAAAGCCTACTTTTTAGCCCGGAAAATACGTATGAATTAAAACGTATGAATACAATACATTAGTCAACAGTACATCGATAGAATATAATTTTAATTTTATATAGAGGAAACTAAGAACACCCGGAACAAACATATGTAGATCGTACAAACATTCATCCCAAAGCGGAAATCGAACCCGCAACATTCTCCGTCGCAGAACCGGACCGAAGAAAAAAAAATTGAAAAGACGTCAACATGTATCGATCCAACCACCTCATTATTTTTCATAATCAAAATATTATAAGCTCTGAACTTTACAGCTAACATCAATCATTGCCGTCAAGTTTGTCGAACGATGTACATGCCTAGTATGATCATTGTATGAGATCGGATAGTGACGCAAGTTAGCACCCTTGTTGTAAGTAAAGGTTTCATAAATCACATGCGCTTATAACCAGAGTAGGTATTACAGCAAGCTGCAAACGCCCGTAAATACCAAATCTAATGAGAGGTTCCACCAAAACGTTTCAGGTCATGCAACCATGATGCATTGTCAATCTATTACTCTTGGGAATCTTTTGTTTCTGTATTACCTAACGCACAGTTTAAGGTGGATGCCAACCTCTAAGCTCCCATAAAAAAGTACTTTCCTATTCATTTGGAAATTACACCCTTTATTGCAATAAAATTTGGCATTAACATACATAATCAAATAAGGAATAGCTGTGCTTGTACCGTTTTAGTTTTTCAAAGACATAATCGTCATTAATTTTATCATAAATTAATTTTTAAGCGATTTTATTAATTTCGCTCTCATTTAATTCTGATTTCGTTTTTAACTAAAGCGTTGCAAGCTTCGCTACTTCTTATCCGATTATGTATGCAAATTTTATCGTAATCGTAATTTTATCGTATCCGATTTTAATAAAATTTGCATACATACGTACTTTCCGATTCATGTGGAAACTACGTAGTTTCCACATGAATCGGATGTACGTTTGTATGGGGCTTGGAGGTTTGCACCCACCTTAAGGTACAGGCATAGTTGCGACATATTCGGTTCAGCAACTTGTGTAGCATTATCATAAACTATTGTACTTTACGGTTTGGTCCTATTTTGTGCTATTCAGATTTAGATGTTATGTTCTTGTGTGTCACATGTGTTGATAATGCTAAGGACTATAAACATAATTTTAACACCGCACATTTGAGTCAGTAATTCACAAATTTACTACCTAAAATAGAATATGTTATATTTTTCCTGCAATACTGGTAACATAGTAAGAAAACCACTGTCGTACTTACACGATTAGTTTCAAGATACAACTGTACCCTATTGTATTTAATACGTGGATTGGGGGCCCTGGAGACTTGTATTTACAGGTTTTTTATGAAACCTATAGCAAGCTCCAGCCTCTCACAATACAGGTTTAATATCGTTCTACCACTGTGCATATAATAACTTAATTTTAAGTAACCTATTATGAAGAGGAAATAAAGAATTATTATTATTAGTTATTTGTATCTAACCGGTGTCAGATACTGACTCAAATGTGCGGTGTTGCATGCAATTTGTCTATTCATTTTAGACAAAGTCACATGAAACTTGTATAAATTGCGAATAACCTCAGGTGCATTGCGTAGCAAATATGTAGGTATATTCGGGTTATGTCTGTTTATTGAATTGCTTCGCGTTAATCAAATTAAGGATTACAATCTTCAAGCCGTTGCATATATAGGCTGTACCGGAGCTAATAACTTGCACAAGATCACTTGGTTCGGTTTGCGTGGATAACGCCTACGAATTAGGTATGCATTTTATGGGCTTGTATGACACTGCTGGTATTCCCATTTGGCTGTAAATTGATTTTCTTCGTATTAACATATGTATGACAGAGTTGCATCAGATTTTTGACATTGATACATTTCTGATCAAGGCCAGCTGATCGTTCTTATGGGTTACACAATTGAATCTGAATAACTTATTCACAGAATGTTCCGTAAAAAGGATACAAATTTTAAAAGATTTAGTTATTTTTGACAAGAAATATAATTTACATATACTCATGTCTTCTATTCTTAAAAGCCATTCTTAGTCTAAGAAATGAAATAAGTTCCCAAAAATTTTCGGTTTCGGCGGGACTCGACAACCGAAAATTTTTGGGAACTTATTTCATTTCTTAGAGATACCCAAAGTGCGGGTAAGCACTATAATAAAAAACATTCTTGGTCTATTAGCTTAATAGGCCAGATTGCAAACATTATTCTTACAAAAAAATATTGTCTTATCCTATTTCAAAAACAATTTACGAACGTTAAATTCAATGTTCATAGTGTTAAAGCAACACGTGTTGTTCAATCATTTACAAATTAATGTAGGTAATTTGTTCACTATGCGGATTGTAAAACAATTTGTCTGTACGATAGGTCATGAATGAATTTGTTGTAAACAATAGTTTATTCAAAAACGTGATTTTTAAATTGTTCTTTTGTCCTAGAACTTTAAACCCGGCTCGGATTATAGATATTCATTATTCATGCATGCTACATCTTTTGATATTTACGTTTAGAAGGTATATGAAGTCTTCATTTATCCTGTTTCAATTCTAGGAAAGGCAGTTGACTTGAAAATCATTTTCTGTCTTCTTTCACAAGACTCAAAATCGAATAATGTGTAAGAATTATTACGAATAGTTAGGTAAGTATATTATGTGCTCTACTACTACTTACACCGAACTCGCCGACAAGTGCGACATTTTCAGTGTATACCTACTATGAATATTTGGTATGGTCTCATCTCGTGTCTAAAGATTTTGGAGTAAACAACTAGATCACTCTCATTTCGTGTCTTATTTGAAATGACAAAAAAACCTACTCAAGCGGTTGCATTTCGTGCCCTTTTGAATAAATTAATGAGAAGTATCATAGAGCTAAGAACGCTAAACTACAACATAATTCCAAAGTAAACGCAGCAACAGTGCTAGGTTACTATTACCTACTAGAAATGTGCTTTTTAGGCAGCTAACAGCTTCGGCAATTCGGCGACGTAGACACTTTAACCTTTTTATTGGACTTTTAATGTTTACCTGTACTGGTATGAACCATCGAAGTTTACTTCCTGGCTCTGCTTGAGGATCGGGATGACGGGACCTCCTTGGTACTGAGCTTGTGGGTTGTATTGGAACTGGGGTGCAGCGCACGCCACAGCCACGAGGGCGGATAGTACTACAAACTGGAAAAAAACATCGATTATTTATATGTAGACTGTTATTGTGGGAAATCTGAATAACTTAGAGAGGACTAACTGATAATGAATATTGACAGTTTTTTTTTGACAATTCAGTAATGTAAAGACGTTAATTTGATTGAAAACAGTCCAAAAATTCTTGACAAGGTGGAAAATAACATTTAACAGCGATAAATAATTTCTAATTGATTTTTAGATGATGTTGATCGGTTTATTCGAAATGATGACATTATTCATATAAGATTGGAGTGTTACAAAATGCCATAATGGTTTAAGAGGATGAGTTAGTGACCAGTCGACCTTTATCAATGATAAAAAGTCTTTATGAAATTGAGCGTAGTTTTGTAACTTTCATTCTGAGATTGTAAATTTCAATACGCAACTCATCTGCATAATAATGCCCACACCTATTTTGGAATAAGTAATGTGATATACTGCAACTTTTATGTCCTTGAAAAAGTTTTGTCATATACGGTTAAAATGTTGAACTGTTTTCGTATCCTATACTTCCGTTTTTGACTGACTTTAGAAAATACTTTTTAAATGGTCGAATATCCTAGATTACATAACTTTAGTGTCTAATGCTGTTAGTCGCAATGCCATAATGTAAGGAGTCAATTCGACATATATAATAATATGAACAAAAACAGGGCATTGTTACCAAGCAAGTGAAGCCAAATTGTGTGGGAAAGCGATCCAAGATAGTTTTGTGGTATGCCACAACACGTTCATTATATGAAGTACATAGACAACATGCATTGTCTTCAAATTATTACAGAAAAAATCAGTCACGGCTTTCGTGGTTCTATGAGTGCTGAGACGCGGTGGGTTTGATTTTACCATGAAACAATTTTTTGCTCACAGCATACAGTAATTGCAGTTTTTTTTAAATAACAAAATACATGAAGATGCGAAATATCGAGAAGAAGCAAATGAAAAGTTTTTTACTTCCTTGTTTTATCGGTCAGAAAGATGTGACTTAAGCGCATGGATATAAATAAACTTACTTTGAAAATTTTATTAATGTCCCTAGTGTACAGCTAATAATAGTGTATTGTAAATTCCCTAGTAGAAATCATACAACATTTTTTCAGGATATTTCATAAAGGTAGTTGCATAGTTTGCCAACCAGATGCACTTAAACGCCCAAAAATTTTTTTTTTAATTTTGCTTAGAAAAACGCTTTAAGCTTAGGCACCTAAGCTTAAAAACGTAAAATGCAGATATTTAAAATTAATGTGTTGCAGTTTCTTGTTAATTACTTCGATGTTTATTAAAGATTGCGACTAGACTATGCATGAAGTAGTATTTTAGAATATTTAGATAAAATAAATCGTAAATTTCAAAGGCGGAATTAATATTGATGAATGTTAGTTCAATTTACATTCTTGGCATTGAAGATTTTGCAAGAATTACGGAATTGGTTTATCGAACATTAGTTTTAGTCATGTGCGATATCGATTTGAACCAAATAAATTGCGCAAACCTATTGATAAAGGTTACTCACCGATTTCATGTTTTGTTTTTAATAAAATTTATGTACTGATGAGATGATCTTCGTTGGATGTGTGTGCGGGAATGATTTTTCAGATAGCACGCTGACGCTTTTATACGAGGCGGAGCGGTGCACTTCGCGAAATTGGAGTACAATCTGCAAACGCGTAGCGTATCAAAATTAATAGCACAGGCTAATAACGTCAATAAAACACCTATAATTATTTTTGTTAAAATACTTTGTAATAGATAGAAAATAGTCGATTCTTTTTATATTGTCCCATTTAATTTTGTCGGTCAAAAAAAGTTTTCTTCGATATCGTTACACAAACGCATGGGGCAGAGCTTTAGAGAAAAAAAAACATAGGTACACTTTTTTAGAAAATCAATTATTTCATGGCTAATATTACTGATCAAAAAATTTAAGGCAAGTACTGTAAAATTATATTTTCTTGGATATTTGATGAAAAGATTCGTAGTTTACCAGCCGAATGCACCAAAATGCACTCCAGTATACAATGAAAATGCATTGTCACTCACGCACTTAGCAAATGACACATGAATAAGGTTAGTTTAGCAGTTTCCACACGGTGAATCAATCATAACTCCATTAATTTAGTTTGAAAGCCAATTACAGAGCCTTGTGTGCTTGAGCTACTTAAAGAAGACGCAGTCTGAATTTATTGAGCTTAGCAACAAAAACCTTTATTGCACTACAAACTTAAAAATCCCTGGAAATAAGTGATGTAAGTATAGATTTCCCACCCTTTCATACGATAAAAAATTATGGCAACTAAGTTATGCCTAAGCATTGATATAAAGAATCGAAATTTATTGGTTTCAACATTTCTACTGGGGTCATAACTGGAAATACATTAAACTAACTTTTCATTTTATCTCAACTGATATCTTCGAATATGCTGATTAATACGGGTTTCTTTAAATTTCGATTTCGGGGTAATACATGTAAAGGTACCAACCAGTAAAGGTACCTAATAGGAATATTACCATTTTTTGACAATTACATATTAAGAACTTACATTTAACACAATGCAAAATTGCAATTATGTTTCTTTTTGACGCATAAATATGATAAACTTACAAGGTAACAAATTACGTATTTTTCTGTATATTAACTTGAAATTTTTATAGATGACTAAATGAACAATGTAAAACATTTATTTTTATAAAATAAAACCTCTAAATCAGTATGTTGCAACATCCTAACAGGGTTCATGTAGATTCTACCCTAAAAGTGTAACACCTTGTAATGGACATGACTGCAATGAATAAATAAGTATAAATATTCTGCGAAACAACTTTACAATATCTACCTGCAGGTGATAAGTGAAGCTGACGAAATTTTTCTTATCAGGGTCAATGGTATGACTTCTGACCCCTAGTCCGATAGGCTGTCGGTGACATAACGAAGTCCAGTTTTTTAGCGTGTTTTTCTGAATATTTCTTATAAATACGCAATTATGTAATAATAGGTCTTTGAAGGCGTTAAATGAATAGGTTAAGCTTTCGTATTTACTTAGTTACTTAACACTTAAATTTAATAGTTACAATTTATGATAGACGGGAACCTTCTCTAGAGAAGGTACCTTTCTGACATCTTCCTATCTGAAAGTCCTTGTATTTAATGTGTGCTCATATAATATGACCGATTTTATTAGTTATGACAGTGATAATAATAAAACATATCTAGAAGCAGTAATAGGAAGGCACTGTATTGCAATTCAGAGCGATATTTGTATATAATAAACATTTTCCGTGTTACGGAAGCGCGTTGAAGTCTTTTGTGTGAGATTTGTGAAATTGGCGGCACCCCCGTGCCACTGACAGCACTCAGTCCTGCGCTGCCATCACGTCGGATTATGAGAGTGATTAAACGGAGTGCACTTGTGCTTGCACACACACTTGTGCACTATAACATCTCGTCCTGTGCACGGAGTCCCCTTTGAGACTGGCCGCCCGTGGCCGAAATTCGTCTAGGAAGACATCTTATGATTTAAGATTTGTCTCTGATTCAGATAAATTAAATCGTCAGGATTGTTTTAAAACAATAAGTACTGGATATAAGTATCGGTATACACTTAAGTAAGAGCAAAATAATCGTACCTACACTCTCGTAAATTATGACCGAAGTATAGACCAAAGGGTGGCACACAGCCACTTATTATCGGCCACTAATCATCGCTGTTACTTATAATCTATGTTAAACCTCTTAGAGATAAATGTATTACAAAATAGTCAATTATTATCTAATATAGGTATAAAATAACACATCCCAGCACTAGGTTAAGCAAACCTGTATCTCAGGCAACGAAAAATAATAATCACAATAATCAGTAGTCCTAATAAAACAAGTCATAATTATCCAATTAATTGAAGGGACTTACTATTCGTTACCACAGTGCATCATAAAGCTAAAATCACACTATTATAGTCTGATGTGTAAAACAAATGTGTTCCACAAAAATCTACTTTTTTCCTGCTGACCAGCAAAAACGCAATCCTGTCTTGCTAAATTACGTTTACAGACAAAGTTTAGGTTTATGCTCCTCAGCGAAATCTGACTGTGCTAATTCTATTTTTTTTTTCAAATATCTTTCGTAAATAAAAATGTTTACTAAGGAACAGTGTATAAGATCAGAACTGAGGATTTCTTTAATTGTTAGCCCTACAAAAAATTAAAATTATTTTACCTGCACTACTGAGTGATGCGGCTATTCAATTACTTAGGTTAGTTTTAGATAATTAATTTAGTTATAAGTACATACTACTATAAATAAATACATAACTATTATAAATAAAACTGGTTTATGGTCGTAAGCATCAGTAATTTTAATGTCTACATTGTTTTTATAATCAAGTCCATTGCATTTCATTATTTAACTGTCAGCACTTTCTTTGCCTGAAAAACTGGTTTTTTCCTAGTTCAGGCACATGCATTATTTTATCCCTTAAATAATAAAGATAACGTACTCTTTGTTATCATTTTCTTGAACACTTAACAGCCTACAATGGTCCACACGCAGGCCTTCCCCTGATAATCGCTTTATTGACTTTTATCTCAGTAGGGTTAATGCCCATAATTCCCACGCTGGGCATACGGGTTGGGGATCGCAGTTCGGTAGATTTATCCTGCAAGAGGCGCTGCTGCCCGCCTACCCGGTGTATATCCCTTAGTCGCCTCCTGCGACACCCACGGTAAGAGTTGGGGTGCCGGCACAATAAATTATTTATTTTTTATTTTTTATGTATAGTTTTTAAAATACGGGACTGACAAAATCATAGCTGTGACTCAAAGTCCCTTATATGATTAAGAATAAAAAAGAACATCTACACATTACTTGACAGTCGCTTCGATATCATCATAGTGTAGGTTGGCTCTTACGAAGGCAATAAACCAACCTACATATAGGAAACCTATGGTACTGTAAATCTTAAATGTGATGAGAACGCTTATCCCAACTTCAACTCGAAGGATGATGTGAGCCATGAAACAATGAATTGCCAATCAAAACTCGCCAACAAACTATTAACACCTGGAATACAGTTTTAGCTCTAATGGATTAAAATTATGCAAAAAAATTCACTAGGGACGCTTGGGACTTATTTTTTGTCTTTTCTTGAAAAACATTGTTCATTGAAATGTTAAATTTTAGTCATTTATGAAGAGAAGTCTTGGGACCAGCCCAGCCGTGGGACTGTTTAGGCTAAAAATCATAATTAATGGACACAGTTACTTCTAATTGAAATTTTAAGTTTTTCATTGATAAGGCAAGGGAATGAGATTAGGACGTAAACAAAAAGGCTGTAATGGGACGAAAAATATTACTATAAAATTAATGATGCTGGACATTCCACACAACATCATTTAGCTTCAAAATAAGCTGAGCTTGTAGTATTGATATGTACTAGATTACTGATTATACAGACCTTTTAAGGGTTCCGTACCCAAAGGGTAAAAAACGGGACCCTATTACTAAGACTCCGTTGTCCGTCTGTCTGTCCGTCTGTTCGTCTGTCACCAGGCTGTATCTCATGAACTGTGATAGTTAGGAAGTTGAAATTTTCAGAGATGATGTATTTCTGTTGCCGTTATTACAATAAATACTAAAAAACAGAATAAAATAAATAATTATGAGGGGCTCTCATACAACAAACGAGATTTTTTTGCCGTTTTTATAGATAAATGGTACGGAACCTTTCGTGCGCGAGTCCGACTCGCACTTGGCCGGTTTTATTTTAAATAGGTACATATAAAGTAGAAAACGCTCGACTTGAACGGAACAAAAGTTTGCAGATTGTACTTAGGTACAGATACCCCGCGGCGGGAAGGGAACCTGCAACCTCCTGAAACAAATACACACAAACATAAAATCCTCGTCCAGTAGTTAAGTTGTTCGAGGCAGATTATCTGCGATGCTGGCAACTATTAATTTACAAATGATATGCCTGCAAAGCTTGCTAGCATCTTACAATGCCTTCAAATTACATTGCACCTTATTTTTCCTCTTCGATTTGTTAAGGTTAAGCATCGTATTATTGTCGAATTATCCTTTCGATGATCGATTCCGTATTGTAGTATAAGCAAGCAATTATGGGGTTTGATGGGTGGTTCAGAAATAAATATACAAACTAGTTATTTGCGTAAATGTGTTGTTTGGTGATTTAAATACGGAAGTGAGGTCCTGTTTTTTTTTTACCATGAAATAAAACAGCTGATTTACACACTGTTGCCGTAGGTGGGTTCTATTTTCGTATGTGATGCTTTGTTCACATATTTTTTCATATTATCACCTGGGTTGCTGAATAGTTCATAAAACATTGGTGTTTTACTCCTAAGCTTAAAAGCATAGCAAACATTACAGCCTTTCTGTAGCCGAGGCACGCGTGCTTGCTATATTCATTGTCTAGGAGTTGCTAAGAAATCTTGTGCAGGTGAATCCAAACTAACCTACTACTTACCACGTAAACCTTATAGGTATCTGCTGTAAAAGACAAATATCACTATTTATATTAATTCATTTATTTCACCTTACAGATGTCTACAATTACTGGCAATTCTGGTTATATGAAGATTTCATATGATGCCGGCTCAAAAATGGTTTTGTATGACGATATCGTTACGCTACATAACGGTCCAGATTTTAATGAATAATGTACTTATCTCATCTCATTAACCTTACAACAGAATTTGCTAATCAGAATATCAAAACGCAGAGAGCTCATAAACTTGCAGTACCTTCATTTTGTAACAGATCCTAATCGGTCTCAGGATTGTTCCGCATTTCAGGCAGCATACTAAGTCCCTTTATTATGATCACTAGCACATAAAGTCCACAGATGGACATAGGCCTCCCCCGATGAGAGCCATAGGCCATAGCGCCCTGTCTTCAGATTGCTGCATACAGCATCTACCTCAATACTTTCGCAGAACATCATTCCACGTGCTGTGGAATTTCGAGATGAGTCTTTCCTTCGCGTCAGGGGTGAAAAGGTCAACTTCCAAAAATAGTAATCAAGTTGCATTGTGTTTATTTAGCGTTGGACATATTTATACGGGCTGATGATGATGATGTTTATTTTCACTCAATACTTGATTGCCTTTTAACCGTCTTCGAAAAAACGACGAGGTTCTATGTTCTGCTGTCTATACATTTTTTAATAATAAGATAATAATAAGTCGTCGATTTCTCCGTCATTTATGGACCGATTTTGATGATTCTTTTGCAGTTCTATACAGGATGGTCCCAATGATCTCATAAATTTTTTTTTTTTAAATTTAAATTGTATTATTTATCCAGTAAAAGTTTTTAAAAGTTTTTATCCAGTAAAAGTTTAAAACAGTTAAAAACTAAGAGATTCAAAGTTGGTTTTTAGTTTTTTCTAGACATTCAAATTATCAGAAGTTCAGATATATGACATGGCCCCTTTGTAATTTTTTCAAGGTGCTCCGGGTTCGCCCCACTGGCTTCGACCCAAAGTGGTTCGAACACGGAACATCAAATTTTATGCCGAAATCGTTCCGGGTTCGTCTCATTATAAAAAGCAGGCAAAAGTACTGTCGACCACACACTTTTCATGTAAAAAGCTAATTTGCTTGAATCGTTAGTAAGATGAATTCGTATTACATAGATTACTAAAAAGTTCGATTCCCAGATCGTCCCAAAGTACCAAGAGAACAGGTTAGCTACTAATGAAACCAGTTTTTCCTCTATATGTGGTCTGATACAAGTGTGATCGGTTATGATTTACATTGGCTAGTATATTTCATCACGCACATTATTTAAAAATATCGTGGGAATCACGTAGCAGACCAATGGGAAACTCCGCCTCTCCTTTCAAGGTTTAAAAATTAGTTAAAAGCCACTTTTGATTTATGAACTACATTTATTATTTTATCGCTTATTTTAATTGTAATTAAATATCGACCTAAGAAGCACGGTAGGCATCCGCTTTTGACCCAGAAGGTTTCAGGTTCGATTCCAGCCAGACTCGTAACAAATTATTTATATGCTCTCTAGATATTTGTCCCGGATGTCATTTAAACATCATAGAAAATATCTATTGATGTATTGTATAAAGTTTATCAGAACAGTACCTTCCCAACTAAACATAACACAAGCTCTGCATAGCTTGGGGCTTAATGATGTGGTGTGGAGCAGTTAGTTTTTTTTTTAGTGTCCAATTTTAATACATCCTCACAAAACTTCGTAGTAGCTTATAAAGGTTACCTTTTAACTGGTGAACTCATAAAAATACCAAAAATGCCAATAACAATTATCATTTTTCGATAAATCTGATTAAGAGTCATCCATTTCTGTTTGGTAAATGCCTTTTGCTGTTCAAGGCTTTCTTGATTGGTATGTCAGAGCAAGAAAAGATTTCAACTGATAACGAAATTTGATTTTTATAATTTATTGAAACATGTGGACGGTGTCATCATTATTTCGACAAGCGTAGTACGAATCATTTGTCAAGTATTTTATTTTCTCGCTATCATTGATCATAGTAGTCTTGATTACCATATCGTTTACTTAGCCGAAAGGGGTTATTCCTTGATTCTGGAGTCAAGGTATAATAAGATTTTTTGTTAAAAAATGCAAGCAACGTGTAAAAGAACACTAATATAAAAAATCATAGGACATAAGTTGGGGTAACCTCCTCGGGGTTCAGAAACAGCCTTTTTAGGTATAGTACAAATTTGACTTAGCACGTTGTATAACCACTGTTTACATAAAAATTTATTAAACGCCAAAATTTGCAAACTGTATATATTGTAAGTGTGTTTGTAAGTTATTGTGGATTATAAACCGTAAATATCAATTACTGAATTGAATGAATTATTCTCAGTTATTTTTTAAACTGTTCGATAAAGGTAAAGGGGAAGGTTAACAGTAATTATTGTTGTCTTCAGCACGGGTTTTGGATAACCTAACACCATTTTATTGGTTGGGTAACAAACTGAAGGCCGTAGTTTTATTAGCAACATAAATATAATTTGATTTGTATTCATGTTGAAATATGGATCACATCTTATATTTTATAAGACATAAAAAAATTAGGCTTTTTTGTAATACAAAAAATATGTTTTATTTTAGGGCCTTTAATTTTCCAGATATACTTACGCACGGAATAAACGCAACTTTATATAAAACAAATAAATCTCATTCAACGAAATAGTCTAACTCATTAGACAAAAAGTTACTGATTCTGTAACTAATATCTACTTACTTAGTAATTTTTATTTTTCTCTACATACTAATTTGCATTGGGCATAAACATAACTGAATAAAAATAATCAGTATCCTATATTTACATTATACATGCAAACACTTATTTCATAATATAGTAGCATAAGTACCAATTTCTTTACCAAAAATCCCTTAAAGATTTTCGTGTAATCATAAAAAGAAATAGTAAACTCAATAATACTATTTTGTCACTATAATTCAATTGGTAGGATGCAAAATAGAGCAAACAACAAACATCATTATCAGGACAAAAACGCAATGTAAAAAACTACCAAACAACAAAAACAATTTTATCCAAATTAAATTTTTGAAACTTAATTGAGAATTCAAATCTTTCAACTTTAATGACACCACAAAACAATTATACAAAAATTCAAGCGCCTTCGTAGTATTATATTATTTTCATAATAGTCTTTTCAACGCTTTCAAAAAATACTGTAAATACTATTACAGTATTTTTCAGTAATATTATGCTCACATTTACTGTTTTTTAGTAATTTTTTGCTCTAGATTGCACCTTCTATTCCGTTGACTGTTCATTGCACTCTTCTTTTAATATCTAGGCCGGTTCTTGAAAGGAGCAGCCTGGAACTGGGGCTGAACGTTGGATGAAGATCCCTGGGCGCTCGGCGGAAGGGTCTTCAAGAAGTCCAGAGCTTTTTGGATTGCCGGCGGGATGGGTGGTGGAGTGGGTAGATGCTCTCCCTGGAAAATAAGACAGTTACCTATTATCTAATTTATCAAAGATAATTACAATCAAATAATATAAACAAATTAGAACTAATATTTACAATTGAGCTAACTGCAAACTGTTGCAAACAATCAACAGGTAGCTCAACTGATCCATACCAATACCAGCCGGAAACGTCCCCAAGACGCTGAATTGCCCATTATCTTGATTTAATTTTAATTTTATTTTAAAAATAGTTTACGCCCATCATTTTACCGTCGTAAACTGATGTTGGATGATAGGATGATTCCTATCATCCCTAACACGTCCACTGCTAGCATAGTCCTCCTCCATGCGATGCAACAAATTGCCAAATAATAAAAAAAAAAGATGAGCAGAGAGATACAGGAAGATTAAATATCACATTTTATTTTATTTTTAGTATTATTTTAAACATGTACATGCTATCGAAGCTATTGGAGAATTAAATCAAACTTCTTCCTAATCCTGGGGAGTGTAATACTGGGCAAACTTAGCGCGTCTAGAGACCACTTCAAGGCAGATTAAAGCTTTGTTTCTCTTTTTCTTTTTACTAAATCTCTAAAAAACTTGATAAGGTGAAGCGCGTTGAAGTCTTTTGTATGCGAATTCGTAAATTTGCAAAGGTCTGTATAAAAACATCAAAAATTTAATAAAAAAGTTTTTGTTATTTCTACAGCTCTTAGTACCTACTTGAGAAGTTTTATTCAGGAAACAGATAATGTCAAACGTATTTATGAATAAAACATGAAACATGATTTATGTGTTATAGCGCCCTTGTCACGAGCGTGGCTCGTGCTTTGAATTACAAATGAAGAGATTTTCAACAAAGTTCCTCATGAATTACAGTAGCGTCTACAACTATTCAAATCTTAAACGCTGCTGTAATTCACTAAACTATTCAGTATTAAAATACGAAAATAGCTCACCCTGTCCATTTGTGCGTAACCTATTAACGACTAAATAGCTTTTCGTGAAAGAATATTATATTATACGGATAACACTGAGAAACTTTTGTCTCATAAAAAATATAAGGTAGGTAGTATTTTGAAAGAATTTGAATTGCAGGCAATATAAGAAGGTAAAATGTGTCTTTAAGTGATGAAACTTTGCTGTCATCGACAAGATAAAAGTAACTTATGTACCTACCTTTAATGAATTCTGAATTCAACAAATTTCAATTTGATTATAAACGAAGCTTTACGGGCTTTAATTAAATACAAGATATACCCTTATTTGAAAATACAAGTTTTTAAATGTGACCAACCCATCTAAACCAGTTTCAATCAGCATATCTATCAAATCAACATAACGGATTTAAGGCCAAAATTAAAAACAAAATGGAATTTAATCTCAATATTTGATTGAACATAGCGCGGATACTTAGGTTGTATGGGCAACCTGTATCATAACTTATAATAATTATAATAAAAATAGTTTTAGTCTGTGCTGATTTTTGCTCTTTTTGTAAAGTTGACTACCCAGGGTCTGAAACACGTTTTTTTAGCTCATTTAAATAACGCCATCTTATCCATGCAATGTGCTTCTGTGTGCTATACAAAGAGTAACTTGTTCCTAATCAGTAAATTTTATAACTTTTTCGCGCGGGCTCGCTATTGTATACAATTGGTGAGTCACCGGGTTAAAATTGGCGTGATGACTTTCAAAATGACTTCTATTTACTAATATAAACATATCAGTGTCCATATCCGCGCCTGCATCTCAAGCATCCCATTTCCCAATGGGTCACGGGTCGGCGTTTGATATTTTGCAGCGACATTTGCACATGTTGGCCAACGAAACTCACATCAGAGCAGTTCGGGCGTCTTCCTTTGCTTTGCACAATCTACGCCCACGTAATAAGGTTACACTTAAAAAAGGTTACTACTACATGACATGTATATACTGACACATTAGCAGACATAAAATTTTAATGAAACGAAAAATGAAGCGGGATTTATTTATTATTAAAAATTATTGGATAATTTTTGTTTTCAGTTATAGATCTTCATGTCACCACAATCTATCTCACCTTATAGTAAATGACACCTAAACAGAATAAAAAAATCAGAAATGGAGCATTATATGTTGTGACCTTTCCTACAAATGCCGTAACTACAATCAACATAGCCAGAGTTTTAATCAGATGGATAAAAACAAAAAAATCATAGTTTAGTTGTCGCGTTGCTCAATCCAACGAATCGTTTTCTATGTAACTGTGGAGAGTGACTCATGTAACAGAATATTTTCCGCGTATTCTGCCACTCCTGTTGAATCGTGCTTTATGTGACTGTAATGTACATACTGGTAGGTAAGTATATACCTTCTCGGTACGGTACGAACATGAGCTTTGACTAAGCCGACGTTTGATGACACCGATGACATGCCACCACCTTCGCACTCACAATGTTTTCCACATAAACCTTTAATATTCTTAAATGTGAACATCTTTGTTGAATCTTATAGTCAGGTACTTGAATAAATTTGAAAGAAATTTCCTCAAAAGTCACGTTCCAGTGTGTCAAGGTCAAAAGACAGTCTTTAATAGCAGGATGCGTCGAACAATGTCACAATCGCAGGTCAAATAACCCTATAAAATCTCTATCAATAGGAATTGCATAATGTACCAATGGATGAAATTGTGGTCTAGCCTTTGTTGATAACCATACTTGCAGGCGATAATTGTTAACTTGACATTTAATTTCGTTACATAATAATCCACGCCTACCTAATAAAATTAAGTAAGCAATTGAAACAAAGAAGACATTTGATGCTCTACTTCACTTATAATTGGCTATTGTGATTAAGTAGTTAGAAAAATGATTGAGTTGGTTTTTGAAGAGAATGATAGTCTCCCGTGCCTTGGAAAGCACGTCAAGCTATAGAGTCTTGCACGGGTGCATAGACCGAGGAGAGGTTAGGTAGAGTCTGACCAAATCTCTCCCGGTCGTGTCGGTTCCCCCTCCCATCGGTTTATGAGAGAAAGAATAGAGTGCATGCAAATACAGGTGCACTCTTACACCTATGTTTACGCAACATGTCCTGTACACCTGGCTAGTCTCTGTTGAGGGCATAAATACTCTCTAAAAACAATACTGATTTATTTTCGATATTTCGCCAGTATTGCGGCAAGCTGAAGACAGGGCATTATGGCGTTCATTTGCTTATGTTATTCACTGCTAGACATAGGCTTCTATGTCTAGGAGTGGACTAATATAGGCTGATGATGATGATTACTGCTCTATGTTAAGATAACCTAGAGCAGTCCATAAATAAACTAAATCAAGAATGCGTTTTAAATGTCACAATACATAAAGATGCATATTACAAGTTCTGTACTATATTACCAAATCTAGATCATAAAGTTCAACACATTTAGTAGGTCAATGCTAAATTGTTTGCCTCTATTGTTTAAATTCATCGATGAACACGAACAGTTCTGTTTTATGATAGGCGTGGGCTATTATATTACCATGAAAAAAAGATAAATATCGTAAATGTTAACATGCTTATAAAATCTATTATCGCACCTGAGGTTGGAATCCATTTTCATCAGCTATATATGTGAGGGATATGAGAGTGCCATCTGGTGCCTTATAGCTGAACTTTCCTTCAGCCACTTGCACCTCTTCACCCTCTCCTTTTCCGAAGTTCTTCACATAGCCTGACTCCTCTGCGTTGATCTCATTGCCTGTTTCGTACCTGTATCATTCATAAAGCTTGTGTTCTATAATATTGCAAAATATTACCATAATCCGGAAAAACTCTACATGATACAAACAAAGAAAATACATTTTTAAAAGCTTACGCGACCAGAACAAATCTTGAATTGAACTGTTCGCGGGTCATGGGCTGCGAGATTTATCCCGCATATTTAAAGGAGAAAGGTAAACATCATGTAAACAAATGCGATATATAAATAAAATAAATAAATAATGCTGGATAACTCAAACATCATATACAACCAAGCAGTTTTATTTGATATTTGATAATACAATACTTTACATGAATAAAATAGTATATCAACCTAATTATAAGAATACGTAAAAAGAGAAAACATAAAAGGCGAACCAAGACAGCGTTGAAAATGAGAAAAATCTCAGTAGCTCGTAATAATAATAAAAAATTACTCCAAAGATAAATTCGTAATAACAAACGTTTCCTTTGAGGAACTGGAGGACCAAGAATACCTACAGCCATTTATAGGTTCCATCTACATTCGGTCCATCGGATTCTTGCCGCAGAATGGGAATGGGCTCGCTGGTTTGCTGCGCCCGCGCCGCCAGCACCAATAATACTACCAGGTATAGTGAGATCTGTAACAATGAAAAACTCAGCTTTCACTTGCAGTGCTACGCCTGTAAAGCTTTTGCAGCAAAGTGAATTGATGATTTCTCCGAATATTTTAAAAGGCTTTATGAATATTGCAAGATCCCAAAAATTTTCATAATGTTGGTTGATAATATCAAGGATATTTGCGTCAGGATTCCTATTACAATCGTACATACATCCTGTTTCTTGGTATTAAGCAAAACTAAAAAAAAATATAAATAAATAAATAAAAAAGCCAAAAAAATCATTCATAATTATCATTCACAAAAGAAAATCAAATTCATATTCATGTTAGTAGATAGATTTAATGGTTAAAGTATCTACTCAATATTATATTTGAATAGATGTTTATTGACCCCTCTCGGGTAAAGGCCAAAAAAAACCGAAATTACCAATGTAAAATTACCAAAACGTATTGAATAAAGAAAATAATCAGGTAACTGTTCCACGCTATCTAGCGAAAAAACGTTTTTTTCATACGTACGAGAAAATTTACATAAAGCATCTGTTGATTCTACCTGTGTAGAAAGTGAAGTAGAACGAAAGCAATCTCTGACATTTCTAGATTTCATGACCCGTATAATTTAGCACATAAAGTTGCGGAAACTTACACGTCGCGGAAGATATATATAGAAAGCTTTAGCGAACAATGAAATAAGTTTATACTCGTGTCGAAACAAACCGCAATGATCTGTACTCTACCTACGCTGTGGCCTGTCAGCTTCTAAATCAAGCGCGTGCATCGCTCTTCTTGTTAAAAACTTTCATCTTATTCATCATCCTAATTTAATTTAAATAAACATATTTAAATTAGGAGTATAATAAGTTTGTAATGTAACAGCATCGCATGTATTTGTAACGACTTTCTTTCATTTTGGCAAAAGTTCTTTTGTTTCTTTCAGCGTCGTTACCAAGACCAACCGAATATCTAGAATAAGAAGATCTAATGTTAGATTTATAATGCTGTAGGTACTTTCTTTAAAAAAAAATATTTATAGCAATTATGATTGTTATAGTGGGGTTTTTTTCTTTGAGAACCTTTTATTGATGGCAAATATGGGCAAAATGAGTTTCAGTTTTAATCCGACTACCCACGGAAAGGTGAAATATGGTTGTTAGGTTTTTGAAATGATCCTAACATTCGACGTTTGATTTGAACTGTTCAAAATTCAATAGGTAACTTTATTTCTTTAGGCTTACAAAATAAGCACTTAGACAAGTCAAATTTTATACATAAATATAAAAGTTAGATGAGGTTATTATAATTTCCCAAGATTCCTTTTGATATAATTTGCTCAGTCACTGTTAGATCTAATGTTCTAATAGCATTCATCATTCTATTGCAAACTACGTCAGTGCATGGTGTTAATGAATACCGTTCTCTCCCGATGAATGGCTTTCAGACACAGTTCTGTTCATCGCAGTGAATTGACATTTTCAAGCTTTTCACGGGGCATGATGGAAAGGTGATATCCGTAATCACCTTTCAATCTCATATGATTTCATTATCAGATTTATTTATTGTAAATTAACTTTATCCTCGTCATTGTACCGCTACAATGGGAGTCACTGATTGGAGCCTGCTCTGGACTAAACGCTAATTGTGGCCTATGTTCACGTAGGCCTCCTATACGTGGCCATAAATAGCACGCACGTACCGTTCGCGTGCACTATTTAACCGACCTTAAAAAAGGAGGACGTCTTATGTTCGGATGTAGGTGCAAATATTAGGGAATTGGAGGTCAGTTTTTAGTCATAAAAACACACACTTGTATGCAACTTTGAGTCATTCTGACTAGCCAACCAGATAAACATATTTATTTCTTGTGATATTAAATAAGCTTAAACGTAAGTTTTCTGAACAACACAAAGCACATTATTATGCAGGATAATGCTTTGAGAAGGACTCTACAGTAAACATGGGACATTTTGCATGGTGTGTTCGCATGTGCATCCGTTATTCGCCGAGCTCTTTGTGATGCAACCGTTTTATTATTTGGTTCTACGACAGTTGTGCAAGGCTACTTGGTAATGTTTTGCATAAAATTTAATTCCACACTGTACTGAGTTATCGATCATAAAATATGCAAAATTTTACATGTAACATTTAAAATTATGAAAATACGGAATATATTCAAACAATGCTAGTGCAGACCCCGAGACAGGCTTACCTAACTAGCAAATAGGTAGTCAATGTTGTTTTTTTGTGATTTTAAATTAAACTACTAGGTATCTTTCTAACATCTGTAGATCTATTTGAGCTCACTACGTGTACATAACGTGAGCGATCACTATTGGAAATTCAATAAAATACAAAAACACTTTATTGTACACCAGAAAAAGAACATTACAAAAAGACATTACATGAGACAAGTACAATGAGCGGCTTGATCGAGAAGCGAAAATTGAAATTCAATTACGTTGAATTTCAAATAGCTTTGCTGGTAAAATATAAGTAAACTAGCTTATGCCCGCAGCTCCGCACACGTTTTTGGGATAACCAGCTTCCTCTATGTTATACCAGGTCGTCTTTATGTGTGCGAAATTTCAGACCGATCCGATCATTCAGTAGTTTTGGCGTTTACTTTGCAAAACATCTTTACAATACAACTAAAAAACTTTCACCTTTATAATATTAGCAGTAAGTATAGAGACCTCTGTAGAAAAGCAGTATAACCTTTTCTTCGTATATAAACAAATTCAACTTTTGAAACTATCATGGTTATTAACATAGAAATCAGTTAGAACGGGATATTTACCATGATTCAATTTTTGAGTTTTCCAATATTTCGGCACAGTTTCAGTGACTTTAGTTCTTCCGTGATCATGGCGCATGAAACTGTGCCGAAATATTGGAAAACTCAACAATTTTATCATGGTAAATATCCCGATCTAAATGATTTCTAAGGTTCCACTCGTGGTCCCACTAATTTGACCCACTACTGGTGGGACAGTGTGTCGATTTAATGGGCTCGTGGTCCCACTGTTTGGTGGGACCATCAGTCAACGTAATGCAGTCGCTCGTGGTCCCACTGATTTGGTCATAAAGGCTATAACAATATTTTTTGATGCACAGAACTACAGGACAGAACTACTGGGAATTTGGTAAAAGAAAGGATTCGTGACTAGACACCGATGCTATCAAATTCGAAGGTGTGTTGTCCTTTACTCATTGTTGACTTTTGCCCTGAAGACTTTCAATCGGCAGACACTCAAATGTAAGTAATAAACTTATTAATTGTTTTTTTTTTATTCTTCCGGTCTTTTTTTTTACTAGAGCGTGCGTGCGAGTCTTAGTACGCACTTAGCGAATTTTTACATATATTGCGGTATTGATATTGCCAATTAGTTAAGTTTAGATACTTCGTAAGTGCAAATTACTATAATTATATTCAGCAGAGATTAATAAAATCAATTTATGTATCAACAATTATTCAGGTCATTGTTGTGTTCTGCTGTGAAAAATTCTGATAGCGACATCTAATTTGGTTCTTATTAATTTCCACGTTTGATTGATATTACTTAAGGACTTATAAGTTTTTCAATTATTATTGTCTTAAAAAATATCATTATTAAAATACATTGTTACCTATATACGCTATGGAAAATTTTACCAACGAATTGTTAAGAAAAAGTTGAGAAGAATGGATGGTATCGAGTTTAGGCTCACAAATGAATATAAACAAAATACAAAGTCCCGTAAACTTACCATCTTGTTGAAGGTAAGCAGTGTCTGGATGAGGGCACTGGCAGCAAAGCTGTGTGCTCGGTGACACTGCAAGGGGTTTATATACCGGCATGTTTACCTATGAACTTCGTGCGACCTGCGCGCGCGCATCCCTGCGATCCATCTCTCCAACTCGTTACTGTGACGTAGGCAAGCCGCACACACTACAGACCATAAATAATATATGAATATACTTACCGTTTTAAGTAATGGTAATTTTCAAAATTAGTAATTTTGTGCGGCTTTGCTCACGTGTTACCTGCATAACTCTATTTGATCTGTTCTGGATATCTCCTATAATCAAATCAAAAGCTAGGTGAGAGATGTCAGTTTTACAAACTTATCTCTACTAAGTCTAGTTGGTTTACTTAAACTAGCCGCAGCCCACGAATTTGTTATTAATTACTTGACAAGTTTATTCAGGATGTGAAAAACTATTTCCTGCCTTTACCAAGTTTTATCTAATGCTCAACTAGCTTATTTCTCTCGGCTCTAGCACACAACTTACTTTGTGGTTCGAATATCGTACGAGTAAGTGCGTGGTTCAATTGTTAGTTGTGTCTTGCATATTCAGAGTTTGATCTCTAATATCAGTTCTCTATTTTTTTTATCTTTTTATTTTGTCCCACTGTTGGGCAAAGGTCTCCCCTAAACTTTTCCAGGAGTCGCGTTCGCTAGCCAAGTATACTATCAGTTCTTTAATAACAAAGAAAATTACAATCAAATAATAGAAACAAATTGGAACTGGTATTTACTATAGAAACAATTGAGCTAAATGCATACTGTTGCAAACAATCTACAGTTAGCTCAACTGATCCATATCAATACCAATCAGAAGCATCCCCAAGACGCTGGCTACAATTTCCCCGCTGTATGGCAATGCTGATGCGCTGCGCCAGATACTCACGAGCTCTCGGGTCACGCGTCGTGTTTCTAATTTACTATCAACTACATAGTTCTATCAGTTTATCGTTCGTATGTATATAGGCACAGAGGTTAGAGTGCTTAACAATATTACCTAGGATTCACAGACTGCTGGGCCAGCAGTCTGTGAATCCTAGGTAATATTGTGGAAAGCCAGTAGTGCTTACTTTCCTAAAACCATGCTGTTTTACTCATACATAATTTGCTCATTCCCAATGTCCAGATCCGAAGTCGAACAACGAACAACAGTTGGGAATCGCATCACGGAACTGAAATGGAGCTGGGCAGGACACCTTGCACGGATACAAGACGACAGGTGGAGTAAGACGCTAACTGAATGGCGTCCAAGAACAGGGTACAGAAGCGTCGTACATCCAGCGGCAAAATGGGCGGACGATATTACTAACGTCGCGGGGCGACCTGGATGGGATTGGCGCAGGACCGTGTGGAGTGGCACAAGAGTTTGGAGGCCTATATCCAGCAGTGGGTGAAGTCGGGTTGTGGATGATGATGATGAAGCATTAGAAGTTTTAACAATCGGGCTCTAATGGAAGTAAAATTATACACTATTTTGATGATCACTAGAATGCTAATCAAATTATCTTATTCCCAAGGATTTTGCAATAGATGACGAACAAGTGCATTTTACGTAGCTTACCATGGTTGATTACTTAAAATGGTTTCTGCATTAAGATAAAACTTTATAATATAATGTTAAAATCTTATTACACAAAATTATAGGCAATGAATTGAACAGAATTCATTACTATTTAAGACTAAGGTAGGTAATTCATTAACATAGGAAATTACAATTAAAATAATATAATAATTAAATAAAAGAAACAAATTAGGACTAGTTGAATTGAAACAGTTGAGTGTACTTCATTGCCTTGTAAAAATATTTATCTGCTCTTTCGAAGAATCCACTTTCAGCACCAATAGCTTAGGGGCCAAATTCTATTAACCAATAGCTTCTCTATAGGTATCTTCGCAAGTAGTTCGCTAGTATTATGAGTATTATGAGGATTTCACCACCCTGAGAATCCCATTCCACTTCAAGTGACTACTACTACAACTACAGTTATCCTGATCAATTTGGCGGTTATAATTTTATTTTTTGAATTTCTAAAATTAGAGTTATGTAGTGTATAGAAAAAATATATCACTTTTATTTTTATTTCATATCTTGATTATATACCTACTACAATGTTCAGCCTCTGATTTGAAAAGTTTTATGATTCTCCATCAGCTCTTTTACAAAGAAATATTTTCATGACAGGGACGTGATTGAGTACATAAACGAAAGTGGCGTCATGCGAACCGTGGAAATAAGATAAGCACCACAAATATAATAACATGTGCAAAAATAAGAAAATGAAGGATAACAAGGATTTATTAATTCAGCCGGTATTTTTTAGTACCTACAGGAGGTACCTATAGGGTAGCCTATAGGTACTAAAAAAATACCTGCTGTATTTTACTCGTACTTGTTTGGACTCAAATCAGGGGTCGGTTTTCCGACTATGGTAGACCCTGATCAGGGCTTATGCGAATCTACCGTAGTCGTAAAACCGAGCCCTGATCGGACTCCAACCGAGAGTAGGAGTTAATACTCAAAATTATAAAACCGGTCAAGCGAGAGATGGACTCTGGCACAGAGGTTTCCGTACCCACTTGTAGTTATGAAATAGTTCTATCACGGGAATCAACACATATTTTTTATAGATTACTAATTTTATCCTTGCTTTACCACACACGTTCTATAAAACACTCGTGATATAAAACATTGCTTCTCGGCAATTTTTATGATTCTAAGTAAACGAGAATTATACCCTTTGGCTATGATTCCTACAAGACTCGACTAGCCGGCCATCATGAGAATCAAAACATATTTTCAAGGGACCTTAATACACATCGATTTCCCAAACAATTATCAAGGGTTCTGAAGGAATCGAATTGAAACAAATAAACTGACGATTCGTATGAATTGGAGCGAACGGACAAATGTGTATGATTTTGTACAACTTGAACACTTTGCACACAACGAAATATAGTAAATATAGACTAGCTGGTGCCCGCGACTTTGTCCACACTTTTCAAGTATTCTATGTCCGTCCCCGGGACTACCTTCCCGGCAAATTTCATTAAGATCCATTCAGCCGTTTAGGCGTGGAAACGTAACAGACAGAGAGATTAGAGTTCCTTTCGAATTTGTAATATTATGAATATCTAATTCCTTTGGCTTCTTGGGCGTATTTTTAGAACCAAACGCGCCGCATTCAGTTAGAAAGGGTCTTGTTGTTTGATGAAATGTATGGATGGAACATCTAACATAATGGAGTCTACACACTATAGTCGGCAACGCCGTTGACAGCCCGGCGGGTTGTCACCTACATTATTTTATAGAATCAAGTCGGCGACAGGTGCCCGCAGACTCCTTCTATTATGAATTCGGATGTTTACTGTCATTGACTTATTTAGTCTCAGAAATCTTTACTTAAAAAAGAAAAATAGATACAATAGTGTTAGTTGTTATTTTTCGAGTTGGAGCAAAATACGTCCCAAGCTTTTTTATCTTCTAAAAAATCTGATATTTTGTAGTAAGCCTTTTTTCACAGAAAGGTTTTGACAATTTGTTTGAATTTATTTATTGATAGATTTTGCAACTCACTAGGAGCCACCAAAATGTCACCAACATCTAGCCTACCGGGCTATGTCAGTAGCGTTTGAAACTTTGGTGTGCAGACTGCTTTAAATACATACAAACAGGGATAATTTTATTGTGAAATACCTACGTGTATCTCACATAGTCCGACTCTGGTCGCTTGGTTTGACCCTTGGGGTCCTGTTTGGCAAGCTAGAGGTAGTTGATGAAATCAATTTAGATACCTTTGGAATAATTACGCAGTCTATGTTTAATTTACAAAGTTTTAGTTAATTAGCATAAGGTAGTATTTTTTTAACGAGAATTGATGGTAAGTGACTATGTCTTTTGTAAAAAAGACAAAAATTTTAATGATTTCATTTTTCCATAAAGGTTTAAACTATAGGAAATATACCGTTACAATTCAATAAAAGAAATTGCGAACAAATTTTAATGAAAATTTTCTGACCTATTTCCAAAATTTCCTAGACCACAATCAGTAACATCAATTCGTATGAAACTGGAACAGATGATGGAACAATTTTTCTTTGCTTCAACTCCAACTGAAGTGTAGTTTAGTTTGTTCAGGAACTCGTAAATATTATCTGGGTATGGTATTACGAAGTCGTTCAACAACACATACCATCAAATTTGTCAAAACTGGTGTGAGTTGACGAATCGCAAATATACTACACCTACTTTTCGTTCTGTAACTGTAACTTTGTTACTACTTTTGCTGTTAGTGAATTTTAGTAGAATTAATCAAAAAGTCGCTCTGCGAGCTATGGAAAGAGCTATGCTCGGAGATTTGCTGAAGGATTCGTAACGAATACTCCCGATAGAGAACAAAAGTTATCGACATAGTTCTAAATATTAGCAAGCGGAAGTGGCAGTGGGCCGGCCATATCTCGCGGAGACCTGAAAATCGCTAGGGTAAACGGGTTCTTGAGTGGAGACCACGACTCTGTTAACGTAGTAGTGTAGAACGCCCTCCGGCCAGGCGTGATGACGACCTCGGAAAGTCTGCAGGCAGATGCTGAATGAATCAAGCTGAAGACAGGGCGCTATGGCGCTCATTAGGAGAGGCCTTTGTCCAGCAGTGAGCCATAAAATATTACTAAAATAAGAGGCAAAAATGTGATAAACGCCATTAACATGTGATAAACTTAATTCAGGGTTTTGAAGGAGTTGAGCGTAAAGTGTACGTTGTTCCGGTTCAAGTTGAACTTAGTTTAACAAATGGTTAAACTGGACCTTAATATAGATAATGTTGCTTTTAAGGACAACGTCAACAGATTTAAATTTATGTTACTTTAACCACCTTTAATGAGGTAAGAAATAAATGTTCAAGTTTTACATACATACTTACCTAATTTATGTAAATCCTCTTACTGTTCCGAATGCTAATTTTAATTTAAATACCTATTGGTCAAAGGTAGTATTTCATAGGTGAAGCAAGTATTTACCTACTCACTACTTACCTTTAGTTAAATACGTAAGCCTAGTTTATACCAATAGTAAAGCTGCTATCCCACCGCTGCGCACGCTGTTCACGGCCACGCGGCGGCGTATTTTGGCTGCGTGGATTCGTTTGTTTGACAATCTCGCATTCGTGCATATCCGGATTCGTGGGTTGCAGTGGTCGTTATCATAAACATGTTCTTGTTAATCATAGTTAGACATACGTACGTAGCTTCTCCGTGCGTTGCTTTGGGAAAGTGGCTTAGTCATAGACATTTTGATAAATTTCAGTATACTGTATCACTAAAACATTCTGAAAGCGATAAACTCAAAACTCTTTAGTCAGATGGTATGACGATTTGCGAAAGAGGCAGATGCTCCAGTATCTGCCTCTTTCTTTGTCTTCTTTTTTTGTCTGAGAAGGGGAATAGGCGCATTGGCCTATTTCCCTTCTCATCCCTTCATTCTATTCCCCTTCAACTGTGGACTACTATAGGCTGATGATGATGATGATAAGTTACTATGGATTGGTAGGATTATTATGTCTGCGTTCTGGTTTGACATATCGCTGCAACCCGGCATGCTTAGCACGGGCCCCGCGAGCGAGGACGATCCCCTGAGCCCCTGCCTAGGACATAATAATAGACATAATAATCCTACCAATCCATAATAATTCAACTACCGAATAGACTTTCATAACTTAGTGATTAATGAGGAATAGTTTAGTGTATTATTATATAAACATAACAGTTATGGGTGAATTGGCTGCAGTTTGGATATCGGAAAAAACCACGCCAGCAGAGCTGTGATGGCATGCGCGGCGTAAACCAAATAGTTACGTGAAAACCATGTACAACAGAATGTTTCCTCATAAAAAGAAGTACTAAACTGCCCTACTACCGGGACCTTGTGAAGCCGTAGGTTTTGTTTGTGTTGCGTGAACCAACTCGTTGGTTGCTAGTTCAGAGATCCAAGAATACTAATCGATTACAAACCATAAAATGTCTGCAACCGATTGATCAACTAGATTTATATACAATTGCATATAAAATAGATTGAGGCAGATACCAAAGCCTGTATGCATCAGTTTGTATATTATTTTCTCAAATAAAAGCTGTAATACTTCGGTCTAACTTTCGTCAACAAATCAGCGAGCACACAACAAATTCAACACTTACGCCCGTCCTACATTACCGCGCGGAATCGAATTTGCGAAACCCCGCCGCAACTCGAGGTCCGCATCGCGTTCGCGGCAGTTTTACACCTGTTCCGCATCTCGTACAACGGACGACGTCATTGCGAAACTCTTGCGGCACCGCACCTACGGTACCGCGCGGTAGTATGAGATCGCTCTTTTAATCATGAACTAAAAATCAAACATTTCAAAATTTATTCTATCTATGTAAAGTATATCAGTTATCTAGTACCCATAACACAAAGCTCTGCTTATCTTGGGGCTAGATAACGCTGTTTGAATTGTTCAGAATTTTAATTAGGTAATTTATTTATTATTATGAATTGAAAATAAAATTTAAACGCGTCAGTTAACATAGTAAATAAATAAACACAAATGTTTAACGTTTTATTAAAATATTAGCTTACAATAATATTTACAAAAATAAAAAATAACATTCATTATTGTCATCGTATCACATCCTTTAAAATTAACTTGTAGAGAGAGTTCTTACAGATTGTAAGTGCTTGTTGTATAACTACAGTAATGTACTTAAATGAGTTCTTATTACGGCTGAGTATTACAGTGTGGAAGCTAATTCCTGTATAACATAAATCTTAACCATATTGTACACAGTTGGAAGACTTGAAACTGTTTACCTCACCAATTGCACCAAAAGCAGTACAAACTATTCTTAATTATGGCAGTTAATTTGAATTGCCTATGCAAAAACCGAGGTAAAAGAGATATTTTTGTGTTATTGCTTTGTTACATCTTCATTTGTTTTTAATTTATAACCAAGCAATACTGAGGAGTAAACTAGGCAGTCGTGACTCAGATATTGGTCTGTGGTGACAATTTTTCACTTAGAGTTGTTATGACTGGTAGTACTGTCCTTTGTAGTCAAGAGCAGCTTTTTCCTCCTGGTTCCTGGCAGCTTCTGGGTTGTTCTTGGCTTCAAGGGCATTACGCTCCTGGAAATTACAAATGGTTTATGAGTAAGCTTGATATTAAATTCAGATATAAATAACTACATATACATCGGGGCAATACAGTCAGTACCTTTGGGGCGCTTCCGACTGGTATTGATATGAATCAGTTGAGCTAGATTGTTTGTAAAAGTCTGCAGGTAGCTCAAATATTTCAATTGTAAATAATAATTCTAGTTTATTTATATTCTTTCGTTGTAATTTTCTTAGTTGATAGAGTAGGTACGTATCATATAGGGAAGCTGAAACTGTGTTTAATTTCTTTCTTATTACAGATCGTTATCAGGCCTCGTGCTCTATACATATGCCTTTATCAAGAAGATTATAGAGGGTGGACCAAACAGTGACGTCGAATTTTCAAGTACCCCCGGGGTGGGGCATTCAACTTTTTTTATGACGTCACAGTTTGGTCCACCCTTTGTAAGCAAAAACTTTTTAAAACGGGACAATAACGGCTAACGTAAAAAACCTTGGAAAAACTGCAAAACGCACAGTAACAACCAAAACGTCTCATAAACCCGTGTTCACACATGATTTACGCATTAAGTTTTAACTTGACTTACCGCGTTAGCCTTGATTCCAGCGTAGATAAGGTCAAGGCCCTTCTGGATCTCAGCAGAGACGGGGGGAGGGGTGGGAATGTGGTCTCCCTTGACCTTGAAACCGAACTCATCAGCGGTGTACTCGATGGTAATGATCTGACCGTCAGGGGCGGTGTAGCTGTAGGAACCTTGCTGGACCAGAGCGGGAATGTCGTTGTTTTCACCAGTTGTCTTCAGGTAACCTTCTTCTTGAGCGTGGATGTTGTTGCCGGTTTCGTAACTGAAAAGAAAAAATACAAAAGATGTACTCCTGTGTAATCCATCCTGATGTAATCCTGTGATATTTATCGAGATTTCTTTTAAATCGCTTATCACAAAAATCCGTTCAAGTAATGCTCTTATTAACAACATTTAACGTAAGTAAGATATACGAATATTCGCTTAGTCCGAATAATTGCCCGAAATGTGTAACGGAATCGCTGTTATTGTAAAAATATGTCACTTTTAACTGGTAGAGGTAAGCATCTAGTGTAGGCTCCAGCAATTATTGACCTTTTAGTAGACAATTTCCTACGTCAATATTATGCTATATAAATTATGTACAGAAATTTTCCCGGCATAGACTCGCTGATGTGCGAAAAGCAGACGAGCCAGCGACTAGTAATTCATTCTGATTCATGAACTTCTAGACGTAAAGTGTGCTTAAGAGTGTCTTCCTTTAAGATAGACAGCTATCTATAAGGTATTACAAAACAACTAGATTCGCCTATAGGTACCTGCATACGTATAAAATATTGCATGCAATAAGGTTTCATCTTATCCAAGTGGGTATTAATATTACGTAACGGTGACATTATTTATTCAAATTGTATCTCTTATGAAATGTGACTGTAAAGAAGATCAGAGACTATTGAAATGTGAGTTAGGCCTAACTAAAATATATTGATAGATATGACAAGGCTGTACTCTAGCTAGATAATAATACATTATTTAAATATTGTAAGTATTTGATATATTCAGAGACTTACGAGGTTTTGTAGGATCCATCATTGCCTTGTTCCTTATCGAAACTGATGATGGGAATGAAAGTGGTGGTGTCCAGTTGAACTCTAGGTCTGAAGTCATCAATGGCCTTAGCCTGTCTGAACTCCTGAGGCTGTTGTTGTTGATAGTTGTTGTAGTTCTGTTCCACTTGCTGCTGATCCTGCTCTTCTTCTGGTTTGAGCGATACTCTTCTTTGAGGAAGAGCCGTCGCAAGGGCCAGGGCAGCGGAGAAAATAACCTGGAAAAGACAATAATGCTTATAAGAAAAGTTCGGATATGAATTATATCACAGTGATGTAAGGATGCGTCGAAATAAAACCGGTAATTTTATTGGGGAGTTTTATTAATTAATCTTGCCAATAGTTGGCAAAGAGATATTTTATGGACATGTCGAGCCTATTAAAGGTAAAAAAAGTAACATAAAAAGAATTTATAAAATCAACTACTAATCATGTGCGTTGACATAACGATTTTTATTAACAAAAAGAAAGCTTTTGCTGGAATACAGTGAATCACAAATCAATTTCATTGGTTTTTTCCTTTAATAGATTGAGAAACATATATGATGTCAGACTGAAAAGCTTAATCATATTCGTCATGTTGCAAGATAAGATGGAGCGGATACAATAGGCAGCATCTTGTGAAACCGGCACATTCGACACGCGGGTTGGGCGAAAGTAGGCCCAACTCATGTAGCTATCGGCACTTACCCCACACGTCTACAAATGCTTTGTTTCATTGAAACCTGACATTTGCTTACGCATTGTTAAAACAGTTTATTTGTTTAATGTTAGGTAATGTGCGAGATGACTCTACAGAACTATACAACTCATTTACGTGTCCCACAAACACAGTAGCTTCATAAGCTTTTAGCTTCATTATGCAATAGGCAAGTGATTGTGGCAAGATACATGCTCATTCAATTACCTCGTCAAATCGAAGAGCATGTAAATGTACCTCACTCACCCACGAAAGTTCCGTACTATCGTACGATACTATACTACTACTACTATCGGATCGTACTACGATCCGATAGTAGTAGTAGGTAAAGATTATGATCATATATGCTTCAATGAGTCTACAATTTTTTGTCTGACAAAAGTTATGCTGTTCAGATTGGAACTATAAAAACAATCTTATGTACATTATACTAGCACGCAACAATAGTATTAGTGGACTATTATATGCAACGAAGATTCCGTTTGTTTTGGACGTAACCGAACCTTACATCTTTGCATCAACATCGTTTGGCTATGACCTAGAAACAGTTATGCAATTTTGGTCATAAAACAAGATTGTTTGTATAACGGAAAGATATATTAGTCTAGCTACTATATCGAGGTTAAGTATGGTAATAAATTGCAATCAGTACAATTGGAATGGTTAAATAATAAAAAAGTACCTTAGTGTTAGCGGAAACGGATAGGAATCAGAAGAAAATAAAACATTTGAGTTTTAAAATTATACCGAAATTATAGTGACTGATAATTTACTCAAGTTCTATGGGAGTTGATGAAATGTCAACAATAATACGTAATACTATGAAATCTCATTATAAATATAATGAGATTATCTATCGCCTATCTAAGTCTAAATAGACTTAGATAGGCAATTAATCGTATTAGTATTTAAGTGAAATATAATCTTTCTAAGTAGTTATATTTCACTTCTTCCACTAGTGGACGAATGGACAAAGAATTGAAGTGAATAAAATCAATAACACCTTATTTCATAATTGATAATAATTACTATTTATAAGCTGTTTGTAGTATAAAATTTTACTTTTCTAAGTGCTTAATTTGTGACCCTAAAGAAATAAAGTTATTGACTTTGACTTTGAAATATTCAAAGTATAAACTCGTTCAAAGTCAGAATATAAAAAGGTTGACATTGAAAAGGGTCATAATGACAGTAGTATAGGGACTAAAAGCTAAAAGCAAAAGTTAATCAATGCTGGTTCACCCTAGTCCCTAAAATATTCAAACAAGAATGTAAGCCCGATTAAAATCAAGCACCTAATGAAACGTTGGAATTCGAAGTCGGAGGCATTTAAATGTCAAAGTTGAAATCTGCTCCTCACCGACCCTATTTGGTGCCGCCTCTCACAACAGCTGATAAGAAGTTATCCTTCAAACTTGAAAGGAAAAGTGTTCCAATATTTGAACCGTGATATGATAAAGTTGATAAGAAAGGTTGAAGAAAAGCTCACTCCACTCACCAGCAGCTTCATTGTTGTGTGTGTGGTTTGACGTGCGGCGACGAAGCACGTGGTGTGTCGTGAACTATGTCAGAGTGGTAGTAGTGCGCTCGCTTTTATACCACACCCCTGCCACGGGCCGTCTGCTGCTGTGCCATCATACTTTCGACCGCCTGGTGCAACGGGCTGCAGCGGTGAATCCATTTTTTGGTTGCTATTTCCGATATCGACATTATCCGCTCATCGAACCAATTGTTGATACGTCTATCAAAAACATCTCTAGGCTTTCTAACTGTCTTGCTCGATTCAATCGAAACTATCTCGTGATATGTTTCAATTACGTTATCCGGTATTTGGTTTCCGTTTCATTTATACACGGCAGTAGTGATTAATATATGTATTATGACGATAATCAGTGGATAAAATCAAAAATAATAGATCATTTAAGATCTCTGGTCGATATCAGAACATTTACTGTTAAAACAGGTAAAACCAAAAACCATCTCATCTCCATTTTGTAGGTACATACTTGATTAGTATTCTTGGTTATTTATACCCGACAACTCATGAATATTTTAATCGAATATACCTATTATCAAAGGGCAATTTACACCCACAATTTCTCTGAGACGACCTATCATAACATTGAGATATATCCTTTCTAAACACGATTCCAAATAATTTGTCGTGTTTTAAAAAACTAAAGGTATTCCGACTTCAAATACTTACACTTTGATAGCGTGATTAAATTTTTCTTGTGGCGACATCTAGGTCAAATTCGAGTCTAATTTAGTTTGATGTGATGAGTGATGGATGACACATGGATGAAACGACGAATGAAAAGACATCTTGTTTACGCCCGGAAACCATTTGTTACCAATAATGATTGTGAAACTATCATATTGTGATGATGCTTTAGATACGTTTTACGGCCCACATCAATTCCTCGAGGGTTAATCCTTTATGGGACCACCTCAAATCAGTTTTCATATAATAACGAAAAAATCATAAAATCTAACAAGAATTAACGAAGACTTCATAAAAATTGTTGTAGCTACAATCGTGATTTATCAAAAGTATTATGATTTTTGCTAGACGGAATAAACACTTATCCTTTGGAAATACATTTTTATGGGACCAAAGATCAATTTGGGATCATACTGTATCTTTAAAATAGTGAAAGAAATTTTAAAAATCGGTCCATAATGGACGGAGAAATCAACCAACCTTCATTAAAAAAAAACACAAAAAAGCAGCCGACCATAGAAACTTCTCCTGAAGTCGGTCAAATACAAATTTTACAATAAAGTTTAGAGCGCAGAACGTAAACTTTGCATTGAATTTGTATTTTCCCATAAAGACTATGGCTATAATCATATTTATCACTCATAAACTGTGGGGGATAAGCAGGGTTGCCCGCTGGTTCCAGCCTTCCTGTCCTGTCTTCGAGGGTTTCTACGAGAAAGAGTGTTCTTCTTCAATATTTTATTCGTTACCAATTACAATGCTTCATCGACACGTAATAATTATCTGTCAGATAATCGTCATAACATAACTAATGCCCTTGTTTAACTGTATGTCTCCCTTAAAAATTAGCAGTGGACTAATATAGGCTGGTGATAATGATGATGATGTTTCTCTTAAAAATAAAATACCTGTCATAATTTGCGTTGCACAGTGTTAAAAATTATATTTAATTTCTTAAAGAATGCTAAATTAATTTGTACAGTGACGACGTAGGATCGACAAATGTGATGGGCACCTGATGCCCATCTACAGCCGAAAAGTGGAAGAAGGCAATTGCCTTCTTCCACTTTTAGGGCCTCAGCCCCGCAGTGGATCGGCGGAAAAATAAATGATGCGAGACCATTCATACTGCACATTGATGATGAAATATCACACACTGCTTATTATGGGGCTATAATACACTAGAGACGATACTACTCTACATATGTATTAACTTGTAGTTACCACTGGGTTAGGAAAACATAGAGCCGCATAAGGCTATATGTTTATCTTTCAATAAGAACTATGTAATTTAACTGTAACATTTAATGAATTCCATATTTTCGAATCAATCCGCCTCAAAATACATAAATAATCTCATTGACATTAAAGAATGATTCACTTCTTCCCCCCTTACGGTAACCATGAATTACCTCATACAAAGCATACTATAGTTATTTGACCGTGTCCCAGCCGTGCTCCGGCCGGAGTCCGGCCCGGCCCCGACACGGTGCAACATGAGTCATCTTGTCCACCTGTTATCGCCGTACACGTACGTTGATAATGTTAGTGGAATCTACAATGGTCTATTGTGTTATTATAATTAATGACTAGCGGTGCGCTCCGGCTTCGCGCGAGTAATCGATATATTCTATAGCCTATGTTCATCAGGGATAATGTAAGATTTTATTGGTAAAAGAATTTTTCAAATCGGTATATCAGTTTCGGAGCCTATTCAATTCAAACAAACAAATAAATATTTCTATTTTATAATATTATATAGTTTATTGCTAATCTTTTTTATTCCACGTCATTGTCGTTGGAACACTCTTGTCTACCTATATTCACATATTGAAAATTATATTGTCACTATATGTGAAAATCTCTCTCGCATCATCATCTCCTTAATGGTAGTACTACCTACCAGCTAATTTTCTGTTCCCAATGATTTTTGTATTATATTTTCTTTTATTAACAACACCCGGCGTCGAGTGATTATTATTTGAGGTTATTATCATGCGTAATTTTTGACTGTAAGTAGTATTTAGTAAGTACTCGAATCAAATCCGAGGAAAGTTTCATTGAAGAATAAATACCAGGCTTACAATGGCTAAGGCTTTGTTAGTTTTTAGAACTTGATAAGCAAAGCCACCAACAATTTCAGAAATCGATTTGGAAACCTCACACAAGACTGGAGCTCTTAAAACTTACAACATAACTACACATCAGCTGTCAACAAAAGGTTGATTGAAATACCATTTCTGTAACTTGGATGATCTTGGCGTGCTAAGCGATGATTTTGTATCATTTTCGCGCGACTTATGTTTTACATCATATAATTACACGCGTGACGTTAAAGCAGTTACCCAGGCAAAATGTTACACGTTCGGTTTCAATACAAATTGACGAACTCTTTGCTTATATGTCGATATAATTCCCGGGGCATAAAGGCCACACTGGCAAGCGTTTGTGACTCTAGTAGCAAGGAAGTTGCTGTCCTCCTTCTGGTCGCCCTTAGATGACACTTACGATATCGATGCACAAAATCGGAAGTGTATTTTATGAATTGGTATTGTCTGGCACGTCTTAAATCTATGGATAATTTATCGTTATTTATCAACATAATTTGACTACATTGAAAATAAGTTGCAAATTGTTTTCATGCCAGTCAGTGACAATCTAACAAAGCTTAATTAGGTGATTTTTAATAGAAATATGCCTATTTTAGGTAGAAAAACGGGATTAATTTTATTTTTATTTTTTATGTATGATCATGTGACCGAAAACGCTCTGCGTTTGGTTGCATCGCTAATGACGTCACACGTATCACAGATTACAGGGCGTGTTGTTCTTCTTGTTAGGTGTGGTATAAGGTGTGACGTCATCGAGTCATGTCACCGCAGCCATGACAGAGATTATCGTTTTGACGCATCATTACTTTATTGCAACTTTAAAATTAGTTTGATTACTAATAACGACAGGCCTTGAAAAAATATTAGTTACAATTTGCATTTTTTTTTATTAGACAATACGTCAGAATTATTTCCCAGTAGTAGTCACGTAGCCTATTGCTACCGTCGTCGGTAAATGCAAAGGTTCGTTTTTCGACTGCATTTGTAATTAATCTTATGATGATGGTAACGAAGCGCATCACGGGCGCACCTAGCGGGCACGCATCCTCGCCGAACTCTTGCGCAAGCTGATAACTGATACTAAACGTTGCTAAACTGACAAGCGAACCACCGCCTAGATTTTATGTAACACCCGTGCATTGGAAACGACGTGTGTAATAGCGTAGCGGATTGATTGATGTATGATTTCTATGGTGTATAATAATAAAAGCGACCTCTTTGATTTCAGAATACCTAGAGTTTCATTAGGTACAGTCAGCTGCGAAAATATGTATACACTGCCATGTTTTCAATTTAACTGAATCGTAAGTGCATGGTAATTTTGATAATTTATTATACCGCATTTTGACAAGTATGATGAATACTTTGTACGTAAAATGTGTGTATCGACTTTTATTTGAAAAGTTCTGAGTAAAATGAAAGTGAAAACTTGGGAGTGTATACATATCTGAGCAGCTGACTGTACCTATATCGCGATATCCGAGGTGACTAGAATAAAATTGGGACTCAGCTGTAGTTAATGTAAAAAAACCCGCAAACTTGATGTTTGCGTGACGCTAAAGAATATCATCTGGATAGATGACCGACAATATGCTTTTATTCCGCAGAAAAAAACGAACTGGCATTGGCACCAACGATAAACCGATTGGCAAACATTAAAACTCAAATAATTTCGAAGGAGATTACGGATCTCCTTCGAAATCTTAATGATCTTCTTTGAAATTCGAACTAACCTCTGTTTAGAAGGCAGAATAAGAATCGAACCACGTTACCAAACTTTTACTATTGTCTCGCATACAATAGGAAAAGAAGAGGGTTCTCCTTGCGATCTTCACTCAAGAACACGTTTACCCCAGCGGTTGTCGGTTTTTCTCGAGAATTGACAACCGCTGTGTGTGTGTGGGCGTGTGATTAAATCATAGCATTCCAGTGATTTCAATTGTATGTTCCATTCCGTTGTATTTGAGATGAGCTGTTTGGTAATAAGCGCTTTGGGGTTAGTGACACTAGCGCGTGCCATGATGATATGGTGCGTTAGCGGTTTGTAGATCGTGATGCCCGAAACGCGGTAAGATAATCTACATAATACTTACTTACTGGCGTGGCGCAGTGACCCGAAGTGGACTTAGCCTCCGACACCAGAGATCGCCAGTTGTCCCGGTACCTTGCTGTTTCAGTCCAGTCGACAGCACGAAGTTCATGAAGGTCCTTCTCAACTTCGTCGCTCCAGCGGTACCTCGGACGACCAATAGGCCTCCGGCCACTTGGACGGCCCACGAGCGCTCTGCTGGCTGCTCGATCCTCCTCCATTCGGACTACATGCTCGAGCCATCAGAGTTTCGAAGAGACCCAGGACATGGTGGCATGATGTACATGAGTCCTTTAATTCTACTTCAACGTCATCTTCGAAACCTTGACACTCATGGGAGTGTCAAGCTTCCGAAGACGTTAAGAATAGAGCAAATTGAAGTAAACAGATTTTGGAAGCTGACGCCGCCACACCACCATTTATGGGATAACTGGCTGGGAAGAGAATGACGGAGAGAGTCTCTATTGTACATAGGAACTAGTTCTAATTTTTTGTTATAGTGCTTACCCGCACTTTGGGTATCTCTAAGAAATCAAAATAAGTTCCCAAAAATTTTCGGTTTCGACGGGACTCGGCGGGTTTTGGTTCGAGTCCCGCTGAAACCGAAAATTTTTGGGAACTTATTTTGATTTATTAGTTCTAATTTGTTTCTATTCTTTGATTGTACTTTTTTTGTTACTTAAACCAATATAACTATTGAACAAGGGTAGGGATGAATACTTTTATACCATGAGCAACATGATTGTTTTTATTTCTTATAATTTAAAACTTTAAAATGCCTACTTTTATCGATACTTGTATTGCCAACATGTATCGTTCTTTGATGGTAGTAAAAACCTCAGCGAAAGAAAAATAACGTCACATCCTGAATATTTGCAATCAATCAGACGATTAAAATTTTCTTCCTTTCGTTTCTTTCATTTTATAATCCATCTGAAGAAGTCATATCTATGTTGCTTTTATGATAATCATGAGAACAGTTGGTACTTGGCACGTGCACGTTTTTAAGCATTTGTCAACAAGTCAAGTCTAAAGAAGAGGCATCGTTACAAATACATATTTTACCTACTTTTATTTAGACTAATGAATTCTCCTAAATGAGCTACACATATTGATTTAGTGGCAGAAAATTTGATGTTTTTTATTGTGTGTGTTATGCAAAAATCAACAAATTACATTCACGAGGAAATAAAAATGCTGATTTCGTTTTTGATTTATAAGATGACGTCAAAAGACCTATTTGGAACCACTTACTAGGCTTATTCACTGTAGTGTCATTTTATTTACTCCGACAATTAACGTGAAGGTGTTAAATAACTGACAATGTCAAGTAGTTGCGTGTTAATTTTGTACAAACGTTACATTTGATACAAACAACACAATTATGTAAATGTTTGCGGTTATAGACGGTACTTTATATTCGGTCCGCGCGCGAACAGAATGGGACAAAACCTTCACAAGGTAAATTACATTAATATTATATATCCGAAAGTTTGGATGCTTGGATGTTTGTTACCTTTTCAAGTCAATAATAAACAAATCTACAGGTAGGCTTAGGTTGCGGTGGATGTCCCACGTTGCATTACACAATCTTAGTGAGGGCTAGAGTTCTTAACACTGCACAGGTATGCGAACTGAACTGATCTTGACATTTAAACAATGCTCTATTGATTTGCATGTGCATTGTTTTGAAAGTAAGGTCTTTCTTTTATTATTTACCTGGTTTTCTCTCTAACGCTCGGGAATTCTATTAGACTCGATTTATGAAAGATAGTATAGAACAATATAAAATTAAAACAAACCGCATGTCATTCTGAATATTTTATCACAATTACTTATTATTTTATTGTATTAAAACTATTTATTAATAATAAACGAAATAATTAAATTTAAACAGGAGTAGAGGCATCGGAGGTTGCAGCTGTATTAGGTGTAGAATCAGGTAAAGCGTCAGTGGTCAAGGCATCGGGTGAGCTAGTTTCTTCGGAACTTGATGCTTTAGTAGCCTGTTGAGTTGTTGACGCTGATTCTGTTGACGTGACTTCAGATGACGTTATATCAGAGGTTGTGGAAGCAAGTTCTGTAGAAGCTGCTTTTGACGTTGAAGATATTTCTGGTGTAGAAGACTCTTCCTCGGTTGTGGAAGGCATTTCAGTGGTTGTGGAAGATTCTTCTTGGGAAGTGGATGACTTTTCTGGGGTGTTGGAAGAAATTTCGGTGGTTGTGGAAGATTCTTCTTCGGTTGTGGAAGACTCTTCTGGGGTTGTAGATGATTGGTCTGTAGTTGTAGATGGTATTTCGGTGGTTGTGGAAGATTCCGCTTGGGTAGTGGATGACTGGTCTGCCGTTTTGGATGACTGGTCTGCCGTTGTGGAAGGTATTTCGGTGTATGTGGGAGACTTTTCTTGGGCTGTAGAGGATTTTCCTGAATTTGTGGAAGGCTCTTCTGGGGTAGTAGGTGAATCTTCAGGTTCGACTGCAGAAATTTGTTCTAAAGACTGGTCCGATATTCTTGGTTCTATTTCATTGCTCTCAATAGTTTTTTGAGCTTCTGAGGCTAGTTTTGAGAAGCCTTTGGCCGGAGCTTCAACGGTGGCTGCAGCAGGCTCGGAACCACCTTCAGCGTTGTCACCTGGTTTGTTTTCAGAAGCTTTTGCTGAGGTACCTGGCGCTTTTGGAAGATGATCGCCGATCGGTCGGAAACCATTTTCATCTGCGATGTATCTGTAATATTTTAGTTCTCAATAGTCATTATTGTGGACCATCCACATAGAATTATCTATCACCAAAGAAAGTAAAGCATGCGTTAAGGGTACTAGATAAATGATATTTTTAATAAATTACATTACATTGATAAATATATTTACTACACACATGGTAACACCCAGAAAACGGGAATAGACACATTTCATTACAAATAATTGTTTCCTCCTTACAAAAAGAATATGTTTCGGAACTCCATAATCTGTCATGTTTTTAGGGTAAAACGGTTGTCCTACCTCACATTGATGACAGAGCCATCGGGAGCAGTGTATGAATACGATCCTTGCTGCACGTGGATCTCGTTGCTGTCATCGTCATTATTTTCTCCAGCTTCGTTGCTTGATGTCCTGCTTTTGCCTTTAGGCAGGACCTTATCGTATGATGTCTCCTCGCGTTTTATACCATTTGCGGTTTCATAACTGTTAAAAATTATGTTAATGATGAATAGGTAAAAAGTTATTTTTAATATGAATATTTTATAAGAATAAATCCAGGTTGTCTGGTAGAGATCATTATAATATATAATATATATCATTATTATTCTATGATAGTTGTTTCATTTGTAAATTGTTTTTTTAGTGTTAAGTGTGCAATAATAGTTATTTTGATATACAAAAGTGCAAAGTTGCTTTTTAACCGCGTGCTCAATTTTGATGACCGAGCAAGCGAAAAATTCTAATTTTTAAATCACTCGCTGCGTTCTGTATTTTTAAAATTTTAATGAACCCTGAAATGAGACAGCGGTGGCTGAATAATAATGAATAAAAAAAAATGACATCTTTCATAGATTCTAAGGTGTTTATTTATTATATTTATTATGGTACTCTGGGTAATATCTAAGAAATTAATAAATCCCAAAAATTTACGATCTCGACGGGATTCGAACCCGCACCTTCCCCTTCATCTTTCATAGAGCTACTATTTTGGTCTCGTACTCAAATTAATTGGATCATCGCGCATCGTACAGAAGAACCTACATAAAAATACCGTTTTTTTAACTCACCTGAATTTAAATGTTCCATTCGATTCCAACTCTTCAGATTGCGCTACTATAGCTATGACTGTTGGTTGTTGCTTCTTCAAAGGTACAACATCGGTCGGGGGAGCTCCGCACACGCACACCACCGCCGCATAAAAGCAAATGAATTTAGTAAACATCTCTGCTGTACTCACTCTAGATATTGACAATTGAGTGATTACTCCAGACTTCCACACCACTTATAAGTAAGATTCATCTATTTACACTATCCTCCCCCCGCCTTCCGGTGGAACTTCGTGGATGCTAAATACTTCAACCTTTACGCATGCCTGATGTGATTCTTAGCAAAATTGCACAATCGTTGATGTCAACAATGAGATATGATTGGTGACCCTTGGACGCGATCAAATTAATGGCCGCTCTAGGCAAGGTCTGTTTGTGGACTGAAATTGTCGATCTTTACGTTTTCAGTGCGATGTGTCCGTTTTGTTTAAATAACAATACCTGGAGCTACTAAACTTTATACTTTATTATTTAGGCATGAAAAATAAAACGTAATGACGTACATAACTTAAATATCTAATTAACTAAATGAGAGATCCTGAATAAACCTCTACATGTGTATGCAGTGTTCATTTAATTGAAGGCTGTTTGTCATAGTTTTACCAGTGTTTGTGAGTATTGCATTCCTTGACCAGAATAAATCAACACCGGAGACCTAAGTAGCGATCTACAAAAAAAACATTTCTGTTACAAGTTTTATTCTCTTGTTTTTAGGGTTTCGATATCGGTTTCATAACCCGGTCTCGTTGTTCGTCCTTCTTCCCTCTTGAAAATGACAGCAACTACCGCAGCTACTAGTGTGACATTTAAAATAATAATATATTTCGTAAGCCTGTGATTACTGATTACAGATATATAGAAAAAATTAAATAAATGAAAAATTAAAATGAAAATGTTCGTTAAAATTTACAAACAAAAAAGAGACCTATTTAAGGTCAAGTGTTCAAATGAAAGGTATATCAGTTTGTACATCTCAAAACAGTATAAGGTTTTCTCTATACTTTTACAGTCTTTTTCAATATATTTGAAAATAGACTAAATGTACCGTTTCGTCCCTATCTATCCCTATCCCGAAGTTTGCTCAGCAATACACCTCAAATGTTGGTTGCGTTTGTTTGTAGATATGATCGAGAAGTCTGTAAAAAGAACACTTTTCGAAAAATAGTCAGATGAGGGGGCTACCAAATGAAAGGTATAGGTTTGTACTTTTCAAAACAAGTTTTGAAGTTCCTTTAGGATGAAAAAAACCGACTTTTTTAAAAAAAAAGAGTAGTTTTCAACGGGACGAAACTGTACATTTAGTATATTTTCAACATATTTGAAAATAGACTAAATTTACAGTTTCGTCCCGGTCTCTGAAGTTTGCTCAGCAATACATCTGAAATGTTTGTTGCGTTTGTAGATATGATCGAGAAGTCTGTAAAAAGAACTCTTTTCGAAAAATGGTCAAAAATAGGCTATAAAATTAAGGGTTTGTACTTTTCCAAACAAGTTTTGAAGTTCCTCTGGGTTGAAAACTACCGACTCTTTTAAAGTCAAAAACTTTACCACTACCTCCATAATCTCCAAAATTTACAGAGCGATCCATCTGAAATGTACACCTACCTACTGTCTTATGGTATTCATTATAAAGCGAAGTCTTTAACTGGTACCTGTAGCGAATTAACATTACATAATCTGTGCCTATAGTAAACATGTATTTGTATAATTGACAAACGATCGAAACTCGCACTTGACGGATCTTGTTTTTGTTCCAAAGTTATTTTAATGTAATATATTGTCTTGGACGTGATCTATGATATCAGCACAAAATATAAACGTGACTCTATGATGTTTACAAAATTGTATAAATATTATTGAAGTAGCTGGTTCTGGTCAAACTAGTGATTTCACTTATTTTATAAAAAATAAGAGGTACCATTAGATTCGTTGCTTGTTCATATTCATTACACTCTTAAGCGTTTGAGCGGTGTGTAGTTTTATGTAATTTAGATAAGTGAAAATAAAATGGGTCTCGTCTGTTTTTCACTGTTTGTGTTTATTCATTCCGTAATATGCATTAACAAAAGTGATGTTCTAAGTGATGTTAAGGGAAGATACAGTGTAAATCATCCGCCATCGGCTGAAGAAAATAACCCCATACCAGTTTCAGTAGTTTACGAAGAAGGCGTCATCGATGTGAAGCCACACTTACCAAAATATTTTGATATCAACCTTGAGAGAGATGTTGAGCAAAAAGTATCAACTACAGAAGGAAGTCAACTTTTAGCACCAAAAGAAAATCAAGCAATTTCAAATAAAAAAACGGAGAGTAAACCGGAAGATACACTTGTTGGATCTACAGCACGAACACTTGGTGAACTTCATATTCCAGTTGCAGTTATTTACGACACTTTCCCTGATAATAACCAAAATTCACGAGCAGTAGGTAAAGAGGAAACGAACTTACGCAGAAGGAAACTCAAGCGAGTAAGTAGACGAAAACCACTACAAAACCAAACTACTGCTGAGAATGAGAATGTAACATATCAGAGTACTATGCAACCTATAATAGTAAATGAAGGTTTTGACAAATCTGAAATCCAAATGTCAAAACCAGTCAAACCTCAGCTAAGCAGAACCGAATCTGTCAAACCTCAGATAGAAAATGATGATTTTGTCAAATCTGAAACCCCACGGCCGAAACCAGTCAAACCACAACCCAGTAGAATCGAATCTGCAAAGCCTCACATAGATAATGATGATTCATTGAAATCGGAAACCCAAAGATCAAAACCAGCTAAACCACAGCTGAGTAGAATCGAATCTGCTAAACCTCACATAGATAATGATGATTCATTCAAATCGGAAACCCAAAGGTCAAAACCAGCTAAACCACAGCTGAGTAGAGCCGCATCTGCTAAACCTCACATAGATAATGATGATTCATTCAAAGCGGAAACCCAAAGATCAAAACAAGCTAAACCACAGCTGAATAGAATCGAATCTGCCAAACCTCCGATAGAAAATGAAGATTCTGTCAAATCTGATACACGTAGCACAAAACCAGTCAAACCACAGCTGAGTAGAAGTGAATCTGTCAAGCCTCGAAGAATTGAGTCTGCCAGACAGAGTTCATCAAACATTGATACGATATCAAAAGTAGAAAAGAAAAAACGAGTGCGCGACCCTGTTGTTCCTATAATCGAGATGGAAAATTATGTTTATGCTCACAATGGCAATTTTCATTATAGGTAAATATATTTCACGCTTCCGAGAAAATGGTGGTAAACACGTAACCATTTCGACATAAAACATTGTCTATCTATCATAGTATGAAAGTGTCGTGTGAGAACGTATGTATATCACACGTGTTAGAAATGAGTCAAAACTTAACAGGAGGATTTCTAATCTATGTCACTGACATTGTTATTCATTTCTAGAAGCATATAAATCAAATTGTTTATTTCCTTTATTTTAGTTATGAAAGTGGTGACGGCACCAAGGCACACTCTGAAGGTCAACTGAGATCTGTCGACGAAGCCGCCGGCGAAGCTGTCTCCGGTGGTTTTTCTTACACGGTATGAATGTTAATCTTATATGGGGACAAGGTTTCCATTCAGATTTCACCAAAACTCTTGGATGAACGAAATCACTCTCCCTAACCAGAACAAAAGTAACCAAGTCCCTTTCAAAACGATTGAAATGAAAAGGATTACCTAATTTTTGTTTCCTTTGACCACTCGTTACTTTCGCTATTTCTTATTCCTCTCTATCACGTCGTATTCCTATAATGTCACTTTCTGCATCTAATTTAATTTGCTTTTTTGCAAACACTAATCTTATGTAAGCGAGATATTAAGAGTTTCTTTTGGACGAAAATGGATCAGAAACTACTATTTTCCTTTACCGAGTCGATCCCCAGTCTCCAAATTAGTTTAGTTTAATTTTGGCGACATCTGATTTGACACACTGCACTGAGGCGTAGTACTCACCTATCTGAATAACAAAATTAGTTTTATAAAAAGTTTTTTCTCTCACAATAAACATTGCTCATGTTCGGCCCTTAGGGTCGCAGGCTGGGCAGTAAATGAGTTATATCCCTTAGGTCAGCAGTCAGTTTACAATCACGAGCGAATATTCACTTTTCAAGACTTTTTTAAAAAAGTAAGCTGTAATCTTTTTCTAGTAACGATTATCATGTCAATTTCAGGACAAAGACGGCAACGACTTCAGTCTCTCGTACACGGCAGACGAGCACGGGTACCGCCCAATCGGCGCCCACCTGCCGACTCCGCCGCCTATCCCGCCCGCGATCGCGCGCGCCCTGGCATACCTCGCCACTGCGACGACACCTGAACCTGTCACTAAACCATCCATGAATCATGCAGGAAGATCACTTTAAACCACAAATCGTAACTGAAGTATAATAATAACAATACTTTATTTATTTCAGACTACGAAATAAAAGTTACAGTTTTATTTTTGACTTATTCTAGGATTTTGTGTATTGTATAATACATACCTTAAAAGTAACATGCACGTTTAGGTATGAAACATAAAAACTTTATAATTAGGTCCTATACTTTATTATACTATCGGACATGTAGATGACGCAATCAAGGTGTCAGCTGAAGACGATGCACGGCGGTTCTCTAAGGTTGTAAGCCAAAACAAAAGTGCTAAATAAATAATGTACAATTCACACTGCATTATATAGCCTCCAGCTAAGCAGAGCTTGTGTAACTGATAAACAATAGATTTTATATGGATAACTGATAAACTAGAGATTTTATAACATAGGTTGATATTTTTTTTAAAACATTTATTAGGTATAACTTTGGTGATAACATTTGTCCCGAGGCGGGAATCAAACTCGCAACCTCCGGCGTCATAGGCGGACGTTCGGCCGCTGCACCAAAGAGGATGTCTGCTGCTGCTTATCACTTTTCCGCTAGTGATATTGCTTGTTGTGGGAGACAGAAAAAAATAAAAACCAAAAAAAGTTGACTCTCGCGCCAGCCCGCGACGAACAACCATAAACACAAACATTGGACATTACTTTGAAGATATTGAATAGAAACGCAGAGCGCTGGTAGACCGGAAAACTTATTTGCTCGAAGATTTTCTAGTATGCATGCAAGAAGATCAAAATAAGAGATCAAAATAAAACATCACATAGGTCATCTGAACATCCGTTTTGATCTTTAATTTAAAATTTGTAAAAAAAAAACACTTATTAATTTATTTCATTCAGTAAATTCACTAATTTTTTTTATTGACATTTGACTATCTTATATTATCTTTATCTATTTATACTAATATCTTAAAGAGGTAAAGTTTGTGTGTCTGTGAGGTTGTAGGAAGGTAATCTCTTGATTTACTGAACCGATTTAGAATTTTTTTACCAATTCAAAGCCACGTTATTTATGAGTGTCATAGGCTATTTATTTATCCGGAAAATTGGAAATATGAACCAAACTAGCTGTTCCCGCGACTTCGTCCGCGTGGAGTGGAGTTGGAGGTGGTCTACCGTCAAAGTAGACTTAAACCTGCAATGATTCTTGACCTAGCGGCACATTTAACGTTTTCCCCTCTGGAGCGCACACAAAAATATGACGGGCACATTATAGTAGGCCGTAAGAAAACCAATGAGACCTTAGGCCGAGAATGTTATGGTAATACTAACTTTGGTCAACACCTTTAATTTGTGACCCTGCGATTTGTTAATTGTCAAAGCAAAGCACACGGCAACAGGGGTAGGGATGAATGGTGTAGGCGGTTTAAAGACACTTTCGCCTGAGCCACATCCAATGGGAATCGCAGCCTCAATAAAATTTCAATGTGAAGAATATGAACCAAATTATTATTACAATAGCGTTTTTTTTCATCTATTTCGTCCCACCTTAGGCTTAGGCCTCCCACGCACACTTCCAAGCATCCCCTGTTGCAGACTCCCACTACTCCGGGTGAAAAGCCATGAGATCGTCTCGCCACCTTTTACGTGGCCAACCCCGTCGTGGCCTCCCAACTTCTGGACGCCTGGGAGTTATAGCATTAGCCCATCTCTCCGGGTAGTGAGAAGTGTGTTATAGTGTGCTATAGAAATGTTATGTGAAATAAATGAATAATAATAATAATTACTGATACTAATTATATTGTTTGTAACCCATTACATTTCTCTCTCTCTCTCACACACACACACACACAACATCACATCGTTATTTTTGTAGTTTCTTCTTCTTCATAAGTCAAGGCTGCATTAAATGTATATAGGTAGAATATCACCCCCACACATCCTTAGGCCTCATACAGCTGGAATTGAGATTCGGAATTCAGAGGCGGAATTCAGAATTGATACTCTGTGCCACTCTGTTCAAATAAGTATATGGAAAAAAATGCGTTCTGAATTCAGAATACCTTAAAGTACTAGCTTCTCGAAAGTGGAAGGCACAAATTAGGTCCAAATAGGTCCACTCACCTTAGTCATAGTCGGAGCGGCGGCGGCACCGCCCCGCCGGCGTTCGTGTTTCGCTTGCTTACTGCGATACATACATTTGGTGACATATAATTGAAATTTTCCATAATTTTTGACATACCTTTCATATCATATTATTAAACTAGTATAAATTATCTGGCCGTCTCCCATTACAACACCCTAAATGGGTACATAATAGTACATATTGTGTGTATTACCTTTTAATTATAGTCAATAAGTTCTGACAAATGTTATGTACCATAATATGATGCAATAAATAAATGAAATGAAATGAAATGATTATTTCGCCTTTTGCAGACAGGGATAGAAAGATACTTATCGTATTAGTGCGTAAAAAGAGATAGCAGCAATACACGTTTTGTTGCGAGTCGCCTCGCGCCGTGCATACTGCATAGGTAGCGTATTGTTGTCTCGGTCGCACTTCGGTCTAGGTAGGTACGTCTTTTCATCTTTATTTTTCATGAGGTAGGTATGTTGCACAAGATTTGTAATATCACACGATATCTGTCATGCCTTTGCGTTTGGTTGTAACACAACATAATATGCTATTTGTTGAGTGGGCGCTGGGAGAACGTACCGTATCTCCCCTTTTTTACTTTAATCAAAGGTTATTTCTATGGAACGAATGGCACAATTTTTGTTACTTACAATGGTTCTATCATAGTACTACAAGGTTAAAAAGTTTTAACAGTTCCATGGACCAACAGTTTTATAGAACTAATGGAAGTAACCTAGTGTTATTAGTTCTTAGAACAAATAAGCCAGGTGTAGTATCAAAAGTTCTACCATGGAACTTCAGGAATAAAAAAGTGTTCACGATTCTATGACGTCACAGTTCTATGGATGGAACAAATTGGAGTAACCGAATATGTCAGTGCTAGCAAGCAGTGCAATTGTACAGAAATTTGCATGAATTATGTAGTTAGTAGTTGGGTATGCAGTTGAAGAAACACCCTGCGCCAGACACACGTCAAGGTTGAAGCATTTAACATACACATTTTTTGTATGTAAAATACGAATGGCAAGAAGGCGAGGGGAGGAAGAAGGGGAGGATAGTGTAAATAGTAGATAAGTGCTTATAACGAGTGTGGAAGTGTGGAGTAATCAATCACACAAGAGTCAATTTTGTAGTGAATACATACTGCAGATATGTTTTCAATATTAATTTGCTTCTATGTGGCAGCGGTATTCGCCGATGGAGCTCCCATGACCGGTGTGGTACCTTTGCAGAAGCAGCAAACGACAGTTACACCTTTAGTTACAAAATCTGAGAAGTTGGAACCCAATGGAAAACTTGATTTCAGAAAATTCAGGTGAGTTAGTATTACACCAGTTCAGCTAAAAGTCACTCAGTGAGCTGTAGAAAGAGTATATACCTATGAGAGAGCTCGACGTTTCTCTGAAGAATTGGATCCGTAACCAGGCCGTAGGTAGACCGGCTATAATATATGCATATGAATCACTAACCGCGCTGGTGTTACATGTTTTAAGTGACTTGAACGACGACTTGGAAATCGAAGTGTAACGGGCGCCACCCTGCCAGGTGCGTTGTTGACCTGCGATTTGCGAAAGACTGCAGGCCAAGGGTCTAATTCGGGAGGTTTATGTGCATTGGTGGATTTTCTGTCAAAGCACCATAAGCATTGGTTAAATTTAACCTCCGTAAGGCAAAAAAAAATCTTTAGATTCCTGCAGCAGAACAAGGAGCACTTTAAAAGGCAAGGCGCGGCTTCGCACGCGTTATTTAAGGTTATTCTAGCCCATGGGAACTGATTTACGGGATAATCATCTATGCAAAATTTCACCCGATCCGTCAATTACACCATCCAAACTTTCAATTATTCGTGTGATTATATTAATAGTGTGATGTGATGATCAACGCTAGAAAATCTGTCAATAGAACCATAGTAATATTATTTGAGTAGGAAATACATATACCATACAAATAATTATTCACAGTTTTGAAACCAAAAATGGTATCAAACGAGAGGAGATCTCATATGAAAAAGTCTTGCCAAAGGGCAAAAGCAGCGCATCAAGCAACCAAATCCACGTGCAGAAAGGGTCATCCTCCTATACTGCTCCAGGTGGCGCAGTCATCAGTTTGAAGTAAGTATCATTCTTTATCTACCTAGCTTTTAAACAAAAAATAATAATTGTACAATATATAAAACTGTTACAGTTACACCGCGGATGAAAAAGGTTATCGATATAGTCGCCACTTTAGTCCGTCACCTGCTGTGTTATTTTTTAAAAACAATCCAGGTGACAACGCTGAAGGTGATTCTGAGCATGCCGCAGCTGTAATTGCAGCACCTACCAAAGGCTCCATAACGCCAAATTCAGAAGGTCGTAACAACAGTGCTGGTGACAACACTAGAGGTGGTTCTAAGCCTGCTACAGATAAAATTGCAGCACCTACTAAAGGCTTAATAACGCCAAATTCAGAAGCTCACAATAACACTGTAGGTGACATCGTCAGAGGTGATTCCAAGCCTGCTGTAGCTGCAATTGCAGCACTTACCAATAACTCCATAACCCAAGGTTCAGAAGTTCCTCACATCAATGCAGGTGACAACACTAAAGGTGGTTCTAAGCCTGCTACAGATAAAATTGCAGCACCTACTAAAGGCCTAATAACGCCAAATCCAGAAGCTCACAATAACACTGTAGGTGACATCGTCAGAGGTGATTCCAAGCCTACTGCAGCTGCAATTGCAGCACTTACCAATAACTCCATAACCCAAGGTTCAGAAGTTCCTCACATCAATGCAGGTGACAACACTAAAGGTGGTTCCAAGCCTGCTGTGGATAAAATGGCAGCAACTACCATAGACAATGTAACGCCAAATGCAACAACTCCTAGCAAAGATGCACGTGAAAACGTTGAACGTGGTTCCAAGCCTGCTACAGATAAAATTGCAGCACCTACTAAAGGCCTAATAACGCCAAATCCAGAAGCTCACAATAACACTGTAGGTGACATCGTCAGAGGTGATTCCAAGCCTGCTGCAGCTGCAATTGCAGCACTTACCAATAACTCCATAACCCAAGGTTCAGAAGTTCCTCACATCAATGCAGGTGACAACACTAAAGGTGGTTCCAAGCCTGCTGTGGATAAAATGGCAGCAACTACCATAGACAATGTAACGCCAAATGCAACAACTCCTAGCAAAGATGCACGTGAAAACGTTGAACGTGGTTCCGAACCTGCTGTAGCTCTTATTGCAGCACCTACCAAAGGCTCCATAACGCCAAATTCAGAAGGTCGTAACAACAGTGCTGGTGACAACACTAAAGGTGGTTCTAAGCCTGCTACAGATAAAATTGCAGCACCTACTAAAGGCCTAATAACGCCAAATCCAGAAGCTCACAATAACACTGTAGGTGACATCGTCAGAGGTGATTCCAAGCCTGCTGCAGCTGCAATTGCAGCACTTACCAATAACTCCATAACCCAAGGTTCAGAAGTTCCTCACATCAATGCAGGTGACAACACTAAAGGTGGTTCCAAGCCTGCTGTGGATAAAATGGCAGCAACTACCATAGACAATGTAACGCCAAATGCAACAACTCCTAGCAAAGATGCACGTGAAAACGTTGAACGTGGTTCCAAGCCTGCTACAGATAAAATTGCAGCACCTACTAAAGGCCTAATAACGCCAAATCCAGAAGCTCACAATAACACTGTAGGTGACATCGTCAGAGGTGATTCCAAGCCTACTGCAGCTGCAATTGCAGCACTTACCAATAACTCCATAACCCAAGGTTCAGAAGTTCCTCACATCAATGCAGGTGACAACACTAAAGGTGGTTTCAAGCCTGCTGTGGATAAAATGGCAGCAACTACCATAGACAATGTAACGCCAAATGCAACAACTCCTAGCAAAGATGCACGTGAAAACGTTGAACGTGGTTCCGAACCTGCTGTAGCTCTTATTGCAGCACCTACCAAAGGCTCCATAACGCCAAATTCAGAAGGTTGTAACAACAGTGCTGGAGACAACACTAAAGGTGGTTCTAAGCCTGCTACAGATAAAATTGCAGCACCTACTAAAGGCCTAATAACGCCAAATCCAGAAGCTCACAATAACACTGTAGGTGACATCGTCAGAGGTGATTCCAACCCTGCTGCAGCTGCAATTGCAGCACTTGCCCATAACTCCATAACCCAAGATTCAGAACTTCCTCACAACAATGCAGGTGACAATACTAAAGGTGGTTCCGACGCTGCTGCAACTGTAACTTTAGCACTTTCCAAAGACATTCCCACGTCAGGTTCAGTAAACTCTCCTCAACAAGCTATAAATTCCTTTACAACTCCAGAAAAGGCATTTAATAAATCAGAAGAGTCATTCACAACCCAAAATGCCCTGTGGCAACACTGAAAGTCGGACGTGTCAATCAGCTGATACAAAATTATTTATTGTAAAAAATATAAATAAGTGGAATTAACCACAAGAAAAGTGCTTTAAACTGTTATTATTATCGTATTGCTTACGCACAAGTGAAATATTCAGCTAAATACTGATAAGAAACTCTGTGAAGTGTTATCAAATTTCGAACTGTCAACGGACAGCGCAAAGTTTTTTCGCATCGATCCCGAAGCCAATTTGGAATAAATACCTTGACTCAAGCATAAATAATAGCTAACAATACCAATCTACTGTGACCTGTGCCCGATCGAATCCCAACGTTTCTCAGCAGCAGTGAACGAACATTGGTTGGGTGACTCGAGCCACAATTTGGCGGGAGACAGTTCGCGATTGTTAACATCATTTATTAAACCTGGGGAGTATTGTTATCCAATTATCTTATTGACCCATACACACTACACTCAACAGTGACATTATCAGAGGTATAAATGCTCACTTTGTGAGTCACTTCACAATTCACACACAGGCTACGTTTCTATCTCTCTTAGCTTGACAATTTGTGGAAGCTGAGTTGTATGAACAAAACATTTAGCCTCAGACAATATCACACTACAAGACACTCAACAATAAACAATACAAATAGATAATAAGTACTAAAAACCATATGTGTATACAGTAATTAGATTTATATTGTTATTGTAACTTCCCTGTACTCTATACAAACAGCTGTCACTACCTGCCTATAAAATAATTAAAAGTAAATTTTAAATAAATAGATTTAACTAAGTAAACATTCTCCGGATAAGCTGAGTTAACTTCAAACATTTACTAACTAGATATTTTAGCAATCCCTAGTATAACAACTACAAGGTACTTTTATCACTCATACAAACAGTTCTAACTACTTGCCTTTAAAAGCATCAAATATTATCAAAATAAATCAATTAAAATTAGTAAATGTACTCTGAATAATCTGAGTAAGCTTCAAACATTAAACTAATTTTTTTTTTAGCAATCCCTTGATTCCCACACTTTTATTATTCCTCTTCATTTCTCCAACTCATATTTTTACTTGGTTTCTTTCACCATTGGTCACTGGGTTCTCTTAGATCCATCAAACCTCAACTTAGTTTCTCACCAGGTGGAGGGTGACCTTGAAAGAACCAGTCTCTCATCACTTATGACAATTAACAATTTAAAATTTCAATTTCAGTATTCCAATTAACTTCCTTTCTTCTTCGCCTTTTCTTCTACTAGAAACTCACTGTATACTGCTATTTTTCAGGGATTCACAAAATGGTCATGACAAGAAAAGCATGTGACTTGGAGGCCAAGCTGAAGATCACAGCGGCCCAGCTCAAGGAAGCGAACGAAGACCGAGACAGGCTGCTTCAAGAGCAGGAGGATAGCGAAGCTGAGTTCCTAGCTAACCTTGGCAGGATTAAATCTCTCAAGGGACAACTCGCTGAAATCCATGCTCACCATGAAGATGCAGTGTCAGAAGTGGACCGCTTGAACGCATGCCTGCTTTCCATAGACAATTGTCATGAATCTTATGAACTGGTGTTGCAGCATAATAAGGACTTACAGCAAGAGCTTTCAGAGTGTAGAATTAAACTTGATAAACTAGAGTGTAAGCCCTTGCCTTCAGCAACAAGTTTTTGTAGTCTAGATCTTCAAACAGAATTAATGACAACTGATCCCAACATGTCAAAAGTAGATCTTACTACACCATGTAGCCAAAGTCAGACACCCATCATAAAAGGGAGTAATAAAATTAAAAAATATGTGAAATTAAGTAACTTCATTAGGAAATCAGAGAAAAAAATTAGGAAACAAAAACAACTTCTCAATAATGCAAAATTGAGCAAGGAAAAATGTAAATGTAGCTTACAAGTAGAATTGGACTCCTGCTACAATTTAATTGGACGTAACTCAAAGGATTTAGACTATATGGCTGATAAAATAGTTAGCTTAGAAATTGCTCTTCATGATGTAACATGTGAATACAAACAAGCCCAAAAAGATGCCAATGACCGCTATCAGAATATGCAGGATATTGTTAATAACCAAAGTTTGTATGTTGAAGTACGGCATAACTGCACTCAAACGGATCTCGAGTTGGCCACAAGCTGTAACACTTTAATTAGAGACGGGACTGTGGAGGTTGCGCCTCCGTTATCTCTGGTGTCGCCACCCGCGCTGCTGACGGCGCCGCCATCACCTCCGCTCGAAGATTACTGTGGTACCTCTAACAGCAACACAACACCTACCCCCACCACGGGGCATCCATCAGTTCGAGCTGCACCGTCTCCAGTTAAAGATTCAGATCTAAACTACAGTCAACATACCCGGAAGACTGTGATATACTCAGATAAGTTGGGTGCTGGCATGGGTCTAGTACTGAGTGACTTACTAGTGCAAAATGTAGTGAATAATTGTTATCCGAATGCAAATATAAATAGAATAACTGATTGTATTCAAAAAGATGACTCATTGAACAAAAGCACCACCTTAATAGTTCAGCTTGGTGAGAGTAATGTAAAACGGTCACAATTGATTAGGCTTGTTGAAGTACTTATAGAAAAGGTACAGAATGGACTGGGGAAGCTGATTATTTGCTCCTTCCCCTACTCAAAATCATTGACATCAAAGCAAAATGAAAATTTGAGTCAAAATAACATGCTGATATACAATATGACATGTCGTCATAGTAATGATGTATTATTTTTTGATACTAATAAGTTTATTAGTAATACTTTTTTGACTAGGGATACAATGTACCTAACCAAACGCAGCAAAATTATAATTGCTAAATTGTTAGCATATAATATTTTTGATCCCGTTATAAATAGTATAACGCAGTTACCCGACGAGCCTGTATGTGTAGTTAGTAGTAGTACTAATGAGGGCATTAAAACGACAGTGTCAGCAAATGCAAATTTAAACTGACCACAACGACAACGGGAAAGCAAAAAGCATTTCATATAGTCCATCAGAATATACAAGGCTTACCCAGCAAAACTCTAGAATTAGAACTATTCTTAAATTATTTAAATGTAGATGTTATGTGCCTAACAGAACACTGGATTGTGAAAAATCAGTTACTTCCCTTTTATAATAACTATTGTTTTGCAAGTTCCTATAAAAGAAAAGCTGCAATACGTGGTGGCTCTCTGATTGTAGTTAAAAATAGTCTTAAATGTAAAGAACGGAAAGATATTGTAAAGCTCACTATTGAGAGGACTATTGAACTTTCATGTGTGGAACTGGAGCGGCATATCATAGTGTGTGTGTACCGCCCCCCCGACGCAAATCAGGTAGCTTTTGAATGTACTATGGAAGAAGTTTTGTTGAAAGTATTTACAGGTAGGAAGGATCTCATTGTTTGTGGCGACTTTAATATAGATATTTTAGCGAATCCTCTTGCCCATAGATTGCTTAATTTATTCAAATGCTTTAGTTTACAACATCTTTTTAATGACCCTACTAGGGTAACCCCTACATCAGCCACTTGTTTAGATAATATTTACTGCAGTCAATCTCCGACCCACAAAGCAGTAATCAAGCATTTCAAATCAGACCATTATGGTCAGAGTGTTAATTTTAGTTATAATCTGAACGATAAAAACAATGTAGAGAAATATACCTACAGGCCTATCACAGAAAGCCGTATTAGAAATTTTCAAAGTAAAGTAGAACTAGCAGTTACTAATATATCTTGTTCTGATGACCCCAATGACTTATTTGCCAAACTTTTAAATGTTATAAACAAAGAACACAGTGAAGTATTCAAACTTAAAACTTGCATAGTTAGAGACAAGGTCGGGTTCACTGATTGGGCCACTCCCGGCATTTATAGAAGTAGGAATAGACTATACGATCTTTATGGTGCTAGAGAAGCTATGTTACATGATCCTGCGTTTCTTTTGTATGTAACCAACTACTCAAAAACATTTAAAAAAGTCTGTAACACCGCGAAATGCCTGTTCTTGAGGGAAAAAATAGTGAACTCATCTAATAAAATAAAAGCAACATGGAGACTAATAAATAACGAAACTGGTAAATCCAAACCACGTAATAGAGAAATAAGGTTAAAAATTAATAATTCAATACTTATTCATGATAAAGATATTGCCGATGCTTTTGATGCATTCTTTTCTGATATTTCAAAAGTTGTTACATGTTCTCTAAACTCATCACCTTCAATGGCGGTTAAATTATTAGAATCATCTGTTGAAAAATGTAAGGAGGTTTTTACCTTTAGTCATGTTAATGCTTATTATATAGTGAAAACATTAAAGTCTGTTAACATAAAAAACACTGAGGATCTTTGGGGTATTTCAACCAAAGTTCTGAGTTCAATTATTAAGGAAGTTGCTCCTTGTTTGGCCTACATTTTCAATAGTTGTGTCGATGCAGGAGTTTTTCCTGATCTCATGAAATATAGTAAACTTGTCCCTCTTTATAAATCTGGTAGCCACACTGATCCGGCCAATTACAGGCCAATTTCAATACTCCCTGCAATAAGTAAAATTTTTGAAAAAATTATTCTAACTCAGTTGTCCTCTCATTTTAACCTTAATAGGCTACTTCATAAAAATCAATTTGGCTTCACCAAGGGTAGATCAACAACTGATGCTGGTACAGCCCTATTAAAGCATATATTGGATGCCTGGGAGAAAGCGAAAAACGCTATCGGTATATTTTGTGACCTTTCTAAGGCTTTTGATTGTGTAGATCATGATACACTAATTAGAAAATTGAAACACTATGGAATTGGCAACAAGGCACTGGACCTTATGCAATCTTATTTATCCGATAGAGTCCAAAAAGTAGATATTGGTAAAGAAAGATCTAGGGGCTCAAAAATTGAATTAGGCGTCCCACAGGGATCAATATTAGGACCCTTTTTATTTTTAGTATATGTAAATGATCTCCCTTTTTTAGCAAAAGATCTCTGTGATATAGTCTTATTTGCTGATGATACTTCATTGATTTTTAAAGTTGATAGAAATAAATATAATTATGACGATGTAAATAATTCGCTTTCACAAGTACTAGATTGGTTCACCGCCAATAACCTCTTACTCAATGCTAAAAAAACCAAGTGCATAAAATTCATGTTACCAAATGTAAGAGAACACCCAACTAAGATAATGCTAAAGGATGAGATAGTTGACCTTGTAGACTCAACTGTTTTCCTAGGGTTACATATTGATTCCTCTCTTCAATGGGGACCGCAAATTGATGCCCTTGCAGGTAGACTTAGTTCAGCAGCCTATGCTGTTCGAACAATTAGATATATTACCGATGTAGATACAGCTAGGTTAGTTTATTTTAGTTACTTCCATAGTATAATGTCTTATGGTATCTTGCTTTGGGGACGGGCAGCCGACATTCAGACTATCTTTGTTCTTCAAAAAAGGGCTGTACGCGCAATTTATAAATTAAAGCCACGCGATTCTTTGAGGGATCTATTTAAAGACATAAATATTTTGACAGTAATATCGCAATACATCTATGAAAATCTAATGTATACGCACAAAAATAAAGATAGCTTTTTGAAAAAATGTGATGTTCACAACAGAAATACAAGAAACAAGAACAAGCTACACATTCCATCATATAGATTACGTAAGGTAAGCAAATCATTTATGGGAAATTGCGTAAGCTTCTATAATAAGCTTCCATCTGAAGCAACTGAGCTCCCTATTCGTAAATTTAAACAGTACATTAAACGAAATCTTATCAAGAAAGCCTTTTACTCCATAGATGATTATATCAATGATGTTAATGCTTGGCCAGATGTCGCCCAGTTCCGCACCGACAATAGTATTATAGGAGAACAATCTTAAGCTTAGTTTTATATAAATATTGACCTGTATCTAAATCCCATTGTATTTAGACTTAGATAGGCGAATAACATTGTATTAAATTTTTAAGCGTTATACACTTACTAGTGGTTTATTTTTCGCTTCTTCCACTAGTGGACAAAAAATTGAAGCGAACAAAATCAATAACATTTTGTTTCTTATTTGATAATAATTACTATTATTAAGCTGTTTATGTATAAAATTTGACTTGTCTAAGTGCTTATTTTGTAAGCCTAAAGAAATAAAGTTATTGAATTTTGAATTTTGAATTTTGAAATGAATCTTCAGTGACCACGAAACTACCAATCATAACAGCAAAAGTGTCTTCTACAACAGACATTTCCTCAACGTTAGATGCAGCTACGACAAAACTAGCTTCGTCACTCACCGTTGTTCCGACGTCATCTGAAGTGAAGTCAACAAATAAACCCGTTTCTTCGAAAGTTACAAGTTATGAAAAAACAAGCACGTCAGTGGCCTCGACCACTAACGCTACTCCAAATTCAAATCTGCTCCTTCACCTGAACCTGTCACTACGGTTAAACATTCAGGAACATCTCTTTGAACTCAACCACTCAAATACAAATAACAACTACCTTTGCCTTCGACTGGATCCCCTACTAACCAATGTGAAAAACGATTCACGCCTAAACAGTAAACTCATTTTAGACATCGGACTCAGCGACAAAAATTACAAATAAAGTCAATCTTCAAAAAATCGTTAATGCTTAACTGTTCTGTCTATGATTTCGTTTGCGGATAAAGGTACCATTAGTTTACGTGATTCTAGAGGAGGGACAGCTGGTTTTTCATATGCTTGTTATTTTTGAAAATAGTTTAAACACGTCGTTGACGAGAGCTGGGTAGATAATTTATTAACAAATGACAAATTATTGACAAACACATGATGTGACAAGCTGATAAAAGACCGGCTGTGAATCTGGCAAGGCGTGATTAAGACGTCGACGACGACGTCTCGACTGTGGTTCGGTAGCTATCGTGGACGTGTTGAGCAGGAATTTAATAATTTGGCGTGTTTTAAAAAACTAAACCGACTTCAAATTCCTGAATTATGAAAGCCAGGAACACTGCGATAGCGCGGTCTAATTTTTGAAGTGGCGACGTCTAGTTAAAATTCGAGTCTAATTTAGTTTGTTTACGCCCGTTGCCATGGAAAACTTATGTGACCCACGATGGTGAAAATTACCATTGATGATGTTTTAATACGTTTTCCGGCGCTTATATAAATTCCTCGAGGATTTATCTTATAAGTTATAATTATAACAGAACACGTCAAAATCAACTTATAAACAACAAAGAAATAATCATCAAAATCTTTTTAGAATTGGCGAAGATATCACAAAATAGTTGGAGCTAGTAGGTAATGATTTTTCAAAAGTTTTATGTTGTTTTATTAGCTTGACTGGATACATAACAATCCCTCGAGGAAAAAAAATGGAACCATTTCGAGATCTTTTGCTATGTATTATTATGTACAATAGTGTTTTTTTCAATCGGTCCGTAATTGAAGATATCAACGAGCTTATATAAAAAAATACATACAGCCGAACATAAAACCTCGTCCTGAAGTCGGTTAAAATGGTTCATAACGGAATGCAGCTCATAAACGAACCATTGATATACACCACCTGACGACAAGGCAAGGTTATTATTTTATCAAGCTTATTTTTTTGTAAAACAAAATGAATTAACTTACTAATAGATTATCTCTAATCTTTATTTTAAATCAAGCATTACAATTTAATTTTCTTATTTCTCTGTCTGTGTGTCTAGATATACGGACTGCATTTCAGCTGCACTTTGACTGCAAATTTGCAGTTATTTATTACGACTACAATAAAACTGAAACCTAACCGTGTAGCCCCATTGCAGTCGGTGTGCGGTTAGCATACAGTTGCAACGACTGTACCTGCAACTGCACACCTAAACAAACATAATCCGCTACCATACAGCACATAAACGTGCATTCAAATATGGGTTTTCTCGTTATTTTTAGATACATTTAACACAAGCTTCAAACGAGTGGTCCGCGAGCTTTCTGTCATCTAATGCCGTCATTAAATGTTACGTTACGAGTTAAAGCATCTATCTGAATTCAAACTTTTGTTCTGCAGCGGTGCTTTTCAGGTGTACGACAAGCTATGACAAGAGATGAATTGGTTTCTACAAGTGTATCTGTGGGGAGGGATCGATACCTAGATTTTCCAAAAAAATATGTAATATTCATCCATACTAATACCAGTAATACTATAGAAGCGAAAGTAGAGTGCTTTTCACGAAAGAGGTCCCGCGAAATAAGTTTTACAAATTTTTTTCAATGCAAAATTCTACAAACTCCTTCGTTCGTACTGCCGACAGTGCTGCGGCCAGGGGACTTCTTTCGTGACAAGCTTACTTGTCCGTCTGTCTGTATGTTACATTTTCACGCCTAAACGGCTGAACAGTTCCTAATGAAGTTTGGCAGAGAGGTAAAGAATATTGCGGGGACATAATAGGCTACTTGAAAAGCACATGAAGCTGGGTTGAGACGAGATGTGGAAATAACGACGTTCTATTGATTGCTTAAACACATTTCCTTTCCTCTCGTCTGGTCTCCGCTTTAGTGGAGTCTGGCCCTGAATAGACGGCGCTTTTCTACGCAGGTCTGCAATACTTTTTTGGACCTGCTAGTCCACTGACACACTAGTTCCTCTCCGCAAGAAATCGGCGCCATGTATAAATAAGCTCTAAGCTAAATGGGGTTTAATCTATTTTGGAAAATGCGGGCGTTTTCTTTAAAAATCGATTGTGATCCAAACTGAAAAGTGGGCACTTTTCTACGTATGGCTGTTAAATCTAAGTGGCATAGACCATGCCTATTTGGAAATGACATCCTATTGACATCCTAATTCATCTCCGCCTCCTCCAAAACGCCTAATAAACGACCTTGTATTTTCCAAACGGGTTTTGCTTAACTGGAATGTCGGTCTTAGGTACGTAATAAACGTAGGTACTTTTGCTTTTATTTTACATTTTAGCTTTCAAATTCAAATTCATTTATTTTGCGAAACATGAGTTACAGGGATGGTACAATGAGCAGAACCATGTTCCGCTTAATAGCATGCCAAGTTACGATTTAAGTAAATAAACAATGTCAATATCTTAGTTAGTAAGTACTGTATCAATTGTGTTACTCTATAAGTTATCCATCAAATATTCGTTAACATTATAAAAAGCTTTCTCAATTAAATTTTTTAATTTATGTTTAAAAATATTAATATTACTTTCTTTAATGCTTGTAGGTAAGTGATTATAGATGTGAGGTGCCATACAAAATATGCTTTTATTAAAAAGTGCTGCCTTATTTGAAGGACAACCAATGTTCTTTTCAAGGTGCTTAAATTTGAATTTGTCAAATGAATTTATATGAATTTTTACAAACACTGCAGTTTCAAAGATGTAAAGGGATGGTAACGTTAGGATTCTTAACTGAGTAAAGAATGGTTTACAACTTTCCGCTTGTTTGATGCCGCAAATTGATCTAACGCATTTCTTTTGGGCTTTAAATACAGACTCTTTGGCAGTTGAATTGCCCCAGAACAGAACTCCATACCTCAAGATGGATGTAGCATACCCGTGATAGGCCGTAATACAGGTGGAAATATTTGCAACTTTAGAAAGCATTAGAGCGCATACGACTGTTGGCTTAGTTTTGTATTTTGGTTATCTACTTGAGTATTCCAACTAAGGTTACAATCAATGTTTAATCCTAAAAATTTTGTAGTTTCAACATGGTTTACTTTAATTTTTCTTTTTCTATTTCCTAAAATACTGTATGTCAATATCACTTATTCTAATAGCTCTATTTCTAAAAATCATTAAATTCGTCTTAGTCAAGCTTTGCGACATACCTAGTCATATTAATTCTAGGAACATTGCCATATCATACTTATTCAATGTTAACAGGCCTTGATCCCAAAGCTTCTAGGTTAACCTTTAAGCACGGATCTCAGTGGACATTCTGTCAATACATATAATTTTATAGAACTCGTCAATGTGTCATCGTTATTTTTGGGGTTCTTCTAGTAGCATCATTCGTTGATTTTAGTGTGATGCTCACGTTAAATTTTAGTTTGGTGAGGTAAGAATATTAGTTCTAGCTTAGAAGTAATGAAGGTAAAACATCGTGAGAATAGCAATATTTTTGCTCCCAGGATAGCAAAATCAACAAGTAATCGTATAATTGTTAACATCAATGGTAGGTACCTAGTAGGTATTTTTGTTTGATTGATGTTACAACCTATAAGCAAGTTAGTAAATTATGTTTGATTTTAAGATGTAAAAATTTAAAATAGGTAATCTGTTCATTTTGCAATGCATCTTTGGCATTGATTTTGCGTTTATTTTATTAATAAAACCTAATAAATATAAAACATGCTTTTCATTATCTTATCACAGTTCACTCAACAATTCACTTTTTTTTAAATTTTTTCTTGCTTATTTATAAAATAATTATTCCATTTTGTAAATAGAACTACTTTGCTTCTGATTTGTTATAAATTTCACAACTTTATAAGGCTATTTGTATTCGGAATTTTAACATCAAGATTTATAATTTACACAAGATGATTATCAGACGGCAATGTAATTCTGATGACAAAACGGCGGCGTGAGTATTCGTGGGTTCTACAGGTACGCGGTCGTGTGGTGAGCTCAGGTCATCTGGGGTCATCATCAGGGGTTATAAGGTGAGGTCACCGTGTGGCTTCAAGCTCTCGGCGGCGGCAGGGTGGCGAGGTAGTCGAGGGCTTTCTGAATAGCTGGTGGTATCGGCGGTGGAGTGGGCAAATGGGCACCCTGAAATAGGAAAGATTCTCAAGTTATTCGTTCGCTCAGATATTCATTTTCCATTTTAAATAACTAAAAGGAACACCGAAAAAAGAACATCAGCGATTGTTATCATTAGCACCTTAATAAACAAGTAGTCGACTTCGATAAGGTGCTACTGTTTTAAACCATGTCATTGGTAAAAAGTTAATAAATAAAAATATAGCAGTCATTCTAGATTGTAAACTATAAGAAAAAAAGTTCAAACCAGTGTTTTTGTAATTAAACTGAAATAGAACAACCACGCAAGTCCTTTCAAAAAATAAAACAACAAAACAAAAGGTAGAAACAAAAGGTCAATATTTTCCATCCTGTTAAAAACTTGAAGAATCGTTCTTTTCTTTTTGGTTTAACCAACCCAAGCCAAGTAAGTTAAGTTAAAGTAAGTCCTTGGGTTGGTAAGGCCAAGAAACCTTTTAAATTCAATAATTATGTACACTTTCGTTTCTATTTTTTATTTTGAGAAACTGAAAAATGTTACTTTTGCCAGAGTATTTCTATTAATAGGTACTATAATGTACGAAATATATTAAATCTGGTTTTCTAAGTATGTTTTCTGTGCGTTTGACTCACTGCTACGATTATTGAACTCATCACAAAATCCTACAAATGTCCATAGCTGGACATCCCCAAATGACCACCACAAATAGTGGTCCTGAGTCGCTTCCACCTAGCGACTTCCTGCGTCCACCACAATGTAGTCGGTCCATCAAGTGGATGATCTCTCAATTTATTGAACTCACCTCAGGTCTAAAGCCTCCTTCGTCATCCGCAACGTAGTTGAGGTTGATGACGGTTCCATCAGGCGCTGTGTAGCTGAATCCTCCTTGAGCGACGATCACGTCTGCTGCATCAGGCCCAGCGGCCTTCTTCAATGTTCCAGTTTCTTCAGCTTTGATCCCATTTTCCGTTTCGTAACTTTAATCGAAATAATAACTTAATATGTATGTTAGGTATTGTTTATTCTTAAACGAATTTAATCGCCATTCCAATTAAGGAATAGAAAACAAATGAAAACGGGTATTTACTATTGAAACAGTTGAGCTAACTACAGGCTGTTGCAAACAATCTAAATGATCCATATCAATACCAATTGGAAGTATCCTCAAGACGCTGCGCTGGCTGCATTGCCTCGCTCTGTATGGCAATGCAGCGCCAGATACCTACTCACCACCTCTCTGGTCACTCAATGCTGTCTATACCCATATTTATATGAACATCTCTCATATCTAAACGAAGTGCTATCATTTTACCTTATTGATCCTTTAAGTCTTAGATACATGTTTCGCTAGGTTAGAAAGTTTTTTAGTTTTCTTTATAATATAGTTTCCGATCGCCTGATATAATTCCTCTAGCAGAAGATGCGGCTGAGCGTAACACAAACTCACAATTTCTAGGCACCTAGCGATATCAAGCAAACTTGGAACAAATTCTACGATTTTGAATAAGTTGGTACCTAACGAATGTTTTATAAGCCTATGCAATAAAGCATTATCTATCTTCATGTAGGGAGGTTTATCAACAGATGGTTAGGTAACTTGCCTGTATCTATAAGATCCATCAGGTTGCTGATCGAAATCCTGCTTGATTATGGCTATTTCTGCATCAGGTTTTTGCGGCGCAGCAAATACCACTGCTAGAATTCCCAGGAAGATGCACACCCTCTGCAAAGAGTATCGGAAGATAAATGAATAGTTTAAATTTTTATCTTATTTTCTATAGTTAAATAGGTATGCGAGAAAAGTTATTTTATATTGGTGTTCAAAAATAAGAAAGTAAAAAGTTGCCTTTTAAAGTTCAAATAGCAATGCTCTATGCAGTAAAGTTATTAAAAACTGCAAGGATGTAACTTACTGACCAGATTTGAAAAACTTTGATAGTGCATGCTTAAAGGTTATAAAGGAGTCCTCAACGCAATAGATCGTAAATAAATTACACATTATTTTATACCTATGTTAAGGGCAATAGACAACCTTAGCGACACCTTTATAAACATTTCAATAAAAAGGTCAACACAAATATGCAGGACCTAGATCCTAGGTAGCTAAGTGTATGTCACGCATCGGCAAACAATGTCGCGGTCTAATTGCATCTTCGGATGACAAACAGCAATATTTATGTAGAAGCAGGCATCTGACCGACTACATTGACCTTCGGGCGATCACGACAACACTTAAGGGTTAGAGGAATATCCATACATGCAACCATTTATTAATAATATAGAATCACACTAATATGTATTATAAATGCGAAAGTTTGGATGTTTAGATGACGTATGGATAGATATTTGTTACCTCTTCACGCCGTAACGACTGAGCTGATCGGGCTGAAATTTTGGATATAGGTATAGCTCTAAGGCTGGAATCAAACATAGGCTTTTTATTCCATAAAATAGTTCCCATGGGATAGAAATGTCCCTTTGATTTTGTCCCGTAGAAACAACGCCAGATAAGATGATGATAAGTTTTGTAATGTGTATTCATTAGTTAACCCCGACAAACCTAAATGAGTTTAATTTGTCACTAAGTTGGTATCTGAGTATTATTACTTCATTGTTAGTAACTTTAAACTGCATTTTAAAACCTAGGGACGAAATAGAAAAAAAAGACCAAAAATTCTCAAAAAAAAATATTTTTGGTCCAGCTTAGTCAAATAAATTACTGAATTCAAGTTATCTCATTTTATGTGAGGATGTACCAAAAGAACGATTTTAAAACGTTTACCTAATTTCCAAGGTTTTCAAATTTTATAATGGTGCTGTTAATTAAGTAACCTAACATCACTTAGTCTATCTATGTATATATATGTACTTTGTAGTCGCTTGAACCTTCTCATTAAGTATCTGCCTACTTCGAATAGCATGTTGGAAATAATTTATTGTCAGGGGTAAAGTTACTGATATGCTTCAATGCACATCATGGTCAAACCGATAATTATGTTGATATTAATTTTTATGATTCGACCAACTTACAACATTCATTCAACGAATCATCATGTTTCATTCGATCAACGAATTGTCGCTAAATACCTACGAAATTGCATTGTACTAACACTTTATCACCGTCGGTACAAAGAAGTAAGTGTCCAGGGCAGTGGTTAACGTTTTTGGGGTTTGGTTATGTAGCTACTCAAGTAACAGGGTTTTTCGTCGCTTCTTTACCAAGTCTACATACCGAAGCGACAAAAAGTATCGAAAGTATCACACTAATTTCATCACACTTTAAGTTGACAACCTGAACGGCGACGTTACAGAAAAAGTGTAGCGTTTTTTTCACCCGAAACTTTGCAAGTTTTTATTTTGCGTTTTTTTCCTTAAAAATAAAAAATGAGGATTTTATATTTTTTTCGGTAAGAAATTTAATTCCATAAATAAATCGATTTAAAAAAACTGCATATATCCTATTGTTAGTAATGGGAAGGAACAACTACTTATTTTCAGATCGTACAAACAACCCAAGGCGGAAAACCAACCCAGAACATTCTGCGCCGCAGACGGACTTCGTCCGCCACGCCACATCAGTCGTCAATTATTTTATATTTTTTAATTATGCGTGACAAGAATAAAAAGAAAAGGGTCTACCTCGGAATCATTCTAAATAAAAAACTGGTATCTCTAAAATCGGTTAACAATAAAAAATCGATATACAGGTACTTACATACTTAAAAAAAACATGCACACAGCAGAATATAGAATCTCCTCCTTTTAAAAGACAGTTAAAAATAGATTTCCCGGAGTCAGCAATCACCCCGGGATCTGCTTCATACACCATATTCTTATCTTAGTAGATTCAAATCTTACACCTTGCATACCTTTTGGTACTACGTTCCTTGGAATGCAGATGTCGGCGTATATTTTGCAAGCCGATTGAACTGTGGGAACAGACTGTCATAGAATTTGTGAATTGCCTCGAAAACACAATGTAGTACGTGCTAAAACAAAAGGTGTGCGCCTAATTAGCTTGTCGCACGCCTTTACTTGACTTGTTAGTACGCTCGGCTTCAGTGTTGTTAAGCTCTGGCTTGTCCCGTGGATGTTGTAAGAGTCTATTAAGGAACCCACCAGAGGAAGGGCAGCATCCTCCTAAGTATAATTGACACCTCTACTGCGAAAACTAATCTGCCAGTCAAGCCTGGTGATTACAGCAAGCCCTTGTTTGAAGGAAGCTTTTACAGCAGTAAACGTATATGCTTTTATAACTTCTGATAATCCCACAAATAAATGTGAAAGTTTGGATGGATGGATTGATGGATGTTTGTTACTCACACCAGAACGGCTGAATGGATCTGAATGAAATTTGGCAGAGATAGATCATAGTCTTCTTAATTTCTTATTATATTCCGTTTTCATATTTATTTTCGAATAAAAAATAACTAGAGTAATAGTATATTGTTTCTTTATGAATTCTTTTATATTCAAAAGGCTTTATGAATCACGTAAGTATTTATTTAATGAACAAGTACCTAAGTGCTTCGTTCATTAGTATTTCAGCGTTTATTAGCCTTTAAATAACGACGTTATTTATCGGGACGTTTATCATCTCAGCACAATTAAAACATCCTGTATAAGTGACTGAAAATGCCAAATGTTTAAGAAACAATGTAGAGGATGTGTGTGCTGTGTAGCTAGTTTTTGTATATTATGAACCACCCATACTGTGAGGACTACAGCTGATCGCTTATCTATCAAAGTTGTGCAGTTGCAAAATGCATCGAATCACCCAAAATCATGCGAAAACTACAATCTTTTCTTTTTATTGTTTGTGGTTAAGCGTTTGGCCACCATCTCACTTGAATAAGCGATGTATTGGCCTAAGATAGAGCACGCTTTCTCAAAAGGAACTTATTCACCCTGGATTTGAAGACTCCAAGATTGTACTCTGGCGAAAACAGACGCTGGAAGCTCATTCCTCTCTTTGGGCGTGCTTATTAGGAACATTAAGTTGAGCGTAGAGCAGAAGTTTTTGGTACAACACTGTGGTTTATCGACCAGGTACGGGTGAATTGGCATAATTGTGTCAAATAGTCGCAAAAGCTACGAAACAAAGAAGAGTTGAATCACTGTCGTACCTTAGTTATTCATTTATTTAAAACTTTATTGCACTAAGGTACAAAGGGTGGGCTTAATGCCGAGGCATTTTCTACCTGTCTATTACGCTATGAATATTCCTGTCAATCCGGTATCCGCTACAAGGCGCTAATGGGAAGGAAACGAAAACGGAAATAGTTTTTGTATTATTATGAACCACCCATACTGTTAGGACTCTGTAGAGGCAAAGATATATAATACTGTAATTTCGAGGCAAGGATGCGCATCGTGTCACTTTGGTAAACAACATCGGCAAAGGTTACTCAGACGCAATGCACAAACGTTGCATAAAGCATTAGGGCCGTCTGCCCTATCACCTTCCGACCTTACCAATTAACAAAATTACCAGTATTGAAGACTAGACCCAAGTGGCCACGAAAGTAATAGGAAAATAACTGACAAGTTTGGGAAAGAATTGGTGTAACAATGACTTATGAATGGCTAAGTTAATAATTATGGTTTTAATAACCGCCAAGTTAATTGAGATTGTGGATAGAGTGACATGAGAAATTGCATTTTAATTACACTTTTTGTCGGTGTAAAGTTATCTATGTTTGTACTTATCTAAAAAATTACTCCTAATAATAACTAAAAAAATGTTTTTGATATAAGATGATTTGGAATTGGCGTGTTATATGGCCTGTGATTTTAATGGTTACCTACATTGCACAAAGATTAATTTCTGTTACTATTTGTAATAGGACACCCTTTGTCCATATTTTCTTCACACCAAATTTACGACAAATAAAATGAAATCTCTAAATTCTAAATCACTTTGTAGTAACAAGAAAAACCACATTCTTAGACACTTTTTTTTATAATGAGATTTCTTTGGTGACCCTTTGTTGCATTTAATATGATACTCACTCTAACTTTTTTCTGTAACCTTACTTTGCTTTTCACGTAGGTACATATCAAAAACTTTTTGTGGGATCATTTGGGGAGATCATTTCTAGTCAAGTTTAGGGAGACTGTAAAATTTTCGCCATGTTCGTGCTTTCACAAGACAATTTTTCACTTACCATTGTATATTTCACAGGTTTTCAGCGTTTAGTAGATATATCCCATGTGGTGGCGGTCTCGGCGTTAGAGCCGGATTGTACTTAGTCGTGTAATCACCAGTCCCTTTTATAGAGACGTGGGTTTGCCTAGACGCAGTGAGCAGAGGGAGTCTGCACTGCCTGTGCCTACCGCAGGGCCGAATTTAGGCCTATGTGTCTAATCTACCGAGACAATAGCCTATAAAGCCACTGCTTAAGTACAGTGAATATTGAAAAATATTACCGACACGAGACCGCAGTAGTGATTTACGGCGTAGTGCTGGTACGGGAATTTTATTTGCTACTTTACCTTTGCCTACTTTTGCTGATTTGCTTATAGTTAAACAGATTTCTTGTCAACGTCAAATAGGTTCAAGATTAAATTTAAATGCAGAAAGGTTCTGTCAGCATTATCACCTAAAATGAGCTTAATAAGGCGTATTATTAAATATATCAATTAATTCGTATTTTATATAATTCAATATTTTTTGTAAGACTCGGCCTAGGTCTGTCAGTGGACTGTTATCGGCGAGTGTTGTTGTTATTACGGTATAGTTTCAGCTTGCGATATATGCAAGATTTTTGTTATTTTTTAAATCTGTTTTTAATGTTACTTATTACGTTACCGACAAAACAAAAAATAAAACTGCAGTAAATTTCGGGTGATAAAAATGCTGCCCTTTTTTTGTGACGTCACTGTTCAGTTTGCAACTCAAAGTGCTTCTTGTTCCTTCAATAAAAATGAAATCTGAAACAAACGAATGATAAAAACCATCATGTTTGCTGTTTGTGTGTTTGTTTTGTTTCTAATAATTAACGTTCTTTTTTCTTTCTTTCAAAAACAAAAATTTCTATATCCTATTACGATTCCGCTAGATGCATATTTGGATAAGAATTGCATGAGCAATATATAATTTTTTTCACCTTTACTTCTTCTTAAAGGCATGTTTTATGGATGATACTATAATAATACGTGCCTTGACAAAAGATAAATACTCGTAATTACAAATCATACTGGAAACATGGATAGAAGTAATCTTTTATTGACATTTGATTTGCAATTGTTAGTTAATTCCTTTATAAAGAAGGGAATATAATAACATACAATAAAATTGTAGAATAACTGCACATTGCTTGTAGATCTTGCATTGAAGTATTCCTAAATCACGAACATATTACATACTTTTCATAAAATACGTCCAATATTAGTGTTGTTAGAGAGAGTGGCAAGATTTTCATTCATAGATTTGGTTTTCTTAATATAATCCGCAGTATCAGTTGAATTTCTGCTTGAAAATTATGTTAAAGTAAACAGGTAGTCAAGTGAATTCTGGATGCGGCCCTTTCCTTTTCAGCTATCTGGTAGTTTACAGTCAGCTATTTTATAAAGGTGTTTGAAGATGGCCCTAACATCTGGAAAATAATATATCTGAATCATCATCAGCCCATGTTAGTCCACTACTGGGCATAGGCTTCCACTAATGAACGCGATAGCACCCTGTTCTCAACTTGACGCATGTAGGATCTGCCTGCAGTCATTCGCAGGTCGTCATTCCACCTGGCCGGAGGGCGTCCTACACAACGTTTACCGAGTCGTGGTCTCCACTCAAGAACACGTTAACCCCAACGGTTGCCGGTTCTTCGTGAAATGTATTAGGTTACAGGACACATACACAAATAAAAAATGACTTATAACATAATTTCCTAAAGCGTAAGGTTTCTGAGATATCTGCTTATGTCGAGGGAGTTTTAACCCACCTACCTCTAAGAAATGGCTTTTGCATGCGACACGCACGCCTGATAAATCTGTACTTCAGGTCACCAGGTGCGAGTCACATAGTAACACTCAAGGGCACTAGCTGAAGTTTACAGTTTGTTCATGGAGCATCTATCTGACCTTGAGCCTTCATTAGATTAGAATAAGTTTTAAGTATAGGAATAACAGACTGTCGCCGCCGCCAGACTGCTTATCACCTCGCTTACCTTTTAAGTTAAATTGCCTAAAATAAAATTATTGTAATATTGTTATTTTTTAAGTATACCTAAAACTGATCTCAAATTGTGAATTATTCGTAAATACATAAGTATATTGAATGTTGTGTCCACCTTTTATAAGTATATATATTAGAACTTGTCTTTATGTAATCATTTATTAAACTAAGCAAATATGTATACTGTTGGTGTTCCTTTAATAAATAAATAAATTGACAACTTATACCGAGAAAGAAGAACATCTCCACTCATCGGTTACATGGCGCGGCCTGATGACCCACTCGTAAGCTGGGTAGTTCAAATAAACTGAAAAAAGTTGCACTCATTCTTGAAGCAAAACTTCTTTACCCACGCTTGACTTGGGGAGTGAGCTGGTGAATGCGTGACGAGAGCGTTTCGAAAATTGTGATCGGGCGAGCCGAACGGAAGTTGAAAGGGAGATATAAGTTAGTGAAGCTAAAAAGAGAGAGAGTTTCGTTTCGTATATTACTGTAGGGGCAAAAGAGAGAGGTGCGAGCACACATTTTTTTTCTTTCATTAAGTCCAGTGTCCAATCAACTTCAGTCGCGTGGTCTACTGCACACTCGTTTTTTCAAAATATTATAAAGCGCACACGTACCTAGTACCGAATAACATAGAACGCAACACACGTGTGCTTTATGCCGGCGCCTTACATGGGCTATGTTGGCTCCAAGTTATACTGTTGGATCCAACACACCAATGTGAGGATCGATCTTTGAATATTATTGGATAAAAATGGAACATTGCGTCCAATAGCCAATGTCAACCCGACTTGTGTTGGTTTTTTGTACAAGTTCAAAGGCGAGGGGAGTGAAGTGTGTAGGCGGGGGGGCAACTTGGGTCCAACGTCACTTCTCGATCCACACATTGGTTGCATCAGTGACTTGATGACTTGCTAGCAATAAATTTGATGAATAAATGATACCGCTCAAACGTCCAGCCTTCCAATGCTCTTGGCATGAGTGTTTGCCCAATTATATTGGAGCCCATATGAGGCCAAAAACTTGGTTGCAATTATTGGCCATTCTATTCGTAGCCAGCGTTGGAACCAAGTCATAAGCCATTGTGAGGCGCCAGCATTAGGTACTGAACCAATTTTTCCTCTCTTCCTAATTCCCTTCCCTCTTTCCATACATTCGGGGCTTTGTGCTATTGGATCTGAGCAATGAGCGTATGCTTAAAAATTTATTTAAATGATGTAAGAGCTTATAACTAGATGGTTTCAAGTAGCTTTGAACTCTAAGAACATGTAACCATACGAATGGCAGTAAAGTATACCTACCTATCAAGAATCGTAAAAGCAACCGTACTCAACACATAAATGGTACGCACGCTTTATGTCAAATGCAAAGCTATTGACTCCGAGGATGCGCATCATGCGCATGACATTTTACAATTTTATTTGCGCAGAGCTGTTAACTGCTTTTGCGTATGTTTGCATAGTTGACGCAAGGACTGGTATAAACATAACGTGCCACTTGTTTGACATGGTTGGTTATTTTGGAAACTCTACCTGATAGGAAACGTATCCGGACTTATGCATTTATTCTGTGATCTGCAAATATTTGTCCCGGGTGTTCTGAGTATTTTCTATATATAGTAAAAATATATGTATTTACACAATACAAAATATTTCAGGTATGACCTAATACAATACATTATTCGACATATTGAATCACAAGCAAAATAAATCTTTATTATATCAATAAGTATATATTGTAATTATATCAGTCATCTAGTACCCACACCACAGGCTCTGCTTAGCTTGTCAGGTCTTGGCAGGTCAGGCATTATTTATTTATTTTCAAACTATCATACTATTCTCTTGGTTACGTCCTTACGTCTTTTAGTTTTATACCTTAACTAGCGACCCGCCCCGGCTTTGCACAGATGCATGTATTGTACATGTAAACCTGCCTCTTGAATCACTCTATCTATTAAAAAAACCGTAGTTATAAAGATCTAAACATACATAGGGACAGACAGCGCGAAGCAACTTTGTTTTATACTATGTAGTGATGAAGAGGGGATGAGTGATCTAGTTCAGCAGTTTTCGTCATTAACCGGTAGTTGTAGACTTTAGCTGGCGTTCAGCAAAAGATAAACGGACAATTAGGAGCTTCGTTCGTTGACTTTGACGTTTACTGCACGAGTATGAAAACTAACTCGCTTGATACTGCAACTTAATTGATCAATCAATTAGATAAAATGTTTATAAAACGCATTTTTTTTTCACTTGAATGTAGTAAGTATCCTTGCATCCTATTTTGAGTTAATACTTCAAGTTCTTTTTCACCATTCTACAAAACGATGTCCCGAATTGGGAACAATAAAATTTACAGTATTGTTTTCGTGCACAAAAGGCTATTATGGTACAGAGAATACCGGCTGAGGTTGATCTCATAAGATTATCATTGAGACGTAGCTTATTTGTTTGAGAGCTAGTTCACTCATAAGTTTTTTTTTTCTCTAGTTCATTAAAAAGCAGCCCTGCAGGCTCATTCTATGAACTCATTTCGTACCTCACTAAGTTGAGCCGCAGTGAGTTTAAAGTTTTGTATTCTGTAAAACACGATAATGCTCCTCGGTGACGAGCAGGTAATGAAATGAACTAGGTTGAGTGAGATTTTGACATTTACGCTAAAGAATGACGTACAATTGGTATTCTGTAAGAGCTTTTTCCCACGACGCACGACACCACACGACAAAATGCAGTGACGACTCCGGGTGATATAAAAGAAAAAAAACAGCCTCGTAACTTATGTAGTTCCAGAGATTTCGTTACCGTTAAAAAAAACTCAGACACACATTTTTTTTCAGACTTATTTCATTGATAGATACAGGGTCAGCATCGAGCCTCAATACTTCTGATGCATTCCACTTTAACTATAAACCATCAACTGACGCTTACATCCAATACAAACAACAGTCAACAGTCGTTTGGTGGAACTTTCGTAGATGATTTGTACTTATGGACTACGAGAACGACAGCTGTTGCTTCCGTAGGTATTGCCATGGTGCGTACGAGTGTACCAGCTATTTCATGAATCAGCTGTGTTTAAGGTCAGTAGATATTCGATTGAAAAGATTCATCGTGGGACGGCCTCACACCTCATTGAGTTATTTGATTACTCCCACTGAAATTAATCATTTACTTTTAGAATTTATGCAAGTAGCCGTCCTGTGGTAAAGGTTTTGATTTACGAGCACCGACTTAGAATACTTATGCAATTTTATTTTTCACTGTCATGTAAATATGAATGTAATGGGTTAGCTACGAACCTCGTTCTTCCAACACATACAAGTTTCGTAGTTAACCCGCGTAATTCATAATGAATTACGCGGGTTAACTACGAAACTTGAACTTCTTATTTTTATTTTGTCTGAACTAATTGAATTAAGACTAGAAAAAAATCTTAAATGGCGTTGTATTATAATTAGTATGACCTAAACCTAGTATTATAATATCTGTGCCTAAAGGTAAGTTAACTGATAATAAGATGGCACTAACAGACTGCAGTTAACTCAACTGTTTCAATTAAACAGAGTGTATAAAAAATGAATGACCAAACTTAAAGGGTGGATTAAGTTTTGACATGTCAATAAGCACACGCATCAGTCTAATGGTAATTTCATATAAATTATTTTTTTCGATCACTAAAAGACGGGTTCTTTTTATTTTTCCCGTGTTTTGTGATCAAAGCAGAAGCCCTCAACCCCCCAAAGTTTGCTTATTCATTTTTGTTACACCCTGTATATACTACATCTGATTTGGTTCTATTCTTTGGCTAGTTCCGGCTGAGACTGACTGCCGTAGCCGGTTCGGAGGACATCATCGACATCTCGTTTACGTATTGTAATTTTCTATGATACTAAAGTTAAATAAATAGTATTGTTATTAGTACTATTAAGTGTCCTTATACGAGTACGGAGTGACCTTCCACAAGCATTCCTTCTTTTGAAGATGCTACAACAGAAAAATTATTTTAAGCACACCACAAGGTTAAAAACCGTACATTATGGTCATTAAATAATAAAACGGACATATTATTTACAAATAAAGGCATTGTCTGATGTAATTGATTTCATACAAGCTCAATAAACGTGCACAGTCTTATTTATAAACTATGCTAAACTATAAGAGAGACGTTTTTAGAGGAAAAAGGTTACAAAGCGCACCATACAAATGAAGAACCGTCGCTCTCAAGAATAGTTTAATTACGCGATAGTGGTAATTTTTTAGGGCGACCTCTGTGGCAAGGTGGGCGAAGGTCCGCCTGAGACGCAAGAGGTTGCGGGTTCGATTTCCGCCTTAGGACAAATATTTGTACGATCTGCAGGTTAAGAGATAAAACCAATAAGGCAATTATAAAGGGGAGGCCTGCGTCCAGCTGTGGACCAGTATAGGCTGTAGAGGTTGTGGTAGTATTTATATACTGCCTACTTTAAGCATGGACAACCATATAAGAAATAAGGTTCAGTGGCTGGGCAGTGAATGCGTTAAGTACTTACTTTTTTTTAAAGGTGAGTAGTTACCTACTTGTTAATAATCGAATCAATAGCTATAAAGATTAACTTATTTATGAATAAGGCTGCGGTATTTACCACTGGCATTTGACACCGGTTCCAAAGGAAGATTATTCAAAGTTACCAAGATCTTGTGGCATTAAAATTTTCTACTTGCTGGCATATTATTGAAGGACATGTTTAATGGTCGGTCGCCTAGTTATTAGAGAGACTGCAAAGGTTTACTTGTAAAATGTATATATTCTGAAGCCAGCAAATGGTCTACATAAAGAGACAAAAAGCCAATGTGATTACAATTTATCCACGTACATACGTACTCGTTCAACTGCTCTACATCCGTTTAAAGAATTTTGTCGACGTCCATAGGTAACTGTCTGGTGAGCCTTAATATTATTTTTGTGAGCGTTTATACAATGGACCATCCGGATTTGCAATTAGATAATCAAAGGCGCTATATTCAGATTGAAAAAAAAAAGCATTATAACGCTTCATCTTACCAACTGCCAAGTTCTTATGCCAACCTTACTCCGGTCATGCACTATTATATTCAAATTATCATAACAAATCCAAACAAACATTACAAAAACAAAATCAGAAATACTTATGGCCTTAGTTCAGATTCGTTTAAGCCGTCCTTGATAAAAGATTGATACATTAAAGCAATCTCGGAATTCGAAATGAGCCTCCAGTAAGGGTTTTTTGTAGAATCTCGCAAGAGGTCTTGAGTTCATCCCAGTCCTAATAAGGAAGGTATTTACGATTATTGGCTCAGCCGAAGTTATTTGCCTTTATGTCAAACCGTTGTAGGCGTTTTAGCAATGCGAACTGTGGAGATAGATCATTATTTTGGCGAATATTTATAAATTTAATCGTCAAGATCGACGTACCATTTCGACGATATTAACATTTCAAATATGAAACTTTAAAGATGAATTTGAACATGTTTATTTCTACAACAACTAAGGTCGAATTGCACCGTTTGCTGAAAAAACTATCAACAAAACTAAGTTCAGCTTCATGGAGTTCAAATCTGTTTCGGTCTTCATTCGGTTCTCGGCTATTGTGACTTGACTGCTCTTGAACTCGGTTTAGTGCTAACCGGATCAACATTATGTCGGTAGACTGTGCTGGGCTCCTTTAAAGCGCTTTACTGAGTTTACTAATTAACGCGTTGCATCGTTGAAATCGCGCATAAACCGATCAAAGTGAAATGGCGTAACTACACTTCAAATAATATACAACTTAATGATTTGTCAGATATCGTATCGCTACTAATCGTAATCTCTAGTTAAAAATACCGTGATGTCCCTTTACTTTACCATAAGCAAAATCTTCCGTATATCTATTCCATGAAACTGTTTTATGACTATGAATATTTTATTGTCAAAATTGTGTACATCACACATAAGTTAAGGTCTTAAATCGAATTATAGTGGGTATCAACAATTTTATCCAATTCGGACATTCGAAAATACTTAAACGCATTCACTGCCCAGTCTAGGCGGTGCGACACGCGCAGGGACGCGCCCGCCCCGCCCCGCGTCGCGCCGCCGCTACACGGACCTTCGGATGAACGAGAGCGTCGAGCGAGGGCCAGAAAAGTATTAACAGTTCAATGGTATAATTTTTTTCCACTATTTGGTATAAAATTTTTCGGGTAGGTACAGTGCGCGTCAGAATTAAGTATCCCCCTTGTCTACAAAATATTTTCTAACTTCTATTCGCTTGTGACTAATTTTCAAAGCAAAAACTTATCAAGCCGCTAAGGATCGAACCACCCACCCTTTATATGGTGACTCGAATTCTCGGCATTAGATCAACTGAGCTATTTAGCTGTTGGAACAATGCGTCCAATTTTGTCTATCGGTCTAATTAGTTCCCATTTTTTAATGCCAAGTCTTACTTTTTTTTTTATGGATGCGGGTAGGGTTTGACTTTGTCGTTTGTAGCGAACAAAGTAATTGTCACTCGTCTTATTTCGTGTGGTTTTCTTTGTGCATATTTTGCGAGAGATCGAAATATTGTTACCAATGTTCTTTCGTTGTAAACAACTTATTTTTGAATAAATTATCACAATCTATTATAAAAAACCTTTCACTGTTTACAGATATTATTTGTTATTATGGTTTATCAAAACAATTATTTCGTTATAATATCATAGATTTATACGTAGTAGTTATTGTATAATATTGTAGACATTTATAGAATATGATTTTTTGTAATTTTTGTTTTTTTTTTCATTAACTTGCAATTAAGCCCATAAAGAATAATATCAATTAAAAATCTTACATATTGCAAAGAAAAAAGATAACAATTGATTAAAAAAACGAAACACGGCTCACGAGATTCGAACTCTGTCACTCTTATCTTGTCTTGCATTAATTTGCCGGTTACTACCACAAGGCCAAGTTGATACTTAGAGAATATATCGAATTTTAAGTAAGGTTACCAAATGAAGATGAAATGAAAATGAAACAATTTATACAAAAATTACATTTTAATGATACAGAACATACAATTTTTGTTAGAAACGTCAAAAATATCAAAAGAAAATGGAAAATTATAAAAAAACATGTAGTTTTGATCACCCAATCTCCAACGATCGCTGACAGGATTTGAACCCACATACATTGAGATAGGGGGATACTTAATTGTGACGCGCACTGTACATGTCAAATACCTAGGTTTTATTTTCTAAATACCCAGTCTAGAATATATCTAGATTACTACTAACTAGCTATGAAAAACTACATTAGGTTTGCTACCAAAAATTAATAGCGCATAATAAATTGGCTTGTTATTAGTGTACACTATAGTACGCTATTAACAAGCCAATTTGTTATGCGCTATTAATTTTTGGTAGCTCGACTGACAATCAAATAGTCGTGTCCTAATGCTACATGTCGCTTTACCATATTGATTTTTTCTGACAATTTATTTTGTTTAAGAAGTTGTAATCGAATTAACAAAAATGTATTGTTGCTAAACATTCTCAGACTTTACTTTTGACGATTATTGGAATCAGAATATTCAAAAATAGTATTATTTTTATTGTTTTACTAGCAGCGCCTCGCGGTTTCACTCGCAATTCACTCGGAATTTCGGGATAAAAAGTAGCCTATGTCCTATTCCAGACTATAATCTATCTCTGTGCCAAATATCATCCAGATTCGTTTTTCCGTTCTGGCGTGATAAAGGAACAAACATCCATCCATCCATCCATCTAAACTTTCACGTTTATAATATTAGTGAGATTTGCTACTTGCTTTCGCCCGCTGCTTTACACGCCTTTTTCCATGATCAAAATTAGACAGATTGAGTTACTGTGGTAAACTATGATTTTACAATACACAATACAATACAATATACTTTATTGCACACCAATTAATTAAAAAAAATACATATGTCACAGAAAACAAAAACAATAACAAATAATGTACAATGGGCGGCCTTATCACTAAGAGCGATCTCTGCCAACTCTGCTCTGAATACTATTTTCAATACTTTTTCATGGAAAAATCATCTAGAATAATCTTTGTTATATACTGTGTTTGATTTTTCGAGTATCCAGATTTGCATCTCTATCCGTCAAAAGTAACTGTGTCTATGAAGTACCTACTTCATTTTGTTATTCAGTTTATATTTACTCACCTGTCAACAATTATGAAACTTCATAATCGTGCATATACCAAATAATAAATTCGTGGACATTAATTATTCAGTATGGGTTCATTTTGAACTCTACTTAAATGCGACTGCCATCATAATGAGGTAGGATTTATGACTATATCATTTTAAATCAGCTAGAAGACTCATGAATATAAAGAACTGACTTTTCATATTGTTAAAATTTTAATATTTTTCTTGAGTTACAGACCATAAACATAATTTTACCATCTCATGTGACGTTTTGTTCTAATTTTATTCAATTAAGATAATCTATTGATACTAAAACGGTTTCATGCATGTTTCTAGATTTTAGAATTAAAAAATCGCAACCTTTTAACTTTGAAGGCTATACCGTAAATGGATTGGTTGGGTTTTTTATTATATTTTATTTTGTTAGTACAAACATATATTTTTGTGATCAAAGAAATGAAGACACAATGTATGAAAACGTAACAATAACAAGGTAAACCACCATAAACATATACTACTATAACGCTTAATTGCAACCAAGCAGCAATAAAGGAGCACATCCGAATTCGAAATCGGACGACAGACATATTAAAATTAAATTCAAGCAACGACAAAAAAATGGCGAAAGCTGTCAAACCAATAAACAGCTTCGAACTTCCGCGATTTGCTACAAGGATACCAGATGTCGTTAATATTTTACAAGAACATTTCTTTTATTTGTAACCCCTTTGTATACAAACAATATTTTAGATTTTAGAACAGGATGTTACCAACTTGGGTTGGATCTACTTGTGGAAATATTTGCCTACGCTATCAATACATTGAACCACTATCTAGTTTCGTGAAGTGAGACGACCAGTTATTGTCAGCTAATCAGACAACATCATCTTTACGACCATAAGATCAAATTCCTTGCCATCAATCAATCCTTGTACGGTCAAAGTTGAATCCTGATTCGAGTTAAAATTATTCAAATAGGACAATAAAATGTACAACATTCAGAACCACCATCATCTTCGGTTCTCAAAAATACCTACTAGCTATATGTATGAACATAAGTACCTACTGTGCTACTGATAAATATAAAAATACAAGACGTGCTATTAATATGTGCCGTTTTAATATTTTCAACTCACAACCTCGGAAAGATTCTGTTTGTCATTAGAATTTATTAAGTGTATAATTTTTTTTGTCGAAACCTGGTCTGTTCTGGAATCCTTACAGCGATGCCAAGTAGACTATCGTTATATCGAGGTGCTGAGATGTCTTTATGAGGCCGCCACCATGAGTGTCCAAGTAAAGGGCCAGCTGTCTAAACTTATCCAACTGCGCCGAGGAGTGAGACAGGGGAATGTTATATCCCCGAAACTGTTCACAAGCGCGTTGGAAGATGTGTTTAAGACGCTGGACTGGAAAGGTAAGGGCATCAACTAAATGGCGGTTACATCTCACACCTGCGATTCGCAGATGACACGAGCGAAGCGAGTGGGATCCTTCGCTTCCTCAGCTCATATTGGCTCATATTGGTTTAACTTGTAAATAAATAAATATTCTATTCTAACTACTGAACCGATTTGAAAAATTCTTTCACCATTAGAATCCTGCATTACCCCTGATGAACTACCTATATAGTACTAGAGATAACCCTACTAAGTGTCGTAACAATGGGTTTTATATCATTTGTGGGACTCTATATCTCTTTTATCCCATTCCACGGGTGAAATTATGGATTAAGGTATCCATAATTTCAAACTTCTAGTACCTACGTTAATTTTTTAGGGTCATCATACTATTTAAACAGCAATTAAATGCACTTTATATGGCATTAATCAAGTTCTGCTAACACTAAAACACCTATAAAGCATAAAGCTCGGTCGCAAGCGGCAAGTGCTCAAATGCTAAGGTCGCCGCAGCGGTCTGCATAGCTTCACGACCCAGAGGTGAAGATCGCACCCACAGTATCACTCATTCATATATAATTTACATAGATGTTGCTTCTACTAGCTTCTGTCCATGGAATTTATAGGTTCTTCATAACTGTGGATTTTTGTTAATGCTTTTTTTCACAGCTTTTATTTCCCTGCCTAGATTTTGTTTCATTTTCTCGCAGAACATGTGAAAAGTAGAATATTCTCTAGTGCATAATTTACTATTTACCATAGCAACCAATATTACAGAAGAAATGATTTTATTATGAAAAGAAAATTACAATTTACTATTAAAATAATTGAGCTAACTGCAGACTGTTACAAACATATCTTTGAAAAGCTCCATTCTATGTCTTTTAAAAAATACATTAGTTACCTATAAAAATACCCTGTGTTTTAATACAAACCCAAATATAATTGTTGTTTTTTTTTAAGTAGATCGATTCGATCGAAATCTTATACAAATTACTTGATAAGTAGATCAATGTTTAACGCGATGACATTTGTGAGATGACGAGATTTCGTGCGTCGAACTTTCGTAGTTCACTCCTTATTTTATGCCTAAGCCGCACTCATCGCAGTAACCCAAACATCGTATGTCGGCTCTTTAGTTAACTGATCCCGCTCTAAACTCATCCCACGGGATGAGTTGACTAAATCATTAATTTAACTAATTTTGATTGATCAACTGATCCCGCTTTCAAAAAAGATAAACAGTAGTGTATCATTTCGCCAATAACGGAAGCGGCTTCTATAAAAAAACCTACCAAATGCTCCACCTATTTGAAAAACTTTACTTAACAAAATCAGACACTAAAAATGAATCGTCTGGTTTGAAATTACTTCCTTAATTGGGATTAAAATAATAAATAACCTACATAATAGTGTAAACCAGTTTCTAAAAGATGCTCTACATACCTAAAAGTAACTTGTCGAGGATTACTGACTAAAGGGCGGAAGGTAAACGTTTGTTTTTCATGTAAACTAGGTAAGTTTACCCGTCACGGACTCGTTGCAAGGCGTTGACGGCTGATAGGTCTTGGTCCTTCGGCCATAACAGAGTGGTAACTTACTTACAAGGCGTTCTAGAGGCAGATGCCACATGATCGAAACCTATAGTTTACCCAAACGATAGACGGCCGGCAGACCGAAGGACTGAGCTGAGTATCAACGGGCTTATGATGATGATGAAGTATCTCCGATAAAGATACTGATGAGTAAATATGATAAGTGGATAACATTTAAGCCATCTTTACATGTATAATTCACACATAATCTAGCAGAATTTAAATTGTCTGTAATAAAGTTCACACAAGCGATGAATCAATAAACAAGAGCGGATTCAAAATCAGTTTACTAATATAAATTTAATGAATCTTCTAAGGTCATAATGGAGATTAATCTTTTAAACCAGTTGGGTATCAATAATCTTTGTGTTGCGTAATCCTGTGGATCTTTAGATGGTCGATCACAACGCAATCGCGTGGGTAACCGCCTCTACCAATGTGACACCTATAAAAACCAAGGACACACTCAAGGACTAGGCAGTCCATCTGTCACATTTAGATTCTATGATTAAAGTAATCAATTTGCACCTAAATGTTCTTTTGAACTTCTTGACCTACACCTAAAACCTTGGTCTACACTTAAAACCTTAACGATGCTGGACACATTGCATCTACATTGATGTTAAAGAAGATAAGATTGCATTGATTTAATTTCTATCTATCTTTATAGAGCAATCTACCGACATTTTTTTTATATCTGAATAATTAGAAAGCTTTCACTTTCTGTGTCCAATTGTTTTTCTCGTTGTTTTACTTTAGGTGACTACGTAGGTATTTGTATATTTTTACTTGGCATGTTACCTTTTTGTTTTCTAAACTCTCGCAACTCTAGACAGACAATATTTCTTATTGTCAAGCCACAGCCAAGGTCAAATTTTGTTATAATGCCATTATTTCATTTTATCCTATTTTTCGTAAAAGGTGGGCAGATATGTAATAATTTTATCTCTACTAACTTTAATCAATATTCAAATTTATTTGGATTTATTGGAGATCCGCCTTTTTAATTATGCGATAATCTCAATCACGTTTGGTCATTGTCTAATCGTTATTAACGAGACATTTTTATTTTTATTTCGCATTAATTCAATCTATTTGGCAAATTTAAACGATAATAACACTGAACATAATCTACATTATATCCTGATTTGACTAATCCTAATTATTGTTTTGACTACTATTAGGTGCATCCGACTTATATGTCCCACCAATTACATATTACGTAAAAAAATCAAATAAATCTTTTGTAACGTTATTTTTATTTACACTTGCATATAAATATCACTGAAGACATTAAATATCACATTTGATCTATGAAAATACTAATAATAATGTACTATGTACTTGAGTATTTGTACAGGGCGGTGAGATTGTGCTTAGGCGTTAGGCGTTTACTTCTGGGCTCCTTGGTACTTGGAAGGGTTGGCGGCGATGTAGGCAAGGGCGCGAGCGATCTGGGGGGGGATTTCGGGACCGACGGGGAGAACGTTGCCCTGAAAATAGACATCAAACATTAGGTTATATTTCTAAAGGTACCCAGTAGCTGTATATTGCCAACATAGCTTATTAGCAGCTTTAATCTTTAAGTACATATAACTGGCGCTTATATCAACTAAGCAATGAAGTATAGTTTTGAAAATAGCACAGTCATTGTAGCTTTAGGAGCTGTTGTAGTTTAAATGTAGTCTTACGGCAGGCTGGAATCCGTTCTCATCGGCGATGTAGGAGATAGACACGGGGATACCCTCGGGCGAGGTGTACGAGAAGCTTCCTTGGACTTGTTCAGCAATTTCAGGGGGGTTTCCGCCGACTGCCTTGGGAATGCCCTGCTCCTGGGCCGCGATACCGTTGTCGGTCTCGTAGCTGTCAGAAAAAACATTGATTATTCGGTGGTTTTGTTTAGACTTTAATGAGCTTATTTTAATGTCTATCGAGATGGACAATTGCTTGACTGAAAACTTACGCGTATGCGTAGCTGCCATCGGGGTTGATTTCACTGACTTGCTTGACGATGTTGGCGTTTGGGGCGTCAAGGTTGTTGTACTTGGCGACTACTTGGACTGGGAGGGGGGCGGGGGTGGAGTAGACGGGAGCGGGGGTGGAGTACGCGAAGGGAGCGGGAGTGGAGTACGCGAAGGGAGCAGGGGTGGAGTAGATTGAGGGAGCGAAGGTGGAGCTGGCGAACGGACGGTAGGTGGAGTACTGGTTCCTGCTGTAAACGTTCCTGTTGAAGGGGTTGTAACGTCCCGGGTTGTAAGCCTGGTACGCTCCATTGTTGAACTGGGCGCTAGCCGCAGCCACGACAGCCAAGATTACCAACTGTAAAAAAAATTGCTTAGTGGTTATTCTGAAACGATTTTTTTTTTAATATGCGGAAATCTATTTTTCGATGATGTTAATACTTACAGCGAATTTCATTTTTAAAGTTCTAAGATTGTCCTAGCTTCGATAAACTAGTTCGAATGCGGATAAAAATCCGCGCTTGGCTTTTATATCAGTCAGGGAACCACCCACTTTTAGACGTGAACTGCAATATAATTTAAATAACTTTGACTAGAAATTATTATCAAAGATCACTTGGCCTATCCATCCGTCCAAAGTCGTACTCGCCGGTTGTTCATAAGGTCATCATATATTTGGAAAGTCATTGTCATTACAGAGGAGTTTCCTATATCAGCAAAAAGATCTGAGTATTGCCTGTTTTCACTTATGGGCCTCAAATTTTTGTGACAAGGATAGGGATAGGCTTTCGCGTTCATAGTAGCGGGACAGGGTAGAGCAACGAAAGCCCAAAAAATTATTATCTATACAATAACGAATTAATTTTAATCCATAATTAACGGAGAAATCGACGAAAATACTTTAAAATAAGACATTAGTACAGCTGAGCATAGAACCTCCTTTTTTTTCGAAGCCAGTTAAAAATAGACTCTCAATAATTTCCTGGATAGTACCTAGCTGATTTCAATTTAATAGTTTTTGACAAATCTTTATGGTGAATGTATAATGAACCATGAAAATCACAGGGCGCTTAGTTTAGTTTCGAGTAACAATACCTAGTATAAAAGTAGTTTGAAAGATTACCTAAAACAAACAAACTTACCATTTGTCAGTTATACCCATTAATAAAGGGTTAGTGTCCACTTGGCCCGCTTAGACTCAGCCTGAAGGATAATACCGGTTATTTCTGGTTTGATAGGCGTAAAAACGCCGATGTATAGTCAGACCGAAAAGTTTTAAATTTAACGCTCGCAACACAGAATATAAAATTTTCTTCCCTCCCCGGGCGGAAAGTATCAACTTTCGTTCCGCTGCGCTAAACGTAGTTGCCGTTTTCAGCTTCCGTCGAGCAGAAAAATAGTATACAACATTTTCATATTTTTTTTCATTCATTCCCAATTTACACACAGAAATGAAATAAGTACCCAAAAATTTTCGGTTTCGTCGGGACTCGAACCCGCGCCCCACCCTCAGTACGGGTGTGCTCTAACCAACTAAGCCAGTCACACACAGAGTCAGTGTCTTAATTTAATCCTTGAACGCATAAAATAGATTAAACTTGAAACTTAGAATAATCATGCAAATAATAATCATGTACTTCCTAATTTGAATAAGTAGGTATAATTTAAATTAGGACAATACATAGTATACAGACACTTGTAAGTTTGTTGGTTATAGTTAATCTTCGAAACTACTGGTATTACTTACATACTCCTGTGGCTCAGCGACCCAAAGTGGATCTTGGGCTCCGACACATGACTTCTCCAGGTATCTCAGTACTGAGCGGTCTCTCGCCAGCTATGGGCGTCGTTCGCGGAAATCAGCTTCAACTTTGATCCAGCGATACCTAGGGCGGCCAACTGGTCTACGCCAAGATGGTTTTCCTCTTACGCCTTCTTGACAGCCCGATCCTTGTCCATTCTCTCGACGTGTCTTAGCCAACGGAGACGAGCTCTTTGAACTCGCCTATAACGTTAGTTCCAGTAAACAGGTCCTCGAGGTTTTTGGAGCTACTTGGCTGATTTTGTAAATTACTTTATTAATAAATATTCCAGCTGTGCTCCAGGCTAATAAAATAATAAAAATATCTACACAAATATTGTAAAGATGAAAAAAATATTTGTTTGTTTTTTTAATTGAATAGGATCTGAAACTACTGGACCGATTTGAAAAATTATTTCACCATTAGGGTCCTACATTATCCCTGATGAATAGATAGAATATATCCGTGCGAAGTCGGGGTGGACCGCTAGTAAATAATAAATAGAAGTTATCTCTGAATGCTATGCTTCGATTTATTGAGTTACCTCATAAGCAAAGCTGCGGGCTTAAGCCAGCTATCAAATTAAATAAATAAATCGTTTTTATATCTTAATATTCGCTTCTTTATACAAAAATATAACATCTTCTAACTGAACTGTCATGCATGATGATACCACGTGCGTCCAAATCTCCTGTTAGCGACCTAGGTGGGCTCTATTCGATGGTCTGTACCCACAAGTTGCTGCGTGTTTTTTTTTCAGACATCAATGTGCTTTTAGACCTTACAGGATTCTTCGGCACGTCAAAATAATTCAAATACCATAAGTAAACCTAGGAAATAGAGCAAACACTTTGATTTTTTAGTTCACTTCAATCTATTTATGGTAAAGTAAAGAAGCGAACAAGAAACCTTTACCTTGTAAGAATGTTAGTTTACGAGTTGGAGCAAAACTCGTCCCAATTTTTTTTTCCTCTATAATAATCTGATATTTTGTTTTCTAATTTTCAAAAATGTCCTATTCAAAAAGGTAACCTTTTTGAATAAGACATTTTTGAAAATTTGTTTAAATTTATTCATTGATAGTTTTTGCAAATCACTTGGAGTTTTATTGTATAGGCGTATACATTTCGCTTTAAAAGATTTATGAAGTTTGTGTACCGGCCTAGCTCCAATTTCAGACTGCTGTGTTCTGACCAACGTTAGCGATACGTGTTCTGAACGCATCAGTCTCAACCAGAGAGACGCACAATACAACGCAAAATTTTACTGCAGATTTATAGGTACTATACTTACTCTTCCGAACGCGGTCTGACGGGCTTTATTCCGAATTAGAAATTACTTTAGGATTACAAAATAAGCTCTTACACAAGTCTAAACTATACAATACTACCTTCTGCTTTCGGCTTCGCATACGTTTTCCGGGGTAAAAGTAGCTGTATGTCTCTTTGTCGCCTCTTACGACACCCACGGGAAGAGTTGGGGGGTGTAGTGCAAATTATAAGCCAGCACATCACGGCTCTAAATATGATGCTGGACAATATGATGCTGCCAACTTCACATTATTATCATTCTAGCTTTAAAACGTTAGTAAAGTTTCAAAATATTTATTTCGATAAACTAGTTTCTAATAACTATATATTACATTTGATTTTCGTTGACGGATATTACGAGTGGAATATGCATTTAACTGTGATTTTACTACATACGAACAGTTTATGACTAGTTTTATTATCAAAATAATGTGTTAAATTTTATGCCCATAGAAACATTAATATTCATATTCACAGTCCGTTTATTACCGAAAAATTCATTTCAATTTCGTTGTTGGACATTTACGACTCTAAAGTGTGATCTAATTTTATAATTTAATCATAAATAACGGTTCAGAACAATGATACTGACAGATCAAGATCAAAATATTATCACAGATCCTTTACGTGATTTTGTAACAGTATATATTTTATGGAATCCTACAAGCTTCAGCCCACGGCTTCACTCGCGTCAAAACTGGATAAGACGTAGCCGCTGCGGTGTCCTACGTAAGCAAATTGGTTCACAAACACTTTTAGGTTAGCGGTAATTATGTTTTTTTTATGTTATGTATATTTTTAATGTACCTATTGTGTGTGTGCCAATAAATGTATTTTCTTTCTTTCTTTCAAATTAGTCGTGATGGCGAAGCGACGGGGCGGTCCAAACACTTTATGAATTTGGAATTTGAATATTGTATGGGCCGCGACCGCGTCAAGCCGCTGTCCCACCGCTACTCACGGAGAGGCTACTCAAAAAACAAGGTCTATAAAGATAAACTAAGTACCTATATTAGGAGGATATATTAAGTAGTAGGATATTAAGTAGGAGTAAAGAATGTTCATGATATGAGCATTCCAGCGAAAACAAATGGGGAGCCATTTTAGACTGTTACGGAACTCCGGGATGTGGTCAAACTTACGCAGGCGAAATATAAAAAAAAACTGAGTAGTTCTGAAGACGCTCAAGTTTGTTGAAGTGGTCTTCAGTTAAATCGGGATACCTGGCGTCTGCGTAGTCTAATATGGGAAGTAATATTATAGTAATAATAAGTTATTTATGATTAAATTAAATTGCTGTGCAAGCGCAATTTTGGTGGAAGTAGGAAGAAAGTTTCGCTTCAAAGAAGCTCCAGTGCCAAAAGTTCTGCTGCTTACTGCTGCTAGTTGAGGACCCAATGATAGCTGCCTATCTACAATCAATCCTAGTTTTCTAACAATTTGGCTGATCTCAACCGTGACTCAACCGTGGCTCTGGCGCTCAAGACCTGCTTATTTACACCTCTTGAGATCTTCGACCGAATCTGCCGCCGCATCAATCCTCACGGAAGTTCTAGGAAGATGGGAAGGCGCGAGTGTGTCGACGCATGTAGCGTCCCACCCACACAATAGGCCTACCCAACTTCCACAGGATTAGAATCATGCCATTGGGCCTCTTAAAATTGTCACACAACAGACTATGGTACGTTAGTGGTGACAAAAGCCCGCCGGATGATGTCGTTAAGGCTGGCAAGGCGAGATATCTGACCGGCAGCCCTAGTAGCAGTTTTATGTAGCTTCCTATAACAACTTACATGTATACAGATTTTTTTTTTCAGTTGAGATTTTGTTTTGTTTTATTTTGTTATGACAATATTTATCCAAATGCAATGTTACCTTAATATAAGATCAATACGAGTGTGAGCACCAATACAAACCAACGTTGGTTTAATGGTGCAATATTTACAAAACGATGTATACTTTTTGTAAATAAATAAATATTATTATTATTATTACACGATAATCCGTGATGACCAGCGGTTCAACAGCAGTACCGCACTGTCATTGATGCAGCGCGCAACATCTTGCAACCAACCGAAGACGAAGAAATTACGGGATCCAATAAAGTACCAGTGTTATATGAAGGGAGTGCTTGCTAATGTCCTGGCTCCCATTTAGAAACGGCTAGGCTAGGAGACGGGTACGATCAACTGAGCTGTAGCACGTTTGTAACAAACAATTCACACTTGAAATTTTGCGAACACCTCCCAATTTTACAGGCAGGGAAGCCTGCGGCCATGCCTTTTCATCCAAATATTTAATCGAAATAAGTTATTTTTTTATAATGTAATAATTTTTAAATAAGTTTAGTAATAATTTTCTAAATTCGTTAAATTTTAGAGAAGAGAAAAATCCATGATTGATGAGCTTTGATAAGCTCTTAGAAAAAACTATTTAATTTAACATTTTTTTTTATTATTAAGCTAGAGGTTTGTGTTTTAATCATGTCTTAGCAATTAGATGAGCTTCACAGTATGAAGTACCCATTTAGGGTGTTTGGTGTTAAGGGTGTTTGCAATGGAAGACTGACCAGGTGACATGCCTTATACACTTATATTTATCTAATAAGTATCTATTACTAAACATTACGAGTTACTAAAAGTATCGTTGAAGAAGTCGTCAAGCTCAATTTCATAATAAAAAAAATATGAGCATCGAGTTAAGTTTCTTTGCGAACATGTTATTTTTGGAGGTATTTTAGATTTTCTGGGATTTTATTATAAATTTTTACGGCCATCGAGTTGGGGGAGGACATGTGAATTTTTAATTTTAATGCGGGCATAACCTGAAGGTTTTCGGTATCGGCGAGACTGCTCATTTATTTATTGAAAAAAAATCATTTTAATCGATCATATGAGGCTCAAAATTAAATATGTCAAAAAAAGGATCTTGTCAGATATTAATTTCGCTAAACTTGTAACCACGGCGCGCTTTCCCTATATAAAAACCCGGAATACAATATCTTGTCTTCTTTCATTAGTGCGTCCGTTCAGTCTTGAAGTCGTTAAACCGTAACAGATACACTGATAGAGAGACAGAGATACGTAGGTACTTTCGTATTTCTTAAATCTGTATGTGCTTCTTAAATACTTTCATAGCCCACGCAAGAGGCTAGGCAGTAAATGCGATAAACCACAATATTTGACACGTTTTTAGTAAACCTACTTTATAAAAAAATAATATCATCTGCGTGTCATTTATAAATCCTATCATTGCCTTATGAATACCAAATATTATTTTTCATTCACTCGAACGACGCTTCATATAACGATATGCTATTGCTATGCTTCATCGATTTTGAAGGAAAGTAAAAGTAGGAAACTACACAGGTATGTTTATTGATATTTTAATAATAAATTATTTGGTGATATTATTTACATAGGTAACTGATACAAATTTAGAATTACGATTCTTAATTAATTAATTCATTCATTAATAAGAATTATTATTCTAAATCATTGAATTATTAAACGTTTCACTTTTGCTGTTGAGGGTTCTTCAAGTTGTACTCAATGGACCTCAGGATGTAATCCGGGATCGGGGGAGGAGTGGGGAGGGAGTCACCCTGAAATTACAAAAAAAACATTAAAAACGTAATTGTTAGCAGATATCACAGAATAACCAAACCTGGGGCCGCATTCTGCTAACCAGTCGCTTTAATAGGACCATGGTATCGTCTTATAACCGTCTAACAGATGAAAGAAACTCTAGTTAGAACGTGCTTGTACGGAACGCTTGATATACCTAATGGTTTTAACCATGACACTTTTACACCTTCCTCCATCTGTAGTTTCTTTCATAAGAAGTAAAATGCTAAAATGTAAGGTTTTTGTATTATAATGCGCAAGCCCTCGAAAACACAATCTCTAAGAAAGAACCTAAGAAATTAAATAAGTTCCCAAAAAAAATCTATTTCGGCAGGATTCGAACCCGCGCCCCAGCCACAGTACAGGTTTGCTCTAACCATTAGTTGGTTGGGCACGAAATCCTATTCGGTTTCATCGAAAATCTGTGGGAAGGTCCCAAAGATTTTCGACAAGATTACGTGCTCAAGCGCCGTTAAGCACCACCTACCCTACACCTACAGGGTGTTTCCCCTGTATCCAAGCCAAAAAGATAGAAATCGAAATTTTTTGGGAAGTTATTAAATTTCTAAGAGATGCTTAAATTTGTGTCATTCTGAGGCAATACTATTGTTATCGAGAAGCGATTAATTTAGTGAGATTCGGCCCCCGGTTCGGGGGCGGATTGTACTTTACACAAAATACTCTTACCTACGATTTTAGCTCACTTGCGTGTAATATACAATTAAATGCGTTCAGAACAAACGCTGCGATAGACACGCTTTCAAAATATCTTGGATTACCTAAGTTTTTTTACTACTATAATGCATTAAACATGACCGCTACAAAATTAATTAAACATTATGAAAACCAATCAAACAAAGATCAGTGGCAATTCAAAGTTCGTCGATCATAAATAACGTTGGGTTTTTGCATAAATCTTTTGTCCAAAAATAGGTGATGACATACCTGAGGTTGGTATCCGTTCTCATCAGCGATGTAGGTGATGGAGATGGGTATGCCTTCGGGGGAGGTGTAGGAGAAAGAGCCTTGAGAGACCACGGGTACTAGAGGTGGGTTCCCACCGAAGTTCTTAGGGACGCCTTGAGCCTGGGCGGCGATGCCGTTGTCAGTTTCAAAGCTGCAATACAAACAAAAATATAGTTAAAGGGTATTGTATAAGCTAACTGATTACCACCATACAAAGCTATTAGCAAATCGTGTGTTTTGTTTAAAACTTTGCGGAGAGTCAAATATTTCTGTTATAGTAGAATACCTAACCGGAGCCGACTCCATTAACTTTGCCATATTTTAAACTTATGCAGATTATCCGTCTATAAAATTAATCTCAATACTAATTTCAGACATAATGTGGTAGTGACATTTTTGCTCCTCCCTTTTCATTCTCAAGGTCTTTTAAGCGCATATTCGGCACCACGTTTTAGAGTATCGTTGGTTTGAATTTAATCCAAAAGTTGAAGTAATAAATCCTATTCATATTGTAATGGTGAAAGTTCGTGAAGATTAAAACGATTTTTGGGTGAAGACTACTACCAAGATTACTGAAACTACCAAATGTTACATAGATTAACCTAGATTTGGAATAATAAAGGCTTTTTGTATCCAAATAAAACTTTACGTTCGAGTTGGACTCACGCATCAGAGGTTCCGTACAAACATAGTTACTCGTAACGTAAGTACTCAAACATTTTTTTGTGAATTAACAACAAATTTACGGTTTTTAGATTTTTTCCCTTACTTGAGCTATAAGACCTTGCTACTTTCCAAATTTCATGATTCTACGTCAACGGGAAGCACTTTTGATTGCGTCGACTTAGAAGTTTGATTTATATCGTGGTTCTAAGAGGTTACGAACCTGAGTTTAAGATGTAAATTTCCACTCGACGCATTTCTGAGAAAAGACGATTGACAGACGGACACCAAAGTGATCCTATGAGGGATTTTTTTCCTTTTTAGGTACGGAACCCTAAAAATGCGCACTATGCTAGTATACCCTTCTAATATTCTAAAAGGCGTAAGTTTGTGGCGTTGTCGTTAACATGTTTGGCCGAAGACAACGCGAAAAATAAGGAATGAATTAAGCTGAAATTTGTCACATACAAAGATCTTGAATAGCAGTTAGTTTTAAACGCATGTCTTCATATAAAAAAGCCAAAGGCACAGGCTGAAGATATTATTATTATTTGCAAGGCAATTTCAGCTTTTTTTATAAAAACCTTACCTTAAACAACTTTGGTATGTATGTATAGATGGATTTTTTATGGGTAAATGGGGTAATAACACAGATTAATTAACTTCATATGTTTGAGGCCCAAAAACACAGCTAAACTCAGAAGCTCACCAGCTAACTTGCGCTTGGCTAAATTTATTTATAAATGTGATGGATTCTTGCGTAAATTATAAATGGAGGTATTCATTTTGTCATCGAATGGATGCGATTTTAATATTTTATAGATACATGTTTGACAAGGCTTAGTTCTGGTATCATCTTGTTTTATTTGAAGACATTTGGAATGTAGGTGATTTTAATTGCAATTTATTAAGAGGTCAATAGGATGACCTCCGTGGCATAGTGGTTATATTGCTGGCGGAGATTCAGGTGGCAAGTTAGATAAAAAAAATAACAGCATATAGAGTTATTTTTCCTATCTGACCAAGACGACCCAGAGGTAGCGGCAGGTCTTCCAGCGACACACGAGGTAGATGTTTATCAGTTATCTAGCACCCTTAACACAAGCTCTGCTATCTTTGGGGCAAGACGATGCTGTGGATTGTACAGGATTGTTCTTAATCCTGATTTCCTAGCTCTTGATGTTGAGTTTTCACTAGTAACTAAATCCTCATTGTCAAAGAGCACTCACGCATATTGATAGCTGCCGTCTGGTCCAATGTCGTTTTCGTAGCGAACAATGTTAGCCGCCGCCTCACTCCCAGGTACCCTGTTCACGATGGGACGGGGAGGAAGTGGAGAGGAGTAGGTGGGTCGGTACTGCCCTGGCCGGACCGTGGTCGAAAACGGGAACTGCGCCGACGCGACGGCCACAACAGCGACGAAAGCAATCTGAAAATAGTACAAATATTTTAAGGGAAAATCCATAATAAAATATTTTCGATATTTTTTCACAAATGATGAATGAACTCACAACAAACTTCATTGTTCCGTAGTGACAAGTGATGTCCATCTGTGATGTTATTTTAACTTTTATACCAATCCACCACGCATTTTGCGCAATATGACATTGATATTGTCATATTAAGTTTGCGGCTGTATATTAATTAAAATTTATATTGCAGATGAGACCTTTCAAAAAGTCAACAAAGAAAACCTAGACATCTATCTGTCTATAATTGTACTGGCATTGATTAGTAATTACAATGCCGACAATAACAATGCCGTATCATACGGTACGAGCATCATAAACAAGAGACACAACAATATAGTACATTATTACAATACTCCTTAATAGTATTATTGTCTAGAGTCGACAATACTCAAATAAGGAGTATTGTAAATATTTTTAAGCTTACGCGATCTGAACACCCGTTTAAATAGCCCGTTAAATAGCCCGTTAAATAGTATTAATAATTATGTGTTCAGATCGCGTAAGCTTAAAAATATTTACAATACTCCTTATTTGAATATTGTCGACTCAAGACAAGCATTTCATGTTTTACTACAACAATTTCACCAATGAGGAGGTCAGAAGGATAACTGACAAAATTGACTGCTCTGTAAATTTTCAATTTTCAATTATTTGTTAATTTTATGGTACCCCGACGCACACTGGCGCCGCAACGTTTTTAATTATATTATTACGTCAAACAAAGGAATTTTCTCAAAAACCATTAGACGTTTTCAGAATAAGGGCAAGAAAATTTTATTAGTTAGTTTGCGATACCTATCATAAGCTATTTTTGAAGAAGACAGTCCTGGCTGCAGCATTTGGTTATTTCTGCCATTTAAGTGCATTGCCAAGAAAAAAATGGTCGTCAGTTGGGCTTATTCCTATTACATCCAAACCTATTTATTGTTCTCGAAAAAGAAAACTTTCATACATTAGTTTCCAACCACATCCACAGTACCTGCCACAAGTGCGACAGAACGACAAAATCGTCACTTGTTTCTATTCGGGACTTCAGGGTTAGTATTATTATATTATATTATCTGCTTCGGGTTAACTAAGCCCGCGCAGCAAAGCGGCAGTGAAGTTTTGTGGCGTTTTTGCACGTATATAAACTTGGTCAGGTACTTGTTTTTAGCACATAGCGGATCCGCACCGCTGGATCCAGCAGACCCAAAAATGTGCTGGATTTAGCTGGATTGCTGTAATGCTGGATTCAGCATTGCAATCCCTAGTACTATAGTATTACTACGCTATACTCTATATCACTCTAGATATATTACTATACTCGAAAATTTACATATGCCCTTTTGTGGTAACGTAGCCACGTTATCACAAAAGGGCATAATGTAAAAATGTATGTATGTATGTAAATGATAAAAACTATAAACTCCTATGCATGGCTATGCATAGGAGTTTATAGTTTTTATCATTTACTTTTTCTTTGAAAGTTGGTGGTAAGGCGTTAATTAATTTTGGTATCATAGATTCTATAGTTCTTCGTCCATAGAAGTTATTGACGTTAGGTTCTGTGAATTTATTTTGTGAGTTATGGGTATCTGAACTTCTTCATTGAAGTACTGTTCTTTTAAAAGAGCAAGGGTTACTTTTTCATGTATTGGTAGTACATCTGTATATTTAGAAACTAGACTAGATAAACTAGATGAAGGCTCTTACTATAACCAACTAAAATTAAACTGCTGAGACTCGGACTGTTACAAAGTCTTCCAACAATAATAATATTATAATTAATTTTAAGGTTCTTTTTGTATTATAGTGCGTAAGCCCTCGCATTTTGGGCAATCTCTAAGAAAGTAAATAAGTTCCTAAAAATTTCCGATTTCGGCGGGATTTGAACCCGCGCCCCACCCTCAGTACAGTATCAGAAAATCTTTGGGACCTCTTAAGGTTAAAGCGCCCTTGAGCGCCGCCTACGCAGGGGAAACCATTACAGTTATCAAAACCTGGTCAAAGACTAAAGTTAGATTTAGATCGTTTGACGAGAGGTGTTGCCGTTGCTTATTTCTAAGGTTTAAATATATTACATAACATAATTATTTCCCGAAATCAATCAATCTCTAATTATTCTATTAAAATACCCTATTAGAAAACTAGATAGGTACAATGTCATCAGTACTAGGCTCAAATTTCGCCAAAACATGTGGTTATCGACCGTGCCAACAACCGACCGTTGGATTGGATGTCACACGAAAAGCTACTCTATTGGTCCACGTTGGTCCATAAGCGACGTTTGTTTTGTTTGAAGCCAGCCAGTAAAAGCCGGTACCTACCAGAGGAAGGCCATAAGAATCCTACTGTGTATTTTACACCTTCACTGCGATCACCAGTCATCAGACCATCAGAGTAACACTGGTAGAATATAAAACGGCTGGGCTAAAGCAGGCGCTATTCAAGTAGCCTATGTCCCCAGAATAGCATCTTCTCCCTGCCAAATTTCATTAAGATCCGTTCCGCTGTTTATGCTTGAAAAGGAAACAAACAGACCGACAGAGTAACTTTAGAATTTAAAATATTAGTATGAATTCTAAGGATGATTTACTGAACTAAAAATTATGAACCTACTGCATTTTAGCGATATAAAATTCGAGCAACGAGTTCCTAAGTTACCCATCTAAAAAAAGATCTGATAACAACTTATCAGATACCAACCTAGATAAATAAGTTCCCGATAAAATTCGACTTCGACGGGACTAGATTTAGAGGTTACCCAGGCTTACGCACTATAATACAACAACTTAGAACTTATCAGATTTGGAATAGACTATTCCAAACACATCGTCGTTCATTTATAGACTACCTATCTTTTAAAGCTTAAAGACCACCATAAATTGATCACATAAGATAAACGGATGTAATAATTGAGTGATCGTTTTATTACGTGAGAAAGGATAACGTCCTTCGTATGGCCCTTGACCCTTGAGAGAAACCTGAAACACTTTTCCTTGTAATATTTTTTATGTTACACCCACAAATAACCCACAAAAATGCGGACCTAAGCCGCTATAAAATGACTCAGATAAAGCTAAAAAACAAACCCTTTAAAAGCGTTGTCAAAAATAAAAGATAGAAATTCCAACGTGACTCAATGAACTCTCCATCAATTCTGTGCTAATGTTTTATTTTACTTTGAAAACCTTCGTAAATCGAGAATTAAAGTAAATAAGTAAATTCGGTATAATGTATTAAGCCCACAACAGACGGAGCTTTATTATATATTAATATTAATCATAGCAAGGTATAATACGGTACATTTTATATAGTAGTTGGCGAGTGACCACAGACGCAGCTATAACGTATATTTTTATATCGTCACCAAAATATTTCGAGAGATAAAGCACGATATATTTTGGTATAGTAAGACATGACGGCCGCAGAGCTAATGAGTGCAAAAATATATATTATAGCATAGCCACCGTCTGTGGCAGCTTGCTATACCGTAATATATAGCTATATTGATATATATATATTATTGCTCCATTTGTTGTGGGCTTTAAGCCTTTGGACTCTATCCAAGTTTCAAAAAAGAATGAGGCTCTACGCTGTATGTATGTTTTTCTTTCAATTTTAATTTCGGTTTTCTCTGTCTACTGTGGGACCGATATTGATAATTCTTTTGGTTTACTATAGAAATTCATCCCGAAATGCCGAGGGATTAATATTTGGCCCGCAAAACTTAAACAAAACAGTGGAAATATTAAGAAACTCGAAGTAGTAAGAATAATTTGATGTTATTATAGAAGCGAAAACCCATCGCTTCTATAATAACATCAAATTATGCTTTAGTTTGTACCCTGACGGACCTGGGATAAACAAGAGGGTTCACAGTAATAGTATAGTAGTATAAATAATAAAATAAATAAAAAATCTCATTTAATTCACACATTCACATTTCGTCAAACAAATTAGCGCATTTAGTCTTTTTTCGTTTCTTATCCTATGCTCCTAGAACTGGCAGATGAGCTCCAACAGGTCGGAAGCCGTTTTCATCGGCTGTGTAATCCACCCTGTATGTAAGACCATCATCACCAACGTATTGATAGAAGCCTCTGACTCTAGTTCCTCCACCAACTGATGGTTCAACAGCTCCAGATTCCTCTGCAGCTAGCCCGTTATCCGTCTGGTACGCATAGTGGTATCCGTTCAGATCTATATCGTTTTCTTGTCGCACAATATTGGCTGATTTTTCCGAGTTGTATTGGGTTCTAATGTATGCAGGTTGGACGGCAGGCGCCACTGTCGAGTACACAATTGGGCGTAATGTTGTGGGGACAGGTGGGCTGTAAGTTATGGGCGCCGCCGTTGAAGCGATTTGCAAGTTGTCGTGACTGAAAAATAAAATAAAGGTATATTAAAATGAATACTTTCACTGACCCGCTTGAAGAGCTGCTTTGTCGTAATTGAATTCAATGAGTTTATTTCAGCTTAATAATTAATAACTCATTTAAGCCAAAGATAAATCAATTAATTAAAAACATTTTAAAGTAATAGGATACAATCTAATTGAGTTCACAAACGTATTGCTAAGATAATTCATTCAGAAATTGGGTGAGCTTTTTCGAATTTATTTTAATTTTTCTAAGTTCTAATTTGTTGTTATTCTTTGATTGTAATTTTCTTTTTCATGTTTCATATTTTCTTTTTTGAAAATGTAAACAATAGATAAAGCTGGAACTTTGTAGGTATGACAGAGTATGGCTAGGTACATTATTTTTGTGTGTACAAAAGCTTACTGAATACCTTACCATCCCATGATAGTTGTGTTTGATGGATATTGCTATTAAAACTACAACTGGTAGGTATGATATAACAATTTAAGGAAATCAGGCAAAATAACTAAATGCGTTATTTATCTAGGAGAAAAGAGATACAAAAAAGGGATAGGTTTTTTTAACTATAAGTAGACATGTTTTTTCCACTTACCCGTCTCCGTATTTGACGTAAGGCGCGAGAAGTTCATTATTCAGCGCCTTGAGATAAGCTGTCGGACGATAGGCAGAGAATATTGAGTTGTATTTGCCGTTCCTTAGGGGCAGGCTGTACTGCGCGTCGTAGGTTGGCTGGTAGAAGCCTTGAGGGGACGGGTGGTAGCTGCCATCGTCTCCGCTGGGACGGTAGCGACCATCGTCTTCAGCGTTGCTGAAGGAGATCGCTACGATCAATACAGCAATCTGTTGAAATAAACTTTTTTTTCATACAATCGTCACCTGAAACCTGCACAATACTGAGTAATTTCAGTTCACATTCACATCACGAATTTGTTATCACACTTTTGTATTCACTTTCATATTTTTCAGCAAACTCACCGAAAAACTTTTCATCGTTCCTTCGCGTACTAATAATAAGAATGATTGGCTTTTTGGCCTCCGTTTCTATTTATACAATCATCAAATCGAAAATGGAGTATTTATTGCAACAATACATCTATTCTGGCTTGAAAATGCTAATTTTATTTGTTGTGGTCACCTTGCTGGGTCCATTTATGGAGTGATCCGTGATATATCGTTCGATTCTATTCTCCTCCTACATTTAAGGAAACCCAATATTTCCTTTGACTCCTACTCCTAATAATTTACTGATGAATTGACATTTGCCGACTGATTCAAGATAGGATAGGCTATTAGCGCCTGCGGTCGCCCAAAAACTTTTCCGTAGTTTATAAATTTAGAACAAGAGCGCTGTATCGAAACCCATCTTGAGAAGGTAATAGGAATCCGAACAAGAATATAAATGTAAAAATTATGACAAGTCTCGTCTCGTAATAGGTACTTCCACCGTAAAAAGTGATGAGATCACGAGAAGAGCCTCCCAAAAAAATGGACTGAAATCCGAACAATACATTAGATTTAAATCACCTCATATAGCAGAGTATCTCTACTTTTCTTGGCCCTCAGCCGATGGATATCCACTGGACACACTCTTCTTCTAAAGATCGCCACAATAGCCGGTCATGCACTATCTGCAACCAGTGGTTTACCGCAACCTTCAAAGATTCCAAATTGTCTGCCCGCTTTCCGCTTACCGGTACGTGGTCGCCTCATGAGAGCCTAATGGGTATTTTCTAAAAAATATTTATTTAGTATTAAATTAAGTTTAACAGTCATCATGCAAGTACCTATAAAAAACTCTGTGCCTAGATGATGCTGTGTGGATTGTCCAGCATTATTATTATATTTAGGGTACCGTACCTCAAAAGGCAAAAAGGAACCCTTATAGGATGACTTGGTTGTCCGTCTGTTCGTCTATCAACTCTCTCAGGAACGCGAAGTTGAAATTAACATGAAATACTCAAGTCCGTAGTCTCTTGGATCCGTGATTTACATCAAACTTCCAAGTAAACATAGTACGGACGGGGAAAGGAGAACAGACACAGAATAGACGGAGTTTAGCACCCCGTGTAGCGTATATATCATTCTGCGAATGGTAGAAAAAGCCCCCTTACACCGGTCTGGGGCTGAATTCCACTAATTTTCAAACAAATGTCAAACTAACGCCATACGATTTAGTCTTATTGTTATTTGGTATTCTACTACGTTTTGAATACAATCTTTATAACTTCTAATAGCGTCTCTATCGAGTGGTATGGCAAGTGAGCCATATACATGATAAAATTATATTTTGATAATGACCACAGATACTAATTATTCTATTGATCACATGGTCGTGACGAACGAAATATTTTTGGAACTTTGCACTCTTAATTAGGGGGTTTTAGGTATCTATCAAATAAAAATATTACTTTAATGACTTTATAGTGTATTTACATCGCTCTCAAACACTTGAAACATAACAAAATAATGATTTTAAAAAAATGTGTGTGCCGCGCCGTAGTGATATAGATAAGAGAGTTCAAGTTTATTCTAATAGCACAATATATTTTCTTTAACCAACAGCTTTTCTACCGTCCACGTACAGCTGACGTACGTGGACGAAAGAAAAGCCGTAGGTTTGGTGATTGAGATGAGATTAAGATTGAACCATATTTTCATATGCTACTCGCAGTACCGTCCTTATTGCAAAATTTTGGTTTGATGTAGCAAACAAAAGCTTTCTTTAAACAAAAGCACATCGATTGAATCCAATAAATTTTCTATAATCTAGGGTCGAATTCTCCTGACCCATCGCTTTATCAATGGTATCGTCGATTAAAGAAACTCTAAATATAGTAAAGCGGTCTGCGGTCTGTAAAGCGGCACTGTGAGCTGAACCATCACCTTTTCAAGACGGGAGCCACAGACAGCAGCCTGTGCCGTGGCTGCCTCCAGGAAGAAGAGACTGTGGAACATGTTGTGGTTCACTGCACGGCCACAGAGGAAGCCAGGCGGAAAACAGGACTGAAAAGCCTAATAGGGGCAGCAAACCTGTCCACATCCACAGAAAAGCTGAAACGAAGCTGTCAATCACCAAAAGTCCTGCTCCGGTACTTCAAGGAGCTGGGCTGGTTAGGGCCTAGTTAGGCAGGGGGACAATGCACAATACACTCCCATGCGAGTTGTCAGTGCAGATCCCAGTTCCCCCACTTCGAATTAGAATTAGAATAGTAAAGCTGTCATTTGGTGAAAATAGGGCACTATTTTGTTTAAATTGAATATACTCGACAACGAATGTAATACAGTAATAACTATAATAATTCACTGGTACTTGGTAACCATGTGGTTTTTGATTCATGTGTCTCATCACAGATAAAATACTTAGCGTAAGATAAATAAATACTAGAAATTTGACGTTAATAACATAACCATGCATAGCTGGAAAGCACCTTTGCCGAGCATGTTTGGACAGCAAACTTTCAGCTGCGCGTGAACTAGGTGTGGATAGCGTGCGGTCAGCACGATTTGAGGCTGGGGCGTGCGAACAATGTGGTAGCGATGCTTGACATAATGTAATATGTCCTTCATACATACCAGACCCGCTCAAAAAGTGGATATCGTACCGCGGCGGGAATTGAGCCGGCAAACTTCTGGGTCGCAAGCGAAATCACTAAGGTCATCGTCGAGAAGGAATTTTTGACATCTTACCTACCCATCACGTTAAATAAATCGTCACGATTATTAAAACTCGTGATACAATTTTTAAAATGTCATCATCATTATCCCTTTGATGAATGATTAAAGTTTTATAAAGGAAAGCATTATGATCCGACCTAGATAACTCATTCAGTGCCCATGATGTACATCTCCATGTCTGAGCAGGTTGAGCTGGGGGGCGCCCCTCCGCCCGGCCTGTCCGGGTCACGCTGCAGAACCTGGGCAGTCATAGCGTTAAGCATTTTTATTTGTAAATGCATCCAAATTAAAGGCAAATTCGTAATGTAAGTACACACGTCTACGCAATCATTGACTAGAGCTTATGCATCTATATGTGTATGTCATTCTAAGTAATTCACAAAATATTCATAGTCGCGTCAAATTATTGAAGTTTATTTTCCACATCAAAGTGGATGAGGTAGTGAACCTTGTCCTTAATCCTTGATTCAAACCCTTTTTAGTCTTTTTAATGAGACAAACAAGCTTGCAATAATGTCTCATAATCGTGAATCATTTCCAAGGGTTAAGAAAATAAGGAATTTATTGGGTTTCAATGTCGTTGGCCTTAGGTGTCTGACCTCTGACTAATAATAAAACAAACAATAGTTATAATAAATATAATAAAAATGCAATTCTTACACTATTGACTAATTTTGAATCACAAAAGTGTTAAAATACCAAATCAATAAAAAGTTTCAACACACAACACGATAGACAGGTAATAGCATAGGCTTTTGCCATTCAAAATAAACCTAGATTTTTATGTCACCTCAAAAAAGGACGTTATAAAACAAGTTTTATTATTGACCTAACTTTACAAGAACTGCTACTAGAATAAAGCCATTATTTTTTATGAGAATCCTTTTAAAATTAGGTACAAGACAAAGCTCTTTGGATTTGAATTAAATCGCAGAACATTTCGTTCTTATTTTTAATTGTTGTCAACATAAAGATCATAATTATGAAGAAGATACAAGTAACTTCTTCATAATTATGATCTCCTATCCTATGATTCGTTCACAATTTTATATCCATATGTGTATTGTGGGTTGTCTTCGTTTAAAGCTCTTATTTTCAGTGCCTACTTGTAATGTCCTACACAACCTATACCTAAAACATCAACAAGTTAAATCAGCTGCTCACTCGTCCCTAAAGCAATTAAATAAATATGATGACAAAATTATCAGATTTTCCTGTTTTTCAAAATTACTAAACCTTAGTTTGTTTTTATTTACAATCGACCGCCAGGATTGATTTTAACTCGATTATTTCTCATTTTAGTTATTTACTTCGACGACCCTGACAAACACCTCGTATTCGAGCTTTAATTTGCCAGTGATAGAGTCGGATAAAAGTTTAGAGCCTCGGAAACTGTAGTAAGATCCATACTTTTCACCATCAGCAACATTCACCGTTGGAGGATACCTGCAAAATAAAGTACAATTTAATGTTTCATCAACATTTTTAAGAGATGTGGCCAAATGGTCTACAATATTTTTGATAACAACTTACTGAGTGGTAAACTCTGAGGTGTTATTTGGCATCATATACGTGCATTTCACTGGAATTTGGTTATCAGCGTAAACCTTTCTGTAGTGATTGGCAGTACCGTCTCCGTTTTCACCAAAACTGTCAAATGAAACATATTTGCTGACCAAAGACTTGATGACGTTATGGATGTACGGGTACCGCTTAGCATAGATCTGTTTGCCTATATATTGATTTTCTCTTGGGGGTCCACCTGGACCACCCGGGCCACCGGGTCCGCCTGGTCCGCCTGGACCTCCGGGACCATTAGGACCAAAACCACCTTCTCCTCCATTGCCACCTTCTCCTCCATTTCCACCGTTGCCTCCAAATCCTCCATCAGGTCCCACTTGGTGGACATATCTGTAATCCCCGTCGTCACTGGGGTAAAGGCCTTGTAAGTATATGTAGGTGTACTTTCCCTCGTCCCCAGGGATATACTTGCCCTCAGTTAAGGGTCTATAATATTGTCCATCGTCATACACGTTGTATTTTTTTGGGTTATATTTTCCATCGTCGAAAGGTGAGCACTGAATAGCAGCCAGTAGTGATATCAATAAAACCTGAAACATTAAAAGCTTTTAGATCTTTCATTCTTAACCCACTTCTTCGCTATACGGCCTTATGCTGACTGCTCAAACCATAGCAAATAAATGCGTAGGTATGTAAATCAATATTCATATCAATAAAACTATGGTAAGTAAGTAAAAAGCTGTCAATGAAATATAATAATAATAGTAGTTGTAAACTAGAAAAACGATGCCTACAAACTTTCCGAAACAGGTTCCGTAATCTTGTTGTACATAACAATAAATTTCCCATGTGTCAGCATTCCAACACCATGCTGTCACAAATCATTAGGACCTACATATCTAGAAGCATATAAAGCTATTATAATCTTCCTAGAATTGACATTAAATTGTAGCTCGTGGACGGTAATAAACGTCCTATATAAAAAAAACATCAACTTTGCTAAAAACTCAATCATTTGCATAAATAAAGTTGTAAAAAAAATATTAAATAATAAAACTTACGAATTTAACAACACGCAACATGACTGCAGGTCCTTTTCCAAATTAACGTTATTTGTGTGTCGACTGCGCGCCCGCTGCACAGGCTGTCGACGCCGCAAATTTTGTTTCCAATCTGAAACTAGATCAAGTTAGATGTCAGTATTGGCATCTTTAGGAAGCAGATTAAGATGCTCAATACCATCTTATTCTTCTCTGACATTTAATTAACATTTTAATGATCAATAAATTCGATATGAAACATACCAAAAAGTGGAATAGAATCCTTTAAATCAAGATAGGACGAGGTCAGGCAGACAAATTAGCATAGCTTATCGAATTAATACAAAGTAGTTCCGCCACGATTTTAAAAGCTGCATAAATCACTCACGTTTGGCACTCTGGTTTTAAAAATTTAATAAAAAAGGTGGGACGCGTGCAATACTGGAGTGGACCGGAGACGACCGCTTTGCAAGAGAGTCTTTATTCTCTTATAGAATGTTTGAGGATCCACTTCACACATCGATTTGCATAAAACAAAAATGATTAAAATGCAACTATATAATGCCCACCGCATTCTGAAACCTCATTCCATTAAGGACTTAACTTACTTACTTGACTTGACGGGCACACCTACTTTTGTATACTCTCTGGGGTAGGTATAATAATACCTCATCTAGATTTAGTGAAACCCGCCTACGGGTCTGGGTTCACAAATAGTTAATACAAAATTTCAAATTTATTTTTGGATGTTCAACTTAATGTTTTAATTTATTTATATTCTGACGTATCCCAAAATATCTTATTATTTATTAACTCGTGTGATTCCGAAAACATTGGTTTTTCCTTAAAAAAAGTTTTATTTCATTGAAACTTTATGGTGGACTCGTTATAGACTTGACATGATATAAAAAAAACATTTACATAAAATTTTAACCTATAGGTCATTTTGACAATTGATATCGTCTTCATTTGAGAACATTTAAAAGCACATTTAGTTTTTGTAAATAAAACTACACATTATGGTGACTCTTCACTTAGTATATAACCTATTAGTATTATTACACATGACATTCAAAATTCAAAATTCAAAGTGCTTTATTTTCTTTAGACCTTACAGGACTCTTGGTTTATGTCTAGTCAAGCACTAACTCTATGCTTACACAAATAATTTAGTAAGTATACTTCTTAGCGATGAACATAAAAACCACATATGGCCATCATTACCAAGTTTTTCTTTCTTTCTTATACCTACATTACCAAAGCAAGTGAAGTGCCGATATACTGAAGTTATAATGTCCCGCCAGATCGTAAAATTAGCCCGTATATAGATTAGCTAGGCCGATGTTAAAACGGCGCAATTCAGTTAATTGCCTATGCCGATTGTTGTACGAACAATGTTATGGCTAAACATCGCTCAGCAATCTCATTCGATGAACTGAAATAGGTTTTTCAAACAAATCAGCGTTTGTTTTGAAATCAGCCATTCCACAAATGGGCTGATTCGACGATCTGCCGGCAACATGTACTGAAATAAATAAATAAATTGACGACCTCTGTGGCGCGGTGGGCGAAGGTCCGCCTGCGACGCAAGAGGTTGCGGGTTCGATTCCCTCCTTGGGAGAAATATTTGTACGATGCAAGTATTTGTTCCGAATGTTCTGGTCGTTTTCTATATATAATAAAAAAATATATCTATCTATGTGATGTATTGTATTATGTATATCAGTTATCTAGTACCCATAATACAAGCTCTGCTTAGCTAGGGGCTAGATAATGCTGTGTGAATTGTCCAGCATTATTATTATATTATTATTATTTTCATCAGTTAGGGCATTCACAAGTAATGTTTTTTCATAAATTTTCCCTCCTGTGCAGTAAGTAATATTATCTAATTGTATCCACAACCCGTAAGAACAAACAAGTTCAGTTATTTGGAACCGGATCAAGAAGTATCGCTGATACCTTACACCACTCACAAGAATTTATTATTGCCCGAAAAAGGTCATCAGCCAACGATTAGGGTAGAGGACGCTGAGAAAATATTCACTGTAAACTGTATGCTTGACTTGGTCTCTACATTGTAGCGCCAATATGTAGAAACCCAGGTACATACAACAAATTATGTAGAGCCTACATCATTCATGTCACTGTGTCTGTGTAAATGTAGATTACCTGGCTTTCTTAGACTACTCAAAAGCGTTTGACGGTGTTTATAACTTTGCTATCTTTGTACTTTTTAAACAACAAGACATTTAATAGCATACCAACCTCGAAAAAGCATTTAAGTATGTGTAATAATTGTAGTGACAACGTCAAGTTAACATTGTCAAGATTTTATTTCCAAATAGGAGTGTGTGGAACAAGGATACGCATCCTCTCCAAAGTTATTTATAAGCGCCCTTGAGGAAATACTTTTGACTCAAATCCGAGTTCACACCGTCTTTTTTCGTTTAGTTAAATCAGGAAGGTTTGTCCACGAAAATACTTTGAGTTATTTTTGAAGAGTACTAACAAAATTTGATAGATACCAGGAATTATCATATTATGCGAATTAAGAATCATTTATTTACAAACGACAAAAGATACAAAAAACCTCAATAAAATATAAGATATTTTTCCTTATTTCAATGCCAAATTACCATTGATTATAATATCAATATGCAATAAATTGAGGAACACATGGGCTACTGAATAAGCTCAAATTTCATGTTAAAATACCGTGGGTAAGTACTTAATCATTCAAAATCCTTTAATATAAAAGCGACAAGTTATAAATAGTAAATAAGTAACAAAACAATGACAATACTACTGAATAGATTGGGTAAACATTTTTGCATGCATGAAGTTAGATTTGAAATAACACTTAAAAACCATTTTAATGAATGGGTGGATGTTTGTTACTCATTCACGCCAGAACGGATCTGGATGAAATTTGGCACACAGATAGATTATAGTCTGGAATAGCACATAGTAGTATATCTAATAATTTGAGGGTTAAAACTAATTCATTGGCTTGTAACATATACTTCGAAATGCCTGAATACGATTTTTCTTCTTATTTTTAATTCTGATAAAGAAGGTGCTACAATATTTTTTTCAAAAATAATTTTTTTCTAAGTCTGGACAACTTATTTCATCTCGTTCAACAATTTTCAGACAGATTGCTATGTTACCGAATTTTTTTTTTTTTTTTTTTTTTTTTTTTTTTTTTTTTTTTTATGTTACCGAATTATAATATTTTCCAATAATTTCAGAACGGTCTCGAAATTTTATGCTTTAAAATTTCCGTCTAAAAATTATTTTTTTCGCATCAACTAACACAAATTTACTCGCAAAGAGCTATCATTCCACTACAGTTCAAAAATCAGATAGATTGCTATTATATAGTTCGGTAAAGTTTGTAGACATTTTTGAAAATTCGGTCAGGTCAAACGCTACGCGGAAAATGTCTGATATTAGTTTACTTTCGATATTAGTAGTATTTTCGAGTTCAGGATAATCGAATCTATAAATTTGATGCAGCTTCATAGCAATACAGCCAGTATTGCTATGAGACAAAAAATTGGACGTGGGCTCTCGTACAGGCTACTTTTCATTCTGGTAAATTTTATGGTTCCCGTGGGATAGATTTGTTTTAATTTTTCATAGAGCAAGGGATTGATAGGGTTTTTTGCATAATCCTTCATCCATAAAAATGACATAGGCTAATATTGTAAAGAAGAAAGATTTGATTGTTTGTTTGGCTCGCGAGGCGGATGTGAGGCCGCAGTACATTCCCTTCGAACATTTTTGGACCAAAATTATGGGGAGGTAATTCTGAAGGTAGATGTCAAAAAATGCGTTTTTTTTAGTAATCGTACTGATTGTGTTTTCGGCCACCAACTGACCGCAAGAGCTAGATGAAGCGGCTCTCAGGTACTTATCCTGCATCATCTAGAACCCACTGCAGGGCAAAGCTACTCGTAGATCAAAGACTGAGTTCCTGTTTGAATTCGACGGTCTACCGGTGGCCGGGGCCGACAGGCTGATTGTGTTGGAGGCATTGTATAACGTAGTGAGGGTGGGGCGCAAGTTCGAGTCCTGCCGAAATCGAATTTTTGCGAACTTGTTTAATTTCTTATAGATTACCCAGAGTGCGAGGGCTTGCGCACTATAATACAAAAACCTTAGAATAGGCTTAGAATAGGAATATACATATAATTTTTATCAAATAAATCGGTTACAATGAGATATAAATAACCTTTAAACGTTTCCCTAGCAACAAAACGTGCGAAGCTGCGGGCAAAAACCAGTTTAAATCAATTAAATTATTCCAGATTTCTTTACTGAAAATCTAAAACTGGACTCTTATGTCAAAAGTACAGAACTCCTTCAACAGTCCCGTCATAATTTAAAGATTATCGAATTGTAAATAAAGGTAGTTCTTGAGGCTGAACAATAAAATAGCCAATAAAAAAATGTATACTAAATTAAAAAAAACAAATACTCGAATAGGTAGCTTCTTTATTTGCGTTATCTTATAAGAATATCCTTGTTTAGAACACAAACATAGCAACTCAGGTACAATGTAGGAGCTAAGTTATAATCTATTGGGGCAAGTGAGCGCCTGATGGTTGGAAGCCGTTTTCATCGGCGATGTAGTCAACCCTGTAGACGAGACCGTCTGGGGCGGTAAACTCGTAGAAACCCTTTACTCTAGAGCCTGAGTTTTCGTTGTCAATCGGCTCAACCTTGCCAGATTCCTCAGCGAGGATCTTGTTCTCGGTCTCGTAAAGGTAGTGGTAGCCATCGGGTTGGACTTCGTTGTCGTAACGGATGAGGCCAAACTTGTACTGGTAGTCGCCGTAGTTGGTGGGGTTACCGGCAATGTACGCGGTGGGCGCTGCAGGCTTGTAGGTGGAAGAGACTAGAACGGGAGCCACGCTGGGGCCAACTGAACCAAGGCCGCTGGCTACACCAGTGTAGAAACCACCGGGCAGGCCGCGGTCACCACGGTCACCACTGGAAATAAGAGTTTCATCATCAAAAAGGTACCTCAAATTAAACTTACGGATTATTTTAGTTTTGTAGCGCAATCGGTAACTCTTTTCTGTCCTGAGAAAAGGTTGGGAAAGATTTTTGGGATATTATTTATTTTATAACATATAACTTCTCACTTCTCTTTTTGATATTTTTTTATATATTTATTTATTTATTACCAACTTTAAGTACATTCCTTTTACAATTTCTGCCAAACTTTGCAACAGTTTGTGTTTGTGAACACATATATACATATTTCGGAATTAAATCCTTTACAATGCGCCTATTCTACTCAATGCAAATCTCAAGCGTCTATGGTTTTGACGTTGTTGGATCAATTCTACAGGATGACAGAGAAGAAATGAAAAATGGTCTGCTCACAACCTACTATTAAAGCAGTAGCAGCAACTCCTTTCACGACTTTTCTCTAACTGTCGTTTGTTTTGGACTTTACTTATTTTTTTACTGCCCTTCTCAAAAAACCACCCTGTAACTATGCAGGGTGGTGAGCACCATAGCGCCTTGAATACTAATTCAAGGCGCTATGGTGCTCATAAAGGGAGGCCAGCAGTGGACTAATTTAGACTGATGTTGATGAAGGCAGGTATATTATAATATCAAAAACTTGAAAGAATGTCCCTTCTTGAGAAGACGTGTAAAATATTTTAAAGCAATTAAAATTATAACAACCTACCATAAAATCTCAGCAACCTCAGTACGCTGGGAAATATCAAAATTTCCTAATTGCATTCTTCGGGACTGCGTGGGAATTGTCCAGCATCATTAATATATTTACTCTGTTTGTTAAATAAGCAAATTGACAAAAATCTTACTTGTAAGCACCGCTGCCATCAGGCTTGTATTTGCCAGCGTCGTCCTTCTCGCCGATGTAGCCACTGCCGCCAGATCCTGGGCCTCCGGGACCACCTGGGCCGCCAACGCTCCTGGAGCCGGTGTAGAAACCGCCAGCACCGCCACGGTCACCTCGGTCACCACTGAAAATGACAGTGAACATTGAAATAAAGGGCCATTAAAGTCATTAAAGTCATTTATTTCATCTTTAAACTTATAGTTAGCACTTAGACATGTCGAAAGTTTACATAAAATGTGTACAATGTACCAAGATCACACTTATTACAATACAATACAATACAAAAATGCTTTATTGTACACCATAAAATAACATTACAAAGAGACATCACATAAGATAAGTACAATGGGCGGCCTTATCGCTAAGAAGCGATCTCTTCCATACTACTTATTCAACATCAGAATTATTTTCACAAAATAAGGATGTATCCGCCATAGCTTCGTCAATTGTATAGTAACATTTTTTCATCAAATGGTTTTTGAACAATCAAAAGAATCCCCTGCGATCTCTAACCCACATGTACAGCGTGGGGTTTATCCTAAGAGGTTTATCGCATTACTCCCATAAAGCCAAATAAGGCCAAAGTTAAGCAGTAGACCGACTGATATCTAGTCTGGTGTTGTTGATGTAAAAGAATACAAGAAATGTGTTTTATCGGTCCTCTATCCATATCCTATCAATGAAGAATTAAAAGGTAGAAGTGGACACAAACGAGGTTCTTAGTCAACCCATTCACAATAAGGTAATATAAGGATGTTACTAACGCAATCAATGAATGACTTTTGTAAGGAAAATTCTATTTTCTGAGTCACCTTTATCTCTTTTCTCTATTTTTTTTGAGGTGACGTATACCTGCATATTTTTTTATTTATGTTTTATTGTTATGTATATTTGATCGAAAAATTAACTTAAACAGGTTTATAATCGCTATTTCTGAATTCAAAAAGCACTACGAGGAACATCAAAGTTTCCTTTATGTATACTTTGAATTCGAACTTCCTTTGGTAGGAATTTGTTAAATTAAGAGATTTCTTGGAAGGTTTGTTTTGTCAATATGGTCACGTACGCCAGTTCATAAAGTCATGTTTCTTTTTTTGTGACGTTCAAACTGGCGCCAGGCTCATGTTCGCCGACAACTGAATTGCACAACAGTTGGCAATTTATTTGTTAAAAAAGTTGTTGTTTAAAATATTTATTTAGTAACGTTTTTCTGAATGATACGAAGTTCATCATCAGCATACTTTCATCCAAAACCTATCTATCATCACTTCATAATTCAACGTCCATTAAAACTTAAAGCACAGCGGCTTTAAGTTTAACACCACTGTGCACGGCCACTTGGCACGTTTTAGCTGCCTGGATTCGTTTGTTTGACACGGTCTACGTTCTGGTCTACGATTCCCCCACATACTATACAATCGTTGCTTCCCCACACGCCCTACTTCCCGCAGTGAAGCAATGCACGCGTGTACCGCGTGCATAGCGTTGACAGAATTGAGCTGCGTGAGCGCCATATTCAAGCAAGGCATATGTGTAGCAATGACGTCTAATCTCCTATTTGTGCGTAGCGTGTTCGTGGGTTTCAGTGGACTCTATCACCTATAATTTACTTGCAAAGCGAAGCTAGGCACACGTGCGTACCCTCTCCGTGGTAGCGGTGGGACAGCGGCTCTGTTAAAAGAACTCCACCCTCAGAAGAATTCTGTACAAACCTCCGAATGTTCCTTAGCGCCCAAATCCGCACTTTTGTGTCGTTGAACTAAAGTGAACGTAGGTGCTTTAGTTCAACGGCGCTTGTAGCAGTTAGTTTACAAAAAAATATTTTCAAGCGTGGGGTATTTCCAACGTCTCATGTGAGACGTGCAAATTCCGAACGTCTCACGAAAAGTATTCCCAACGTCTAACGAAAACGCACCTATGGCCAACATCTCACGAAAAGTATTCTTAACGTCTCACGAAAGTCGGAGCTTCATGATATAGTATAATCTACATCATCTTTTTCTTTCTTTTGTTTTTAAGTCAGTAGCTGTTAAAAAAGAACTGTATTTATTTTAAACATTCTAGCTTCGATCAAAAATTTCCGGCTTTGCCGGCCCCCCTTAGATTCACAATGCGCACCCCAAAACCTTCAGTAGCAAAAGAGAAACATTTTGACATGTTAGGGAAGCTTTTCAACTAGTGTCATTTTAGCGTTCAGACAAAAAGCATGGGTACAAAAAATGCAAGAATCACTCGTCCAAAGTGCTGAAAAAGGATGGAATTTCTTATTTTCAGTAAGTTTATATATATTTTTTACCCGTATATTGAGATGTGAGTCATATACTTGTGAAATCAGCATAAAATATTGTTGTTTGGTTTGCCTATGTTAAAATATTAATTTTGTTCTAAATTGATAAATGGAGAGGCTATTTCTTCTAAATTTTTTTTTCATTTATAGTATGTATTAATATATTTTTCATAAAAATAAGTTTAATATTACTAGTTGATGATTTTTAAAATAATTAGTTGGCCCGCCCTAAAATTTCATTTGCGTAGACTCTCTAATAAAAGAAAGACTAGGTTCTTACCTACCTACCAGAAGTATGAATTTATAAAACGTTTATTTTTTTCCCGTAAAAAAAACTCGTGCAAAGCCGCAGACAGTAACCAGTTCTTTTTAATCTAGAGTGCCTGCCTGAAATTGTATTGTAAGTTTAAATTATTGTATGTCTGAAATGACCCTTTTGTATAAATACCTACTGTTGAGACACCAATTTATAGTTTCATCAATAAATGATTCGTTATCTTTACCTGAATTCTGTTAATTAATCCTTATAGAAAATAAACTGAGTAGGTAGGTATATAATTCTCAGGTAGGTACCTACCTACTTACAAAATAAAATAAAATGAATTCGACTCCACCAATCTCTTGTTCCGTATGGAAAAAACTTGTCAGGCTCTGCGCAAACTGTCTGCGTCAAAACAAAACGAAGATAATTTTGAGTGACATTTTTGTAAGGCTCTAGGTATCCACGGGGGAGGCCGCGAACTACTTATTTTTGATCGAAGCATTCTAGATTTAAATATTGTGTAACCATAGTAAGTTGACATTAACACTAGATCAGGGATGGGTCTCATGGTTTATTCATAAAAATATGCTAAACCATATTATATCTAATACTAAAATTGACCTTTAATACCATTTGAGGCGTGTGAATCTTGATGTCTAGTGACTCAAATCAATTCAAAACGAATGTCTTAGTCCATTTACTAATACATTATGTACCTGCTCTTCTATCTACATATATAAAGGCGATGATATTAAATCTGATTCACTAACACGTTCTCTGCGAAGCTTTTCCTTGCATGTACACAGCCTCCAAGAACATAGTATGCGTCATATGCACTCATAGTGTTTAATCCATGCTAACATTATAAATTTGAAACAAACGAATACATCCGACAGAGAACCAAGGTTGTCGACATAGCTCATAGGATTAGCAAGCTGAAGTGGCAGTGGGCTGGCCATATCGCGAGAAGAACCGGCAACCGCTGAGGTAAATGTGTTCTTGAGTGGAGATTGCGACTCGGCAAACGTAGTGTGGGACGCCCTCCAACCAGGTTGGATGACGATTTGCGAAAGACTGCTGGCAGATGCTGGATGCGGCAAGCTGAAGACAGGGCGCTATGGCGCTTATTAGGGGAGGCCTATGTCCAGCAGTGGACTGATACAGGCTGATGATGATGATGAATATTATAAATTTGAAAGTAACTTGTCTATTAACTTTTCACGCCGAAACGGCTGAACGGATCTCAATATAAATTGGGGACGGACATAGGCTACTTTTTATATGTATTTCTTATGTATTTTTAACGTCAATTGGCTTCGGAAGCGGTACGTAGTTCTTTTTTATGCATCATTTTTTCATGGGACTTTGAGTCACGGGTATGACTATGTCAGTCCCGTATATTAACAAATAAGCAACTAAATTACATCAAAAACTAACCTAAATAATTTTACTGCCGCATCACTCAGTGGTGCAGCTAAAAACTGGTGTTATCCAAATTATTTTAGCGGTAGGTATTTCAAAATATTTGGTGTATGTTGGTCAATTTTCATAAAGACACGGCTTTCGAAAATTAGGATGAAAATATAGACCGCGAAAGTTGTATGAAAGTTGGTACTAATAATACAATATTTTAAAAACAATATTTTCAGATGATGTTAGGATTGCCCCGATACTGTAGTGCGTCAGGGATGCTTGCGAGTACCAAGTAGATGAGTTTAGTAGATGAGCTATTCTCCGCAACAAGACCGCCTTCCTGATGCGCAGAGTCCGGGATAGTAAGAACAGCATCCTGAAAACTATTGCTGATAGGTTCTCCTCTCCTATGTGGATTTATTATGACTATGCCATCGCTATTCATTTATCTTAACCTTTTATACATAAGGAAACATATGGTACGTTATTCCAAAAATCTCACTAATATTATAAACGTGAAAGTTTAGATGGATGAATAGATGGATGGATGTTTGTTCCTTTATCACGCCAGAACGGCTGAACGGATCTGGTTGAAATTTGGCACAGAGATAGATTATAGTCTGGAATAGAACATAGGCTTTTTATCTCGGAATTCCCACGGGAACGGGAACTACGCGGGTGAAACCGCAAAGCGCTGCTAGTTAAGATATAATTATGAGACGCGAGGAAAGCTTAAGTTGGTATTACCTCAGACAACTAGCGAAAGTTCTTTCTCAAATCTTTTTCATTAAACAGTGTTAGATTTTATAATGTATTGCCAGCCAATATTACCAATCTTGGCGAAAAGGACCACCTCACTGAGAGAGCCTACTTCGACATAAGGGGTTATCTCTCAGATCACAGTTTTTGGAACGACAACACTTCAACACTACTTTTTGTTTGATACAATGTATAATGTACCTTTTGTTATAATTTTCGTTTGAAACTTCCATAAGTGCAATGTAACGTGCCTATGATAAACAAAGGAATGAAACTGAAACTATGTTTTGTGCGTAATGTGATAGGTGTAGGTAATATAATGTTTTTATAATTAGTGTGTGTGAGTAGATGTTACTAACCTTAATTTTAAGTCCGCTCTATACTAGTTTCACTATCAAAATATGTATCTTGTACATAATTCGTAATTTTTTTTATGATTACCAAAGTCCTTGAGAACAGAACCACGAGCGATAAACTAGTATTCAAAATAGATTAAAAATGTGAACATAATAAAATAATAGGAGCAGAAAATCTATTAAATAGATGTTAATTATTAAAAAAAATATGTCGGCCTTGACCAAACTAAAATACCAGTTGCTCTGTGACGATCAAACGACCCAATAAATTATCGTAAACATCGTTTACATAATAAAACTATTATACCATCTCCCCTTTACGACCTTTTAGTTTCCGCGCGGAGCTTCTGGTGGATTATTTTTATCTGTTAATTTTATTACGGACAACGGGATCTGTATACTTATTTAGGTGTGAATTTTGAACTTTTTAACAAGTACCTATGATTGACATGAATATTACGGTAAAACCTTGTTTTCTTCGTTATCTATAAAGGTGATCTATGAAAAAGGGGATCTGCCTTGTATTCCATAGATTGTTATATTTTTTAAAACAATTTATGGGATACAGGGCAAATCCCTTTTGTTTTAAAATAAAAAAACTATTTTAAATATCAAAAATAATTGTGCAAAATACCATCTGATTCCTTAGTTGATAATTACTGTTTTTCTCCTAAACTATCAATCACAAGATATTTATAAGTGCCATCACAGTATTAATATAATACCAAAAGAACCTTTGGCTTATTTTTGCAAATAAACGTCCTAATTAATAGATAATCAGCAAAAACTTGATTTTTGCGCCTACGCCGCTCTGCTCTGTCCCGTTCCTATAAACGCGAAATCCTATACCTATCCTTTTTCCAAAATGGCGTCATATATCGCCCCTTATGGACTGAGGTGATGATTTTGCAACTAATGCGTTATTTATTCGGTTTCAGGTTAAAGAAATTTGTTCCCAAAAAGACACAATGTCACTAATATGAGAAAAATGTTATTATAAAGTAGGTATAATATAAAAATACCTTTAAAAGAAAATTACAATCAAATAATAGAATTAAATTAGATGACTTTAAAATGAGATTGGATAAGGTAAGGTTCTCTTTTGCCATATAACCAGGATACTTAATCCGCATCAAGCCGCGTCACGTGACGTTAATGTCGTTATTGTATTAACGACGATAACTGATCAACAGATCATGCTCCAAAAGCATTGTTTATTCGAGACTTTATACTCCCTTAGAAAATTTCGAATTTTTAAATTTTTTATATAATTATATACATATCACACCAAGCCTTTACCAGTCCACTGTTGAACATAGGCTTCCCCTGATACTCGCTTGATTTGCCCTTATTAGGCGGTAATACCATAATCCCCACGCTGGGCGGGTTGGGTACGCAGCTTGCAGGTGGATCAGTTATGCAGGAGGCACTGCTACCTGCTGGTGGATATCCGTTGCGTAAAAAAATTATAATTCTTACTTGTATTTGCCTGAGTCATCAGGGATGTAACGGCCAGAGTTGTCCTGGGCGGGGTTGTATCGGCCTATGTAAAGGCTGGGGTCGTAACGGCTGGGGTCGTAACGGCTGGGGTCGTAGATCGCCCGAAGGGGTGCTCTCGTCGTGCTTGAGAACTGGAAAGGTGTGTACCTGGAAACGAGGTTAAGCTCATTATAGATCGTGACTTTAATTTTCATCGTAGGCAAGATGTCTCGTTAACTCCAACTAATTATTAGTATTTTGGTTGTTGTCCATACTTTAACTTGTGATGTAATCTAAGAATTACAATTACTTATATTAAAAGACTGCTCCAGCACACTGCTTCACTCACAAATAAGTTTTTTTCGATTCCGATATTAACCACTAAGCTCATTAATAAGTCAATCAAATACACTTACTTTCCAGTTTCAGCCGCAAGCGCCACTGTCAGAGACAGGCAAATTACCTGAAATCAAAAAAAAACCTGCTGAAATTACGAAAGAGAACAGAGAATGATAAATTTCTAAATAAAATATTTTTTTAAAGGGATGATCGCGCCAGTCACAATTTCACTTCAGGATCCTTGAAACTAAAGGTTCAGTCACGAACGAATTTATGTTCATTAAATGTATATAACCACTGTGTTGTATTTGTACTTCACAGTGCACAGGCTCGGTAGGACTGTGCATGCATCCTGCTCCTCGACTTACCAAAAGAAGACGCATTTCTGTTGTCATCAACGCGCTGACATCAAGAATGTGATGCTCTATTGACCAATGCCTATTTATACCTTTTTTGTCTATTTAAATTCTTCTCCACAGTATGTCCCATTTATAATGTGGTTGACGCTAATTTCGACCTAGACAGTGTTACTCAACATTTTTAAGTGATTGATTTTCCCGCTTCGGTTTATGACAGTTTGTAAATGAGAAGAGTCGAAAAATGTCATATTGTTTGACATTGGCACATCAGATATTGTTTATGTTATCAGATTATTTATTTATTAGATACATTAGTTATTGATGTATGCACGCACCTACTTACGCACTCAAAAACAAAATTGTATAAATAGTAGCCTGCAGCTAAGCTCAACTTTGTTCAGAACAATCTTAATAATTTTATTTCCCTGTACAGGTTGATCTTATTTCCTGGGCAGTAAGGGCTACCTTACTACCCTTGCTACCGTCCTCTTACGTCACCCACAGGGTTGGTGCAAATTCTAAGCCAATTTTATTATGTATTTTACAAAGTTTTTTCTTCTAAATTCGTTTTTTTCTACTTATCCTACTAAGGTTTAGTTCAGCCAACCTGGACAAGTTGGATCAAAGAGGAAAGATTTTATATGAATATTTTGTTCGATAAATAAATTATATAACTCTTGGCCTCCTTATAAAATGTAGGTACAATGGGAAACATTTTATGTGATTTCTGTCTCAGTCAGTTGTTTTTTGATCAGTATTAGAAACAGGATCAATTATTGGCATAAAAAGAGTTTATGTGTTAAATGTCCATCATCATCATCAGCCTATATTAGTCCACTAATATATATAAGGGGGCACAACAAATGTGATTTTTTTGCTCGTTTTTGATAACGCCAACAGGTAGACGCTTGAAATATTCACAGAATATTCAGGTAGATATTGACTTTAAAAATAAGTTAGTAATTAAATAAAAATTAAACAAATATTCAAGGTGGGCTCACATACAACAAACGTGTTTTTTTTTGTCGTTTTTATAGATAATGGTACGGAACCCTTCGTGCGCTAGTCGACTCGCACTTGGTCGGTTTTATTTTGATTTAATAATATTGTAACAATTTTTTTCTTTTACCTAAATAAAAGAAGGAAAAAAAATGATTGTAATAACTTGAAGTCATAAAAATCGTTATTCTAATATTGTAGAAGGAATAAAGTTTGAGAGCTACTGAATTTTTCCGTGTTCTAATTAGCATTAATTTATAGTATTATAGATCATCTACAGAATTCCTAGATTTATTATTATATTGTTAATGGTGTTTCGACAAAAATCTCAATTTGTCAACAAATAAGTTCCAAAAAATCTAAAAATATTTTTTGTGGTTGACATTGAAGGTCCTGTTGTCAAACTCATACGGTACGGTATACATGTCACCGTAGGATAGTAAAACCCGTAAAATTATAAAAATCCTAGTCACTTTATAATTTTACTGCACTTACAATCTTACGCATTTACACGTAAAATTATGATTTTACGAAAGCTGTCCGTAAAATAATGAATAAGTACGTGACGAAAGGCAAGACGCCCGCTGATTGGCTGATTGACCCTAGCCTAGCACCGCCATCTTTGGCTGTCATTCATTAGACGCCCATACAATAACAACAAAGTTTTCGTGCGTGTTTTTCAATTATTTAAGAGTTTTTAAGTAGTTTGTTCAATAATATCGATATTAAAATTGTTAACTAAGTTGTAGAATTAGTGGAACAATGGCTAATAGTATCAAAAAGTCTGTGAACACAGACATGAGCCCGTGATCGCCAGAAAATTCGTAAAATTGTAAAACAAGGCCGTGATTGGTTCACAGCTTTGTTCGTTTATTAACTTACGGATAAGCTTAGGAAAATTATAAATTTACATGTTTCAATGCGTTAAATTGTAAGTGCTACAGTTCTGTAGATTATTTACCGGAAAATTATAAAGTGACTAGGATTTTTATTTTTATAATTTTACGGGTCTTATTATCTGACGGTGACATCCATAACGGTTTCTAGTCATGAAAATTTACCAATCCTCATAAACAAAAAACAGTTATTTTATATCGACCAAATGAGCATAAAATATATTAATTAAAATTTATTAAATTAACAGAAGACTCACTTACAGCCTTCATACCTAATTATTAAACACGTTTAAGTTCATTATAAAACCATAAAATGTCTAGCTCGCACCTTGAGGGGCGGCCTAAACTTGGTGGTTGAATAATGAGTATTAGGAAAAAAAGACTGCAGTTACATAACAACGTTCCTAAGCAAGGTAACAAGATATCTTGTGTTTGTGGAGGAGAGTCTAATGTCTAACAAGTCCAGTGCCGTAAATAGAGGGGTGCCTAGGCAGAGGGCACTGAGTCTAAGAAGGCGCAGAAATACCTAAATACTCAAATATGGTCTTAATCATTTCAGCGCCCCCATTCCAGATTCAGAGCCCACCCCTGAAATGATTGAAATATTATATCTTTTTAATTTTCTGAAAAAAGTTAAGACGTGCCCCGCTATCCTTTTTTCGGGTTTCTTAATTCGGTGCTAAAACGACGCTCTCACGGGGCCTTTGTTTCTTTTATGTTAGTTTCCTGGGCCAGCCATAAAAGTATTTAATTTTTTTATTTTCTCCTCCTGCCGTTGTTATTGCTTTCATAAATATTTGCCCTCCACCGCAAAAATCTCAAACCTACATCATCAAAACATTTGCAGAGTAGGTATTTAAACTTTTGTTCGCTTTTATTCCCTTCATCTAAGGGGTCTGGCTGGACAAAGCGAAGGCCTCCATTACAAATAAGCCTATTATGTACCTACTTATGTATAAGCTTAGATGGGTTTTAGAAAAAAATCTAGGGCGCGGTTTTAGAGGCTCACACCGAACGATTTAAAAAATCTTTACGGCACAGTACAAGTCCATTATAGAATGCTTTAAATAGTTTTGAAATACTTTATATACATGTAATGTAAGCAAACTGCTTAAAAAAAGCTGAAGACCGGGCGCGATGGCGCTCATTAGGGGAGGCCTATGTCCAGCAGTGGACTGATATAGGCTGATGATGAAGCAAACTGCGTAGGTTTTAAAGTTTTATAGGTACATAATTTTATATTTGACGTCAGTATTTTTGTTTCATTTACACCCCTGAGTTGAATATCTCACAAATTGTATCTTCTAGGTATGAATATATTTTATTGTTTGATTAATTCACAAACACAACTTTGTATTTACAATTGCACTATACAATGTACGCTTCGGAAATCACAATATTAAAAGCTACAACATTTCTTAAATACTTACAAGACCATTACGAATATCCCTGTCATTCTAGTGATGGCATATTTACGAATGAATGAATGACGAATAAACCCCTTACTTTACGAGTAAAACCTTCAAATGTATCATGGTAATGCTAGAACGAAACGAATTAAAATGCGTTGTTTATAGCCCAACTCGGAAATTAAACTCTCAAGTATGGCACGTTCTCATCATTAAATTTGTGTGTCAACTACCAAGTTAAATGTATTATGTGTTAAACACACTGATTACATTCAAGTTCTAAGTGTCTAGGAATCATTGGTTATAAATATCTATGACTTTACTATAATTGACGACCGATGTGGCGCGGTGGGCGACGGTCTGCCTGCGACGCACAAGGTTGCGGGTTCGATTACCGCCTCGGGACAAATGTGTGTACGATCTGCAGACATTTGTTCAGGGTGTTCTGGTCGTTTTCTTTGTATAATAAAAAATATCTATCTATGTATTGTATTATGTTTATCAATTATCTAGTACCGATAACACAAGCTCTGCTTAGCTTGGGGCTAGATAATGCTGTATGAATTGTCCAGCATTATTATTTATTTATTTTATTTATAATGTTGTTTTACGAATGCATGATTCAGGAAACAAGACCTGAAAATATTTAAATGTTATGTTAGAAAGTCCTCTTTTAACAACTTTACATTTGGTATTGATATGGATCAGTTGAGTTACATGTAGATTGTTTGCAACAGTCTGCAGTTATCTTAATAGTTTCAAGTGTAAATAGTAGTTCTAATTTGTGTCTATTATTTGATTGTTATTTTCTTCATAGTAAAAAAATCTCACTAGTTATCTCAAAGATTTTGGTTTTCGAGAGAAAGAATATATTTTTTTAATTTATTTTGTTATTTCTCTCAAAACTGCTATGAGTCTCAGATTTCACTAATCACCTGATTTGGCTGTTGAAACAGGATTTTTGAATAATTATACATTAAATCTATACCGGCTTGAGAAGCGCCCAGACAAGGATGTAACCAATTAATATATTGTCGTTCCTTACCATAAGCTCTTAACTTCATTTCAAGGACAGTGAAAACTGGTCCAGTTGGACCAAAATCCAATTTTAAAACGCTTGGAACTTGAAACTTATTTCATGGTCACATTTTTCAACGTGTGTGTTGTATGATAACTTTGCCAAGGTCCTTGCAGTGTTTGATAATGGCGAACCTAACTTTACGTTTGTTTCGATTAAGCCACTTCAATTTCCATCAGGTGAGATTGTGGTCAAACGAAGAACGAAAGACTATTAAAAAAAAGCCATAAAGTTACCAAGCCAAATTTCGTTCTGAAGGTTCTGTTGCAGGACACATTGCAACAAACCAATGGCGTGGTAAGTATAAGTCATGTAGATAAAGATTGTGATCGAAAATGTCATGTTTGAATTACACAGTTTCTGCCCGCGGCTTTCGCACGCGTTGTTTCTATTGATATTACGTTCAAAGGTTATTTATATCTCATGGAAACTTATTTATGACATAAAAATAGATTATGTTTTATTCCAGACCTAGAACTACCAGTATGCAAAATATCAGCCCGATCCTTTCAGTAGTTTTGAAGAAGTAACAAACATCCATCGATCCGAACAAACTTTAACTATAATACTAGTTTCTGAACACGGCTTCGCACGCGTTGTGTAAGGTTATTTCTATCCCATGGGACCAGATTTATGCAATAAAAAGTCTATGTTTTATGCCAGGCCTACAACTACCTGTATGCACAATTTCAGCCAGATCCGTTCAGTAGTTTTGGCGTGAAGAGGTAACAAACATCCATCCATCCATGCAAACTTTCGCATATTTATAATACTAGCAACGCCTCGCGGTTTCACCCGCGTAGTTCCCGTTCCCTCCAATTTCGGGATAAAAAGTATGGTATAAGTAAGCCTATGTCCTATTCCAGACTATAATCTATCTCTGTGCCAAATTTCATCCAGATCCGTTTTGTCGTTCTGGCGTGATAAAGGAACAAACATCCATCCATCTATCTATCCATCCATCTAAACTTTCACGTTTATAATATTAGTGAGATTAGTGTAATTGTCAAATAATGATCTTTGCTCCAGCAAGACACTTTCAAACACAATCTTTATCTACACGACTTTCATTATAGGCCAAGTACTTAGGTTTCTTTATAGCCAAAAAAATATAGCAAAGAGTCAGCCTTGCTATATGTTTTTGCTGATAATGAATTTGCAAACTGAATCTTAATATAAAACCACGAGAACATTGTTTCCGTCGCAAGAATATGCGTGCTTTCAATCCGAAAATTTTAAATGTGTCTTTATTTTTTCAAAACCGCCGGGATAAACGGGTTCTTGAGTGGAGACCGCGACTCGGCAAACGTAGTGTAGGACGCCCTCCGACCAGGTGGGATGATGATTTGCGAAAGACTGCTGGCAGATGCTGGATGCGACAAGCTGATGACAGGGCGCTATGGCGCTCATTAGTGGAGGCCTTTGTCCAGCTGTGGACTAATAAAGGCTGCTGATGATGATGAAATATATGAAAAATATAAAAGTTCACATAAAGGATGCGATGTGGGTAGGTTGTTGTATAATGGCGCATATCTTCACACCCACACTTGTACTTTCCGTCCCCTCACGTCAAATAAGGACACGTACCACATAAAGTTTCTTGCTTTATTATGATAGGATCGCAAAATTTATTTATTCAGAACCTTGACACAATAAAAGTTTTAAAAGAAATAAATCCTTAGTTTGGATTTCATAAAATACTTCTGCAAGTTACTGGTACAGGCTTTGTCAAATAACTTTTACGTTTTATTTACAGTACAGACAAAATCCAAGGATGTTCAGCATTGTTTTTGTATCGTGTGTAAAGATTATGGAGCCCTCGCGCCTACGAGGCAACGAGGCTTTTTATAACTCTTTGTGGACCCCAAGACAAAGTCATGTCTATTGATGTATGATATCTAGTGATATATTTTATCAAAGAGGAAAGATAGGAAGCGATAGAGCACGTGTTTACCCTTTTAACAATTAACCACCAGTGTGAACGCCTACATTTACTGATTCATTTTCCATCTTTTTGCGTCGAGGTTAAAACATTGGTCATTTGGCGTATTGGTCATTTCACGTATTGGTCATTTTGTGATTCGTCATTTTGCGTATTCATGATGTTATTTCCATTGGTCATTTCACGTATTGGTCATTTTGCGATTGGTCATTTTGCGTATTCATGATGCTTTTTTTATTGGTCATTATGCGTATTAGTCAATGTGCGTCTAAACGCGCCTAACACGTGTTAAATGAAAGACAATTAGTTAAGCATGTGAAAATCAGATGTTTGAACAGTCGTCGTTGCTAGATCCTGGTGGCGTGAAATCTAAAAGCAATTTTGTATATTTCTTTCTCTCTTACCTATTTCGCATAACGGTTTTTTTTTTCTTTAAGATCTGATTGAGTTTTCCAGCAATTTTTTGTGTTTAATGTTATACGGATTTTATTATTAATAAGGTCTTGTATTTTTTAATGTATTTAATCTTATTGACATTTATTGTTAATTATATCGTAGCCGAAGGCAAAGTCAAAACCACTAGATTTTAAAAACATAAAAACATTGTAAAAACCGCTGGCCGAAGCTATTAATTAATATTAATTATTAAATTCAATAATATTTTCTATTCTAGTAGGTAACTTTATATTCAGTGATACTCAAGGGTACAAAGCAAAATATTCAGGATGTTTGAAGTCGGCGGTGCATAGCGTCTTTAAGCTCGCTCTGGCTCACGTAAAGATGGGGCGGGGTTTGCTGCCCAGCTGGCTCGCAGTAAGAGTTTCCATTATGAATAAAGTTTTTCCTTAACAGTGTCTTAATGAGCCTCTAATAGTCCGCTAAACCATTATGCTTAAGACCTTAGGAATGTACGTACAGTATAAATACGTCCTGGTGGTAGATACATATGTAATTGAAAACTTTCCTTGCTAATAATTTCAGGGTTTTAGTATACTTTAATTTTATTCATGTTATTCGCATATGAAAGTGAGAGGTAGCTACATAATATGAGAATGTGTGGTCGTTTTGATCATTATTCTGTGCTACAAGCACAGAACCACTACGTAGTCATTCTGTGGTTCCACAGAATAACTTTGTAGTTATATTGTGGTTAGTAATTTTCAATCAATACAACAAAGTATGGCACAAAATATTTTATTAACAAAATAATTTATTGCAATTGCCCATTACAACCTAGTGGATTGTTTCGTTCCTTTATTCAGTCTTAGTCGTTTTTTGTTTGTTTCGAATGCTTAGTTGTTGTAGATTTCTGGCTTGACAGCAGCGGGGTGAGCGCGGATGTACTCTAGGGACCGAGCAATCTCCTCTGGGATGGCGGGGCCGACGGGCAGGATGTCGCTCTGTAACAGAAGAATATAGTAAATAACATCCAGAAAGATCGATTGGAAAAAAGTAAAAGTTGGTTCCAGGTGCAGTTTATACATTTAAAATGTGACTCGCATTTTCTGACATCCGACCTTATAAACATTACCTTTAAATTAAATTAACATTACTTTAAAAGGGTGCTTAAAAGAGTGAGGGAATTGAGAGTGCACCTGGACTTGCGTACACGCTTATGTACTATAAAATATATAGCGCATGTGCTATGCCGTGCTAGACATGTGGCTGTGTGGTGTGTTCGTTATATATACTTAAATAAAATAATAATTATGAAATAAATAAAATATGAAATGGGCCATTAAAGTTTTCATAAATTCATTATAAAAAAAGAAGGTCTGAAAGAATGAAGGTCTAGAAGACACCTGTCTTTTAGACCTTCGTGATACACCATCAGCCACATCGTCACTTGTCTATTGACTATAAAAAACACGTACCTTGGGCTGGTAACCGTTCTCATCAGCAATGTAAGAGAACTGGATGAGTTGGCCGTCAGGGGCGACGTACTGGTAAGAGCCTTGGACAACCTGAAATAGAATAAATGGTTAATTTGTGAGCCTCCTGAAAAGCATCAAAAATCTGTCGGTAATCCGTCGTCCGATCCGACATGAAGCATTACACTAAGATGAATGGATGGCTGGGTGTTTGTTACGTCTTTACACCAAAACTACTGAACGAAGGATTAAGCTTCATTTTGCAAAGGTCTAGACTTGATATTTCTATCTTTAAACATTTCCAAAACAACGCATCTAGTTGAGAATAGCATGGAAAAACATGTATTTCATCACAGACATAAAGAACTAAAATTTAAAGAAACCAAATTAGAACAATTTTATTCGGATGATTCTAGATAATCATCAAGGTAGCGTGAGTTAAGTAGGGATCAAATCGACTACTATGCCTTGTTAAAAAAAAACAATAAATGCTTTTAGCTTAGCCTAAATTGTTATATTTATGTTTATAATATTGATCAATAACTTACGAGTGCTGGGCTGTTCTCAACATTTTTCAGGATTCCAGAAGACTGGGCGGCGATTCCGTTCTGGGTCTCGAAGCTGTAACATTTTATATAAATATTGTAACGTCATAACGGCGCAACTTCGTGTAAGCCAATATTCATTTTACAATTTAATTAAATCCTCGTGAATCACCCAATTTAAAAAATATCGTTTTTTTTTGCCAGATTTGTATTCTCTTTTTCTACTCTCAATCACCCCTCTAAAGCTGTGAAAATGTGTCTTTGTCACAGGACAACGTCAAAAAACTAAACAGATCGATCTGAAATGTTCTTGATAAAGACTTTTGTCTCGGAAAAAGCCGTGTGATGCCGTGGGCAGAAGCAATTAATTAAAATCACTTCTCAAAGAAGTTATTTTTTTTAAACGGCTTACTTTAAGGCGGCTTAACGGCGATTACTTTAAGACAAGGATCAAAAAGACATACAAAATAACTTGCAATAGAGCTAACAAAAATAAGAATGTGGAAACTTAAAGATATAGAAACCAAAACAGTAGTCGCCTGGAAAATACCCGATTCAGATTAACGCGAACTTGACGTTATCGTTCACAAATTAAATATACAGAGAAAGGAAAATCCCCATGGTACAAGGAGAGGCCATTATTTGTTCCATATGCTTAAATTCAACGCTAACATAAGCAAGCAAAACCACCATTTTAAGTTTCCAAGCACAACACATAAATTTAGGAGGTAGGGCTTATCCATGTTCTCCAGAATCAGATAATTTCGTCTAAAGATTTTTTTCTAATATAATACTTACGCGTAGTTGAAGCCATCAGCAGTGACGTCGGCGTCTGAGCGAAGGATTTCGGCGTTGGCTTCCTTGTCAGCGTAGACGTTCTTGGCGTTGATGGTGGGCGAGTAGACAGCGGACTTTGCGATGGCCACGGGGGCGGTGTAAACCGGGGTAGGGACGGCCCTCACGATGGGCTGCTCTATAACCTGTAAGGTGGGCATTTATTTTGTCATTTATATCTATCATGTTTGATTAAATATAAGAAGCAACCTATTGATGCCTGCGATATTCAGAGATGCCCATTCGATATTTTAGAACACTCTCTTAATGTACCTCATGCTCATGTGAGAGAGATCATGAAGGAATCTCTTTTTCATCATACGGGTTGCGAATATAAGAAAATGGGAGCCGCGGCACAGTGACTAAATTTATTAGAACCCAATAAATGATGTAACATACCTATTGAGAGGAAAAAGTACATCTTAAGGATAATTGGTTCAATACTGTTAACGAGCAAGGGTAAGTTAATATTATTTAACACAGTCCTAGCTTAATTTGAACTCCTAATAAAAAAAAACACAAAATATAAAATACTTGTCTAACATCTTCTGATAATCTTACTGATGGACTAACTAGAGTCTTTTAGGAAACTAGCCTATTCTTCGAAATTATCATCAATGATTTTAAACATTTTTCCCTACTCAATTTAAGAAAAGTGATCCATACCTTGACAGCAGCGGGCTGCTCCACGGCCCTCACGGCAGGTTCGTATGCCCTTAACACGACCTGGGGGGCTCCTTCAACCTTGGCGAAGGCCTGCGCCTGTCCGACCCTCTGAGGCTCAGAGCGCTGGAGCTGCCAAGGCTTGAGGGTAGCCGTGTTGAAGGAAGCGGCGCTAGCGGCGCACACGCACAGAGCAAGAACCTATTTGAAAATTTAAATTAAATTTTTGTTCATTTTGATCCTAAATTATTTAGTTATTGACTTTCGTGGTTCAGTTACTAAAAGTATTCAATAGCAATAATATTTTAATAATATCTCACCAAAAATTTCATTTTGCTGAGATCTGTGTTCGTGTCTCTCCCAAAAACAACAGGTGGCTTCCCAATGAATTCCTATCTATTTATATTAAAGCTACAAGATAACAAAAAATCTAGCTATTATATGAGGTTGTTGACTCCTTTTAGCCTTGATTTTTATAGTAATCACTCCATCGAATGACTTCGTATGTCATATATTATAACATTTTATTACTGATCGACTACGTCTACGCATAATCAATTTTATAGTAACACCGAACAAACGTTTACATTTGGTTCCTTCAACAAATGTGATACTGTAAGACCACAAGTATAGTAAGTATATTTGTCCTTCAAAAGGTTCTTAGCTCTAAAGCCTGCCTTTAAAAAGTAGGACAAAACAGGAACGATTTCAGAATAAAATTTGAGTGAGACGAACACGGAACACCTCTAAATTTTTTTGTTAAAGCATGCTAGTGATGTGTCCATTATTTTCCTCGGTCTAATTATTAATAAATTATGTAAATCACACTAATATTATAAATGCGAACGTTTGTATGTTTAGATGGATGGATGGATGTTTGTTATTTCTTCACACCAAAACTACTGAACAGATCAGGAATCTAAAATTTTGCATTCAGGTAGTAGTAATAAAACTTAGGCTACTTTTTATCCCACAAATCAGTTCCTTTGTGATATAAACGACCTTAAAACGGATCCATAGAAATATCGCGTACGCAGCCACGGGCAGAAACTAGTACTTATTAAATAAACAACCAGCAGAGAGACCGGGAATAAGTCACACCCTAAGTGACTCCTTATGCAATTATAGCATAAATTATTTATTTTTAATTTTTATTTTTTTAATGTAATTCATCATACCAATTATATTTCTTTAATTTAGGTTTTATAATTCAGTAATTATTATATAACGCCTTTAGAATTCACCATAGTACACAAAGAGTGTACTTACGCTCAGATTATTTACAAAGCCTAAGGCGATAGCTTAAAATACTTATAACTTTTTCATAGCAAATTAGTGAAACGCCTTGCTCTGTACGATTCAGTAGGTTAGATTTTATATTTTTAAATGTTCAAATACTTGGTCAATAATGCTTATACCTATTTATTTTAGTTATATTATTGATAAAGATAAAACTACAGACCAACTTCAAACTCCTTAGTAATATAAGATTCGTTTTGGTATAAATACTCATTCCTCCAAAATATTTTATGGAACCACTTCAGGAGCATGCTCCATACAATAGCGAAATAATTTTCCAAGTCGGCCCAAAATAATTGAGGTAAAAATCGAAGAATAGAACAACCTACTCTTTTGTTTTTCGTTTCGTCATAGCCTACGTGGTAAAACGTGGTGCTCTGGTTACAAAAATAAAAGGTTAAAAGGTTGACTCGAGTTTTTAACAATTTACTATTTAGGTAGACTCAAATAATAGAAACAAATTCGAACTAGTAGGTATTTACAATTGAAATTATTAAACTGATTCATAACAATACCAGTCGTAAACGTCCCCAAAACGCTGGCTTCATTGCCCCGTTCTGTATGGCAATGCTGATGCGCTGCGCCAAGATATTAAAAAGATTTAGTAGGTACTACTTTTGTTTTACACTTCAAACCGGAAATTAATATTCGCAGACAAACATACAAACATTTGTCTCGTGCACGAGTTGAACCTGTATTTTCTGCCTTACCGACGACAGTCCTTCGCCCAATTCAACAAAAACTTTGTCATTGACAAATATATTAATATCAATAATAAATAAACAAATATATAACAATCTTGGACAATTCATACAGCATCATCCAGCATACTCTGGTTAATTTAATCTCATGCGGATGTTTCTAAAAATATATTTTGTCTTTTTTGTATCATCTCATCATTTTCTAAGAACAACGCCCAGTTAATCCCTTTTCAAGTAATTTGTAAGTTGACCTTCGAAAACATGTCCGAATTCTGCAAAACAGGCTTAACTCAGAGCTCAAATCTCATCGAAGATCATCTTTGGTCACAGTAAAGTATAGATCTGTGTGAACAGAAGTGTAACTTATGAAGCCAGCAAAAGTAAGTTAATAAATATATTATAAGTAATAAGGAATCATTACTTTGCCGTAACACAGTTATTAACTAGCATGGAAAGTAAAGTCTTTGTCTGATTTAAGTACCATCATTTTTCTACTTTTAGCGTTATTTAGATAATTATGACAATAATAATAATAAATAAATAATTAACTATGCTGGACAATTCACACAGCATTATCTAGCCAAAAACTAAGCAGAGCTTGTGTTATGGGTATTAGATAACTGTTAAACATAATGTAATACAATATATACATAGATATTTTTTTTATAAGTAGAAAACGACCAGAACACCTTGAACAAATGTCTGCAGATCGTACAAACTTTTGTCCTGAGGCGGGAATTGAACCCGCAACCTCCTACGTTGCAGGCATACCTTCGCTCACCGCGCGCCTTAGAGATCGTCAATATTAATATATGTGGTTGACGATTTTACATGAACAGCTTTGTATTTTGTCCGTAGGTACATAAACAGTCTATACTTCTATATCTACACTAATATATATTATAAATGCGAAAGTGTGTTTATTTGTTTGTTTGTTTGTCCTTCCTTCACGCGCTAACTAAACAACCAATCGGCTTGATTTTTGAATTCTATTATTAAAATTTGATTGTAATTACTATGAAATGTATTGTATTATGTTTATCAGTCATCTAGTACCCATAACACAAGCTCTGCTTAGCTTGGGGCTAGATTTAGGCTAGCATTTTTTTTCAAATCTTTTGTCGTCTATTCGGCAAGAAAACATCAACTTTTTGACAAGAGATTTGATCCTCAATCTCAATATTGGTCCACGGCTGACCGCAGGCCTCCCCTGATATGCGCTTTATTGGCTTTTATCTCAAGAGGGGTAATACCATAATACCCACGTAAAAAGAGATTTGATTAGTTAATCCGTGTACGAACAACTGGCTGTGAGTGTTCCTACTGCTTGATGTAGCTTTCTGATACTCTACGAAACTAGTTTGCTTATTGAAATGTCAACAAGTATTATTACCGACCGGCGGTGGGTCACCAGGGTCAACTTTAATATCATCTTCTGTCATAAATCACGCATTATGTAGGTACCTACGCCTGTTTTATTGCACGCATGATTATTTTAGGTTCTAGACTTCACGATAAATATAAAAAAAAAACAGTTTCATCATCTTCATTATGAGATTCCATACACGTCCACTGAGTTGGGCGAGGCCTCCCGCATATGAGGCCACAAAAAGGGGTCCAGAGCCGCCTTCATCCATCGATAAGGTTTTTCGTCGCAGGATGGCGCAATTTTTTTTTGTGGTTTTAAAGATTTTCTGCGTTTTACAAGCAATAAAACTAGCGAAAATGTAATTTGCCACAAATTGTAAACCATCTTCTATGAACTCATGATAAAACCAACTTCAATTCATTGGTATCTTTGGAGTATTTGGGAAAATACAAAATGTTGTGCTAAAAATGTACATTTTGGTCCCAAAATACAAACGAATCCATGTGGATTTCACACAAGAAACGACCAAAATTAAAAACCACCTGGTCAGCATAGGGTATTTGCCATAACCACCACGCTTGGCTTGGAGATTGTAATAAAGATGGTATAGATTCACAGAAGGAAGCTGCTGGCCATCCTCTGGTAGGTTTCCTTAGTCGCCTCTGCCGCCTTGAGCAGGAACAAATCAAGGCAAACACTGCAGAGCGTGTGCGTTTAAGTCTTTTCTATGAAAAGTTGATATGTGCGTATGCTTGTTTTTAAAGTCTACATTTATTAATTTGTGTAACGACCCAGCTTTATACCCCCCTCCCCCTACCCCTCAACAGCCTTTATTGGTCCACTGCTGTTGTAGTTTTATACCAAGTATGTCTTATTATTGAGGTAGGTATTTAGCAATGTTGCAAGACCCATGTAGATAAATCTAGCATGTATGCATCTAATGAATTTATTTATAAACATTGCTTTTTAGTAGAGCAGTAAGGTTATGTAGTCTATTTGACGATAGTAACGTCTCCTTTTTCCGTAGGTTTTGGACAGCGCAGCGCCTCTATCATGCGGAATGGAAACTACGCAAATCCCATACAATTAAGAGACGTCTCGATCACGTCTGGATCGCGTCTCGATATTATCGTCAAATGGACTCGGGTTTCAGGCATGAACGGCATTCGTACTAACAGCCGATTTTTCATCCTCATGTTATAATTTGACAATGATTTAATAAAAGTTGTTAACAAAGAGTTTAAACCGTTAAATTATAACAAGCGAATGAAAAATCGGCTGTTAGTCGACCATATTAAATATCAGTTAAGAGGAAAGAAAGTCTAATCATTTTCTTAACTCTCAGACTGCGAGTCAAAACTTTAAAGTGATTCGTTACATATTTTCCTTATACCTTACCGGATACAATAAAATGGTTGATAGTCATAGATTTTTTTCTTACTGATGAAAATTATTGCAGACTGTGTGGAAACTAAAACAACGCCATCTTGTTTGCAAGCGAAGTATTTGTATGCTGAATGGATTTTATCTAACTGCCTATCTAAATTCTGATTGAACACAATCATTGCAAATTTTGCGTTATTTCGACGCTTATTTGATTCATACTTCTTCGGATAGATGGCACCCGGAGTATCTAGAAAAAGTTGGAATTTTAAGCAAGATTACCTACTATGCTACTATTGTGTTGTCTGTGGCATGTAACGAAGTTTTAATGCTAACATGCTTCGGGGCCAAGTACGAGTAATAGGAAAAGGGTAGGGGAAAGGTAATCCGGGGAATTCCAAGTTAAAATAAAGTTATATGTAATTAAATATTCATAAAAGTAGTACCTAGCTAGTATACTCATGAAATAGTTTTGTTTAGAAAAAATACAATATTCACCGCATCATCGTGTTTATGTTCACGCAGGTGTGCAAAACGTATCAGTTTTATGGATTTTTATCAAAAACAAAATATTTGGTATAGTGGTTTATTTACAAAAATATAAAAATAGGCTGCTTCATTGTGTACACTTGACAAATAACAGTCTTAGTAGAACATTCAAATGATTGCACTCCGATGTTGAACGATTCGGGATCTCTTGTCAATTTTCCAGGTACAGGAAGTAAAAAAGACAAGTTGGAAGTTTATATTAAGGGAACTAGTCTAGGAAAAGACTTAGCGCCTCTCTGGCTGAGGAGGGGCGGTGGCAAGGTACGCCAGGGCGCGCTGGATGGCCTCCGGGATGGGAGGAGGAGTGGGGAGGTGTGCTCCTGAGGGCTGGAAGCCATTTTCATCAGCAATGTAGGACAGCTGAATGTTTCCTCCCTCCTCACTCGGGTACTGGAACTGACCTTGCACTTGTAGTGCGGGTTCTTCAGCTCCGATGTTCTTTAATGCTCCCTGCTCGTCAGCGCTGATACCGTTGCCGGTTTCGTACGAGTACTTGTACGAGCCGTCGGGGTTGACCTCGCTGTCTTGTCTGACGATGGGGATCGGCTCTGTCGGGGATTGGGGAGCGGCGCAGGCCACAGCCAGGAGTCCTAAGAAAACCTAAAACCAAAGGATCAAAGTTAAAAAAAATAAAACTAAACCTTTTTTTCGTCACTGTGCCGAATAAATGGCCTAGATAAGGTATCACAATAAGAGCTGGCTCTATCCGATCCATCCGATCCTTAATGGGAATATTCCATCACTTCATTCCAAGATTTGCTAGCACGTTTCACAATTGTATTTTTTTATTTACAAAAAAATCACTATCACTTGCACTTACAATGGTCTTCATGTTTGTATTAGAAGTTATCGTTGAACACAAGACAATGTTGATCGAACAGTGTTTATCGGTATATATACGCATGGGTCAGTGTCTGCCTTCCACCTCTGGATGGTTGCACCATAAGGCACGTCACAATAAATTCAACAAAATATGTGCGAGTCTATGCTAGGTTCTTACACACATGTAAATACGCACTCCACACATGCGTGATCATAAGAATCGTTTACTAATTAACCAAACTAATTTGAACGAACAGCCTTTGTTTAACTATTAAATGGCTCAGAAATATCAAGGCAAAGTTTATCAGAACTTTAAAATCCTTGTAAACAGAAGCCATATGCTTGATGTAAACATATGTAATAAGTCAGGTGAAGTAAATTTTGATCTATGTGTCATTTATCAAACATTAATGACGGAGCAACTATTTGGGATAGTGCACCCTTCATACCATACCTACATTTTGTAGTAATTTTGAAATTCGTGGAGTTGGTTTGCTGATGGTCCCATTGTTTTGGTATAGGTCCCTTTTCATGAGGATAAATCCAAATGAAAAAGGGTATTGCATCTTCTCTGACTCAATACACATTTTAATTAATATCTTTACCAAACTGTATCAATGCAGTAATTTGCCTTAGCTGAATTGCAACGTTATTTATTTATATATTTGAAATCGGACCAAATTGGTATTAAGTTGTTAAAACGTACATTCATTAATATTTTTAGTCTTATGTAGTCTTTAGCTATGCACATTGGCTTTATCATAAACCTTGACGTATCATAAACCTCCGTGGCGCAGCGAGCGAAGGTCCACCTGCTACGCAGAAGGTTGTGGGTTCGGTTTCCACCTCGAGACAAGTATTTGTACGATCTGCAGATATTCTCTGTATAGTAACAACTAGCGGCCCGCCCCGGTTTCGCACGAGTAGATATAGGTAGTTAAAAAAAAAGAGAAAAAAAATTAACACTCTCTTGTCAGACTTTCCATGTAAGCATGGAAAGTCTGACAAGCGAGTGTTAATTTTTTTTACTCGATCAAGTCTGCATTTGACAAAACAAACAATCAAAATCATCTGTTTGGAAGCTATGTATGCCACAACAAGCCACAGATGGATACACATACAGACATATAGATCCACGCGTCAAACTTATAACAACCTTCTTTTTGTGTCGGGGCTGAATAAAAAAAATGTGTTGTAAAAAAAACTTTTGACGTTAGTATTACTTTTTTTTGTTAACAAAAAAATCAGAAGTGATACAAAACTGAGGGACGTTATAGAGGTCATAAGATCCTTAGAATGGAATTGGGCTGGGCACATGTGCAGGATGAAAAATAATTTTGCTGATTCTACTCTCCGTTGGGCCAAAAAAATCACAGAGTGGACCCCAAGGAATATGAAGAGACCCAGAGGTCGACCGAAGAAGAGATGGCAAGACATCTTTTTGAAAAGAGCTGGTCCAAACTGGATGACAAAGGCCAGAGACAGACAAACTTGGAAGGAGCTAGGATGGCCTACGCCAAAAACGGCGACTACTAACTAACAATCAAACCTAAATAAAGAAATGTAAACTTGTATATGATCAACTAACATGACTTTGTTCCACAGAAATTGTTAAATAAGTTAGTAGGAAATAAAGGCTAATTTTATTTTATTATTTATTTTATTTATTACTTTTTTTTGTTTAATAGTCAAAGAATTTTTCAAATCCTTCCAGTAATTTCGGAGCCCTTCCAATTCAAACAAATAAACAAATCTTTCCTCTTTATAAGTAGTTACTATAACAGTTACTGTACTGTACTATAACACATAACTGTAATAGTTAGACATATGGTATCCCCTACGAGCACTTATGGTATCCCAGACTTTTTTGTAGATATTGATGTCCTCTATAAAACTGTAGTACATCACTTTGTTCTGTTGTCAATAATTTCCTCAACTTACGCGATATAAGGATTTTTCAGCATTACTATTGTATATTTAACATGGAAAAGTAGTTATTGTGACTTAACTATAATAGTTATAGACATGGTGTTGCGTTTTTTTTTGGAGATATGAATGTCTTCTATAAAACTATAAGACATTACTTTGCTCAATTGACAATAGTTTCTGCAGTTCATAATATTATTATTATTAGTATAGATGTTGAAGAAATTGACATAAAGAGAGGGGTGCGACAAGGTTGCATTTTGTCACCGACTCTATTCAACATCTACTCGGAAGCGATCATGTCAAAAGCCCTAGAAACTTAAACTGTGGTGTTAAAGTAAATGGCCGCCTCATTAACAACCTGAGATATGCTGACGACACAGTTATCATAGCATCCGCTGAAAAGAACTGCAAGAAATAGTTGATCATGTTAATGAGTTTAGTGTCAAAGCTGGCCTCAGAATGAATGTCATCAAGACAAAAGTCATGGTTGGGTATATCTAACCAACCTGATATTCACCCAACATATATGTGGTAGGTCGGAAGCTAGAACAGATGAATAAATATAAGTACCTCGGAACATGGCTCACGTAAGAATGGGATAGCAAAGTAGAGATCAAAACGGGCACAGGAATTGCCCGAATGCCTTTTAAAAATTAAAAAGGTCTTTTGCAACCGAGGCCTTGAAATCCCGCTCCGAGTACGTTTTTTACAGTATTACATCTGGATCATACTTCTATACAGATGTGAAGCATGAACTATTAAAGAAGATCTCAGGCAACGTACAGAGGCTTTTGAAATGTGGACATACAGATGCATGATTTTTATATCTTGGACTAAAAAGTCATAACGAGAGAGTTCTACAACTGGTTGGAAAACGCAAGCTTCTGCAAACCATCAAACAAAGAAAGGTCGCATATATTGATCACGTGCTTATGCACAAAAGATACGATCTCCTTTAGCTAATAATGATGGGAAAAGTTGCCAGAAAGAGGAAACCTGGTCGTAGAAGGAAATCGTGGCTGAGGAACATCCGGGAATGGACGGGGTAAATGGATTCAAATGAAACCTGGCATGATTTGAGTTCATATTACGAAAAAGGGATAAATCAAAAAATGTGTGCTTAGTTGTAATCAACTGTTCTAACTTGTCCAGTCCATCCCAAGGTTGCCTGGAAGAGATCGCTCATAGCGATAAGGCCGCCTTTGTACTTCATCTTGTAACCTTTTATTTCTGTACTGTTTTCTGTGTTTGTGTGGTACAATAAAGAATTATCTATCTATCTATCTATCAACGCGGTCCGACTTCATTAAAAATTTTTTTGCCAGAGAGGTGTTGCAAAATCGTTAAACAATCAGTCAGCATCATCATCATTATCAGCATAGGCCTTCCCTAATGAGCGCCATAGCGGCCTGTCTTCAGATTGCCGTACCCAACATTTACCTGCAGGCTTTCACTGGTTGTCATCCCACCTGGCTAGAGAGCATCCTACACTGCGTTCGCCGAGTCGCAGTCTCCACTCAAAAATACGTTTACCCCGCGTGGTAGTCGGTCCTTCTCGAGATATGGTCGACCCACTGCCACTTCAGCTAACTGATTCATTGAGCTATGTCGATAAATTTAGTTTTCTGTCACATGTATTCGTTACGAATCTTATCCCTCAGAGGAACTCCGAGCATAGCTCTTTCCATAACTCGCTGAGCGACTTTGAACTGGAGGACCAGCCCTACCGTGAGTGTCCACGTCTCAGCTCCGTAGTTCATGACAAGTAGGACGCACTAATTGAAAACTTTCGTTTTCAAGCATCGCGATATGGATGATTCGAGCTTTATTATGTAGTTAAGGTTAGTTAGGTGTCAGAAATAACAGCCAGAAGATTTTTTTTTCAGATATAAATTTTAATAACATAAGGAGTTTTAACAAAATGATCAATCTATTGTGCGGGGGCTTCAGGTGGTGGGGGAGCGGTGGCGAGGTACGCCAGAGACTTCTGGATTGCCTCGGGTACCGGGGGAGCTGTGGGCAAATGAGCTCCTGAGGGTTGGAAGCCGTTTTCGTCAGCAATGTACGTCAGGGAAATAGTCTCGCCATTCTCTCCAGGGTATTTGAACTCTCCCTGAACCGAGATGACGTCGACATCGCCGACTTTCTTCAGGTCTCCTTTTTCGTCGGCCGCTATACCGTTGCCGGTTTCGTAGGCATACGAGTAAGAGCCGTCGCCGTTGACTTGGTTGTCGTCTTTCACGATGGGGATGGGCTCAGTAGGTGCCTGAGGTGCGGCAAACGCCACGGCTACCAGCATGCACACCAACACCTGGAAAAAGACGTATAAATATTGTACATTAAAATGTGACGAAAACGTGATCAAAAGAGCTTCTATGCTAATTTGATCATTTATATGAAAATTTTGTTAACGACTACGTATTCCCCTATTACGTGTAATGGACTGTCTGGTAGTTTTATTAACATAATTACATTTTTTATACGTTTTTATAACTCGTTTAGGTATTAATCTGTCACTGAACTTTTAATGACACAGACTATTATTAGAAATATCGAGAAAAACACTTGTACTACGACTTTTTGAGCACTAAATACTTACAATAGATTTCATTTTGCTAGGTTTAGAAGGTTTTGGAAGGATCAAATGAGGACTGAGAGTCGACTGATGCCAAACTTCCTGAAAAATTTAGTATTTATAGTTAGCACCATGTGACCACCTCTCTGCATTACTAAATTTCACAATTGAATGCTATGTCGCAAAAATCTATGAAATAAGTAAACATTGGGTGCATTACCTCGGCTGTGTATGCCTACGTACCAGTTTGTAGAGGTAAACATGGCAGGCTTTGGCGGGGTCGAAGTATGTAATGCCTGTCAACAATACTAACGGATTTGTTTAGAACTGGCCCAGCCAGGTGTGCATTGTTAAATCCAGCACATCAAAAAGGTAGAGAAAGTCTGTATTTGCTATCCAATTTCCACCTTCCAACACAGCTTAGATTGAACTTTAGCACAGGTTAGTATCTTAATAACACTAGGTAAACCGATAGTTTCCTAAACTGGTTTTAGTTTAGACTAGAGCCAGTTTAGGAATCGTTTTTGTGTGTGGAGCCTAAGCTCTACTTGCTCTACACACAGAAAAACTTAATAAAGGTAATAAACTTTTTATAGAAAACAATAAAATTTAAACAATTCTGGAAATATGCGAATATCAACACGATCTACCTATTAAACAAGCTAATGACGATGGTCATTAGGTTTTTCTTAAATTTGAAAAGGTTAACAAGACATAACTTTTTATGAATTTTAATAAGTACCAATGTTAATAACCCAAATATTACTATGTGTTCAGCCATTTCAGGCTAAAACTGACAGCAAATATGTCCAAATTATTAATATGTATAAATCATTTATTATCTCCTGATTCGAGAATAGGGCTGCGTTCTAATTGAACCTACAGTCAAAAAATATCCACAGACAGCAAAGCGGTGGACTCTCCCTTCCACACAATTGATCCATTTCTCATCAAACAAGTACTTACTCGCGCATCATCATCATCATCATCAGCTTATATCAGTCCACTGCTGGACATAGGCCTCCCCTAATGAGCGCCATAGCGCCCTGTCTTCAGCTTGCCGCATCCAGCATCTGCCCACTCTCACATCTCTTTCGCAAATCGTCATCCCACCTGGTCGGAGGGCCACACTCGCGCATAATATCGTTAATTTCAAATCGAATAAAGCCTGTGTGATATTACACAATCCTTTAATACGCCTTCTTGAATAGATATTCAGCCAACAAAGGATTTCGCTCTGTTATGTAAGTGAATCCCATTGTAGGCTCGTCTAGTCAATAGAATGTCTTCAGGCAGAATTTGATATTGCTGCATCATCGTTTATTTTGTAAGGAGTGGCAGAGATGTGGTAGATGTTTGACTGATGTTTGGTTATGGTAATGCGATGAAGTCACATGACATTTAAAAGGTTAATTAAAATTTTTGACAGCTTATTGATCGACAGGTCTGTTTCCGTAACTAATGGAATTCTGTGCCTTGCTTATACCTAAATTTTGGGGTGGATGAACTTTGCACCTACGCAAAACTTCCGCGTCTAAAGGATATCCACGGGAGGTGAGCAGCAGCGCTTTCCAGTCAACAGCAATTTATCACGGAGCTGACATCCCCAACCCGCATGCCCAGCGAGGGAATTATGGTCTCGAATATGAATAAAAGCCATAAAGTCGCTTATCAGGGAAGACCTGCATCCAGCAGTGGACCACTATAGGCTGTAGATGTGAGGGTGGTACGTGACAGAACAAAACGGCGCAACAGGAAGAAGGCCGGATGCTCACGAGTGAGTGGATAGATAAATTATAGACCGACTTCAAATTCCTGAAGAATGATAAAATAAAGTCCGCTGACAGACAGACAGACAGACGGCAGAGGCTGGCTCAGGAACCCTTTGCGTACTAAACCCTAAAAAAATCACCAAAAAAGAAATATCGTACATAATTTTAATTAAGTACAAGTTAAATTAAGTAAATTATTTAGACTACAGCGACATCAAGTGTATCAGCAGGTACCTACAGTGGAATTAATAAATGAAATGAATATGCACTTAGACTTAGCTTACTAGCTAACTTAGCACTTAGCTGAAGCAAGAAACCTCCTTAAAGTTAGTACTAATATAGTTGATATGTGCCAGTTGAAAGGTGGGACTGTAGATGATTCAGATGCAGGCTTACAACTACGTTCTCAATTTCCTTCTTAGGTTGTAAAAACTGTTACCATAAATTATTACCAAATGTATTTACCTACCTGAGTACTAAAGGTTAAATAGCCTACAAATCTTTTAATTAGAGAGGTTAATTGTTACTACATATAAAGTACATTCAATTAAACAAAACAAGACATGTGAAACATCCGATGAGATGCGATGAAACAAAAAGAGACTAGCCAAAAAATCATACCTGCTTGTAATACAACAGAAAGGCATTTCAAGTGCGTCTGGGTCATCATATAACACAAGTTTTTGGGGTTTTAGCTTACCTATAACCTTTAATATTTACCTACTTAGCATATTTAGGTAATATCTATGTATTTATTGACTATAGACAACTCTGCTGGTATTCAAAATTGCAAGGTTATTAAATATTTTTTGTCCACGCTGACCTAATGTATTGAAATCCTTGTTAGATTCAAGTTTCCTTTCCAAATCGAAAAACCAAAATTGCAATACTTGTTAGATTCAAGTTTCCTTTCCAAATCGAAAAACCAAAATTGCAATACTTATGACACTTACTTATGACATAAAATGACTCTTCGGGTTTGTAAGAAATTATCTGAGCGTCTGGTCGAAGCGACGCGTGACCCGAGAGCTGGTGATTTGATTATCTGGCACAGCAGCGTATCAGCATTGCATTGGGGCAATGCAGCCAGTGTCTTGGGCACGCTTCCGACTGGTATTAATATGGATCGGTTGAGCTACCTGTAGATTGTTTGCAACAGTCTGCAGTTAGATCAATTGTTTCAATTGTAAATACTAGTTTTAATTTAATTCTAATATTTGACTGTTAATACTAGTATTAATTTAATTCTATTGATCGTCTGTAATTTTTCTTTGTTATTAAGGAAGAGCTTCAGACAATAACTTTTATGTTGTAGTATGCATAAACTACTAAGCTATCTATGGAGATTAAGTCTGTTCTGGAATCAGACAAGTTATTAACAATTATTCCAAACAAAAGCTCTAGCAAATTTATCTGCGTAACCCACATTGACAAAAATGACCATAAATTCAAGTTCAATGTCAGCGCTGAATGTAGTTTTATGTTAAAATAGATGACCCCTCGTCCGGTTAACTACTTATTATACAACAACTTTTGGCCATTCGGCGTCACCACACGCATGGCTTTATTACTTCAGATGATGGGTATAATAAATAAAACCGACCAAGTGCGAGTCGGACTCGCGCACTAAGAGTTCCGTACCATTATCTATAAAAACGGCAAAAAAATAACGTTTGTTGTCGGTGATTTTGTTGTATTTCATACTAAAATAAAACAATGTCATAATTTTTTTCAAAGTGAATACACTAACTATTCTGTGAATATTTCAAACGTCTACCTGTTGTCGTTCGAGCAAAAACGAGCAAAAAAATCACCTTTGTTGTATGGGATAAATATTTATTTTATTCTGTTTGTTAGTATTTGTTGTTACAGCGGCAACATAAATAGGTACATACCTAGTTTGTGAAAATTTCAACTATCTTACTATCACGGTTCATGAGATACAGCCGTGTGACAGGCGGACAGACAGACAGCGGAATCTTAGTAATAGGGGGATAAAACTTATTTTACCCTTTAGGCACGGAACCCTGAAAATACCTATTAAAGATTATTTATCGGGTACCATCTATCGCGTAACTTTTGTTTTCTTTTTCCCAAAAGAAAAACAAAACAAAAGGTACGCGATAATTACCTGATGTTAACTTGCGAAAGTTTAAAAAGTTTTAAAATAAAAAATATATATGTGTGTTGTGTATTGTATTATGTAGGTATGTCTAGTACCAATAACACAAGCTCTGCTTAGCTTTGGGCTAGATGATGCTGTGGGGAGTCCAGTATTATTTATTATTTACCTCTGATTTTTCGCCAATCGAGACTGACCTTCAAAATGGCCATGGCAGATAGGTAATATGTTCTCAAGAGGCGTCTTTCACGCTGTTGACTGATGCTGAGATGTGAGCGACCTTGACACGAGAGTTGGGGAAAGTGAACCGACCAGATATTACTCAAGACAAGCCGTATATGACTAGGCGATAATGACTCGAACGAGCGTATCATTTTTATAAGAATAATCTATCTAGGCGCCAATGCGTTCATGCCAATTACTTTTATGTACCTTATTATTATTTTACAATGTTAATTACAGGCCTCAAAGTCTGGTTTGGCAGCACAAAAACGGTTATGAGTATTTGAGGTCAAAGTGTGTGGGTGGTACTTCGATGTTAATAATCATTTTACCACCTGGTTACTCACAGCCTATTTTGACGTTACATCTATACCTGTGTTTAACTCACGAGTTTTATTCAACATCGGTTAGTAAAATAAGTAAAGATTTCGGTTACAATAAAACGTTTATTAAATAGTACAACAAAAATTCGTACGCGTTATTTTCGCATAAAATTTGCAAAGATAAGTTTTACAAAAAGCTTAACAATTATAATTTAATAACAAGAACTTAACAAATAATATAGAACTTAATTATTGAGCGTTTTTCTTGTAGATTATTACAATATTTGAACACTTTAAGGCTACCTTTAAGGTCAATAGATTGAAAATCACGAACAATTCCTTCATTTTAGAAATCATTTTTCAGTAGATTCTAAGGGCGCCTTATGTACAGGTTAGCATCTGGAGCCGCTGGGGGTAAAGTCGCCAGATGGTCCAGAGCTTTCTGTATGTCTTCTGGAATAGGTGGCGAGGTCGGGATGTGGGCACCTTGAGGCTGGAACCCGTTCTCATCTGCTATGTACTGTACATGGATAACCTGCAACATAAAGAAAAGATTACTTACGGCTATTTATTGCGTATACCTTTTTTTTTGTTTCCTCTACGTTTCCATCGCGTTGCAGCGATCGTCGTAAACATTCGATAAGTAATCGTTTATATGATAACTAAACAAAAGAGGTTTCTCATCAATGATTACACTTTATTCTGAATGCGAAAGTTTGTATGGATGGATGTTATATTTGTTACCAGCTGTTGCCCGTAGCTTCGCACGTGCTTTTCAAGTCTATGTCCGTCCCTGGGATACTATTTACCTCCATGCCAAATTTCATTAAGATTCGTTGAGCCATTTAGGCGTCAAAAGGAAACAGACAGACAGACCGACAGAGTTACCTTCGAATTTATAATATTACTATGGATTTTTCACGTTTAAATTACTGAATGGATCAGGCTGAATTATACATAGGTGAATAAATACCTGGAAAAATACATAGTATACTTTGTAAACCATAATCAACTCTCGGAACTAGATAATAAATGAATTATTAAAAGGTTAGTGGATACAATTTTGGCAGATAGTTTAACTGTTTCTGACATAAGGAATAGGAGTAGTAGATATAGAGTAGAATAATAGGTTAGTCACATTATTAAGTATCCACATACGATTTTCAAAATTCAATGAATTTGTCCGGTGCTGGACGAATAAATTTATATTCATTGTGATTTTTAAAGTGAAAGAAATACCGAGTTTGCGACATCGTGCCAAGATGGCACACGGCTCGACGGACGTTCATGTATTAAATATTCCACTTAACTCAATTACGGAGGAATCCTACCTTATCAGGTTCGCTTTTCACAACATATCGGCGACTATCGTCATTTACATTAAAATTCAACTTATATTATGAAGGTTTTTTGTTGATGTGTGTTTGACACAAAACAAAGCCAAGATAGATGAAATTGGGTAGAAATTTTACACGCAAAAAGCTCTAGACCTGTGTTATTATAGGCAATTAGAATCCAGGAATAACGTTTACGAAGCCGCGGGCATAAGCTGGTAAATTATAATAATAAATATGACATAATAATGCTCAAATGCTAAGGTGCTAGTGAGATCATTATTCAATACATCTAATTTGTCAAAGGTTAGGTTTACTTTAATTTATGAGTATTCATAAAACTAGTGAATGTCAGACAACAAAGTTAACGAATGACCTCAGGTTCCGCACGGTTCCAATTACGATGGAATTAAATTTCGATATTCCATGTTTTCTAGGAACCTATATCAAAATTATCGAACTTTGAAAAGGTGAATAAGCTCTACGGAACTGAAACATTAGGATCTGCACCTTTTTTCAGTCTTTTATTGGTTTTGGAGTAGCTGTGTTCAAGCCATAGATCAGGCGGATTCAGGAGATTTCTGTCACGATCGCTTTTTAACTGACATGGTCCCATAAAAAAAGTCGAGATCATATCTTAACTTTTTTGACCCGAAAAAAACAATTCTTTTGAAAAATCACGACTAGTTATACCAACTTTAGTGGTATTTTCGTTAATTCTTAATAGATTTTGATGATTCCTTCCTTGTTGTATAAAACTTGATTTTGAGGTAGTCTCATAAAACTTTGACCCTCGAGGAATCTATATGTGCACCGTAAAGCGTATCTAAAATATCATCACAATATGATAATTTTTACAATCACTGGTAACAAATGGATTCCATGGCAACGGGTGTAAACAAACTAAAAAAGCCTCGAATTTTAACTAGATGTCGCCACTTGAAATATTTTAAGGCGCTATTAAAGTGTTCCGGGTTTATACCTACTACTTCCAAACCCATTTTCATTGTTGAAGGATTTGAAGTCTTTTTATAGTTTTTACGCCAAATTATCGATGTTGCCGTTAATAAACCAAATGTTGACAATAAATTTAATGTTCTTGTTGACTTGTACATAGGTAAAGTGGCGTTCATTGTTAGCTGAGCCCCTACTGTTACGTTGGAAGTCAATTTCTATGAATACAAAACCATTTTAAAACTAGAATATTTCAGTAAAATGAATATAGCAAGCCGTTTTATATAAAAACAAAAAAAATACATTGAAACCAAACCAACTGGTGAAATTCCGAGACTTGAAAAAAAAACTGTCAGGTTCAGCTAACGATGAACGCCACTCTACAAGTGACAACAAATCATTTCAATCATGACAAGACAACCTGTGGCCACATTACCTGTCCATCTGGAGCCGTATACTGGTACTGCCCCTGAGCCACTTGAGTCTCTTCCTCCGGGTTTCCTTGGTTCTTCACGTAGCCTTGCTCCTCAGCCGTGATGCCATTACCAGTCTCGTAGCTACAGGTTGATACAATGAAAGTATTAGTTTTTATCGAAAATTATTGTATACCGATCAGAGCTTTCAATAATAAGATAGCTGATGGCTAACCTTCAGTAACTAGTGGTAGTGGGTAGGCTTTCCATTTCCATTCAATTCCATTTTATTTTGATGCTTTCCAGGTATGCCTGGAAAGCATCTCTGTCATACAACACAAAAAAGTGCGTTTAAATATGGACTTTAACTCGTAACATTTCGATGCATTTCATATTGACGGTATCAGATGACCGACAGATTGCAAGCCACTCGTATGAAGCTTGTGGGGACCTATTTTGTCATTGTAAATTGTATCTAAACATAACGAGTTTAAGCCCATATTTGAATGCGCATTTTGGTGCTGCGTGGTAGCGGTATTGGTTAAATGAGCGCAGAGCTTTCTGACCAAGATGAACTTACGTTTTATGTACCAATCCGATTTTGATCTTGCTGCTCCAATATACGACCTATTCCATTGGCATGTAACTATAGTTAAGAGGAATTTTAATAACAACTTTAAACATGTACTTTTTTTACCTCTCCTAACTTAAAACGTTGCCAAGCAGTGATTTGTCTATGTTTGAATAATGTCGTAGCAAAGAGGTTTTTTCCAGAAAGATTTGCATAAAACTTAGCGGAGTTTTAAAGCAAGAGTTAAAAGAATTAAATTAGAATTATTCATTTGTTTCTTTTTATAACTAGACCCTGGTAAACGTGGCCCAACTGTAGCTTTTTAAATTGTTTTTGAATAGAATAGTATTTCAGACAAATGTAAAAAAATTGTAAATTTCTTACAATATGTAGAACTTGCATAGGTACTTTCTGATAAATTAGACCCGACACCATTTTCATTCGTTGAAACTATCTCAGAATTTGGGAATTTAAATAAATTGTGTATTTTTCTGATTATGTAGGTACAAAACACTATAATATCAGAAGAGAGAGAGAACGGTGTCAAGTACCTTTACGGTTATACATAGACAGACTTACCTCCACTGATAAGATCCATCGGGATTGATGACTTGCTCCTGCCTGATGATGGGTATGGGTTCCGTAGTCGGTTGCTGCTGTTGCTGTTGTTGCTGTATGATGAAGTTCGGTGCTGGTTGGAATGGATGGAAGCTGCTCACGTCGGCCAACGCGGAACCCACCAGAGCAACGAGCACGAACTAAAAAAAATGACGGGGAAATCCAGAAGTTCTTACATACACTGTATGTCGCAGCCAGATTGTAGAATCAGCCCGTTTGTAGAATGGCTTCACCGATTGCAAAACGAACGCTGATTTCTAGGGAATACCTAATTAATGTCATTCGACGAAATGGCTGAGTGACGTTCAGCCATATTGTTGCACCTTGGTCGTTCAATAATCGGCGTAATTAATTTAATTACGTCGAATTGCAATTGGCCTAGCCATTCTACAAACGGGCTGATTATACGATCTGGCGGCGACATTATGTTTGGTAACTATCTAAGAACACTGCCAACACTGCCAATCAATGATTTTATCTCAAAATTTGATGGACACATGAAACAACTGAAAATATGATTACAACACGCAAATTTGAGCTGAATAGAGCTTTTTTACTATGTAATCCTTTGAAACCGAACTGAATATCTTTTTTTTACACCACACAGTATAAGGCTTTGTCGCTGAACAAGCACATCGCCTAATCGATACACATTTTCAATATTTTACAAAAACTTTTTATTTTGAAAAAGCAAGTAGCAAACTTTAAACTTACAATGCACTTCATGGTAATGAAAGGCTGATTGCAGTCCATGTAATGTTGCATTTTGAATGCATCCCTCAGTATTTATAAGAAACTTTTGTCGCAATTACACATCGTTGCAGATTCGGCACATACTTTATTGGTATGTTCTCATCAGAGGACAGACCCTACGGTAGGTATTGTCATTCCCTCGCCTGATTTGGCTGCATGCAATCAAAAATGTACCTTATCTTATACCAACACAGTCCTAGGACCTCAAAATTTGCATACTGAAAATAAAAACCAGAAGTTATTACATTACATTGTGTATTACAAATTATTATGAGCTTCGGATAGGATTACATTATCAGTTAATTTGCATGTTAATTTGTAAAAGAATACCTACCATCATCGCCATAAAGATGCGTTGCGTTTTAGATTCCTTTAGTATCAAAATGAGCTTTGGTATCTTCATTGATACATGTGAATACATTGGATATATAAATGTAGAGCAAGACTCTACTGGAAAAGTCTTAGGGTCATTTGATTCATCAGATTTTTTTGTTATACTTAGAAAATACCCAGAAAACCCGGAACTAATATTTGTAGATCGTACAAATATTTGTTACAAGACGGGAATTGAACCCGCAACCTCTTGTGTCGCAGGCGGACTTTCGCCCGTCGCGCCACATCGGTCGTCAAAACTATAATAATAGGTAACTCAAATTAACATTAGTCCTAAAGAGCTATAAAATATTTAACTTTAGAAACTATCGTAGTTTGTGCGTAGTATAACGGATTTAAGCGGGTTTACTACGAACCTTTTTTGTGTTAGACCAACTTAATCCGCTTACATCCACATCTTAATGAAAGCTATAAAATACTTACAAGCGTACTTTTCCCGTAACCTGATTACATAATCAATGATCAAATTTCTTCTCAAATTGTTATTTTCCTTGACAAATCGTTGTTGATAAGTGGTTTGATCCTTAATTAGTTATTGTACTTAGGAAATGCTCAGAGAAGAGCACACACCCCACCCGAGGCTGACTTACCCACAACCAAGCTTGCCTGCCTACTCCCTTAACTAGCTTATTTCTTTCTTGTATCTAGTCTGTAGGTGAGTAGGTAGGTAAGGCCTAGCAACTTTTGTATATTTTTCCTCCTTTCTGTTCTGTGCTGTATCTCTGTTGTGTCAATAAATGTATCTCTATCTATTAGCGAACGAACAACCGGTTATTAGACTGAAATGTCTGATCTATAGGTACAATTATTATATTGGCATTAAGGAGCGTTTTTTGCTAAGTTAATACGTGCAACGGCATGCAATGAGACATCTTTTGCGCAAGTATTCCGTCAATATAGACACCTGGGCATTAACAATCTACGCAACGGTGTAAAGGACACAGAAAGAAGAGGTGCTAACATCACTAACGCTTACTAATACAACTTTTTATTCACAGTAGCTGACCTTTTGAGGTAAAGATGTAAGTATTCTTAACTCAAGATAAAGAAATCTTATCATATTGACGACAGATGTTACGACCCACCGGAGTTGATAAGATAAAAATAATAATATAGTTGCAGGTATACCTTGAGTATTCAATTTATATTTCTCTCAACATTTTCCTCTGCAAAAACTTAAGCGAATAAATTTATTTTCCACAATTTTCCTAAATATGCCTATAGTACAGTACATACCACCTACCTAATGTTCCTTACTAACATAAGTGAATATAGGTAATCTATGTATGTTCTGAGGCCTATACCCAGAGTGGGGTTCCAATAACATAGGTAATTAAAATTATAAACGTAGTTTTATAAGAACATGTTTTTATGTAAGGTTGTTGGAATAAAGAAAGGTTTATTATTATTATATACATCAGAACATACATATGTTCTGATGTGAGACTATAACTGATTTTAAAGCAAATTAATAATTTGTTGGGTAGCTTTAATAGACTAAGCGGTCTAAAATTATTCAATTCTTACCTTACATTCATTTTGTTGTAGGTAAAGGTCACATAAAAACTTCAACGCTGATATCACAGATATAATAAAGCAGTAGAATGGCTACAAAATCAACAGTTACTAAGCCTCGGTACGGTACTTTTACATTATTTACTAAGCTGGAGCATCATGACGTTTTCGATTTAACTTTATGGTTTAAGCTTTCTTCTGTTCGATCTTGCCTTGGCCGATAATTGGAGGGATGAGACGGCTGTTATACAGTGGATTGTATTTAGCCGCTTCATATGGATACTTCGGGTCATACGGCCCGGGCCGGGCGCTATTATACAGGGGGTTGTATTTCGCTGCCTCGTAAGGGTATCTTGGATCGTAGGGCAGGTTGTTATACTTTCCGTTCAGGTTGTAACGGTTGCGTGCCGTAAATGGGTCATATCGGTTGAGAAGTGGGTCTAGGATCTGCCTATCTTTATCTGCTATAAACGGTATGGCTGCTTTTCCATCAGCAGGAATGTGGACACCAGATGGTCGAAATCCTGAAATAGAATACTGGAATAATTCGTGCACTATTAAAATGAAAACGAAACATGATGAACGCTGGTTTAGCGTCTTTTGGACTTACCATTCTCATCGGCAATATAGCTAACTTGGATAGGAGTTCCCTCGGGAGATATGTAGGCGTAACTGCCTTGAACAATCTGAAATAGGCAAAAGTAATTTTAGAGAACTTACAAAAAGATATCGCAGAAAATAATGTAAATATCAAAGAATTGAACCTGGGTTCCTTGGGGCTCGCCATTAGTGTCAATGAAGGCATCTTTCAAATATCCACTTTCTTGCGCTTGTTTCCCATCAGCAGTTGTGAAACTGAAATAATCATTTAAGTAACTGTAGTAATATTGCAAGATAAAATGTATCTTTAAGGTTTCTACTCTACACACCAAAGCCTTGGAGTCTTCAAATCCGGGTGAAGAAATTCCTTCTGGAAAAGCGTGCTCCATCTTAGGCCGCATCTTCACTTGTTTTATTGAGAAGGTGGCCAAACGCTTGACCAATAAAAAAACCCTCCAACGCCGCTGACGTAGCCCGGTGGTGTTGGCGAATTCGACGACATTGTCAGACAGCGACATATGGCGGCATTTCGTTGTATGAATATTGCAGATCACTGACAGTGTTTGTCAACTTGGAAGCCGCTGACTTACTGGCGACTAAGCCATCGGGTTACGTCGGCAGACTGGCGACTATGGTTTATAGACTCTATAAAGCTCAATCCAAACCTGAAAGCGTAGGTGCCATCACCGGCATGTTCGCTGGAGTAAGTCAAGATCGGCACCACCGCTCCCGGCGCCACAGACACGCCAGGCACACGGTTATACTGGTTGTAATAAGGGTTGTTATACCCTGGCAGTCCTATCGGTCTGGGGGTAGGAGCGTACGGATTTATGGGTAGGATAGGAGTCGCGGGGGGAACGATGGGAACTGGGAATGGAGCTACGTATGGTGACCTTTGACCTGAAGCCATCGTGCAGTAGAACACGACACATGATACGATTTTCAGCATCCTGAAATAGACAAGACAAGTTTAGAGTAACTTTTGTTTACATAGAACTCCTATGGATAGGGTAGGTATACCAAGAAACAGCAGGTTCCTCATTGTCTAACTTAAGAACCCGCTAAGCCATTCATGTTGGGTGCACAAACAGCACATCCACGATGACAGATTGGATTACTTTACCTGATTGTTCGTCAAACCTGGGAGCGCAGCTAAAATGATACTGAACCGTGGGACCTGAATATTCCATTTATAGGTAGCAGGGCTGCTTTGTGCTGATATTTTTTGTTGTGCCATCGCACAAACGTGAGGTTCACACTCGTCTTTACCCAGCAGCTGTTATTAACCAAGATACAGTTGTAGTTACTCACCAAAAGCACGAACACGACGAGTTGAAAATCATTTAACAATTTCAACCCAAAATTATGGTAAATGTTAGCCTCTGTCTTCAGACATTATCGACTCAAGTATATTGCACAAATATCCACAGGTGGTCTATTAGGAATAATTTCAGAGGTACCGTTTGTGCAAAATGCTATCCCTAAATATAGAGTAGGTACCTTGGTACTTACGTTAAATGTTCCAAAACGCAACTCCCGTCAGCACTATTGTAAGAAGATACACGCAAGCACTATGATGGACATGATGAAATTGTAACATTGTAGCTGTTTGCTTGCACCTATATACTTGTTATGTGGTATCTCCCTAGACTTCATAATCTATATTTAAGTAGGTAGATACGTTTGTAACTAATAGTCTATTCTTGTGTTGTAAAGATCGTTCATAGACAATGCCAATTTATTCGTAACTAACATCAAGATTAGAATCTTAGTGACCAGTAACTTCCTACAATCTAAATTTGGGTTTTTCGGTTTACAGCATTAATTTGTAGCGAACAATTAATTACAACATTCATTAACTAGTGCTTTAATAACCACAAACTTGCAATCAGATGGTACAAAAAATCTAAGCAGGCATAATGAGGACTTTTTTTTCGCTTCTTCCACTAGTGGACAAAAAATTGAAGCGAACAAAATCAATAACATTTTGTTTCTTATTTGATAATAATTACTATTTATTAAGCTGTTTATGTATAAAATTTGACTTGTCTAAGTGCTTATTTTGTAAGCCTAAACAAATAAAGTTATTGACTTTTAACTTTTGACTCCAAAATATACCTGCCTACCTAATAACAATGTGAGATCAAGACAAAGTTGGTTGCAGCTTTCTTAACTCTTCAAAGCTCATTCTCACTAAATAAACACAAAAATACACACAAAAACATTTTTAATTGACTGTGTAACATTATTTTCAGTATAAACTCAATATTATATACAAACAATTACGAAGAAACCTGTAAGAACGAACAATAAAGTTCCTACATTTTACGCTTTTCGTCTTCGTTTCCTTTGGTTTAACATCGTTAATTCAGGATGAAGGGTGGTTCTATTCTGATAGGAGTTGGGTTTATATTTGCTTATCTTCTGTAGGTTTGTTTGGGAATGGAGGGTCCCTCCGCGTGGTAACCATTCTCATCAGCAAAGTAGTTGATGGTCTCTTGCTTTCCTTCGCCGTCAGTGTAGGTGTAGCTGCCGCGAACAACGACAACACTGTGAGGTTTATTGTCCTCGTCCAAAGCTTCCTTTACTTCACCGAACTCAGACCGCAGGATTCCATTTTCAGTTTCGTAGCTGTGAAACAATGATTGCAAGTTAATTAATTAAGTTAATGTAAAGTAAACAATGTTTTCAGGTTTTTGCTATTATAGTGCGTAACTCGCACTATACTGGGGCAATTTTGCAAGGGTTAGGCGCGGGTTTTAGTCCCGCCAAAATCGAACCTTTTTGAGACATTACCTATTAAATTTTCGTGGAACAAAGTTTTTATTTACGTATCGAGCAAATTTTTATAGTACCTACCGTAAGTGTAAAGCTTTCAAAAGGAAAGTACGTAAACTGTGCGTACCTAAGAGCGTAGGTACTAGGTAAGTACACTAGAGGAGCTTTACCGAATTTAGAAGCCTTTCAAGAAGCTTTTGTGAGAATTGTCTGGTGACGAATTGGGCTTGTCTACTCGTCTGCTGATTAAGTATATAGGTTGTACCTAGAGTGTGCACGTTTTACTTCTTATTTTTTTAATCTCGTCAGTTTTGCTCTTATGTCTTTTATACGATTTTATACGATATCATTACAGCTACTGAAATGATATCGTTTTGGTGCATTACAATACAATACAATTACTTTTTATTGCACACCAAATAAAGAAGATACACAGGACAGGAAAGAACTTATACAGATTACGTTGTACAATGGGTGGCCTTATCGCTTTGAGCGATCTCTGCCAGACAACATTTAGATGGACAGATAGTGTTAGAACAAGTGTAGACGGTGGCGTGTTATTCATAATTATTTCGTTTAAAACATACATGAACAAATACCTACTGATAGCTATAAATATTAATACATACATAAATATATAATAAAAATAAAATATAAATTTAGTGTTTATAAATATATTAACAGTTTGAGGTTGATGTAAGGAAGTGTTCATAGACCATATTTTTGAAAATAGAGAGAGACTATTAGCTTGTCTATTAGAAGTGGGTAGAGCATTCCATAGCTATAGGAATGGAAGGGGCGGAGAGTTTTCAGTTGAAGAGTGTGTGTTGCAATAGCTAATCAAAAGGATAATAGGCATTAAAAGTTTAGCATAGAAAAGGTGTAGGTAGGTTTACTTGAATTCGTATCCTCCCGCGGGTTGTTGGTTGAACTCAGAGCGAAGGATTTTGAAAGGCCCCCCCTCATATGCGCAGGCGGCGGCCACAAGGGCGAGTATGACAATGACCTGTGAAAACATTAAAGTATAGAAAACATTAGTTAAAAGTAATTTTACTTCAAACTCCCTACTAATTTTCGTGTTCCAGCTATGCAAAGGAAACTTTTTCGAAAAATTAATCCATAAAATACAGGGTTATTGGTAAATTAGTGACAATACGTGAACTGCAGGTCCTGCCCATCAAACAAACCCCACAAACACGTTTGTAAAGGCACCAAGTCTAAATTCTAAAAAAAATATAAGTCACCTCTGATACTAAATGCAAAAACATCTTTGTTTGGAACCCAACGAGTTACTTAAGACCGATCTTTCACTCTCATATTTTCTGCGGATTCTAAAGAAATTTGGCAGGGAAGTAGACAACAACCCAGGGACGGACATAACCATTATTCACGGAAATCGTGAGCGCAGCATAAGTATATAAAATATTCGATATTATCTCACCATTTTCATCTTGAATGTCGCTGAACTAAAACAATAGTAGAACTAATAATATAAAATTTTAGCATAGCTTTTATAAGGCCATGAAAAAGAAACAAAGTAACAAGATGTAGATTGCTTTGTTGCTCTTTTACCTAAAAGTGCACACAAAGGTCATATTTCAAAAAAATATAGAAATAAGTAAGTTTATATATTAATAATTGGGTCCAAAGGCAGGCCATAGGACTCCATAGACAACATTTTAATTATTCCACACTTTCTCAATTTTAATTGACCGACACCGGTTTTCAGTAGAGCCAGAGGCTTTTCTGTAAAGATACCTACATTTCTCAGAGAGTCCGAGAGACGGCCTCTCCCGATTTTATGAAATTAACAACCCCCACGCCTCATGTTGACAAATGCTGGGTTCACTTCACCTCGGGGCTCATGATTTACATGGGGCATTCATTTCTTTTAACACGTGAGAGTTAATGCTCAAAAAGTACTTCACACGTTTTGGCTCCTCCTCAAATCCGGTTGGACAACATCGATCGTAGGTAAATAGCAAGTTTTTGACACAGCGTGACATCGCAGGTGAAATGTCAGCCTCACATTATAAAAGAATTATTCGCCACCGATGCAGCAGTCATTGATTTGGTCTCGACCGATACAAACTAAACTCATTCAAAATGAAAATGGTATGTAATTTGATATACTACTTCCCTGGTAACATAGTTCATAAAAATAAGACAAACTTTTTAATTGTCTAGATAGAAGGTACCTATTTGTACAAATTTTAAGTGTTTTCTATTATCGAAGGACCAAAAAGTTTCTGGACCAGACGCAATATTAATGGTTCTTCTACGAGTATTTTAAACCGACTTCAAAAAATTGAAGACGTTCGATGTAGGCCTGGTCGATTGTAGGCTATCTTGGTCGATTACTTCGTCCATTATGGACCGATTTAGATGATTCTCCTAATGCATAGAGAATGATCCCGGGATGATCCCATATTTTTTTATTCCCAAGCAGTTACTCTGTCCCGCACCGAAAAAACAGTGTAAAGATTTTGAAGTCAGTTTTTAGTTTTTGAAAAACAAGCAATTTAAAAATATTATATTTTACAGATCGTAGTAGCCGCCCTAGCCCTCGTGGCAGTCGTCGCCGCTGCACCCCCACTGCAGCCCACGGACTTCATCCCGATCGTCCGCTCCGAGTCTGTACAGAGCCCCGATGGTGGCTTCCAGTACAGGTAACAACACTTCTATATTAGCTCATCTTGTCATCAGCAAAGTACGTCCAATGCTAAACATGCTTGCCCCAAGCAACGAAGACGCATTATTCTAACTTCTGCCCACGGTTTCGTAACCATTTCCCCGGGATATAAGGTAGCCGATTGCTATTCCGGGGCCAGAACTGTATGTGTGTAATATTTCCTCCATATCCAAGTAGTTATGACGTTGTCTTCGCTCAAACATTTCACAATGGCGGCGGCACAGACTTGCATTTATAATAGGTATTAGTAGGAAAAAGAAGGATAAGGCGCTGCGCAAACGTGGACACTTTTGTGTCTTGTGTCAGATACTAAGCTACCGATGAATATTTGATTTCTATAGAAAATTCAAATATTCATCGGTGCATGCGTGTGTCCAGTTGCTCCCACTTAACACATACTCATTGAAGATCAAAATGTGTTCGATGTCGGTAACTGGAAACTAAAAGTCGTTAGTTGAAGACACAAGCAACATTAACAAATTTCCTCACAATTGTACGCTGAAGACACAAATTACATTAACAAATTTCCTTACAATTGTACTGATCCGGACACAGAAACTACGGTTACCAGTGACCAGTAGTAGTAACGGGCGATTGTGTCCGATCACCGCTACAGGACACAGCAACTACGGTTCCCTGTGATGGTGTGCCGTGTCGGCAACAAAGTGTCTACGTTTGCGCAGCGCCTAACTGTACATCAATCGAATATGCATTTTTGTCAGGTCCTATTCTAGACCACTCCTGCCATCAATTGGATGGAGCGGCCTCTAATATGCCTCTAAATATTGCCAGTGTTCTTGAACTTTACAACTATGTTCCTTATCATATCATACTTTTCCGCAAGCATTTATCATCGCTTCCTTTACCAATATGGCTTACATACACCTCAAACTCTTTCTGTTTTATAGCTATGAAAGCGGCAACGGCATCGCTCAGGCAGCTACTGGTGAGCTGAAGCAAGTCACTGGTGAGGACAATAAGCCCACGTATGTCGTGGTTCAGCGCGGTGCCTACTCCTATCCCGACGAGCAAGGCAAGCCCATCTCCATCGACTGGGTCGCCGACGAGAACGGTTTCCAAGCTTCCGGAGACTCCATCCCCAAGCCTAATTCCAGGAGATAAACATGACTCTTCACTTGACAGCCTGCTCTCTAACGGACTAACAGATCAAATGTGCCATAAATGTGTAAAACAATAGTGCCCGGATGTAGGTAGGTACTTAGCGATGTTAAGTAATTTGTGATACATTAAAAGAATACGTTGAAATACTTACCTACGTGTTTATATATTCTGTTCCTTTCGAAAGAAATGGGAACCAAACGACTTATTATCAACCGTAGAGTTAGGAATTTAGGATTATCTGTTAGATTGAATTAGGTAATAATATATATTAGTATAAATATATATAGTATAAGTATTACATATATTTAGTTATTAGGTACAATATCTAATTATTTTATGTAAGTTGTTCACAAATACTTTAGCTTCAGATTTTCACTACGCAAGTCCGATTTACCTACGTCATTGTAACGATAGCTAGTAATTTTGTAGTTATTTTCTAATTTCATTTCTATTCAATGTTAATGAATGAAAAAGTAGTACCTACCTAGTTATGAAATCTAAGAAAGCTATTTAAAGATGAAATCGCTATCCTCAATGACTTTAGTTACAGAAATAAGAAGATCAATAGTTCTGTACCTACCTAAACTGCGCAGAAGAATGCTAGAATTAAGAATAAGCATTATTTATTTCATAATTATTATTTATTAATTTCAATTATAAATGAAAGTATAATAAAAGGTGGAGAGAAAGGTAAGCAAAATGGAGGAAAGTAGGTACCTCTGATGGTAGGCTACGTGGGTAGTTGGATACAGTACAGTGGGACAGTGTTTGGTAAAAGCATATTTGCGCGTTGAAATCTTTTGTATGATAAACAAGTCTCGCGTGGCGTCGTAGCACTGCCACGTATAACTTACCGATAGTAAAAATGTGACGAATTATAATATACCTAGGTACTAATAATAACATTCGTTTCAGAGATAGGTACTTAGAATATTGAAAATGTATTAAAATACTGAATCTGGTCATACTGCCCGCGCCGCGTCCACCGCGGATGACAAATGACAGCATCCAAACCGAATGCGCCGCGCGACCCCCCCACGAGACGACTTTTTTCTAACCTTACCTGCCATATTTTAGTGTAGGTTTAATACAGGTGTTTCGTGGCACACCTGTATTAAACCGATCGAGCCTATACATTGGCCTTATTTCTGGCAAACCAATTTATTATTTCAGTAAACGGTTCTACACATTAATGTTATTAACATTACCGTGCCTTCTAGGAGATATCGGATCCATTGAACTCATAGAGAGAAACGACAGCTGCTCTTATCAACGGGAGCATGTACCTAATGGTGTAATTAGTATGGCTGGTGGATCCAAAAACAAACTAGAAACAAAAACTTATTTTTGTCTACTTTTTATCTAAACAGCAGGCTTATTTTTGTTTTATCTATCTTTGCATATTAGCTGAAACATAATAGTAATATTGAAAATTTAAAACACACATCGTCTGCTTTATATTCTGTTTGTCTGTTTATTAACACTAGCGTTCTAGCATCAATCCTGAACCTAGTATCAAAGCTTCAGTATTATGGAAAATATGATCGCTGACGCTAAGCGATTTCTGGTCATTGACTCTTAATACCTTTCTATTGGAATCGAAAACGCTTTTTTCTCTGTCCTAGTTTTTATTCAGTCGACCACTATGCTACCTGAGTTGTAAAAATGTGTGTTTACGTATGTACCTACAACTCTGTAAACTTACTTACTTACAATAAATAATTTGAAATTGAAAATTGAAATTGAAAATTGAAATTGAATATGTTATGGGTAAGCAGGTAAAAAAAATAACCCTCCTTCATGCGCAGTCGGGTAAAAAGCATCCCACGCTCGTTGATAGATGAGCTTCCAATGTAGATGTCGCTGCTAAAATTGACCCTATGTATGACTATACGTGCCCAGGGCTAGATCACGCTATCAATGCGTTTCGAGTTCTGATTATAGGGGCCTTATTCCGTATCATTAGTCTTGCTGTTAGATGACATCAATTGAAAGTTTTTTAGCTTTAGCTGATCAGGCACTATCAAATTTAAATAGAGTATTTAAACAACAAATACCTAGCCAAGGGGCATTATTTTCACATTGTAAGAGATTCTAGAGGTGTTATTCAACTACTTTTTAACCGACTTAAAAAAGGGGTTCTACGTTCGGTTGTAGGTATATATGTTTTTAGGGTTTCGAGATCGGTTTCGAAACTGCGAAGCGATCCATTTAAATGTGGTGTTTGAAAATATAGATATAGGTATATTTTACAGGAAAAATATACTTAAAGAAGTACGTAACAATAACACTTTGAAAAATGGTCAAAATGGGGGGAATTTTTTTGCAAGGGCAGGCTACCTACTCGAGTGGGGTATCAAATGAAAGGTATCGGTTTGTACATTTCAAAACAGTTTTCGAAATTTCTGTCAGTCTCATACTTTTTGATATTTTGAAAAAAGTCGAAAAATTTCGCAGCCGCAGCCCCTCGTGAATGGCGTTGCGGCGCAAGCGGTACGGGTCGCACCGCCCCGCCGTGCCGAGGCTGGGCAGTGAATGTGTTAAGAAATTTGAAGTCGAATTTGAAGTAGATTTTTTAGTTTTTTCAAAACAATCAAGTATCCTATTTCTAAATTTATGATAATGCGTACATCCCGTGAAAAGTTGACGAGCTCTTAACCTTTAGCTAAGATCTGTTGAATCTGAATTGTTTAATTCGTCAGATCACAACAAAGGACTGCGTGGCAAGTGCAATGGGTAAAACAAGTGAATCAATGTATTTTTAAACGATGCACATAAACAAACGAGACGAAAGGTAGGCCACAGATAATATACTTAGTTAATAACCTAGAAATATGTGTCTTATCTGACCACTTTGTGATATTTCATAGGACTGTTAGAATGGTGAGGTTAACTAGACTTTGATTGATATCTAAGAGAGATAATTTTATTAAATAATTTACCTACGTAATGTGTTGTTATAAGTATACCAGTCATCTAGTACCCATAACACAAGCTCTGCTTAGCTTGGAGCTAGATGATGCTGTGTAGATTGTCAAGCATTATTGATATTCCGTATTTCTCATTTCCATGATCTCAGGTCAAATAGTGGCCCAGTCCTTTGGGAGGCATGCGTGGGGCCAGCAGCACAGAGGCCCTTTATGAGAGTTAATATAAAGACGAAGACTACACATAGCGGGTATCATCCTCGGTTGCACAACATGATACACCCGAAGATGATATCCGCCAGGTGCAGAAACAATTACAAAGGAAAATGTGAAAAAAAATGAAAGGAATGAAAAACTAAAAACAAAACAAGTTTATTGTGATGGGTGGATGGTCTGTTATCGGTTATAATCATAAAACATAGTCTCAAAACGTAATATTATTTACCTACTAATAGCCAGGTTCTCTTACTTGGGTTAATAAGAATTGCGAAATAAAACCAGAAAGTCACTTAAATGAAATTTAATTTCATTGTGAGTCAAATCATTACATAACAAATAATACAAAACGTAAAAATATGGCAGTGAGCATCAACTAAACGTTCATGACTTAGCGTTACTAGCTCCGAGATATGGCAACGTTCCAATCCTTGGTCGAATGATCCATCGATCAGTCTTCAAAGGGTTGCCGGTGGTTGAGAGAACGTAAAGAAGTGTTTATCTCCTGGCAGGCTTGGGGATTGAGTCTCCCGTGGCGTGGAAGCCGGTTTCGTCAGCGAACCAGTCGACAGAGATAGGTTTGCCTTGCTCGTCGGGGTAGGAGTAGGAGCCACGTTGGACCACCACCTGGTGAGGCTTGTTTTCCTCATCCAGGACTTCCTTCAGCACACCGGTCGCGGCCTCCTTGATGCCGTTTCCGGTCTCGAAGCTACAAGAAAAATTTTACGGTTAGGTAGGTATTCATTTGATTATTCTGAAAGGTGTAATTTCCCTGTCGAACGCAGTTAGTTTTGAGACTTAATGAAATAATAAAGAATGAGAATTCGTTGGTTCAAAGGAACGATTTAAGTTTGAAAATAAAATGATTTACAAAAAACTTGGAATTCACTAAAGTGGTCAATACTGGGGCTCTTGCCCTATTTGAAATCTGCTCGCTATAACATTAATAATGTTGAAAAATGCGAAAGTTTGGATGGATGGATAGGTAAAATTACCACAACAGTTCGGGCTGTAATTTTGCATAGATGATAGGTCTAGTCCTAGGGGTCTAGGCCTTAAATGGGATTGATTAACGTTCCCATAGAATAGAAAAATAATTAGATGCTCGGGTGCTCGGTCGGAGGCGGCACGCGCGCGTCCAGAACCGCACTCAATCTGAAGAAGTCCCTCGGGCTGAAACGATGGTGTTCTTCCAACACAAATAAGGTTCATAACTACTCTTACATCCGAAATGAATTCGTCAAACAAGATAGGATATTTTTAAAGCAAAATAATGATATGTTTATTAACTTGGAATAACGTATGTAAAGGTTACTTTATCCCGGTAAAAATGCGTTTGAAACCGCGGGCAGAAACTAATGATAAAATATAAATCATTAGGAACATTATGTTACTGAGTTAAGAATTTCTGCCAGGTGAGATTAGGAGTAAAGTCCGGATTCCGAGAATCGCTGTCATAACTTGACAGCGATTCTGCTAGCCTCAAAAATAAGCAAATTACTTAGACAATACTTAATTGTGATTTCCAGGTGTCTGGATTTTGGCAGCCTGGACTTTAAGAATGTCTAAGAAGATATTACAAAAGCGTCAGGGGTCCAGTGTGTCGAGATGGGCAGGGGATATCGCGATTGCCACAGAGTGACCCGTGTTGAGGCAAGCAAAGGTTTAGAGAGGGGATTTGAACTCCGGTGAGTTCGGATGCTGATTACATACACCTGCGTAACGTCGGATAGTGGCTGGAGATGAAACTTGGAAGAGTGTAGGTAGTTACCTGAACTCGAAGCCACCGTCCGGGGTCTGTACAGACTCGGAGCGGACGATCGGGATGGGCTCCTCCTGCACGGGAGCGGCGGCGACGACAGCCACGAGGGCTAGAGCGGCTATTACGATCTAAACACATATTAAATAATTTTATTAATAAAATATATTAAATAATAAAAATTAGTTAGGTATAAAAGTCACAAAACACTAACCATTTTCATTTTAGAGGTTTGATAAAATTCGGTTGCAACCAAATGAGCGACTGATGATTCGGTGGTCTCCTCCAATTCTTTTATACATTGCATCCGTAGTCTAACGTAATGTCAAATGACAGCAAACATACGATGTCGATATTCCGGATTCGGTCACCGATGATCGTAGCGCCTTTGAGTGTGTACTTACACACCGGCAAAGTGTTTGATCATTCGTTTGTTGATTCGGCGCGATCTTTCGAAGGTTTTATTTAAACTTAATAATCAGTTAGCATCAAACTTCAAATAGGTAGTGCCTAGGTGAGTAAGTAAGGACTTCTATGGGTCAAGGTCTTTTGGGTTTTTGTGATAGTTTTTCCTAGTGAAATGTATTGTGGTTTTTCCAACGACATTCTTAGGTTTGGTTTTTAGTGTTAGCGACGACTATTACAATAGGCTAGGTAGTTTTCTAAAAAAATCTAATTAGTCCGTTAGTGGTTTGATTTTGGTTGGTTTCATTGGTTAGTTAGATTAACAGAAGATATTATATAAAGTAACAAAAATCTTACCTTATACACTGAATAAATATATAGCTATAGCCTTATGCTTTCAATATTTATACAATAAGTATCTATACATATATTTTACAATAGGGTGCAATATTGTACGTATGTATTCCATATTATGTATTCATTGTCTGACGACTACAGTTTATGCAAGGAACTTGTAAAATCTCACAGCTTAAAGCTTAAATGCTATGCTTTGGATAATATATCAAAAGAAGTTAAGTTAAGAAAGTTTGATAGCTAACGAAATTTTCTTTTAAATGATATACCACAATCATTCGTTCATTGTATGGAAATTGTATAAATTTTTCTTGATCAACTCGCGATCAAGCGATTCCAGTTCAAAACTCCCGAGTGCAGTTTAACTCATTCACTGCCCAGCTAGAGCCGCTGCTGCTACTATCCAACTAGTCTTGTCTACGTCTAGTATAAAGCTAAACAACTGTTTATACTTAGGTTAAAATTTCAACCTTAAACACCAAACCTTACCTACCAACAGTACTGCACATTTCACAAAGCGGTGTTATGTGAATTTGGTGAAACCGTGGGGTAGCATACAAGGGCTAGGGTAGCCCTTAAGGCTTAATGCTAGTTTTATGAAAAAATCAACATTTGCGTGATCTTTGTGATCCTACTGCTGTTGAAATATGAAATCTAGGATTCTTATACTTCTATGCCTAATATTCCATTTCATTCTTCACAAAAGCGCCACGATAGTTTTTGGATTAATTGCCATATGTTAGGTGAAAAAAAATCCGAACCAATATGACTTACTGGCTTGATTTTTATATTGAAAAATAAAGCACAGGCAGGGTAACAGATTCGCCAAAACAAATACATGATTACTTGAACCGTACACTTTTAATTAGACGAAATCTTGATTTTTGCATTTGATTTTTACACACGCGTTCTGCTCTGTCCCGCTCCTATGAACGCGAAATCCTATGCCTATCCTTTTCACAAAATGGCGTGGGAAGAAGCTCCTTAATGGGGTCAGCCCCCCTAGCACGGGGATTGTTGTCTAGGGTAGAATAGACAATAATGACATTGCATCGCCATACATTGCGTACATTATTGAAGTTGAAGGAATGCATTTCAAATAATTTACGCATTGTATGACGAAGTGACGTAATTTTTCTCTATTCTACCCTAGACAACAATCCCTGTGCTAGGGGGGCTGGGGTAAGGGTTCAGGGTAGTATTAGTAGGTATACCTATACTTACCCTACGTACCTGCCTGCTAAAGTATTTATCAAGCATGTGAAGTATCAATAACGTCATTCATGAATATAAAGTAGGTAATTTAAACTTTGATCTTTTAATTTTCATGGCAAATAGATATTTAAGTATGTACCTACTTTTTGTATTGATAAATGATATGCGGGGTGAATCAACTCATCTATTAGTATAGTTATGTAATGTATAAATAATTTATGAGACAACATAATTAACAGAATATTTTTTATACTTAGGTACATAAGGTTCTAGCATATGTACTTATCCCTTTTTTATCAGAAATCAGTAGGTACCTATAATTCATTAGGTTTGTGTGTCACAATCACAATATAACACGCGCTGGCTTCTGCAGTTGTTCCGGCTAATTACAACCTGGGTCTCTTCAAGACATGTGTATGTCTTCTCTAGACCTTCCTGTTAGGTGCATCGCCGGCCACATCATCACATTCAATCTTACAGGTGGAATTGTGGTCAAACGAAGGTCTTATTAATAATAAAAAATAAATAATGATATTCGTTTCGAAGAATTCTACCTATCAAAGCTCATTAATGGCTATTTTTAGGGTACCGTACCCTTTAGCGGGATGTATCTCATGAACCGTAAAAAGTAGACAGTTGAAATTTTCACAGAATGTGATTTTTTTTGGCTATTTTTGGTTTACTTTTGTCAAGGCTTTCTTGAACCGTTATAATAGGCAGACGGTAAAATTTTTGGGTGTATAACAGTTGCCGATATATTAAAGACTATTTATCGAGTACTTATGTCGTACCTTCTGTTTTATTTTCACCAACGTTTTGGTTAAGGGGTTCGGGTTAAAGTACGCGATAAATATCCGATAAATAATGTTAAATACTAGCCAACAAATAACGAAATTTTAAAATGTTTTGTTACCGATATAACAACAAATAATAAAAATAAAATAAATTGTATAAAGGTTGGAGTTGAGTACTGAAACCGACCATCGAAGTTACGTAACGTCGGGCACGGTCAGTACTTGGATGGGTGACCGCGTCATGTTGTTTTTTTTTGCTTTCCTTTTATGAAAAAAACTTCTAAGGGTTCCTTTTCCGAAAGTTACGACGGTACGGAAGCCTCCGTGTGCGAGTCGACTCGCACTTGGCCGGTTTTATTTTCAATTTTAACAAAAAACTCAATCGAAGATTCCAATGATGACACGCAAAAATAAAAGTACATTTAACACTACGACTATAAAGGTAATGTAAAAGGTCACGAGAGTAAAAAAATATTGAATGTGTCTATGCTAAAACACATACTTGCGTAGGTACCAAAACCTACCTAAAACTTGTCCTGCGGTCTATGCAAGATACAAAATAATAAAAGTGATGATCTTAACCTTACCAGAGGTCAGGTTGGTTGATCCTTACCACTCGGTAGGTAGGTAGATGTACCTTCTTGGTGGTTACTGATTTTGAGAAAACTACCATGCAAGGTCGTCTAGTTTTACGAAACTGACACTGAGTAGGTGGGATGCGTAATGCTGGTTTTATTATCTACTAATTAAACGACAAGGCTTCCAAAAATACATATTACATACCCAATAATACCTTCTCTACATTATAATATGAATATGAATATTAATCTTCGAATTACGTAATCTACTTAACTTGCTTAAGCCTGGTTTAAAGCCCATCGTGGTTAATGTCATTGCCGAATCTATCTGCGTAACAGCAAACAAAATGAACAACTAAACTAAAAGATACAGCAAAAAAAAATAAACTAAGTTCAAGCAATAATTATGGTTTATTTCCAAAAATAAATAAAGCAAAACAAACATTTAAAAATAAGCTTAGGGACATAATTTATAATTAAAAGTTACCAAGTAAGGCGCATAACGTGATCAGTCTTTCGTTTTGAAGATTTGATGAATCCAAGAAATTGCAACTCAGCCACAGCTCTTGTGAAACGCAACCTGCAAACAAAAATAAAACTTTATTAACAAAGAAAATTACAATCAAATAATAGAATTGAATTGAATTGGTAAATTTAGTCATTTTTGTTGTTGCCATTCCAGTGAAAAGCTCTTTAGCTTTTCACTGGAATGGCAACTAAATTTTCCACCCAAGACCACATCTAATTATGGCTAAACAGCCGATTTGGTATCTACAAAATGGAAGAAAAAAAAATAGAATTAAATTAAAACTAGTATTTACAATTGAAACAATTGAGCTAACTGCAGACTGTTGCAAACAATCTACTGGTAGCTCAACTGATCCATATCTATAACAACAAAAATAGTTATTTTTAATTACTAAACAATGCTGGACAATTCATACAGCATCATCTAGCCCCAAGCTACTAAAAGACTGAAGTCTTTATTAACAAAGTAAATTACAATCAAATAATAGAAACAAATTATAACTAGATAGTATTTACAATTGGATTGTCAATTGCTACCTGCAGGCTGTTGCAAACAAGGTAGCTCAACTGATCCATATCCTACACATTTACTGCCCTTGGAGTGGAGAGGACCCTAGGTTCACGGGGTGCCGAGGCTCTCCGGGTTTTTAAAAAATATCTGAGCGTCTGGTTCTAGCGCATCATCATTGCTATGGCATGCATCGGGGATCATACAGGCGGGAAATGCGGCCAGAGTCTTGAAGACTTTTCCGATACACTCATCCGATACTTTCTGTTACACTCATCCAATTCCGATACATACTTTCATAGGCAGATATTTGAACGGAGTGAGCGAAGCGAACGAAGAAAGCTTGGCTGTACATTTGTATATTTATTTATTCCACCGTAGGTATCTGTCGATACACTTGATGTCGTTCTAGTCTACTTCATTAAAATTATATAGGTATACGAATAGGAAAATCTTTGCTGCTGTAAAGGGGCATTGTCAAACCAAATATAAATGTATAGTGAAATAGTCACTTCGAGCGATGATATGTAAAATTTGCAGATAACTTAGTGAGGCCAAATCCGTCCAGGGGTTTATGAGACAAAAGGGTCCTAAGGGGAACTTCAATCAATTAAATCAAATTTGGTCTCGTAAGAAAAGTATAGGTACGAGTACATTTCGAAACACAACGGTATTTTTTTCGAGCGTGTATTTTTGTTTTAAATCCATGTTTAATATTAACTGAAATCGGATATTTCAATGCATACTCGCTGCATTCATTTTTGAAGACCTACGTAGTCATTTATCCTACCTACGAATCTCTACCAAATGAGAGCTCTTGTAAGCTAGATCGAGCACTCATTTGTTTTGTTTTGAACCGCATTCTACAAGCTTAGCTTAACCTCTTTGACCGTTCCAGAGTAAGGAGAACGCAAAAAAAAACGATAAGAATTCAATTTTCAAATATTTTACGTTTTTCATTTTTATATCGTCGCGCTTTTACGACTCGTAAAATTATTTTTAAAGTATTCGTAAATTTAATGATTGAAAAATAAACGTAAAACAAAAAACTAAACAGTTTGTAAAAATAATTAGGAGTTAAAAAGACACAGGACTAAAAACCTGTATCTTTTTGACCTCATCTAGGACTTTGGCGCTTACATCATCATCGGTCACCGAGGTCTTGATTTACGATGGTTTACAACCTTTAATCTTATTCAATAATGAACTAATGAACCAGATTATGTAGATTCTCGTCAGCGTCATCATTGAGTTCCAAGGCAACAAGGAGATCGAGGATTTCTAGGGCCGTTTATACGCTGCAAATGCCTCTCATGCCCGACGATCGAGACGACCACGATTCCAGAGCCACCCTGCCACGCCACCACACCGACGAACTGCCAGACATCAGTCAAGAAGAGATCGTGGGTGGCTCTGAGGCAGCTAAAAAATGGAAAAGCCCCCGTTGAAGACGGCATGAACCCCTGTTATACAGGAATCTCAGAACCTCTTCAAAGCCGTCCTTCAAAGTGGGAGAACTCCAAAGGCATGGAGCGCAACTTGGCGCGCGGAGCTCGGAGTGGCAATATCTATGGTGTATAAAATGTTCTTTATACTTATTTAAATTACCATGCTTATTCTCAATATCTTAACTTCTGTATTTATTGAGAAATTAAGGTTTTAGTAAAAAAATTGAGGTAACTTTGCGATTTTTTTTCTATCGAGACAATTTTATGGAACCGTGTTTTCGAAACATATGAGCGATAGAGTAAGTCCTGAACTTTACCATAAACAAATTTAAAATCTAAATATTTAGTAGTTTGGAAGATATGGAGGTCCGACGGAGTTGATTTAGGGAAGTATACGGCCTTAATGTGTTTGCCGCACTCTCGGTGCTTGTATGCAAAGTATTTATTCATTTTATCTTACTGGTGCGTTGCGTCCTGATGCGTTTGGCCCTCGTCTTCGTTGTCGGGCCGCAGCACGGCCGCGAAGGCTTGCAGCCAGTCGTATAAATTGATGTGTTTGCCGCACTCTCGATGCAGCTTGTACGCGAGGCACACATCTGGTAGCGTGTCCACTACGCTGTCTGCTGATGGGAGGCTGCAGCATGAGCACTGGGGACGATAAATGCCGTGAATACATACGAAAAACATCCAAAATAATAACAAAAATGCAAAAATATACTCATTTTAGAGTTACGCAAATCTTTATGAATTCTGTGAACATAGCCTCGAATGCGATACTGCGCGTACCTACTTCCGAGAATTCATAAAGATTTGCGCGCACTATGCCTGGTCATGCCTAACAGCTGAACGGCTCTAAAGGCAAGGAGGTACAGGGAAAGGTCATCAATGAATCATTCAATGGCCTTTACATGCATGAATGATGGTTTATGTAGTTTTCGTTTTCTGCAAAGGGCTACGCTACTTTTTATCTCGAAAATATGCATGCGAAGCTGCGGGCGGGACTTATCTATACTACTATTATACAGAGGAAAGATTTGTTTGTTTGTTTGAATTGAATAGGGTCCGAAACTACTGGACCGATTTGAAAAATTCTTTCACCATTAGAATCTGATGAACATAGGCGATAGAGTATACCCGTGCGAAGCCGGGGCAGACCGCTAGTATCATATATTTTACTAGTTTCTGACCGGAGCCCGCCTACTAGGCGTGGTGATAATGGGATTTGTGATAAGTGGCTAAACTATGAAAATGATTGCTGGAGATGTTAGAAAAAGTCATGCCAACTGCGAGCTGAGCTGACGTGCGCCGCGTAAACCGATGCATTACAGAAATGCTCTGCTACTCGTGAGAAGCCGCGGCGGATTGTTAGTATCTAATAATACTGAACCAGAATTTAAAGGTCTAGCTTGTTACTGAGAGTTGATACCGAAAAAGCGGCCCATTTTTTATCGTATGTACCCACATTAGCGTTTTCTCCAATTTCAGACTCGGAAAATGGTAAAACAATATCACCACAAAACCTAATCATTAACAATTTGTTTAGTAAAATTACATGTTACTAGTAAATAATCCATTTTATGGCGCTACCCCGACCCAAATAGCGCCGCCTGAAAATTCATTTGTTGAACATAATACGTATACGTACGTTCAACAAAGGAATTATCGAAAAATTAATTGGGCAGTTTGTGATACCTACTAAAAGCTTTTTTAAAGTCTTTGTAATAGTTTTATTTTGTATAAAGATGCGAAAATAGACGACCGATATAGCGCGGTGAGCGAAGGCCCGCCTGCGACACACGAGGTTGCGGGTTCGATTCTCGCCTTAGGACAAATGTTTCTACCAATCTGCAATTAATTATAATAAAAAATATTGTAAAATATCAGTCATCTAGTACAAATAACACAAGCTCTGTTAGCATATGCTGTGTGGATTTTCCAGTATTATTTATTATTATTTATTTATAATTATTTCCAGTCTCATCATTCGAGAGCCACTCTTGTTACGAACTGCCAACGTAATAATACCTGCAAGTAATGCCTGGGATTGCTAAGCGCGGTATGCAAGGCGCCGCGCGGCGAGCCCACAATCTGTTTCCGAACGCTCCCGACATCGCTGAAGAACAGAATCTCGTGGAACGGTCGCGTGCGCGGCGGCTGCAGACCAATACTGAACACTTCTTCGAGGTAGCTCACGAATCTGCTTCGAACCATCTCGAATTCTGACTGCACTCGGTCCACGCGCGTCGCTTTCAGAAGTTTCTGGAAATAGAAAAAAAAACTCACTGGCATATTGGGTTCAGATTCAGAAATCTAAATAAATAGTAGGTACATCCTTTCATAGTATCATCTACTACCTCTTTCAGTTTGTATCTATTCCCAGGAGTGTTTTCAATATCATCTTCCAACTCTGCACTCGTATTAGCGAACACAGTCCCCTCAGTGTTCGCATTTTCGATTTGCCTCAGGAAAGTCAGCAAATGCACTCTTATGGTCTTCACAAAATTCTCCCCGAGATCTTTATCTAGTGTCACATTACTCGAGATATTTTTAATCGGCGAAGAACGCAGAGGTTTAGCTGGCAAGACTTCTTGAATGTAGCTATTCACCACTTTCAAGGCACTTTTGATACTGTCAACCAATTTGATTTGTGATTGAAAATTGAGCAGCTGCATACATTCTCGGAAAACAGGCGTTTTTGTTATGCATTCTGTGGCACACCTTGTGTAGATCTCGCGAACCTGTCGATAAAAATGTTAAATTTAATTTTCAGAAGTAATAATTTATACCGTGAAAACTTAAACCGACTTCCCATCCCATTCCCCTTATGGTCCAGTCCGACGAGAAGACGGATACGATCCTTTAGAGAGAACCGGGAGATCTATAATCCCAAACTATTCCCCTGGGTGTTGTAAGAAGCGACTAAGGGACATTCATCGGGGGGCGGGCAGCAGCGCCTCTTGCAGAGGACCCACATGCCCAGCGTGGGGATGACGGATATTACCCTCCATAAGATAAAAACCAATAAGGCGATTATCAAGGGGAGGCCTGCGTCCAGCAGTGGACCATTATAGGCTGTTGAGTTCAGTTGGAGTCCAATATTAAAACAAATGCGGTGGATAAAGCCCACAACAGACGGAGATATAATATACATTAATATAGTAAGCTATATATTACGGTATAGCAAGCTGCCACAGACGGTGGCTATGCTTTAATATATATTTTTACACTAATTAGCTCTACGGCCGTCATGTCTTACTATACCAAAATATATCGTGATATATCTGACGACTTATTTTGATGACGTAGTAAAAATATACGTTATAGCTGCGTCTGTGGTCGCTCGCCGATTACTATAGAAAATAGACCGTAATATACCTTGCTATGATTTATATTAATATATAGAATATAGCTCCCGTCTGTTGTGGGCTTTAACTTGCTAGGAAATAATGAAAGAACGTAACAAATTTAGATAAAAAACTGAGTAGCTATCTATATTTATTTATTTATTTATAGACGAGCAGCCAGTGGCTGATGTGTCTATATCAGACAGTGTCGAATTTAGTTATTGCGTATTTTTTTTTAGTTTGTTATTTTTGTCTCGTAACCAGTTGTCGAGCTTATTCTTGAAAGCGTTTATTGATGTGGCTGATACAATGTCTTTTGGTAATAAGTTCCAATTGTGCAATTGTGCTTGCCGCGCACCATTTTATTAGCAACTGAGTGCAGTAGCTACTAAAATGGTGCGCGGCAAGGAACTATATAACTATATGAACTGAATTCTTTTATTGTTGAAGCCACTATCTGAACGAACTGGTCTACTTTGCACATTTACGTTTTCGATTATATTTACAAGCATGCAGTAATACTTACAGACTTCCCAAGATTATTTTGCGGCATGTCTTTAACAATTGCCGACAGCATTCTGACACTCAAATAAAATCTGTACAGATATTCATGAAGCTTATTCATTTCTTTGCACAATGCATCTCTAAAAACGTCATCATTTTCAAACAAATTTATTTTTGTTCTGCAATCTTGCTTTTCTAGGAATGGCCTGAAGGAAAGTAGCTGTCGTATGGACTCTAAGTCTTCGGAATTAAAGTTCATAATTGTTTCTTCTATTCTATTTTGGTCACAACACAGTGACTTGCTGTTGTCTCCATAATAGTGCTCCATCATGCAATACTGGAAACAAACAAAACATCCTTTTAAATAAGGGTAGTATTTCAACGAGCGATTCGAAATTCAAATTAAACATATTGACAAAGCGAGCGCTAAGCCGCGAGCAGCCGTTAGTACAAAATAAAACTATTACAGATGTATGTATTAGTTTTATTTTAAAATACGTTGCGGCTCCAGTCAGTGTCGGGGTACCGCCCTAAAGTATCCCATTGTGGTCGCATTAATTTTTTTAATCACCCGAGTATAAATTACCCGCATAACAATAAAGTATAAATCATGTCAGGATTAATAAAAAAATGTTTTATTTACCTTAATGCTTTGCACAAGTCCTGTAACGGAGAAATCGTAAAACAGAAATACATCTGTAAGTAATTCAAAGGCCTTTCCTGACAAATGGAAGGGGCTTTTGTGAGTTAGAAATATGTTCTCTAAGACCTGAAACAAAATTAAGAAAAAAACTTATTAGCTTTTTGCTTTATAGTGCGTTACTCGCACTGGGTAAATCTTCTACGAAAACTTCTTCTTTTTTCTTTCTTGTTTTTTTTTTATTTTTAAAAAGTTTTCGTAGAAAAAAACTTATATTTTAAACGCGATAACTTAGATATTTAGTTGTTTGTAAACTCTTTACGCCAAAACTACTGAACGGATCGAGCTGAAATTTGCATACAGGAAGTTCTAAGCCTGGAATAAATGATAGCCTGTTTTTCATATTATAACTCAGTTCCCATGCGATAGAAATAACCTTGTCTTTGTGCTTAAAAACAGTGAGCAAAATCGGATTTTGCGCACATGTGGATTAATGGATATTATTGAAAATGTAGAAAAAGTAATTTGAATTCAGAATGTTGCACTACATTTCAATGGTGTAATAAGTAACTGATAATCTATGGACGGCGCCGAACATTCTCACGGAAGGCAGTGCCATTTTTTCTGTACCTTGACAACTTAGCTTGTGAAGACCATTCTTCTAGGCGGACAGCGCCATCTATAAATACTCTCCTAAACAACAGGTACATGGGCTTCATAGTGCAGTTGCACCTCTCTTATTGAAGCTTATCGAAAGGAGGTTAGACCGCATTCAACCTTCATAAAAATAATAATTTCTTTCGTTCCTGATTTGAAAGAGGTTTATATCATTCTAACCATCCATGGTTGTTGACCAAAACGAGTTTCTGACATTCGACCTCTTTTATAAATAACAAAATATTTTCTCGTTAATCGAGGTGAAAAGTTGTACCTATGTTTAACTCGAGAGGAAATGTTTTTTGTTTCGTGCCTTTTAAATACCTTGCTAGCTCAGCAGTCTACTTTGAACTTACTTGTTGAACAAATAACTATTAATCGTTTCGTAGCCGCGGGCAGAAACTACATAGTATTTAATACACAATATACTATCCTTGTTTTTTTTTAAATTTTATTAGTAAAGTAGTTGACTTACTTGATTCATATAAACTGGAGACGAATGTGTGTGGAACACTTTGATAAGCAGCTTTGATGAAACATGGTAAGGAAATGACTTGTGAAGGGCTGAAACTGAGGTGGCCACGCCAAACACAAAAACTATTGGTAATTCTGGTATGTAGGAGCTGAAAGAAAAGAACATTTTTGAAAATAATAATTACCGAGTCAAATGTGAGTCCCCTCTATCTATTTGTTAGGGCAGAGCAGAATGGTAGTTTCTATTATAGCAGCAGTGTTTTGTTTCTGGACCAAGTAGTCTAAGGCCCGTATTATAAAAGCTTCCCCAAGCATTACTTAAGCAGTCATTACGTGATCTCTACTCAAGCGTTAATTACTCAAGTAATGCTTGGTAACCGTTCAATAATAATATGTCTAAGCAGTTACTCGAAGGCGTGGACGGAGGAAATCCGCTCTTGACGGCTACTTGAGCGAGTGTAGATTTTGACATGAGCTCCCAAGCATTGTTTGAAAATTAGTATTCACTCAAAACTAGACATAAGCATCACTCAAGCAGAGCTTGATGACTGAGCATGCTTTCATAATACGGGCCTAAGTTGTCTTATGGGTCAAACTAGCGCCGCCACCTATTTTATCTTATTATTACGTTGAACAAAGAAAATTTCAAATATGCATCGTACAGTTTGTGATACCTGTTATAAGCTTTTTTTAATGCCTCTGTAATAGTTTTATTCTATCAGGTTTAGGCAGGATATCGAAGTTGCCCTTGGTGGCCACCAATATCTATTTTCGATTTTCTGGCTAAACTAAATAGAGTAAAACTATTACAGAGGCATTAAAAATAAGCTTATAATAGGTACCACAAACTGTACGATGGATTTTTGAAATTTCCTTTGTTCAACGTAATAATAAGATAAAGTAGGAGGCGGCGCTAGTTTGACCCGTACCACAGCCTTAATATAATGTACTCAGTTAAGTTTGATCTGTGTGTTGTGTTTAATAAATATTTTTCTTCTTCTTCTTCTAGTATAAAAACAAAACAGTATTCCAAATTACTCAAAATGCAAGGAGCATGTTGAGTTACAAAGTAACATTTAACCTAAGGTTTTTTGTTATAGTGTTTACCCGCATTTTGGGTATCTCTAAGAAATGAAATAAGTTCCCAAAACAAAGTTCTAACTGTTTGGAAACTTATTTCATTTCAATATTTAACCTAATTTCTAGTTGCGTCTAGGATTTTGGTAGGTGGGTATTAGGTACCTCATCAGCGCTCGTAACTTCTGAATGTGCCTCCCACTGCCGGGCATAGGCCTCTCTATGTTTATGCCATTCGCCTCGGTCCTGCGCTAGTCTGGGCCTATACTTTCCTTACTTTACTTTAATTCCGCATAAATATTTGTTGATTATTTTTGTTTTAATAACAAGATGATTACCCACCTTACAATCATTACAAAGTCTTGCAGGACATTGCAATTAAAACTTTCAAAATCTGGAATTATAACGACCAATCTTTTGGCTTGAGCTAGAGCCTTTTTCTTTTTGCTGGAGATAGCAGAGTATTTGCTTTGGTACCAGTTCTTCAAAGTTTTCATAGTGCAGTGATTCTTCTTTAGCTTACTCTTGCTTTGAATAACTTCATCATCAATAGATGAATCCTGTAATAGAAAAAAAAATGATCACTTTATTTCCTAGAGTTACAAAAGTAATTTGAATTTAGTGACGTGTCCGTTATAATAGGGGCGATATACGACAATGTCGGCGGTTACAGCGTGTTGCCATTGCCACAAATTTGGTATGAAATATAATGTTAATTCGGTTCAGTGACAATGCAATGTTATGGTACAATCGAACTGGTCTGATGATGGAGACAGAAGGTAGCGATAGGAACTTCTAAAGGTCTGAACGAAACGACGTAACCCCATCGAGCTTGGCTTCGTTGGATTTGTCTTCCCAAGCCATTCGATCCTAGATGATGACCTAGGGTGGACCTAGGTCTAGGTCACCTGGAAGAAATAGCTTTCAGCGAAAAGGCCGCCTATTGCACTGGTTATGTTTTATAATTTAGATAGGTATAAGGATTATTTTAGTTATGTTTTAAGTGCAATAAAGTGTTCATTCATTAATTCATGACCATGGTCCCGATGATGTAGCCAGAGGGTGGCCAACTACTAAACGAAACCATTTAGTCCCATCTCGTAGCCAGATTTAGTAGCTAGCTACGAAATGGGCAATGTGCTTTCCCGTCTTGCAGCTAGCTACTAAATGACGATAACCTCATCGAGTTTGGGCTCGTTGGATTTGACTTTCCAAGTACCTATGTTCTATTCCAGACTATAATCTATCTCTGTGCCAAATTTCATCCAGATCCGTTCAGCCGCTCTGGCGTGATAAAGGAACAAACATCCATCCATCTTTCCATACATCTAAACTTTCACGTTTATAATATTAGTGAGATGTTTTCATACCATTGCATCTTGCCCTCCAATAAGCTGCCAAACTGCATTCTCTACCAAATGTTTTACAGTCGATGCATCTTGGGAGTTGGTTATTGCAACATGTGACGTTACTTCATCTCTGAGAAACAATATAAGCATCATCAGCCTATATTAGGCTAAATATAGTGGTTTGAAAATATTGTACAATTTATTGTCATCGTGACTAATAATATAAGCAATGAATTGGACGATACTTTTAGACATCATCATTTAGTAAAGCTTGTCTTATGTGTACTAGAATAGCTATAATATACCCTAAGTTCTAGAATCAGGACAGACGGACAGACAGTAGGAGCCCATTTTCACTCTTTGGGTACGGAACCCTAAAAAGCCTGTTATACTGAACTGTTTAGTAGTTTTGGCGCAATAACAAACATCCATCCATCCAGCCATCCAAATTTTCGAATTATATGTAACTAGTTTCTGCCCGCGACTTCGCACGTTATTATTCGCGTTATTTCTATGGAAATGTTTAAAAGTTATTTATATCCGATGGGAATTAATTCATGGGATAAAAAAAGCAGGTCTTAAACTACCTGTATGCAAATTTTCAGCCCGATCCATTCAGTAATTTTGGCGTGAAGAGGTAACAAAAATCCATCCATACATCCAAACTTTTGCATCCAAACATTCATTTTACAATATTTGTGTGGAGTGTGGTAATATAGTTATGTTTTGCCAACTTGAAAACATTCCATCCAAGCGCAGAACATGTTTAAGTATCTGTTTCTATACTGTATTTAATGGGGAATACCTTTTTTTTATTATCCTGAGGGAAATGCGCACTATGGGGAATGGGGAATACCTACCTTATGATATCAATAAGAGCTGTAAATTGGGAGACATGATCTGGCTGACTGACTCCAGTCAGAAGAGTAGCACTCGGTATAACTCCTTCGAGAGATAAAGTCTCGTCATTTTCATAAGATTCCTTCACAAAACTGACAACATCATTCAGCAGCATACTATATGTTTTGTGTTGTAAATCCTGAAAATAATATAAGCTTAAATTAGGATACATTATTTTTTACTAAGTCTACACACTTAATTACACATTCCTATAATCTAGGACCATACAGTGGCCCAGTCATTTGGAAGGCATGCATGGGGGGAAGCCAACAGCACAGAGGCCATATATGAGAATTGATCTAAAGGCAAGGCCTACACATTATAACTTTTAGGATTCTACTACTGCAGCTAACAGTGGTTTCATATTGGTCTCTCCAGAATAAAATGAACGCCATAACGCCCTGTGTTCAGCTTGACACATCCAGCATCTGCCTGCAGTCTTTCGCAGGTCGTCATCTGACCTGATCGGAGTTTTTTTTCATCAGACATAGAAAATACCCTTAAGTTGTTTGTGAATAAATAATTAATCTATCAATCTATTCTATCCAGCACAAGGTATCTTAGGTATCCTTGTGTTGAGATCTCAATCAGTCTTACTTAATATATACAGGGTTATTATAGCATTTTTTAACTTTAACTTTTTATAATACAGTGAATAATTTTATGTAAATGTGATTGTTGTAGTATGCATGTATTTGTGATGAATAAACTTTACTATTAATATTTTTAGGTTATTTCTCAGTACTGCATGTTATCTGCTTTTTTTTGCATAAAGTATTTTAGTGATTTTTTATGATTAAAGCATTTTATTTCAAGAATAATTTTAGAGTAGTTAAATATCCGATTGGCCTTGCCCTCACCCACACAAACACCTTCAAGGTTATCCACTCATTATGAAACACCCTGTGTATTGTCGAACAATGGTTGATACTTGTTTTGAAGTTATTTAATTTCTGTGGATTACCTTCAGTTCATTTTCAATAGTTATCCAATTTCTTTTGAAAGTTGTGTACCAATTTTCTTTACGAAATATCTTCTCAAACAATGTATGTTTGCTTTTTAATTTTCTAATTTTGGTTTTGTTATATCCATTTGGAAAGAGAAACACTCCCTGAAAATATAAATGTGAAATTGAGATTTTTTTGCTCAGTGGTAGGTATATTTTCATGAATGATAATTTATATTCTAAGTTCATTGTCCTTTAGAGTTTGAAACATTGGCAAAGAACCTGCCTTTTATTTTCTCTCTTTTATGTAAATATCTGTCTGCTCACAAGACCAGTATGTATTGATTTGCCATTAAGACTTTTAACTGTGATAGCAGCATGTTTTGACTTGACTTGTTACATTGATGGAGAATGGAACCCATGGTATACTCCAAGTATACCACGGGTACCTACCATGAGGAAACTAATAAACTTGGAACTCCCAAATGTGGACATTAAATGATAGAACCAATGAGACCTTTAGTTAGGTACAACAACATGAACACACTAAACAGTCTTGCAGCAGTATTATCTTTCTTACCTTTGAAACAGAAACTGTTGCTTCCATTGTCTTTTATAAATGATAACAGAATCAGTTCACTGACTATGAAAAGGCAATCTGATCAGCACCGGCTTCTCGTAAGTAAATGCTTGTTCAAGTAAACAAGCCGAGGTTCTCAGGTGGTCAGGTTTTAGGGTTCGGAAAAACCTGGATCTTTGGGGATAAAGCATTAATAAATTAAGAGAATACAATACTTATTTACTAACCAAGTTCAATATTTTTGACAAATACTATGAAAATAGCGAGCGAACGAAAGAACCAAGCCAACCAGAGTATAATATTACTACTTTGTATTGTATTGTACTTTGTTTTGTTTGTGCAAGTGCAAACCGCAATCCAACTTCTACTTCTTGATAAATGGCGCCGCTTGCTTGCATTTTGTTGTAACTGCCAGTGTCAGTGTCATTATCATGTCTTGGCTGCGTTCCGTTTATAAATAAAATCGGTGGTCCTTATATCCGTTATCACGTCTACCATTGATAACGAAACGTCATAGATGACGTCATAGCCGGCGCCGTTTTTGCGCTCACAACGCAACGCCCCACAGTGTAAAGTTTACCCCAATTTTGTTTCATCTCAGTATTATCACAAAAACCAATACCTAGTTTTTATCATTTCAAGCACTAGAGTAGGTAAAACTCCGGCATCGATAGATCATGTAGTTTATTTACAAAAAAATATCAAATTTACGCTATATCCGGATCATTAAATATATTTAAAAAAATTAAAAAAAACTAGGCAACTTATTTAAGTTTTATCTGTAGACAATGGTTATACATTTAATAGCAGACAATCAAGCAAGTTTTTGACTTTGTACCACAAGGGAACGCGATTATCCACGAAAGAACCATCTAACCTAGTGTTTTCTAATAAATTTTACAGGCAGGTGTAATTTAAGACCAAACACAAATTTATTTTCTCAGAATAATATAATTTAATGTGCTCTAAGTGAATTATGTAACAAAAACCTATTAAATAAAATAAACAAGAAGTAATTTACACAGATGACCACATCAATCAACACAATCTTACAGACTCTGCTTTCTTCGAGACTAGGCTCTATGAATTGTCCAGCATTATTTATTTATTTTACTTTACAGCTACTAAGAACAATAGGTTACCTACCTAAATGAGTAAAATAGCTTCTCAATATTTGTAAGTACCTAACACATTTTTAAAGGTTCCTTACGTACCTATTGACTTGCCTACATATTTACTAAATACTTTAAAACATTTATATATACCTATAGTACATATTAAATCTACTATCCTAGCTTAGTCTTAGGGCACTTTTAAGTTAATTGAATTCACCTATCTATCTAAGTACTTACATTGCCTACCGAAAGGTAGATATTCGATTGGTAGTTATATCAATACCAAACTAGACAGATCCAACGCACCAAGTATTTGTGGAGCATGGCGGATGGAATGGCACGTTTTAAATAATCTGAAATGTTTTGAGTCTACCGAGTGAATAACAAGGTATAAATGTAGGTACACACAGACTTAATTTAATGTGTAATAAATACAAGGTGTAACAAAAATTAAGGACCATATTTTGAGGGAGGGTTATGCTTTGAATCACAAAACACGGGAAAAACATTAAAAAAATAACCCGATTTATAATTTACGAAAAAAATAATAAAAACTTATTGATCACTAGACTAGGCAATAACTGATGCAAGTGCGTTATTGCCATATAACCGAGATTTTTTTTGTGGTATACGTACCTACCGTATCTAAGGCGCGTCGCCCGCTCCAACCCGTGACGAAGGTGTTTTGTGTTTTAAAGGGGATGTAAACAGTTACCAAGACCTTTTATATTTTTTCTATGACAATAAGCACATGCATCAGTGTAGTGGTACCTAATTACATATTATTTATTTTTTCGAAAACCGGGTTCTTTATATTTTCGGTTAGTTATTGGTAATTCACTGACACTGCATGTTGCAGGCTCTGGCTATCATCACGATCACGTTTGTAAAGACGCCAGGTCTAAATGCTTAAACTTTGATTTGTATTCAATATCTAATCGTTACTTAGAGAGGTTTTTTAAAAACTATGCTTAAAGACTGCTCTGCCCCGAATTAACAGGGGGTGTGGCAGTGGGAGATCTATCTTTAGTAATTAATTGGGTTCCTGATAAACGTGTTTTTTAAGTTTGTATCAGAGGTGATTTACAAACATAAACAAGATCTGGCGTCTTCACGAACGTATTCGTGACGATGGGCATAATCTGCAGCAGTAACTTTCATGCACACAGTGTCAGTGAATACCAATAACCCTGAAGGTATAGCAACTTATTGGTTTTAATTTTAACCTATCTATTCTAGCTCTAAACGTCGCTGCGGCGAATGTGCCTGCCCATCCTCAGGTGAATGACGTTCTTCTTCCGTACTGAACTTGTACTCTCGTTCTGCGGGCGGGTGTTCGGTCGCGGGGGGCGGGGTCCGGCCTTCTGTGGCGGCCTCTAGTGCGGGCCCGGACGGACCGAACGGCATGCCTTCGGAACCGTATGGGACTTCGCCGGCACTGACGTATTCTGTCGGCTGGTAACCGTAGCTGTTGAGACTGAAAGTAATGTAAAAGATAGTTTTAAAGCTTGGCGTACAAAGACAAACCAACGCATAAACCAAAATCCATGCAAGGCAATATAATTACAAGACATGACCCTTTTACTGTGAAGGGGATAGATGGCGCTACGCTAAACGATATCGATATGGATAACCTCACCTATATTATGGCATTAACAGCTACGCCACGTTTAAACTAAAGTTAAAGCAATCAAATATTTTGATTAGATTTTTGTCTAGTCGGTAGATCAACTAGATGGCGCTGTGTATTATCATAATCACATCATTCCAACTCGTTTGCACCCAATGCTGGGTACTAGCACGTAATAAGCCTTCTCTTCAATGCGCTACTTTTCATAAAACGTAACAAACTAGCTTCTGCCCGCGGTTTCGCACGCGCTTTTCCAGGATAAAAAGCCTATGTCCGTCCTTTGGATACCACCTACCTCCCTGCCAAATTTCATTGAGATCCCATCAGCCGTTTAGGCGTGAAACGGTAACAGACAGACAGATATATAGACAGAAGAGCAACTTTCGAATTTATAATATTGAGTATGGATAAAAACCTTAAAAAGCTGAAAAATCTATTTTAGGTTATTGTTTCTAAACCGTGTTCGCTCACCTATTGGGCCAGTAGGAGATATCCTCGATCGCATGATGAGCGTAGGGCGCGTACGCGTGTTGGTAGTACGAGTGATGCTGCGTCGCGTCGTTGTGTCGTACTACTGCAGCGGGTAAAAGGGCGCTATGGTTGTTGGGCTACTGGTCGGTATTGTGTATTCTAGTTTACTCACCTATTGGGCCAGTAGGAGATATCCTCGATCGCATGATGAGCGTAGGGCGCGTACGCATGTTGGTAGTACGAGTGATGCTGCGTCGTTGTGTCGTACTGCAGCGGGTATAAGGGTGCAGTGGTCGCCGGGCTGCTGGTCGGTACTGTGTATTCTAAAAGAAAATGATTAATTAATAGGCTACTTGACTACTACTGGGAAATAATTCTAACGTATTTTCTGATAAAAATAATGCAAAGTGTAATTAATATTTCTTCAAGGCCAGTCGTATTAGTAATGAAAACGAATTTTAAAGTTTGAATAAAATAATGCCGCGCCAAAACGAGAATCTCTGTCATGGCTACCGTGTTCCAAGCTTTGACGTCACCAAGAAGAACTCATTGACACTGTGATCTGAGGAGGTGTGACGTCACTTGCGATCCAACCAAACACATGGCGTTTTCGGTCACGTAATCATGTATCAAAAAATGTGTAATTTTAATCCCGATTTTTTACCCGAAAAAAGGCATATTTTTTATAAAAATCACCTGATTACGCTTTGCTACGTTGTTGACTAGGATGAAAACAATTTGAAATTTAACACAATAACTTTAACAAACAGCCTATTAACAAACGTCCAAACTATAAGTACCTACTATATCATTTGAGCGAAATTAATAGGTGAGGTCGACTTTGCTGTCATGTGGCTATGTAGATGCATTAATTTTGAACTAATGATCTTGATAAATCTGCAAATAGGTACCTACCTATAGGCGCGGGGTATGCATGCGGGGGGGTGCGGTAAGGCGCGGGGGAGGTGTTGTGTTGCGGGGAGGAGCCGCCTTGGCTCCAGTAGCCGCTGCTGCCGGCCCACGTGTAACTGCTGCCGTTTGGCGCCGCCGTTGTACGTTCAGTGCTTGTGTATGTTGCTGTAAGGAAAAAATACACATGAGAATTCATAACATAACGATAACATTTTCACTTCTCTTGGTCAAAAAGTGTGTCAATATAGCTTAGCGGTCAGAAAATGCGTTTTTAAGGTCTAGGGTTGTAAAGTTATCATTCTTTTTAATTTTTGTTTGAAATCATCAGCGAGTTCAAGACATTCGCCCACTTGCGTAAGGACTCGACTTTTTGGTGATCCATAAACAAAGAACAACATTTTACCTAATTTTATTTTTGAAAATGGAACTTAAGTGCCTTCTCGGTGATTGTTAGATGTTTATATTGTAGAATCACCCATTCTACCTTTTAACAATATAATGCGTACCTACTTTGCTTTGCGCGTTATGTAGAAAAGTTGGTATTAGCGAGAAATTTCTAGAATTTTCTTTATTGCAAATTTATTGTTAAATACAGAATTGTTTTATTTTCTTGCAATCGAAGTGAAAAGTAGTGTTTCACTCGGGCCAAAACCACCCATTAAAACTCGATCTTGTCATCCTCCCTCGCTACGCTCGGGACTGTAAACAACCTCGTCTATAGTGGGGTGTTTTGGTCCCTAGTACCTAAAGTCCTAAAACAATCTAGGTACTATACCATCACTTGTTGACTTTGAGACACAGCGGTCCGCATTTGTGGCTAGATGGCGCTGCATGTTTCTGTTACTTACAGGGGGGTGATAGTGTGCGAGGTCTGGAAGGCGGTCTGGGCGGGTAAGGCGCTGGTCTTCTGGAGGCTGAGTTACCGCTGCCGTAGAGAGATTGTGACGCTACGAACCAACCTCCGACTGGAAAACAACAAAAAGGAATTAAAGATTATTCGTTTCTGTCCAGAGAAATAGTTGTTATTTTACTCTCGTCAACCAAAGTACTAATTATTTTAAATTATTATTAATTATTTTTACACATTTCTACCCACGGCTTCGCACGTGACGTTTCTGTGTAAGCCTGGAAAGGTTATTTATCTTAGGTAGGTTTTTAAAGATTGACTTGTACAGGTTAAAGGAGTATTCAGACCCACTCTGTACCTACTCGCTACCTAGAGCAGTAGCGAAAACTGAGCTAGTGGGTACTGAGAGCAAAAATTCATTTTTAGGGTTTCGTACCCAAAGGTTAAAACGGGACCCTATTACTAAGACTCCGCTGCTGTCCGTCTGTCACCAGGCTGTATCTCATGAACCGTGATAGTTTTAGACAATTGAAATTTTCACAGATGATGTATTTATTTTGACGTTATAACAAAAAATACTAAAATATGAATAAAATAAATATTTCAGGGGGCTCTCATACAACAAATGTGATTTTTTTGCTCGATTTTGATAGCGGCAACAGTTAGACGCTTTAAATATTCACAGAATATTAATTTATATGTTCACAATAAAAATAAATAATTAAATAAAATTAATATTTAAGGGGGGCTCCCATACAACAGAGATGATTTTTTTTACCGTTTTTATAGATAACGGTACGGAACCTTTTGTGCGCGAGTCCGTCTCGCACTTGGCCGGTTTAATTATCCATTTTCAAGCGATTTTATTACTTTCACTCTAATTTAATGATGATAAAGTATTTTGAAAAACTAAAACGATACAAACATAGCTATTACTTATCCGATTATGTATGCAAAATTTCATTACAATCGGGGACGCAGTTTCCAAATGAATCGAAAAGTACCTACGTTTGTATGGGAGCTTAGAGATTTGTAGGTAACTTTTCGCGGAAAAAGATGGCGTAACGAAATAGGAGCATGAATAGGTGGCAATTAACGAATCACGAAAGGTGAAAAAAGAAACAACGGCAGACACAGTTGCTCAATGCTACAAAACTCAATAAAATCTTAACGCAACGTGCGCTTTACGTTATCGCCTTATATTGCCCATCAATAGAGTTGGAAAGGGTTAAAATTGTAGATAAAACTATCATTTCTTATCTTAGATGTTGATTGTAGGTAAATACTTTGATAAAATTACACCTACAGGCTACGTTCCATATGATTTCTTTGTTTACCTGAGCATAAAATGGATAAATAAATAATAACTAGGATAGATTGCTAGGTACAAGACTAGAGTGCCGAGTGTAGAGCTAACGACCAAAGGAATGAAAAGAAGGTGTTACTAGCTCTCTTTTCTCTAAGTTATGCCACGAGAAAAGTCAGTTACGCCTGCAGATAAGTCAGATTACTTAGTGAAAACCCAGCAAAAAAATAATTGTCGGCTGTAAGTACCTACCTACTCAGTGTAGCGGCCAGCCGCAAAAAATTGGGCTGACATTACCCCGGACTTTTGTATGACGCGTCGCGCCAGTCTTTTCTCCCCACTCGCATCACATCACATGTATCTATTGTTACCAGTGTAAGTGGAATCATAAAATCAGTACCTACTTCAAATATGAGCTCTATCATTTATGCTCTTCCTTCAATAATTAATATAAAGTAAGTACCTAGGGGTTAAGCCCACATCATTATCTTTAACTCCTTAATTAGTAGGTACCTATCGCTCCTAGCGGAAAAGATTTATCGCTACCTACTATGAGACCGCACACGCGATCTGAAACGTAATATAGGCGTAAATTCGCACTTGCGCAGCGGCTAAGAAAACACACATCTGTATGACTCAGCACAGCCGTCACATGTTTTTTTGAACGAAACTCCTGTGCGGCGCGGCGCCCACAACAGCTGAGGTACCTAGATATTATTAATTCCCTAATTTTAAATTACTATGTGGCCTAAAATAAGACTCACACTGTGGATACTGATGCGGCGACGAGCTTTGTTGCGGATAGTGTGTCCCAACAAAATCCCTCTGATAGAATCCTTCCGGCCGCTCTTTCGCGTCCAAAAACGCCTTCGCAAACGGATTGTACTTTATCTTCAATGAAGTAACCTCTTCGTTCTGGTAGGCGGTTACCGCTATGAACTGTGTTTCGGGGAAGGGGTATGTCATTATCCGACGGAGATCGGTGCCGACCTTTACTAGGTGAACTCGGGGCTCGTATTTGTGGAGGCTGTTCAGCATTATCTGTGAACAAAAACAAAAAATGTTTCAAAAAAACAAATTAAACGGGAAAAATACTAATCCCGCGGGAATACAATATTTATAAGAAAATCTCGGGATCATTCTCTATCTATATTATAGCAAAAAAATCTTCAAAATCAGTGGAAAATTGAGGAGAAATCGACGTACCTACATTACATAAAAAAATTGTATAGAGCCCAACAATGAACCAAATTTTTTAAAGGAAGGTGTTCCCGTGCTAGCGAAACATAAAGCTGGATGTAGGTAATATTTCTAACACACCGTTCGAACCAGCTTTCATTTGATTGTATGCAAGCAAGCAGGGGCGTTCGAAACAAGGTTTCAAGGTTCAAAACAAGATTTCCAGTGACATAAAAGGGAAATACCTACGCCTTTAAATGAGAGTAATAAACCGAGCTTTAGCCGATAAATATTAGCACACTGTCTAGGGGAGCAACTTATACTTAATGTAATGTAAACATAGCGCAGAGACAATAATTATTACAAATGATAGTGCGTACGGGCAGCCGCTAAACAGTTGGTAAGCTACAGATTTCACACCGAGCCGTCAACGTATGGATCTGGATGTATCAGATGTTTGCTTTCATATATCATTCGCACCACATTCGAGCGTGAGAAACTGTTCTCGGAAGTAGCGGTAGCTCAACTGTACTGGCACCTATGTATCAGACTGTTGTTAAGTCATTAGCATAATCAGCTTTATTGTTCCCCGTGGTTTCTTTAAACTTTAATCCAGTCGTAGGATGGTCCAATGCTGCGGTGTAGCCTTGCGCTCTTATTATAGAGTTTCTTACAATGTGATGTTTTTGGTGTTACACTAGTTTAAATTTATCTATAGGTACATATTAATTTTACTCATTTGGTAAGCACTAATAGTTATTTGTTATATAAGAGTGCAAAGTTGCTTTTTAACCGCGTGCTCAATTTTGATGACCGAACAAGCGAAAGATTCTAACAAAAATTAGAATCCTGAGCGTTAGCGAGGGAATCAAAAGAGCAAGAGGTAAAAAATCTTTGCACTCGAGTGCAACACGTAGGTAACTTTTCATTCCACCTCAGTGAGAAAAGAGTATTTTTGCTCTTCGATATCTAAGTGTAAAAGCCGTTTTTATCCGCTAGAGGATAAAAACTTTTACATTCAGATATGTGACTCGGATTAACAATTTTTTTATGCCGGGGCTGTTCTCTATATTTTTTTGGCTTTGTGACTTCGCAGCAGAAAATGGAAAATGAGGTGAATTCTGGTGATTTATCAATCTTTAATTACTCACAAACCTATATGGTAAAAAGTTCACAGAGGTAGTACCTAAGATATGCACAACGATATACCGCATTGCAACTGAGGAAAATTAAAACCACAATTTCTTATCTGTTTGATATATATCAAAGGGTTTGTTAGGAATGGATATTTTATAACTTGAAAACTAATTATTAGTACTTTATAACGGGTATTCATCACGCTTATTCACACATTTTTCCCGACGTTTCAACAGGTTTATACACTTTCATGGTCATGGAATGACAGGATGATAAGTCATCCCGTGACCACAACAATGTGTAAACCTGTTAAACGTGCAACGTGAAACGTCTGGAAAAATCCTTCAAAAAATATACATAACTATCCTAAATCTGATTCAAACAGATAGTCTTTCGATCATAGAATCTCTGAGCGATCCAGACGCTTATTCCCAGTAAGACTGTTCCATAAATTAATATTCAATCAACTGTGAACTAATTATGCCCGATCAGGAATATAATCTGATGCGGCTGTAAATACGGTTGGTAATCTGTTAATGCGCTTGTATAATGAGCAGGTATTTACAAGACCAGTGATCTGATTCCGGTATGAATAAACTAAAATGATGTGATGACACCTCTTGGAGACTATGGGAAAATACACACCACTTTCTAGAGCTAGTCACTACAGCTGTTCAAATGACGGCGAATGAAACTTTACTTAAAATGTAAACGTGCTATAGTACCGTAGGTTTCCTCAGCAGATACACGCCCACTGCTGAGTATGCCTATAACAAGGAGGTTTTTCGCCTTACCTTATCACCACGCTAGGCAGGCAGATTTCTGATCGCAGAGGAGGTGTTAAAAATACACAGAAAGAAGCCCTTCTTCTGGTGGTTTTCATACGACATCTACGAGCTAAGTTCGAGGGGTCGAATTTTACGCCGCGACCGTCACGGCCGAGCTAAAGCTTTTCTTATAATTCAGAATCTACCTTTAACGTATAGGTACTATACCTAATAGCTCATCCATATACTGATATGCTGAACTAGGCTCAGCTCGCCATGACTTGACATTGGACAAGTCATGGCGAGCATAGTTCAGGCTGTCAGATAAAACAAACGACACTTGTGATAACTCGGCCGACATGTACGGACGAATCTTATGACTAACTGTTTTTCAGTTTTTTTGTCATTAAATTTTTAAGGAAATCTCAATGCCTAAAAGAGATCGAGGAATGAAATGTAAAATAAACTTAAAGCAAGTAATTGTTTTAAAATCCTTACCTGTCCATTTCCATTAGTTTTGTTTGTGAGTTTGACTTTGGCAAACGATATCGGCTCTTTCATCCAATGAGCGCCGAAGTTAGGGCTTTCAGGATGAATGTAGATCGCGTTGGATGGTGGCACCTCTGCTTTGCCCCCGGGCACCTATAACAAGTAATAATGTTGGAGAAGGTATAATCTAATTTTAAATTTCAGCCCGATACATTCAGTATTTTTGGCGTGAAGAAGTAACAAACATCCGTCCAAACTTTTACATTTATAATATTAGTGTGATGCGATAGTGTGATTGTTGTACGTAAAAACACATACCCATTCGCCATTGACGTATTTCCACCGATGCGAGTCCACTTGCACAAACTCTAGCAGCACCGTGTACATCGCCGTTGGATCTAAACCACTCGCGGTCACCTTCACGACAGGGAACATTCGTCTGTAACAAGAAATATTCAAAATCTGACCTAAAACTAGTATTTAAGTAAGTATTTCTTTTACAATCTTAATATATACAATGTGAGAGGTATTAAAAATTTCACCTTTTAGGACCATTATTAGGGAACCATGTATCTAGAGAGTTAGCTCAGCTAATCAATTAATTAGTTCTCACTAAAGCTAATAGTAATAGTAGTCTATATGTATTTCACAGAGCTAAAATCTAAAATCAATATAATAATTATAACAATATCTAAAATCTAGGTTCGACTTAAGTTTAATTTTAATCTATTTCGCCACTAAACAACAAAGCAGAAAAAACCCGCTCAGTATGTCATCGTATAACTTCTTTTTATCATAGGGGATCTGTCTGGGGGATCCTGGTGGCCTTACCCCTATTGAGAATCTATCCTGATAAGTGTATACGAGGCAAAGAATTGAGGCAAAAAATTATCATTTTTTTCAAAAATTTAAAGTTTTGAACAAACACCAACTTATCATTTGAACGGCTGCACCAATTTTCTTCAAATATAGTTAAGAACACTAGAATTCTTGATCAACCCAAACTAAATAAACACAACAATCCAAATCGGTTCATCCGTTTGAAAACTACGATTCTACAAACACAGACATCAAAATTATACATCTCTCACATATTTTTCAGGGGTTTAAAATACTAAAACTGTGTAAATAGATGCATAATAAGTGGCGTGGTGCTGGAAACGTCTCCTGAGGATTCCGTTTTCGTGGACCATTTTGGCATTGTGGTCTTTAACACTAAACTTAATGAACTTCAATACCAAAATGAGGTTAAGTATCGTCGATGGTCCACAATATAGTGCACATACAATATACATAGGTAGGTCGCAGGGAGTCGATGGACGGAGGCTCAAGACCGCTATTTGTGGCGTCGTATTGGGAAGGCCGTGGGCTGATATGAAAATGATGAATACGGAGGTACTGAAATTCTCTCAGTATTCGTAATTTCCTTATTAGGGACAATGAATGGCGACGAATTGCATGATCAGCTGACCATCATGACCCCATCTAAATCACGTCCTCTCTACCAAGTGTACCTAAACGACTAAGAGCTTATTTTCCAGAACGAACCAATAAAAAACAATATTGCCTTCCTACGTTCGAAAGCTGACAATGAGAAACTCTTTGTGTTACAAGAGTCGGAGCATAAGAACGCTGCAAATACAATACAGGCAACAAACCGAGGTGTCAATCGTTTTGGATATACGTATAAAATGTATTGAAGATATCTTTAAATAGCTTACCAACATAATGGATATTTGGATAGGTACGCATACCTTATCGAAGCTAAAAGGCTTACATGCATCAGTGTTACTTGAGAATTTTATAAACTGGCGAAGAACTAGAATGAGATGAGTGGTTTCAATTTCAACGGTTAATTATTTCCCCAAGAGACAAAGACGACGATTTGTCTTCTTTTTCGGAAAATCCTTGTACTCTACATTGTTACCGATTCCTATATACTTAAGTATGATTCGATGAAATCACATAACATAGTTGGCTTATTATTTTAAGTCTAGTCACTACTTGAATTATCTGTCCAGAAATTTGCACACGGTGGGTGTGGCTTGATCGTGAAAACATGTTAATATTAGTCATGAAAACCTAAAGATTTTTAATTATTTTAACATTAGTTCAAACAACAAAGAGTGGTCAAAACTGGCCGACAACAGAAGATAATGTATTTGCCCTGCAGTGGGATCATACAGGCTCTTAATAATAGTATAATTACTTCGAATAACTTTTTTACCTCTCATTCAGTAAGTATGACACGTACGTTTCTATTTCACAAGGACATGGTGAGCTCAAGGGTGGAGTACTCACGGCTTGCTGCAGGATCATTTAGCCACCCTACGTTAATAAGTAAGACCTACCGCGTTAATAGCTGAAAACTAGCCGGCCAGGCCGACGGTTAGCACTCCCCGTGTACCGTCGCTGATCACATCCTTACATGTTAATGGACATAATGGCTTGTTTAGACATAGGTATAGTTTAAGGTAGAATTGAAGCAGGTGACTCATAAAAATACATTATTTGTTTATTTTAATAATTTGACGTGTTTAAATAAAACTATAAATCCAAATTAAATTCATAAAAAATGGAAATGGGTTTGGAAGTAGTTTTAAGCCCGGAAAACTTCGATAGCGCGATGTAATTTTTCAAGTGGCGACATCTAGTTAAAATTTGACTTTAATTTAGTTTGTACACTGACAACGGGCGTAACCCGTTGTCATGGAAACCATTTGTTACCAGTGATTGTGAAAATTATCAGGCGATAATGTTTTAGATACGACGGCGCACATATTCCTAAATTCCTCGAGGATCAAACTTTTATGAGACTACCCCAAACTCAAACTTTATACAACAATTAAAGAATCACCAAAATTCATGCAGTCGTGATTTTTGTAAGGTATTATGTTGTTTTTTAAGCTTGGTGGGATAAATACTAATCCCTAGGGTATAATAGCGAAAGAAATTTTTTAAATGGTTCCATAAATAACGGAGAAATCGACGAACGCATAAAAAAATACATAACAGCGAACATAGAACCTCCTCCTGAAGTCGGTTAAATAAAACCGGCCAAGTGCGAGTTGGACTCGCACGAAGGGTTCCGTACCATTATTATTTACAAAAACAGCAAAAAAACACGTTTGCTGTAAGAGAAAAAATAAAAATAAATAAATATTAGTTTTATTTTAATTTAATTATGATTGGAGTGATAACTAAATATGCTGTGAATATTTCAATCGTCTATCTGTTGCCTTTATAAATTTCGAGCGAAAACGAGCAAAAAAATCACGTACCTATGTATGTTGTTTGGGAGTAAATATTTACTTTATTCTGTTTTTATTCAACTGTCTAACTATCACGGTTCATGAGATACAGCCTGGTGACAGACGGACAGACAGACAGACAGACGGACAGCGGAGTCACAGGAAAAATATATGTAGTTATTTTTTTTATGTTGTCGTCATTAATATCAAGTTTGCAGCTATTTTCAGAGCCAACCACAGAATAACTAATTAAAGCGAAAGTAGCAAATCGAATATTCTAGTTTATTTTTATGCCCTGTAATTTGGGCCTGTTAAACACATAATTTAAAATTTCCAGCGCCTTTTCAGAATTTTCACTCGGTAGTCTGACTCTACAAGCCACTCCTATATGCTCCCATTAGGTATACTTAAAATACAAGCAAATCGTTTCTTTGCGAAAGTATGCAAAATATGCTCGCCATTGTATAATTAAACCATTGATATCATTTGTAATGACTGTGGTAATATACAATAGATCAATCAATAGATCATACAATAGATTAAGATGCAAGAATTATTCGGTACGTTTATGCTATATATATTTCTTATGGTTTTTCTAAAATTTCTTTAATGTAGCACTACCTACTATAATTGTTGTCCACACTACCCTAAGGTTAGCAGGTAAAGAATGCTATCGAGCATTATGTACAACTTTTGTGCAATAATAGTACATTATTGCAAAGGCAGCGAAATAGGCAATTGCAGGTCGAGTATGAGTTTGAAGGCCGAGCCGCAGGCGAGGATCTCAATGATACGAGACAGGCAATTGCCATTTCGGCCGAGGCATACGTAGTGCTTTTCTTAAAAAAATGCAAGGAAATAAAAAAGGGCGATATGAGATATAGTAAATTTAATTTTATTAACAAAATAACAACGAACTCCAATTTTTATTTTTATTTTACAGTTTGTGCTGTGCCAAAAGGTAAACGCGTCTGTGGCTATACAGCCACGAGAACGTAATGTGTACGATAGATGAAAAAGTTCGAAATTCAAACAGCACACCGTTTCATACAACATTGCCGGCGCGCTCTTCGTTCCAAATTCAAAGAACGCACCGGGAAGTGATTTTGGTTTTTCAGTCTACGTACGTATATGATACTTCGCGTGTTCTTTATTCAAAAGTGATCACAATATTTCCGCGCTATGCGCGCTTTTATGTTCTTAATTTTAAACACTGTACTTTTCTATGTTCACAGTTCTCTGTTTGTAGGTCTCCTTACTCTATCACCATTTTCCCTATGAGATCTATCATTATCATCATCAGCCTATAATAGTCCACTGCTGGACATAGGCCTCCCCTAATGAGCGCCATAGCCATGAGATCTATACAATGTGTTTATAGGTACTTATTTTATCTAGATACTTCGGAAGAAAATTTGAGGTTAAACCTCGTTTGAGTTTTGGAAAATGAATGAAAACATCATTAATAAATCTACCACGCTTGCTGCCATTTTTGACATCTCAATAGCCTTGACTAGATAAACCCCTGCATTGAATGTTTATACAAGGGGCTAGCTGGACTATTTAGAAGTCAATAACTTTATTTCTGTAGACTTACAAAATAAGCACTTAGACAAAAGACATAGACAGACAATAAAATATAAGCCTTATGTACTTCAATCAAATCATTTACTTAACTGAATTTTAACGTCCAGTTTTAAACATAGAGACACAGGTTGACACAACACAATACATCAACAACAGGGTTAGTCATTTGTTGAGCAAAATAATAATGGAAATCTAAAGGTAAATAGTCCGATGTTTGTATGTTCATTATGTTTGTTTATGGATAATAATTATTTGAGCAATCATCAAAAGGAAATAATGATTAAGTTAAGTAGGCACTTCTCGATTTTGTATATCGTATTTGCTTCTATGACATCTCAAATCTCAATCAAGTGCTGTTCGCCATTTTTGTTACAGTGTTGTCTTAGTCCTGTTAAAATCATGAATTCTATATTTATCGTCATGACTTTATAATAATTTTAGTATTGCGCCCACTGGTTCGGTATCGGAGCATATGCAGCGTATTCACATTTCATTTTATTTATGTATTTCCAGCGTAGGTAATAAATATACACTTGATGTCATTATTTCTAAATTTGAGTAGGTCTAATACTTAAAATGCACAAGTTATTAATATAACAAAAGAAAAACGGAACCACAATAAGGGATTTTACGAGGCAAGAAAAACAGAAAGACGTGATTCCTATAATGTAGGTACAATTAAATAAAAATTAATAAGAGTTGGCTGTAAAAACGGCCTAGTGTTCATAAATATTACAAAAATGTATTGAAATAATGTCAAAAATTATATAAAATTAAGAAAAAACGTGTCAAGAAATGTTATAAAAGCTATAAACCCTTAAATTTTATTGGGCACAAAATCCGATAGGGTGCGTCTACTGCTTTCAGATTTTGCATCGTCATTTTAATACATAATTTTAAAAGCGCTCGAGTTTGCCGATGACGTCATCCGCAGAAATACAGTATCTGGTTTCGTTATCGGCAGAAATGCCGATCCAGTACACGCTGTACCCTAAAAATTACAAAGCAACGAATATTTATGCTCCGTATGCTCCGATACAGATCCAGTGGACGCGGAACTTAATACCCAACTTAAGTATGTTAATGTGAGAGAGACTCACCAAAATTGATTCTCAAAAATCTAAATGGTGGTCTTCAGAATAATATAGCGCATTAACTCTGCCGATTGCCTTTTTATAGACCATTTTAGCAAACCAAGTACAATAGACGAGTATTTTCTGACCTCCAATATAAAATACTATGTAGGCAAGATCCTATAAAGATTCGTAACAAGAGGAATACCATGATTTAATAAGCAGGTTTATTACTTCTCTTATGAGGACACCTATACTTAGTCATAACTCATAAACAATATTGTAAGATGTAACTATTGTTCCATTTTATTCTCGTTTGCTCATAGATATTTTTTAGTTTGGAGCAACAAAGACCTCATCAGCAATTAACCCAAAGTACTTAGGTTGTAAAGTTGAGTTGTGTTCTTTGCTTTTTGTTTGAGCGAGTAATCCATGCGTTTGCATCTTCGATTGTTAACAATATTGGAACTTATAGGTGTCATTACTTATGTCCGCTGAAATAGGGCTTTTTAAGTGTGCTTTAAAACATGCAATATGTATTTTAAGTGTAATTGAATTATTTCTACTAAAATTTTAATTACCTACCTACCGAATCAAAACTATGCATGAGTCTATAGGTACCATAAGTAGGTATCTACCTAATTAACACTTAGAACTTATCGAAGACTAACTTGTAAGTATGCCGAAAGGTGAAAACGAGACGTGTTTAGATTTTAACAAAGAACGGAGAGCCCTACTTTGATTGCTATCACGAGTTGCGGTTCTAAGAGTACCAATTTGTGACAAGCAAATTACTCGTCGTTTGAAGTTAGTTGTACTTTTTTTTAACGTTTTTCTTATTTTAAAATATTACCTTTCATACTTAGTGATAATCATCTCGTTAGTGAGGGTCTGGAAGCGCACCCACAGGGGTTTGTCATCCAGCGCTACGTTGAACTATCGCTCGCCGCGTCCGTTGAGGGCTCAACGGATGAGTCTACCAAAGGTTGTTATTTATGATATTACCTTCCATTCTTAGTGACAATCATCTCGTTGGTGAGGGTCTGGAAGCGCACCCACAGGTCTCTGTCGTCCAGCGCTACGTTGACCTGTCGCTCGCCGCGTCCGTTGAGGGCTCAACGGATGAGTCTACCAGAGGTTGTTATTTATGATATTACCTTCCATTCTTAGTGACAATCATCTCGTTGGTGAGGGTCTGGAAGCGCACCCACAGGTCTCTGTCGTCCAGCGCTACGTTGACCTGTCGCTCGCCGCGTCCGTTGAGGGCTCAACGGATGAGTCTACCAGAGGATTTATGATATTACCTTCCATTCTTAGTGACAATCATCTCGTTGGTCAGGGTTTGGAAGCGCACCCACAAGTCTCTGTCGTCCAGCGCTACGTTGACTTCTCGCTCACGCCCGTTACGCGCCACGCCGCCGCCGCCGACGGATGGCTCTACCGCGCTCAGGATGTGCGAGGCTGCCATCCTGATAACAATAAATATAATGAATTTGGGTTTCAATGAACAGAAGTCTCCTATTTTTTATGATTGCACGTCAATTTTACCAAATGTAGTCGACAGAGGGCATTTATTTTCTTAAAAGACTTATGCAAATTTTATCTTTCGTAGAAGAGATAAACTTTTGTTCTTTTGTTTGATGGCACAATCACAAGGTACTAATGTAACACAGATAAATAATGTTACTTCATAATAACTAACATTTGCCCACATTTGCTATCGTTGTAGGTACATAAATAAGTCTGTATCTTGGCCACACCGAAACTACATGCTGAATGAATTCAAATAGAACTAGCAGAGGCGCACCGAAAGCTTGTGGGGCCCTGGTTTAATATTACTTGGGGGCCTAGCAGGCGCGGTCGCAGCTAAAGCTTTAAAGGCTTTAGAGAGAAGGTCAATCTTCCGTTTAAATTGACCAATTTACTGATAATTTAATAGTGTTCGTGTTGTTTGAAGAAGTCGATAGTCAAGAATAGGATAGCAAGCCAGGAATGTTACCGGGGGCGCGAGCCGCGATTTTTTTGTGTTTTGTCGGGGAAAAGACGCAGTGACAGATAAGGAAGAACAGTATATGTATACTTATAAATCGGCAATCAGAGCAATTCGCGATTTTTGGTCTTTTTGGTAGGTATACTCAGAGTTCGACGACTTCACCAAGAGACTTCAAAGACAGGAACTTTATCGATGTGCAGAGCGGACCGCGAAAATTTTCTAGGACACTTTTTTGTGGTGTGTTCCGAAGCACTCAAGATATGTCATATAAAACATCGATAATACGGCGACGAAAGATCGTGGCGCACAAGGACATGTGCCGCGCGCGCATCCGCCCTGACAACGGCCACCCGCCTGCAAGCTCAGGCGGGTGGCCCACGACACCCCACCCCCGCCCAGCGATTCACTCGGGTTTGTTTGTCTAAACTTTGCAATGCGCATTGAGTTAAGAACATTAATATTAATTTTTGTATGGAAATAAAAAGTAGCTAGTTATCAAAAGTCGTAGGATAAACGCTGATGATGCTAGGAACCTGGTCACCGAAGGTTGTTTGTCAATTAAAAATGTGATATTTTTTATCACTTACACTAGATGCGCTATAGAGAAATCTTAAATACGCTAAACGATGGTAGTCCATGAATGGCTCTTGCTTCCCCTTTTGTGAAAACGTAATAATGTGAAGTTGTGAGTTTGTCAAGAGACAACGCCAAAAACGAAGGATGAGTCATGAAAATATATAATCGTGAGCCAGTTAACAGATCTTCAATGTTGTCAAGTTTCAAAGAATAGACACCAAGCTTACCTACATACCTTCAAGTACCAGATACATCAATTTTATTTAACTACCTATAGACTGTACAAACGGAAAACCTCACGGATTCCGTCGGCGATGGTAAATAAGCCGGATATTATTTTGTGTTTGGCCGAGCACGATCTCTCGACGATGTTTATAAAGCTTATTATCGTCTGGTACGTCGGTTCAACGTCCCACTGCTTCCCGACAAACTATTTTGTCAAAACGGATCGTATTGATTTTCTTTCACATTGTACCTACCCCAGCATTATTATGGGCAAAAACACTGAGTCCAATTTGTAGTCGTATGAAGCATACTTTGCCTTTTAAAATGAAACTTTCATAGTAAATATCAAATTAAAATTGTGATATGACTCTACTTATTTTATTATCGTTGGTTCACAGATTATCTAAAATATTAGAAAATCATAATTTTGTTAGGAAATTATGCTTCCGGTAAAAGCATAGAGTACGATTTAGAACTAAAATCCAATTTCTGCATGCGCATACGTATTAAGATTAGATAAACATACCTATATGTATTAGCATTTTCTTTAAAAAACGTATATAAACTTAAATAAAATTAAATGTAAATTTCTGAACCAAAACATGCGTTGATGTCTTTTATATGGAAAATAAGCAATTCGCCTGGACGCGCCGGAGAGCCTTGGAATGATTGTATATTTCCAACTGTGGACTTTAAAAGGCAGTAGGTAAATAAATTATAGAAGAAAATATGTAAAACTTGTGAACTTTTCGATATTTTCTTTTCTCTTCATATCGTCAAGATTTAGTTCAAGATTTTTAATTCGCCGTAGAGCGTCTACGAAACGCTACGAGAATTTCGGCATTAATTCGTAATAGATAGGTAACTTCAATGTACCTACATAGTTTTTATTTCTAAGATAATGTCTAAGAAAAGACCTTTCCCCGGTCGCGTCAGCCTGCCGTTCCATCGAACTATGAGATTGAGAGAATAGAGTGTTTATTCAGACTGGCCGCTGCCTTGGATTTGGCGAGGAGGACATCATTATCATGTCCTGCGCAGATGCCTAGTCTCTGTTTAGACTGCCTGCCGCAGTGGTCAAAATTCGGCTAGGAGGACATCATCATCATTATAATGTCCTGCGCAGATGCCTAGTCTCCGTTTAGACTGGCCGCCGCCGAGGTCAAAATTCGGCTAGGAGGACATCATCATCATTATCATGTCCTGCGCAGATGCCTAGTCTCCGTTTAGACTGGCCGCCGCCGAGGTCAAAATTCGGCTAGGAGGACATCATCATCATTATCATGTCCTGCGCAGATGCCTAGTCTCCGTTTAGACTGGCCGCCGCCGAGGTCAAAATTCGGCTAGGAGGACATCATCATCATTATCATGTCCTGCGCAGATGCCTAGTCTCCGTTTAGACTGGCCGCCGCCGAGGTCAAAATTCGGCTAGGAGGACATCATCATCATTATCATGTCCTGCGCAGATGCCTAGTCTCCGTTTAGACTGGCCGCCGCCGAGGTCAAAATTCGGCTAGGAGGACATCATCATCATTATCATGTCCTGCGCAGATACCTAGTCTCCGTTTAGACTGGCCGCCGCCGTGGTCGAATTTCGACCATGGATGAGTATATATCATAATTTTCTAAAGGTCTTTGAGGTCTAATTACATCGTTTTTTTTTACCTTTCATACTGAATTCATATGGCCATTATTGGTTTTTGTTGAAGGAGTGATTCTCATCTACCACAAATTTTGTGGTCGTAATTTATTTTCAGTGGGCATAACCATTGCGTGGGCCAAGCTTTTAAATTTGACGATCTCTTTATCACTTTGGCCGAGATCTAGGCACTATTTAAGTATTTGATATGAAGAGGTACCTAACCAACCTATTCGTTTTATTTATTACGAGGTACCTATTCATGAATGTTTATGTTCGTTTAAGATAAAGCCTAGTCCAGTTTGGAAACATAATTGCTGCTAAAATGCCAGGAACGGTCGCTTATTGACAAATTGTTGCGAGTGTTGCCACACAATTCGATCGGTCGGACACATTGCACCTATAACTACATATATATCCAGAATCCTTTATATTTATAACCGAATTTGTGCGGTTGTTAATTTATGCGAAGAGATGCCCCCTGTGAAATTCGGATCAAGCAGCTTCGATACGCCTAGGGAGTGAGCGATCGTTTAAAAATATGCACAATAGCCTATTCAATTTTTTTAGTTAGGTACTAATTTAATTTTCAGAAGGATTTTTTTGCTAGCGGTGTCTAGTCTTTCCTAAACAACACTAACAATATGATAATGGTGTTCATGTTAGTGTTTATTTACTGGCTTTAATTGTTTCAAACAAACCATTACAAAATCCAGAAATTATAGAGCAAGACAATTGTAACATTATTTATTAACTAAGACATTGACATTGTTTATTTACTTAAATCATAACTTTGCATGCTGTTCAGCTGATCATGGTTGTGCTCATTGTATTATAATTTACCATCCCTGTAACCCATGTTTCGCAAAATAAATAAATTTGAATTTGAAAATTTAAATTTGAAATTAAATCACACATCTTAGCTTTTAATTAAATTAGAGTGCGAGGGCTTATGCACTATAATAAAAATAACCTTTTAATTGAATGCCTGAAAATAAATAATTTTATAATTACTAGTGCGTCGATGAATATAGGAATAGGTACGTGCAAAAGGCTTTTCAGCTGACTCAAAGGCTGCAACAAAACATTGAATGCCCATAAAGGTACCGAATAAGGAAATGCGGAATGAAATACCCGGACTGAAATAGCAATAAAAGCCCCTAGGACTTGAAAAACATAGGTAACAGCGCGCTGTAACTCAGTCGTAACAGGCAATTAGGAGAGAAAACCCATAGAAAAGACATCAACGCGCGTGCCGACATTTTACAGTTGTTTATTTTAGCCTTAGACAAGTTCTCGTGCACATTATATTGTAGGATTATTTTTGGTAACAAGTTGTTATTTTTTTAAACTGACGAACTATGGAAGTGTTTTGGTCTTTTTAAATGCGTCTTTTTAACATATACACAATAGACTATTAGATTTTTATAGTTAGGTACTTATTAAATTTTCAAAATACCTGTTTTAAAAACAAGGATTAAGAGATGCCCCCTGTGAAATTCGGATCAAGCAGCTTCGATAAGCCTATGGAGTGAGCGATTCTTTAAAAATATGCACAATAGGCTATTTAATTTCTTTAGTTAGGTACTCATTTAATTTCAAAATGCTTTTTTTAACCAGGATTAAGTAATGCCCCCTGTGAAATTCGGATCAAGCAGCTTCGATAAGCCTAGGGAGTGGGCGATTTGTTGGGAAGGTACTGACACTCACTCAAACGATACTCAGTAAATAATTTTTATAAAAATCTCGGTTCATAGTCTCTAGAAATGTAAATTGATCATCAATCATCATCATCATAGTAAGACTTGACTTGCTAAGTAACATAATAAAGAATGAGTGAATGCTGGCACTCACTTTATTGAATACTGTTATTTATTGGCTTGCCTCGGGAATCCCGACAGTAATGCACCATCCTCGTAATTTGGTTTTACGTCCGCCTCGACCGTCTATGGAGGTTACTATCGTATTCCTACAACATTTAAAGTATGAAACAACAAGAAAGCAACATGTGTGTATAAAAGACGAGTAATTACAGCGCTAGCCCACTCGTCCGCAGCGTCATTATTCATCGTTTTACGACTCCATGCGGTATAAATATAAAACATAACTTGTATAGATGAATATTGCGAATATTTTCTTTTTAATGGCGAGGTTAAATAAGATGTGCGAGAGCTGGTCAGTGCTTCGGAGCTCTATGCCGTCAAGGACTTGCCACACAAAATACTCAAAGCGTGCCAGACAATATCGGAGCTTTTATCGCATTTTAATAACGTGCAATAACGTTGTTTATCTGTTGCCGCAGTAACCGACGCACCCTCGAGTGATGCCAGCCCAGCGCCGATGGATGAGGAATGTCGCTTAATCGCTTTGCAGTGCCGACCTTTTACAGATCCCTATAAAATATCAAAGATAACAACGAGTGCCTCTGAAATTTATTCCGAGTGGACGTGGGGCCCGTGATTGGACGTTTATGGCGCTCTCTTCGATAAATGTAAGCATTATATGCGGCGGTATCGAGCAATTGTCCCGACACTCGGCAGCCCGATGTGAGGCGAGAGGTGCTAATTATCAAATGCAAGACTGGCCGAACCCATATTGGATCCATTGAAACAATACGCTCCGTGTTTTCTTTTCCAATTCCAAAGTTTGCGGAATGGCTGCGTAATGAAGGCCGAGAGTGAGTGCAAATGGAACGATGCCGAAAACCCAACCAAAGTATTTTAATGGTCTTGCGTCATCGTCGCTTCAAACTTGAATTTTCATTATCACTTGGCATATACCTACCTACAACTAGGTAGATATACCAGCCTTGATATGTTATTCAAACAATAGACTAAAATCAAATACCAGCGGAACATGATCAATAATATTCGACCTTTGAAACAAAATGTAATTTTGCTTCTGTTGACTAATGTTGACACAAGCCCGATTGCCTTCGATACCTGCTCAGAGCTGCCTTATCGGTTAGCCTTGTTAGTTATTTTCCTGTAAAATTCAAACAGTTTAAGAAATTCGTGCTTTTGATTTGTCTACGTACACAATAAGTAAGCAATGAGATTATATAGTAAGTATAATACTTCATTGCAAGTAAGTAGGCAAAATGCCTTTTAATTTAACACAGTCAAATCAAATACCTATTACGTCAACGTTATAAAGTTTTGTAAATAAACAGATTGATGCGTTAAATTGGTGTTCATCAAACTACTTTTTGGCACATTTTCGTATCAATAAAATTTTAAACTTGGAATTTATTACATCTATGACACAACGACAATTAACCGGCAGTCAAACGTTCCAGTAGAAGCACCTGTGTTTTGTAGTTTAATGACTAATTAGTTAAGTTGAATAGAGGTAGTTTAATTGGAGTAGACAGTAGCAGAGGGGCGGTAATTGCAGAGCAATAGGGCAGAGGTGTCGATACAATAATTAGGCAATCCAACTTAGACGGGGGTTTGTTTCATTTAATACCCGTATTCAGAGTAAATATTCAAATTCGGAAGCTGATAACCGCAATCAAACTTTTTTGAGCTACGTTTCAATTAAATTTTATTCCTCAATTCTGTGGCCGTCGTAAAGCTTTAAAGTTTGACCAGTAAAGCCCATTGAGAAACTCCGAATTGATATTAATTCAAATAACTCGGGTTAAAAAGTCAGGGTTTTATGCGTGCTGTAAAAGTTTATTGTGGGGCTTTGTGGTGAGCCGGACGCGCCGATAGGCCTGCGCGGCCGATGACGGAACCTCCGCCGTGCCCCCCCACCCCGCTTGGTGTCTCGGTGTCGACGACATGCAGCGCGTGCGCACCCTACAACCCGCTTATCTGTCCAGGATTCATAGGTGGATTCATACCTAAATGCGGCCTTGATTTACGGAAACCACTATGGCAACCCTATAAAACGAATCCATCCTTGAACCTAATTTCTTATCTATTCTCAAATAAATTATTCAAGTTTATTAAGACCGAAAAGATTTAGTTATATTAAAACACTGTTTTAACCGGATTGATCGCGTATATTTTATATTTTGTTTATAACCTGACGTTTCGGAGGCTTTTCAGCTTCCATGGTGTTTTATTATGAGTTCTCGCGAAAATAACCTTAGAATATACTAGATTTAGTAATTTTCGATTTTTAGTTATTATCCAAAATGAACCCACAGGACAATAAAAAAAAAATTGGGCAAATGATAATTATGTAAAAGACGAATTGGAGCGGCTTATATTCAACTGCGGACTCATGTTGGCTGACGTGATTTACTCGGTACCGCGGTACTGTAGCGCATCAGGGATGTTCGCGTACGCGCACGTGGATAGATTTCACGCAATCATGCGCAAGCGGGTTGCATCCCTGGTGGGCCGCATGCACCGCAGCTCCAACAGCCTCCTAGTCGCCGAGGCGCAGGACCTCCGCTCCAGTATCAAGGGCCACTGGATGATGATGCTTCTCAAACCGATATCATCGCCGGTGGCTCAATGATCTGTCTAGGCCAGTCACACTGCTAGGTTAAGGATTTATTTAATTGAATTTATTTGGTGCATTATTATGTTTAATCTTATTTAAATTTGAAATTGTTACTATGTATTATGTATTGAAATATGTGAAAACAAATGATTTTTATTTATTTTATTATTAAACGGATATAGATCTAGGTATTTAGAAAATAAAAAATATCGAAACGCACTCCCCGCGAGGTTCCCATACAAACTTATAGGTATTCTTAAATTCTTAAATTATTTATTGTACACACAAGAAACATAATACATAAAGTTAGCAATGAATGGCTATGTACAAAGATATGATTATTATGTCATCATTAAATACCGAAAATGCACTACCTCGACGGGACTTTAAATCGCAACCTTTAACTATGGAAGGACAAAGCGGAAGGTTTCGGGTTCAAGTCCCGTCTAGGTTGTAAATTTTTGAGATATGATTTAAATTCATAAAAGTACCCTATAGGATTTCATTCACATGCGTGTCAAATACTATGCGGCATGGATGGCCGCTGGATAAAAAACGGTCTTGACTTCCGTTGTGAGTGAATAATAGGTATTCGAGAAAAATCATTCAAATTTTATCGCGTTTTCTCAGATTTTTTTACAACTCCAAGGGACCTTAGACTTAAGAATTTCAGATTAAATTAGATTTTATTTGTCCGCGTTCCTGAGAAAAGACAGCTAAGGTACAACTCATCCGAGAAAAAACTCATCCGCGGATGAGTTGTCCACTTCACTATTTGTAATGGGTACAACTCATCCGAATGACATACAGGGGGAAGGATAGACAGACAACAAAGGTATCCAATAAGGTATTAAGTATACTACTTCTAAGGTACGGAACCCTGAAAAGGAAAAGAAGGTAGACTTTATAGCAATTCTGTCGTAGACTAAAAACATAATCAGTGCATATTTTAGATATCCCTCCTCCTATATTATTTAAAAATGAAACATATCTAAATCTTTCAGGTGTACTAGACTTGAACAGTTTATTTAAGAATAGGTAAGAAATTAGGTTCAATGAGTATGAATCCGGGAGAAGAAAGTAGGTACGCTAAGTCCTTTGTATATTATTTCTAAGTTAAGTGCGCAATAAAGTATTTGTCATCCTCCCATCTCGGAAAGAGTATTTTCGCTGTTCGATATCTGTGTAAAAGCCGTTTTTATCCGCTAGAGGATAAAGTAAATTTAATTTAGCTAGAGGATAAAGTAAATTGAATTTACTGTTCTCTAGGTAAAAAATCTTTGCACTCGAGTGCAACACGTAACTTTTCATCCCACCTCAGCGAGGAAGGAGTACTTTTGCTCTCTTTTTCTCTTTTTCTTTGAGCACGCGGTTAAAAAGCAACTTTGCACTGTTGTATAACAGATTCTATCTATATATTAATTTTAAATTATGTTCGTTTGTCTTGATATCTTATTTAATTTTTCTTATTCTGTAACATTTCATAGGTATTGCATTCTCATCTCTAACTTTGTAAAATTACACCATAATTAACCTTAGATTTGAAGCCCCTACAATATTTTTTCTAGCTTCTACTCGCGTCTAGCCTATATTTTAATCCAGGCCTAGAAAAACATCTATAAGTACCTATCTGCATGCAAAATTTCAGCTCGATCCGTTCAGTAGTTTTGGCGTGAGGGTCGCAAACATCTAAACACCCAAACTGTCGCAGTCATAATATTAGTGTATATTCGCACTTATTTTCCCGCCAGGTTTTTTTTAAACATTTTACGTTGAATCGAAATCGGAGGTAAAATATTTATAAACAATCGCTAACAAACCCTAAAATCGCTTTGTTGCCGTATATTTTTATAAGCAAATCATCCCTGTTCATTTAAAATCTTGTTACCATTTTGTACCTGTAGCAGTGGAGACCTTGGGTAGTTGGAGTGTGGATGCGAAGTCTTTAGTGGGAGAATTAGGCCGTAGACTTAATGAAGTGACAGGAGACTCCCGCTCCGGGTCATTCTTGTTGCAAAGGATTGCCATCGCTATTCAGCGAGGCAATGCTGCAAGTGTTATGGGCACCTTTGCACCGGGAATGGTCAGGGGCGGGTTATTTAATGATTGACTATTTTTTATACTGCGTAGTTAATGTTAAGTGCAGTATTTGATGTTTTAAATTTGACTTTAAAATCTTATAAATATTTTTTGTCAAACATTTTTCGACAAACATGATTATTTGAGTTTTTAGATCGAACTTGGCTGGGATAGGTACAGTTACTAAATAACTTTGGCTGCGTGCGTGAAGAAGGATAATAGGACAATATTTTCATGGTAGCTGGTTATTAGGGCCTTTCAACATTGATATTTAAGTAGGTATATCATAATTTATTGATTTATTTACCTTTGTCATAAAATAATAAAATCGTTTATTTATAATTAAATATATATTGCCAATTATATATATATATATATTGGTATTCTACTCTAAATGAGAAAAAAAAACATTAAGACATTCGAAAAGCAGTTGGAAAATATTAGTTTAAATTCATAATGTAACAAATTAAAATTTTAAAATTTAATTTAAAATTTTCAGCTATTTTAATCTGAGTTTCAACTCATGAAATTAGTAAGCGCCATGTTGTTACGGCTGTGTAAGTGCGTAGGTAAACTAAAAAGTATCAACTGTCATCAACAACATCAGCGCATTTGTTTAGGTACCTACACAGCCAACTGACATCCTAACCGCAGCAATATGGCTTCCACTACGTCCTGGGCTTTCGTCAAATTACGCGCGAAACTTGAAATGTTAATTCAAAATGCATTTTTACGGCTCTTAGCGATTGAATAAAAATTATATATTTTTTAGGTGGTTTATTAGCACTTTAGAATCTAATTGAGACACTATTCAAATAGTTGTAATACCCTATTCTACATAAATGGGTATCCTCCATGAATTTACTACAAAAGAAGGTAAAGGTCTCACCTGTCGTGTTGGGCTATTTTATCCTCAATGACGACAATCTTTAACACTCAAAACAAAAAACTACACCTTTTGTCCACACTCCACGTTTTAACACTTTAGCTTTACAGAAAGTTCATTGATCACTTCATCATTCATAAAAAAATATAGAAAATATAAATATTTCCAGTTTTCCACTTATTTCCCGCAATCGGTGGTGGCGTGCCCACTGTATGAGGTACCACCGCAAACTCGCCTGCACTACACTTCATTAGCATGTACACAAAATAACAAACCCACTTACCTTCCAACATCACCATGCAAGAACTGATCTTACTGTCAGTGATTAACGTATAATTTTCAACGAAGATCGAAGCCTTCTCCGAGATGTTACCAGGCGATAATGTGTTGTATTACTCACGTGAAAGAGTCCTGTTTGGAGCGATGGTCGTAGTCAGCTGAAGCCCCGCCTATCGTGGATTGACAACTGAGGCGATTGGCGGCGGAGAGCGGCCGCGGCGGACAATCCTGCGCAGCTCGAGACTGCTACTCGAATAACACCTGTATTTCCATAAATTTTGATTTGAATGCTTATGTAAAGGCAATTTCTAATAGAAGCTGCGTGTGTGCACTTGAGAGAACTCGAATAGTTAAATAATTGTAGGAAAAATTAATTTCAGACAAAGTTTTAAAGAAGTAGTACTTTCCCGAAATTTTCATTAGGTGACCTAGCTACTGCTCTAGATCAAAGAAACATTTTGTAAAAGAGGCTCAGTCAAGCCTAATACAGCTTTTCTACTCTTATTTTGCAACCAATAACGATGACTCAGCGAACATAAAAACCGAAAACGTCGAATCAAAGTAAAGAGAAATCGTTGATTTCAATTATCAGATCACAAAGCCAAACAGAGCTTTCACAATACAAAGTTGCATGTCATACCTCGCCTCCCAAGTCCTGAGACTGTAGAAGTGTAGTGTAGACCTATACTCGGTTTTAGAATCCAATGCATTTTATGTAAACAAAGATGTAAGAACCCCACATAAAGGTAACAGTAACAGTAGGTAAACAGCACGGTAAGAGCAAGGTACCTAACCCCTAAAAATGTGAAAAAAACATTCAGAATTGCATAAATTTCACACGCAAAAAATGAAATAAATACTTAAATTAAATAAAATGATCCATGGATTAGGTACCAACCTTCCTACAAAAAATGATAAATAATAAAAGAAAGGTGTCTAAACCAAAAATGGTTTCGAACTTTGCGATTTGTTCCGATCATGTCGTAAAATATTTTCCGACATCTTTTCTTTTCAACCCCCTTGTTAACAAAAAATATCTTGGATTCTACAGCAGAGTAGTCGAAGCCAGCATTCCATTGCAACCGCCGTCTCACCCAGTTACGGTCCGCCGAGCAACGTGCTAATTGGTAAAGGAAACTTTGAACAACGAACAAGCTCAATGCTCTCCACAGAAATGTTTCATTTTTAAACATCTATGACCGTTATGACCTATGCCTGTGTTCTGTGCTATGGCATTCTGTATCTAGGTGGTTGTACACAAAGAGATCTTTGACTTTACTCTACAGTACCAACTTGTAGACCCCGGAAGCTTAGTCCTAACTTTGTCAAAACTTTCGAATCGTCTTTTTGGAAAGTTACAGCAGTGTGGCACTGCACTTTAGATTAGGTAGGTAACTTTTACAAAAATGCCATGCCTATTATTGGAAATTTCTAAACAAAAGACCTGTTTTGCAACCAAAATGAATGTCACAATCACAGGCATTCATAATATGAATTTTTTTTCCTACCCAGCAAATGCACAAACCGGTGCCGGTGCCCATAGTTCAATAGCTGCTACCATTTCTGTTCCTGCAATAAAATTTCAAATAAGTTAGTATTTGCTCGACAAACCTGGTGTTGGACGCCTTCCGCCAGACGCGATGACGACCTGCGAAAGACTGGAGGGAGGCAGATGCTGGATGCTGCAAGCTATGGCGCTCATTCACTCTCTTCGCTAAGCCTATGTCTAGCAGTGCAGTAGGTAATGATGATGATAAGGTTTTAACTGTTCATGAATAAGGCAAAACAATGTTTACTTTTTAAAGGCTATTTTAACCGAATTTTGAGAAAAGTTGCCCTTCCTGTGTGGTTGCCTCACTAAACTCACCCCGTCCCTTCTCGGAAACTACTGTTAGATATCCGTGTTTGCACTTAAAAAGTGGACATGGACATGTCATGTCAAACCACGAGGCAGAAAAAACTAAACGAAATTTAGGCTCCTGATTTGAATAAGATATCTTAGCTTCATTTTAGCATACATTATGTTTTGTCCTTATTCGCAAATATAAGAAGATCCCTATTTTAAAAACTGAAAACTTCAATGGCAGATATTCACTAGTGTCAACTCAGATCTATGTTCGGTTTCGCACGCATTTTGTTTAGATGAAATTTAGCTTTATTTTACCTAGATACTAGATAACCTTTCTTTTAAACCATCCATCCATGTATGTATTAGAGCAAACAAGCAACAAAAGGTGAGACTAACGAACAGCAATTGATTTTTATAAAAGCAGATAAAAGAGTTACATTTCTTAAGATAGCTGTTGCTATTTACTTGTGTTGACTGTACAATTTGATCCAAATAGGCGCGGTAGTGTCGTTCATTTGGCAACGACACTACTGGTAGTGCGGCTGGTAGTGCCGTTGCCAGAAAATGGATACAACAGGATATATAATAGAAATAGAATAGAAAATCTCTATTTTAAAAACTGAAAACTACGATGGTTTCTGGTAAGAGATTCTCATAGTAGACACTCAAGAACTGTCCCTATTACACGAAGTTAATCACTTCACAATAACAATGGCATCGTCTCAAAATGACACATATTTGCATTTTAGCTTTGATGAAAGGAACTACAGATAGATGGACGCGTATCAAGAAGGTTGAAACCATTATATCAATCTCTCCGTGCAAATTGTACCGCATGCATTATCTAGAGTTTATTTCATCTATGGACGATTCTGCGACGATACCATTGCCATATTAAAGTGATTGGTTAGCAGAATTCGGCCTCAGGTCTCCTGAGTGTCAACTAAGATCTATGGTCAACTTCGCACGCATTTTCTTTTCGATGAAATGTTGCTTAGTTTTATCCAGATGTTGATCAAGTTTAACTCTTCCGGTAGTTTCAGTGTTCAATGGATGTTCACAAGTCGGCGTTTACATACAGTTGAAAACATGTTTAAGTACCCAGCAGTGGCTGAAGTCAGGTTGCGGATGATGTCCTACCTGCCTTGTCTTTAGCTCGGTAAAACGATAAGATTTTCCTTCGACCCGCCACTTAGCTGGCTCACAAGTCTTAAATTGGTCCTCTTCCTACGTGAGAACAACTACCTACATATAACCACCGTCGAAAAGTACCGAAGTTTAAAAGGTAATCCGTCGTGTTATATCTCGTATGCGAGAGGCACACGCCTTCCACACTGACGTCGAACAAGCTTGTTTATTCTGAGCCCCGTGCTAACTCCGTTTAAACACAGCTAGCAGCGCATGAATTAACTTTTCATATAAATAAAATTCACGTTACTCTAACCTCCTGAAATTAACACCTGAGCGTAAATACTATAGTCTCGTCACCTCGTGTGTCTGTTCTTCGGCATTGTTGGTACGATACTGTTTATGGTTCACGGGGTAAAGCGAGGAGTCTGGATCGGTTTTCTTACTTCATTTAGGTATTTAAAAAGCTTGCTCAGTCACCTGTCTCTGATTGAGTAAAGATTTTCTATAGTAAAAGCGTTACTCAAGCTAAGATCGATGACTGAATGATTGAGTATGGTTTCATAATACCCTAGATAGAGCCTAAGAGACCAGTCAATGGTATTTGCAAAAACACGTCCACAGCTGAACATTTTGCTGCTGCACAGAAGAAAACTGTCAGGCTGAAATAACTCTACGATAGATATTCTTACAGGTAGTTTTAAAATGTTTTTAGTTTCCTACGTTTCCTGGCTACGTTTTTATAGAAACTTACAAAGCAGTTTAGATTTTATTTGGTTCATCATACATACATACTCTATCTACTAACCCATGAGGTTGCTCTATCTTATAATTTAATCCTTTTTTTTCTTTGAAAGACTTTTCTCTTAATTCTTAAACTTCCATTTGTATACATACTAAGACTAGTAATATAGTAGGTATATATTCTAAGACTAGTTGTGAGAAATACCAACTGTCTCTCGTGTTAAAAGTGGTGTGATTTGATTGGCGGCGATGGCTATGGGCAATTAGACACCTATTCGTTAACTCCAAGATTAACGGTGACCATTTTCGTCACAGTTACGGTACTTTTCGTATTGATTCATTATTCGCCCTAATTTGTGTTTAATAAGCTTTTTATGGTGATGGTTCAGGCAGGTTACTTCATTAGCTAGTTTGCGTAAGAAACTTGATTTGCGGTTGCTGTTATGTATAAAAATTAAGATAGATTGAGACACAACCCAACTCTCGAATCAAGATATTGCATTATGTCTCATCTTCAATTCCATTTATAATATACTAGCTGCTGCCCGTGGCTTCGATCGCGCTTTTCAAGTATCCGTCCCCGGGGTACCAACATTATCACCGAGTAACATAGGCTATAGAATAAACCCGTGCAAAGCCAGGGCGGACCTCTAGTTTATTATATAGGTGCTAAATATAAAACGTACATAAACCTAGAATATCTACCTACCAGGTAAGGTACAGGTTCGTAATGTTTTGAACTAAAAGCAAAATTTTATAACATCTAAAGTGCTAACAAACGTAAAGATAGCAGTTTTAAATTGACTTGATAGAAAATCAATATTTACCTATCTCCATTTTGAGTTATTTACTTCCCAGATGTAACGAAGCTATAGGTAGAGTCCGGTACAAAACTAGGGATGTGCTGGCAGCTTTGGAAAACCATGATTCATTCTCGGAAGTTCAGTTCCATATGACCACCACACCTCAGTAAATAATTTATCATTTATATTTAATTTCATTTATTAATTCCACCGTAGGTACCTGCTGATTGATACACTTGATGTCGTTGTAGTCTAAATAATTTTCTTAATTTAACTTGTTCTTGATTAAAATTATGTAGGTATACAATACAAGACAAGTTTTGTGTGAAGGAAAGAAACACCATAAGGTTTGTATGCAGAAACAGTTATTCTCATAAATGTAGATAAATATTTAAACATTAAATATACAAATAATCAGCTGTAAAAAAAATATTATAATCAAATTAAGCAGTATTAGGTATACAGGCCATTACTGCTTTTTTATTTAATCTGGTATTGTAGAACATGGCAAACCTGAGTGAGGTGAGTTAGTAAGTAGGTAATGCTAGTAAGAGTACCTATAGCTTCGTATAATAATAATAATAAATAACCCTGGACAATCCCCACAGCATCATCCAACCCCAAGCAAGTATCACCTTTCAATAAAAGGGCTGGATAAATGGATATAAAAAAAAACAATTGCATAAACTTTCGGCTTTACAACATTAATAGGATAGAAAATACCCAGAACACTCGGAACAATCATTTGCATATCGTGCAAACAATTGTATGTCCCAAGGACGGAATCAAACCAGCAAACTCCGCAGGCGGACCTTTGCCCGCCGCGCCACATCGGTCGTCAGTATAGACTAACATAGGCAAAGGAGGCTTATTTATAGTGGGCCAGATAAGCCTACTGATGATAATGAAAATTTTCGTTTTGGTCCGACTTTTAGACATAAAACATCCATAAAACGTACCGGCCCCGAAAACAAAAGAGCCAACCCACGCTTGCTTATCGGCATAGGCATCGGACGTAGTCGCTCTCACTGTTGGTTTCTGTTAGCTCTACCTACTGCCTGCCTCTTTACGATTCCGTACGTAAACTTACAAACAAGTCTCCGTGTATCCATGCCCGTCCACTTTTGTGTTTAAACATGTACTTAAACATGGTGACATGAAACGTGTTCGATAATTATTGGAAGGATCAATACGCTACGCCAACTATTCGTGTCTCTGTAAACATTGTTTATGAGCGCGACTGACCGATGCGCCGGAGTTTCTATTTAAATGTTAATTTCAAACTTGCTTTTCAACAAACAGTGTTTGTCATTGGGACCGCTTGGGTACAAACACTTGCACACTATTCGGATTATTTGAAGAAAACTACAAAGCTGAAGAAATTAATCTCGCTGAAAAACAGTCGCAAATTACCTAATAAGGTACCTATAATAATTCACGCCTCGCAGAGCCGGAAAAATAATACCCCAGTCATCCCGTTACCACGGCGGTGTTCAAGCCTGTTGAAACGTCGGGGAAAATAAGTACCTACCGCTCCAATATGTACATTGTGTATTCACATGGTCCTTATTAGGTACTTACTTATTGACTTATTTATTACTTTATCACGATCGAAGCAGGCTACGAACCCCTTTCACAGTAGGTACCTATTGCTAGGTAGGATGAAGAACTACCTACGTCAGCTATTCTCTTCATTAAGCCTTAAGATAATCAAAATTCCAGAGACCAACAATTCACGCATTTGCGACAATTTGTCTACCCTCGACCCTAAATATAACACCTCCTTTTCGTCATCCGACCTTTGACCAGCTCCACAATCTAACCCACCCTTGTGTTAGAGCCACGCTGAAACTCATTAGTAAACTCATAACTTATTTATTTATAATTAATAAATTTACCTAACTATTGTTAGGTAGGTATCCTAAAATAGGTAGGTACCTAATAGCGATTCGACTTTTAAAAGCCCAACAAAACGTAGAGAGGTCTTTCAGATGGCAAATAATAAAACTACAAGCCCAATATTCACAGTGGGAGGTATGCAAATCACTTTACCTGTAACCCTAGCAGCAATCCAAGGCAAATACACCTTATCCTGGTTTGCTTAGGTTTACGATGCGTGTGTAAAATGGTAAAACGCGATTATTTGACCATTGATGATGCCGAATGGCGACACGCCTCTCCTTTTTGCCGACTTCTTTTGTTCGCTAGAATAAATTAAAATTCAAAATCCGTCTGTGGTTTCACAAATGGTAATGTGAATTTGAGAAAAGTAAGATGTAGATACGCGTTAAATCTAGCTGCGAACTAAAAGTGATATTGAGTGATACTTGATAGATTGATGTTACTGTGGTATGTGAAAACCTCATTTTAGTAGGTACCTACTGTATAATTTGGCAGGTTTTAAAACCTATAAACATTTCAAACCCCTAAATAATGAAATGGATTTGGAATTAGTATTAAGAGTGATCCGCAATCCGTCAACTTTATAATTTGTTGTTCAAAGTCTCGTTGTTCAAAGTAGACCTCTTGTTGACGCCCGTTGCCATGGAAACCATTTGTTACCAATGATGCGTTTTATGTCGCACATATCAATTCCTCGAGAATCTTACTTTTATGGGACTCGAAACAACAACATGGAAAAAAAATCGGCAAAATCTATGAAGAATTGGCGAAGATATCACGAAAACAAAATTGTTGTAGCTAGTCGTGATATTTCCAGAGTATTGTTGTTTTTTAAGCTCCACGGGATAAATAGGTACTAATAATCCTTCGGGAAGATTTTTTTTTAATCAGTTGATGGATACTATTAGAAGTTAACGTCCATACAAAGATTTGTGTACCTATAGTTATATTAGATTGAAGATCAATACAAATATTATTGTCTACGCGAGCGAAGCCGCGGGCGGAAAGCTAGTCGGTCTATAAATGACGGAAAAACCTACGAGAAACCGACGAACATACATAAAAAATTACACACAGCCGAACATAGAACCTCTTCCTTGAAGTCTGTAATAATGAGTACCTTAAACGTATAGCTCCGCTCGTGGGCGGCCACATACAGTCGGAATTCCGTTTCGGGATTTCGATTCGAAATATCGATTCGGGTTTCCAAACGCAGTAACTCCAAACAAATCTATGGAGCTATCACAAGCATACAGCAGTTTTCTCCGATCCGAAATTCCGCATGGATTCCGGACGCACAGGCTGTGCGTCCGGAATCTAAAATAATCTAAAAAACGTATGTGTGTGAGCTATTGTTAATTAACGATTAACGAATTGTTAATTACTATTTATTTAACAATGTAATGTATAATGAAATGTTTGTACGCCTAAGCGGCCGAATCCAGCGATCCTATGTACTGACTGTAAACTTACCTGATTCACAAACAATATATGAATTATGAATTACTATGAACAGAATCCCGAATCGAAATTCCGAAACGGAATTCCGACTGTATGTGGCCGCTCTAAGCTCGAAACCTAAATATCATTCAACTCGTAGCCACATCGACAAACCTTAAATTAAGAGCTCATAAAATACTAAAGTGGCTTAAACGAGTCAACGAGTGTCATCAAGCCATAGGTATTAGTCGCTTAAACGAGCGGAGGAGCATACCCTGTTGATCATACCTGCCCGAACAAAGGGGAGGTTTTGCCCTAATCAACACGCTGCTTCGCAGGTGGATTGGTGATCAATGTGGTTAATAATGTAATTAATAATATCCAAAAATGTTTCGACTTCGACGGGACTTGAACCCGAAATCTTTCCTCAGTACGGGAATGCGGCGCCACGACGACGACGACAAGTGACGTTGCAGTCGGAGAACTCTGGGACTTCCTTCGGACTCTAGCGCCGTTAGCCCCCACCTACAGGGGAAACATTAAAGTTTATCCGTACCGAGTAACGCACGGGCACGGCTTACCTACCTCATTGGAAAAAAAACGCTAAAATCAAACATTCAAATAATAATATTAATGCGTATATTTTTGTTTTAATTATAACATGAAAAAAACTATGTGAAAATTTGCATAATTGAGTCCGAACACACACTACTTCTCTATCTCGTGTCTCGAACACAACACAACCGCCTTAGGGGCGCATAACATCCGTAACTGATAGTTAGTTATATCACACATACCTTCACTCGTAAAGAAGTAGTGAGTTGTTCCAGTGATACAATCAATAGATAACACATCATCTAATTTCACCAACAGATTCCTTCTATAGGGTTACATACTTACCGTTATTTTTGACACTTTGCAGTGACGTGATTCCCTTTAGCTAAATGTTGGTTGGTGAAATTAGGCATTGGACCATTTCACACTGGAGCGTTGCTCCACCGCACGCATCAATGTACAGTGGTCTTTATATCCATCATCTGCTACCAAACACAAGTGATTTTACACAGCCTTATAATAAAAATAACCCCACTGCCACAATATATTAAGCCCGGATATATTAAAAAGTGATTCATAATCAACTAGCTAAAACTATCCTAATTGAAGATATAAAAGGCGTATTTCTCAATAGCTACAGTTGCAAGCTACGAGTGTTGAAGCAAGGTATAAGCTTTTTATGTTTAATAGGATAATAATGGCAATCCACTCATAGTTTGCGACTTGTACCTTTTGTGAAATAGGCCCTAGGTCGCCAGGACCCTAGCTACAAGTCTTTGTGAGGATGAAGAGTCGAATACAAGAATATGTGTACTTGCAGTCTCACGATAGTTACTAATTACATTGGTAAGGGTATACCACACCCAAATAGGGTTATCTGGACTTATAGCAGCTGCTAGAGAGCCAAACATAACAAAAACTTATACTTATTAGAGCAGTAGATACAAAAAGGTTTTAAAGAGGTCGCTGTAGATATTAACCTGACTAGTTTGTATGTAGACTTTTAGGATAACGCTGTATGTTTTGTTTTGTTTTTATCTCTCTAGTAACTCAATTTTTAAATAAACAGAGTACCTGACGGGCAGTGAGCGGTGCTTATCTTAGCTTTGAGGTTAAGTAATGTTTATTTGAATAATAGGTATGACTTTGATGGAGGGGAACGCGGGTTTAGCAGTTTAGACCGGGAAGCGCTGCAAATAAAACCTTATTGAGTACCACTAAAGCGACTAACTCCGGCAAAATCTTGCCTTTTACAGTCAGGACGAGCGAAGCGAGCCGCTATGCAATAAATTTTGCGTAGGTACCTTCTAATCTAATATGGGTATCGTTTTTGACGTGTTTTCGGCTACCAAGGTGCATTACAAAACAGAGATCAATATGAAAATTAAAGACAGCTGAATTTCTTTACATTTTTGTACAGTATTTTCGTTTTAGAGTAATTAGATGGTGATAATTTTGAATTTCGAGATATCTCGCATATAATATAAGACAGAAATAAAGCTTAATTTGATTCAAGATTTATCAAACTAGGAATATCAGGATCTCCGTGTTGTCTTTTACTCGAATTGGTACTCAAAGAAGCATTTTAAGCAGTCCTTCAAATCAACATCAGTGTACAATTAGTGCAGAGCTTTGGAATGTCATACCACATTATTCAACCTCATCAAATATGATACTTTGATAGGAATTTCACAATAGAATCATCACCCAGCAAATTCACTAAGCTAAAACAAAAGAAAAACTCTAGACAAAATATCCTTTTGTAAAGTCAATTTTATCATTAGAGGACGATTTTTCAAAACAATAAGCACTATTTTAAGCAGTTGCACTCCAATATAATTTATGTGACCTCAATCGAGGCATTTTTGTCTGAGTTTTCAAGGTGTGTTTGATTTTATTTTGAAAGCTCTTTTGATTTATTACCATTTATAAGACAGACACCCACACTAAATGAAGTGAAACTCAGACTCCTAAGCACTTATTCAGCTCCAACATGATTACCTCATGAAAATTCAAAACGATTTTACAATAATTCTAACAAACTGGACTCCGAACGTTTAGTTGGAAAAATAACTGGGGCCTTCCCACTCACGTGTGACAAATCGCGCCTCACTTTCGATGTCCATTGGCCGCGTTTACGCGTACATTTAAAACTCTAAATAAATTAATTATTGCTGCAAACGATTCATCCTCATTGAGTCTTTTCAATAACCTCGCGATTTAACTTGTTCAAGTAACTAAGCTCCAAACCGAGCTGAATAAGTGAACAATTTGATCAGATCTGAACCTTAAAACGACGACACATGACATGTTTTTTCATTTCAAAAAGGCAGCCTAAGGAAACCAAGAAAGAAGTTACTGCGGTCTTTTTATTGATTGAAAATAAAAAGTGCATTGTCCGGTCCTTGAATCGTCGTTTTATTAATCGTCAAGACCCGTGCAACTTACAAATGATAAGCCCCTTTCTATTCGATGTAAAGAGACGATATCTAGCTATAGCGTATGGTACTAATCTTTAGAAGACGTGTCCATGGGGCTTGCTGGCTGGAGAATAGACGTGGGAGAAGGTGCCATCGGTGATAGGGGGGCAGTCGGGGGCACGAAGGGGGCGATTGGGGGGTCAAGGGGGGCACGGGGCGGCAGAGCTGCGCCCCCCGGGATAGCTGGCTTGACGAACCGGTCGCTGGGGCGTCGCGTCTGTAACAACGGGTCTTATGGTAACTTATAATAACCTAAGTACTTTCTATTTTTCGTATTTTAGGAATAGTTACAGCTAGAAAATTACAGAATAAGAAATATTATTCTAAATACATGACAATTATATGTACCTAAGCTGAGGGTTATTTATGAAGTTTCTATAGGGAGAATTTATTATCTTTCTACGTTGTGGTGAGGATGGATTTGCGACTTGCTTATCATATTTCAATACTTCATTGGGTAGAATTAGTTGCGATAAGAAACAAATTATGAAATGGTACTAACCATATCATTTTTTGCTGACACTTAGGCCCGTATTATAAAAACATGCTGTCACCGCGCATACATCGATGACTGAACAGGGTTTCATAATACGGTCTTACGCCCGTCCCACATTACCGCGTGAAATAGAATTTGCGAAGCCGCAACTCAAGGTCCGCTGCGCGTCAGCGGCAGTTTCGCATTTGTTCCGCATCTTTTACAACGGACAACGTCATTGCGATACTCTTGCGTCACCGCACCTAAGGTACCGCGCGGTAGTATGAGAGCGCTCTTAAGTGGAGTGGGCATAACTTGTTTTCTTCTTCCACTCTTCTCTATTAGCCGTCATCAGCCCTGTGCATATGCAAATGGGTGATGTTTTGTTTTTCATGTACTGCTACAGGCAGAAATCCTCAAACCCACTTCTTGCTTTTAAGAGTCGACTTAAGCTCATCGTGACTATTTTTTTATGTCGTTAAAGAAAGGAATTTTCAAAAATCCATTGGGCAGTTTGTGATACCTATTATAAGCTTTTTTAATGCCGGTGTAGTTTTATTTTGTTTAGGCAGAGATGCGATTTTGCTATAGGGTTGCCACCAAACTTTGTTTTCGCATCTCTACCTTAACTATACAAATTGTGTGAGTCGGGGTAACGTCTTAACACGCAACCTCGGAGAACGCTGAGATTTCTGCGAACCATACGGACGTGAAAAACACGTGTATCAAATTAAAATAATTTCTTAGGCCACACACAAGAATAGAATTTATACATTACGTATCGAATACATATCCGTATTTAAAAGTTCCGTTTGTTATAGCAGCTGAAATGTAGCTAGTAAGGGCACAATTGTGACTTGCGAGCGAATGAAGCGATTTCGCAACGAGCTCGCGTCGAATTCACCGCGCGTGCGCAGCGATAAACCTCTTCCCATGCTTTCTTCCTAACCGTGGCGTGCTCGCTGCGCACTCGTCTCGCTTTAGACTCGCTTGCAAATCGCCAGTGTGATAGCGCTCTAAGTAAGAATAACCTGTGAATTTAAATGCAGCGACTGCCTGGACATCATTCCCGCACCGCCGGGCTGCAGCGGCGAGGCGTATGGCGACAGGGGCCTAGACCCACCTGGCGAGGACACGCTTCGAGACCGAGCCTGAAACAGAGGTTGTTTATACACAACTACCATTTTATACTACTGATTGAAAAGTTAAAAAGAAATGTAGACGGGAACAGACTACAAAGAGGATCATCTAGCTAGCCATTGCCATACCATAGTGAAAGAGATAACGGGTCTTGCACACTGCGGGACGAATGCGTCCCTCCCTTTTCTTGTAATCGAAAGATATTGAAAACAAGTGGACTCGATATACATGATTTTCGAACAAAAAAAACGTGAAAACATCTCAACTGTATTGGGCCCCTAAATAATTGAGATTTAATGAGAACGTTAAATCGCTATCTCATTAAAATATTGTCCGTCTGACAAGCCATGGCGGGTTGTTAAACAAAGAAACCATAGTTAAATTGCATATTCCACCAAATCAATTAACGCGAAACGAATGTGTGAAGACAAGAACGGCTTTTTCGAAAAGAATGTTAATTGGATTTTTCTCAATGATAGATAGGTATTATCACAATATTATTTTCGAGAATTTTAAATTGCTTATTTTTATGTATAATTTTAACTCACACTAAGTGCCTCGTTGAATTGCCTCTCCTCCTCCATTTCGAGCGAAGACTCGCTTTCGGACAGATGTCGGCACAGAGCTTCGCGCCTCTCAACCTCTTGCTGCAATTTCTTCTGTAGCCGGACATTTTCTTCGCGAATATGTTTCTCTTCTAGAGCGAAGCGATGCATTTTCTCTTTGTTCTCATTCTGGGAGACGGTTAGCTGGTTCCTGGTGTTAATAAGGATGTGTTTATTGTTATAGCGAAGGCAATGCATTGGTTAATAAATTATAATTTGATTTTCAGATTATACCGACTTATAAAGGTGGTTCTCGATGTTAGTCCCGAGGCGCTGATTTTTTTCTTCATTATTTTTGAGTTTTATCAAGTGATGTGGCTAGCAAGTTTCTATAATCCGATTTAGAATCCTAGATATTATATGTCAACAAAGACATTTATGAATAATAACTTAACAAAAACTGATAACTATAAGAGAAGAAGAAAATTACAAGCAAGGTTATCACTAAAAACACAAACTTCAACAACTACATGTGAGATTATGCGTTGTTGAAGTCTGTGTTTTGAGTTCACCGATTTTTTTTAAATTTGAATGTAAAAACGAACGAGAGATCATTTAAATGATGATTGATGAATCTTTCATTCATCAATAGATTTTTTTTAAATTTTACAATTATAATACCTACGCTCGTTCGTCAGTGAATGGAGCGAACTGATAACACTCCAATCCAAATCAAAATGAAGTTCCAATCGTTGTTTAAGACAACAACCATTTTATTTTTAGTGTTGGTTTTAATTTTAGATATAAATAGTTATAGTGTATTTTGTTACAATTAAGTTTATTGGAGTTAAAAGTTTTTAGTAACTTAAAGTTAAAAGTTTTGTTGTGAATCGTAGATGTACCTATTTTTTAATTTTTAATCTACCTACAGTTTTCGTTGTTAGTGTTGGATAAAATGTTAAAGGGTATTTCGTTTCTTAAACTAAGTATGAGATAGCTATTTGTACGTTTGCCTTACGAATTGATCTCTCGTTCTTTTAAAACCTAAAATTGTTTCACGCTTCTGTGCTTTGCTTCGATGATACCCATGTAAATGCCGTTAAATATTTTCCACCAATATTCCTGGGGTTTTGTAACCTCTTTGTATACAAAAAATATTTAGGTTTTTGAATCGGAGTATAGGTATGTCGTTTTGCGATCGTTGTATGCTACTTGCTATGAACCCATGCATAAACAAACTTCTTATCAATTGTTGATATTGACATGCAAAGGACTTATTATTTCAATCAATTGGTAAGTTTAATATGCAGTGTAATCGCAGATCAAATAATAAATTATTAACCAATGTAACGTCCAACCGTGGACTGTTAAAATCTATGGATGATGATGATGAATGAAGCACTGTATTCCCTTCGCTATACTTGTGGCTGGGTCATGAGAACATAATAGAAGTAGTCCATAGAACATCAATAGAACTGCTGTTTCACAGAGTTGAAGCTCTGCATATAACACAGTACATGCAAAACGAGGGCGGCGAATGCCTTGATGAATTGTGATGTTGATAGTAATCTTTATTTATTTAATATTATAGGCTCATGCAGACAGACCAACTATTACCGCAATACGCAACTAGTTGTTTATATATATTTTTATATTAAAAGGTGACAGTTTCTTCAAAAGTTGCTCTGTCTGCATAGCGCGTAAAGAACACATATTTTCAGATGATAATAAATAAGTATGGTTTTCTAGGCTAATTGTGATAAGTATAAGTTATGAGTGCCTGATACGTGATAACAGTATCACTAATTAATGTTTCCAAACACCAAGTCGCTTATCAAATTTTACAAAAAAACCCTTACCTAATATTATCTTCAATTTGCAAGAGATTTAAGACTTCATTTCTATCAGATTGAACTTGTGAACTGAAAGAAATTTTTATAAATACATAAATAAAAATGGTTACCTTAATTTGACGACCTCGGAGCGTAGTGTTTGAATGTGAGTGCTGAGATTTGATGCTGTATCACCATTACTGATGTCCCTAGCAAGAATGAACATTCATCAATTTGAATACATAAATATTCTTAGGTCCTATTACATATAATTCATAGATATTACAGCAAAATGGTTTCATTCATTAACAGCAACTAAAACTCGTATCCTAAATGCAATTTTTGTAATAAATATTTTAACAAAGCTGTGTGAATATTACGAAAATATCAGCTGGCATAAGTTCTAATTATCATATCCTAATAATCTATAATAATAGCATAAATGGAGAACATATTCCAACTCAAAAATAGCCTTTATTTTATCCCACAAGAGCAAGCTATGGGGAACAGCAACCGAAAATACTAGAAAATAAATTCTGTGTCAGGCACTTCCCTTAATGAGCACTATGCCACTTAATATAGGATGCCTATGTCCAGTAGTAGTGTAACATGAGCTGATGATGATTTTTTTTAGATTAGTTTTTCAGGATTTTCACCTAGGACTGGCCGGATCAGACACAGGCTGGTCCAGTCTGATTTGCAATGACCGTTTCTCCGCCTCCAGTTTGTCCATTCTCTTCCAAAGGCGGTTCACTAAAGCCTCTTGCTCTTGTTCCAATGTGTTCTCTAATTCAACCTGAAAATGACATTGTCAAATTTACAAGAGAGCATGGAGAGATCTTAGGCAAGTAACAATAATAGGTATTTCTTGGGTATGGGAAGAAATACTCACTATGACCCAAAATATTCATTAATTGTGTATCTAAAATATATATTTATAATGCCAAATATCACACCTGCATAATATATTGGCATAAAAGGGATATAATAATAAAAATACTTTTATTTCAGACAACAAAGAAAGTGTACAAAAATAAACTTAATTAGGGCCCATATAATAAATACCTTATATACTAACATAGATAAAAACATTTAAAATTAACCGAGTCATCGACAAACATTCTTTATGTTTTTTTTTCACTAGTGTAGATGCTTGTCTTTTATGTTATAGATACCTACATTTATTTAGCATAATAAGAACAGCAGCAGAAAAAAATTGCTGGTAATTTTTAAACAGAGCTGATAAACATTTCATAAATATAATGTATAACATGTTAGTCATGTTAACATAGTAGTATAACATGTCCTTAGGTACTCAAAATGCTGTGTCTGTGTACCAAATTCAACACAATTGTAAATTGCTCTGAATAAATAAAATGAAATTAAAGATACTTGTTCAAACAAAATTGACGTTTCTGATTAAACTTTGATTTTCCTTCCAGTAGGCCAGGATGGATGACTTTTTCTTATAGGAAAATATGCTGATTAGAATCATCTTAGAATACTTTACCTTTTCCCTGCGCAGTCTTTCCAAATTGGTTTGTTTAGCTAAAGTCTCTGCTTCTAATTTTTCAATCTTTCTCATCAGTTTGTTGACAAGGCATTCTTGCTCTTGTTCTAATGTCTGTTCCAGGCGACATTTCTCTTGGCGTAGCTGTTAACCGAAAAATAAGTATTCATAATAACTTAGGACCTTAAGTCCTAGAACCTTGAGTACTAAAGTAAATTATATTCTTTAGGTATGTAATATGGATGTGCCGGAAAACCAGTTTTTCAGGCAGAAGTTAGATTGAACAAATAAAAATTACATATATCAAGTCATGATAAAAGAAAACAATGAATGTCTACTTGTAAATTGAACTTATGCGTCTAACATATAACTAAGGAATAATAATAAGGTAAAGCTAAAACTTATTTACCTACTCATATAGTGCTCTCCATGTCACTGATTTTGTTTACCATTTTGATTGATTCATACTTTTTGTACTTGTGATTCTATTATCATATACCCTACACACACACACACTCACTCACACACAGATTGTGTTTGTATTGTGAATCGAGCAAATGTAAATAAATAACAAAAATTTTGGTCAATTTTTTTTTCATGAATGGCAATCACAAAATTTGTGGTTTCCAATAATTCATCTAATCCATTTATATTAATAAATAAGTGAGAGCACTCTAATGTATACAATCTACATTGAGCTACCTCTACTAGATTGTTTGCAATAGTCTGCAGTTAGCTAAACTGTTACATTTGTAAATACTAGTACATTTTTATTAAATTTATTTTTTATTTTCTTTCTTTTAGTTATTTAACTTACATTTCAGTTCCATAAATTTACACACTATACCTGATTCAGCTTTCTGGAGAGGTCATTAGTAAGGCATTCCTCTTCTCTCTCATAATGGTGTGCTAATGTTTCTTTCTCTTTTTTCAAGGCCTGTATTTTCTTGAGTAATGTGTTTGAAATATATTCTTCTTCTTGTTCAGCCTTAGCTTGCTGTAATAATAACTTTTCATGTACTAACAATCACTATAAATAGTTAGCTTATTGGTTTGATTGTCTGATTGACAACCTCTGTGGCGCATTGGGCGAAGGTCTGCCTGCAACGCAGGAGGTTGCGGTTTCTATTCCCGCCTGGGGCCAAATGTTTGTATGATCTGCAGACATTTGTTCAGGGTGTTCTGGTCGTTTTCTATGTATAGTAAAAAATATCTATCTACATATCGTATTATATATACAATAAGTTATCTAGTACCCATAACACAAGCTCTGCTTAGTTTGGGGCTAGATGATGCTGTGTGAATTGTCTAACATTATTTATTTATTTAATGTTTGTTAGCAGGTTAGCATGACACACTAGGTACTGTTAATTGTCATACTCACAATTGAAACTGATGCTTGTCTCAAGGCACGATTCTCCTCCTGCAGAGCTTTTACACGGAGCTTGTAAGTGTCTAGCTCTACCTTCAAAACTCTACGAACAATATAAAGAATACAGAAAACCTATTAGAAAATTTCAAACTTTTTTATCTTGGTAAATTATATTTTGTTTTAAATAAAAACAATATATCACACTTATGGATATTTTAGGTACAATACGAGAATAATACCTATTCTGCTGTTGCAGTGATTCAATTCTTTTCTGGAGTTGATCACGGGATACCGTATTGGGAGGCAGCATAGCTCCGCCATCAAGAGAACTGGAGTCGCTTTCAGAAGCAGAATCTATCATTTTGCTACCTAAAACAAGGATGTACTCAATCGTTGAAGTAGTATGAGACTATATAAATAGCTAGTTGTTTGAATCTGCAGTTTACCTGGCGAAGTCACGGTATCATCCATTTGCACGAGAGAGGACGGCAACAAAATGTCATAAAACTTGAAATACCCCTATTATGTCTGCTTAGCTAGGGTATAAAAGACTACCTAAGAATGGTGCTTGTAAATCAATGAAAAAAATAAGCAAATTAACTTGGAAAACCACTAAAAATGCACTGAAATACTAGAAAGGGCACGGGCAATAACGTTGTTGCATTGCAGGCAGACATGAACCAGAGACAATCATGATAGATAGATAGTGAAGTGAGTGAGATGTGTGTGAGTGTTACACCCACAGGTAAAAAATATTTACTAAGCTCCATAAACACTAGTTGCTGCCCGCGGCTTTTCGGAAATGTTTAAGCAATTTTTGTATGGTGGTTCGTTCCTTATATTCTTTCTATGGAAACAGTTCCATGGGATACATTTTTTTTGCCTTTGTTTGATTTCAGGCCTATAGCTACATCTATGCATTCAATTTCAGCCCCATCCGTTCAATAGTTTTGGCGTGAAGCAGTAACAAACATCCATTCATCTAAACTTTCGCATTTTTACTATTAGTGTGTTATTTATTACTTGCGAAGAAGTTTGGTCGGGCAAAGTTAACCGGTCAGTCCTCCCAGTCATTTATTGATATTGTCGAGAATAGCAATATTTTTTCCTCTCGATTGTCTATTCTATAGCAAAAAAAGTATCTTCTCCTCCAAGCCATGCAACATTCCAAAAAAAAATAAAAGTGACACACACACACGCCATAATGTAAATTGCTTCTTGATTTGGCTTTTGACTAGTAAAATTTGGATTATTGATGATAAATATTGGTCTAAAATGTACATGCATGGCATGTAAAATGTCTGTAGTCATTACTGGTAAGAAATAAAGTAGTTACAAGGTCCTAGAGTTAGTGAGACATCCGTCCCATTGTATTTAGGTTGGATCCGAAGAATCGAAGCCATTTCGTTCTTCCCTTGTAAATTTCGTATTGAAGATGTTTTCTTGGTGTTCTCCCGTGTGTTCTGTAAAGTGATATTAACAACAAAACTGTGCTTATGTTGCAACGTAAGGCGGTGGTTCCTTCGTCGCCATAGTGGATGTGTTCGTTCGTGCAAACCCTAGTATCTTTTTCGTGTTGATGAACCGTACGTAGGCATTCAGGGAGTTATGGTGTAACTGTCACCAAAATCAAGATTGTGCCATCATTCTTCAATTCTTTCATGAATCGGAAGCTCTCCTGATAAAATCTGGTATATAATTAGTCCAGCTGAGTAAATGTTCACTTGTTATTTCGTTTGCAAAATGTAAACAATTGGGCAGATGTAACAACATAGACAGGTAAAAAAGATGAAGTGCTGGTAGTAAAAATAATAAGAAACATATCAAAGGTTTGTATTGATAATCTATTTTATTACCACATAATTTTGGTTATAGGCAGAACCCCACTTGATTGCAGGAAGCACATCTGCAGTGTATGTGTGTGTGTGAACAGTAAACATAATTTTTCATCACAATCTGTGTGCGCAAAAAAGGTCCCACTAATTTTTGGAATCACAGCAATTTATGGACAATATTGAATTCCTTCTAGGCACGAGAACCAAATTCTGTTTATTCTATCTTCTGTTTAATCTTTCTATTTATTTAACTATGGTTCCCATACCCATTCATAACTAAATAGAAATGGACATCTAAACAGAAATTTATCTACATCAAAAATACTAAACCATTAGTATGTTTGGAACAACATTTTGTTAGGCCAATGTATCATGATTGATACATTATTTGGTGAAGAAAAATCATTTTGAAAAAAATATAAGAATAGATTGATGGTGACTCTACCATTCACATCACATCCTTTTACATTTCTACTCTTTCATTTGACTATTTTCTCCCACAGGCTAACCTTTGCAATGTCTCAATATTATCAAATAGTTGGTCAAGGGCAATCACTTACTCTTGAAGATTTGCAAAGGTGTTGTCCTAATATAAACTTGGATGGTATAATCCTAAGCCAAGATGGTCAGCAATATGCACGACAACAGGTAAATAAAATTACAATCAAATAATCGAATTAAATTAAAACTAGTATTTACAATTGAAACAATTGAGCTAACTGCAGACTGTTGCAAACAATCTACAAGTAGCTTAGTACAGGTAAATTAAACATTATACAAATACTAGGTATTGCCTGCGGCTTAGTACACACTTTTCATTTAGCCTATGTCCATCCCGGGATACAATTTACCTCCCTGCCATATTTGATGATGAACTCTGTGGCGCGGTGGGCGAAGGCCTGCCTGCGACGCAGGAGGTTGCGGGTTCGATTCCCGCCTCGGGACAAATGTGTGTACAATCTGCAGATATTTGTTTCAGGTGTTCTGGTCGTTTTCTATGTATAGTAAAAAACATCTATATATGTATTGTATTATGTATATCAGTTGTCTAGTACCTATTACACAAGCTCTACTTAGCTTGGGGCTAGATACTGCAGTGTGAATTGTCCAGCATTACTTATTTATTTATCCTTATTTATGTAAAAAATGTAATGAAAAATTTAATGATTTTGTAGTGTTAATACAAAAACATAAAAATACCCTAAAAATCTAAAACTTACTTATGCTATTAGCTTTGTTAAAATGTAATATCAGCAACCAAGAGGATTGGCTATTATTTTAGGTTGTTGTGCAACAGGCTGAACCATCCAATGACATAATAGTGAGTGAGGGAGTGCAATCTCAGTTAGTGGTGAGCGATGGGTTGCCATACCAACAGCAGTACATCATTCGACATGAGCTGTCCCAACCACCACCACCACCCCCGCCACGGCAAGAGTTTCAGCAACAGAATCAGCAGCAACATCAGCAACAGCAATTGCAGCATAGACAAGTCAGTAATCATTTATTTTCATTCATTATTTAAGTTGAGACAGACTTTGTTCCCAAAATGAATGACTTTAATCAGAATTAAGTTGTTCTTAGTACTCCCTTATCATAATGGATTATTGGTCTATTGTTTGGATGAGAATTGCGAGCAATCATTTATCTTTGGCAAGCTTTTTGTAGCAATGCCTTTGTTGTATCATAAGATTTATGATCAAATTTATTTGTAGGTTTACTACGCATCTGATTTACCTGTGGATGCTCAGGTTGTATTGCAACAGGCCCAACAGATCATTGATGCATCTATGATGCAACAGCAACAACAGCAATCCTCTCCACAGCGACCCCAACATGTATGTCAGGCTATAGTTGTGTATAACTTAGGCATTGACTATAATGTGGCTGTAGATCTCGTAATGTGCTTGGCATGTTCCATTTGGTTCTTTCATTTTGGGTTCATTCTATTCTATTATATGTTGAATCACTTTTGGGAGCAATCCTAATGGAAATTGAATGCTAATCAAGTAGCTATTTCAATTGGAATATAATTTGTGCCTAATATTAATAAAACACACTGCTTTGCCAACCTTGATGTCTGAAAGTTTCAAGGTTTTTTTATAGGTTCTGGAACCAATGAATTACATTTAGGAATATGTACCTACTTGGTTTAACAACTTATATTCATTAGGTCATTCCATTACTAACCCAAGAAATAATAGTATGGCAGACAACAAATAAGCAAAACTGCATTGCAATCGTTAAGTTTAAATTTATATTTGTTTCCTGCTGTAGTGCCTTTAAATAGATGTTTACTATTGTCGGAATGCTTTGGCTTTCTGGTGCATTGTAATGTATTCCACTGATCCAGCGATAATACAAGTAAGACACACTCTGAAGGTGGAAATTAATTTATTGCATGAATCTTTGTAAATACATACATAAATAATTTACAACAGCAGAATCTTAGATCATATATGAACATCTTTCTAGCATGAACTGAAGAACTTACATCAACTTTATCTACTAAGGTGTAGAATTCGAAAGTACATAATTATCTTTTGTCTGCTGTGGTCATGTGATTAATTCAGGTTTCAGTTCAAGTCCCTATCTTCACATGTAAATAATAAAGAGCACATAAGCTATGGGCAGTTTCCCAACTGCTCTACCCTCCACAAATTATTCACAAAAATTTGGACAGCAGCTGGTGAGTCCAGCGCACGTTCTGTCTCAGCCAACCGTGATCCACCCTGCGCAGCAGCCGCCGCCGCAGCCGCCGCCTTCCACGCCCGGCCAGCATGCGGCGCAGCACCAGCACACGCCACAACAGCACGCGCAGCAGATGCAGCAACACACGCCGCAGCATTCGCAGCAGAATACCCAGCAGCATACGCCGACGCAACATTCGCAGCAGCAACATACGCCTCAGCAGCAAACAGTATGTTAAAACATTTACCGCCAAGTTAAGGCGGTGCGACCAGCAAGGGCGTGCCGCTCAATGCTCTACGTCATGATAATGTTATTGCGTCATGAAACAAACCTTCGTTGGTCATGACAATGCCTTGTTATGCTGGAAATACTTAGTGTATGTCTCTTCACTTGCTTGCTAAACATTAGCTCGGGTCAAGATGATGCTTTACTAGCATTGTTTATTTAGATATTAATATCTTTTCCTTACGCATCTAGACTCTACTAGACAATGCTGTGTGCTCTGCATAAGCAACATCATCATCCGCAACCCGACTTCACCCACTGCTCCCCAGCAGTGGGTGAAGATTTTAGAGGCCCCCTCGCCTCCAAACTCTTTTGCCACTCCACACGGCCATGTGCCAATATCATCGAGCATAATAATCAAAGCTCATGCATCAGTTATTGCCTAGTCTAATGATCATTGGGTTTTTACTTAGTTTTTCGAAAACTAAAAGTCGGGGTGAAACAATTCTGTAAATCATAATAACAGTAACTTTCGTCTCCCTACCTACACTCTGCACTGTTTTTAAAAGTGTGCGCAATCATTGCAGCTTTTGTTGCAGCAACCGCAGCAACAGCTCTCGCGAGCGTCGCCGCAGCTCATCCAGCATTTACAACAGCAACAACATCAGCAGCAACAGCAACAGATTCATCTACAGCAGCTGCAGCACCAATTGCAACAGCAGCATCAACAGGTCAGTAAGGTAGTATCTCATGCCGCTAGTATACAGATTGTAACAAAAATGAAGGACCAAACTTTCGGGAGGGTTCGGCTTTTGTTGCACGCTGTATAACTTTATTGGATAACTTTTACTGACTCGTAAAAGGCATTGTCTTTGTGGCCGTGACGACGGTCACAGCAGCAGCGTAAGAATTGTATATATAACGACTCCTCCAACTCCAATGGATGACGTAAGAGTCAACTTAGGGAACCTAACAGATGAACAGCAGCAGTAACTAGTGAATTTATAACATGTCCAATACAATCACCAATCTGCCGGTCAAGTGTGGTAATTATTGCGAAACCTCCCTTGAGTGGGTGAGGCTTGTCCATCTGTGGGCTGATGAGGAGATCGTTCTCCCGAGGTAGCCACGTGCACAAGAAATATAACGGTGCACAAGTGTGTGCGCAAGTACATGTGCAATCTTTATACCCTCACTAGCATTATTGTATAGGAAGGCAAACCGACACGGCTGGGGAGGGGTCAGGCGCGGGAAAGAGCATACGTTTTTGGAACGGCGTAAAAATCTAATTTTTGCTTATTTACAAGAAACCACACAAACAACTTATGAAGAAACTGGTTCCAGGAACCAAATAATTGGTAATAACCTACGAATCAAGACAAAGTAATTTCAATAAACCGCAGATTTTCTGACATCTCGACCAAATTATGTGTACCTAAAGCATTTCATGATTTTATTTTTTCATAGTTTTTTTTCTTGATCGTCTGTTCACGTTTAACGTAAAAATTATGATTTTTATGTGATTCGAGTTTTTTACCACTAAGGTGTTCTGGAGATCTAGGCCTAGTTTGACAGCCAAACCCGTTAGGTTTACCTCTTGAGGGGCATGCGGATGATGAATTGTCCATTCACACTACCAAAATGATTCCACCATATCATGTTATTTTTGTATTCGAATAGTATTTATGTAGGTCCCTAGTAGTTTTTTTTAAATAATACATCTATAATGAAATGTAAGCAAAAATATTCAAAATGCTATTTTGCATATTTTTACGGCGAAAATGTCATTTTTTCGTCCTATTTGTTTTGTATTAAAAACAACAATATCTAACGTTTTGTTTGATAAGGAACATCGCTTGTATTGTCTTGTTACATAATAACAACACAATGTCGCAAATACAAAAAGTTTTCAGTAATCATTTTTGGTATTACGGAACATACTTATATTACGAATTGAAGTTGCGAGCATCTGTTGCCGGATTCTTAAGTCTAAATTCATTGTTTTTTAACAGGTCCAACACATGTCACCACAGCAGATGAACCAACAACACCCACAGCAAGTTGTGATGCATGCTGCTTACATCAACCAAGCGGTTAGTACTTCAATGTATTCATCAAGTCATCATTTAAGTTTTCATAAGCCTGGACGGTTGCGGCTAAGGAAATCTTCAGCTGCTGCTTTTAGCTGCTTTTTTGATCTGGCAGATACCAGAGAAAAAACGTCAATCCTTCTGTTCTCATTTATAAAGCTCCCACTGCGATCCCACCCCATGCCAATTGGACGGACATAGGCTACTTGAAAAGCGCGTGCAAAGCCGCAGGCAGCAGCTAGTTGCCTTATTGTGATAGTTATTACCATCTGCTGATATCATGTGTATTATAGTTATCACCAGATGGCAGATAATACCATAATACACGTTATGTACATTGGGAGAAGCATAATAAGTCCAGCAGTATTTTGGGTGGAGATTATGATTATGATGATTATGTTATTTGATTGCTATTTTTCTAAAACAAGAAAGTTAGTCTTGGTCTCTCATGAAAGGAGGGCACAAGACTTGCAAATAAAAGTGAATGACTGTGTACATTTCACTGCTCACTAGTCTCAACAAAGAAGATACAAACGAAATAACAGGAACACTGCATCAATAATAATTGTCATGGCGTACCTTCCTATCTTTTGAATAAAATAAAAATAAAATTATGCTGGACAATTCACACAGCATTATCCATGAATGCTGTGTGAATTGACCTGTTCCTACTATCTGAACCTTATTATAAGAAAAGTGTTCTGGTACTTCAAAGGAATAATAATTAAATCTCAAAACATCTCCGGCGTAAAAAGGTACCAGACAGGCAGAAAGTGCTACTTTCAATTTTATAATATTAGTATGGACTAAAGATGGTGGTAACAATTTGCGAAGAATCAAAGATTTGTTTGTTAATAAAATTTTATTTATTTATAAGAGGCCTAGGCGGAGATGGCGGTATGAGCTCCACCTATTTAATAAACAGTGGACCCTCCTTGCTGAGAACCGAGATGAGTGGAAGGAGGGGCTTTTGTTAATGTTTATAATTTCCATAACTTTAAGTAATGTTAATACTAAAATATTCACGTGCCTGTACACTCAGGCGAGATATGCAACTGTCTTATTCCACAAATATATTAAGTACCATGTCTTGTATTAATAAATATAACTGAATACTGTTTAACGTGTGATTAAAAGCAAGCCTCGGCAGACCGGGGAAGCGATGACGTGACAAACTGACTTTAACTTTGCTCACCTAGCTCAGGTTCGACATGCGTGGAGGGAGCCGAGGGCGGGCCTTTGCCCAGCTGTGGGAAATTAATGCTAATTGTAATTGCAGAAGCAGCATTAACCTGCCGTTATTTCACAGGGGACACCAAACCGGCCACCGCCACAGAGAATCATGAACCCTGGATTGAACCCCAGTCCGACTCAGTTACAAGGGAATCAAGTCTATGTGCGCACGCCTCGGCCGCAGGCGAGGCCGAGACGACCTGCGGCCCCCAACGCCTCGCCTCGTCTGCTTAACCCGATGGTAAATACTTCTTTTTTATCCGAAATCTGAACCCCAATCCGGCCACCACCGTCACAAAGACTCATGAACTCCGGATATAACCCCATTTCGACTCGGTTACAAGGGAATCGTGCGCCCGGGGATTTTAAAGCAGTGTCACCCTTATGGAATGGTTTATTGAATTTTTAAATTTTCTCTTGCATTTATTTTATATTGGAAAATCAGCTGCTGCTTAACCTAAAACTGCCAAAAGTGTTCTTATTTGCGTTTCAACAGAATATGTATGAAGCTATATAGCATACCACTCGATCGATCGACCATTGGAATTGTAACATTTGTAACGGAAAGTCGATGGATTGATGCGCCTCGATTTCGGCTCTATTTGTGGATTAGTTTGTTGAGCAGTGGATGTCTGGATGGACCCTTAAATGATATTGATAAAATAGCTTGTCGCTCCTGTCTTGGTCTCCAAAAACAAAAGTTGCCGTTTTGATCTGTCCTGTATAGTTTCCAGCTACTTTGAACAACCAGCAGAAGATGTCATGACGATGAAACTTATCTAATATTTAACATTCCAGCTCACAGGCACCGCCACTACTCCAACACCAGTGCGCGTGGCGTCAGGCCCGCGCGGCCTCCGCCCCGTGAACCCCTCAGTGGCCTCGCCCGGGGCGCCGACGCCGCGGCCGCCGCGCCCTCGCACGCCTATGCATCCCCAGCAGATGCAGGTGAATAGAGTAGCTTATTTGCATCTCAGAGCACAGGTACATTGAAAATCACATTGATCATTATAAAAATGAAAGTTTGGATAGTTAGATGTTTGTTACCTCTTCACGCTTAAACTACTGAACGGATGGTTTGAAATTTTGCATAAATGTTGTTCAAGAGCTTGATTAACATATAGGCTAATTTTTATTCCAATAAATCGAGTGCGAGCCACGGGAAGAAGCTAGTGATAATAGAAAACTAGAACTAAACTTGAAAGGTGGACTGGAAAATTTGGTGTGTGTCACAGCCGCTGGATCGCAAACGGCGCAATTCAGTTAATTGCCTATACCGATCGTTAAACGATCAATGTTAAACAATATGCCGAATATTCACTTAGCCATCTTGACGAATGAAATTAATTAAGTTTTCCCAATAAAATGCATTCGTTTTGTAATTGGACTAGCCATTCTACAAACGGGCTGATTCTACGATCCGGTTATGGTCTAAATTATTTACTATTTTGTGTTTAGCTATTACTTGAGATAGGTTTAAAAAGACCTGTATAATAAATATTTTGTTTTCGGTGTTATTACTTGGCTTTAAGTTAATAACACCGAAAACAAAATATTTTTATTTTGGACTGATATCTCCAGTTAAAAGTTTCCCTGCCTTCCTGAAATTCTCTTCTGCGTGACGTGAACCATTCATTAACAAAAACGTCTAGGTACAAAAAAACGGTTCCTGCTCAGCATCATAGAACAGCGATTTATGGATTCTAAGCAACAGCTGGAGTACGTAGAGTTTCTTTACTGTTAGGAATCCCGATTCAAGGTATAGACTTTCAGTAGGGAATCTATCGGGCTTGAAAAACATAATCATCACTAATCATCACTATCACTAATATTATAAACGTGAAAGTTTAGATGGAGGGATGGATAGATAGATGGATGGATGTTTGTTCCTTTATCACGCCAGAACGGCTGAACGGATCTGAATGAAATTTGGCACAGAGATAGATTATAGTCTGGAATAGGACATAGGCTACTTTTTATCCCGGAATTCCCACGGGAACGGGAACTACGCGGGTGAAACCGCGAGGCGCTGCTAGTCTTTAATAAAGAAGATCTGTTGGTGCTACATGACGCAGTGTTTTAAAGGTCCATATTAGTTTTCTGATTCTGTTCATTATGCATATGAAAAGACAGTCCCACGTTTTCCCTGTGAATGTTATGGCTGTGTCATCTGCGTATGACAAGACGTGCCCCTGATGCTCATGTTACTTAGACTATTAATATATACGAGGAACAGTGTAGGACCCCACGTATGCTTGTGTGCGCGTAAATATTTTCATCGTTATAAAGGCTGTAACAATAATGAAAGACCAAGCTTTTAGGGGGCATGTTTTTCCAGTCTTCTGTGATCGAAGCTGACCCCCCCTAAAAGTTTGGTCCTTCATTTTTTTTACATCCTATTATGTAGTTAAGATTTGGCTACATCTGAATTGACACCAATGTGATAAGATAATTTATAGTTCCTTGAATCTTGATTGCAAATGCAACTTTAATTCGCAGGCCGCTGGTGCTCAGCCGCGTACACCAAGACCGCGTCCACCGTTACATATGCAGCAAATACAGGTAACAACAACTACTACTTATATTCCAGACAAATTCGATGTACAATGTTTGTAAGCAAACCACCCATACTTTACCTAAAATTCACTCTGTTGCCGCGTCTTTTTATACGTAATCTACATTACATGTCGATTTGAGGTCCTTCGTTCAATAAATATTGTTTAATTCTATCTGAAACTAAATCAAGCGGCTACCAAGCAAGTGAGTTTTAGTTTTTTGTGTCATGGTTTCTGTACACAAATTTCGCATAGAATTTGGCTAGTGTATAGGTAAGCCTCGTAATTGACAAGGAGACAAATGTCCTTGCGACACGTATAATTAAATATGTTTGACGTATCGACCGACATCGCCAGGCTAGATGTTTTTATAAAAATGTAAAATCTGCTTCTGTAATGTAAAATTTGATAGACCATCTGGTCTGTCTGTCTCTGGTCCAGATCTGTTATGATTGAGGGATAAAGGAAATGCTATGTTCACAATAAATGGTCGCGTAATTCAGAGAAAAGAGCAAGAACTACCCTGGATTTCTTTATCAAATCATAAAGAAATTCATTTCACTTTTCTTTTGTATGCTATGTAAGCGCGGCCCGTATGCGAAGTGAAGTTTTTTGTCCATAGTATTTAGGCGATTCATCCAGTTCCCTCGAAAAAGAAGCTAAAAGTGTAACTGTTCATTTCAACCAAACAAATGAAGCCGAAAGTCTTGTATTGTTGCCAAACTTATCATGTGATATCTAGCAACATGTGTTGCAAATGTCACAAATGTCCCATTTATAGTAAATCAAAGCTGAACGTCAAAAAAATCCTTTTTATTATAATTGCATAAGTATTTTGCCATACCACCCCCTTAATTATAAATACAATATTGCTTAGCTTTTTGCTTTATAGTGCGTTACTCGCACTGGGTAAATCTTCTACGAAAACTTTTTAATAATATCCCAAAAATATTGCTTAATAAAACAAGACAACATTCTAAGTAACAAAATAAAATCAACGAAAGAGATGCGGTAGTTATGGATCTCCATAAAACAACGATGTTTACAAACAGTGGCGGTTATAGAACAATAATAATTCTTAGATCCTAGAGTCCTATTTTTTCGGTGACTGTACTCGACGTATAAATTTAATGGAAACAAAGGGTGGTGTGAGTTTCAGAACGAAAATAATATTATTTGTATGATTCGGCAACTCACACCAGTTGGGACGAGTGGGATGGTGTGAGTTGACGAATGACTCAACTTAGCCTATGAGATTTTCTTCAAGATCTAAATAATCTGTGACATACCTACTACAATAACATTTATACATTATACAAGCAAACATATAAAATAAACCAAATGAAAACTAATCTTTGAGATGCCTATCACCTAAAAAACATCCTAAACCATAACACAAACTGTTACAGCATCAAATCGCTCAACAGCAACATCCCCAACAACAACACGCGCAACACCAGATGGCACAACACCAAATCGGTCAGCAAGTTCACCAGATGAACCAACAGCAGCCGATAAATCAACTGAAACTGTCTACGCATCCGGTAAGCTTTTCTTTTTGAGAAATAAATAACGCTGGATAAATTCACAGAGTCATCATCTAGCCCCAAAGTAAATATAGCTTGTGTTACTTACTTTCGGGTGCTTAACAGATCTGTCATATGGATAAAACTATACATTAGCCAAACTCGATGTGAAGTGTTTGTAAACAAACGACGACACAAACAACTGAAATTCACTTGCCAAAACGTGACAACAGAGTGAATTTTTGTTGAAGTTTGGGCGGTTTGTTTACAAACATTGTACATCGAACTTGGCTGGAATATAGTATAATTGCCATACTACTCGCCGCCGCACCGTGGCTGTCTCGGCATTAATGGACCTCGAAGACGCCGTATGAGCCAACCAAGGGAAGTTACCAGAAGAAGGGCAGACGGAAGCTCCTGTGTAGTTTTAACACCTCTGCGATCACTAATATACCTGCCAAGTATGGTGATTATGGCTGAACGGCCCTTGTTTGGGGGCGGCATGTATAGTAGTGGATGTATGTATCATTGCCGTTGCCATAGTATCGTGGCTTTTTGCAACTGCATTGCTACCTAAAATGTAGTGGGTCAAGATACATTCCTATTGACACCGGAACCAACTAATCAACACGAACCGGAACCCAAATGACAAGATGCCTATTTCATCAACGTGATTACGCTACGCGCCCGTGTGAACTGTGTATGGACCCGAACCTTATGGCCATTTAACAATATAATAATTAGAAATAACATCAAAATATTACAGTAGATTTTTTTTTACAGCTACTAAACCAGCAAAATCCCATCCAGCAACCCACCCGAATAATAACGCCGCAAGGTACAATAGTGACCCACAACCAGCCTACACATCAAATGACCCAGCAACAGACCAGTGCTCCGCAGAGCCAGAACGGACCCATGCCGCAGCAGAGCCCCTTGCCGTCGTTACAACGAGCCTCGCCACATCCACAGCAGGTTCAAAAGAAGGTTCTTTAGACTATTTGTTTGCTATCCCATTGCTGGATCATAGTTATATAAGACAGCAAAATTGTTTTTTGCGAATGTCAATATTAAATTTGGTGCTAGCAAAGCATCTCGTTCTCTGATCTCAGGCTCTAAAATTGACCGATGAGCTTGTAAGGAATTTAAATGGCACTTTCGTTATGCTCACGTTTTTTGAAAAGCAAAGTCACCATTATGGAGTGAGTTTGATGATAGATGATTTGGTTATGGCCCAAATCATCACGACTGTCATGTCCCTACGATTTCATACCAATTATGAAAGATTTTGAGAGTGCTAAATGCTTTCGTAGTCGTAGCCAACCGCAATTTCCTTCTAGAACCTACGAAATCCCTTTCCGCGCAACATTTTATTAACAATAGAGTGGCGCATAATTGGAACCTATTACCGGTAGACATTTTATCAGCCAGATTAAAAAAACGTCACTGCTTACAAGACAGAAATAACAAACTAAAAAAGTGAAGCAGTGACTAAACTCACACTGTGTGATATAAAGACACACCTCAGCCACAGGCTGCTCGTCTATTGACAAACAAATGATTAAATAACCTATGGACAAGTAGTTACACTAAAATGACATAGTAGTTGACCATAATGCTCTTGATCCTTGTCGCTTTTTGTATATCCCCGCTCATTTCAGCTTGTAGTGTAGTAGTAGTAACTATTTCATACTGTTTACATAAAGGTTGTCGTACAGACAAACGCCGGCGATATGGACGACCTAGAAGATAGTATTACCGCTGCGATAGTGCAAAAGCTTCCACCAGCGGACAACATGGCGACGCAACAGTTCCACACACCTCCACCGGCGCTGCGGCAGAACCACGCGACCACATCACAATTAACGTTTAACTCACCGCATTATCAACAATTGAATTACGAACAGCAACATGTCCAGGTGAGATGGTTCCTAGTTAAAATGATTATGAATTAAATTCAAAGAAATTGGCACTATTCTCTGACACCAAGTTCGGCAACATGGCCTGGTGGTGTGAAATTTTAGTGTACGAATATTTTAGGCAGCCGTCGGAGTTTTGTCAACTGGTCGGCAGCCCCTCGACTTTAGTGTGTAGACTCGCATTTCAGTCTTACAACAAAATGGCCACTGATCATCTCACTAGTCAGATTCTAGCTAGAGGATAAAAAAGCTTGGGACGGGTTTTGCTACAACTCGAGAAAGAACAACTTATAAGAAACTTTATTCCTAGGTTTCTTGGTAACATGCCGAATGACGTATCCAAGTGCACTATAAAGTCCCCCGAGGGACGCTAGCGCCGCCACCTATTTTATTTGATTATTACGTTCAACAAAGGAATTTTCAAAAAACGATCTGATGATATCTATAAAAACTTTTTTTTAATACATCTGTAATAGTTTTATTTTGTATAGTATAGGCAGAGATGCGAAAATAGAAATTGACAACAAGAGCCACTTCGCATTCTCTGCCTAAACTAGAAAAAATAAAACTTACACTGGCATTAAAAACAGCTTATGATGGGTATCACAAACTAACCAATAATTTTTTAGAAAACTCCTGTTATTTTTTATTTTTGTTATTTTTTAGGTAGCGGCGCTAGTGTGCGTCGGGGTCGGGCCTTAATTTTAACCAATTAAATTAAAAATATCTCGTGTATCTAAGTGTTGATCTTAGGGAACTAAAACATGAATTTTTGTATTTTATCCAGCACCCACAAACATTGACCCAGTTGCTAATGGAACCGGACCAGGATGAAGAGAGACAAGTATTGACTTTGAATACGGGACAGAGGATCACGGTCGCTGAATACAAGCGGTTGCAGCAAGTGCCGAGGACGCATGTGCAAGTGCAGCAACAACAGCAACAGGATAGGTATTATTTACTTACTTTTCTGGTTCAGCGAGAGACCAAAAGTGGATGTTCGCCTTCGACACAAGATTTCTCCAGCAGGGCTACGATGCGCAGGTGGTTGCGGGTTCCAATTCCTCCTCAGAACAAATTATTGTACGATCTGCAGATATTTTTTTCGGGTGTCCCGGGGGTTTTCTATTATAAAAAACCTGTCTATGAACCTGTGACCTACGTAGAGTTTTATGGCTAGATCCCCTCCATCTTAGCAGGAGCTAGTTTGAAGTAAAGCAGGCATAGGCTTGCTTAATTCCGGGTAATAGTTCCCAGCTGTGGACGAACAGGCTCGTATAATGATAGTTATGATTAATATGGCTCATTTTGAGTTGGCAATTATAGACTTCTAAAATGTTTAGTTTATAGAAGTAATTCAGTTTTCTTTATATGTTTTAGGGATAATAGCAGACAGCAAACATTGGCAAGAAGTAAAGAGCAACCAAGGCCTGTCCAAAGAGTTCCTCCTATGCAAACTCAGCCTAGTCCCATACAAGTCCCACAAATTGGTATGTAGCTCAATGCATGCTACCTGTAATGTTTAAGACTAACTAGCGTAGCTTAGCTCACGCGGTACCAGGTGCAGGGGCCGAATTCTTCAAAAAAATCATTTACTATGACAGTTGTATCGTCGCACATCGTCCATAGATGAAAAAACTCAGTCTAACGGATAAGCTATGCGGACTTATTTTGCGTAACAATAAAAACGTTTATAAGTAGTGTTTGACCAATATTTTACATCGATGTCGATGTTATTTTGTAAGAGTGACTACATTCAGTAGCAATATTACGTTAACAATTGGTTAAGCCTACACAAAATCAATCTACTATACATTTTGTTTGGCTTCACGTCTCCATAGAAACATCATAGATATAATGCCGAAATATGTCATTTTAAGATTGCAATTGTTATAGTGAAGCCATTAATTCTTTAATTAATTAATTCTAATTCTTTAAGCTCAAAAAAGTACATAGACAAGTCAGAAGTATATATATATATATATAAATTAACAAACTTTGTAAAATGGAATTTAATATTAAATAGTAAATAAAGTGTTATTGATATTCTCTTAATTTTTTCATGTGTTGGCTTGTTGTAGGGTAATGTTTGTACCAAATTAGCATTAATATTAGATAATAAATCAGTTAGTTTGCTTTTCTTACCTGTTCACTGATATATATAACTATGTACTATATGTGTGTTGCTATACATATAATTATAGACTTAGATACCTACCTTGTAGTTCCGTTGCCTAAATCCGTCAAGTGAATACCTGGTGACCTGTAATACAGGTTCTTCGAACCTACTCCAGGCACCAGTCTTCACAAAACAGGTTTTGCCAACACCTACCTATTATAGTACCTATTAATCCTGTAACCATACTAGTGGACAAACCCTTTGTGAAGAAAAATAAATAAACATTTTATTATTATTATTATTAATTTAGTGGAATTAGTATCTTTCTTTCTAGCATTTTGTTCACCTTGTACAAAATTAGTGCAAAAAAGAGTATTTTATGTATCTTTATACAAGCAAAATTGTCTTCTTTATAATATTAGATAAATAAGAAGACAGGGCTCATTAGGGGAGGCCTATATCCAGCAGTGGACTGTTATAGGTTGATGATGATGAATATAAGATAAATAAAAGACTATAATTCTAGACAAGCTAGGTAATACCCGCGGCTTAATACTAGTTTTAACGGGATAAAAAGAAGCCATATTATTCTCGATCTAACATTCAGAAATTCAAATTTCGCATTTTATTATTAAGTGTAATTATGTGATGTATTAGTTACAGAAAACACCGAAGCCCAAGCACAAGGCCCTTCAGAGCAGGCAGCAGAAACACAGTCCGCGAAAATGTTAATATTCCTACAGAATGGAGAACAAAGACTTATTACTTTTACACTACCTAAAGAAAGTTGTACACTTCAGGAAGTTCTTGAACAGGTAAGACACATTTTTGGGCTATTTTAGGTACTAATCGGTTTTTCGTGTTTTATTTTACATCATCTGGCCCGAGAAAGTAAGCAGATGACTGATAGCACACTAATCACATATTATAAATGCGAAAGTTAAGATGGATATTTGTTACTACTTCACGCCAAAATTACTGAACGGATCAGGCTGAAATTTGCAGTAGTGTAGCTATAAGCTATACTTACATACATATATTTTTATATACTTTTTATCACATAAACAGTTCTCATGAGATAGAAATAACTTGAAACGTTTCCATATAAATAATGCGCAGAAAAGTTTCTGCGCGTTATTTGGAACAAATACCGACGGTCCATACAAATATTTGTCCCAAGCCGTGAATCGACTCCGCAATCTCCTGCGCTCACTGCGCCACTGAGCTCGCGAGATTACATAATTATCAATGAAAGATGCATTGTTATTGGTTTTAGGTCCATGTTCCTTTTTCCGAAGACACTCATATACAATGTATGCAGAACACCAGCAGTGAAATAGATTATTTTGTGTCAGTTGGATCAACCACTAGAATTGAAGAGATGCTAGAAAACCATCCAGTAAGTAAAAATATTTGGCATTACGTAAATTTTTAGTCCCATAGGTTGGTTACCTGGGCCATCACTAAAAATTTACGTAGTGCCAAGTATGCTATGAGTTTGTGTAGACCAAAACTAATATTTATCTTGAGGTGATCCTGTTCCAACCATTTTCGTAATAAAATGATGATAAAATGAACTAAACTTTTTCGTTGTATTCATATCTTGACATTTACTGCGACATGCTCCTAGCAGAGTCTTGCAAGGCAGAAAACTGCGCTTTTCAATCATCATTAATAATAAATCATTCTGCTCAATTAAAACATCTTCATTCTTATTTTTAGATGTTATTAGGTGAGATGAGCAGTAGAAGTTCCCCAAGTGTAATGCCACAACAACAGAGCAGTGAGGTGTCAACTCCAGAGAAATCTAGCTCTGATCCTGGTATGTACAGAAAATACTAACTCGGGAAATTAACTTGAATGCTGCTGACCGCACGTTAAAAATTTAAATGGATCATAAACAATAGTATTAGCAACTTAGCAACATGTTGAGATGCAGCTCCTTATCGCTACTTTAATCGCGAAATTTTCCATTTTAGTAATTTTTGGCCTAAGTAGCCAAAGTCCTAACAACGTCGGAAGCGTTTTTGTCACTTAGCAAACACACATTTAAGCTAGATGATCAAGTCATTCAAGGTTGGTCCGAAGCAAGGACCTAAGAAGTGAATCCCACGCTTGACTTGATCATGTTATCTTTTTTGCAGTAAATGATCCTGAATCTCCCGGTCACCGGTCGCCCCCGCCTAGACATGTAGATGGCATGCTTGCTGTATGCAAATCCTGTGGTTACACAGGCTTTGATTTTAGCCGCTGTGAAAGGTATGTTAAACTGAAGATATATAAATAGAGGTATCATTTGCAGCTAGCATGATACGCGTTACGCCGTGTGCTTAAATCCTGCTCGTTGCAAGCGCATTTTTTCCGCGTACTGACTGCACGAATGTTCGCAGTGACACAAGTTACATTACGCTCCGTAACACCGCTGGTCGGTACCCACTGTTAGACATACAGCCTTCATCCCAGACCGTTAAAAGTGGTCTTGTACTTATTGTATTTCTATGATAATAAGCGTCATTAAATTGATTTGACAAAAATTAAGTGGAACCAAATTTCCAATTACTTATTTCCTGTTTCTGTTAATTTGAATATTTTGAAATGACATAAACAATTAGTTATTCTCACAGATGTAAAAGAGTATTTACCGAAGAGCCTAAAGGTGTACCAATAGCAAGCAAAAAATCTGAAAAGAAGAAGGAACCAGAAAGAGTAGTAATAGAAAAACCAAGCATGTAAGTATATAATTGTTTTTAACACTAGCTTCTAATTCTGTATTGGTTCATTTCTAAACTGTGTTCCTGTTTCAGACAACATGAGGGTATTAAAATTAATTTATTGAAGACAGCACCTAAGACAATCAGCACAAAAGCTGTAAGTACTAAATGTGATATATTTTCTCAAACTGATCTTGTTACTAAGAAAAATACATATAATCTGTAAATATTGTGTAAAAATTGAAGGTCTGAACAGGCCATCACTTTAAAAAACCAGTTGTTAACTAATTTTAGTTTGTTTGGATATCTCTTGATAAAGTGTTCATTCATACATAATTTTCAAAGTACACACATTTACGTGATCATTGTAACACAGCAGCCCAGTGAAAAGAAAGCACCTAGAGTGAGGAAACCTCGAGGAAAACCTGAACCAGAACCTGTTATACTGACTCTAAGCTCGGATGAAGAAGACTCAAATAGCTCCTTTGGCAATCAGGTATGTTTAGTTTCACAACTCATTATACAAATGGTTTCTTCATGTTATGCCATAGACACTAATAAGGTCATTAGAGGCATTTTAAATTATTTGCCGCTTGGTGTTGGCTTAGAATTTCAGCTACCTCAACTTACTCTTCCCGAGACCATGCGTGGTTATTCTTATGAGCCAGTTACACTTTGTTAACCGGTGACAGCTGCTCGCAACTTCAATTCGTAAATTATTATGATCCGTAATAACAAAAATTATGACCGAGAACTTTTTGTATTTTCGACTTTGTGTTGATATTCTGTAACAAGACTATATATTAAGCTATGTTCCTTATCAAACAAAACGTAAGATATTGTTGTTTTTAATACAAAACAAGTAGCACGAAAACGACGTAAAAAATGTAAAATCGTATTTTGCATATTTTTGCTTACATTCATTACAGGTGTTTTTATTAAGAAAAAACAACCAGGAACCTAGATATATACTATTCGAATACAAAAACAATATGATATGGTGGAAATATGCTCGAATGAAAAATCATTTTGGTAGTACGTTTTTATGGGGAAATCATCATCCGCAAGCCCCTTATGTAGCAAGTGCAAGTGACAAGTGCAAAGTAATCAGCGATTAGTAAACATCATCCGTTTACACGCTGATTTTACTTATCATATAACACTTGCATTTCATTTGATACATAACAAAGCGTAAACCAGGCTTAAGGGATATCTACCGGGGGGCAGGCAGCAGCACTCCCTACAGAACAGACCCAACTATGGAACTGCGCGTCACCCCGTCTACAAATAGTGGTGATTTTGACAAACGCGCCTTAATTCATCAATTCATCATGCAACATTCGAGGCCTATGTCCAGCAGACAGCAGCGGCCGGAATGTATTCATTGATAAAAATAAAAGCTTTTCTTTCAGTATGAATCATCAGCAGCCACAAAAGAACCAACCTTGAGTGAAATTGAAGGTACCCCTGATAGTGGCATTGGAATGGACATGGATGGTAAGTTAAGATAGACAAATAATAAATAAATAATGCTAGACAATGCACACAACATTATCTACTCCCAAGCTAAGCAGAGCTTGTGTTCCGGGTACTAGATGATGATGATACGACGTGACTACTTACGACGAGAATAAATTACAGAAATATAGGTACTTTTTTATTAAACATTGCTGGAGCTCGGCAGCTCGGCGGCTCTTCATTTTACAAGATTCTTCGATAATTTTGTTATTTGTTTTGGTATCCGTTAATCATCACATCAGTCGTCTTTTTTAGGGATTCAATTTTTTTGTGGTTTTGAATTTTTTCTCCGTTTTTTTCCGTGCAGTAAAACTAAGTTGGTTTAATTCATAGAAAATGGTTGACGATTTGCGGCAAATTACTTTTTCGCTAGTTTTATTGCTTGTGGAAAGCAAAAAAATTAAATAGCACAAAAAAAAAATCTTGCGCCAACCCGCGCCGAACAACCTTAATCATCTCGCGTTGGCGCGGGACCTACCGCGGGACATATATTTTTTTGCTCCACACTCCTTAGTTTTTCATGAAATAAAATTAAATTGTTTACGATTTGCGGCAATTTACTTCCCATGAGTTTTATTCCTTGTAGAACAGAAAAATTAAGTTGCATTTCGCGCCAACACTATTGCTTGTGACTGCGCGCGGGCACCTTGCAACCTTGGACGAACGAAATCGCCCCGAAGACTGCTTCGCAAGAAAAAAAAAAGTTGTTTATGGAAAAATTTCAATGTCATTGCTGTCATTTGTAATCTTGTAGGGTTACCAACTCAGAGCTCTTGTCGATCATTGGAATACTTTGAATAGGACATTTATTGGGACTGTAATAAGTAAGATACTAGCAGTTCGCCGCGGCTTCGCACGGGTATATTCTATCGCCTTTGTTCATCAGGGATAATGTAGGATTCTAATGGTGAAAGATTTTTTCAAATCTGTGTAGTTTCGGAGCCTATTCAATTCACACTCAGTTGCACAAATCTCGTCATTAACACGTCATTACTTAATGCTGTATTAGTGATAATGAAATATTTATATAATGATGTTGCACAAAAGTTTTGGTAGTAACATTAGGGTTTGCTACTGTTCCATTAACTTTAAACGACATTGAACAAAGCTGCCTTAATGAAATCATTTTCATTATTATTTTATACAGTGCTTTTTGTTTGCGACTACGCTCCTTTTTCGCGCTCTTTTCAGTTTTTGAGTTGGTAACCCAGTAGTGAAATGGCTGGCGGACATATTTTTTTGTTTTTACGTCGTCCTCGTCGCGATTTTAGCTTCCCTATGTGATTCGATTGTAAAATCCAGTGTTTTGGATTGCTTACGATAGATAGATAGACCGCCGAAATGTCCTCATTTCCTATCAAAGCAGGTAAGTGTCTCGTTTGTAAGGAGCGCTCACACGCTGTGCAAGGCGCTTTGTGCCGCATCTCAATTTTGGTCTCCACAAAAATAATAGGCGTTATACGCAATGCACTACCCTGCTCTCATAAATACTTGTCAATATCAGTAAACATACCTACAAAGACTAAGGCATCTTCGATAGATAGATACATCAGCGTACAGGTTCCCATAAACATGGATCATCGGCACGCGGATTTGACGCTGCATGGCATTGCAGTAGGTATAGCGTCAATGTGGGTTGTACTACTTCTTGCATGGGAATGCTTACTTCATTAGGTATACAAGTATAGCTCAGATTATACAGTATCTCATTGATGGAAGCCAAATCTGTACTGTGGGTAGATCTTTTAAGAAAATGACAAAGTCATTTTCGTCGCGCTAAAGCAAGAACTGACTTGCTCATCAGCAGCATTTTAAAGTTTGAATCCTACTACATTTCATTTCTTTGTTTTTTTCCATAGAAATGGTTCATTGATATTTTGTATTAGAGTTTTTACAGGCTTAATAAAAATTATTTTCCTTTTTAGCAAATCAGCAAAATCTGTTTTATTTTACTTATGGTGGGTGCAAACCTATTAATACAAACATACTCTCCGATTCCGATTTTTGCTTTGCTCTATTGAGTGTTAAGGTTTTTATAGGTAGGTAAGGTACCTAGGACAGATAGGTTCAAGGTTTAATCACACAGTAAACACAGAAAGAGAAGACAACTAGATTGAAATACTATCATTTTACATTATTATTATTTTTTAATTCACAATAACTACATCAATTTTGTTCTTTACTAGCTTCGCCCGCGTGGAATTGTATTTTTTTGGCGCCTACCCTAATGGTTTGGTAGTTATTCTGCTAAACGCAAGATGCGCAAGGCGTAGACAAATCCAACAAACCAAAGATCATTATAATCGGTCTAGCTGTTCTTCAGTTATAAATGGTGTGATTAATATTACTTTGTTTTATAGGATTCAAATTATAAAACAGCTATGCCACACACAATGTTTTATTGAAAACAAGGTACTAGTTTAACTATTTCAGTAACAAAACCTTGAATGAACTCATATTCCACAGCTATTTACTTGTAGTAAATATTACAAAAATAAATTAACAAGTTGATGATACACCCAAAAATGTTTAATTTAAAACATTTTTAAGAATCATTGAAGCTATACTGCATTTCTTTTCTGTAGATGGGAGCAGAGAAGAGGCCAATCCCTCTAACATGCAAGGATTCTCCACGTCTTTCAACTGTCGAACTATTCGCATTGGATCATACCGATATACTCCAAAAGAAAAGGTGCGTCTATTTCTTGGTATTAAGGTCACACTCTTAGGTATTATGCATGCATACAACAAATACTGTTATGCTATTTATAAAATAAAAAGCATTTATTTCAATCACACACAACTCATATTATATGTTTACTATAATAGTATTTATTTTCATTTCAGGTTCTGATTTCAGCCAGAGGCATTAAAATAGTAGCACCATCATGTAAAAATGAAAATAGAGATGTAGCTCTACAAATAAGTATAAGAGAAATAGTTAGAATTCTGGTACATTTCGGTAAAGGGCTGCCAGTAATGTTTCTATACACAATGATCAATACGGGTAAATATGTTAGATCTACACTGGAAATGGTTGATGAATCAGGTAATTTTTGTCAAATTTTCCTTTACTTAATCATACAATTTTACTGTGTTATGATGATATATTAACATTATTATTCTTTTCTAGGTCCTTTCTATGACCCTATGTCAAAAGTGGATCCTTATAGAAGGATAACACTTCTACCTGATGCCATTACTGAAGATGCCAAAGTAGCACTAAAAGCACTGTTTGGTCAGATGATGGATGAACTGAATTCCCGAGAAGCCAATGATATTTTGGTCAGGACATGTCACAACAACTCAAAAGAAACTAATAATGCTACAAAAATGACAACTAGGTCTTGCAGTGTTTCATCTGGTTCTGGAGCCAAAAGGTATTCGTATTTAGTTTACCTACCCAGTTGAGTCCTATTTAAATTAATGTAGTGTAATTTTTTCATGCTAATATTCTTGTTATTCTTTTCAGCTCAAACCCTGCTGAAATAAGACAAATACTTATTTACCCCCCTGGCAAAGGTGGTATACCCATCAACACAGAAGATTACATGTGCCTTGCTCAGGATCAATTCCTGAATGATGTGATCATTGACTTTTATCTAAAGTATTTAGTTCATGATGTACTAACCCAAAATCAAAGAGAAAGGACTCACATATTTAGCACATTTTTTTACAAGAGACTTACTACAAAGCCCAGTAAAGTAAATAAAAGTTCGAACCCTCATGAGTGGGACAGTGCACTCACACCAGCTCAAAAGCGTCATGCAAGAGTCAAAACGTGGACTAAGAATGTCAACATATTTGAAAAAGATTATATTGTTGTTCCTATCAATGAAAATTGTCACTGGTTTGTTGCCATCATTTGCTTCCCTAGCTTAGAAGGGTGCCGAAGCATGGTTGACAATCGGACTGTTACTCCACAGGAGATAAAGAAAAGAGGTACTTATGTTATTTTAAAGTTTTCCATGAAATATAAATTTGATATGATAAGTCTTCTGAAGAGATATTGTCAGTTTGCTTGGAACCCTAATTCTTTTTCTTATACAAGTAGTATAAGTTATTCCTAATTACATACAGACGAAAATTTTGAAATTGTTTGTTGAAAACCTAAAATTATTATACTTTCAGATGCAAATTTTAGTAAAAGCTTTTATTTTGATATTACCAACAGACATTTTCATTTTATTTATTTGTAAAGCTAAGTTGTTCAATGTCTATTCTGATATTATAATTTTTCAGAACGGCGGTCATCTATGCTGATAGGAAATACAACTATCACACCAATGAGCAAACAAGAACAGCTAACATTGAATTGTGACTCTGATAACTTGAGTGAGCGTGATGAGGCTGAAGCTGATGTGAGTAAAACTGACAAGAAACTGCAGCAAAACGAAACAAAAACAGAAAAATTAATGTTTTATTCTTACAGGAAAGTGACCTAGATATGCAGTGTGATTCTGATGAAGAAGAGGAGAAAGTGGAAGTCAAAGTTGAGATACCAGTTGTTAGGAAAACAGAACCCATCAAACAGTAAGTAGATTTGCATTGAAGAATATCTGATCTCCTCTCGTCTGGCTGTGGACTGGCACAGAAGTGATTGTGAATCGGCCCCTCCAACTCAGCCCGTGGATGACATAAAAATCAACTAAAGGAACCTGCCAGAGGAAGGGCATCAGCTTCATTGTGTATTTAAACATCTACTATGATCACCAATCTACCTGCCAATGCAGATACTTGTTCAGGGTGTTTTCTGTGTATTATAAAAAATATCTGCCATGTATTAATTATTATTACCCATCATAACATTGGGCCTAGATGAGGGTGTGTAAATTGTTCATCATTATTATTATGGGTTAACCTCTTTAGTTTGGGGCAGTCACATTTCAGCATAAGATGAATGTGTGCTGATAATGAGCAAGAGGATATCTCATCTCATAAAGCTGATGCCCAGCAGTGGCTTAAACCAGGTTTAAGAATAATACATACAGTGATACTCACTTGGTTCAGGCCCACAGATCACTGGAATGTTAGTGGAAAAAACACAAACATGTTAAAATAATAAATAATCTTTCTTGTTTTCAGACCTTGCATATTGATATTCGATTCTCTCGCCGGAGCTTCGAGATCGCGAGTAGTAGCTACATTACGAGATTACCTCACCTGTGAATATCAAGCTAAGATATCTCCAGCCAAGGTTTTCAACAAGGATAACATAAAAGGAAGCTGTCCAAAAATACCTCAACAAAATAACTTTACTGACTGTGGACTGTATTTGTTGCAGTATGTTGAACAGTTTTTTAAAGTGAGTATGAAGTATATCACAAAACCATGCTAGCTGCGTCCAGGTTGACGAGGTGATGCTGAGCTATATTATATATTTTTATGCAAGCAATTTTTATGCTGCTCTCCCAAAGTGGGTGGAGGAACCCGCGTATTTACGTAGCTTTTCTATTAATAATCTTAGAAGTATTTCTTTAATTTTATTTAATATTTTGTAGGATCCTGTTCTGGACTATGCCATCCCCATCAAGCAACTTGCCAATTGGTTTGATGAAATAGTGGTGACCAGAAAACGAGAAGAAATCTCTAACTTGTTGAAAGCCCTCATGCACAAATTCAACCCTGATTCCCATCTGGCTCTGCCTGACATAACATTCCCTACACTGAATGGTAGATATTTATTTGGAACTTTATCTAACTTAGATTTCTACATCTTAAGGAATAGTTTTGTATTTCTTTGTACTCCGTATCAATATTCCATTTTTGTTTCCAGGCAAACTAATTGAAATTGATGAGGGCAATGATGACAATTCTGAGAATGAAAAGGGTGGTTCAAGCAAACCTAAATCAGATAACAAAGAGTCAGATGGCCATAGTACATTATTACTGAGACAAATGCCTACCGGCGATATAGTTGTAAAACGCAACTATTCCGACAGCACTGAGACCATTCATTTACGGAAAACAATTCGACTTTCCAGTGATTTAGTGGAAACTAGATCTATGCTGCAGATCAAGCAGGATTTGTTGAAAAAAGGTGATAGTGAAAATCAAATATTGATTCCTATAAAGTTACACTCAAGTGGTGATATAGTTAAAGACATTCAAAATACATTAATAGTTAAAAATAAGTCAATGAGTGATAAAAAACACAGTTTACATAATCAAAATACATCCAGTATGAATAACTGTTTGAGACAAAGTGTTGGTGAAAGTGACAGCTCATTCCTCAAGGGGAGGAGGGTGACCAAAATTGATGATGCTGTAAGTGAATGTAAAAAATTTAAAAGGAATGAATGTTAAGTTGTTGCCAGGCCCACAAATCCTGTCTATTAAATTATTATAATTTAATAAAATGTATAGGTAGTTGATCTATGGAACATGTAAATATTAGTTGCTATAATACCTATTAACAATCTGTATTTAATACTGTACCTATTTTATAAAGTTAAACTGTAAAAGAATTTTACTTGTGTATCATAATTAAAATTAATTAGCTTCCATGAAAAACAAAAATGAATGTACTGTGACTATCTTTCATTTTGTGATTTTTTATTTAATTAGATAAGTGCGCCTAGACAAGAAAATAAAAAATATGTTACATAAAACTTCCGTTTATTGAATATTATTTACAAATCTACTCATTTTAATAGCCCCTAAACAGGTATGGCGTTTACAGTAACTGTAAACGGGGTTGTAATTTTTCATGTACCACAATTTTTTCTAGATCCCATGTTGAGGTATGATTTTTTTTATTTTATGGAAAACACGAAATCATGCCTGATCTAATTATTTGTCTTTTTGCTTGTGGTTGTAAAAAGAATGCCACATATTAACTGGTATTGTATTTTTACAAGCCTTGTTCTTGTTCTACTTATCCTGTTGGTGACAAATTTTGCAACTGAATTTTATACCAGTTATACTCAACCGATTGAGCTGACATTTGTTCAGTGACAATGCAATGTCATGGTGCCTTGGCTGGTGTCATGATGGATGTATAATTTAAAAAAAAAGTCTCGTCTCGTAATTCTTCCCTGTTGAGATCAGGAGAGCCAACTTAGTCATTTTATTATCTTCGACCAGGGACGAGAGCCTTCAACTATGAAGTTGGCAAATTACCAGGTAATCGCTCATTAGGGGAGGCCTATGTCCAGCTGTGGGCTTATATAGGCTGATGATGATGAAGTAGTTCAACCCCTTAATAGGGCAGAGGGTAAAATATCTGGTTTTCTATCATGAATTATATGCTAAGTAGGACACCTATAAGATTTTTTATGAAAATAATTGTAATATTTAGAAGTACGCGAATTTTTGGTAATGGTAACCAGGGATGTCAGACGTACCATAATTATGGTACACGTACCATAATCCAGGTCTTCGTACCATGTACCATAGTACTTCTATTATGGTACGCAAATGTACCATAATTTTCATACATCAAAATTATTTTGTCATGTAATGGAACGAACGACAGAAACGTTTCGTTTCCGCTGCTAAGCACTACTCTGTACGTATATGATCTGTGATATGAAGCCTTACTCTTAATCTCATAAGAATAATTTTACAATCGATGTATTATGCGTAGAATGAAACGGCCTCTTTAGGTAACGTTTGACGTTGACTGCACTGGTGCGAGAGAGATGGAGGATAGCCAATACAAGTTGCGTAGATTGAGAATTTAACTCTAAGACAAGTTGTGTATGTTGCATCTCTCTCGCGAACCGAAGATTTCTTTCTTCATTTCATTCATCCGTTCATACGGTTCGTTCATTCGGTTTATGATATCTTGTATTGACTGCAGTGTTGCCAGATCTACTGATTTAGCAGTAGATCTACCTGCTTTTTGAACCGTCTACCTACTGATCTACTGATTTTTTGCTCAAATTTTGTGAAATCTACCTGCTTTTTCCGAGCATCAATAGCAAGTGACTCCATGTCTTTATTTTAGCTCACGTAACAAGTTACCAATGACACAAACTTCATAAAACTGAAACAGATGAATGAAACTGAAGAGTTCCATGTTCCTTCGTTTCTTCCTTCCAGCTTTCACTTTCTTTCTGTCTGTCTTGGTATGTCTTTTCATTGTTTTCGATTGATTGGTCGGTCCGTTCGTTCGTTCGATACACTTTTGCAAAATGCAAACTGAGTGAGACTGTTTATCCAGTTATTACTCTACTATGCATTAAATAATATATGTCCAAAACCACAAATCAAAGTTCAATCAGACTGAAAAGAACTGAGCAAAGCACAGCCGACAGGCCACCTGGCCTCGCTTTCCACAAAGCTACACAGTTTAGGAATGTGGGCAAAGAAAACGCTTCCTAAATTTAAAAAAAACGGGTTAGTAGCTTTGTTTTATGTTTTTTTTTGCATGAAAATACTCGCAAAACACAATACATAGGTACTAATTTATAACATATTAAAAATCTACCTGCTTTTTTCCCCAATCTACTGCTTTATTAACAAAATTTCTACTGCTTTTTTCAGATTCCATCTGGCAACACTGATTGACTGGCTTGAGTAGTAATAGTAACTCTTGGTTTATCTATAATTTTGAAACTCGGTGACTCTGTTTTCTGTTTCAAAATTTGTGAATTGTGTTGTATTTGATACAGTTAAGTATCTGTTTTTGAGTGTTTGTTTATGAAAAAACTGTAATATTAACTCAAACCAATCAATAACCGTGTGAGACTTTTAGAAACCGTACCTTAATTTTCTGAAAAGTACCATATTTTTGACAGACCGATGTCATAATTTCTGAGTCAGCATCTAACATCCCTGATGGTAACTAATTGACGACCATATAACTCGTTTACGATAGGCGGCAGGTGGTAATTATTTTTATCTACCCAAATATCATAAACCCTCTATAATGCGTTCAAAAACCATAGGCAATGACCAGCATTACCAACCAACAGAAATAAACGGAACTGTAATGAACTCATAACCTACTGAAAACCGTAGGTTATAGAGTTTAAATTTGGAATAGGTGTCGAATTCAAGCGAGTGCTATACTAGTATGTACATTCTAACTATAAATCGCACGACATTTTGATCTCGAGTGACACAAGAATAGTGACTTTGTTCGTTTGTCTATGATTTAAAAAAAAATACAGATATTCGAAACGCCGCGCCGCCATTTCGAGCTATTATTTGTTCGTTAGCTTTTTATTTCCAGTTACGAGTAGACAAATTTTCTGATAAGTTGAATAAGTTCTTTATTTCTGTCGAAAATGAGTGATAGTGACTCAGAACAACTGTCAATGTTAACTACCATTACTATAATAAATTAATTTGCTTCTGTATGTGTTCAATTTATTTTTTACTGCATTACACTGGTAACAATGCTGGTCATTTCCCTATGGTTCCTGAACCCATCATAGAGCCCTTATGATATTTGGGTAGATAAAGTAGTGTATGCAACTGTACATAATTAGGCATTACAACACTCGTGTGATGCTATTAAGAAACGAGCCGAAGGCGAGTTTCTTAAACCCACACTTGTGTTGTAATGCCCTCCATTATGCACAGTTGCATAAACTACTATACCATGGCCCGTTACGGTTCTAAAGAAAAGAGCTCCTTCAGTGAAGTGCATTTTCTCTTTCTAAATAAACAAAGAAGATTCTGCTTTTTATGAAAAAAATATGAAATTGCACTGTTTTGCACATAATTTGGTCGTGATCTTAGGAACCCTGCGGCGGTCTATTGAAATTACTTGTTTTGATTCGTAGGTTTATTACATGGTTCCTTCAGATAGTTTTTTCATAATGTTGTGTAGTTTTCTTGTAAATAAACAGAAACTCCATTTTTGCACTTGCGCCGTTCCATCAATGTATGCTCTATCCGGCTCCACATCATCATCATCAGCCTATATTAGTCCACTGCTGGACATAAGCCTCACCTAATGAGCGACATAGGTAGCGCCCGATCTTTAGCTTGCTGCATCCATATAGGCATCTGCCAGCAGTCTGTCGCAAATCGTCATCCCACCTGGTCGGAGGGCGTCCTACCCTACGTTTGCCGATTCGCGGTCAATGTAGTGTAGTGTGTAACTCCGAGCATAGCTCTCTCCATAGCTCGCTGGGCGACTTTAAACTGGTGGACCAGCCCTTCCGTGAGTATCCACGTGTCCACGGCTCCGTAGGACGCACTGAGTGAAAACTTTCGTTTTCAAGCATTGCGTGCGGTATGGATAACGAGAAGACGATGTAGTTTTCCAAACGCTGCCCAACCTAGCTGGATCCTCTTGGCCTCCTTCTCGAAATTGTTTTTACTTAACTGCAGAATCTGCCCGAGATAAGTGTAGGTATTCGGAAACGATTTCGTGAAGGTACGACGACCGGTCCCGGATCAATGTGGTCATTGATCATGACCTTGGTTTTATCCAAGTTCACACCAAGACCGATGCGTCGCGAAGCTGAAGCTAGGCCGTCCAGCATCCTGTTCAGCTCTTCCAGTGACTCCGCCATCAAGACTATGTCATCAGCGAGTCGCAGGTGTGAGATGTTATCGCCGTTTATGTTGATGCCCTTACCTTTCCAGTCCAGCATCTTAAACACATCTTCCAACGCGCTTGTGAACAGTTTCGGGATATAACATCCCCCTGTCTCACTCCTCTGCGCAATTGGATGGGTTTACACTGCTGGTCCCGCTCCTATGAACGCGAATCCTACGCCTTTCCTTTTCACACAATGGCGCGCATTGCGCCCTCATATAACCATCTCAAATTTGCGTTCAAATATAGGTACGTGTCAGCGGCACTAAACGCGAGCCATATATGGTCACTGTAAAATGTATCCAAAGTTAACGACTAAATCCCATATTTAAACGCAGAATTGGTGACAGCACCATTACAGGGTGCTGCGGACGCGTATGTGCATCTTGTTCATTCTCAGGGCTTGGCTACTATAATATATATTCTAAGGTTTTTTGTGGCGGCCCAAAGTGCGGGTAAGCACTAAAGCTTACCCGCACTTTGGGCCGTGCTTTGGGTATGTCTTACTACTATCTTCTATTGTGTCATTAGGTGCTTTCCCAACACATCCAAACATTTTGTTGGTTACAAAGGGCAGGGGCCGCGGAAGTAGGTACCTACTTGATGACGACGGGGGGCAAACTTCTTTGATCACCCACTCTTTCTCTTTCACTCGGAAAGGACATCAAAACTATAAATTTTCTTATTACTCTATTGCCTCATTTCGTTATTTGCAGACAGGGATAGGAATATACGGTACAAAAAGATAACGATGCACGTCTTGTTGCGAGTCGCCGCGCCCGCCGCGCCCGCCGCGCCGTGCATGGATAGCGTAGGTACCTACCTATTGTTGGTAGCACATCGGTCTATCCGGGACTATCTAACTAAGTAAGTGATGGGATTGGAAATGTATGTGTAGGTAGGAATATGTACCTTCCTAGATTACAGAGTAAAACTCGTGGCGGCCCTTAGTTGAGAACGATTTGAGAGCGAAATGCAATATCTACCACGCACGAACGGCGCGCAGCATTTTGGCAGACTCTAATTAAGTTTTTCCCCACACGCTGACTAAAGAGTTAATATTGACCTTGACGCCGAAAACAAAATACCTACTTTTGCTTGATTCTTACCTACACATCATTTATATATTTTGAGTTAGTTAGTATACAATGATACGTGGGCTGCACCTGACCCAGACTAGTGCAGGACTGAGGCGAATGGCATAAACATAAGAGGCCTATGCCCAGCTGTGGGTCGACAAGGGCTGATGATGATAATTGATGATACAATAATTTGGAGGCAGCTTTGACATTTTTTTCGATAGAGGAAATTTGTAGGTAGGTAGGTACCTACCTACCTTTCTGTCTTAGTTTAAACATTGCAAGACATTGTAGCAAATGTCAGGTTATTCAATCCTTTACCTAAGGAGATGAAGGTATCGAAGAGGTTAAACCAAATTTAAATGTGACCTAATAAAAGCGGCTACACAGTCCGTAAACCTAATGAAGTGACAGGAGACTACCGCTCCGGGTAATTCTTGCGGCAAAGGATTGCCATTTGCCATCGCTATTTAGCGAGGCAATGCTGCAAGTAGGTATTATGGAACTGTGTATTCTTTTGGGGAACTAGACGTTTCCATGAATGAATTTTAATTCTTTTCTTAGCGTGTGCAATGCAAGTCAAACCAAGGAACGAACATAGATGGAAAGGATCTATGAACGGAACTACGCGACGACGCGACGCGCGAGCGAAACGCCCGCGATGATTGGATTGAAGCATTCCGAGTGAGGACATAGTTCCAGGAACTATTACGGTCCGGAACGCCCTTAGAGTATCGGTATATAGAGACGGCGTATTGTTCTATAGGAACTTTCGGTTATACAAATATGATCTAAATCGATATTGAACTCATAAACTTATAGCTATCTCGTTTTATCTTACCTACAATAACCAATGTAAAAAGAGACATCAATATAATGTGCGAAACCTATTTTTGGCAACATTGAAACGTGACGTCATAGCAAAGCATGATTGAGGCCGGTTCGCCATTTTACTTTCAGGTATGTAAACTGTCAACAAGAGTTGCATTTACAGTAAAAATGCTAAAATTATTTGAGTTCGGGACTTTTTCATGTGAATACTTATATAGTAAGCGAAAGAAAGCTAATAGGAAGATGCCAAACAGCAGTTTGGTAGGTTGCGGCTTAAAAACAAGTGAAAATCGTCCAAACATAACATTACACCGGTACGTATTCTTATTTTGCTAAATTACCAAATAATACAATAAATACCTTATGTGTTGGCTTTCATAGGAATCGTTTACATAAAATTCATACCGAATGTAGCTTATTTTTGTAAGTTTTAAGTGTAAATAAAGAAAACATGTAACTGTTTGTTTGGCGATAGTGTTGTCCTTCAAGGCATTTTTCATAGGTATCGATGTTTTCAAGTGTAAATTGTAGTGTATTAATTTTCAACTGGTTTTTTACGTTCTAGGTTACCCGAAAATTACGGTAAAAGAAAAAGTGGCTGGACTCAATTGGAGTAGAAAATTTGAAGTTTGGTACGAAAGATATTTTCGTTCGTTCTCTTCATTTTGAAGAAACTTGCTTCAATCGAACTTTAAATAACAAGACTGCGAGAGGATGCCGTACCGTCACGAATCTTTTTAGTAAGTATTTTACTTGACCTTACTCCCACAAACTTCTATTGCAAAGTAATGCATATAATTATGCATTAACAAACTTGACTAGGTCCCTTTATTTTTCCAAAGGGCTTAAATTTTGATATTAATGAATATTAAGTTTTAAGTAAATAAATCTGACCCAAAGTAATATTAAAGCCTACCATACTTCAAATCCCCTCTAAAATGTACATTTCCATAAATCCTCCCTTAGCAAATTATTTCCATGCAAAATAAAGTTATTTCGCAAACGATGTTGCACGGTGGGCGAAGGTCTGCCTGCAACGCAGGCAGACCTTCGCCCACCTTTTTTTTTAGAATTTCTTTAAGATTTTAGATTTTTTTTTTAAAGTTGAACTACTCAGTACCTTTCTAGAGTCTATAATTGTAGGCTGACAAATAATGTTGCATTATAAATTTATTCTTCATGTTTGTTTCAGCCACTAGTGCCAGCGCGATCCAGTACTTTAATAGAAATAATGTAAATTTGAGATTTATACTGTAAATGAATGAGACTGATTACATTAGGTACTTGTAAAATTGAAAGTTTAGGTGTAGTATTAGTTGAATTTTTGAATTAGGTAGGTATATTGCAAATGTGTAAATGAATGAGACTGTTGCATTGCTTCTACAATCGAAAATACAGGTGGCGTCTGTGTTAAATTTTTGATTTATACTGTAAATGAATAAGACGGATTACATTGCTTGTTTAATTAAAAATGTAGGAGTCTGTGTTAAATTTGTGATATAATATAATAAAAGAATGAGACTTGTTGAATTGCTTATAAAATGTGGTGTCTATCTTTTTGTGATTTATATTATAATAATAAATAATACTAGCTGTTCCCCGCGGTTTCATCCCCGTTAAATTCGAATTTCATATAATATCTAGGGGGATATTCCTGTAACTCTACCACGGGAGTTTGTTATTTTACTAAGACAAAAAGTAGCCTATGTTACTCTCCATCCTTTCTTAGTTAGGTTCCGGTTTCTTAGTTAAGCCGTGACTGAATGACAAACAAATACACTTTCGCATTTATAATATAAGCATAGATAGCGTCTACGCTAAAGATACAGATTACACATTGTTATACCCATATTGTTATACAAATATAAATATACTATCTCACAAATCACTGTTGCATACAAACAATATATTTTGCAATTAAGTAGCTTGTTGTTTCATTTCAGTAGGTACCTTTTTTTCTTAAATGAACACAACGTTTATTAACAAAGAAAATTTGAATCAAATAGTATAAACAAATTAGAACTAGTATTTACCTACAATCGAAACAAATGAGCTAACTGCAGACTGTTCAATAAACTGGTTTGGTGAGCTTTGATCTTTAATTGTAAGGAGGTCTGGCACGTGTCTAAACGCATGAGTCTTGACTCGGAAAATACATGAAAAAATTACCATTGTTATAATAGCTCATTTTCTTAACTTCTCAGTGGTTGCGTCTCATGAGCGCGGTCGAGCCATAGTTGGGTACGTGCATTCACATACTTTGTATCTCTAATTTAAGCATTATAAGACTATATGATTATAGAATTCTGTTTCATAATCGTGGTGAAAACAATAAAATCACTACGAAACTGCTAAAATATCGTCACAAAAATACTTGTTTCGATAAAAATATCGAGGTACAAAAGGGCAGCACTACGGAAAGGAGCCATTTTAGTTTCTAGGTAAGTTTAGGTATACACGTTTTTTTCGTAGGTATGCCATCTCTAGGTATACTCTAAGGGAACGCCACATGTCTAGAGGTGTAAAAGTTACGAAAAAAAGCGTACCTATATGTGTTCGTTACTTTATCAATTAGTACTCGTTACTATCGTATCGTTACGTTACTCGTTGCTTCCGACACCTCATATCATGCTATGTTAGAGTTACGAATCGAGTCGTATTGCGTACGCGTACAGTATAATATAACGTCGCGGCGTCTTGCAACATTCGTAATTTGTAGAAAACACACTGATACACATACCAAACTGCGTAAGGTTCAATTTTTTTCTACACACACAATACCTTAAATAAACAGTAAAAACTCACACGACGAATTTCCAAATTATACTCTACATAACTAATAAACATCGTTCATTGTAACGTACGTTTTTAAATCCACCGAATAAGCGCGCGTATGGGTAAAACATACGATCAGTAAACCTTTCAATACGCGCATCAACGGTACTTGTGTGAACTGAAACAGTGTAGGTACCAATAATACGAAAAATGCAAGTAACGATATGCATTCGTGTGTAACGTTGCGTTACTCGGTAGTACCGAGTAACGAAACGTTACACGCGATGACGCACCCGTTACTCAGTACCGAATACAACCCTAGGATGTTTGCCCTGACCAGTGTTACCAGATCTACTGATTTAGCAGTAGATCTACCTGCTTTTTGAACCGTCTACTGATCTACTGATTTTTTGCTAAAATTTTGTGAAATCTACCTGCTTTTTCCGAGCATCAATAGCAAGTGACTCCATGTCTTTATTTTAGCTCACGTGACAAGTTGCCAATGACACAAACTTCACAAAACTGAAACTGAAGAGTTCCATGTTCCTTCGTTTCTTCCTTCCAGCTTTCACTTTCTTTCTGTCTGTCTTGGTATGTCTGTTCATTGTTTTCAATCAATCAAATATTTATTGCAAGAAATACATGTAATTAAAAAATTAAATGTCTCAATGTATTCTGCCTTAGTGGGCACCGATTGATTGGTCAGTCCGTTCGTTCGTTCGATAAACTTTTGCAAAATGCAAACTGAGTGAGACTGTTTATCCAGTTATTACTCTACTATGCACTAAATAATATTTATGTCCAAAACCACAAATCAAACTTCAATCAGACTGAAAAGAACTGAGCAAAGCACAGCCGACAGGCCGCCTGGCCTCGCTTTCCACAAAGCTACACAGTTTAGGAATGTGGGCAAAGAAAACGCTTCCTAAATTTAAAAAAAACGGGTTAGCAGCTTTGTAGTATGTTTTTTTTTTGCATGAAAATACTCGCAAAACACAATACATAGGTACTAATTTGTAACATATTAAAATCTACCTGCTTTTTTTCCCAATCTACTGCTTTTTTAACAAAATTTCTATTGCTTTTTTCAGATTCCATCTGGCAACACTGGTCCTGACCGAATACGGTTTGCTAAACGTAGTGGTTTGGTTTTATTTTATTCTCTTTGGTTTGCTACAGCCAGTGTTGCCAGATCTACTGATTTAGCAGTAGATCTACCTGCTTTTTGAACCGTCTACTGATCTACTGCTTTTTTGCTAAAATTTTGTGAAATCTACCTGCTTTTTCCGAGCATCAATAGCAAGTGACTCCATGTCTTTATTTTAGCTCACGTGACAAGTTACCAATGACACAAACTTCACAAAACTGAAACAGATGAATGAAATTGAAGAGTTCCATGTTCCTTCGTTTCTTCCTTCCAGCTTTCACTTTCTTTCTGTCTGTCTTGGTATGTCTGTTCATTGTTTTCGATTGATTGGTCGGTCCGTTTGTTCGTTCGATAAACTTTTGCAAAATGCAAACTGAGTGAGACTGTTTATCCAGTTATTACTCTACTATGCACTAAATAATATTTATGTCCAAAACCACAAATCAAAGTTCGATCAGACTGAAAGGAACTGAGCAAAGCACAGCCGGCAGGCCGCCTGGCCTTGCTTTCCACAAAGCTAAACAGTTTAGGAATGTGGGCAAAGAAAACGCTTCCTAAAAAGCTACTAAAAGCACGTAAAAGCTACTAGTACTACTAACCCGTTTTTTTTTAATTTATTAAAAAAAACGGGTTAGTAGCTTTTTGTATGTTTTTTTTGCATGACAATACTCGCAAAACACAATACATAGGTACTAATTTATAACATATTAAAATCTACCTGCTTTTTTTCCCAATCTACTGCTTTTTTAACAAAATTTCTACTGCTTTTTTCAGATTCCATCTGGCAGCACTGGCTACAGCTCTCTCTACACTACACTACACATGTCTATTATTGTGTGAAATCTAAAACTCAAAAGGAAAATCTCTGCCTGGTCTGATTTTACATAGGTATCCATGCCTACCATGACCACTAAAGTGGATATCGGTGTTCTGGAACAAAAAGCTGAATGGCTTCTACATCCACGATTTTTTCCAAGCAAAGTTGGCGGAAAACCAGCGTGGTTAGATCTCAAAAAATATCCTGAACTATCTTGTAAACGTTGCAGTGAAGGTCTGATCTTCCTTTGCCAAGTAAGTTTATAGAGATTCTGATACAAGCAAGTCTATTATTACCTCTGTAATCTTTATTAAGGTACTTATTTGACCCATGCATGTTAGGCCCACCTAACGAAGTTTCCTCTATAAAATAAGAATTATAAACTTTCGATACTTCTTTATTCTTTGGAAAATCTACAGTTTCAACGTAAAAACCACATTATAATTAGAAACAGGACTTTTTAAAAAACCTTCCTCTGGGCCATAATTAGACCATACGTACGGCCAAGGCTTGTATAGGCTTTGCTAGGACAAAAGTTATAAAGATAGGTACTAAATTAGAAATAATCCACAAAACAAAAACACTAACAATAAATCATTTGGAATGTTTCAGTGTTAAAACTAGTCTAAAAAATCACATTTTGCCCATATTGGTTAAATGATAAATATGATAATAAATAAATGATCTTGGAATTGAATTGAAAACTCTGATTGGTTGAGATGCCCACATTGATATTTGAACTAAGTGAATGTTACCCTGCAAAGTGTGATTACTAGGGTCTGGTCATTATATGGGTCAAGTACCTTAAGGTGTGAAGTTGTTGGTGAAGGTTACATTAACTTGATTTATGCATGTTGGTACAATTTACTTTTATTGCAGATATATGCACCCTATGAAGAATACGATGAGAGTTTCCATAGAACAATATTTATTTTCGTTTGTAGAAATAAATCATGCTGCTGGACAACAAATTCATCTGAGAATTTCTTAGTGCTTCGCTGCCAATTACCGCGAAAAAATGACTTTTACTCATTCCATCCTTATGTGGAAAAGGAGGAAGAGGTAAGATACTTCAAGCACTGAAATATAACGTACTGCCCAGTTTTGTGGGGTTGCAATACCTAGTCTAAGTGTTTTTGATTCTTTCAGTTTCCAATGGATGGTTTGCCTAAACTATGTGAGTTATGTGGCGCTAAGGCACCTTCACATTGTTCTAAGTGTAAGAAGGTTTATTACTGTGGCAGAAGTCATCAAATATTAGATTGGAAAAATGGTCACAAGGAAAACTGTCCTGAGTTCCAAGTAGGTATTTTTTTTAGCTTATACTTGATAAAAAAATACTTTTGTCTACGATCCTCTAAGTTTTCAGGCTAATGAATCAGTGAAACTAAATAATTTTGTAGCGGCTCAATCTGGTAAATCTATCTTATTCAAGGAGTGGGAACTAGTGGTTGATGAAGAGGATCAGGTAAGACAAATTACACACTAAGGAAAATGATCACAAGTACATACTTTCTTTGCTCTTAATTCATTTCCTTTGCAGGAAGATGTAAAAGATGTTGATGTAAATCAAGAAATGGAAAAATTGCAAAAACTGATGCACCAAAACAAAGCAGGCACTTTAGAAAATGTTAGTGAGAGTGAACTGGAAGAGTATGCTAAAGAAATGCCTGATGATAAAGTTTTCAATAAATTCAGCAAAAGGGTAGCGAGGCATCCCGAGCAAGTGCTGAGATATGATAGAGGTGGCTCTCCACTATGGATAACAGAATTAGTCCCTACTTGTGGATCCGATAAGTTAGTTCCAAACTGTGAATATTGCAGCGGGGAGAGGCAGTTCGAGTTTCAGGTAAATTTTCAGAGTTATTTTGCAGTACCTATTTGTAGAAGTGTTGTTTTCTCTTACTTTTATTTTAAGATTACTAAAAGAAACTGATGTATTAATTTTCTGTACAGATTATGCCTCAGATGCTGAACTTTATCGAGTCTGAAACAAATATTAACAGCATGGATTGGGGAGTTCTAGCCATTTACACTTGCAAAGCCAGCTGCAATGCTGGACCAGCATACAAAGAAGAGTTTATGATAAAACAGGATTTAATTTAACTAAATCTAAGTACCAGTAGATTATTTACAGTAAATACTATAAACTAAAACCATTATTTGGTTTTTGATTTCCCATAGTCTTCAGAGATGTATGTTAACAAATCATTTAGCCCAGTGAACTCTGTCCTTGATTGAGGTGGGTTGTTTCTGGGAAGAACTGGCAGGATATTCCCCATTTTGATTCGGAATTCCTTCAGCTGTAACAAATACATTATATTTAAATAGTCAATATCAAGTAAGACAGTATTTGATTTGAATTAAAGCATTACATATTGGAAAGAACTCACATCTTTAGCACCTGACAGTTTCCATATTCCATAGCTCAATAGTGAAGTTCCTGCTATTGCATACAAAGTACCCCAGCCAAGAGCTCTTAATGCTAACATAGCTCCTGTATCAGCCATTTCCACACTGCTTTGTACCCCTATGGACATTCAATAAAAAACAGGTAAGTACCAAATGACCAATGCAGATGAAATGAAAAGTAACTATTTTTTTTACCCTTGTTGAAATATTTCGGATCTGCTTTCTTTGCTGCAGACAACGCTGCACTAAATCCCACAAAGGCAGAGATTCCACCGACAGCGGAAAGAAAAGCTCCAGCTACAAAAATAGAATGGTGTACAATATAAACAAATTAAAGTAAGCAATTTTCTAACTTCCCCCATCTGTTATTCCTTGCTTCCTTCCCTACCTTTTATTCTTTGAAGCCTTTCCTCTTTTTCCATGATATCTTGTATAAAAATGTTAAAGAGAATAAAAAACCATTCTTTGGTTCAAAGTATGTATATATTTGAGAATATTTATTTTAGAAAAGCAAATCTCACTTTGAAAAAAGCTTGAACTTTCAACAAGAACAAAACAAAGATATTTTCACGTAAACGTCACTGTTTCAATCATTGCTTGTCTATGGCTTAAAAGTAGCCAGTGCCAGCCAAGCATAGAGTAAGGTGCTAAAGGGTGTTTTTTTAGAGGTATAGAGCTTTAAGTTGGCAACACTTTTTTAACTGGCGCCCATTTTGTGAGCTGTCAAGTGATTTACGTTTGGTTTGGTTTGGCATTTCAACAAGAATATACTGACGCCTGACTATTTTCTGCGGGGATATGTGAAGTCGCTAGTCTACGCCGATAAACCCGAAACGATTGACCACTTGGAGTACAACATTCGCCGCGTTATTGACGCTATACGGCCTCAAATGTTGGAAAAAGTTATCGAAAATTGGACCTCCAGATTAGACTACGTCCGAGCCAGCCGTGGCGGTCATATGCCAAAAGTCATATTTAAATTATAATGGCAGAAGATTATCTTTCAATTAAAGTTCATATCAATCTTAAAAAAATATATCTTTGTTTTATTCCATTACAAAGTACCTCTAAAAAAAACATCCTTTAATATAACTCTATGCAGCCAAGTGAAAATTTCTTCAACGTTGTTAGGCCCATAGTAACGAGGAAACCTACGCTATCCTGGGATGTTTTATCACCCTCACGAAAGTAGAGAAAATGGCCCGGGTTACGGTGTCCTCCCCCTCTAATCAAATCTACGGTCATCGAGCATCATGGACTGACAAATAGACAAGGCTCATGTTTTCTTTCGTGGAAGGATGAGGATAAAATTATAACCTCGAAGAGAATACAAAACTGTAACTTAAGTATCTGTGTTTAAGAGATAATGTATTATGTAGTATTGTATTCTCTTTGGAGATAACGGAACCGAAAGTACAATAAAAACCAGGCACCTATGTATTATTCTAACCAAAACATCATAAAAGTTTTATATTTCCAAGCCAGTGTGATCAGATAAAATGAAGCCCAGATCCAGTGTCACAGATTTATTCGAAGGCGCCAAACACAATAACACATACTTGAAAGTATGTGCACCTATGGTTAGATATAGTAAAGTACAATTCAGGACTTTAGTGAAGAAGTAAGAATCCTACGTATTGGTTAATCCATACATATATACCCCTAAAGTACTTATATTTTTTAGATATCATATACCTATCTGAACTTTATAACCTTATCTTTTGGTTTCAGCTATGGGGTAGACCTTTGTTTTACCCCAATGATATTGGCAGATTCATTTTGCCAGAATGAAAAGGCTCGGTCCAGTGAATTTTCTACTACTTTCAATGACATTCCTTTGATTGTTCAGTTTGCTGCAAATAACCAGGATGATTTTGTTGATGCTTCTAAGTTAGTTTATCCCTTTGCTGATGGAATAGACCTCAACTGTGGCTGCCCCCAGAGATGGGCAATGAAAGATGGATATGGTTGTGCACTCTTATCCAAGCCCAATATAATCTACGACCTAGTGAAAGGAATAAGAAGCAATCTGCCAAATACATTCAGTGTTTCTGTCAAGATAAGAATAGTAAAAGAACTGAAGCGGACTATTGATTTGTGCCAGCAATTGGAAAAGTGTGGGGTTAACTTTTTGACAGTCCATGGAAGAACTCCATCGCAAAAAAGTGGTGATAAAATAGATGTTGAGGCGCTGAAGGATGTATGCGCTTCAGTTTCAGTCCCTGTAATTGCAAATGGTGGGATCAAAACATTGGATGAAGCAGATAGGCTGTACCAAGAGGTGAACTGTGACGGGGTCATGGCTGCCAGTGCTCTCCTCACGAACCCAGCACTATTCAGTGGTTCAAACAGAACACCTCATGGCTGTGTCAAACTCTGGATGGATTTGAAAGATAATGCCCCTGATAAAATCAATTTTCAATGCTATCATCATCACTTAGTATTCATGTTAGATAAGTTGCTGACTAAAACACAGAAAAATGAATTTAATACTTTAAGTACTTTTGAGTGTGTAGATGAATATGTTTACAAAAATGTCTTGGGCTCTCAAGACTGTTTAATAGATTATGAGCATAGATTAGGTGAATTTGTAGATTGTACATTCCCAGAAGAGATTACTTTGAAGCATGCTAGTAAATGTAGAGGTTGTGGTAAGAGTACCTGGTACTGTATTTGTGAAGTTTATAGTTATGATGCCACTGATGGTGCCTTCTTTACTTCCCATGTTAAAGATGATTTGTTAGATTATATGGACAGCAACTTGTTTGCTGAAGATTAACAATGTTTTAGAAAATATAGTACCTACCATTTATTTGTATATCTTTCATTTATTGGATGAATAATATGCTGATGTTGGACCATTCCAAAGATAGACAAATACTAACAAACCATGCTAGCCAAAATGCGAAAAACAACCAAAACTCCCCAAGCATATTCATAAATACAAATTAGAAGACCTCTGTGGCGCAGTCGGCGAAGGTCCACCTGCGAAGCAGTAGGTTGCTGGTTCGATTCCTGCCTTGTGACAAATGTTTGTATGATCTGCAGATATTTGTTCCAGATATTGTAGTTGTTTTCTATGTAGGTACTTTTTGTTAAAAAACATTGATGATCATCTTGTTCTGTGATTGTATATTATGTATAACAGTTACATAGTGCCCATAACACAAGCTCTGCTTAGCTCTATAGAAAATAGATTTTGGTGGCCACCAAGGGCTACTTCGATTCAAACATCAAAAATTAAAATAAGTAAAAAAAAAGGTATCACAAACTGTGCGATAGATTTTTGAAAGTTCCTTCTTTCAACGTAATAATAAGATAAAATAGGTGGCGGCCGGCGCTAGTTTAAGACGTTATAGCATCTTCACCGTTGGTGACGACCTTAAACCTTTGTGAAATTCCTTAGTGAAACTTACATTTAATCTAGTACGTTATAATAACTCTATGCATTTAATAGATAGGTAGCGCCATCTGTGAATATCAGATACCTAGTTATAAGTAGATTTTATTAATCGTCGCGCGCGCCATCTCTAACTACGAATGAAGCAACAAAATAAAATTTGTATCGTATCTTCTGCAGCCTGCGATAAAGGTTGATCGTCTCGTGTTGGCACGAGATAAGAATAGTAAAAACACGACTAAATTGAATCTCGTGCCAACACACATATGAAACTAACGGAAAGCAATTTGCCGCAAATCATTAACTATTTCCTATGAACCCATCATAAAATCAATTTCGATTCAATTTTATTTTGAGAGCATTGGGAAAAATGTTGATTTTAATAAAATGTTTCTCTTATTTTCCCAAATGCTTCCAAAATACCAATGAACCGAATTTAGTTTTTTCATAAGTTATAAGAAAATGGTTTACCTACGATTTGCAGCAAAATACTTTTCCGCTAGTTTTATTCCTTGTAGAACGCAGAATAAATTAAAAACCACTAAAAACAATTATCTCGCGTCAACTTGAAACGATCAACCTTAACTGATCAACAGGAGTAGAAGGACCTAAGTAAAAACCTAAAACATAGTAGACCTGATTAATCTATTTTTTCCTAACACATTTAAATGGGATAGACGGGGCATATACCTACTTACAAAGAAAAACGAAATGAAAGGCAGCAACTGACCTGAGTCACACAACTTTAATGTTCTTAGATTATTATCAGCATGTCTAATTAAGTTGGTTTACGTACGCGACAAACGTTATTCCAAGAGTTTCGTGTAATTCGTCGACCGTCTAAGTATCCATATTCAAATAACGAGACTACTTTACACGCTAAAACACATAATTTAATGACTTCATGACATTCACATTAATTTTTAATATCTGAGAATGCTTTTAATTAGTAAAACGTGACTGTTTTCAGTATGTAGGTAGGTTTAAAAACTAGTGTATTATGTTGTACATCATACACCTATGCTTGACCAAATAAAGTTAAGCTAAAATTGTATTTACAAAAAAGAGCTTACAAAGTTTTTCCGCATCTCCTCTGGTTCCAGGTCTCCCCATACTGTCCCCGTTAAAAAAACACATTACCTAGGTACTCTACACTAAAAGCTCTACCAAATGATAAACTCTCAAATCAGCAATTAACTGCTCAATCAATTAACACATCGTCCGAACATAGCCGACCTTTCTTACTAGCTTGGAAAATTAAAGTCGCGCGTTGAAGTCTTTTGTACGAAGAAACAAGAAATGTTCGAAACTCGAGGTAATTAGTATCTGAATAACCGAAACAACTTATTTCGAAAGCAAATCATAAAATTGGTATTGATATGGACCAGTTGAGCTAGCCGTAGATTGTTTGCAACAGTCTGCAGTTAGCTTTGTGGTTTCAATTGTAAATACTAGTTCTAATTTGTTTCTACTATTTGATTGTAATTTTCTTTGTTGATAACATAGGTAATAAAATAGCTTTGTAAGTAACTACCTACCAGCCATCTTCACTCAATTGTATATTTTTTAACTAGGGACTAAACCACCCCATTAAAGACTACGGGGTAATACGCTCGGGAGGATGACAAGACAAAGTTAAAAACGATACTTTTCACTTCGAGTGTGAGAAAATAGAACGAATATAACTTACCTTCAGTAAATATTGCACTCTGATTTCACTTCTCTACTTCACGAATTTGTCGTTAGTTTTGAAATACCACATTTAGCGTGATTTCGACCGCAACAGATAGAATCATTATTGATTATTTTTTTGCCACTCTATCCCATTTGTTTATTATTAAATTAATTTTCGGTTGCTGACATTTTTAATTAAATAAGCCTACCTACTTCATCTTTAGTTGAATTTGTACCTAGTTATCAAATTTTTCAGAGATTTTGCGCTGATTGATACCAACTTTTTTGTGTCTTCGTTACGGGCAACGCAAAGTTACTACCTTCCTATGCATTCCAAAGAGATTAAAACCACTACGTACGCATTCTACCATGGAGGAAGAATCACCATACAAAACACCCAACAATTAACAAAAAGGCGCTTTCAGTTCCGTTTTCAAAAATTTATTCGAATGTTAGTTCTTTGTAAATGGAACGCCAACAAGTCGAGTTTTTATGTAAGAGGACGAATGTCTTGCACTGGGTGATGATTTCAGACAAAAATTTAAAAGAAAAAATACTTTTAAACCACACAAAAAAATTCGCCTGAAATATCAAGACACTTTTATATTGGTAGGTAAAGTTTAACCTACTTGGTAGAGATTTTACAGCCTTACGTTTAGCTAGGCTACTTACCCAATAAACGGTTGTGAGAATACAGCTCCCCCTTGACACCTACTAGCGGTGTTGCCTGTCAATCGTGTGGAGCTCATAGTCTTAGCGCATGCGTGTTGGGCACCCGCATTTTCGAGGACTCAGCCGCAGCGGTCGGTTAGACATCAAATATTTCCCGCTGTTTTGGAAAATTGTAATCAAGTGACTTGAAGATTCGATATTCTGGACGTTCCGGCAACATTCTGAATGTAAGTTCCCAGCTAACTTTAATTTTCCTGTATTTTTTGTAGGAACTGAAAACATAACGAAACAAGATTTTAGTTCTGGAATCAAAAAACAACTGTATACCTACATTAAATTATTAATTTTCCTTTATGCCTAATACCTATCCTTTTGTTTAGTTGTAGGTACCATCTATTGTTTGTGTCATGATAAATTATTAGAATATTTTGTACCTACCTACAAATAACAGCATATCCCGAAACTCAACCTCAAGCCGAAAACGGAGGACAGATGGGTGGGATGGGTGATGACAAATAAAAACAAAAATCATGGTCTTTTTACTAAAAAATCATACATTCTCTGCCATCACATCAAATAGAATCATCATCTCTTTATTTCGAAATCATATCGGTTTTATTTGCATTTGTTGAATTAATTATTTAATACATGAAATACATGTACCTACTGTTGTAAAGGTTTTGAGTTTATTTAGGTTATATTTCAGCAAAACTAAATAGTGTTAATCACTACACAGTATAAAACAAAGTCGCTTCCTGCTGTCTGTCTCATTTATGCTTAGATCTTTAAAACTACGCAACGGATTTTGATGCGGTTTTTTTAATAGATAGAGTGATTCAAGACGAAGGTTTATACCTATGTATAATACATGTACCCGTGCGAAGCCGGGGCGAGTCGCTAGTATAAATCTAGAGGCGACAAGTGATACTTTAAACAGAACATGTCAGACTATCGTGGAAGACTTTTTCCAGCATGAAGAGTTAGAGTTGAACTATTTAAAATTATTCTAATGAGAATCAAACTAATATTTTTAAAAAAAATGTGGTCAATAGGTTTTAATTTCAGTGTAAAATTAATGGATAAATTATTTAAGTTTGTAATACAAAAACACTTATATTAACATCTGTAGGCACACTATAGAAAAGTTTGGCGCCGCCGCCGCCGCGCCGGGCAGAGAATTTATAATTTCAGTAAAAGCATATAACTCGGAGACCATTGAAGATAGACCAAGGGTTTTCTAGTTTTTATGGATCGTCCCACCTGTCCTCCATTTTCGGGTTGAGTTTCGGGCCACCAAATATATAGAACCCGCTTATTAAAACAAGTGCCTACCTACATGCGTGCGTTTTTGAGGCATTGTTAACTTACGTTTTTCGTTAAGTTTAGGCAGTTGACTGGTAGTTTTTCTCCATGCAACGCAATGGCACCCTTAACTTTTCGTTTGTTTTTCACTCAGGAGCCTGAATAGTTATAATAAAATCAACTTTAATCAATCAAGCTTCGAATACTTAATCTGATTGAAATGCTTACAATTATAACACCATAACACAAGCTCTGCTTAACTTGAAGCTAGATGGTGCTGTGTGGATTGTCCAGCATGATTTTTATAATTTTCTATAATTTTCATCTTTCCTAGATAATTATCAATTCACTCATTCAAGTGGCTAAAACCATTTTTCCTATCTAGCCCAGGAAGTAGGAAAGAGACAGGCATAGGTTTATAATTCAGTAACAGTACCTAGCTAGCAACTTATTAAATTTTTCCTTTCAATTCAACTTTTCTTCCACAAATAAAGTAGTAGGTACGTAGGCCGATACCTAACTTTATGTATCTTTTTTAATTATTTTAGTGTCTAGCCTCTAACTAAATAATAATCCTATTGGCTAATTTTATCAGAAAACAAAGGCCCAAATAGTTTTAAGACAACGTCAATAGAATAATGTTATGGGACAATTTGTGTGTAATTTTTTCCTCTCACTCGAACCAAACGGATATTTTTTTAACATTTTGAAAACGCTAATCAAACTGGTTCCTTTCATTCATAAAAGAAAGGCGCAGAACAACGTTGCCGTGTTTGTTAATTTGCGTTTCAGTTAATTGATAGCGAATCAGCGATAGGCGTTGCAAATGATTCAATGACTGCATGACTTTGCAGAATATAAACACTGGAAATAATTTCATTAGATGTGTGCAAAAAGACTTGCAAAGATGCAAAGCTTCCTATACCTACAAAAGCTTCTTTCACCACAAGTGGAAGTAGGGTTCTTTATAACGGATCTAGCTTCTGCTCTCTATTACAAAGGCATTTAAAAAGCTTTATTATGTATCCCAAACTGCCCATTGAAAATTTTGAAGTAATCTTTGTTCAAAGAAATAATAAGGTACAAGAATATTCACAACAAACTCTTAATTTTGCGAGTCCGACTGTGTTTCCTAAATAAATAAATAAATAAATTAATAGATACTACTTAGCAAAATCTTGATTTTTGCACTTATGCCGTTCTGTTCTGTCCCGTTTCTATGAACGCGAAATCATTAGCCTATCCTTTTCACAAAATGGCGTCATCGGGTAGGCCTATAAGGTGATGCCAGATTTTTTCTCTAGCACTAAAATATTTCACCCTTTTTAAATGGAGACGGCGCGAATGAACCCTTTCACTTTTCACAAACCCTGAGTATAGCTCTGCAAAGCTCATTAAAACGTCAACTTTTTCAAGAACAAAAGGCACAGTATTTAGCAAATACTTTTTTGACGATTCATTCCACATCATGAACTGTCAACTTTTGATGCAATACATACAGTATCGAATAATATGATAACAAACAGTACCTACCTAACCAATAATCATAACACCAATTCCCATTTTGTACCGGAATTGAGACGGTACAACTGGCACAAATTTCGGTGCTGTATCATACCTCTGTGAATGTACCTCTTAACCACATTTTACCTACTGTAAAGTAAACAAATGGTGTAGGAAGTTGGTGGAAGCCTCTAATTTTCGTCTTATTTGATCAGAACTATTTGCTCTGCACTTTCACATGTGGTGCCACTTTAAAAACGTTGACCTGGTCGTGTATGTTTGGTTAATTTGGCGTTTGCTGGCGTGCGAGAAATTGCTCGGAGCTAGGGACCATTTGTTGGAAGTAAAACGTGTATCAATGAAGAACGCGAATTAAAAATCAAATGCTTTGTGATTTCGTATGACTCGAGCTTCAAATACCTTTTTAAATTATTTGCAAACTAATACGGAAACATACACAATACCCATTATGAACCATTTCCTGGACTTAAAGATGAATATATCAATGGGTTTAATACAGATCAGACGAATCAGGAAAAAACACCGTCTAATAGCTGCACAACGATTTCTTATAACTATCCCACATACGTTGCGTGTTTACAAAGTCTAAACTTACCAGATAGCAATTTGACCTCCTACGAAATTGTATAAATTTCTCATCTAACTGTCTGCAAATATCAAACTTCCTGTTTCAGTAATTCTTCGGGTTTTTTTAGATTATACTTTTTGTTGTCAGAATGTGTGAATGGCTGTCTTTGGGAGAATGGAGCGACGTGCAACTTTTGTGCGGCGGTCGCTCCTTTAGCGCCCACAGAGCAGTCCTTGCAAGTGTGAGCACTTTTCTAAGGGTTGGTTTATTTGCTACGTTAAGTTATAATAATGTAGAGCTACAGAATAATTATGTGTATCTCTACGTTTCAGCGTATCCTGCTAACAAGCCCTGACGAAGCAACTACATTCATCGTTCTACCCGACTTCGATTTAGAAGCAATGTCCTCAGTTTTGTATTACATATACAACGGAGAAGTGGTCCTTCAAAAGAACAAGTTGGGTCTGTTTTTGGAGATCATTCATGCTATGCAGATTTATATTGATTCTCAATATTTGTCTAAAATATGTGCTAAAATACAGGATTTTGAAGAAAAATATGTAGAATTTGCAAAATACTGTGAAAACATTTCCTTGCCCAATCAGATATTCACTCTCGGATTGAATATCGATAATGAGCAAATGTTTAATATAAAAAAATGCAAAGAGACGCAGAGACCTCTTGTGAAATATTCACAGAGCAACATAGATTTAAACGATTGCAACGTACGATATCTGAATGAGAGTGAGCTCGACGAGTCTCGTTTAGGCAATCTGGAATCGCCATACGAAGACCGACAAAGGAACACTTTACTACGTGATTTATTTATCGAGACATATCCTCGAAACGGTAATGTTAACGGTCTGACGGAAAGCGTGCTGGCAATATCAAACGAATGCTATCAGTCTCCGGCATCTGAGCTCTTAGCGAATGCAAATAGCAGACATCTCAGCATTGGAGCCGCGCGCGCAGTACATTTACGCCCTAAAACAGCATCTGGCCATTCTTTACATTCGGCGGCCGTCGCAGGTGACGACAGATTCCAACAGACTTATAACTTCAGTTCGGAATGTAGCAAACCAATTGATGCAGTAGATTTACATCGATATCCAACAGGTTTTCAGGGCGTCATGCGATTTTACAGTGTGAACAAAACATTTTTGGATGTAGACAAACATGCCTTTGACGATGTATTTCCAACCACATCAGGCTCGGATGTGAATAAATTACTTTCGGATCCAATAAAGTATCGCATAAATGCAGAAAATTTTATAAAGCAGAGTAATCAGCCAGAAGAGAATGAAAGAGTACACAAAAAGGGAATCACGAAATCAAAAGCTCCTTCAAAAGTTATATTCAATCAAGTCTTGGAAAGCCCTTGGAATGCACGAAAGCCTAACAATTATAGACCATTTCGGAAAAAAGAAAAACACGAAATTTTACTTTCAACAAACAAGGTAGGTACTTTCTTTGTACATAAATCATTGTGATATTTCACGTTCTTACTTCCTTCTAAGTATAAGAAACTGGAGCTATACTTTATTTAATTTCAGGATCACATTATTGAGTCTCAAAATGATACGAATAACAATGTAGAAATACCGCCAGTGTTAGATGGAGAGTCGGCTGAAAGGGAACTCGAACAACCGTTGCAAAATTTTTATATCAGGCCTGCAGTTATTGAAAACAGGGAATGTTTCAAATGCACCAATTGTGACCAGGTATTATTCATTCTCAAGGTGGGTGCGAACCTCTAAGCTTCCATACAATACAAACGTACTTTCCGATTCTTATTCTTCTTCGCTATTTCTTATCCGATTATGTACGTTTGTATGGGGGCTTAGAGGTTCGCACCATCGCACCTACCTTAAGTAAATGCATAACACAGACAAGATGTTAGTACTTACCTTCTACTTGTAGGTAATAAAATAAGCTAAGCTAAGGTAATAAGTGATAGGTAGGTACGTAACTATTTCGCTTTAATACATATCACGGAAATACATTCTTTACTTAATAATTCTTTACTTATATAAATTCAACCTTCATCGTAAAATCTAATCTTTATCACGAAAGCATTTTAGAAGACTTTCACAAGTTTTATTCGAAATGCAAAACCTCAAACGTTACTTACCTACATTACACGTAACTTATGTTTTATCCATTTTGCATACAGTTAAGTTATACCGGTAGACATAAAAATATCCATAAATACGAAGTTTCTTTGAGTAAACTGAAAACTAAAATGAACGTGCACGAGACGCGAAACTCACGAGTGCATACTACCTCCTACCTCAAAAAGCTTATTTTCAACTCCGCCGGATGTCCATTATCTTCCAACTGACTTACTTTATCCGTCATATGCATATCTAAAACACGATTCCATAAATTTTCTCGGTAGAAAAAAATCAATCTGACTTTTTACTAAAATATTAAATTTTCAACAAATACAGCAGTTAAGATCTTGAGAATAGGCATGGTTATTGAACTAAGTATAAAGAACATTTATATCCTGCATTTTTTTCTCAAATAATGTCCTAATTAATAGATAATACGCAAAAACCCCCGCTTTGCTCTGTCCCACTCATCTTCTCACCTTCACCTCATCTTAAGGGATGAAATTTCTTTTTTTTTCAACACAAACTAAGTTGGTAGCTAACACGCTCACATTCATAATGAATTCGTCAAAGAAAGATTTTATAGTAAAAAAAACAAGATCCGTCAAGTGTGAGTATGACACGCGCGCTGAGGGTTTCGAACGTTTGTCAATTATACAAATATCTACTACTAGCCGTTACCCGCTACTTCGTTAGCGTAGTAGGCTACCTTAATTTTATTAACCTATAGGTAAACAATGCTAATAAGAGACCACCTTAAAGACATACCAGTAGATATTAACAACCAACCCGACATCACACTCATTTAAGAGCAGCTAGGACGAGTGTGTAAAATATAAAAAAACACCGAGCAAAAGTACCATCGAGCACATATCCAGATGGATATGCATATTTGCTCGATGGTACTAGTACATATTAAGTATATATTTATTTATAAAAAGTTTTACATCATTCTATAGTTTGAAGGTTATTTCTATCCTACGGGTACTGTTTTACGGGATAAAAAGTAGCCTATCTTTGATCAAGGCTCAGAGCTCTTTATTATACTTATATAAAAATTCCGATTCCAGCCGGTATAGTATGAAGAGGTAACAAAAATCCATCCATCAAAACATCCGAACTTTCGCATTTAAAATATTAGGTTGATGTGATTTCAAGTAAATTGCTGGGGTAGTTGCTGAAATATTCAAGGTGGAAAAAAGGACATACAGAGCGAGACCATGGGTTTCGTTCCCGAACACGAAACCCTAAAAACGAACGTGTTTGTCCATGATGGCTACGATCACAAGCTCACTCGTATAAAACAAACACTTCAATCCACTTCAACTACAAAAAGTTACTTATGTTATGACAGTTCTGTCTCAGCAGTGGGCACTTGTATTATTTAAAATCTACACACATCTCGAAATATTCAGACATTTTCACAGACTTATACTAGCTGCGCGCGGCGCCCTAATTAAATCTCTGTGGATATTTTGAGCATTCTAGAAACATTCATAGGCAATATGGCACTTCAAGATCTAGTTAAGCGTAGGATTGCTAGTTGCCTCTTTTGGCGTAAGCCAAAGAGGTCAAAAGTTCTTGCAATTTTCATTGCGGAACGAAGCTTGTTTAATGCTTTACTTAAACAATGCGAGTAATTTAAATTGAATTTGAGGATTCGTCGCTTGAAGAGTTCATTTTCACTAGGATCCTAGTGAAAATGAACTCTTCAAGCGACGAATCCTCAAATTCAATTTAAATTAGTTTATATCACCAAAATTCTTGGTGTTAGTCGTAATTTTTCAAAAGTATAATGTTGTTTTTTAGGCTGGACGGGATTAATCCTAATCCCTCGGGATTTTAATTTAGGTATGGCATTTCGGTATCATTTTATAGACAATAGCGAGATAATTTTCTAAATCTGTTTATAATTGAAGGAGAAATCGACAAACATACGTACATAAATACATATACATACATATATACAGAACCTCTTCCTAAAGTAGATAAAAATGGTTTTTTATACCTAAAGGTTTCTTCTCTTGTTTAGGTATTCACAACCAGCGAGTCCCTCACTACTCACATGCGTCGCCACTCCTCCAGCGCGCGTTACTCTTGCGGCGAGTGCGGGAAGACGTTCTCTCAGCTGCGAAACTTCAAGTACCACATGTCCATACACAAAGGAACTCGCGAGTTCGCGGCAACCTGCACTGTGTGCGGGAAGTATTTCAATGATAGGGGATACTTGAGCAGCCATATGAAGATTCATAGGTGAGGTGACCTATAGTATTATTATTCTGTGCCTACACATAGACTATGCTAAACCACCAGACTGCGAGTTTGCTCCGTAAGGCGGCCGAGAGACCTACAAAATAGTATCTAGTAATAATAATAAAAGTATTGCGAAATATTATTGAAGGTGTAGGGGTAGTATTGAAAGGTTGAGCAAGGATTGAACAAAAATTTGAGCGTGAGGTCATTATATTGCGTTAGACGTCCTTTAGATAGGGTTGCCATCTCTAAAGTTTTTTATTTTCCCGGATTTTGGAGCTCAGAGCCCGGATATGTCAACAGGTTTTTTTTTAAACGTTATAACAAAAAACTAACTTTGGAAAACGTTACCTCGATTCATACCTTTAAAACTGAACTTATATATAAACCCTACACGGTCAATAATATTGCACAATTCGTCATATTGCGCAATATAATTGATCGTCTAGGCGACACCTTATGTCATTTCAATGAAGCAAGTAGGCGTAGTATTGCGCAATAATTTTCACTTTACTGTTCGGAGCGGGCGCGACCGGTCGTCACGTCTAGATCGCACGCTAGGAGAATGACGAGCAACAATACTACTGTGAAAGATAAGGAACGGGAGTTTTTAATTGAGTGTATCGAATTGTATAGAGATTTACCGGAATTATGGCAAGTGAAAAATAAACTTTATCAGTTACGGGACAAGAAAAATATGGCTTATGATATATTGTTAGCCAAGTACAATGAGATGTATCCAGAAGCAAGTAAGGTAGATCTGAAAAAGAAAATCAACAGTTTGAGAACTAACTACCGCAAAGAACTTAAAAAACATATAAATTCTATGAAACCTGGAACCAGTACAGATTCTATATACGTACCAACGTTATGGTACTATAAGGAAATGAATTTCTTGCGAGATCAAGAGTCACCAGAAGACTCAGAGTCCTCCATGGCTACTCATATTACTGCAACAGCTGATGGGGTTGAGGATAATGAAGAACAAAGACCTGTAAGTATTTAAATTATTTAAAAAAAACAATATTATTTCAGACTGTGTATGTGTGTGACTGTGACTAAGTCACTTTACTGTTTCACCTAACTATTTGAGTCAACCAGCTGGAAACGACTCATGTTGGTAAAATATGAAAAAAATATGCGGACAGGCAGCGGAAGTTAAAGAATTAATTAAAAACTATAAATAAGATGAAATGAGGAAAACCGAACGATACAGAGAAGATACATGGAAACTGTCTTCATTGATGGATTGACCCAATTTTTGGGCTAAAATGACTATCGATGAGTATCTACGTTACGATTTCGTTACTTACGTAGACCTAAAATTTGAGGTTAGCAAAATTTTGCCATTGAAGTAGAGAGATCCTGATTTAGATGGTTTCTTAATTTCCACGTGCTTGCCATCTTTTGCACCAATTATCTATTGCACCCGTAATCCCCATAATGGGGACAGCATCGGGTAGCGGGAACACGAATTGACCAAAAGAATTGAAGGTCCTAAGACAGTTTCCATCTGTCTCCTCTGTGTATCCTGAGCTAGGTGGTTTCTTAATTTCCACGTACTTGCCATCTATTACATCAATTACATGAGGATCATTCCACTTGATCTAAAAAAACGCGACATCTTTCCATCCTTACTTCGTCTTTTTGGTAACTGAAATAGAAAACAGAGTTAAATTATTTCTTTCTTTGTTTTTAGAAAACACGAGCATCTATATCTGCAAGTCAAAATTCCAAACTCAACGACACTCCGCCACGTACGACTTTTGAACAAGCTAGTAAAAAGGCAAAGAAAAATGAAGAACTCATAAATTTAGCATATCATGAACGCGTATGTGAAGTAAAAGATGAATACCATCATTGGGGAATGGCTTGTGCTGCAGATCTCCGGAAGATGGAAAGAACTCAACAACTTTATGCAAAGAAAGCAATAGCAGAGATTTTAATGGAAGGTCAATTGGGACAGTTGCATCGTCATTCTGTAAAAATAAATGAGAATCCGCCTTTGAGTTCTTTCGTACAGTTTGGTGCATCACCTTCGCCCCAGTATTACAGCCATACGCCATCACCGTCATGTACCAACCCCACAACGCCAACGCCATCACCGCCGGTGTATGTCAACCCATCGTCTGTGAAAATTTCCGCAAAGCGAGAAGCACCATCACCAGACATATCAGTTAGCCCAATACCATCGCCCTCATAATGTTAGCGTTATTTTTAAAAGCATTGGATTGATTAGATGCAATATCAGACCCACTATGATTCATAATAAGAACTGTCAAAATAGGTCATCATAGGTCCATAAACTTTCCGAGGAGAATTATGTTTTTGACAAGATGGCAGGCAAACGTCGTTTGTTGAGTAGCGAGCCGAAAAATACGATTCATTTTTTAGATTATTGTGATTTATGTTGGTTTATAATAAAATGTTTGAAAAGTCCAAGTACTTTTCTTTGAACTGTTTGACTTACACCAAAAATAATTATGTACCACAGTGCAAAAGTCAACACCATCAGTGCAAATGATCGCAGGACCAGCGTCAGCATAAATTGTTAATGAATACCCAGTGATACCAGACCAGCAATCCATTACAGAACACCAAGTACATACTTTAAATTTCCCCTCAGAACAACATGAATACTTATAACTAATACAAAATATGATATTTATTTAAAGATGCAAACAGTAGTCTTTAAAAAATCTTGTAATAAATTATTAATATTAAGTACCTAATAAATAATTCACAATATAATAAAATCCTTGAGAACTTGTATTATTGATTCATATATTTCCATAATGATAATGTCATAGATAAAATATTGACGCAAATGGCTTGTCACTTTTGAATCCATATCAATACCAGTCGGTCAGAGCGTGCCCAAGACGCTGGCTGCATCTCCCCGCTGTATGGCAATGCTGATGCGCTGTGCCAGATACTCATCACCTGTCGGGTCACCTGACGCCTCGAAAAGATGCTCATATATTTTTTTAAACCCAGAGTGCCTCGGTATCCCATGGACCTAGGGTCTCGACTCCAAGTCAACTGATATATATTGACAGAACTATATTGATTGAAAACACTCGGAAACATTATCTGCAGATCGTACAAACATCTCGAGACGAGAATCAAACCGGTAAATCGAAAAAAAAACCCTACAGCGCAATGGCTCATTAGGGGAGGCCTTTGTCCAGCAGTGGATTGATATAGAGATCACCCTATATCATCATCAGATGATGATGATGAGAATCTTAACCCGCAACGCCGGTGGACTTGCGACCGCTGCGCCACAGAAGTCGCTTATTTCGTGTCGTTATACATAAATTGTGCGTTTCCTGTCAACAGAAATCGCAAGGAATATAAATGCTCACTGTGCCCCAAGTCCTTCAATCAGCGAGTGGCCTACAACATGCATGTGAGGATTCACACAGGTTAGTGATGTTCAAGTTCTAGCTTCCATAACAGAAATTTTACACGTGTCAGCTCTGAACTGGGTACACCAAAAAGACGCATGATAGAATACGCGTGGCGTGGTAATTTTCGGACAACTGATGGGCTTGAAGCGCTTCTGTAGTGTTCCTAAAATGCTAACACAGGCACGCGTAGACTCTTTCAACTCTATTCTATCGTCATTTTCATAGCTGACAAAAATGACGCGATAAAGAAGCGATCCTATTGGTCGACTGGAAACTTAGCAACGTAGCACATCTAGTGGAATGGCAGCCTAGCGTATGAACGCACATGTGGCTGGCTGCCGCGTTTATATTTTGTGACGGTTAAGTGCGAATCACTAACTGTTGCATCTTAAACACTGTTAAGCGTCTAGCCGCGCGGTTTACCGCTAGTGCGTAAAAGCGCTTTGGTACCTACTCCTCCTAGACTGGTTTGGAGCCTGATTAGGGCTTTGTTTTACGACTACGGTAGACTCGCTTAAGCTCTGATTAGGATCTACCATATTTAGACCCGAGCTTACCAACAGATGGTTAAATTAAAAACAATTGTTTTGACGTTTTTGACACAAAATTCAAGTCATAATTTGTGTCAACTTGAACCAAAATTTCGGATGATGTGTTAACTATTCGAAAACCATTGCTTCACACACTTTTACTACATATTCTTTTTTATACTTTGCGATGTAAAAAATAAAATGTTAAATAATGTGATCAGCCAGCTCTACATCATCATCAGCCTACATTAGTCCACGGCTGGACATAGGCCTCCCCTAATGAGCGCTATAGCGCCCTGCTCTACATAATGAACAATAATATTTATAACTTGTTGCAGGAGTAAAACCACACGTTTGCGAAGAATGTGGCAAGGCGTTTTCCCGCAAGATGCTTTTGAAGCAGCATCAGCGCACGCACTCGGGTGAGCGCCCGTACGCCTGCCCGCACTGCGATAAGTGCTTCGCCGATCGTTCTAACATGACACTGCATGTTAGATTGCATACCGGTAAGTTTATGACAGTGCGTCGCGCTATATATCCCAATGAAAAAACGATTTCGCGCCTGATTCCTATCGAGTGTCATTTGGGTTGGTTGGTTTGTCATTAAACACACGAGGTAGGAATTGCACTTTCTCCCTAGTGATACATAGTGTTTTATACTACACCTACGAGGAAAAATCTTCAAAATCACTCGTGTAAATTGAAAATGTAAACTCGAATTATGTTATTACGCGCGTCCACGTTTCTTTTTTCAATTATTGTTCCGAATAGTACAGAAGAGGCCAAACTACGAGCACTAGGTGCTCGTAGAGGCCAAATCATACGGCGGATTCGGAGTAAAAACTTTTTGTCGTTTGACCTATTATGAAAATAACCATAGCTACCGGCTGCCATTTCAGAAATTTAAAAAATTGCACGTTAGAAATGGAATTCCATACACTTTTCTCTCCCGCTAAACGCGTGAGAAATGAAATTCCATATAGGTTTCCGTCCCGCTTTTTAGTACGCTTGCAATGAACAACTTTCTGGGTTATCTTTGGAATAGGAATAATCAACTCTCTGAGTAGGTGTAGTATAAAGGTTGTTTATAACCCATGTGAGCCGATTTATGGAATACAAAGTAGCCTATGTTTTAATCCAGGCCTAGAACTACATGTATGCAATATTGCAATGCTTAAGCAATGTTTAGCCCGATCCGTTCAGTAGTTTTGGCGTGTAGAGGTGTGTTCTTTTATAATACTACTGTAATTTTGTAGCCTAATGCAAAAAAAGCTGCACGATGGTTTTTGTACAACTTTTTTGTTAGAGATTTAAAAATTGATGGTTTTCAAAAAAGGTTAAACTTAAATCGTCTTTTTGTATTTCCAGGTGTAAAACCATTCTCCTGTCCTATGTGCCCAAAATCGTTCACAAAGAAGCACCATCTGAAGTCCCACCTAAACTTCCACACGGGATCCAAGCCTTACTCCTGTCCGCGCTGCCACCTTGCCTTTACACAGTCTTCGAACATGAGGACCCATTACAAGAAGTGCATCGCTGAGCCTAGTACCAGTGAATCTGTACCTTAGTAGGTTAAAGATAGAAACGACTCTAGTTTAACACAACATTAAGACTGGTTTTGATGCTGCCATCTATTATGTGTTGGAGAAACTATGTTTAATCAAGTTCGACGTTACTAAACAAGTTACTCCATCTTCAGGTAACATGTAGAAGCTCGTAAGAGCTCACCTTAGGGTAAAGCTATCAGCATCTACATTGAGAAGTATTAGTGCTAAAACAGGTTACACGCATTTGAGGTTAAAGTTTCATCAGATCATTGTAGATGGCGTTGACAAATAAGATGAATATATATTTAGTTATTTATTTGCTCATCAGTAGATGTTAAAGGTTATGAATTGTTTTAGGAGTCATTAAGTTATGCTCAGGTAGATTATAAGCGTTTTTTGTGTTTCGACTTGTTGTAATTATCCCCTTTCTTACAATTTTAACATTGGGAACTAGTTCACAATGAAATAAAATAAATATACATTTTCTGTAAATAAAATGCGTTCATAGCTTATTTTGTCCGTGATTGTTTACCAAAATAACTTTACTCTATTATTCCATGAGTAAGTGAAACTGTTTATTTGAAAAAAGTATGGATAAATAAATAATAAATAATGGTGGATAATCCCCACAGCATCATCAAGCCCCAAGCTAAGCAGAGCTTGATTGTGTTGTGTGTGCTAGATGACTGATAAACTTAATGCAAAACATTACACACCTACAAAGATAGATATTGTTTTTATAATACATAGAAAATACCCAGAGCACTCGGAACAAATATTTACAGATGGTACACACATTTGTCACAAGGCGGGAATTGAACCCGCAAACCTGCGTCTGAAAGATTATGGAATGGTAGATATTTAATTGGAGTAATAAAACAGAGAGATTATTTTTAATGTTTTAATAGATTTGGTGTTGTAAAATTAATTATCGATCAAAGTGTACAAAATTACAGGCCTTTAGAATAGATAGGTAAGTTTCTGGCATATTACATTATTATGCGATGTATGCAAGTCCAATATTAAATTTACTTTTATGAATATGACAATATAATATAATATTTTATATATTAACAATGATCATTATTGCTTATTTTCTGTACCTTGAGTAGCTTACGTTATAAAAGTTGCTAAATTAACTTTTTATCAAACAAATTCACATATCTGAGTAATTGTTTGATAGAAAATCTACTTATATCATTATTAATGATGGATAGTTCTAGTGTAGTACATTATATCGAATAAGGATGCTTTTTATCGATTATTATATTTACATTAATACCATTTTTATCATGAAAATATTTTCCGTTTTACAACTGAGTTTTAGTCCTATGATAGTCCGTTTTAGAAATTATATTTCATGATTTATGGCAAAACGTAACATAAAAATATGTATGATAACAACAAATTTTGATACTAGTAACACTAATTTGGAATGGCGATAAGTATAAGAGATACATATATACTTTTGATGTCAGTTAATTTACATAGTTTTTACATCATTTGGAAGAGCTATACAATTGACACGAATAAAGGAAGCAATCGTTTGTAAATTCAAGAAATATCTCATACAAAATTAATATCATAAAAGATTTATGGTCGATTTTATTCCTACAATATGTTTTAAGAAAAACGGTCGTAAAACAAAGAAATATTTTAGTTACTAAAGTAACTCGAAAACCCAGAAAGTAAGTTTTTGAAGACTATCTTCGTAGCTTCGTAGCAGTGAATGCTACGAGCTTCGTAGCAAGTGCTACGGCGTAGCACATTTCGTGAATGAAGGTGACCAACAATTGTTTGCAGTAGCAACGAATTTAACTTTCAATTAATATTATTTCTGAATCACCCTCACTTATTGTGGAAAACTATGTATACAGTTTCAGCAGTGGACTAATATAGGCTGATGATGATGATGATGTATAAATATTACTTAAACCCTGTATAATAACTTTATCGACCAAAATTAGTTATTTTTTTATGAATTAATTAGACTTTTGTTTCTTTTCATAAACTGATTTCAAAGGAAGTCAGTCGTATAAATTATACCCAAATCAAAATATAAAAAGATGGACTCTATAAGCAAACTTAGGAAAAACAGAGTAATATCATTTGAGTATCATTTTAGGCAACGACTATAATTGTCATAGAATTCTTAAAAACAGTTTTAGAAGTACAAAAATGTCTGAAGCTTTGTAAAATACTCGCAGTACAAAATATACGGATACTAAATCTACAATCAGCGTATAAAAGTCTTAAATTTTATAGAAATTTAGAAAAAGCTACAAATCGTTTTGTTTTACATCACGTTAATCTACGGGTGTCGTGTTAATATCCAAATACATATAATACACATCATACATAAGTAGAATATTACGAAATACATTATTAAACAATTTATCGCAATTATTTCTACATCTAAGTAGGTAAGTATTACTGTTTAACTGACAAAGTTAAATTTTAATAATCGCCAAACGTTACGTTACTTAATATATTATCTCAGCCTTTTTGAATAGGAGAATCATAATTAATTGGGAATATAAAATACGTAGTATCTAGTAGACTTGGTGAATTTAGATTACGAGTAGTTTGGGCCGAGCGAGTCGGCCACGCTACGACCTGAAGCACCATTTGTTCTAGCGTAGGGTAATGTACACGATTCGACAATTTTATTCTATAACATTAGAATCAAGTCCACGCGCATAGAGCGCACTCACTCTCCGAATTTATCATTAGGAACAACAATTTAAAATACTATACGATATCTTAATAACTTAAAACAAATAACTTGTGCTTTTGGCACTCTACGCTAAACTTTTAGATTTCTGTTTCAATAACGCAGGTATAAATTCTCGGTTCAATTTTCTCTTAGTTTTGCAACTGGGGCAATAGATTGATTGCCGGTTCGTAACGATATACGTTCTTTGGTGTTAAAATATTGTACAGTGGCTATTCTGTAAAATCTATTCGAACCGTTGCCAAATAATGCGACTCCCGCTAAGTTGTCGTGTTTAACGAACACACTAACCAAAGAAAACTGATGTTACAAAATATTTACATTAAATAGCATTCATACCTACAATATAAAATTGAGCATTAGTATAACACAAAGGCTAACCTTGAACAGAGGAAGGACCTTGGATTTAACAGTGAACAAAATGCTTACTTGTGCTTATCAATATATCATACAAATACCTACTCTCGAAGGAGACTAACATTACTCAAGTACTTAGTACTCATAATCGCATCGCACATACTACCTATACAAAATATACAACTTATAGTCCATAGCATAATCTCATAGCCACCGAGAGCGACGGGACGAGGCGCCGGGCTTCGTCCGTCGTACCTACACAATACTATCGTTTGATCACAAGGGCGAAATCACATGCAGCGGCGAGACGGCGCGCGCCCACGAGGGGGCGGCGGCGACCCTGGGGCTTGCCCTCAGGTGCACTCGATGATGAGCGGCTGGCTGGACTCGATGACGCTGGCACGCGGCTCCGCGGGTGGCGCGTAGTGCGGCGGCTCGTGGTACAGCGGCTCCGGCAGGTGCGGCGTGGTTGAGTGCGCGCCCGTCGCCAGCTGCAGCGCCTCACGCGCCCCGCCAGCCGGCGGCCCCACCAGCCCCAGGCCCGGAGAGTGCACCTCGTAGCCTTCGTGCCCCTCCCTATCGAGGCAGTCTTTGTCGACGGAACCTGCAAAGTGCACGCGAAAATGAAATCGCGCTCGTTCAGCGAGAGCGCAAGTGAAAGTTTCGGTTTACCTACGGGGAGAAAGTGCAGCGCGCAGTCAGTTTCGCGTCTACGATCGCGTTACATGATCTCTTATTTGAATGGTGAATTAAAATATTGAATATAATATTCAACCACTTTAGTGCTGATGGTGAAGTGTTAGTAAATTGGGAAACTTACCGATGCATTCAGTATTGGCAGCGTTTGTGATCGCCAGCACTTCCTCGATATTGTTGGGTTTGCAGCTCGTTGTCTTCCAATGCGTCCGCAGCCCTGAGGCGCTGATGTATTTTTTGTCACATCCTTGGCACACGTAAGGCCTGTCATTGGTGTGTAATCTCTTGTGCAATTTGAGATGAACAAACTGGGTGAATTTTTGCATGCACAGATCACACGCGTAGGGTTTCTGCCCCGAGTGTAGCCTCAAGTGCGTCTTGAGATTGGATGTTGATGAAAAGCGTTTCTTGCAAATATCGCATTGATGTGGTTTTTCCCCTGTGTGTACGAGGTGGTGCTTCTGCAGGTGAGCTAGCTGAGTGAACGATTTGCTGCAAACATTGCATTTGAACGGCCTCTCGCCTGAATGCGTTCTCAAGTGAACTTTCAGATTAGAAAGTTGTCCAAAGGTCTTGCAGCATACATTGCATTCGTAGTGCATTTTTCCATCTTTTTTCTTTAAAGGATATGGCAAACTTCTGTAGCCTCGAGATGATTGTGAGTTAGGGCTTAGAGGTCCGATCATTAAACCACAGGAATCATCGGGACTCATGCTGCCGTGGGGTACAAGTTGACTGTTCATGTGCGAATTTTGAATCAAACTCAATTGGGAACAATTTTTGAGAGTGATTACACTGGTCGATGATGGGTAGTGGTGGTTGCTCTGACCGTTCTGAGCTCTCTCATACTGGTGAGATGACGTCACCGTGGGAGAATACGTGCTCGGAGGAGATCCCAGCTGAGTGATGATCGTGGAATTTGGTGGTGAATATAAATTGTACGAGTAATTCGGATAGTGGCTCTCATATCTTGTTTCTCGAATTTCACGAATTTCTCTGATCTCACGAATTTCTGTTGTGTGAGGAATCGTGTGCGGTGGTGACGATGAGTACATAGAGGCAGCATTTGGAGTTGGCAGCTGTTGTGGCAGTGGAAGAAGGGATGGCAGTGGAGTCAAGTTAGAACTGGAATCTGGACTGCAAACGTTGCCATACCTCTGACTCTTCTTGTAGGAATAAGCCATTTCCGTCGGGGATGAAGGTGGCGGAGTGGCATTAGGTTGGCGTCGGTTGGGATCATTGTTATTTGTATCAATCCGATTACCGGTTAGAATGGTTTCCAAAATACGTGTATCTGGAGGAGTGTACCGCAGAAAAGCTGGTTGCGGCGATGGTGATAGGGTGCCGTCTTCATAGTAAGGCTTGTTTATGGGCACAACGGTGTTTTGAGAGGATTCCAATACAATCACAGTTGACGTAGCCGGGTCGCGTCTTGGAGGAGATAGGTTCTGAGGAATACCATCGGTGACTTCCTCTGCAATGATTAAGTCTTTTTCACTGTCACAATCCATATCCTTGTTATTTTGGTACTGATAGGCTTTTGGCATTTTGATTTTAACTTTTCTATATTCATTGCGATGCATATCTTGATCTATTTTCTGGACAATAACTGTTTCTTTGGGCTCGTTGGTTTTGTTGGAACAATCCAAAACATAGTTTTCTACGTCAGAGTCGCTAGAATCTTCCGGTGGCGTGAATTCATCATGATAGCCGTTACTATGATAGCCTTCATCTGATCTCACAGATCCATCGTTTGGCGTCAGCTGATGCTCGTAATGAGGGCCGGCAATGTGAGTAAGGTTCGGTGACTTATTTCCTAGCTTTTCATGGCTAATTGGAGCCATCGGTGAGGTTCCTCGAACATCTCTCAAATGATGACTTTGTGCTGGAGAAATGTTGCTTTGTAATCTTGGGTTTTCCAGTTGGTGGATTACGACATGCGATGTACTTTCTTTGTGTTGGATTATCAAGGTTGGATTCTCTCTGTGGTGTACTTTTACAGGCAGAGGACAAGGCATTAGACTATTAGGTGATAAGGGCTCACTAATTAGCGAGTGGTCTGGTTTGTTGTGAATGATGTTGGTGGAAATGTCAGTCCTGATAACTCTCTCATTTTTGTTGGCACTTCTGGGATCTTCTCGATGGATTATGCTTGGAAGCTCGTGAAATGATTTTTCACTTGATTCCCGTTTTCTGCGACGACTTGGTATTTCTGCTTCGAGTAGTTCTTTTGCATTAGTCAGTCCTAAAACGTATTTCATATGATTGAAAGCAATTTCTGGGTGCACGGGTGCTGGAGGAATTCCATATGCTTTTTTAATTGTCTCTTCCTTGCCTGGAAATAAGCAGTCAGTGTTATTATTTTATCAAAATTATGCAGTTATTTTGATCCATCCAAGCAAAATGATATAATAATATTCTTTCAAATCTATTTAAATACTTACAAATAGAATATGTCGCTCTTTCTGGATCAATATCGTATCCCAATCTGCTTGCAAAGTCCTTGCAATACCAAACCATTAGTTCTTCATTTGGCATTATATCTCTGTAGAAAACAAATCGTCATTAATATGTGACCGTGTGTAGTGTTGTGTATTATGCGATATTTTGTGTTGTGCAGTGAAAGTTACCTAATCGTGTAGAAGTAAATGTTTTCCTGGTGCTGGCAAGCCACAAGGTTCATCACAGAAAGCGAGTACGCCGAGGCGACGTACCGCATCCAGTTGGCAACGCTCGTGTCCGACCCATCCAGGTAATAGTAGTCACTGTCTTTGAAAATCTGTAATAAGAAAACATCGTATAAAACATTTGCTACAAATTTCCTATACTCTGATTTAGGATTCAAGATATTTTATGTCATCAAAGAAATTTATGAATGAAAACTTGTCAAAAACAGATAACAATAACAGAAAACAGCAAGCAAGGTTATCACTAAACACTAAAACACAAACTTCAATAACGCATAATCTCACATGTGCAGCGAAAAATGTTTAAATTTGAATTCGAAAACAAACGTAATAATATGTAGTAAAGTTTTCAAAACCAAAAATTGTTTCGAGCATCCGTAGTTTGCTTCGATACCAATATCGTTAAATATTTTTCGCCAATACTCCTTGGGTTTTGATATCCCCTTTGTTTACAAAAAATATTCAGGTTTTTTAATCGAAGACTAAGTTATTTACATTATAAACCCACAAAGCTTACAGTTACGTACTAAAAGTGCAAGTTTGGTTACTTCTAAAAGTGCAAGTTATCTAATGATTTGAACGGTGATGCTGATAAATTGTGTCATAATAGAAAAACACATGTTTGTTGGGGCACGTGACACGTGTAGGATATTTGCTTCGCGCGTGGAACTGATAGCAACATGCTTGCACACAGCGGAGTCAAGGACGAAATGCAATGTCAATAGGAACCTCGTTGTTGATTAAATGTTATACCTAACACATACAGAGGGCCGTAGAGATAACGCGTCTATTCATATTGCTAGTTCGAAGTAGTTTGGAAATAATCAGTCATCAATCATTAAATTAATTTAATTATGCATTGGTAGAGGCTTAACCTACGGATTAAAATACACCAGACTGACCTACTTACAGCTTCTATCGATCCAAACTCTATTAAAACATCAGACGGATAAAGTTAAATGGAGAATCAGCCTCCTCAAACTAAGTTTTGTATTTGTTACCACCACCAATATGAAAAAAGAAAAGCCAATCTCACCTTAATATTTCCATAAGTATGATGTCTGACAGTTTCCTGTACCTGGCCCAAAATAGAGAGGATAGGTTAGTTGAAGGTAAAGTGCTAAAATAGGTATATTAATGGATACTAAAGATAGATCTCTACACGTAATATGAGTGTGTTATCACTTTCTTATCAGTAAAGTAAAGTGCTAAAGATATTTACATGAAAGCGTTAACCTAATTTGAACAAATAGGCATAAAGCAAAAAGAGAAGAGAGACTTACCCTCCAGTAATACCGCCAGGAAACCTTGTCATTAGGCTTGTTTGGTGTTCGGGTCCCTTCAAAAGGTCCGAATCGAGTTCCTCTCGGGATAACTCCTATGCTCCATACACCTTCAGTCTGTAGAATTTATTTTACGTTAGCTGATGTAATGCTGTTAACAATCGACGACTAAACAAAGACAAAAGAAGTACGACTGCACTCTCAATGTCATGGCCGGTCGCTCTGTTGGACGTTTGGGACTTACCGGGGTGTTTGGGGTGGATAATACTGCTGATGGTCTGAGGGTAAGGCTGCGGGGCAGAGTCCTCTCGGCTCTGTTGGGCGCGCCGCGGTCGCAGGGCACATCGGGCACGATGTACACGGTGAGCCTCTCGAACTCGTCCTCCCGCATCCGAGTGACGTCGTAGGCTCCCGAAGACACCGCGCTGATGGCCGCAGCAGCCGGACTACCAGTCCGACCCACCGTCGTGCTGGCTTCCTCACTCGTGGACTGCAGATAATAACAAACTTTTACACACCGCTAACAACAATATACCGGCTCCTGAAACCGGTACCTATTCGAATGTTTATTTACGGCAGATATTTAATTTTACTGCTTCTCTACATGTCAGGATTGCATGCAATTTTGTATATTTGCGAGGAAATTTATGTAAACTACGTATTTACGATTTGCATTTTCACACTCTTCAGCAATGCACTTCCGGTGGGTTATTGAAGATTGAGAGTTATGTCTTGGGAGATAGAGGTTATTTTTGTAGAGTCATAGGCTGAGGTAGCGTTCGATATAGAGGGCGGCGCCACTACTGACCCAGTTTTGAGACAAGTGCGCACTTTCCTCTGCGCACTGATACTTCCTCTTCCCGTATTTTAAACTTTTTCAGAATTTTATCTTCCAGTAGGTTCATAACTATTGTAATCTCAAAAACAATTAGCTGCTAACATTCACGATAGCTAAATAAATAGCTCGATTCATTGTCATCATTATCACCGCTTTTAAGTCACCCACCAACCTGCTTTACCAAAGCAGACTTGATTAGATTCAGTAATATTTGAATGACTTATCGGTTCCGATGTGTAGGTCAATCGCAAAAGATCATTGTGTACTCACCAGTCTCATTCTGATTTTTAATTGTTCTCACGCAGATTTTCTCATAATTTTATAAACTGTCCTTTGACTTGTAGTGAAGAGTACCTGAAAATTAAGAAAAAAAGTCAAATTACAGATATCTTTCGATAAACAAAACCTTTTAAACGTTTTAGGCTATTGGGTCTTCAGAGGAATTTACATAAACGTAAGTAATATATAGCGATAATAATACCAATACAGGCAAATAATCTCATAAATCAGAATTATTGCTCCTAAATTTGTGGTCGGTGTATTGAATATTTGCCAATTTGGCAAAGCAACGTGGAACACGGAACTAGCACCGACAAATCTACAATGCGATACCAATATTAACAAAATGCAGCTAAGTATGTACACGGGCATTTGAATTGAATAGGTAAATAATGAACATGATTTCAAAACTCGGAGTTTGTTCTAGGGAGCGGGAGTGGTTGCTCAAGGTGGCATGAAGAATGCATCGGTAATGTTGTGTAGCAATACCAAAGTTCAACATTTCATTGCACAATTGCGGAAGCGGGCGCTTTGCGGCCGTCGACTCCATAGTTAGTATGTATGGGTTAGTACATATTCCCCCTTCAATTTTGTTTTTCAAACGAGGCCTGTTTGACATCCCAAATGTTGCGCAAGCGGCTCGTTTGCTGCATTGTAAACATATACACTGCATTTGTAATGGTTTTATTTATGAGTTTTGTAACCGTATATGCGCATCATAAATATTACAAACAAGATGGTTTCTTCTTGCTTAGATAAACTTTCTCTTCTTGTATTGCATTTCCATTTAAAAATGGTAACCATGGAATGATAATGGATAATGGAACTAAGTTGAATTAAAAGTTCCTATTTTGAAAACTCAGAAACGAATAAAGATATCGATATCAACTATGAAATATTCATTGGTCTGTCTTATCAAGATCTATCACTCTACGCACCACAAAAAACCATCGTGATTGGTTGAATGAAACTGATTGCAACTGACCGCGAGGTTGTGTAAGGCGTCCGTGCAATGTCACGGTCCGCACGCGACTCCTCCCTACAACCGGCGCCTCGATAACTATCAGATTATAGTAGTTATTACTAGATCATAATATTTTACTATAATTGAAGAACACCTTCAAAATTAATAGTTTTTTATATAACACAAAAACGTTTATTTCAAAGATGCTCGACATTTTTATAAGAACTCAAGGTTTTAAAAAGTAAACTCGTACTTCCGTTACTTTTATAGAACTTGGTAAAGGTTTACTTTTATAAATGTCAGATGCAAAATTATTGACTTTGGTCAGTTTAATATTGAAACATAATAATCCTTCTTGAAAAACTACCTACCACGCAAGTTATCGCATGGTATTATTTTAAAACAAGCACCAACTTATAACTCGCTCCCTGCAAATAAATGATTTGATGCTTCCTACCTACTTCGTTCACCATTTATCAAACAGACAATAGAAATAGAAAAAGCAAGAGAAAATTCCATCTCCAATCAACAAGGTGAACGATCGTTTCTACTTTCACGAGTAGCAAAAAAACGCATCGAGTGCGCATCGAGTGCGCATGGTAGCGCACGGCTGCGCATCGTCGCGCGCGCAACAGGAAGCAACCTTGCGCGCGCTCTTGAACTTGCCCTGCGCACATCTCGAACGTTGCGTCGATGCACTGACGCGACTTATGTTCTTTTATATGAAAGATTATTATTGTATACATTAATTAACTGGAGTGTTCTTTATGCGTTTTATATTATAGTTTAATACCACGTCTACTGACGGCTTTGCACGCGTTTTAACAAAATATTAATCAGTCTATAAATATGATTAATGCAAAATTTCAGTCTTCCATTATAAGTTCTTTCGAAATTCCTATGGTATAAAAAAACGTTTCACTCAGTTAGGCTGGGTTTGTTTTTCCAATATCTTCTTAGTAAAGAAATTGTATTTATAATATTAGTTTAGTAGTGTTTATTAGTATTTAGTAGTATTTATAGTATATATAGAAATATTAAATGAACATTAAAGTAATACTTATTTAGCCTACTACTAAATACTTATCTTCCTATGTTACTTGGGTAAATACCTAAATGGTAATAGAATATATATTTATTTCTTACAAAACTTACGCAGAATACAGAGTTAGTAAAAGAAAAATGCGTACTATGTAAGACCAATATATAATAATTTACTCCAATCTTATAATTTACACTCAAAAACACTAAAATCTGACATCGTAAGACTACCTATATACATAATAATGAAAGCTGAGGATAAAAACTATGTAGTAGAGTCTAGTCTAGTAGGTTTTTATTTGTAGCAACTTGTTATTTAGAATGTCTAGTTCGATCAAGATAGATAGATAGATCTATATTATTATGTTTAGTAGTAATTTAATAATTATGATAATACTTCAATGCCACTCATGTTTCGTCTTGTAATAGATAACAAGTAGTTAATTATCAATACTCAAAGATATGAAAACTAAGTTATGTAGAAAATATCTTGATAATTAATTTTAACCAGAACCTTGTTACTTATAAGTAGCAGAAGCTTCATTTATGGTTGGTCGTTGCGGGTTGGCGCGAGATTCAATTTTTATTGTGGATTTGAATTTTTTCTGCATTCCACTAGCAATAAATCTAGCGAAAAAGTAATTTATCGTAAACCATTTTCTATGAACTTATGATAAAACCAATTTCGATTCACTGATGTTTTTGGAGCATTTAGAAAATAACTAAATTTTGTGCTAAATATCTACATTTTCCCAAATGCTCCCAGAATACACATGAATCAAAGTCGATTTTATCATAAGTTCATAGAAAATAGTTAATGATTTGCGGCAAATTACTTTTTAGATTTGCTTTTAATACGCAGAAAAAATTCAAAACATAAATTCTCGCACCAACCTTCCAAATTACATTTGAACAATCTATGAAGGCATATAGTTTTTCTATTATTATTCAAAGTAGAGTAGTTACCTCGTTATAGAGTAGGTATTGCAAAGGAAAATGATTTGCAACAGTCATGGTCAGCCCACTGATTGAATAGTGTTTGCTAGTGTGTATGAGCTCGAGCACTCTAACCTTGCAGTCTATTAATACGTTTAATACGTAGATATTTCCCCTACCAAACCAAATTATGGAGTAATGATAGAGATATAGGTGTTTTTAGACATTGAATTTATGATAAAATTTCTAGACACGACGAAAACGTGGAAAATTGTGTATAGCTTTAATTTAAAAAAAAAACCTTATTCTTAAAATTTAGATTTGTTTCTTCAGGATTTCTACAAAACATCCCATTGCGTTTTTCTTAAATATACGCAGAGTATAGGTACCTAGTTAGTCGTTAAATATAAATATGCAAAAACTGGTTATAAATCAATCCAAAGTACTTACAGCGTTATCAACGTTCATTTGTTCTCAAACTCAATGGCATTTTTCGGAATTATTAACAACGCGAATTAACAGAGTTCTCACGTCTTCGCCGTTAAAAAGTATGATTGACTCTTGAGTACAGTAAATAAAGTACAACTCAGTGACTGAGTGCAAGATCGAGTGATTTGAGGTACTCGAGGAGGATACGTAGCGCCAGCAGCGGTACGAGAGGCCGAAGCCGGCGCGCCGCTCGCATGTCGCCGTGATGCGGCGCGGCGCGGGGCGGGCGGCGTTGCTAGCGGGCTGCGGGCTGCCGTGCTGTCGCCTCCAGCGTACCGCACATTATGCAACACCAGAGGCTCCGACCTGCCCTACGACTAGCCGGTGAGCGCGCCGCACTAACCCGACGCCGACGCCGCTGTCGCGCCGCCACCCGTCGACCTACATGCACTTTTACGAAGCCGAGAATGCAATCGACACACATATATTCGCGTCTCGTTCCGATAAACGCATCGGCGACGAAAGCGGCCTGTGACAGAGAATGCGGACGAATTTGACAGCGAATGCAGCGAGTACGTCACGTTCGCGACTTCTATTCTGATAATAGAGCAGAGCGAGACGGCGGCACAATGCGGCCGCGACTGCATTCAAGTTAATTACAAAGAATTTAGAATTTATGCGTTTCTTAATTATTATTTCGATGATGAGTTATTATTTGGTTTTTGCTATTAATTAAGTCTTTTAAAATGATGATTCTAAAGCAATGATTTATTAATTAATGAAAATTACTTCCTCGGTGGCGCAGCACCCTCACTCCGGCACAGTCCGCTTCCTCGTTATCATCATCATGCTCTCCAAACTTATAATGATAAAATTAATCTAAGTATTATTCAATTTATTTAAATAAACCTAGGGTTATATCTTGTTCCTCGATATCTCGAAAGAGCGTCAAGTTCGGAAATAAGTGAGCGTTACACCTCTCAGCAATTTTCATAAAGTACCTAAATCAAAAGATTGTTGTGATCTTAACATACAACGACTAATTAATCGTGTAATGTAGCAAAGTTCATTTAAATATTGTAGTTGCGATAACGATTGACGATAATTAATAATATGAAACAGCCTACAGCAACGAGCACTAATTAAAACAAGTTGAAAACATTGCTAGGCGGGCGGGTGGCGTGAAAGCGCAGCGAAAGCCATGGCAGGGCGGGCGGCCTCCCCGGAACTCGCTTTCACTCTCACGGGTCGACGACACGACCTGCACAACCCTTACTCTGCGTACTCGACTCTCTAACCCTTACATAAGCCATTCAACTTTAATCGAACTCTTTTTTTAAAAACTTTTCTGAAAAAGCAACTTTTTCAAAGCGGAATTGATTGTGCAACCCTATAAGTTTTATTTTGTGTTTGTGTGGTGACAGTAACCGTGGTAAGGGATACTCTCGCCTCATGGCACCGCGCCGCACCCTTCCACCATCCACCACCTACCATCCAATATTGATTTCACTATATTTACACCCCTGTAAATCTGTTAACAGACTCGAAAGCTCCAATATGTAGCCTGTATGTGCTTACTTAATTACAACTTTAATTGCGCTTACGTCTATTGATGACTCCTTTAAAACCCAATCTCGGAAACGCACAAAGCTACACGTGCAAATTATTTATAAAGCTTCAGAAATACAATTTTCTTAAATGGGACATTTTTTCTGAATATAATTGGTAATCATAATAGCTATGTATGTAGGTTTGTACGCATGGTTGAAAAATTTATCGAACCATACTTCCTATAGCTAACACATTTCAACGCTTTACTTGGGAGGGACCTAACCCAGCCCCCAGAGTCTTGCGTGCTGTAAAGTCATTTTCTTACCTAGATATAAGAATCTATAAAATAATTTGCCATTTTCATTTACTTTACATCACATAAAAACGTTTTCTCGATGCGCGACCCTACCGCCCGATCTGTTTCTAATTTTTAAACTAACTTGAAAGCAAATAAACTATCTAATCTGTGAACATAACTCTTTAATAAGGGTTATTAAAGAGGCACCAGCCAGTATCGCCTATCGCCCCCTTGCCTTAGATGACCTACCCTAACGTCTGGCGTGTAAGGCGCTGGGATCCTTTTTCAGCCGTATATTTTAGGGGACTGTCATTACTTTCTTTGATGCATTCATACCGTGGCAATTTGTATTTGGGAATATTATAGTGTCATGTTAACGTCACACAGGGTTTTTACACATTTTTGGTTATTACATACCTACTTACCGATTTAAGGTTATACATGTTTCTTAACCTCGATGAATTACAATTAAATTAAATTAGATACGTACACATTCACACTAATTATAATAAGTGCAAAAGTTTGAATACTGTTTATTACTTATTGAACGCCAAAACTACTGAATTGATAGAACTGAAATTTATGAAAGATTTTGTTCTGAACGTAAAATAATATAAATACACTTATGGACATCAAAACATAACATATGTGAAGCCATGCGTAGAAGCATATAATTAAATTTACCTCGCACTTCATTATAACACTGAGCACAACCGACGATACACTGAAGTTGAACTGTCCCCATTATTGTTTGAAAAATGAAATCTTCGTATTGACCGTCAATTAGAGCATGAAAAGCGAAGCGCATCAAAGAAAATGCAGTTTTCCATCGCGTTGGAGGCTTGAGCGCTATCAAAACACTGAATCTTCCGGGGTGAACGGCCTCGGGGAGCACTAGCGGCGGCGCGCGGCGTCGCTCGTCTCGTCCGTCCGTACCGCGCCCGCGCGTGTACTCGCTCTTTGCTCGTGTGCGGGAAATGCGTTCACTGCACAACTATTGGGCTCAGGGTCGTTGACATCCTCACTATTTTCTTTAGGATCGCAAAGTTCACATTTATTTTTCCAGAACGATATAAAATAATGATTCAATAAACAAATAACGAGCAGCTCTTTTATGTTCTGCTATTCCATAAAACCTAAAACACTATTCTCGGCATCGAAATCGAGCTTTTTTAAATATCATGTATTTGATTTTTATTATACTTATTAAATCACGTTGGCTTTTTTTAAAAACAAATTTCTATGAAGACTAGTTTCTCGGCAAATATTTACAAAATTATTGATGCTGGTACTTAGGCTTTACCAACACTATTGATCCCACTAAGTACTCTTAAATTGCATGGTGTTCGTCTATATCTGTGGAAGCACTGGTGTCCGCAGTGCAAACTCGATTTCCCCCTTCTTGGGGTAGGCTTCAATACTCATTCATGCCTTTTTCCTGCTCTGGCGGGGTGCGGGCCGTATAGCGCTCCCTCTCGGCGCTTCCGTGTTCAACATACGTGCAGCTAGTAGACCTAGCCCAATGCAGCGAATTTTGCGTAGGGTCGTTGTCCTCTCCTACATCTGTACTAACCGATAAAATCTACGTAGTTATGCAGCGCCTTGTCGCGTTAAATCTAGCTAAATTCAATCCCTCGACTCCGAGCTTTACTAACGATCTGCTTAGAGATGTAGCTTTTACAGAGCGTAGCTTTTACAGAGCGTAGTTTAACTTGTAGACGATCTGTGCAATTTCCTTTGTCGGGATTATTTGCTATTATACTCAGACGGTTCATTACGGACATGAAGGTCGCAACGATACGTAACAAACTTCCGCGAAACAATGGACCCTCAGGTTTTATGGCCAATTTCGTCCATGACGCAAAAAATGCCATTTGCACAAATTGCATTCTCTGTGCTGTGGATAATAGAAATACGCTTTTTAACAATTTACAATGTTATGAAAAAGTGCAAAAATCTGGGAAGGACAGCAAAAAGAAGGAAGGACAAAGATATTTAATGGCTTTTTTTATTTGAGTTACTCTTTTTATTATAGCCAACTGTCCGTCCATGACTGCTTTTGCCTTGTATAGGTAGGTGTGTTTTTAGCAATTATGGGCACATTAAGATTTTGGGACTTTTACAGATCGCTTACTGCAATTACCAACTTATTATTACCTCAGGCCATAAATAAATAAATAGCAACAATCCCGTTACAATGTTGAACTTCTCGGAAATGCATCAGTATTCAATCTAGCCTTCATGGCGTAGCTGGCATTTGTTCTAGGTAATGGGTGGGTGTTCAAATCGAGTGCATATAGGTGTGAAGTACTAGTCTAGAATGTGTTAGGGTCAAAAGCCGCGCAGTATGTCAGCGTTTAGTATTCCGTGAGCCCGAGCTCGACCGGCTAACGGGACCCACCGTCCGTCTACACAGGCCTTTACTTTCATCGATCGAACAAACCGCATCGACGGTTACTTTCCTTTGTTAGTTTTGGATTCTGAGTCCATGAATATTCTAGTTTATTTAATTCTAAGTCACTTACACTACACGCAAGCACCAAGTAGGCAGTTTTTTTACCTCTTAATCATCCTTTTATGCTTAGCATTAAAATAATATTTGAAATTACAAAATAGGAATTTTTGCGTAAAAAAATCTAGTTCTCGAATAATAAATGACATTATAAAGAGATTATCTACGGTCACAAGTAAAAAAAACATGAAAGGGAACGGCAAGTGTTTGATATAATGCAGGTAGGGGCCGAATTATGAGGTTTAGGACAACGGAGCCTTTGTATAGAGTCCCGTTAGAACCATTTGAGAACATTATTTGAAGTATGATCGATTTCTGTCTTATCTAGTTTATTCACCTGCTGCAGCTGAAGTTTATATTTATTTTTATTTAATATATTGTAATATTTAATGTTAAGTTTATCAAAAAGAGAAACACAAAGCCAAAGTACCTAACTATTTAGTGAATTTAATTTTATGCTTAAAATAATTCTTGGTGTGAACGCACTACTGCAACGCGTCTCCAAAATGATGGTTAACAGAATGAAAATATATTTTTCTGTCTCTGAATTAGTACCTATTTATCTATTTCCAATTTTTCTTTCTAAACGTTCTCATTATTTTCGATGTCAAACAGGAAGCTAATTCCACACGTACATATACGTAATAATAGGACGACCATTCGTACGGTACCTGCAGGGTCTGGCTACCGTTAGGTTATATCGATAAAAAAATAAAATGGGAGGGTGAAATCAGAGCGCGGCGGGAACCGTAGTCTACAGCCTCCTTATTAATGATCATAAAAAGTGTAACAAAGTAGGCATTGATCGACTCGGGAAAATATTTTGTTATTTTTTTTGTATTTAATCCAGATATGATAAAACTAGATGCTGTTTGCATATTGCTGAAAATTAATGTTCAGAAAATTCATAAACGAATAATATTATTTATAAAGAGAACTCTATGGCATTAGAGCTTATAGCGCTTGTTAATTATAATGTACTTTTTTAGATATGTATTTAAAGAGGCTTCGAAGCTACTGCCTTAAGTTATATCTATGATATTAATACTATAGATTCAAAACCAAAGTTACATAAATGGTTACTCGACTGCTGCTTTTACACGCTTAGTGAATATTTCGACCACTGTAAAAAAACTGACCCTAATTATGAACCTGCTGGGAAATGACATGTAATTAACCTATTTAGTAAAAAAAATATCTACCTCCTTTTTTTCAACGTATTGTGTTTAATTTAAAATCTTGCATGCCATCATTAATGGTAGAACATAACGAACTTAAATCTATATTAAGACCTTATTTTATATGCACATATGTTTCTTGCAAATGAATACATGACTATGACTATGAAAGTGTCCGCATTAGAAGGCTTTTGCTTTTCTTGAACTGAATCTCAATTAATAGATAACTAAGGCTATGGTGCGTAACTGTCATCAGGTCATCACTCATCAGTGAAGACCGGAAGGGAGGCATACATTACCGATAGGTAGCTACCTACTCACATACGTTATGGTTTACTATTACACATGCATGTAGCACACTCACACTAACGCATTATTTATTCGAACTTGTGCTTATTAAGCTTACTTTTATAAGTACTGTTACTTTTTTTTTTCAAACTATACTTATATGTATATTTTGTACTGTAGCAGCAAATAAATTATTGTCTATATCTAAGTTGGATATCGAATAGACACCTGTTTAATATGAAATATGTGCCTGGAACCGCTGGACAAAAACAAATGAATGATAGTGCGAAATCCATATTCTTGTATAAATGTCATGCTATGTCCAATTATGCCTAATTTCACATACGTAGGCGCTTGTTGATTTACTAAGTGCGCAAGCATGTAAAATTAAGCACTCATGGTGAGCTCACCCTACCAAATCTTATAACACTTTCAATTACAGTAGGCATGGCATACACTTCCTAATACTTAAGTCATAATTAAAAACGAAATCTTTATATAGTTGCTGCCCCTACCAATGTTATGGAACGACTGGTTGCGATAAATATTGCGGGTGACCTTTAAAATAAAAAAGTCAATCACTGCAGGTCAATGAGACTATAAGTGAAGCAAGAAAAAGGTTATTACATAAGGCTGCATGCCGGGGGCATGATACCAGGTCCCGTTGTAACAGGTTTCACGCATAGCTGCCCCCCTACCCCTCCCTACATGCGCCTGCGCTGCGCGTGTGCATCCACATTTACTTTCTATCTATCAAGGACCTTCCTGGCTCTCCCAGTTCGATACCTCATGTATGGAGTTCAAAACATTCAGCTTAAACTTTTTCTATAACAAGTTATTGGTTAGGCTCTACCTTAAATCCTAATTCCATTAATCTACGTTTGTATAACAAATATTTTTCTTTAAACGTACTTTTTGATGTAAATTTACTAATTGTAAATTTCACATTATTATCTCTAAGAATATCATCTTAACTGTATAAAAAAGTGAAGTCACAACAACTTTGAACTTTATGTTCAAAAGCATAAATGCAAAAATCGCCAAGCGAAAGCGAGTCGAAGTGGGCTGGCGAACGCGGTTCAATGACCGACTTTTCACGCGCTTGACAGCCTTCTGTTATATCATCGCTGTCATTGTCATTGCCGAAACCACGGCGGCTCGCGAATATGCAAATTGAAACCTACGGGCTTGATTGTGGGTTGGTTTTTGTTTAATACGAGATTTGCTTCTTGTGTATGCGTTGAACTCCACCTGGTAAGTTTAATGTTAGCTACCTGGTATTTTATTCTAAATGGAAGCTTCATGTGTACCTTTTTGATGTATGATTGTGTTATTCCTAATTAGCAATGTAGAGTTAGATACCTACTTTAAATTGCAAATGAGGAACCACAATCTTGCTAGAGATATTTAAAAACGGATTTAGCTGGTACAAGTCGTAATTAATTAAGTATCTTTTGGGTCAATTTTTTACTCTTTTTAAAATGGACCCATATGATATTTAAATAAAACATGAAGTTGATAGCTGTCAAATACGTATCATTTACTAGTTTTTGTTTCATATTATTGAACCACTAAAGTTATATATAAGGTAGTTTAGTTTGTCTCTAATCCCCAAAGTTTCAAATTTGGCTATACAACCCCACCATTAATGAAAGTAACATCTGATTAATATTTAGAAGAAGAAAAACAACTGCCTACTACGTGATTAAAATGACAGCAAAAACTATTACCAATCCGTCATCGGCGTAGGCCACAGGTAATTAACATGCTACCTGAATAAATTAAGACAAAGCAAAAAGCTCGCAAACAAGTGTGCACATTCGTAACATTGTTAAAAATGATTCCGTCATTCTTCGTGGGGTGGATTACGTAATCGTGTGGGCACCACGTGCTCTGCTAGCCTTGGGCCTGAACTCTGCAAGTTCAAGGTTCTGTTTTTGCAGAGATAGCCGACGCATTAGCTACCTATGCCTGAGTGATGATGTCTAGCATTTTATATAATAGAAAGAGATAGACGAGTCCAAATGTAGAGCTGTGTTGTGCCTGTTGTTGTCAAGTATTTGAGTACCATTACACGTTAAACCTTATTGTCTAACTATAGTTAGTTCTAAGTTATGTTAATAGAGCGCACTTAAAATGATTTGAATTTATTTTATTTACCAGTAGTAAGAACCATAACCAAGCTCAAAGTACTTACATGTACTCGTATAAATAAAAGAATGAATATATCTTTAATCTAATCAGAGTTTAATCTGAACATAAAACTTTGGGATGGGTTCATCAAAATTCAAATCATTATTCAGTGTCAGTTCAGTTGTAGCTATTTGTTGGTACTTCGGTAGTTTTGAAATAAATAAAAAGTAACTAGACAGTATGGTCTCACTTATACACTCTTTCTATCAATCTCTTATATTTCAATCTATTCAACTTATGAGCATCCATTTCTGGGTAAGGCTTCATTTCTTTTGCTCCATTACGAAACATAACATGCAATTGTTAAAAGTAAATGTCAGTTGGGTATACATTACAAATAATAATTAAAAAATTAAATACATTTAAAGGATTTTGTGTCTGGAATAATATTGCATGCAAATTCTTTAAGTAGGTATGTGGTTTATAAAGCCAGAATATATGAATAAAACACAAGGCACAGATGCGCGTTGATGTCTTTTCCGGGAATTAGGAAGGTGCCGGCGCGGAGTAGCATAAAATTTTGACGTGAATATTGTGCCAAATAATTTATTCTATGTTAATAATATTTATACTAAAATTACAATAATATACTAACCAAAAACCGCCAAATCCAGGATCCAGATCTCGAAGAAAATCCAAATGGAAAATGTTTGTTTACGTTTTCACTGTCACTTAAAAATAAATCCACGTCACTGTTCCGTCACTTAAAATTAGGAAATATTATAAAATAAGTCTTATGTTGAGATCTAAGTTGCTTTCAGTCTAGATAAATGCAAAACGTCAGGAAGTATCGAACTAGAGTGTCATGGTGGTAGAGCGGGAGCGGGCCGCGGCGTTGCGTGGCGCACCAACACCTCCGGTTAACTGATAAACTGTAGCTCGGTTCATGGTCGGAGACGTCCTTCCTGCGCCACCACCCGAGCTCAGCGTCCACGCTCCGCCCGCGCCGTACCTGTGCGCCCGCGCAACCAAGCTCTTCCGCACTCGCGGGTGAATGAACTACTCTGCCGGACAGAGACAGCACATAGCTTCCCGCTTTTGCACCAACTCAATGCCATGGCCGAAGCTGACACTGAATCTTCAGCTTGCAAACTTATCTAGAACAAGATCTAGGCAAACGTTATTTGCTAGAATTGCAAATTGCTTTCGCTAACCGACTGTGATAGCAAAGAAAAAGGATCATGCGTGACTAAAAGTTTAGATTACGTTTTGCCAAATATAAGATATAATACCTTAGTATTTTTTAAACATTAATAGTTTGCACTTTAAGTTTATGGTATCCATATTTCTATTTCTTATATGTCATCAATTTTTTAGCTTCTTAAGCTCTTCACTTCACTTCAAAGTACCTTATTACCTAAACACGTTGATGTCTGAAACAAAAGAAGGTTAACGATCTTATCTTTTCATCAACTTTTCAAATTAACCGTAAAGTCCTCATTTTCAGGGGAGTTTTAAATGTATACCTTCATTATTATTAATACAAAAAATATCTTTTCTTAATGATGAAATATTCATGAAGAACATTCGAAACAATTAATTACTTCTTCATAGGTCGATGCTCCATTACTTCGAAATTTTTGCACAAGACCAAGAAGATCAAAGCTATACTAAATGTACCTGCCAACGTACCTAGGTATTGTAAAATACAAGATAGGATAATAAAAGTTAGACAGTAAACGTAAAAAGTAACTAAGACATCCTGTCCTAAAAAAACGTAGCAAAAAATACAATTGTACAATAAAAACATATTCAATCAGATCTGATAAAACCATTTCCTTTGAAACAAATCACGACACATCAATACCTACTTCAGAATCCACAAATGTTTACAGTTACGTAAAGGCAAAACGAGCAACAAAGGGGACTTATGTAAGATCAATCTGGGCGTAATCGCAGGCTTCGATCGAAGATTGGCTTTACCTGCTGAGCCCTTGCGTTTTTTTCCCTTTAAAGGGTGCCCCGTTATAATGCACGATGAAAAAAACTAACGGTTCTTAAAAACCAAACACACATTGCGACAGCAAAAACACAATGACATACAAACTATTATGTTTCCTGCGATGAAATTCTACGCATTTGAATAGGGAAAGAGCTACATGGTCTCTTAGATTATATTTATTTTGAGGTTTTAGCTAAATTTAAGGTCTGTTTTACTAAATGACCACCGTCCACCATGTGCAGCATTAAAAATAGTAAGCGTAGGAATTTTCTCGAGCAGAAAGTATTTCTAATCTAAAAAGTGAATTAAAATCAAAGTGATCGCTTAATTACCAAGTTTTTTATTATGTAATTTAAAATTTGTGACTTGTCCAAGAGTCTGTAAGGTCTAAAGGAAATAAAGACTGAGTTTTGCCCCGCATGAATTTATAATACACGTCTTGTCTACAACAAAAGTTAAGTAGCTTTATTAGGCAGTAGCTGTACCATAAAAGAAAGGGTTGCTTTCGTAGATTTCTCTCCATTGTTTTCTGACCACCCTTAGTGTGAAGAATTGGTTATAAATTAGGGGATGACTTTCACATTGATTTATGATGCCAGTAGCCGTTTTGTATGACAACAGTTTTGTTTATTGTTTGGGATTTAAAAATGTAAGTACTTCACGAGAATTCGGTTCTAATTTAATCGGATTTTATGAGATTTAAATTATAAATGCAGATTTAGGACAAGGATTTCGTTGATGGTTTCCAAAATATTTACCTTGATGTCTTATAAGCCATTTGTATGTAGCCGACTCAATTTGTCTAAATATTCCAACCACATTTTTTCCATCCAATCTTACTGCTTATTTATAATCTTCGTTTAAAGCTCTAAAAAAATCTAAACCTTTCTGAAGATTTCATTGCTAGGTTAAGTCAAAATTCAATAACTTTATTTCTTTAGGCTTACAAAATAAGCACTTAGACAAGTCAAATTTTATACATAAACAGTTTTATAAATAGTAATTATTATCAAATAAGAAACAAAATGTTATTGATTTGGTTCGCTTCAAGTAATGCAACCACATGGTTTCACATGACATCATGGCTATATTTAACGTTCCTTACCTGTCAATCAAATACATACCTTATTCAAAAACATATATCTTCATAATATTACTTACTTAAAATCTCTGTAAAAACTCATGGTTCTAGTGTCCAAGGTTACCTTACACCATGACTCTTGAGAAAAAACGAACGAAGCTGGTTGTATGTTATTAGAAGTGTATTAGTAAAAAAAGAAGTGGACGCCCAAACTGGCCGGGCGGACTCCCCTCCACGGCAGGACGCGATCAGCGATTTGGGAGCAACGTCCTCGGCCTTGAAACTAGATGAACTTACGTAACCGCCTCGCTGGAGGGCATGGAGCCTCCACCTCCGAATATACCAGCAGTTTTTGCACGTCCTGTCAGATTAGGCCGAGGTGGTAGAAAAACTCCTAGCTATGTAAAGAGATACTTGATAAAAAGGTGGGATACTTTATAGTTACCCAAATTACCTACCGAGAGGATGAAGCTTTTGATCATGGTTGAAGACCTCTGTGGCTCGGTGGGTGAAGGTCCGCTTGGGACGCAGGAGGTTGCGGGTTCGATTCCCGCCTTGGGACAAATATTTGTACGATCTGCAGGTATTTGCTCCGGGTGTTCTGGTCGTTTTTTATGTATAGTAAAAAAAAAATATCTAAGTAATGTATTGTATTATGTATATCAGTTATCTAGTACCCACAGCGGGTTAAATTGTCTAAGAGTACCCTAACACAAGCTCTGCGTAGCTTGGGGCTAGATAATGCTGTGTGAATGGTCCAGCATTACTATTATTATGGTAGGTATCTATTCCTGACATAATTTTTACTAAAACAATTATATAATTTAATTTATTGATTTTTTATTATTGAAGCGATGCGAAAATCCTTTAAAAAATCTTAAGGGTAGAATGTTTTCATTTAACCTTATTTATTACAGAAGAACGTATGTAAGTTTAGTGAAAACAATCATACACGTATATAATACATACATTTATAATTATAATTATTAAAAATTGGTTCCGTGTTTCACCATGGAACCCTAAAGTAAAGACGCCTGGCAGACTGCGTGGGTGCTAGGTATACTTGTGGATTCTTTAAATCAAGGCTCTCTGAGTAAATAAATAGATAGATATTAACGCATACTAATGTTATCTAAAAAATACCCATAAAGTGGGTAAGTTTAGGCGGCAATCAGAACGTCTCAATGGAACAGTTACTGTTCAGAGCCTGATTATGGTTACCTACGTTTATGGTGACCACGGATGGACCGTTCTATTACCGAATGTCCTATACGAAGGTGGATGGTTGATGCAAATATTGCAATAGCTGTCAAGTAAACATTGCAGACCATAGATTAAAAACAATATAATCTGCCTGGCTAGAAATCCATTCCATAGCAATTAGATATTATTACCCTCTATCAGGAGGATGTTGCTTGCAGGTAGGTAATACATAAACCTAGTCGAGATGATGTCATAGCCAAAAAGAGGAATGTACAAAAAAGCTATTGTGTAAAGTTTCGTGCGACTAGCTGGCGAAGCTACGTGCCGTGCGTTGAACTCTTTAAGAGGCGAGTAGAGTCAATGTCTGCTGTTAGCCAATTCTATGAGACGAACTAACGACGTTTGAATTGCTTTTTCAGATTTAAGTTTTAACATTTATGTTATAGTTATCGATCATTTTGATAATGGCTTCAATTTTTTTTAATTACTGCCATTTATTTCCTTTGTGAATTGGCGAGTTCTGTGGCTCAGTGGGCAAAGGTCCGCTACGCAGGAGGTTGCGAGTTCGATTCACGCCTTTGGACAAATGTTAGTAACGGGTGTTCTGGTCGTTTTCTATATATAATGAAAGATATCTATCTGTTTATTGTATTGTATTATGTATATCAGTTATCTAGTACCCATATCACAAGCTCTGCTTAACTTGGAGCTAGATAATTCAGTGTGAATTGTCCAGCATTATTTATTTATTGAATGTCAAGAATGAACATAATCACTCATTACACGAAAATTATAAATGCTAAATTTTGGATGTACGAATAAGTACATCGTTACTTTTTTACGCCAAAATCTCTGAATGAATCGGAAAAATGTAGTGTAGATGGAGTTCTAGGCCAGGAATAACATATTCTAGTGGGCTAAGCCGCGGGCAAAAACTAGTTATGTGTATAAGATTGCGTTATCTGAAATACATAACAAGTCACAAAGTACCTGCATACCCGCATAGGCTTAGGTTATTGGCATCCGTGGCAAAGACCGTGAATCAGATTGCAAATTAGGTATAAATAGGTAGGTACGCATTTTTTAGTCCTAAAGTAGAAACCAAGTGTAAAATATGTATAAATACTAAGTGTAAAAAGAGTATGAAAAGCTTAAATAATAATTACACTTATTGGTAGTGGTGGGCCAAACTGCAAATAAGCTCGCCCTCTTGGGAAAGCCAAATTGGCTAGCGGTGACCATAATGTACAGAGGTAGTTTGATTCCTTCATAATGTTCTATGTATGTAAACCACAGTGTTCTGCACAATTAGGCATTCTTTATTTTACTTTAAACAAGTTATTGATAAAATTTCCTTAAAATCTACTGTCGAATAAAATACCTCAAACAACGCAGAAAATTTTTCATTGTCGATTAATTTGTCTTTAGCTATGTCATTAACTTTGTTTTTCTGTAGTATGTATTCGTTACGAATCCTGTCCTTCAGAGAAACTCCAAGCATAGCTCTCTCCATAGCTCGCTTAGCGACCTTGAACTGGTAGACCAGCCTTACCGTGAATTACACGTCTCAGCTCCGTAGGTCATGACGGGTAGGATGCACTGATTGAAAACTTTAGTTTTCAAGCCATACGGCATACCGCATTGCTCCATAGATGACGAGAAGATTCGGCGTAGTTTCCCAAACGCTGCCCAGCCCAGCTGGATCCTTCTTTTGGTCTCATTCTTAAAACTGTTTTTACCTAACCCTGCCCAAGGACTTAGACACAATTTCAAGACGGTGGCCATGCGTAATCATACATCTCACTCCTCTCTGCGCAGTTGGATGGGTTTTAGACTGCTGGCCAGTGTAGGGCGTAGTTAACTACTATTTTGTGTCGAAATACAGGGCCAGCAGTGCTGGCCCTGTATTTCGACACTCATGGTGGTGACCTCATAGGGACATCTCAGCACCTCGATATAACGATAGTCTACTTGGCATCGCTGTGAGGATTCCAGAACAGCCCAGATTTCGACGGAGTCAAATATATATCAAAGTCAATAGGCGTTCGTCGGTAAAACCAAGTTTTTACAGTGTTTACCAAGAAAACTATCATCTTCGGTAAATGTAACTCAAATAATTAGCAAGAATCAAGATGGCAGTGCGGCTAATAAAGGAAGTCGTGTGACGCAGAGCCTGACCGGAACAACGAACTTTGTGCAACTCATTTCAGGCTGTATGCTCAGCTAGCGGACAAATTCAAGGTAAAAAATTACGATATAAAAAAATTGCAATGGATGATGTCGTTATAATCCCAATAAATTAAAATTATTGCTGTGAAAAAAATAAAGTGATCACTTTATTTCCTGGTTTTATATAATTTGAATTTTGTGACGTATCTAAGAGTTCTGTGAGGTCATATGGAAATAAAGCAATTGGATATAATCTAATGTTGGATAAAAAAAATGTACTTGATTTTTATTGTACATTATTTTATAATCCACAAAAATGTTAAAAACTACTATTTATCTAAAATATCTTTGCGGAGTTTAATGTCTACATACCAAAGTCGGCGACCAAACCCGGCAGGTAGATGAGACATTTCAGTGTTTAAATACGTAGGCAGCCGATGGTATCAATTTATTGGTGACCCGCCGTGGTGACTTCATAAGACTTCCAAAATGCAAAAGTAACCCTTATTCAACAAAAGAGGGAAGTGTGTGTCAGTATATGCCATCGTAGCTCCTAAACAGACTGAAGTGACATTTTTTTGTTTTTAAGGTGTCATTGAGATTTTTATTGATTTGCAATTAAGTTTATTTAACATTTATTAGCATGGTGCAAAGATCAATTTGTTTTTCCCTTCAGGGGAAATTTTGGAAAACTGGAATAACCCGAAAAGTGATGTATTCAAAAATATGTTCCCGAAAAATATACATTAGAGACTGTTTTCCCTGTGTAACCAAATGTTTTGGAGCGGACATAATCGATTTATCCGCTAAACATGCAGACAGCCAGCTTCTAGTAGACGCAACCATTGGCAGTGATTCTACGCAGCCTACGCGTCGCAAACCTGTTCAATAGAGTTATTTACGAGTTGCTTAGCCCCATTCATCTATTAATCTTATTACAAATTAATGTATTTTCATCTTAAATAGATAGTTTGTGTTTAATAAATATATAAATAATAGTAGATAGATAGCATCATCTAATCTTATTTTAAAGAGCTTCTGTTATTGGGTAACACAGGATTTAACAAAATGCTTTTTTAATTTTTTTTATGATACCATATTTACTGCAGCAATTGTACACCATTTTAACAACACCTCAACCACGGCATCGATTACGTAGTACCTCTACAATACCAAAATTTTCCCAGTAGTAAAATTTTTGCAATGAAAGGCCAGTTCGTGAACTCGAGCGAATAGACTTTATGGCACGTTTCATGTTTGTTTTGAATAACTTATCTATCTGCCCAGCACAAATCGTGATATTTATTTTACATTTATTTATCGAAGTATTAGCAGAGAATATACATAATAATACTAACGTAGTAACGAGGTCGGAATCGAACCTACCCTTCTGCGTCCCAGGCAGACAGTGGCGTATTTTATGACTCAGCGCTCTGGGCCCGTAATTAACGTTTGCCACCCCATTAAATGCGGTAAAGAGTGTGACAAAAGAAATGATAGAATTTGGTGAGCTGGGGTTAACAGCAAAGACAAGAAAGGAGTAAGAAACGCGAAAAAGTTACGTGCGGTGGAGCCAGCCGTGGATATTTTTGAAACTTTGTTAGGTGGTCGAAAAAAGTTATAGGCGTATAAAAAACAAATAACAGTAGGTATCAGTTCCCATGGATGGCATCGGTACTAAAACGTTTCCATAGAACAATGATAAGACTATTGATGACTTGTAATACAATAACGTATGTACAGGCTACTTTTCACCGACTTAAAAATTTCAAAAAAGGAGGAGGTTCTATATTCAGCTGTATGATTTTTTTTAAAGTATGGTCGTTGATTTTTCGATCAATTATTTACCGATTTTAAAAACTCTTTCGCCATTATATAGATAATGATCCCAAAGGTGGTCCCATAAAAGTTAGAAAAAGTAAAAAAAAATTATTCCCGAAGGATTATTTATACTGTTAAGCTTAACAAAAAACCAACAATACTTTTGAAAAATCATACAACTACAACAATTATGATGATATCTTCGCCAATTCTTAATAGATTATGTTGATTCTTTCGTTGTCGTATAAAGGTTAATTTTGATGTGATCTCTTAAATGTTTGATCCTCGAGAAATTTATATGTGCGACGTAAAACGTATCTAAAACATCATCACTTGATAATTTTCACAATCACTGGCAACAAATGGTTTCCATGGCAACGGGTATAAACAAGAGGTCAACTTTGAAAATCACATTATAAATTTGACGGATTGCGGATCGCATAAAACGAATCGATCCGTTCTTTCGATGATTTTTCTATGAAAATTAATTTGACATTTATTTCTTAGGGATCCGAAACAAAAGGTGACAATTAGTGACGCGTCCAAAGCAACACAAATTTGCACGTCCGGCAGTAAAGTTTTTCATTTCGTGCAATCCGTCAACCGAAACTTCGTATTTCGAGTCTCGAAGTAGGCCGTATGGAAGAATGAAAGGATCATGCGTCCATTCATCTATATGCCATCCACTGATCACATTAAACTAAAATAAGCGTCGAATTTTAAACTAGATGTCGCCGCTTGAAAAAGTAGTTTGTGCTATCGAAGTGTTCAGGTTTAATATTACTTCCAAGCCCATTTTAATTATTCCGGAATTTGAAGTCGTTTTTTCTTAGTAGATTAAAGGAAATGTCAATGACTGAGCAACAGAATTCAAATCAAACAAAATTGAGACCTTGAAGTGAAAGTTGGCACTTTTAATAGACCAAGTAACTTATCTCTTTATCAGTATACAGTAGCATTGGTTGAACGTTTGGTACATTCATGTGAAAATATTGTCTCGCCGAACATTCGTGATGGTCTGATGTTCACAGAAACCCAGAAAAGTTTATGGGTAAGAAGGTATTAAGAGAGTCATAATTGAAGCCGTATATTGTCAGTTCTTTTATTATCAGCTTACAGTTTTTGCTTACAACGTAATAAAATTACCCAATCGCCAATTACATGCATCATAATAGTGCGTGTAAAAATAATTGCATGAAAATATCGGGCAGCGTTGCCTAGTTTTCTGTTTTCTATGCGTCGATGTTGGACGCAGTGCATGGCGTGCGGCCGTTTGGCCTGTATCACTGATGCACTACCAACTTTGCTTTTCATTGAGCCCCATATATCGAAAAGATGTCTATTTCTCCGTTTTACTTTGTACCGCTCCTTTTCTTTAAGTTTTTTTTTAAATTTTAATCAATCGTCGATAACTTCAACTACTCTACCACAACATGGACGTTGTCAACATTTCAATGTTCAGAGTGAATGTTCTGTTCGTAGCACTTTTCTGTATACTACGGCTGAGTCAAGGTAAGTGTGCCGACGGCCGGGTCTGACCTAGTGTGGCTCCCCTCTTTGCTGCGTTGTTCTGCACTCGCGAAAGTTCATCGAACCTCGGGCAGAATTCTTACAGGCAATAGGCGGTTACATTACCGGAAAGCAGCTGCAGTCGAGCTTGATGCGTCGACGTAGCGAAAGCATTGAATGATGGTCGACGAATGGAAAAGCTCGCCCTGTTTTTCAAAGCCCTGCTCATGCGGCGAGGTTTTGCTTTTTGTTGAGAAGAAGCGTCATTATTTCCGGTATAATAAGTACCTTATAAAGAAGAAAAGTATGAAACTGTTGAGGCCGGTACATTCAATTTACTCAACTACTTAAGTATACAAAATTGTAGTAGCTTTAGGATGCCAATATCATTGCTTTTCCATATTGACCATATCATATTGTATAAACGGTTTATTTCCTATGAAAAAAGTATTTATTGTTTACTATTTAATTAACTTGTACAAAACAAAGCTTTTAGTAAAAAAACAATTATATGATATAAAAATCATACATGTCGGACTTCCTAAAGACATCTTTATCGAGGACTACGAAGACTACAAGCACAGTCAAGCAATTCTGTGAAACAAAAGGAGGATACTAAAGGCTTTTCCTCGAAGCTTCTGACGTGGCCAGCAAGCATGAGTAAGAGTGAATGCAGGCCAACCAACCGGCCAACCGGCCAACGAAAGGGGTTTTAACCGAAACCGGCGGAATTATGTTAATTCAGTTTATTATGTCACACAGAGCTGTGTATTCGTGAATCATGCGCGCACGCATTGCACGTATCCACCACCGTTATTACTTTCTACGACGGCGATGGTTTTTCCTATTTGTACATATTAGCTTTTTATTTGTTTTTTATGAATCACATCATCACTTTATAATAGCTGCTAAAATTATCAAATACCTTAAAAATTTACATCTATCTCATATAACTTCTTTCTACAGCAAATTTTTAGGAAATATTATTTGTTACGTATTTATAATGTTTATAATGCTCTTGTTCTTGCAAAATTTCAGTGGGTTTTACAGCTAGGATAAAACAAGATAAAACCCTAAACGTTTGCCTATTTAATTATTAGGAGTGTTTCATATACTAAGTGTTTATTAAATACTATATATATGCTGCAGTTTTTCACGCGCCATTCTAGAGATTTATTCAAACAAATAAAATTCACCTTTTCTGTCGTTGTATGTATTCTACATGGAACAAATTTTTTGCGATCAATATAAAAGAAATGTAAAAAACAAGCTCATAGACAAGTTAAATTTTAACAAAATTATGATTAAATAAATAATCCAAACAAAATTATTATCAACGATTAAGAATAACGTATTTATTTTTTGTCCACTATTGGAAGACGTTACAAAACCCTCACAAACAAACTTTAGCCTTCATAATAGGTTAAAATAAATATTTAATACCTAATAAAACTTGTAGGCTTTTGTTAAAAGTAGCAAAAAAAGCTTGTAATGTATTATTATGGCAGAATTGTGGTTGTCTTGGCATGCGCAGGCGTCGCTAACGGCAGAACGGGGCCGATGAACGCGCGGCCTTATTCCGCGGAACTATCGCTCGGAAAACGCGACGTACTTTCATTGTCACCACGTTATGCTACTTTACCAAGATCTTGGTAATTCATACGCGGAAGAACATTACGGCCTGGTGGTAAGAAACTCTCACGAGTGCTCGGGTCTAAGATAGTTCGGGCGAGATCATTGATGATTGTTTTCCAATTTAAATGAGATTGAGCTCCCAGTCTCTTGATGAACTGCACTGATACACATTGGTACAATGAAAATTACAATCAAATAATAGAATTTAATTAAAACTAGTATTTAAAATTGAAACAATTTAACTGCAGACTGTTGCAAACAATCTACAAGTAGCTCAACTGATCCATATCAATACCAGTCGGAAGCGTACCCAAGACGCTAGCTGCATTGCCCCGCTGTATAGCAATGCAACAATAATATAGTGTTTAAGACCTATTGCACAATTTGGTTATCTTGGTCTATTGTGAGATTTGCGGTATGTTTTGTTTGTATTATTATGATCATCATCAGCCCGAATACGGTCACTGCTGGGCACAGGCCTCCAAACGACAAGCAACAAACAAACGACGATGCCACGAATAGCGATCCCGAGCCACCTGCATCCATTGAATCCCTGCCGCCACTATGTCTTCGGGCCATCGGCTGCTCTCGTTTGGCTAAAATACCAATTTCCAATCAAACTGAAGCCAAATTAATCAACTTTCGTAGATATTATCAGACCAATAGTGATATAATCTAAATTCATCTAACCTAAATCTTACAATGATTGAAACAAATCGCTTCTATTCAAGATAGGCTTTTGAAAACCTCTAGTACCACCGGCGCTATAGTCCGTAAGAGGTCCCAAAGATTTTCGGTGGAACCGACTAAGGTTTTGTGTCTTAGTTGGTTAGAGCACACCCCGTACTGAGGGTGGGGCGCGGGTTCGAATACCGCCGAAATCGAAAATTTTTGGGAACTTATTTCATGTCTTAGAAACCTCTACTTTAATATGTTCCATACAACATTTTTATGTAAATCATTTCCATTTCAATTCAATTTATATCATATATTTGAATGGAGGTGATAATTCGTTTAATTTCTTGTTACGACTCTTATTCGATTTTATCTATTCCGGCCAAGCTAGCGGTTACGTTAAACGATTTAATTTAGCGTCGAAAATAGTTATCTCAAAGTGAATCTACGCTGAGGTCAGGTACGGTATAGGATTGTCGGAAGATGAAGTGGTAACTCACAAATAGTCTTAAACCGTGTAAACATTAACACTGTTACTTAAAATCTCTCTCAACTATATTATCACAAGAAAGAGTCATTGGCTTTTTTCTATTTACATGGATTAGAATGAAAAAAAAAACACTTTAGCAATCACTTCAAAATGACAGATTTTTATATGTGAGGGAACCTAGCTAACTTCATATTGATTGGTAGAGGAAGGCAGACAGAAAACCAAAAAAAAATTAGAAGTAGCTATTAACGTATTATTGTGTAATATATCAGCCCATCCATACACGTCCACTATTGGACGTAGGGCTCCCCCATACGTCGCAACAAATCATTCAAAATTCAATAACTTTATTTCTTTAGGCTTACAACACTTAGACTATTATTTTGACATTATTTTGTATACTTACTATATTTCAGACTACTTACTATTGACTTATGTCAATAGAAGAAGACCGACTGAGAAATAAATAAATGTGCTTATTTAGCAGACTATTACGAAAGAGGTTAGTCATTTAGTATGGAAGGTCTGAAATCCACTCCTACAAAAAACATAATATTTATACTATTTTTTTTCCATACTGTGTCGTTTAGGCATGATCAATGTACTCCATGATTTGGACAGCAGTTTGTCTAGCTAGGGTCAGTCGGCAGGATAGACAAACATACCATCGATGCGTAAAAGATAAATAAAATCTGTACATCCACTGTTTGGTGGTTTGGTGCTCATTGTTTATCGTCACAGACATTTTCGTATGTTATTATTTAAAATAATATCAAATTATTATTCTATGTGGCACTTTTCAATGTGCACACGGGCTTACCGTGCCCTCACGATGACTGCCATTGACCCCGCAGCGTGTCAAGTGCATCCAACATGACATTGCATTGCAATATCATATTCTGCAGCCATTGTTAAAGTTACCTCGGTTTTGTTCTGCCTTGAATACGAATAGTGGTAATGAAATGGACTGGGTTGATCGTTTTTGGTATGATTTTGGTTGATGGTTAACTTCTAGTAGTATTAATACTGTTTATACAGGTTTGAAATTTTAGGAAATGTGTCTTTATGATACTATATGCGTTTATAAGTTTTTGTAATTATTGAGTTACATACATACCAGCTCAAGTCACGTGTAACTCATTGGCTAGGTGCTAGGTACAAATAATATGTTGCAAGCTCTGTCAGATTAGAAGTCGGCCTTCTTTCTCAGTAGGCGATGTAAAATTAGCACGTTTTTCCATTTCTCTCGTGTTTGTGAGTGAAAACCGCATGGTCGCGCGGACGTCATTCCACTTTTCCGAGGCGTCAGTGATTTTAAACTTGACAAACGTTAGAAGAGCTCGGGGGTTTAGCTAAACCTCCCCGTGCTATACTGACTGGTGATTTGTTAGGGGGGTGGGAGAGGTCTATTGGTGCTGGTCGGGGTAGGAGCATATCCGCAGCAGCGAGCGACGACGCGCCGCTTGCATTTCGCCTGCAGTGTGCAGTAGGTAAGTGTGTCAATGCACTCTAGGCCCCACCACCCTTCTCTTTGCAATCACTCATGACAAGTTCAACTCGTCTAGTCGCTGCAGACCCTATGTGGCACAGCCTAGGTTTGAAAAAGTGAGATCAAAATAAATAAATTTCTATTTGATTACTATTTGCTGTGGAGGGTTTATCATCAAGTGAAAATGCTATGTAATTTAATTACACAAACAATGTTTTTAGTAACAGAGCGTAGATACTCGCACAAGTAAAAAAAAGGAAAACTGTTTTTTGAACATATTATATAAATAGCATTGCCTACGGAAATCATAGACAAATTAGAAAAATAATCACGACTAATTAGAACTCTAGTCGATAAAACCGCATCGCCTATCGAGAAGTGCATCGCACGGGTTCGACGGCCTGTCTCGTTTTCATCTGCGTGTGTGCTACCAGACTGAGCCTGAAAAACTTTCTTACACACGTGCTGAATTCCCCAACTGGACACTGATAGAGTTTCGGAATATTTACGTGATGATTTCTACATTGCTCTATTTGCCACTGAAGATCTTACTTTTCTTTTATGCTGTGCATAAAAAGAAAAAGATCGTTAAAAATGTATGTAGGTATAGTCTCCGAATATTTTGGAAGGGCAGGAAATCCAAGACCATACATCAACGATGTTGTACCCTGTTCAAAAGTAAACTCAATCTTTTATATGAAACAATTGAATGCCATAACCATGCTCTGCGGATGTGGTGTGAAGATGTGACGTTCTTGGAAGTGTGTCATAGAGGCTAGATACCTACACATACATATGTACAAGTATCTAGTCTCTATAAGTGTTTATGATCATATTATCAAACATGTAATCTGTCTGTCGCATGCGTGCATCGGTGTGTGTCGTGTAGGGTCAAAATTGCAGGTGGGTGCGCAAGCGCATCGCCGAGTTTCCTATCCGTATCTAGGCGAGTGACAGTAGCGGCTTGCGAAAGTGCACATAATTGGATCGGCGCTTTAGAAAGGGGGTTATGAGTTTGTAAGTGCAACGAACCCGTGTGCATTTCCCCGGGAAGATGCAGCAGCTCTCGGTGGCGGCGTGGAAAGCGTGTCTTCCAGGAATCGGCGACACCTCGCCTGCCGCCAAGAGAGCCGAGCGTGCTGCGTATGGCGAAAAGTGAAAATAATTGCACTAGCTTAGGTACTCGCGCGAAAGAAATGCTCGCAGTAAGAACGCGTTTAGTTTTCCACATCTGTGGTACAAACTTATACCTACACCCGTTACTATAACAATTACTTTTTATGAGTAAAAATTGAGATTTATAAAAACTATCACCTGGCGCCGTCTGCATCAAATTCAAATGTCGAGTCAAAAAACAGGATGATTATATTCATGATGCAACTGTTGTTAAACAAACGCGTATAACGGGGCCAAAGGGTTATGGGACCATATGCCTCGATGGCCCAAATACCGGATATGGGTTAAGTAATCACAGGCTTTTTGCATCGACTCTATTAACCCCTTCCTTTGTAGCGGTAACAGTAAATTATAAAAAAGCGACATTTGCGCGCATGGGCGGTATGTTAATTAAATTGCTTCGGCGCCATCACAATGATTCTGCACCGCTATTGCTGATGTGTGTTTTTTGCTTATAAACTACATCGCAGCATGCGTTGTAGTTACAGAAATTGTGTTTGTTAAATTACGTTGAAAGAGGTCTTCTCCTTTTAGAACTTTCTGGGTACATATTTTTTTACGAAATTTTAATCTATCATCTCTTGAATCTATAGTTTCAACACCTATAGGTGTTAGCTATTTGTTTTATAGTGCGTTACTCGCACTGGGGTTATCTTCTACGAAACCTATACCTATAGGTGTATTTACGTGCCGACCTAACATATTATTTTGTACATAGAACACCGTATCTTACACCGAAAGAGTAGGTGTTTATTGAATTCTGCTAAATGAAATTATAGTTTTAAGATTCTGATTACCTACGAACATACCTTACTTGCTGGAATTTATTCTAGTTAATTATCCAAACCACAAAAACCACCGAAACTGTTATTCCTCAACAAAAACTTAAGCTTGTCTCCTGATTATATTGTATTTAAACCTCAAATTGGTCACAGTCCGAAGAATAATGACTGCTCATATATCTTTCTAATCTTTTGTTCATAAGGTCCGTTCTTACTGAGAAATGCTTATTATTAGTATTACTATGGGTCCCGGTTTACGACGGGAACTGTTACTTTGTCCCGTTGGCCAGCAAAAGTGCATTTTGAAAACGAGTGACGTCACAATGGCTACGTCACAGGTCCTGCAGTCTCCCGTTAGCCGCCAACAATGGTTGCAGCTCACCACAAGCTTGCTGCTGGGCACATTGTTCCGAGGATCGTAAATCAGTAGACGACAGTTCATATTTGTTGTTTCAAAATGTTCTGTTCTGAGGATGGGTTTTTCTGTGACGCAATGTAACTGTTAACTTGACGGGCTTGTGTGTATCCACACAAGCAACGTAAATAATTGATAACTATTATATAAAATCAGAAATCAACGATTGTGCTTGGTCTGTGCACAAGAATGTCATTTTAATTATAAATCATTATTAAAAATCCCACTGTTGGTGATGACTCTCTTTGTCAATTTTGTACATAGTTAAGCTACCTACACACCTAATAAGTAGTTCCAAATGTATTGTCTTTGTACAAATGTGTGTGTGTACGTACCTTTTTTTATGTAATTGGTATTAGGTATAAATAAAAGAAATGAATAATGTTGGACAGTCCATCTAGCCCCAAGCTAAGCAGAGCTTGTGCTATGGATACCAGCATTTGTGAAATTTTGCATATAAACCTCCATGTTCTTTGTTTAGTTTTGTATTGTTATGTACTGTATGTGTGTATCGAAATAAATGCTATTCTATAAAAAAAATCTAGGTTCTTAAATGTTTATTACAAACTGAAAATCTCTTCCATAAGAAACCAAAACATCAAGGACGGCGTTCAACGGCCATAACACCGAGGAAAAGTTAAATAATTTATCCGAACAGTCACCGTCATTAAAAGTGAACGCATGCCTGGGATGTTGGAGGTTGAAAAAAAGTAAAAAGAAGGACCGAGTCCCGTTAGAATCCCGGTACCCCGCAGAGCAGCCTACCATGAATAGTTAAAAATGTACCCATCACGTTTCCAGTCACTTGGTGTGTCTATTTTGTTTAAGTGTGCCTCATGGTCCCGGTTACTATCTCTTGTGAATAATTTCGAAGAACTACGAAACAATATGGTTTCTGTTATCATAAAAAACTTCAATGGCAATCTTTCGATTGGCTGTATGTTGATTATTGAAACCAATCAAATACTAAACATTTGACCTGCAAAGTGGCTTTATGAATCGATCAATTTTTTACATTCATGTCTATTCATTTCGAGAATTGAATCAATTTAACTGACCCGTTGTAGGCATTTCATTCTACATTATTTTATGTTTTTTTATTGAGAATGTTCATAGTATACATAGTAAGATTCAGAATTCATTTGAGAATATAATTTCTCTCCTTCACCGGGATCGAAGCCTCAAGCCAATGTCCTCTAAAGTGAACCGTGTTCCATACAAACAGTTGGACTTACTTAACAGACAAAAAACTCTTATGTAGTTATTCGTTGAAAATTTGTTAATGGTCGGGTCGGAACAATAAAATTGCAAGCTTCTTTATAATTTTTCACGTAGGTAAAATTCAGTTTTAGGTACTGATGACAGTTACAAAAGTGAAATTTTTAAATATTATTATTTAAAGGCTTAAATTTCATTTCTTTGCGACCATATCCAACATGTTATTAATTGGTTGAGTCCCTATTAAATACCTGTTTGTATGGTATGAGAGTCGATCCACCAATCTAAGAATGTACCTACTCGGGACACTTGCTTCCCGGACAAACAGGACTCCAAGTTCAAGTTATTGAAGTTATTTATGAATCAAATCAACATAAACCTGTGTTACTTAGCACTTTGTTAGTAGTTAAAAGCAGTGTTGACGAAGTTTTCATAAATATTGGTATAAGAAGAAACTTTTTAAAACAGTGAATACTTGCACTGTTTTTTTTCTAAAGCATTAGGATAGAAGTTGCGTCTTAAACTGCCCTTTTAAAAGCGGGTAATTGGTAGTACATGCCACCGTATGAAACTGACTTGAAGATGTGGAGTTTTTGTATATCTTGCATTCTGCGACGATAGGTTTGCGAAAAAATATATCAGTTCGTCGAAATTTAGTAAAATAGCAGGCTTAGCAGGACTCTGTTGCAGAAAAGTAAGAATGACTAGGTCGAGGTAAAATTACTTGAGAAAAGAATGCATTTTCCGCTAGCAAAGTGTGTAAAAAACATCTCAAAAGATTTCTTTTCTCAAAGCGTGTCAAAAGTGGAGCTTGTTGGAAAGTCTATCGACAGTCTCGTGTCTTTCCGATGTGGAGAAAAGTCATTGACGCTTGTGTAAATTAATGATTTTTCTTGAAAAGTGGCGCAGAGCAATTCTCTCCGGGAGCGTGCAATGCGCGCTGTAGTACCGGTGGTGCTGCGAGCGCATTGCTAGTAGGAAAGTTGTTTATGACGTCGGAAAGTGTCACGTTGAACCACGGTGAACCGCGGCCAGGGTCTTCCGCGGTGCCTGGCCCACTCACCAAATTGTCATATTGTCAATCCATCACCTTGACTGTATCTTTGCCATCTTGTGTCGCGAATGTTGGGCGTGCGTACCCTGGCTTCGGTAAAGTTCCAAATATCCTGACACGACGATGAATCACACATCGGTAGACTGTTATTTTTACATGGTGTGATTGTTTGACGTGATATGTAATTTTCAGAAACATGGATCTATCAATCTAAATACCATATACCCATAATTTTGATAATCTTTTAGTTACCTACAGCCCGAAATGTATAAGTTGCGTAATCTTCTAAAGATATTTTGGAGCACATCAATATTGTATGACTAACTTGTTAATTTTCATGATGGCAGCTGTCGGCGCGGGCGTCGTGACGCGAATCGTCGACCTCTCGCGGTTGGCTCGCTCGACGCCGAAATAGGGGTCATTGACAAGGCCTAGCTTGCACCAACACCATTACATTCGAATCAACAACGCTTTTTGTCTACCGCACTCAATTTATTCCATCATTTCAGAAATAGCAATAGGAAACAGCAGAAACATGATAACTGCAAAAACTTTTAAAGCCAAAGCGGGTTTTCATGTTTTTGCTAAGCGCATAAGCGTATCCGGTGATTACAGTCTTCAAAGGCTGTCCTTTCATATTTTTTAGTTTGCGTTGTTAGAAAGGGATGTTTATTATGACCTCTCAATAAATTTTACACCTATTCTAATGTCAGGTGATATACAATCATATCACCTGACATCAGAAAAGGCATGAATTCAAATGGAATTGTTTTCATACAACATCATTATGTTTTGACGTGTTTGAATTCTTGTCTTGACTTTTGGGGCAAATCGGAGCCTGCCTTTTTGTTCGTTTGTTTAAACAATGACGTGTTTGTGCCTAGTCGTGATCTAAGTTGGCGAATAGGGGGCAGGAGAGAGGAGGAAGGGGGGTGTTAGACACGCACACTACGCCGCAACCAACGAAACGAAAATTTGTGAGGTCAACGAACGCAAGTGGCCGCGCAACCAAACGCAGGTTGATTCACTTTTCATCTACGTTCACTCTGCTATCTAGTTTTGTAAATGAAATGAAAATTCTCTTTAATATTCATTCTAAAACCTGTATTTTGTGCGACTTTGTCAATATGGACAGATATATCAGGAGCAGCTTCACAATAATTTATCAACAAATATATAGATTGATACTGATACTGTACTAGGTATCAAGGGGTGTCCTCCGTCTAAAAGGATAAGGATAAGTTATTATGTTTTTTGTTTTATCCGCACAGACTTCGAATATGCTACCAACAATGGAGTACTTTAAGGGTACGTACGTACATTGGAAAAATAGTGTAAATTTCAGTAACACTCGTCAAAAACAGACTTTAGTCTAGACTACCCTAAAGTAATATTCACACAATGCATTAACCATGTACCTGTTTAAGTTTTGAGGCATGACGGGTAGAATTATTTAATAACAAAATTAGTAAGTGCTTAAAGAACTCGAAATTTTACTTTTATCGCCATGTGCCGGGTTCGATGACCGCGTTGCCGTGTTTGCACTCGCGAGATTCGCCAATTTACTATCTCCAAGGACTGATATCGAATAACATTTCTGAAGCAATCAATATTGGTAAATATTCGGTTTATCGCATAATTTTTAAAGATTAGAACATATTTTTAATAATATCATTGGTTTACATTGATATAATTACAGGGTTTTTCATAGGTATGTATTTCAACGGAAAATAAGATGAAAAAGACCAAATTAGAGCCAAAATTTCAAAAGTTGAGATGGTTATATGCAGAAAATAAGTTTTTGACTAGTTGCAGAACACTTTATTATAACTGCATTGAGCCAAAATATTAGTTTATAAATTATATAGTATGTATTAGGCGGCAAAAAATATTAGTTGTCAAACGTGTGTAGTTGACAACTCACTAAGATATAAGGTTAGTAAAACTAACGACGACTGATGTGGCGCGGTGGGCGACGCAGGAGGTTGCGGGTTCGATTCCCGCCTCAGGACAAAAGTGTGCACGATCTGCAGACATTTGTTCAGGGTGTTCTGGTCGTTTTCTATGTATAATAAAAAATATCTATCGATGTATTGTATCATATTATGTAGGTATATCAGTTATCTAGTACCCATAATACAAGCTCTGCTTAGCTTGGGGCTAGATAGTACTGTGTGTATTGTCCAACATTATTTATTTATTTAATTTAGTCAGCTAAATAACCATTACAATTGACAGCAAACAGTGCTTAAATTCACTTAAATTAGTTTTCTAATTTACTTTAAATTTTTTTTAATGATAATATGATGATAATGTAGATAGTATTCAATATAAGTTTAGGAATATTGATTCGCATTCGTATTGTAAAGACCACCCTGATTGAATCACGATAATGAATAAAGTAACAAGCATACCTACACGATACTATAATATTGAAACATTTTTCAAAGCTTTGGTCGCATGTTGTTTGTGTACCTACCTAAGTAATTTTAGTTTTTGCATTTATCCTAGCTTGATTTGAAAGCTCAAATTTTACTAATAATAGATAACTTGGGTATGGGACCCTGGTACTAGAAGAAAAACTTTAAAACTATACTTGGCAAACTCCAAAAACAACACTCAATATCACAATAAAAATAACACAGCAAAAAAGACACAATAAAACAATAATTTCTTTTATAGCAGTCTTTTATAATGAACTCTGAACTTATTGACGCTGAAATATATGATTTTTATTTTATTTAAATATAATAAGAAGTTTGATATTTAGTAGAGAGACATGGATGGAAACAATGTTTTGAGATATTAAAAATAACTTACCTACTACTTACATTCAGCTTCATACGCTCTACCTACGCAAAATTATTACAGTTTTGTATAACTTCCACATAAAATGTTTACCCAAAGAATAGCTAGCTGAATAATACCAAAACATTTTGTATCGGGTTGTAAAATAAATAGCATAGAGTACAAATTGCTCAAATCATAAGCTGGTTTCAAAATATTCGCGGCAAAATGAAGCAATCAGGCGCATGTCAGCGAGAGCGAGCTCGTTGATGTCTTTTGTACGAGAACTTTTTCTCGCGGAGTCAATGGACTCCGCGGTCTTACTCGTGCTTATAAACGTGAACCATTTTATTACGAGGTTTTATTGTTTTGGTAAATGAAATTAATAATTTAGGAATTAGAATAGGGATCTTAAATCACTATTTCAGTGCTTGTGATGAAATATTAAATGAAATTTGTAGGTTTTTTTGCTTGAAAACACGTTTTAAAGCCTTATTTAATAAAACATAGTTTTGATACCATGTACCTTATTAATTCGGTGGGTATTTTTTATTTTGCGGTGATAAAAAAGTTTATACATATGTATGTATATGCATTTTTATTATATTTATATAGGTGCGTATCGCCTAAAGTCCTGATCCGGTACTTCAAGGAGCTGGGTTGGTTAGAGTCTGGTTAGGCAGGGGGACAATGCGCAATACACTCCCATGCGAGATGTCAGTGCAGGTCATAGTTCCCTCACTTAGAATTAGAATTAGGTACGTACTTATAGTTGATTTGTTACATTGTATATTCATAAACTATTTTTTGATCGTTTTATTTTTCTTACATGCCTTATATATATGTATATTGAATGATTCCCCATCTTATTATTTTAACCACTACCTATGTATATGTATAAATTCTCAGCAGTATACTTAATGTTTATAGTTATTAAATTCTTATCCGAGATTAAGGTCTCGTTGGGGTGAATGGATGGGAAACTTTAACTAAACAAACATTATTATGGTTACGCTGGTGACTTTTATGCCCTATGCTATTAATTGCAGTGCAAATAAAAGCAGTTCCCACAATAATCGTTATCTTTTGTTTTGGCGCTGAGAGTGGAATTCTTCATTCATACAACCCAGTTTATATAAAATCACATACCCGTACGTACATACAAATCATTGTCAGAAACCTAAAATCATCTCATCTCACATCATGACATCTCTTAAAGATTACGTACGGTACTTACACCAATTAACTATCACCCCGTCCACATTAAAATACCATATTAATTATGACTTACTACGCATACCTACCTACATGCATTAAAATCATGATACAAAAAACGTTATAAATTCATGCCCCCTTTGTTTCTGGGAGCAATCTGTACTTGAGTTTATAATTTTACAAAATACTGTGTGTTTCAATTTTCTCACAAAATTTTGTCGTTTTAGTTTTCTCGTGTGATATAAATACTGTACTAATGGTGCGGAGTGACGTAGCGCGGGCGCGTGGAGGTTAGTTTCCGCATTGCGCGCTGCAGCCTGCAGTAACATTTCCATGCCTCGAGACACTGCCAGCACGACGTGCAGGGCTGCACAACTGTTTCACGACAACTTAAAGTTATTTAATTAAGACTCTGAAAAAGCTAAAGTTGGCATATTTGTTGAAATGAAAATGTCTGTGAGGACGAATTCCTAAGAAAAATAAGAAAAAGTATTTTATCCTTATAATGTACTATTGGTATACATAGAACGAATACTAAAAGCCTAATTATCTGCCACAACTCGTACAACATGTGGACTACAATAGAGGTTCAAACTATCAGCTGCAAATAGTAAACAGGAAGTGCATACACTGACCAAAGGTTGCACACGGCTGTCGCCATCGGCGGCTAGCGGTTCGCAAGGTTCAGGTTCAAGCGGGTTCATTGCCACAGTTTTGTAACCCTTCTTGTGTAACTCGCTCTCAGGCGCCCTTCTCGATCACCTCTCACTTGCTCTCATTTATTGCAGCTTTATTTACGAGATGCTGGATTGGGCTGGATTTAGCTCTTTACGTGAGGTCTGACGCCACCGCACTGATTTGATTGCATTCTTTTGCAACTATCAATAGATTAGGATTTTCTCTAGAACTGGTACTACGAGTTAGGACTGAATATATTATTTTAATTACTAATTAGGTCTTTATTAACAAAGAAAATTACAATCAAATAATAGAAACTGGTTTAATTTTTCCAACATAATAAAACACGACTAGTGTTACTAAAAGTTATGTAAATTTATAAAGCGATATCTAAATCTGTTCAGATATTAATAAGATATCATGTAATGAAACTAATAAACAATACATGAAGTCTGAAAACATTAAACTCCGTTTTGTCATTAGTAAAGTAATAATAATATAAAACGTTGCCAATTATATTACGAAAGTAAACCAATATAACCTAGCTACAAAGAGTGTGCTCAAATGCTAAATTTGAACTAGGCATTGAAAGTGGAGTGTGAGTGAACGGACCATACTTATTTCGGACGGACATATAGCCTACTTGACTATTAGTAGGGATACACAAACAGTGAATCTATAATCAGTGAGAACCTAACCATGTCAACACTTAGGCCTGTACTATGAAAGCTCGCTCAGTCACCGATCTATGCTTGAGTGACGTTTATGCCATAGAAAAGCGTTACTCAAGCATCGATTGATAACTGAGGAAGCTTTTATAATACGGGCCTTAGTGTCCTACGGGACTTTCTAACAGCAAAGGGTGAAAATCGGACTGTAAACATCATCCTAGGTATGTAATCGAGGTTAATGTAATTGTTTTACTTACGAACGCTGAAAATTAAACTGGTGATACCAAAAACAGCCACACTACACTCAGTGGCAGAAGTCAAATCAAATTACATATTGACAAAAAAGTATATGTGTAAGTAAATACTATGTAAATGCGGAATGTTTAATTGAGCAGTCGCGTAGGCAGCGCGGTTCCGCGTCTAGCGGCCATTCACCCCGCAGGCTTTGGAGAGTATCGAACCGCGGGATTACGTCAGCGCGCAAGCCTCCCCCCACCATAGCCTACTGCCAACTGCCAACCACCATTTAACTTACCCATTCTATGTTCCCATAGGCTAGTTTTATGGTCGCAAAAACTCAGTTTTTGTTGGTACGCACTTGTGATGAGGATTTTGACTTAGCCGAGGATTGATGATGTATTTTTTGCTGGCGGTGGAATTGTTTCTGAGATGGTCACTCGTTTATTTTTAAGCTTTGTTTCTGTTAACTGAAATAAATATCAATTATACAAGTTTTTTAAATTAATATTTGTTTGCTGCGTTGCCTGCTACGACAGTGCTACGCCGTAGCCCGTCCTCAAAATTAAATGTTCCCTGAAATTCGGCATGACGAGGCTAGAACTTTCGTTGGCACTCACTCAGCCGATAAGGTAAACATCATCGCAGCAGCGCGGCAGTCATCGACCCGCTCGCTCGCAAGGCCACACGCTTACACAACTCGTCACTAAATTTTATCGACTTATTGAGAAAACTTTTCCTCAATTTAGCTTGAATCGTCGAATCCCTTTGATTGCGCAGTTATGAAATATTTAGGCACATAACGGCTTAAGAGTGACTGAACTCCGGTTTCTGAAAAGCTCTTTGTTTTGTCATAATGGCAGTAACGTTCTCGATGGTGAAGTCGGGCGATCGCTCGCTTGCGCGCGCGCAGGCAACAAAAGTACTTTCGGTCACGTAACGGGACTGCGCGGAGAAATGCTCTACGAAATCGAAACACGAGGTCCCGTTATCCGGCCCGCGCCCTCGGCCCTCCGCGGCCTGCTGGGATAATCTTGGTAAATCACCGACCACCGCCCGTTACCCGCTCATTATGTTGTTACAAGACCTATTATTTTCTTTACTTAAAGTAAAGAAAATAATATATAGTAATAAAATAAATAGACTAATAAATAGACGTTTCAATAAATCTAGTGGTAGTTTGTCAGTTTTAGATCAATAAGCGGATTTTTTACTTACTTAAATTTTTATTTTAAGTAAAGTAAAATGTAAAATTTCTTTTATTAATAACATTTGTTGCATGCATATTAGTATTTATTTTCATACACAATGTTGTACATAATCCTGTAGGTAGAAAAAATGAAGTAACCTGGGGACTCTACCTAAGGTCCGTATTATGAAACCTTGCTCAGTCATTGATCTATGCTTGAGTGACGTTTATACCATAGTAAACCGTTACTCAAGCATCGCTTGGTGACTGATCAAGCTTTCATAATACGGGCCTAAGTAATGTGAGTTTGTTCCTGAAAATTAAATAAGTTTATTGATTATTACAAACTCAAAGGGTACCAATCATACTGATGCATGTATTAAAACCGTAGAAAAGCTACCTACTTGTCCATTATACCAGCAATTTTGATATCATTGTCCTGTGAAGATCCAATTTGTTTTCCAAATTGTTAAGTCCGAATAATTAAACGCCATCTAGTGGCAGCACACTAAACTTTTTATAAAGATAGGGTTCTTGTTTAACCATAAGTGGCGACTGGCAAGGCAGAGGACGGTGACTGCGTATGGCAGCTAAAAAGTTTGGTTTGTGCGCAATAGATGTCGTTTACTCAAATTTGCGGTAACATCACAAAATATTGTTTTGAAACTGGTAGAGTATTTATATTAATTCATTAATCAGAATGGTCATGATGAAGAAATACTAAATATAAGTTGGTTCCACAATTTAATATTACCTACTAGCAGAGTTGTTTATAAGCCGATAAGTACCTACCTACTTAGCTCAAGATTACGAATTTCAAGATTTGATACTTACGATACCTTTACATAAAAAATAAACTAAGTAGGTACCTTCGATCAAAAATAAGGAGTTCGCGGCCTCCCCCGTAGATACCTAGAGCCTTACAAAAATGTCACTCAAAATTGGGTTCGTTTTGTTTTGACGCAGACAGTTTGCGCAGAGCCTGACAAGTTTTTTCCATACGGAACAAGAGATTGGTGGAGTCGAATTCATTTTATTTTATTTTGTAAGTAGGTAGGTACCTACCTGAGAATTATATACCTACCTACTCAGTTTATTTTCTATAATGATTAATTAACAGAATTCAGGTAAAGATAACGAATCATTTATTGATGAAACTATAAATTGGTGTCTCAACAGTAGGTATTTATACAAAAGGGTCATTTCAGACATACAATAATTTAAACTTACAATACAATTTCAGGCAGGCACTCTAGATTAAAAAGAACTGGTTCCTGTCTGCGGCTTTGCACGAGTTTTTTTTACGGGAAAAAAATAAACGTTTTATAAATTCATACTTCTGGTAGGTAGGTAAGAACCTAGTCTTTCTTTTATTAGAGAGTCTACGCAAATGAAAATTTAGGGCGGGCCAACTAATTATTTTAAAAATCATCAACTAGTAATATTAAACTTATTTTTATGAAAAATATATTAATACATACTATAAATGAAAAAAAAAATTTAGAAGAAATAGCCTCTCCATTTATCAATTTAGAACAAAATTAATATTTTAACATAGGCAAACCAAACAACAATATTTTATGCTGATTTCACAAGTATATGACTCACATCTCAATATACGGGTAAAAAGTATATATAAACTTACTGAAAATAAGAAATTCCATCCTTTTTCAGCACTTTGGACGAGTGATTCTTGCATTTTTTGTACCCATGCTTTTTGTCTGAACGCTAAAATGACACTAGTTGAAAAGCTTCCCTAACATGTCAAATGGTCTCTCTTTTGCTACTGAAGGTTGTGGCGTGCGCATTGTGAATCTAAGGGGGGCCGGCAAAGCCGGACATTTTTGATCGATGGTAGGTACCTATCGTGAAGGCAGGTAGGTTGGTATTATAATAAAAACACTTCAAAACCACCCATAGCCTGGTAGGTGGAGTAGGAAATACATAACTGTTTACATACTAAAGAGTAGGGGCAAACATGCAATTCGCTCATAAAAAACGTGTTCATTTTTTACCATTTTCGTTCTTTATTTAAAAAATAAGCGAATTGATTGGCTGCGTCGTTGAACTCGCGACCCTCGAGTTGCGCACAGCATCCCTTCAAAATCAGCCAATAGCAGTAGGATACTTAACGAGGGTCCGCGCCCCAAAACATTTCTATGAAAAATTGTCGCTTGGAATCATGAAATTGGACGAAATTTAGAACAGAATAGAGTTACTAAACGCTGCGTTTTATCTAAAATATCGAAAACGCAGTGTTGATAATGAGAAAATGGTATTCCACATCGTTCATTATTTATTAAGCATACGGTACCTACACCAATGAATAATGAAATAACCTACTAAAATAAACTAACCTACAGTTTTTAATGAAGCTTTGGTTGACAATTATTCGTAGGCAAGTTAGAATATTCAACCCCAAAGTCAAATAGCACTATTCATTCCCAAAATGATACATAATCTCATCTCCAAATATAAAAACTCATCATGACGAACATGTCAAACGATTGTCAACTTTTAATTCGCGCATTCATACAGATGAGTGTTTGTTTGAAAAAAATATAAACGCGAGGCAAATGTTTGATGCATAATGTGCCAAGGGCCAAAACTTGTCCTGTTATCGTAGGGGTCCACTGTATTGAGAAGACTGTGGGTACCGCTACTGCAAACGCCCCCACAAAGCGTTCTGGAGCCCTATTCTGCTATACCAGTCGCTTCACTATGACAATGGTATCGTTATAGAAAGACACGTATTGGCTCTAAGGTTTAGTTTAGACTATTAAAAATATAAAGGTAGGATTGGTATATCCACCCTGGGATAGTTCCCGTTTGCATCTACTCGTGCTTTAGATGAAATAAATTTCAGATGGTGAGGCGCGCGTCATAAGTGTCAAGTTAGAATGGAAACCTTTCTGAGCTTTGATCTCACGACACAGGCTCGGCCTAGTATGATATCCATAATAAGTAAAATCGTAGTTTCTAAGCCCTCTGCAATAACTTTTTATCATTTTTATAGGCCTGAATATTATTTTAACTTATGGTCATATTACAATATTAACTCTACCTATCTAATAAGTGTCTAACTTGGTGTAATATGATTGTTTTTGCTGTAAATAATACTAATATTTATATTATTTGATGTCCCGTTCGTCCCAGCAACGGGACATCCTCATATTTTTTTATATATTCTATTATTGTCTATTCTATTATTTTCTCCATGCACCGCACGCAGTATCCGGAGATGCTTCTACGTGACCATTCTGTGTCATTGTCGTAGTGAAGCGATTTGTTAGCCGAATTTGTAGGCCCCTGCACTTTTGCAACTTGAAATGCGTCATTTCAAGTTTTGATGACACGTCAGATTTTGTATACATATGTCAATATGTTTATTAGCAGAATCATTGTGATAATGCTAGAGTTAGCATGGATGTTTAATATAGAGGAGATTACCAATAATTTTATGAGTGGTGATAAAAAATAGGTACTTTATATTTCTAAAAATGTACTTAATTAGGTACCCACTGTTGATATTAAATTTAAAACTCCTGCAATAGCAAAATTTTAAGGTCGGTGGCAAGAACAAATCTTGTAATTAAGTTTTTTGATTAAAATAATAATGAACCTAACGATTTTCACTCAAACATAACTTTGAACATAAAGATTTTGTTAATTGCCAAAAAGATGATAAATACGCGTAGTTGCCGATGCTAACTCTTCTTTTAGCTAGGTAAGTATACTTTACTAGTCAATAAATTAAAAAGGACTTAAAAAGTGTAAAATAGGTAAACAACTACTACTGAACTGCGGAACTACGAAAGCTAAAACTACGCGAGGCTCGACACGCACTTGGTCGGTTTTATTTCCCTAAACTATAGAAAATTTGAGATACCTACCTACATTATTAACCATTGCCTATACTTACCATAGCTAGTTTCTTTTTTTTTATTTATTTGACATTGACAACTCATAGGTTATTAAAAAGTATTTTTTTTATTGTCACCTAAATAACCACAGAGTTTTGTAACGGAGTGTTATTAGTTAATCAATCTTGTGATAGTACAAAGTGTGATTACAAAAAAGTTATACATTAGACAACATGTCGGTAATATAAGTAGGCTATTAAAAAAGCATTTTTTAGCAGGAGTTACAGAAACAAGGGTGAGGATAATCAGATGGCACTTTTTTTCCTACTTAGGTACCTAAGTAGGTGCTATAGATATTTCTTTATCCTAAGCATAGAATATATTATTTATATTCCTGATTCGAGAAAAAGGTCGCTGGCACAAATAACAACCTTAGACAAGAGGTTCATACAGTATGACTAATACTCCACACACAGGCACACTTAAATTTTTTATGTCTTTTTAAGGTATGTTGGCAATTAGATTTCAAAGCTATAATGATAAATGCGATTGAAAATCTAGCTATTTGGCGAAATGATATATTTTTATGGGGTGGCACGCGACTTGTGAATATTTCCCATTAATGCGTTTTTTAAAGCCGTATTGAGTTTTCGGGTCCTTTGTGCAAAGCTTTTTAGTTTTTTGTGCTTGGTCAACGAGGGGTCAGTTTTTTGCAATTACCTACCCCTCGTAGAGATTGATTGACAAGCAACGGTCACTCGCAATTGCCATCTGCATGCAAAGATAAAACAGATTGTAGCTTGTCTATTAACGCATAGCTAAAAAAAACGAATAAGAAAATATGTTGAGCACCATAATAATCTTTCTGCACTGAATAAAAAAAGTAAAAGTATTTTTTTTAAGTATTTTATATTCTACTTACCTAATAAAGCAAAGTGTGTTATGACTTATGGACCTCTTATGAAACAATGTGAAAATCTTACCAATAAAAATGTTTACTTTATATTTCGTGTTTTGAAAAAAACTGGTGCATTAGTATTATCTAAATTGAATCCAGCTTGTTTTATTCAGTCTTTCTCAGTACTTTCGTAAAACAAATATATTTCCAAAGTATAGGGTTTACCAACTTTAAATTTGATTTTCTTTTCTCATACTGAATTGATCAGTGTCGGCTCTCAGTTGTGCTATTGTCCATTTTTCTGACATCTACAACACGCGCCTTATCTCAGTTTTTTGTCACAATTTTTTCCCCGATAATTCTGCATTAATTCATAAAAAAAGCCCACCCTATTTACAAAATAACAGGGACCTTTGATCCGGTCGCTTATTAAAAGTAAATATTTCACGTAAGGTTTTTTACGATCGTTTTTATGGCTGTATAAATAATAATTGACTAGATACTATGGTGAAATGTGTCTGGTCAAATGATAAAATACAAGAATGGAATGATTAACGGTGCCTAATTTAGATGTGGTCGTAAGTTTTTCAGATAAGTTAGTTTGCACTAAGATTATACTTTTTTCCAATGGAGATACTTTGGAGATAGGTACAATGGATTATACTTTTTTCCAATGGAGTAACTAAAGTAATCTCCATGCGTGGGCAAAAATATCAATGTTCACTTTTGTCCAAATGTCCACAAACTAATTAAATGATTGTCAACGGCAATCAGTTCTGAATATACCTACAACTGTATTAACAATTTTAGCAGTAACCTTAGTTCAAACTCATGATATCCTAGTGAAAATGCCTACATAACTGTTTTTTTCTAAATTGGTCGTTAAATCTTAACCAGATCCAGCAAATTGTCCCCTAAATCAAAAATATACGGATAAATTTTGTAGAAATGTGGAAAAAAATATAGAGCATTAACGTACGCACGCTTCTCATGGCGTAGGGTGGGTCAGGTAATAGTAGAGTGACCATAAGACCTCCCCGTTTATGCAGCACTGGACGAAAGTTCACATTGGTTCTTAGTTAGTGTTTAGTGTTTTATTGTAGTATGTGTTTCTCTCTTTGTCTTTGTATGTAACTCGTTATATGGACTGTGTTGTGATGTCTGAAATAAATGTGATTTATTATTATTATTATAAGAAATACTTCTAAGTTTCTAAGTGCGTCGGCAGAACTTGTATCTTTCTTCCCACGATGACGACACGATTAATGTTCGAATAAATGTGTAGTTACACCATTTGTTTTCACCGCACATATTTACATAACGCAAATACATTATTAATAAAATACCTACATAAATTTCGTTAGTAAGAACATTCAGCACAGAACAAAACTAAATTGTATAATGTTTTTGCAAAAAAAAAAGAATCACGGCATTGTCTAGCCTAAAACTAAGTAAGACTTGTGTTACGCTTCGTTAAACTATATAAATATTATTTTAGTGTTTTTATGATCTAGAAATGTATTTTTCAAGACAAGCTTTGGAATACTTACATTGTATAGTAATAAAGTAATGAAAGGTGAGTTAAAACGTTCTTTAAAATGTATGTATTACAGCACTTTTTACTCTATGATGGAAGGGATGTGTGATTGATTTTTGTTCTTTATTTTCCATTCCCTCATGAGCAGACAGTTCCAGCAAACATCAGGTCATTTCTGATAATTTAGTGTATCAGAACTGAAATTACATGCAATACTCAAAAAACCAAAGTCACAAGTTGAGAGTTTGAGTGATTCTAATTTTGCTTACTAATATTTACGTGATGTAAATATTAGTGAGCAAAATTACCTTATTTCAATAAAATTCTATTATATCCACGTTTGCCACAAACTATGGGGTCTATAGCTCGCATTGTGTCCACGAGCTGACCAGCAGATGTGCGATGCTGGCTGTTTGTTCCCAATGCGCATGCGTCACACCAACACCAACGAAATCGCCAAAAATGGCCGCTAAATATTACTCTCAATCGTATCGATGTTTATTTGTTATAAACTTTTAACTAATAAACATTTTATATTGATGTGTACGCTCTGCTATTCAATATATCCATACTGACCCATAAAATATTATCCTCAAAGTATTTTTTATAGTTGCTATGTTAATATGAGTTTTTCTATTTAAATTGGTAATCACATCACATCACACTAATATTATAAATGCGAAAGTTTGGATGTTTGTTACAACAAACATTAAAAAAGCAACCCAATCCTTTGATCGGGTTGTTTTTTTTATGTTTGTTACCTCCTGGCATGCAGGTACTTCTGGGTCTGGAATAAAACATAGGCTACTTTTTATCCCATAAATCAGTTCCCAATTTCCCATGGGCTAGAAATAACCTTAAACAACGCGTTCGAAGCCGTTGACAGAAACTAATTAATAGTATAAATGCCAAAATGTATAGGGATGGATGGATGTATGTTAGTTGCCCAAACCTACTGAACGGATCGGGTTGAAATTTAGCATAGTTCTAGTATGTATGTTGTCATTTCTGTCTAGACATGGAACTCATAGGCTACTTACTACGAGTGTGCAGTGAGTCATCATGGAAGATCTATCTCTAAAGTTTTTCCAGGAAAGTATTTATAAAAAAAACTGGGATTGATAAGGCAAAAACAAAAAAGTTATGAACAAAATTTGATTTAAATAGACACCACACTGATAACTGTTAGCAAGGGACCTACCTAACTAATAGTTATCTGGTTTTAGATCATTTATTTTCTCTTAAGACTTACATTCACGTACAGACTCTATCGCCTTTTATTTTTTGTATACTGGATACTGGACTGGCTGGATTTATGATGTCAGCGTGAAAAAACAATCGCACCAGCATGCATAACCAAACAAAAGAAAGGAGATGCTACATGCTTCTTTTATTTTACGAGTGGATTTGATGCTTTTGTGTGTTTAGAGATTTCTGCTGATGTCTGGCATCAACCTGGTTCAGTGGTTACCCCAGTACGAATACTAAATTGCACTCGGGTAATCTTACTCAAAACTTCTCAAAATCAGCTGAAACCCTAATAGCCGTTAATTACTAAAACCAATTTACAATAAAATCCCATAAAACGGGCTTAAATGGGAATCCCGTTGGAGATCCCGTGTGAGTTGTTTTGAAAAATCCTGAACCCCGTATTTTTTGTTTAATTTTATATATTTTTTACATTGAGTTTGAATCAAATCGTGTCATACATTAGAAACTTACCGCACGAATGTCACACTAAGAGTCTAAAAGGCTGACACCCTACCTTAGCCCATTTTGAGTATAATTTTGAAATATCCTGAAATACATATTTTATTATTTTGTATTTCTTTAGTATATTGAGCTTTTATACAAAAGACTGCCAACCACCGGTTGGTTTATATAATTACATGAAACATTGGGAACATTGACTCCCCGTTTACCCATATTTAGATATTATTATAGCTCTATTTTATTTCAATATATTGTACGTATATTCAATAAATAGGTCCATAACATTTTAGGTCAATAGTATCGCGTGTTAAAAAGTTACAGCCATTTCAATACGGTACCAAACTACGAATATCTTATAAGCACACCCCCATTATTTACCTTAATCGTTCACGATTTTGTCACTTAAATATATATATAATTCAAAAATCGCTAGAAATATAACCACCAGACATCGATTAATTTGTGACATGAATGAACACGAAATTATTAAAACCAAACCAATTCCCTTGACATGAAGTCTATAACTTTTTTCTAATCGTATTTAAATGATGCTCAGGTGTTTTTTATAATATGTTACAATTGCTCATATACTGCGAGCATTTTTGTCTGTAAAAAAATGTAAACAATTGCTTTTGTGTACGATTTCATTTGATTGTATTAGGTATGTGGTCGGCATCCCCTTACATGCGCGTCGCCCTCTGAACTACGCAAAATCTCCACGCAGTCTTTCGGCACTCGTCAAACGATCCACAACTATAATTTCACTTACAAATCATTTAACAAATTTGAGTCAATTTCGAGTCAATCTGAAATATCGGTCTATGGAGCTTTCTTAAGTGCAATTTTTAAAGCGAAAGTTAGGTAACTACAATGTTTCGCGCTCGTGGTAATAATTTGTTTTTTGATCGGTGGTTTGTCAATATTCTTGGTTAGGGATTTCTAAAAGGGGCGGTTGCTGCACAGCTACATGAAGGGTGAGATTTTATATAAAATATCTACTATTGATTGAAGTAAGTACGAAACAGATTCTTGCGTCTACCAACATCGCGGTGTCCATTTTCATGAATTCTTATTTATGATTTATTGTTCCTATATTTTAGTACCTACCTAATTATCTATCTATATATTCAACTAGCTTATGCCAGCGGCATTGCACGCGTTTTTTGGAATAAAAAGTATCCTATTTGTTATTCCAGTTCCAGATATTTTTTATATGTGCAAATTTCCAGCCCGATCCATTCAGAAGTTTTGGTATTGTCTTCAGCCAAACATCTTTACAACGGCGTAATCTTTCGCCTTTATAATATTAGTATGAAAGTATAAATTTTCTTATATCTATCCATATTTTTTCAACGAAGTTTTACTAACAAACAATGGAAATTTCTCTACATCACGACATTGACCAACCAGCACCAACATCAATGGCATTTTTCGTTGCGCACAATAATCTTCATACAGTACAATATATCTTTTTTCCATTGATATTGTGTGAAACGCTATTCGATCTGAGTAGTTTTTGCTTAGATAGATAAATAAGGTACTTATAAGTCAAAGATTTATTAAGTAAATAACAATAACCGGATAAAACAAAAACAACTAGTGTTTACACTTATATCTATATAATTAAAAAAGTCTAAGCCAAGTACAGTTACATAAAATAAAATCAGGCCTTGGTTTGATATAGGAGTTGATCCCACCCAAGACTACCTCCCACAAAGACAATTTGAATTATTTTAATCGAATAAGCTTTGAAAGATCTCTTTTTGAAATTCGCATTCAGTGGTTTGATAACTGACAAAGCTCCCATAAGAATAATAGAATCCAACTAGGAAGTTTTTGTTAAAAAAAAAAAAGTAATGGTGATAGAATGAATTGATTTATTTTTTAACTTGAGAGCTTTCCGTGTATTTATCAATTCCCTTGCAAAATAATTATAAGTAGTGATCTCAATCAATACTGGGGTTATGTAAGGAAATTATCCTTTATCAGGAAATGTATCTAACATGCATCTCACAAACGTTGGTGTTCTTTCAATACAAATAAGGTTCTTAGTTGACCTGCTTACATTCGTAATAAAACGTCCGTAGATAAAATGTCTCTCTTGATTTATATCTATTCAGAAACTCTTAATTTTCAGAGTGTAGCGTGTGTGCAGCGGCGGCGGCTGCGGCCGCAGCAGCGGCCTCCTGGAGCAGCAACCACGCGGGCGACGGCAGCAAGGCCGGGCCAGTCGTCAACAGCGTCGCTGTCGTCATACATGCCGTGCCGATCGTCAATGGCAGCGTAAGCGGCGCACCAGTGCGGTACAACGGGACCTGCGAGCCACGCAATGTGCCACGCAGCGAGACACGCAATGAGACACACAGTGAGCCACGTGAGTACAACTTGTCTAATCATTGGTCCGTAGTCCGTACCAGCATCTTCTTTGGCGCCGGCAGCAAGTTCGAGCCCGTCGTCAACAGCGTCGCTGTCGTTATACATGCCGTGCCGATCATCAGTCATGGTAGCGTCAGGGGCTCCCGGTGCGGTACAATGGACCTATGAGCCAGGCAGCGATACGCGCATTGAGACACGCAGTGAGTCACGTGAGTATAATATAACTTGTCTAATCTTAGGTCCGTAATTTCCCACTTTGGCGAGGGCAGTAAGTCCAGGCCCGTCGTAAACAGCGTCGCTGTTGATTAAATGCGGTGCTGATCGTCAATGTTAGCACACAGCGCACAGTTGCGGTATAATGGGACCTGTGTGCCAGGCAGCGAGACGCGCAATCAAACACGCAGACAGCCGTCATGTGAGTACATCTTGTTTAATCTTAGGTCCGTACTAGCACCAGCAATCAATTATCTCAGGGATGACATCAAACCCGGGACCGCGGGCAGCGCTAGACCTGAAAGTAAAACAATAAACGTTAGTGATATTCATTTAAATAGTTTCATACATAACGCACCGGGTTGTAACGCATGTAGAGGAACTCACTAAATTTTCTAGTTACACGCTTGCAAAACATAAAAAAAATTAATTGATAATTAAATAAATTGCCTTCTAGTGACAGTTTATATTTTTAGGAAATAGATTAGTAAATATTAAGTGTACATATTAGTTGTAATTATTTTATTATGTTATTGTTGTTTTCTTAATAAGGGTTAACTTAACTTTAACTTTGCATAGTTGTTTGAGAAGTTATGAACTCCATTATTTAGAAAAAAATAACTGTCAATTGCAATGCGCTGAAAAAGTCATCATTTGTAGTCTGCAAGATTCAAAACTTCTGGAGCGCGCTCCCGCTGCGCTGCTGCTGTTTTTGCACAAGAGTGAATAGGTATCTTCTAGACCTTAGTGATACATCGTCGGCCACATCTTTAATTTATATCAGGTGAGATTGTGGTCAAACGAAGATATATTAAAAAAGATAGGATAAGTCTTTATTAACAAAGAAAATTACAATGAAATAATAGAATTAAATTAAAACTAGTATTTACAATTGAAACAATAACAACAGCTAGCGTCTTGGGTACGCTTCCGACTGGTATTGATATGGATCAGTTGAGCTACTTGTAGATTGTTTGCAACAGTCTGCAGTTAGCTCAATCGTTTCAATTGTAAATACTAGTTTTAATTTAATTATATTATTCAGAAAGTGTACATATTTCAAAAGCACACATTTTTTTAATAAACAATTAAAAGGACGCTAGAATCTTCAGCATTAACCTATACTATACCATAAAAAATTAAAAAAAAAAATGCTCCTATTAGAATTTATCTGCAATGGTTCCCCAAATTTTCGAGTTAGGTATATTATGCAGGGTGCACCCCGAATACTTGTTATCCCCAAAAGGTAATAATTGATTAAGATTATCAGCATCGAATATGTTTGATAAAGTGGTTACCTCTTCCATGGGTCGGGTGTGCTGAGTTGAAACAGCAATACATATTTCAAAATATAAAATACCTACTCACAACACAACCTTAGTTTAAGTGTTTAAGCTCAGTGTTTTTACATCATAGTATGTGTAGTACATTCTTATAAGAATTTTAGAGCTATAAAAACTTAGCCTCCGTAATTTTAAACAACTTTTAAAGCTTTCTTTTGTTTTGCATGCCATAGAGTCCTGCTATTTAAAATAATGAATAGATTTCCGCTTCTCTGGTACATTATATACCAAAAAATAGCACTCATTTATGACGTTTCCCACTCCAGTATCAAATAAACTTACCTACGTACGTGTTCAGGGAAGATGAGTTAAAATCTATAAATACCTACTCTATTTTAGGGCTACGATGGGCAACACCCATCCGCAAGGAAACGCCTATTCCGAATCCAAAGCTATTTTAGGGGTCGCCCGCAACCCCACGCTTACTTTCAAAAAGTTAGTCGAATTTGTAACAGATGGCGTTACCATTTTGCGTATACCGCCACCTAGAGACAGATTCAGAAACTATTTTGTAAACAAGCGTGTTTGATGGGCCCTCCCGGTACTCAAAATTGTTCTTATGGAGCATACAAGCATTTTATACGCTACGAAGCTTGCTATGATATATATTTGTTGCTCTAGAATGGAGCTCTACTTGGTAGATGGCGTTGTGTGTTTTTCGGCAGGATATTAGGTCTATAATTGAAGACGTAGAGCAAAGCTTAGAGCTTCACCTATTATAGTAACATCTTGTTATATTCGCAACGGAGTAATTTACCTATAAATACTTGTAGATACCAATAGTCTCCGGCCACGCATTTATTTTTTGAATAATTGAAATTATACAATTTTTCATACACACGTAATCTGTCAGCTCGATATCTAAGTATGGAAGATCTCGTTAGTCCCAATATTTTTTGAGCTGATCTTTGAAATACCTATTTCATTCTTTCATTCAGTCAAGATTGCGTGGAGCATAATTCCTCGTAATGTCTTGTTGTAACGTCACAGAAGATTTTCACATTTTTGTGGAATATTTTATAGGTAGAGATAATATTTAAAATTTAACATCTATCTAGTTTTAGGGACTTGTTTTTTTCGTAGGTATACTCTACTTATTTAGAAATGTGACTTATGCGAAATCATTAAACCAACCATCAACCTAAACAACAAAGCTTTTTGACCGATTTATACGTATGAAAAGTAAAGACTTCTTCAATAAACCAACAAAAATATTTCTCTTCACGTTGGGCATGCGGGCTAGAAATCGCAGTTCGTAAAATAAATACATACCGACCTCTATATGGTGATGAATTCTCGGAATACCTACGTTACTAGGACAGTCACATTTCTATGAAGGGTAAATGACAATCAAACCAATCAGAACGTAAATTTGCATTTTTGGTAATAGAACTCAAACAAAATAGCTAACTAGCTGTCAAGGCGAAGATTAGAAAGCCCATGTAACTTTGAATTTTATTATTATGAGTTGTCCTTAAAAAGGAAGTCTTTGTCAATATTGTTGGTGCATAATCATAAATGGATTAGGAAACGATGTACAGGGTGATGTCAGCGAAACGTGGGATATGAGGGTATTTTATGGTATCATCTTAGCAGCAGAAATGAAGTATGGGTATGCTAACTGCAGATCAAGTTTCTTATTACTACTAATTACCAGAATAAGAAAATGATGTGAATTGATATACCTAACCATTCGATTAAAAGTGCTACCCTGGCAGAGCACACTAGGCTCTATGAATGTGCTTTACGATGCATTTTTCCACGATAATCCAACAAGAAATCTTTGACTTATATAATAATTCAAAATAAAAGGCTTGTTTACCTTTACAATGTAGGCAGAGTAATCCAGATGTATAGTCTAATCGACATGCCAGTTTCCAATAATACTAAGGCCCTTGTTATAAAAGTTTGATCAGTCATAGATCTATGCTTGAGTGACATTTATACCATAGAAAAGCATTACTAAAGCTTAGATTAATGTAATGACTGAGCAAGCTTTCATAATAGGGGCCATAGTTTTCAATAGGCTCTATAATTATACGAATACTAGTTTTTGGTGGTTATTGAAATTGTTTCTAAAAAAAGCTAACAGAAAACTACATCAACCTGTATAAGCGATGGGCAAGTTTGTCAGCATGTGACAAGTCGTAGAAGGGCCCAGTGAAATGTTTGGGGTGGTATCTTCTATGTCCAAACGTGGAAAAGTAACTGTCACACTATGTAACAATAGTCTTCTGAATTAACAAAAGAAGGGTCAAGGAGGAATAAATGTTCGTTTGATTTGCTTTTAATTTTTGAGGTTGAGAAAGAATTTAAAGTCGTCATGCTTTACATACAACGGTGCGCACTGATTAAATATAGCTAAAAAAAAACAATTTGAACCATCATGAACTTCTTTATGGAAACCATGAGCAATGAAAATAACAAGTTAAGAATATAAATAAACAAATTAGAACTACCTCGTATTTATAAAAACTCGTCAAGAAACAGTTGAGTTAACTGTAGACTGTTGAAAACGTAGGTTGATCTAGCTAAAAAGGTAGCTCAAGTGATCCATATCAATACCAATCGGAAGCTAATTAATAGATAAGCAGCTTAGCTTATAGACCAATAGGAACGCAATCTAGAACTAAGAGTAGTTAGGAAATTGGTCGTCATGCATCTGCATATTATCGATGTATTTGCACTCTGCGTAATCTCTAACAAATTAAATAAGATGTAAAAAAAATTCAATTTCAAGTTTTTTCAAAACTCAATATCAAGTTTTTTTCAGTAAATTTTAGGTGTATAGAAAGGTCGTGAAAATAGTGTTAAAACTTAAACAAAATGTATGTTAATACAAACCACAAAAAATAATTAGAATGCGATCCATAATGTTTTGTCTTATTGACATGTTAACATAGACCACAGGAATTCTTGTCTACGATTATATGAACAAAAATAGCAGAATTTTAGCGCTATTCCATATTTTTGGAAGCACCGGAGGTTTCAGTTCAGACACGATGCGTCATTCGAACTGCCTGCTATTTCCGGTGAAGTGACACCCGGAAGTGTTTGTTATTTCAATGATTCATCCAATGTTTTAGAACTTAGACAAATGACCTGAGGCCTTAGTCTGAGTTTGTACAAAAAACATTCGATAAACGATTCGAGAACCATTGACGTCTTCCACGAAAAAGGCTTAGAATGGTAGTAGATACAAACGAAGTGTAGCCAAAAAAATGCGATAAATGAGACTCATTTTCCTATTCGTATTAGTGCTATGCGTGAAAGCACTGAAGTAGTAATTATGTTTGTCAACTCACACATACATAGATTCGTTTTTATCTTTTAATCAAGAGGATTGTTGAATGAGCGTGTTTTACCTCTATGTTTGACGTGTTCAGGCTAAACTTGGTACGCTCATAGGACGCAAAGGAAATACTTAGATTCGGTGCTGGGTACTTCCCAGTGAAATATTTTCGCGTTTGTCCTTATATTTCTTCAAGCACCAATTGAAGGCATTTCTGTGACCAAGCTATGTTGGAGGTGCTCTATCTACTTACTTTTATAACATCAATGCCGCAAATGCGAATGCCGCTGTCATGTCAAAGTGCAACGAATCACTCAAAATCATTCGAAAACTATCATAGAGCAAGTAAGAAACGATTGGATCGCTGTCAAACTACGATAAGTAGTTCCTCTCGAACCGGTAGGGGCGCTACAAGGCGTTAAATGTATAGGAAGGACTCGAATTCGATGGAAGTGTTCGAGAGATGAAGCGTACCAGTCATACTAGGGCCCCTGATAAATGATAAATGTTACCTATAGTTTTACAGGAACCACAATATTAGGTATCGTAAATATCGTTTTTTTATGGAAGTTAGATAGATAATTCTTTATTGCACACTTAAAACTAACAAATAAATTAACAATTATCATTTGTTTTTATATGTGACAATTGGCGGTAGTATCGCTCAAGAGCGATTTATACCGTGGTAAAAGGGTAAAGGTAATGGATAAAACTAAAAATATAATCAAGGACGTTGCTTCTTATCCTTAAGGTGGGTGGGAACATCTAATGTCCCATTCAAACGTACTTTCCGATTCATTTTTTAAACTACATCCATTACTGCAATGCAATTTTGCAGAAATAGCTATGTTGTAGTACAGTTTGTAGATATTTAGATTATGGAAGCACAGGTACACAATCGTTTCACATTAGGGATTAATAACGTCTAAGACATTTTCACCGTATTATGGAAAAATTACAGGCAGATAAGTAATTTTGCTAAACAAAATCACATATTTTATTGTCACCAGTCCGTCTTCCGTGACGACACGGCGGCATGTACATAATCATCATTAAATGAGAGCTAAATTCATTTAAAATAATTTTCTAGCGATTTCATTACTTTCGCTAAACTAAAATTTAAAGGATTTTAGTTTCCAAATGAATCGGAAAGTACGTTTGTATGGGGGCTTAAAAGTTCGCACCTACCTTAGTGATTTAATAAATATATAATATAATAATAATAATGCTGGACAATTCACACAGCATTATTTAGCCCCAAGCTAAGCAGAGCTTGTGTTATGGGTACTAGATAACTGATATACATAAATAATAGAAATACATAGATAGATCTTTTTTATTATACATAAAAAAACGACCAGAACACCCTGAACAAATATCTGTAGATCGTACAAACATTTGTCCCGAGGCGGGAATCGAACCCACAACGTCCTGCGTCGCAGGCGAACCTTCGCCCACCGCGCCATAGAGGGCGTCAATTGGTTGCATTCGTTTCATGAATGGTTGGCACACTAGGTACTTCATCCATCGTAACCAATTTGAACCAGAGATAAAAAACTGTTATTGATATACATAATAATATATTATTTTTACTTGTTTACCGTCATCAAAGATAATTTTCGTCTACAAATAGTGACATTTGACACAGTTAGTATTGTGAAACCAGAACAGTCGTAAAATATCGAATAACTACCCAATATTTTCCTATTGATGTTCATTATATTAAATTCATAGAGCACATTATGCGTCTCTATTATAGTATTATCAATTTATGGTACATTCTGGGATCAGAGGGCATTGCGTTCGTTATCGTATACCGACACGATATGGTAACACTGCCAGAATAGTTCATTGATTATTTCATCTTGGATAACTACTAACCATTGAAGGAATAGGTAGGAACTTTAGATAATGCATACTTATGATTCTAAGATCAAGACTCGTACCTTACGTAAGATTTGTAAATTCTCATTATTAATCATGTTTTGATTCATTATGATTTCTCACTCTGTCAGTTTTAAAATGTTCAAACTTGCATAACTAGCATGGTTGCTTAACGTTCAAACAATTCGAAAACAAAGTTTTAACAAGTTCAGAAAACAATAACATATCGAAGCCGGGCAAAAAACAAAAGCTCCTTAAAAGTTAGACATTCCTAGTAGAGCCCTGCCTTTGCGGTCGATTCCTCGCGGCTCCTATTGAGAAATATTTTTTGTGAGTTTTGGACGTTGGCGTGTAGTAGACAGTGTGTGGTAGGTAGTCGGCTGTGCTCTGCCGTTCACCCTGCAGCGACGCTCGACGCTCCGTTGGAAGTGTCGAGGAGCGAACCACGTTGCGTCTCGTGCCAACAAAGTGACACATTTTGGGTTGGGGTAAAGCGACCGGCGCTTTCGGGCGGTGCACACGTTCCGTTAGCTTCTCTATTTTAAAAAGTACTTAGTTTACGATATCCGGGAAGGGACCGACTTCACTGGCGTCGCTCCGCACCACTGTCACTCAGCTTCGATGCAGTGCAGTCGACCTGCGTCCGCGTCGCTAGCCGCTCCGCGCGCACGCGCGCCACCTCTTATGCACCCCGAATACTTTAATAGTTGACTCCTTTTTTAAAACGCGCGAAAACACACCAGTTCAGGAACTTAGAAATAAAGTGCCTTATATTTTCACGAAGGATGTACGCAGCAGGGAGCTGATATTAGTGGTACCCGATCTACACGTTATTTACCATGAGCGGCAGGGAAGGCGGAAATGCAGTTCCCTCTTCAAGTAAGTAATATAATCACTTAAGATTTTACTACAACCTTGCTGATATTTTTTACAGGTGCTTTGATTTCATTCAAAGTTTAGCTTACAAACGTAAAACTGGCGGGAGCACAGTAAAATTGACGTAAAAAGCTGCTCTACGAAACACGGCCCTTATCGGACGGATGTGCCGAAGGGCCCGAGGAGGCAATCATAAACAGTTGTTTATAACATCATTCAAATTATTTGAATTTAGGTTAATAGAGTGTCGTTTCACTAATGTCGCACATATGTCTGCCATGTTTACTGGGCAACGTTGATTAACTACTAGATAATCCTATAAGTACCCACCTAATTATAAATAGATACAACTTCCTAATTAGGATAGAGAATGTTCACATTCCCAGATCACTGTTTTTATCTTCTTGCGAAGGAAAGCTTTAACAACTATATCTGAATGATATAGCTGGAATAAATAATACTTTAACTATAGGTTGTTTGTTGATATATTGCGCATTTTGTCACTAGTAGAAATCCTTGTACACTAAACCAAGGGCCTTTAGAATTGAATTTAAAAACATGTGACGTGAGCATTTTAACAAGGAGGGCTACGCATCAACTAGATAATTGTTTACTATTCCTACGATACCGTTTTAGTTGCGAGCAAGCGTGGTGTTTGTGTGCAACGCGGTGAACACAACACGTTCTAATTTCTACCTTAAGACTTTCTACTGAAGGTAGAAACTAAAAATTATGTTAAACATTTCTTTTGGAGTTATTAAAGCAAGAGTGTTAAATCGACAACATATTTTAAAGCAATTTGAACTTTTTGATTTCATTTTCTTGAAAGTTATGCAGGCAAGTTAATATATAAGGCATACGCCTCGCTATGGTCAATAGATATTTAGGATGTAATAAAACAAAACAAAACACGATCGTCACATCATAATGTAATTTGCGTTTGATACTGCGTAGGCATGTACTGTATCTACTCTAAGCGCCGCTACGCAGGCTCTATTCTATGACAACAAGAAGAGTGCCGCACAAATGTTTACCGTGAGAGCGTGCTGTTTCAAAAAGGAATTATCATTGAAGAACTATTCGGAATTTTTAGAAAGTCGATGTTAAGTAACGTGACGTCCCTACTGCAGGGCCCGAGTTCGTAACCAGTCAATTAAATCTGAATGGTGGTACCATAGTCCGTCTCTTTCACTCCCAGTAGCATATCCTGAAGAACAAGCGCCACTTGAGGATGATTCACGTTCAAATTCCATGCCTACGATTGATAACAGCAAAAAGTAGTGAATGGTGGAACGTTTTAGGTCATTTCATTTGCTTGCTGAACATGTGGTCGACATCATATTAGTATGCGTTTTGTTTACTACGTAGTGACAACCTTCTAACATTTTTTGAATTGATATGTTGTGTGTGCTATACAATCCTCACTTCAAATCACGTGGGGTGATGTTAAAGATTTACTAAATGATTGAATCATCATCATCAACCTATAATAGTCCACTGCCCTGTCTTCAGCTTGCCGCAACCAGCAACGATTGAATATACTTCCAATAAACTTCTGAGAAAATGCCTTAATTTTCCTATATTCAAAACAAACAAATTTTTGAGCTCTATTTAAAAATAAAACAAAATCCATGCTTAGAGCACCTTAAAAATTGGTTAGGGAAAGTCTCGGGAATTTTTGTCCATAGAGATTTGTATATTTATCAGAGAAGCCAGCGCCGGCACTACAAGGTAATACTAGGAACTTAACATGTATTGGGTGGTCGTGGACGGTGCAGGTCGATGGCACAAGAGAGACTCGATTTCTACGAGCATTCCACAAGCTCCGGTACAGAATCAGAGAAATATATGAGCTAGTATACATATATATGAAACGGTTTAATTTAAGAAGTAACAGATTGGAATTAGATTACGTCCAAACGACCATAATAACAACGATCAAAGGAAATTTTGGTAAACAATAAGCCTATACGAGGCAAAAAGACATTTCTACCATGTAATGCAAGCCTTTGGATTCGAGCAGATACCGCTCGACTCAAAATATGCCTAGAATTCCCCCTTCCTGTTTTTAAAATAACACCAACTTAAATTTAAGCATCTGTTTTTAAAATAGCACTCTTAATCACTTTGGGAAATAACAATAAACCAGATTGTCACGATCGTTGTTCCGAGGTTTTGGAATGTTGAGCTTAGATAATATTTTGGTCAGACACATGTCATGCTGTATAGAGCAGCTGAATTTCGAGAGCATATTGTGAAAGGCGGTCATTCAATGATGGTTTTGTTGAATGTTGTGAAGTGACGATAAGAATGTAATGCATACCTCAGTGTTGCATCATGATGCCGCGTGTATTTGTGCGGGTATGCAGGAATGTGCGTAGAGCGGGGGGAACGTGCCGCGTCTGCCACCGACGACGCCGCTGCGCCATGCTGAGTAAACAAAACTACAAAACAGGCACTCGTGCACACTAGTCGGATGCACAGCTTCCTCGCTGCAAAGAAAGTGCTTCTGGTTACGACATTATTAATGATTTGATTACTAATTATTATTTTAAGTCGAAGGGGGCATAGAGCACACTCGCCAGATTTTATACCATGTTTTCCTCAGCGTACGTAGTACCTACTGTAGAGGTACGGACGAAACAACTACTTATCTTAAGCACCTAGCAAGCTAGAAACATGCACGTGAACGTTTTGGTTATAAAATGAAAAACATTACAAAAACCTTGTGAAAATCCCTGGTGTTATTAACATAGACCACCAGAAAATAGAACTTAAAATTCTTAAGAGAAGAAGAATGGATTAATACCGGTTACATTCCACAACTGAATATTTGTGAACTGGCCAATCGATAAGTTTTTGTTTACCTTATTGAAGTATTGAAAAATATTTTGTATTAGACTCCACGTAAATTAGGAACGAGTTTGTTCGCTTTCTCATTAATGTGGCTAAGGGAATAATGAATATTGAGTGTGGTGGGACCGGTGCCGATGGCAAGGTGACGCTGCGGAGCCCGAGCCGCCGAGGCCGTGGCCGCGGTAGATGCAGTATTACGCCAATGAATGAAAAGGTACCAGAAACGCAACCTAAATACCGAGCATTCTTCAAGTCCCGCCGTCCACGTGTGCAGGCCACCTCGCTTTTACCGCGCCGCAACGCCCGAAATAATTATGCTCAGCCTTACATAGCATCGCTTGGAAATGTATATCGAATTAGCAAACTTAAAACTTGCTTGGAATTTATATAATAGAGATTCATCTCATCAATGAAAGTAAGCTGTAAAATTGATAAGCGGAATTTAGGTAGGTACCTACTTGTTTTTGTAATGATATTGTTTTTTAATTAGTGTAGTCATCTTAATATACATATCACTAAAAATGTTACAAGGTACTACGACGTTAGTCACTATTCTAAGAAGCGATAACTTATTTATGAGTCACGATATTTGTTATTTTTAATTGATACAAATTTATAAAATCGAAATCATGATTAATACCTCGAATAAAATGAAATTTAATATGCTCAAAATTTGTAATACAGAATAGGACCTATTTACATTGAATATCAATAAAGAAGTGTCTTTCTTTGGCTTGGTTCCCACGTTATTTTTTTGTAAAGGATACCGATAAAGGGAATAGTATACCCTTTCTTAGAGCAGTAAACGATCGTGGGCCCTAATTTATTGCTAATAGATTTCCAAACGTTGGGACGTCCGTGCATGCATTATATGTACAGGGCCCTCCCTTAATGCAATTTAACTATTACGCAGTAAAATGCTACATCAATTTTAATTTCTCGAAAATATGTAAATTGTTGGATCTTTATCTTAAAATTATTTAAAATATACATTGTGAAGCACGTTAAGTTATATAAACTGATAGAAAAACTAGTTAACATTTTTTTCAACGAAGGTATATTTTCAAATAACTTTTTAAAGGAGTAAATTTAAATAATTAATATGAAGTAAGTATTAATTATTATTGGTATTGATATGGATCAGTTGAGATACCTGTAGATTGTTTGCAACAGTCTGCAGCTAGCTCAATTGTTTCTTGTAAATACTAGTTTTAATTTAATTCTAATATTTGATTGTAATTTTCTTGTTAATAAAGAAAAATATGAAGTATGTATAAATTTTGATTAATATTGGCCCAATTTAGAATTTTTTTTCAAAATATTTTAAAGTGTATTAAGTGTGTTAAGTATATAGTGTTGGAACGGTATTTATGTTTAATACAGAAAGCTTTTGGTTCAAATACCTATCTAAAGCTTTATAAATCAAATTGTTCACCGACTTATAATCGCTATAAACGGTACATTTATCATGAGCAATAAAATATAATGCGCAATTAATCATCAAAAGATTTCAATATTCAAAAGAAGTAGAGCTTTAATACCATTAAGTACCCACATTTCCGGCATACCACGAGAAGCTTTCATAAAGTACTTACATGTGGCCAAGGTCTGTGCTGCTACTTATGATTTTCTTATTGTTTAACATTAAAATTCCGCCCTATTTTATGTACCAAACCAATTGATATATATATTATGTAGTATAACATCTTACATTTGTAAATTATTAAAAGTCAACATTTTATGTAACCTTTTATAAATCATTTTCAATAGTATTTCCAGGTTACAGGGTATCTATTTTTAAGATTTTCTTGATGAAAATGGCTGGTTACTATAATACCTGAGTACTACCAATTTGTCTTTGTGTGATAGAAAACTAGTTTCTGCTCGCGGCTTCGCACGCGTTGTTTGAGGTTATTTCCATCCCATGGCATCTGATTTATGGGATGAAAAGTAGCATTTGTTTTATTCCAAGCCTAGATCGACCTATATGCAATTTCAGCCAGATCTGTTCAGTAAGTTTTGGCATGATGACGAAACAAACCTTCGCATTTATAATATTAGTGCGATTATGACAACAATTAAATTTTCCAAAGCTCAGAGTCGATGGCATTGAAAGTTTCATCTTGACTCCCTCACTATCAACTTTGGAAAAACAACATAGCCCGCGTTATTAATAGAAATGAAAAGCGAATTCTTAAGATAGTGAAAGAGAGTCAAACTAACGATGGTAACGTATTACTTGCAGGTGCGGCGCCCGTGACTGGGGTGACGCGTCGCGGCCGATGCAAGTGGTTCAACGTCGCGAAGGGATGGGGGTTCGTTACCCCTGACGATGGCGGACAAGACGTTTTCGTACACCAGGTGATTGTGTTTCCTTTACAAGTTTGAAAGTTTTTTGGAGCTATTCAACGCTTGACAAGTTTATGTCGACGAGCACAGTAAAGTTATTCAAGATCAGATGGTTTTAAAATTTAGACTTTTATGGTTTTAATTCCTCTTGAACCAATTGTAAAACAAATATTTGTTGATATAAATGACGGTTACGAAATAGATATTGAACAAATATGAGGGCGTTTGAACGCCGATAGAAATCATAGTCCACGTGGTACAAGCTCTATCATAGTTGAAGAAGAAATATAAACCCATTCACAAAATAATGTGTGGTGTTTAGCGGTTGTCCCGATAGTGCGCTTATTTTTGTTTGTTCAGCTTATCAAGACCGGATGTTTTTTCTATAAGTACGTTTGCCACGAAACTTGTACTTCGTTCGGCTGCAGCGACCACGTTGGCGGTAAAACAAGAATGTTACCCGAAACCGATAGAGTCGATTTTTTTCTCAAAAACGATAAGTTTTATGGTTATTCCCGTTCGAAGGGAATAGAGTTGATAATATTATTTCATGTTAGAAGTTAGACTTAATATTTACGTTTCCTTAACATTGTGATTAATTTCAATGCCATGACCTTGTAGAAATATCTGCTAATATTGATATAGGTATCTGAGTGAACTTGTAGTTTATAGATTTTCCTGTAAATTCCTAAATTCCTTTTTTTTGTGGTGATAATTAGAATTAAATTTCTGTTTGTGTGTTTTTGTTAATAGAATTGTTGTGGTTTTCAGAGCGTGATTCAAATGCCAGGATTTCGGTCACTAGGCGACGAGGAAGAAGTAGAGTTTGAATGCAAGGAATCCGACAAGGGCTTGGAAGCTACGAGGGTCTCCGGCCCTTCATCCGTGGACTGTCAGGGATCACATCGACGTCCACTATCTAAGAAACGCTTCAGAAAAATACGGTATTTATTTATAATATTAAAAATGATCTGATTAAACCTCAGCGCACATTAATTCAACACCTCTACTGTGCAGCACGAAAATGTACATTCAAAAATGGGCTTAAGCTCTTTGTTAGCTTTAGATATATTAATTTTACAGTGACAAAATGGTGGTCGCCCTCCCTCAGGTTGCAAGTTTCAAACGAGTGGCCGGCAACGTCTGTCTGTCGTGTGATGCCGTTAATAAAAAATGTATCTAAATGTTACGAGTTAAAGCTCATATTTTAATGTACATTTTTAGTGCTGCGGTGCTTTCCAGGTGTGCGACAAGCTGTATTCGGTTCTAAGACACTTTTTTGAAAACATAGACTGTGTGACAGATAACACAGAAACTTAAAAAGAAAAGCTGATAATAAGTGTAACAGAAAACAGCTAGGTAAAAACTAAAAACAAAAACGAAATAACGGCGCACAACGCACATATGCAGCGAATAAGGTGCAGATTAGAGTTCGAAATTGGATGAGAATCGAATGAAATAATAATTGAAAACTGTAGAAACGAAAAATTGTTATGAACGATTAAGACAAGTTACTCTGCGATTATGTTAGCAGAGTCGTTAAATATTTTCCACGAAATTTCTTTAGGTTTTATATGTCCTTTACTGATAAAAAATATGTTAGGTTTAAGAATCGAGTATAGAACCATATTTTCAGATTAGAATAATTACTGAAAGATCCTGAATCCTGATTACTGAAAGAACCAGAAGTTGAATTACAATCATAGAGAAAGTTTCACCTCGACCGGTGATTTAATAAATAGATATTTAAATAATGCTGGACAATTCACACAGTACTATCTATTCCCAAGCTAAGCAGAACTTGTGATATGGGTACTAGAAAACTGATATACATAATTCGACACAATACATACAAATACACTTAGATAATAATAATAATTGATAACACTATGTAATCTTATATATACCCATAAAAATCATATTAATATTAATAATTTTTAGCCGATCTTAAGCCCGTTTCCTACCACTCACGAAAGCAGTGTATGTAGTGTAGGTATCAATCATTTCCGTCGTGCAACCCCACGCCATGCTTATAAAATGAACCAAGACATTACGCAGTGGAGTGTCAACATAGACACAGGTTATCGCACTATCTAATCAAGGAAAATAAAATTACAGGAGTGTGTGGCACCCAAACTATTATCAACCGCTTTAAAAGCTTTTTAGTTAATTTACTTAGAACAGACACCTTGCACTCTGATAAGAAAATTAGCTTTTCAAGTTAATTAAAACGACGTGTCGACGGTATAAGACAATCGCTTAACGCACACTCAATTCTATTAAGAGAAATATTTGTACTTAGCTAAAAAGTTACTTTTGTGTTAGATACCGGCTACCCATAACCAACTTCAAGCACCATCATGTTTAAAGGTTTTTTTAAAGAGCAGAGCTTTTTATTTTACGCCAGATGATATGTGGATTGTTTATTTATTTTATTATTTTATTTTTTATTTCCAGTATTTGAAAACCTGAGTTTATGTGATTTTTATATGACCTGTTTCAGTTGCTACAATTGCGGCGAGTTTGCCAATCACATAGCGGCCAAGTGCAGTATCGGCCCACAACCAAAGAGATGTCACAACTGCAAGAGCGAAGACCACCTCATTGCCGATTGCCCCATAAAGGTACAATGTGTTCCTGTTTATTTATAACTTTAAAATATTCTGCAATAAATAGTAGATTATACATCTAGTACCTTACGTCACGGGCGACAATGAATCCCGAGTGCAACTCAGGATTCTAGAATAACTCACGAGCAAAGCGTGGGAGGGAGTTACTAGAATCTTGAGTGCGAACGGATTTAATCACGTCTAAGAAGAAGATAGTTTTATGCACGAGGTACTCTCTCTACTAATACTCTACTTTTCACACTTTCTGCGAGTAAATGGTAAAATATTAATACGGTGACCGTCGCTGCATTAGTTTTTATATTTTAGAATTTCGAAGAAAATGTCATTGTATGGATTCCCTATAAAAAACAGATTTGAATTTTGAAGAACAATTTGAAACCAAAAATGGATGGATATATGGACTCAAACTAAGAGAATTCATTAGATTCTTTTTAATTTGGTAAAACCTCTACCTTCTTTCAGTAACCAGGGTTCAACAAGCTTTTGCTTAGAGATACGTGATGTTTATAGTGCGTGTTACGAGCGTAAAGTGTGAAAAATATGATTATATGTCCAATATAACATGCGCTTCAACATACAACATACATACAAAGCTCAAAATAAAATTTTGGGTCTAAATAAAGCTTTGCACTTCACAAAAACTTGTAGCGAAGATTTGAGACATATACTTAGATGTATAGGAAATCTTTAGAACCTGAACATAATAAAGCAAGTATGTCGTTGTTTATATTATTTGGATATTAAAGTAATTTGTATCTTGTGATTCAAAATGTATTGTTTTGTTTCAGGTTGAGAAGAAACCAGATGATCCCCAATCATTACAAAGTTCTGATAGCTCGCAGGACGGCCAGCAAGGCAGCCCACTTCAACAATAATAGCATCGTGAAACACGGCCTGCCAACAATCATACAACAAGGAAACCGAACATTCAACCTCTTTACGATTAGTACTTACATTTTACGTTTAATAAATTCAAATGTTTCGTATATTTGAAAAAGCCATACGTAAACGTTTTATACGTTAAATTTAAATTAATTTTAAGACTTAGTACGTTATGTAAACAACTACCTCATTTTAGTTACAGAACCAAACTTTATAAATGAACAAGACTGATAAGTACAAATCCATCGTCTAGTACAAAATATTTAAAGTTTTATGATATTATAAATCTTTTATATCCTAAGTTTGCAAAGGTAACGTAAGTACAAATTTTATGTGTTCGAGTGCTAAGTATCGTAATGTTATTTTACTTATATTGGTATTTATCCAAAGTTTTGTGTGTTTTTATATTATATTTTGTTGCTTTATTCTTTATTACAAACTTTATATTGTTTCTATAATGTGGTAGTCCTAATTAAGTTAAGAAGTATTATAGGACGGTAATGAACAAATAAAAAAGGCGCAAAATTAGAGATTTAAAACTTTTAAATTCGCATAGAACTTGTATAAAAGGTAAAATAGAGCTATCAAAACAAAAAAATATGTGCCAAATTACAATAGATTGTTGCAATATTGTTATAAAATTAAATAAGTATCTTATGCAATTTATTTGAGCCACTTATGAGAGCTAATTAGTTTCGGTCCTTTTGTATTAAGTAAAGAATAATGTTACTGAGCAACAAAAAGTGAACTAAGAACAACTTCAAAAACTCTTTTCGTTCATAGATAATTTTGTGTTAAAAGGAAACTTTATAAAGGCGATTTGCATCCTATCGATGTCCTCATCATAACCCTGTATTAGTCCAGTGCTGGACATAGGCCTCCAATCTATATACCTATTCAATTTTTATTATCAGAGTAAACAGTGCTAACAGCTTTTGAATAATAAGATGTAGGAATTGTTTAATTTTTAACAAATATAACTGTCGTCGCATTTGCTCAAGAACTTATAAATCGTCTTTGAATTTAAGTTAATATAATAGTTGTACGTATTAATACATTGTGTTGTCATAGACCTGAGTACTTTGGAAACTTTATTTTATTTTCTTAATAGAATTATTTAGATAAATATTTCAGAACGTTTTAACTTCTCGGGTGTCTCGACTCGATGTACCTGCCTAGAACACGGTGTAAATGAACGAATATGTTGACGACGAAATGAAATGTAATAAAACTCTGTTAGAACATTAAAATAGGAATTCATTTTAGTTGATATGCCAACAATATAACTAATAAAAAATCCAAAGAAGACATTTAACAACTCATCTACGCAACTTTTTTGCCAATAATATTATCTTATTCATCGCCAAATATACCTAATAAGCTTCACCTAATTTGTCGGCAGTAGATAGTGGTGTGAAATTGTGTATCTGACATAATATTAGTATCTATATAGTGAATAGAATTACCGTAATATACCTATTACTTGTTAAGAATTAAAATAGTGTTATATCTACCTCCGATAGAAAGTTAGTTGCAATTATATTATAAGCCTTTTAAAAGTTTACCCACCATAGTGTTTAGAATAAAATAATAGAGGTGACTTGTCTGTATAGATGTTTACAGACAAGCATCTTAGCACCTACGAATATCTATCCTTATATTCCATATCTACTAGATTCGGATAGTATTAAATACAATTAGATCGGGTACCTTCGAAAAAAAAAGAACATAGCATCATGCGTGTTTAGTCACTTCCTTAATAAATGTCTCGAGAATCATGAGAATATGCCAATGAAAGGTATCGGTTATATATCAAATACGTCTTATACATGTGTAGTTTTCACAACAGTTTTACTAGCTTAACTGGTAGTTACCTGCTAAGGAGTCTTAAATTACTTAAATACTTAATAATAATATTATCAATGTATCCTCTAATTAAATGTTTTATCTTCGTTGAATAGATGTCTACGAAACGGGTCTAGTAAGGATCTATTGTGCATTTAATGTAGCTCTTTGTAAGTGTCATTCGTAAGGTTTAAAGAAAGACTATTGAAAACATCTACCTCATAATTTAATTTCGTTAAATAGAGTTTATTAATAAGTTAATTAACATTTTATAAATTCTAGACAACATTTTTCATTCACATTTTGGTGAATGACGAATTTCATAAGGATTTACTTAGATTTTAAATTTTGTTTTTATTCAAACAAAATAAATTATAAAATAATAATGTGTTTTATTTAAAAATGTACACTAAATAGATATAATATTTAATACCTATACACAACCTCCTTGAACAACGAACTATTCCGAATAATGATAAATAGGAAAAGATATATCTAATCAAAAACAAAATAAATCTGCAACTTTTAACATCATTTCTTTTTTTTTTGTTTAAGTTATCTTACGACGCAGATACATTCATTTGTAATATGCATTGGAACGTGTCTAACCTGCTCATACAGATAAATTTTAATAAGTACCTACCTACTTACATCTAACCACGATGGTTGACCTTACAAATTATGAACACATTAGCAAATTGGCTCGCAAACTTTAACCATCTGATAATGATATTTAAATTGAATTACATCGCTAGCCGCCTTGAACCTAAAATATAAAACATTATAGGTTAATTAGGTGCCTAATTGATACAAAGTTAGTATCAGTAAATTTCAAGTACATCAAGGTAATGAGTTTCTGCAGAAATTGACCACAAGTAAGTGATAGTAGGTCTGTAGGGGTGCTAGGTGGGGAGCGGAGCGCTGCGGGGCAAGAGATGTCACGTTTTTCAGCGGAGCCGGGCGAAGATGGGCTCTCGGAGGATGCAGTAGTGCGGGGAGGTCACCCGCGCCCCGCCACCCCGCGCCCCGCACCCGCCGCCCTTCCCCCGCGCTGACGTAACGCTGCTGCCGCGTCCGCCGCCCGCCCTAGTGTGTACCGCGCCGCGCTCCGACCGGGCCATCACGCACGCCGCGCCCTCGATCACATCAGTGAAAATTACTTGACGTTTACCATTTTAGCTCTCTGATCTGGAACCTAATCAGTGTATGAGGTGCCTCTTTGAACAGTGTGTAGAACTACGGACGTTGTCGTATTTCTATGCACTCAAATAATATTATTTGGCTTTTACATCCGACACCGCCCCTGAAGTCTAGATGCAACGGTGTCATTCTTATGGAATGTCGCGCAACAAATTATGTTTCTTTAATAACTTTGTTACCTCGTTATCTAGAGGAACATTCAGGTTTCAGTATTTATTGAATGTTTAAACTGTGTTTTATTGGCCATAGGGATTATAAGATAAACTGACATACCTACCTGGTTTAAAAATTCTAATGTTTATGTATATTAGAATTTTTAGTGAAATTGATTCACATTCAAAAATATTACAAATAACAGTATAACTTAACTAGACCCAACGAAACCATATATGAAAATGTCAAATATTATAGCCAAATAGGGGTTTTGTGATGTTTTTATAACTACTGTAGGTATATTCAATTATTTTTAAAGCAGACTAAACGAACAACTACTTTTAATTATAGAAAAATGTGTTATTGCTTAAAATGTGAAACTAAGTAGAACTTTAAACCGATTTTAAAACTTAAAATTTGGGATAGTTCACATTGGTATGGTACCACGGTAAGTTAGATGTGACAGAGATGCGTAGTGTGAATATGAGCTTTTAGTAATTAAATTAGAGGCATCATTTAAAAGCATATTCTGAAGAGTTCAGACTTCGAGCTTCCCAGAACGAGTGTTCTAGAGACAGCTCGAGCATTTCATTCATTTTCATTGTAGTTCTCAGCCCAGCAGCATAATGGCCTTGGAACGTGAACCATTTTAGTTTTTAGGTTACTTTCTATAGTTATACAAACTTGCCTATACTGTATTAGTGTAGGTTTCATCTTAACATTCAGTTAGTGGTTCAACATCGTGCATCCGATATATCTGTTTGAATAAGAAAAGCGAATTAGGTCGATAAACCAACCTGGAGGATGAGAAACGGAATGGTTTTAGATTGCAGTTTGATGAGACAACATTCGATTCCATACAAGGATGCGAGCAGTCCATAAATAGGTATGATTACTTTCACCTGTTTTATATAGCACTGACAGCGAGACTTTCCTATACTAAATGGTTTGATTACAAGAATAACGTCTACAGTATCTACCTACCTTTTTTTTTTCTGAAAAATAATCGAAACGGATATTGCCCTGCGCTGGTTAGCATTATTATAGAATAATAAATGATGTTCTCATAGACCTTGATGTACCTACTAGGGATGGCCATTAGTTATTACGAGGGTCTGGCACTCAACTAGTAAGGTCTAATTTAACCGTTTGCTGCCAAAACTAAGACAAAAAACGAAGTTCAGCGTGATCGAGTTCAAATTCGTAATGTCTATTGTTAGACATGACAGCTTTTGAACTCGGTTTAGCGCTTGAACCGAATGAACTTTATGTTAGTAATATGCATTGAACTAGTTTCAAGCGCATATAAGGGTATTTTTACTCTATATGAGAAAAAAATTTAATATTTGGGTAGCTTAGGTAAAAATCAGTCGGCAAATATTAGTTTTACTTCATAAACTATCAAAATATTTTTTTAAAATCCAATTCAAATTTTTAATTTTTTTCTTTCAATCTGTTTTTAAACACCATGAATTAGCATCCGCAATTTTATTCTGTTATACGGCTGTGTCGACAAACCAAAAAATATCAACTGTCATCAGCGCATTTGGTTATGTACCATACAACCAACTGACGTCATAACCACAGAGCAATATGGCGTCCATTGCGTTCAGTGTTTTCGTCTAGTTACGCGCGCAACTTGAACAGGTATGCAAATTTTAAACGCTATAGAACTTATCGATTAAATAAAAATTTGGATTTTTTTTGTGGTTTATAAGCACTATAGAATCTGATTTAAACACATTTGAAAATGGGTATATTACCCTATTGAATTTATCTTATATTGAAAGCGTTTTATTGCAGCTATGGACCTTAGTCTACGAACGTGTTTGATGACAACGCATGTGTCAATGAAGTGAAACTTCAACTTCAACTTCTTTTGTATATGGCTTGCTGTGCTTGCTAGCTAGCAACAATTCGGAAACCGAAAGATACTTTTATACCTATTGGTTTATTGGTTACAAAATTCAGTGTACATTCTTTAGATCGGGGTTTCCCAACCTTTATTGCATGGTGCCCCCATAAATAAAATATATAAATAAATAAATAAATAAGGTATATAATATAAAATATTTTCATGAAAATACAATTTATTTAAGATATTTATTTCACAAAAAGGTAAGAGAAAGTCATCTATCAAACAAATCTGCGTTCCTTTCCAGAATTCGGATTTCTTGGATATACTTCACCGCACAACGAAATACCGAAAGTATATGGATCTATTGGCATATTACTTGGGTGATAGGATATAAAGAGTTGACATTAATGGGAAACGGTCTTCGGGGTCTGTAGTTACAATGGTGTACCGCAGGGTTCCATCTTCGGTCCTTTCCTATTTCTAGTTTATATCAACGACCTGCCTCATCTTGTAAAGAATAATCACGAGATTGTACTGGTTGCTGAAAATACTTCATTAATTTTTAAAATGAAACGACAAAAAACAAACTACGACGATGTGAATAATGCAATCTCAAAAGTAAAGTAAAGTCCATTGGTTTAGCGTCAATAATACAAGTATTTTGCTTAACGAAACCAAAACAAAATGTATTAGATTTATTCTACCTAATCTTAAACAAGTTAAGGCTGATACAAACGTAAAAGAAGAAACGGTAGAAATTGTACAAAGTACCGTATTCTTAGGAATCACCTTAGATAATAAACCTCAATAGGGTAAGATAAGATAATATAAGATAAGATCACATAGATAAGCTATCGATGAGACTTAGTTCTGCAGCATGTGCAGTCAAAAAAATCAACGTCAACTCACAGACGTTGATACGTATAGACTTGTTTATTTCAGCTACTTCTACAGTATTATGTCTTATGGCATACCTACTGCTGTGGGGGAACTCTGCAGATATTCTACCTACAACCCTAAAGAAAATTTCGGTATAATGTTCTTTCGGTATAGCGTTCATTCGAGATTGTGTGCGTCATTGTGTCTACAGTTTTTTGAAGTTGTGTGCTTTCGGTGTTCCGTTTTGCGGCCTGATGTACTTTCGGTATTTCGTTGTGCGGTTTTCTGATCTTTCTAGATACCGTTCTTTGGTATTTCGAGCTCCGGTATTCCGTAAGACAGTCACGCAAAACAACAAAGATCGGTGATCTAACGGTTTTACAAAATTACTTAACACGCAAGAGAACTGAAGCCGCTGATTTTTAGAGCAAGTACATAATTATTTATGTCCAGCATTATTTATTTTAATGCATTGCCCTTTAAATTCAATTTATTTTTGTGTTGCAGAGAATTTGATTGTTTGTTTCTTTGTTTACACTTTTCATCAATAAGCAGTTTTATTTCGAGGGGTTCATATTCTTAACTCTTCTTGATTTGATGGCAGGTGTAACTTCCCATGCTTTATGAACTTTTCTAAGTCTTGGTTGAGTTGCTTGCTAGTTTTCAGGTAGAACTTTAAGTTCCACTTCAGAGTCCAAGTCATTCTTAATTTTCTCCTAGTCTGTATTTTTGTTTGCTAATGCTGGATTCCTTTCAATGTACGTATATCTCGCCCCCTTCAAGTTATATTGCAGAGAGGTCATATCGTAGCTCTGCGTTGCTCGTAGATAGTTTTGAGATCTATGTTTGAACACAAAAAAAAATTTAGTTGGAGACCCTGTTGAGATGACATCGCATTTCTGTTTGAAAGTTTTGGTAATGTGTCGCAGAGGACAACATAATGCTGTTATCATAAGCGAGTATCGTTTGGAGTCTATACAAATTGCCACAGCCTGGCTCTGGCTGGCTCATCATGAATTTAGCTCGTGATGCAGCAATTTCGCTACGATATGTAACGACTGAATGGTATTGGTAGTACTCACAATTTTAAAGAACTGGGTTCAAATCCTTCCCTCAGATCGGGTTTTTTGCAATCGTTTTTTTTTGCAAAACGTCTTTATCTATACCGGCTACTTGGCTCTTTTCATTCATTTAACTAACATCGAGCCGAGTATTCCGCAGCCGAGTCAAAAATCAAAATAGAAAATTCTTTATTTCCATAAATACAAAAAAGTACACTTAGAAAAGGTCAAATTCTTAAAATAAAACACTGACACTGAAATAAAGTGGTACTTTTGATTTCTGTCGCTTCGGTATGTAGACTAAAGTAAAGAAGCGACTAAGAAACCTTTAGCCTAAGCCTAGCCGAGTGTTATGCAGAACCTGAATCACCAGAGAGGATAGGTACCTGAAGAAAACCGAGCCGGTCTGAAGTGACTACTTGCACCTAGTAGTCAAGGATAACTTTCAATTCGGTAATTTGCCAACTTCATAGTCGAAGGTAATAAAATGGCTGACTTCGTTCTGCTCGTGATCTCAATACTTTTTACGGCGGAACGGAAGTACATATTACGAGACGAGACTTGACATTATTTTACATTAATGTTTTGTTCGGTAGCTTGGGGCTAAATGATGATAGTCCAGCTTTATTTATCTATTTTCATTCAAATTTCATGATTGATTGTAAAAAAAGTAAAAGTAAAAAGTAAAAGTACTGCTAAAAGTACCCAAACATTTATTATGATAGGCATTTGCTATCATTTTTGACCTGTCTTTTTTACATTTTCCGTCGTTTTTTACGTTTTCTATCAGTTTTGACGTTTTCTGACATTTTGACGTCTCCTGTCATTTTGGCATTTGCTGAATTTCATTGCCTATCATTTTTGCAATTATAATATTTTTTTGATGCACAGAACTACAGCACAGACCTACTGGGAAGCGGGTTATTCTAGTGAGTGAGTGATGACAAAATAGCGATACTTTGAGGGTGGACATTTCGTAGACTAAAGTGAGTAGAATGTAAAAATTTTAGGAGTAGGTACGCTACGTTAGGTAGAATACCAAAAACTTTTAAAAAAAATCAGTCCCTAGTTTTAATTTGCAACAAAGATATCGATAGCTGAAAAGTTCCGTGAGATGGTTCTTGAAAAGGGTTCCCGGCGGCGCGGGCATCTACTTGAATTGGCAGGGCCACTACCGTGGCCTCTGATCAAGCAGCAGGCATCCGTCCAACTCTGTCAAAAGAGATTGTCTGTGATCGTAAACCACAGACAATCTCTTTCCGTCAATGAAGAAAACACGCTGAATTCAAATTCCCGCTATACCTCGCATTTTGTAAATTACTCGAAAGCAATTGATAGTCACATTCTGATTTTTTAAGCCTTAAGACCAAACTTAAGTCCCACCGTTATTAATCTGAGATATGTGCTTCTTCTTTTATATCACATGTGGATTGAATTATGGTACGTTGTACATAATTTATTCAGCGCCTTTTGCAGTCAAGCAGGTTCAGCGCCTGGTGGAATGGTGTGGTTTAGCGGTTTCTGTTGCTTTGTATGTCGACAGGGTTCTAGTCTGAAGAAAAAATATTTAATATTTTTTTGCGGATCTACTAAATGTAGGTATATTACCAAATAAATGATTCCCGTGTCACTTTCTACTACACTTCCATGTATAAAACAACGAGTAAAACATATTAACACGTAAAAAAATACCGTGCAACAACAAATTCACATCCACATAATTTTTTTGCAAATTAACTTCCATTTCGCATTTTAAAATATATCAACTTTAACGATATACAGGATTTAAATTTTATTAAGCTGGTTAGCGGACTAGTAGCGGAGAAAAGTAGGTCATTCATTAAATGCACATTGGTTACACCAGCAGAAAATCCGAGATTTATCTGGAACTCACGAGAGTAACGCGAATTCTTTGGTTGAAAACGAAGTATCTTACCGAGTTGGATTTTATTTAAACCGACTTAAAAAGGATGTTCTCAATTCGGCTGTATATTTTTTATGGATTTTTCATTTATCTTGAGTACTTAGACTTTCGTTTGACCACTATCTCACCCGATGGTAAAGTGACGATGTTACTCGATATCTCCGCCAGGTAAACCGATTTTGCTGATTCTTTCATTATGGTAGTAATTATGATCCCGAAGTGATCTCATAGAAGTGTTTTTGCAAAGGGATTACTGATGATGACGATGATAATGTCCTCCTAGTCGAATTACCACGGTGGCCAATGTCAACGGAGACTACTCAGGTGCGCAGGACATGTTATAGTGCACATGTGTTCGCACAAACACAGGTTTACTCTCATAATCCGATGAGACAGCAGACCGATACGACTGGGGATAGGTCAGGCGCATGAGATTACTATTTATCCTGTAAAAATAGGTGATAGATCTTGGAAACGATACGGAACCCTAAGCGCGGTAGTCTCGCTCGCACTTAGCCGGTTTATTAGTAGGTCGCTTGAGCCCCACAACCCTGCATTCTCATTAGCTTAGCAATTAAATATGTGATAAATAGTTAGAATCTTTATTAACCAACGAAACATATTAAGGGAAGAGTAGGTATCAAGTAACATAGGTGGGAATTGGTTTTACCTTTTTTTATTGGTGATGGTCTAGCGTTTGGCCACCATCTCACTTGAGAAACCTTGTCTGCTGTTTTAAAACAGTTGGCTAGTCTTTGGTAGTTCAGAAGCATTCGAGCGGTTCTTACTCACCCAGTGCCACTTCCATTAGCATTAGCGGATATCAGCTGTCGCAGTTAGGTAACTTCTTCCTGAAGCCGGTGCGCTCGACCTTCTGGGCGGTTCAAACAAACATACTGGTTTTTGTCAAATCAGAACATAATTATGGGGATTTAAATGAGCTTGTAATATACGGTTCTTTTAATTGTTACTTGGTTTATTTCCTTTAGAATGAAGTATACGTCAAATAAAAATAAAATTTGTTTGGTCCGAAACTTGTACGTAGTTTTAGTAGTAGGTACTTTATATAGGAAAGTAGTAATTGAGGTTTTACCAAAGATTTCACCAGTGAGTAGGATACGGTATAAAAAATCGTGTACATTATCATTTTATTTTTAGAACATCGAAAATACAACAAAATATACGAGCAAATTTTCAATCTTTTAATTTTAGTATCTATTGTTATCTAAATACAGATAAACTTTTTTACCCATATCAATAAAAAATTACTTAGTCACAAAAAATCCTTACCTGACAAAGTCATATTAAGTCTTATCTCATCTCACTAATATCTCATCTCACTATCTGACTAATCACTAATATTATAAACGTGAAAGTTTAGATGGATGGATGGATAGATAGATGGATGGATGTTTGTTCCTTTATCACGCCAGAACGGCAAAACGGATGAAATTTGGCACAGAGATAGATTATAGTCTGGAATAGGACATAGGCTACTTTTTATCCCGAAATTCCTACGGGAACGGGAACTACGCGGTACTCTTTTACAATCCATGTACCTACTGTATTTGCAAACGTTTGCAATCTTGTTCAATATTATAAAAAGTAGGAATCTATTAGAATACGTAATTAGGGTCAATGTGAGGAACATCGGTAGACTTTACCTTTTATTTTTAGGTATCCAAACAACTATTTACTTGGTGATATTTTTAGAGATTCCACCAATGGGCAGTCATTTTGAGCGTCAATTTTGTTTATGATTGCGTCATAAAAATTTATAAAAAAACATAAACTATTGTCAAAACAAGCGGATGGGCGTTGTCTGTTATAGCCAACGAAATACAAACAAAAAAAAGTGAAAATAGTGAAACTTAACATATATGGCGAATCGAGTATGTAATAACGGTTGCTGTTATACTAATAATTTTCGTTTTACTGACATCATCTCATCATCAACCTGTGGGTTCTTTTTTTTATTTTGAACCCCTATTTTGGAATATTCCTTCTTTGTTTTTTTTTCTAAGTGCATGTTTCACGTCTCTTCGATCAGTGGTTAAAACTTTAGTTTGCGTCTGGCGAAAATTTAGATCATAAAAAATAACGTTAACGTCAATATTTTTTCGCTATAGCCTGCAAAAACGGCCAGTCTTGCCGCTGGCATACCTTTTACGTTAAGAGGTCTAGCTCTAGTGCGAGGACTTTAACAAGTAAGCAAACATTATCCAAAGCACTGCGCTGGCGGATTCAAAGTTACCCTTTCAGATCATGCCCGTGTTTGACATTCTAAGTGAATAGTTTAGCATATAGAGTCGCAGATAGGTATACGTTCGAGGCAGGCGACGGAGCGATGACAACAAAGGGTAACTGCGCCGTTGTGCACCCAATAGATAGCTAATGCTACTCAGATAGGGGAAACTTGCTCTAAATTTACACGGTAAAGGCTAGATAAATGAAATTTTCAGCGAAATTCGAGTTATTAAAAATTAAGGCTTATGGGCCATTTGCGCAAAACCTCCCCTTGCAATATGAAAATGTGTATCCATGGGAGGCCGGGTGAAAATACTTTTTATACCTATGGTGGTACCTACCTATTATGCCTATAGATTTATTTGTTTGAAAGTGTTTAACAGTGATTAACAACTTAATCATTCTAAAATATAATTAATAGTCATTCGTACTGCTAAGATTAGAATACCATGGTGACTTCTGTAGACCTTAGCAATCCATCTTTGGAGTCATCTTCACTTTATTATAGACGAGATTGAGGCCAAAAGAAAAAAAATGTAGGCTATGTAAAAAAAAAACAAGTGCGAGTCGGACTCGCGCACCAAGGGTTTGGTAACTAACTTGTACCGAGGCCGTAGTACGACTTGTATGCATTATCTTTCGAATACTTCCATCGATTTCGAGTCCTTCCTGTACATTTAGCGCCTTGTAGCGCCCCTACCGGATCGAGAGGAACTACTTATCGTAGTATGACAACGATCCAATCGTTTCTTACAAACTTGATGATAGTTTTCGAATGATTTTGAGTGGTTCGTTGTACTTTGACATGACAGCGGCAGTCGCGTTTGCGGCATTCATGTTATAAAAGTTAGTAGATAGAGCACCTCCAACATAGCTTGGTTACAGAAATGCCTTCAATTGGTGTTAAAAGAAAAATAAGAACACACGGGTAAACATTTCACTGGGTACCTGCACCGAATCTGAGTATTTCCTTTGCGTTCATAGAACGCAAGTCTAACCCAAACACGTCGATCATAGAGGTAAAACACTCTCACTTAACAATTCTCTTGATTTCGAAGATATAAACGAATCTATGTACTATGTGTGAGTGACAAACATAATTACAACTTCAGTGCTTTCATGCACAGCACTACTACAAATTGGAAAAAGAGACTCATTTATCGCATTTTTTGGGCTACACCTCGTTTGTGTCTACTATCATTCTAAGCCTTTTTCGTGGAAGACATCAATGGTTCTCGATTACTTTTATCGATTGTTATTAGGGTTCCGTACCCACAGGGTAAAACGGGACCCTATTACTAAGACTCCGGTGTCCGTCTGTCAGTCTGTTACCGGGCTGTGACTCATGATTCATGAACCATGATAGTTAGACAGTTGAAATTTTTACACATGATATATTTCTGTTTCCGCTATAAGAAAAAATGCTAAAAAATACAATAAAATAAATATTTATGGGGGTTCCCATACAACAAACGAGATTTAATGCTCGTTTTTGCTTGATATTGATAACGGCAACAGGTAGACGCTTGAAATATTCATAGAATATATTTAGTTATAAATTCACTTCACGACAAGCACGACAAGCATTTAATATTTATTTATTTATATTCTTTTCCCATACAACAAACGTGTTTTTTCCGATTATTTATAGATAAAATGGTACGGAACCCTTCGTGCGCAAGTCCGACTCGCACTTGGCCAGTTCTTTTTTATTTACTACAACTTTACGATATTTACTTGTGCTTACCTTGGTTCGTGCCAGATTTCATGATCCTTGGCCAACGGGAAGTACCTTATAGATTTTGGTTCCTTGCGAGAGTTATAATATTTCTTTGTGTAGTAACGACAAATTTACAGTTTTCAGATTTTTGCATATCTTGTTCTATAAGACCATAGTTGTTGCCAAATTTCATGATATTAGGTCAACGGGAAGTATCCTATAGGTTTTGAATGCATGTGATTCCTTTGAGAACGACAAAATATGCGGGCATATAGGTACTTTATCTTTTGCTATATCTTTTGATCGCGTTGACTGAGAAGTTTGACTTTTCACGGCTCCAAGAAGTTACGAACTTGAATATTTGACATAATTTCAACGCGTTTCTAAGAAAAGTAGGTTGATAGACAGATGGACAGCAAAGTGATCCTTTTTCCAGGTTTTTTTTCTTTTTGGTAAAACCTAAAAGGGCTATTTACCCCTCCAACAACAAACATAGCCTTCCGCTTCGCTGACGCGCGAGCAGCATGAACGTTACCCATAACAACCTGAGCCAGCAATTGGATATGGATTTGAATTAAAGAAGGTATTTTAAATATTTAATTAACATTTTCCGTTTACTCCGCTTCACTCTTGAAAAGAGTCAGAAGAGAATAAAAAAGAAAATAGTCTTTCAAAAATGTAAACTGGATTTAATTTCATGACTGAATTTAATTACATATGGAAGATGCGAGCTGTTAAAATAAGAGCACTGTCTCACTACTTTTATTATCTTAATAAACATATGCATAAATAGTGTACCTAGTTGTATGTATAAGTAGTAGTAGTATTAGGTACATACTATATTTAGTAAATGGCTTTTCCACTATCGTCTGATTGTTTATGATCCGATTATCATATACATATATAAGTTGTTCGGACGAGCTTTTGAAATCAAAGCTCAAAGTTTACGCACAGCATAGTCCTGTATTTTTCAACTCTTATAACCTGATAAACTTAGTCATCGACACTTTTTTGCGTAGTAGATGGGATTGGCTCTTAAACCAAAAACCTATACATGTTATACTTGTTGTCTTTAAATTAAGACTTAGGCATTTTATAAACTAGATATAAATAATTATTTTTGTACTTTTATGATCGGTTGATTTCGAGCACTTGTCTGGGTTTTCAACGTAGGGGTCACCTAGTTCGAAAATAGGTTTTTAAGAATAAGCTTTTAGACAGCTTGACATTATTTTCCCTAATGGTTATAAAATACTACCTGACCGTTTGTTATGAAATCCTGCTCTCGTCCTATGTCTAGAATGAACTATTAAAGCCTTTGGTGGGCCACTGTAAGCATCCAACAGTCATGGACCAAAATCGAATGTTGTCTCGGAAAGAGTGCGCGCGCAGCTCCCACCCCACGCCGCGCCGCACCGCTACGAACCTCCATTGATGATCGTCTAGTCTCAATACATGTAATTGGTACTTTTCCTACGTAGAGCCCTAGGAAGCGCCCGATCGAATTGTTTTAAAACCAGTGATAATTATACACTCCGAGCTTACAAACGAGTAGTAAAGTTCATATTAAAACAAAAAATTATAAATTAGTAGAGTTTGGGGGCGCTGGCTACCGTAGAGTCCGCTGGGTTTGGGCGTCGCTGCGTCTCGGCTTTCGGCGGCGGTCGGTGCGCGGTGACGGCAAGCGCGATTATGCGCACACAGCCACGCACGGTTAGATCGCGACCCAGTCTGCTCTGACATTTGGGCGAGCCGCCGGTGTCACAGCATCGCACCGTTCGCAAGCGTATACTTCGGGGATATTCTGCGCATTTAGTAGAATCTTGTTGATGTGTGGTTGTGGTGGAGGTGTCGGTTGCACTGAGCGCGCGTGGAGCAGTGCGCGCGGGCGAGCACGCGCTGGCGGGGCGGCGACGGCGCGCCGCAGCCGGGCCCGCAGCTGGTGGTGTTTACACGCGCGCGCCGCCGTCGCACCGCGCCGCTCGCTCGCGCCGCGCCTGCATCGCTACCGACTCCGTGCAACCTACACCACCCCTAATTTACTATTCAACACTGTGAATTTTTAACATAGAGCACGTCAGAAGATAGAGGTATTTAATGCTTATCAAAACCGACTCTCTGGCATAAGAGTTCGACCGTAGCGCACACCAATCACGAGCTAAGAACATACGCATCGACACAGATTGTCATAGTCCATTCGAGTGAACTCACGGCTCCGTAAATATGGGTGCTAAAGAGAGCGTGGAGGCTGCTAAATTTTCTGCGCAAAATTGGAACAATTTCGAGGTTCGTAACTACGTATAGATTACTTTGCACTTGGAGTGTTTGTCCCCTACCTTCCTCGTGAATGTCTGTTTGATGGCCGATTTATGTCAATATTTAAATACTTGTCTACATAATTCAAATGATTTAACATACTGCAAAACTATGATTGATCCATGCACAGTAAAATTGTAAGAGAAAGTTATATTTTGCATGTTCACGTTTGATAATAATACAACTAAACCATCGCTAAGATACCAATAAAATGTACCGTAAATAAATGAATTTCATGTTTGTGAATGTGTGTCGTGGCGTGTTTTACAATAATTGTAAGCTATAATTATATATTTAGCTAGTATATCCACCAAAGCTTGTTAAAGAATTTTCTGTAGGTATACTTGAATACACCTCAATTTAACTAAAACCTTTGCACAAGCATTCTAATGAGTCCACGGATAAGATTTAGATGAAAATTATTCAAGATTGTATTTCATTACCTAAGGTTTAGGTAGCCGAGCTGTGACAGTATCGTGTTACCTCACAAACAGTGCGGAGGACGTATACTAGGGATTTTATACAGATATTAAATATAAACTTAGAAAGAGAGTTAAGAGAGCTGAAGAGTTTTTATTCGTACTAAGAATCATGCAGCAGCTTAAAACGAATGCTTAAATGTTTATTATAAATGTAAGCGGTATACCTACGAACCTACTCCTTGTTTGTGTCACCCTGATAAGTGAAGGGAGTTGGTGTTCTTCCAACACATACTAGGTTAGTAGTTAACCCTCTTTCATTCATAACGAATTCGTCAAACGACGAAACTTTTTATGCTAAAATGCTATTTGAAAATATTATATGAGCACCTTAAATGTTTAAAATGTAAGTTCACTTTACAATTTCTTTAATTATGAAAATAGAAGGAAATTATTGCTGCAAGAGTTTTCAAACCCACGGTTTTTTTCAAATAAGTAAAACAATTGAAGCATTCAGAACCGCTTTCATATATTTCATATCGACCAATTTTGACAGGATTCAACAATAAATAACGACAACGCTCAAATCAAATAAAGGAGCACTCCAAAGTCAGTCCTCCCCCAGTGGAATTCATCAGCCTTAAAAGGATTGCAGGTTTTGGCCAGTCTTGGGGTCAGGTAGCAATAAAATATGAAGCCGAACTGTGACCCACATTCAGTGAAACTAATCTAGCGTGATGGAAGGCGCTGCCGACCGGCGAGATCGAAATGCGGTGCTAGAATTTTAATTACTATTTGATAGGATAGAGTGGAGTCGGGTACCTTCAGTATTTTGGTTCAGATAAAATAGATGCCTAAATTTTATGTCTTTGTTTATTATTAGTTAATCTGTTTAGAATTTTACTCACATGGGTTGGGTGGGTGCGTTTATCACACAAAAGTCATAGATACGGAAGATAGAATGTTTAGATATTGGTTGTGAATCCTCTTCAGGCCAAAACTACTCCACCAATCTTGTTGAAATTTTGCAGAGATTTAGCTCTAAGCCTGTATTAACTTAGAGGTTTTTTTTACTAAGAATAACGCACGCAGAAGCCAGATTTTAATAAAACTGGCAACTTGTGAAAGTTCGGCATGGAAATAAATAAAATCGTTGTCCCGGAAAAACAGTAGTAATAGTGTGGTGTGTTAATTATTCATTTTTTTGGGTAGGTATACCCAGCGGTAAAATGAATAATCCCCGGAACACATCGCCTCTATCGATACGCACTTAATTGATCTTTGACACAGTAGCTATCGAGTAAGTAGTTACTTCAGGACTCGTACGGCTTCTAAATCATATTAAATGTGCTCATTGATAAAATGGCTTCACCTAATGTTGAATTAAGCCACGAAATAGCCAAAAAAGAATGCACCAAGTATAATATAAATAAAAATATTTACAGTCATATTTTGAAGGCCCAAACCCAAACATGTATATCCTGTAATTTTATTGATATCGTCGTTTTGAAACATGGGTAGGTATTCTGACGGTCTAATGAACTAAACACGTTTATCGCAAAAGTGCTAACAAACCAGCATTTAAACTGCATTCGCGGCTCATGTGTGTAAATTGACATTTAAGTTGAACTCTTAGGTGTGCCAAAATAGGAGAGACCGTGATATGACTCATCTACGTATTTCGTAATTCTCGCTAAACTCAAATATTGCTTTAGTGCGAATCTCGTCTTTTAAATCGTTTGACGGCTATCAATTTTCGTTCATGTCAGATTTTGTACTTTAATTTCGATTGTTAATGTTATTAATGAATGTTTCAAATAATAAAAACTAATAAAACATATCGGTTCGAAGTGAGGAATGCTTTTTGCACAGTGTAGTTTCGGATAGTAAAAATTGGTTTGATTATCTTATTTTAAAGATAAACGGATTAAAATTCATCCTACAACACAACTCCCATGCCTATCTTTAGTCTATCCAATACCAACGCTTTTATAATATACCTGCTGTATTTTTGCTCTAGAATATTTAATATTATTCGCTGTAATCACATGAAACAAGCTAGCTTTGCATGCTTTTCATACAAATATCATTATTCAAAATCATGTCTTATTAAAAGCTTCAATAAAGTTATTATCCGGTAACCCTTTAAACATATGATTATAAAAATGTTATAAAATAATTGTACGTTTTTCTCCACCTGCTCGGTTAGCAATAACATAATATCAATTTTACGTGCTCGATGGATAGAAACACATAAAATAGCACCATTCCCGATCTATCATGTCGCAGTTGTGTAAAATTGAGATGCTTTGTACCAGTGCAATTTACCGGTGAAATATTAGAAGCAATCGAGCAGGTAGAAACGCAAAACGTACCTTAGATCAGTAAGTTTAGGTTGAGTTTGGATTGCAGCATGCTGTGAAGCACCAGTACCGGCACGGCACCCAGCGGTCGCAGAGCCTCAACCGCGGACACTCTCTGTCGCGCTCCGATGGCACCTGGTGACATCACGGGACCGCGGGTGAGTGTCTCCTTGAACATCATCTTGATCATCAGCCTAGATTAGTCCACATATGGACATAGGCCTCCCAAAGATTCTCATATCTACTAGAAATAAGCGTCCACGGCTGGTATACTCATCATCGGGCATAAGTTGCTACGGCTTCGATCATGTGGTAGCTGGATGAAATGTAGCCCATGGCACTTGTATAATGAATGTAGGTCACCGGTAGTTCCAGAGATTATACTTATTTTTTTATGCGTTTGTTATTGATAAAAGTTTTATTTAAAGCTTTTATTTTAGGAGTCTAAAAGAACATCTCACGCAAGCGTTTCTTAAAATTAACTTTCCAGTGATTAGGTATCTACTCGTTTAATTTAAAAAAGGACGTAGAGTTTTATTTTCAGACATGAGCGTGTGGTAGGTATAAAATTATGAGAAACAATACAAAGTAAGAATCTCAGAATTGTTTTTATTTCTATTGGCATTATTGTAAAAAAAAATACGAGAAAAATCCTATACCAAATTGATTTGTAATCTATTAGCAAACATGTTAAGATCTAAAGTCATTAAAAACGGAATATTTACTATGATTTGTGTATTTGAGCCGAGTTCAAATACCGTCAGTGTAGTGTGTCGTGATCAAGCTGCGTTTGATAAAAATATCGGTAGTCCTTGTAATCTTCTTAGCAAAAGACAAAACATCAGGGTAGATCGGTAAATTTACCAATAAAAACTAACTCGCTGTGTCCTTAGTTATTCCGTGATCATGGCGCTTGCAACTATGCCTAATTATCGGATAACTCAAAACAACGCAAATTATGGTTAATATATAATAATATCCCGGTACAACTAACTTTAGTGATAATAACCATGCTATGGTAGGTACCTGTAGATGGCAGTTATTGCAATTCTTTCAATTGGAAATACTGTTCTAATTTGTTTCTAATATTTTGATTGTAACATTCTTTGTTATTAAAGATTAGTTTTTTATTGCTCATAACCATGATTGATGTCAAATGTTTTATGATATCTATTTTATGCCGGCTGGACTTTATTTGTCGATGTGCTTATTTTGTAAGCCTACAGAAAAAAGTTATTCTGATTCACAATAACTCTAAACTGAAAATAAAAAAGAAGACGAATTAGAAAAATTTAACTTTTATTTTCTATGGGATTTTTGGCCAGGACAAAGTCTGTCAGCTATTTCCGGTTGTTTTAAAAATCTTAAACAGATTATTGAGCTTTTGTGTATTTCAGGCGGCATAGTGCAGTGCGCCGACTGCGGCTCGCGTACGATGGGCAATAAGCTATCGTGCTCCTGTGCACCCATCCTCCGCAAGGCGTACCGCTATGAAGACAGCCCGTGGCAGAACTCGCGCCGACGTGATGGCCATTTACTAAGGTAACAATAAACTATTGTGGTCCTGTCCACCCATACTCCGCAAGGCGTACCGCTATAAAGACAGCCTATGGCAAAACTCGCGCCGACGACGCCGATGTGATGGCCATTTACTAAGGTAACACTAAACTATTGTGGTCCTGTCCACCCATACTCCGCAAGGCGTACCGCTATAAAGACAGCCTATGACAAAACTCGCGCCGACGACGCCGCCGATGTGATGGCCATTTACTAAGGTAACAATAAACTATCGTGGTCCTGTCCACACATACTCCGTAAGGCAAACCGCTGCTATGAAGATAGCCTATGCCAAAACTCACGCCGACGCCGACGTAATGGCCATTTACTAAGGTAACAAATGTAACAATAAACTATCGTGGTCCTGTCCACACATACTTCGTAAGGCGAACCGCTGCTATGAAGATAGCCTATGCCAAAACTCACGCCGACGCCGACGTAATGGCCATTTACTAAGGTAACAAATGTAACAATAAACTATCGTGGTCCTGTCCAACCATACACCGCAAGGCGTACCGCTATGAAGACATGCCGTGGCAGAACTTGAGCCGACGTGATTACAATTTACTCCAAAATGAGCTATGATGCAGGAACATGCAGCAACCAGACACAGCACAAAAGTGGAGGATGGGGGAATTTCTGGTGGGTACCAGAAATTTCCCCATTCTCCACAAATTGTGGCAAGTAAGTGGCATTCCTTACTAACACTACTTCGGAACTAAATATTTATGATAAAAATCAGAAGTATTTGACAAAAACTAGTTTAATTAATATTTTGGAGATTACCCAGAGTGCGAGGGCTTACGCACTATAATACAAAACCTTAACAATTATAAAAAAATAAAATAAATAAAAATAAAAGTCATTTATTCAGAACATTTTACATATGGATCATTGATGCTTATTGAAATGATGACACTACCGAAGCTTAAAAAAAACTGTGTGGTAGTGCCAACGCCCAACTCCTGGATTCCTGAATAACACAAAAATACTAATTACTAACTAATATTAAAAACTACTTATTTATTAATCTACTAATGGAAATCTAAATTTATATTGCTGGCTATTACAGATTCACATAGTACATAAAAGTTTCTAGAGTTACAATAAAGATTCTAAAGTTACATTAAAGTTTCAAATTCATGTGTTGGCGTATGTGTGCGTGAGTGTGTGAGAGTCTTGCGAGGCACCAGTCTCTTAAGAGTCTGGGCAACACAAGACCCAGATTACATTTTTACCATTTATATTTTTACTAGCAGCGCCTCGCGGTTTCACCCGCGTAGTTCCCGTTCCCGTGGGAATTCCGGGATAAAAAGTAGCCTATGTCCTATTCCAGACTATAATCTATCTCTGTACCAAATTTCATTCAGATCCGTTCAGCCGTTCTGGCGTGATAAAAGAACAAACATCCATCCATCCATCTATCTATCCATCCATCCATCCATCTAAACTTTCACGTTTATAATATTAGTGAGATATATTTTATGCGCAACAAAATTTAACGATAACCTATTTCCGTGGTTGTTACCCTCCATATCATAACACTCCTAATTGACAGCGTCGAAAAGTTGCGCCAACATCAGCCAAAAGCTTGTGAAACCGTTCCATCTACAAAAAACATCGTTAAAAGATTAGTTGCATCACAGTGTATTATCTAACTTTAGTTTGTCGGCGAAATTAGATCAAAGTTTCCGATACACCTGGTGGAAACACAGTACGGTGGTTAATGATACACTTAGCTCTTGCTTGGTAGACATTAAACTTGGCTTTGAGGGAAGAACTTTGGCTGTGATGAATAGAAGTTGTTAATATAATATACGTTTTCCTTGACACAGTTCAGCGATGGGTACAGTTAGATACTTCATGGTACGCCATGGTAGCTCTCTGTATCAACATTTACTATGTATGCATTGTGGGGCAAAGTCTACGAATACTAGCTCCTGCCTGCGGCTTTGCACGCACTTTCCCGAGATAAAAAGTAGCCCTTGTCGGTCTCTGGGATACCGTCTACCTCCCTGCTAAATTTCATTAAGATCTCTTCAGTCGTTTAGGTGTGAAAAGGTAAGTATGAATATTAGAAAAACTCTTCGGATGCAGCGACTCGTGCTTTTATGGTCAAACTTCACGATAAGTTAGTTTAACCTTCAATTATTTCACCCGCTATACTGGATAGATATTTGAGACCGGACAGTAATAGGAGGTACCTACCCAAAAATTTCTTTGGAGGTACCTTAACCGGGTGTAGCTACAGGAAAATATGTATGGGAAACGTTTTTTGCAATTTCTGACGTGTTAGTACACCAACCTCAGTTTGTCCGCTATATGTTTTTGATCAATATAAGAAACAGCAGCGAATTTTTGGCATCAAAAACGTTATTGTGTAAAATGCCCATTTTCTTGCAAACTGTAATATTTTTATTAAACTGTGAATAGGAATGAAATTTCTTTAATAATTGATTGGACTTGCACTTTCCGCGTTCAGCGACCAACTCCGTTACGTACTTAAAAACCTCTCCTTGCTTTAAATAATTGCTGAGAGTCATTTGTTTTCATCTCTATAGAAGAACATGCCATATATAGGTATGCCAGAATAAGACACAGCTAAGTAGGTACTTAATTCCCCCAATACCTCAACTCTTTCCGTGGATGTCGTAAGAAGCGACTAAGAGACATACGCCGGGGGCCGGCAGCAGCGCTTCTTGCAGAATAGATCTACCACCGAACTGCAATCCCCAACCCGCACGCAGCGTGGGGATTATGAGTATTCTCCCCATGAGATAAAAGCCAATAAGGCGATTATCAGGGGGAGTCCTGCGTCCAGCAGTGGACCATTATAGGCTGTTGAGGAGGAGGAAGTACCTAATTGATAAATGTCTGGAAGAGGGCAATAATACCTACCCAGAATTAAATAGATTAATTCCTCACTATGATACGCCAGCGCATACAATCGTTTCTTTAATTTACAACACAATCAAAGTACCACCCATAAAATGCATCAAAGAAGTTTTATCACAGTTTCACTCTGGTTAGAGGTTCTAGCTTACCCTGCCAATAAATAGCCCACAAAAGGAGATTAACGTTCAGTAAGCAGTTCCCGTAATGCCGATTGCGAGTTGGCAGCCACCCAGTACGTAATGAAGGAGTGCACTGCAGTTAGAGATTGCATTTGTTTCCAAGAAATTAATAAATTCCTAGTAAAGACACTGATTAGCTGTCACGTGATTTTTGCTCCATCTGATAGACCTCATTCTCCTGATTTCTCACATTGAGACCCAAAAACGACGTCGACATTTGATTTCGAAAAATTCAATGCATATTTCAAGAAGCCTTAAGAAAATCAATGACTTACAGATATTTTGGTTCAGCTGGAAACGAAAATAATTTTGTGAGTGGTAAAGCAGCGGCGAAATATAAATTAAAACAAATAAAATATTTGAAAATAGAATTCTTATTGTTTTTATTTTTTCCTTAATCTGGAACGGTCAGAGATTAACTAAGTTGTTGTAGAATACGGTGTACAAATTCGGAGTTCAAAAGTAACAAAACAAATGAGTGCTCTATCTAGCTTACAGAGCTCTCTTTTGGTAGAGATTCGTAGGCAGGATATATGACTATGTAGGTCTTCTAAAATGAATGCATCGAGTACGCACTGAAATATCCAATTTCGTATTATTCAAAAAACTATACACGCTAAAAAATAATAATAACTGTTTTGAAATGTACTCAAGTAATAATAATGTCACTTTTGCGGTTTAACTGAGCTAGGAAAAAAACTAAACACCAAACACATCCATGTGTAGTGTGTAGTTTCACACGTTTGTGTCAACACTTTTCACAGTCACGTCTGTGACTGTGAAAAGTGACTCTACATTGTAAATGTAGTGGCTATTAAAATTTCGCTGAGGAAGCCATGAGGATAAAGCCCTGACTTTATTCCAGACTATGGGCGGAAGTGTTCCACGTGTCAGCCAGCGGCGCCGGCACGGTCAAGTGGCAGCAGGTATCCGAAGACCTGGTACCAGTCAACATCACCTGCATACAAGACTCGCCCGAGTGTGTGTTTCACATCACCGCTTACAACTCGCAAGTCGACAAGATTCTCGACGTGAGGCTGATACAACCTGGTAAGTCAAACTTTGATGTTTTCAAACTTTGTTAGGCTTACTGAGCGGCAAAACTGGCAAACTAACCATGTGAAACTGCAGTAGAAGCCTCGATGAGAATGCACAGTCACCTGCAAATTTATGTATAGCTAGGTACACTCCCAAGTTTTCACGTTGATTATATTCGTAACATTTTAAATAAATGCGCACGCAAAAGTTCTCCATGCTTGTCGATGTCGTAGATATTTGTCAGAATGCGGTATAAACATTATCACGATAATGTATAATGTACATTAACTAATTAGTCAAATTGAAAAATACTTAAATTATGTAAAAACCTTTTAATATTCCTTTACCTACTGTGGTATTTAAGTGACGAGGGGGGTTCGGAAAAATTTACACCGGTAGCTTACAAAAATCAAACTACCTATATTTATTCAAGTAAGCTGCAAAAGAGGTAGTATGGCTAATTGTCTATACTTCTTCCCTAATTAAAGAAAAAGGCCCTGTGTGCAATAGCCTGCATTTTTTAAGTATATACAAGCAATAAGAAAACTAACCTACCTACATAACCAGGTTGTAGTCCCAAGTAAATTGCCTCGTAAGTAGGTTACATCTACGTTTGCAAGGCGTGCTCTGTCCACATTCTGTACACGAAAGAGTATCCGTATTTTATGAGAGTCATTCCCTAGATATTCCAGTAGACACTGTAACCTAGTTTTAAATTTATACGGCAGCACGAGTTATCGACCGGATTTTGGGATGCTAGGTAGCTGCACATTATGGAGATACTAAAAAGCACAAGAAAATAGGTTATGGCGATTTAGGATAAACAAATGGTAATAGTCTCATTTGTAAGCAATCTGAGTAGAAACCAAATAATATAATTATGTGACTACTCGCCGAGCTCAGCACTCAACTTAACATGGTAGGTTGACAACTACCAACCACAGCTGGACAACTGCAGTTGTCCAGCTATACTAAAAACACTTTTTACTGGTTCCTGGAAAACAAAAACCAGTACAAAGACATAAGTAGGTGCTGAGTTTTAAAGTTTCTTCGTTTCCAAAATAAACTTGTAAAATTATATTGATACTGGAAATCATTGAATATTCATTCATTTTTTTTCATTCTAAATGACTTGAAAAATGCTTGACAGCAATTACTATATATTTCACATCGTGACATTCATATGTACTTATTAATTATCTTGCTATATGCCTAAAATGCTAACAAAAGCTGCAGAGTTATAATTATATTCTAAGGAGATCAGCAAGGAGGTAGCACTCTGCTTCAATACCAAACTTTTTAGTGAGGGTTTATGAAGACATAGTTTTTAAATTTTGTTCTTTTTTTAAAATTTGCTTTTTCACTCGATTTGTTTTGGTGTCTGCAAATTTGTTTGTTTTCCTAAAGTTCTGTATTTATAGTGAGAGGTATGTATTGGTTCAAATTAGTAACTATAATACGTAATTGAATTGATTAAGTAGGTACCTACATATTTATATCAATAAACATATTAAGTATATAATTCAGACATAATTTTTGTACCTAACACTCAATTTTTTCTACAGGCACACGCATCGGCCAGGCATCAGAATGCTTCATTTACTGGAAGGACCCGATGACCAACGACACCTGGGGGTTGAATTTCACCTCGCCCATCGACGCCAAGCAGTTCCGAGAGTGCTGTGTAAGTTACAATGGTTTGGTAAGAGATTCTGCTACTTCTGCATTCATGAACCCTGATTGGCTGTAACAGATAGGCCATTGATTAACAAAACGTGTCTTTTGAAGTCCTGTTGGATCCAACATCGGCCAAAATCAATAATGTTTTGGCTTTAGAAGCAAGTTTGTTAATGTTTGCTGGAAAGAAACATGTCTTTGTTAATGCCCTGATGCGTTATCGAGTTCAAATACTTAATTATGCAGGTTTTAATATGCATCTCAAGCCAATGTTGAATAATCTTTCCCATTCAAATTCTTCTATACTAAAAATTCAAACCACTCGTTATCATTCATCAATCATTTTGTGATTTTAGTCACCATCATTCAAATTCTCACGTAAGGCTTCGTCGAGCTACAGCCTCAAGCTGGAACCACCGGGGAATAAGCAGAAGTTCAAGGCGAAGAGGAAACCACTCTCCACACCCGCGAGCCCCAACCGCTCAAGGTAAATTCCTATCCTAGGCCTATTATACATTAAATAAATAAATAATAAATAAATATTGCTGGACAATTCACACAGCATTATCTAGCCCCAAGCTAAGCAGAGCTTGGGGTATTGGTAGTTATATATTCACTTTTATTAAATAAATAGCTACATACTATTATCACGTACATTACCACTATTTATAAATGTGAAAGTTTGTATGGATTAGTTTGATGAACTTTTTACGTTAAAGTTAAAACTACCAATAGGAATGTGATGAATTGGAAATAGATGTGTTATTCTATACAGGGTGGCTTTTTGAGATTGGAGTGGTTGGCCAAATCCAAAACCATGGGAGTTAGAGAAAAGTGGTGAAATGAGCCATAACCTTATTTCATGAGTAAATAAAAACAGCAAAGAAACTCATTTATAAATTTCTTACAAAATTCATTACAAATAGGTGTTTTAACGAAGATAAAACCGGATTGGCATCCACCCCCATCCCAAAAGGCCACCTTGTATAACTTAAAGGCTAGCCAGCAATTGCATAGAAACAACGAGCGAAACTGCCGCCAGGCAGAAACTAAATATAAAGTAATAAATAATGCTGGACGATTCACACAGCATTATCTAGCCCCAAGCTTAGCAGAGCTGGTGTTATGGGTACTAGATAACTGATATACATAATACAATACATACAATAGATAGATATTTTTATCATACATAGAAAACGACCAGAACACCCTTAACAAATACCTGCACATAGGTACTACAAATATTTGTCCTAAGGCGGGAATCGAACCCGTAACCTCCTGCGTCGCAGACGGACCTTCGCCCACCGCGCCACAGCGGTTGTCTAGTTTACTATAATGTACTGAAAATGCAATATGCTTAGTACAACTACCTAATATAATTTAAATTTGATGATTTGTGCGGTTGATAATAGTGAGAAAAGGTCCGCGTGAGCCATAGACGCTTATTCCCAGTAGTTCTGTGCTGTAGTTCTGTGCACAGAACTACAGAAAGTTCTATTCCCGCTGTATGTTAGGCGAATTTGTATGTTCTACAAGTAATTGTTCAGAGTCTGGTGGTTTTGTAAATATTTTTATTTGTTACTAGCAGCGCCTCGCGGTTTCACCCGCGTAGTTACCGTTCCCGTGGGAATTCCGAGATAAAAAGTAACCTATGTCCTATTCCAGACTATAATCTATCTCTGTGCCAAATTTCATTTAGATCCGTTCAGCCGTTCTGGCGTGATAAAGGAACAAACATCCATTCATCTATCTATCCATCCATCCATCTAAACTTTCACGTTTATAATATTAGTGAGATTGAACAGATTATTTCAGATTATATTTCTGTCGTTTGATATATTCCACCACCAACCAAGCAAATCTTTGATTTAGATAATTGTGGGTAAACCAAGATTTCGTTATTTTGGAGCTGGATGGATGCTATATAAAAGTACAACATTATAAATCTATTGACATGTTCTTCTTGTTAATAAACAAATTGTTTGAATGTTTCCTTGCAGTTTGACCTACGGGCGAGAGGCGCAATGCACGTGCATGACCCAGGAGCAATATGCGCGATTGAGAGCTAATCAGGATCCGAGATATCGTAAGTTACATCTTACTTATACCGCAAAGGGCAAGAGCTTTTTACGTGTAAAATTAAATTTATTGCTCATAAAAGAAGAGAAAAATATTAACCGAATTAAATTGAAAAGCTAAACAAAACAGCGTCAAGCGTCTACCTGTTGCCGTATATCGAGCAAAAACAAATTGTTATAGCGTCAGTCAACAGAAATATGTACATCATCTGTGAAAATTTCAACTGTCTAAGCATCACGGTTATGAGATACAGCTTGGTGACAGACGGACAGACCGACGGACAGCGGAGTCTTAATAATAGGGTCCCGCTTTTTACCTATAGTTTAAAACGAACAATGAAGAACCAAATAATTTGTCCCAGGTTCATCTACGCTGCCTCGAACCACCACTCGAGCCATCGAGACTGACAACGCTGCTGCCACCGGCACTACCCGCTCGGAGAAGGTTGCTGCTGCCACATCGTCAACCTCGCTTTATGACAACGTCTCTAGTTCGCAACCAGCTCATCAACCTCCGCCTAAACGTGAGTATACTCCAATAGCTGAATGAGACCGATGTGGTTGACTCGAACTACCATGCGAAATCCCGGATAATATCTATTAATTAGGACATTATTTGAAGAAAAAAAAACGCAACATATAAAATATAAACTTAGTCCTATTATTATGCTTATTCTCAAGATCTTAACTTCTGTATTTATTGAGAAATCAAGGTTTTAGTAAAAAAAATATTTTTGCGATTTTTTTCTCTCGATGGACCGACGATATCGTATCGGTCGCAGGGAGTAGATGGACGGAGGCGGCTCAGGACAGCGCTTTGTGGCGTCGTGTATGGGGGAGGCCTGTCCAGCAGTGGACGTGTATGGGCTGATATGGTGATGATGAGGTAAAGAAAATTGTAGGTGCATCTATTCTGGCTGGAGCGAAATTGTTGAAATGTTTATCCTCAATCACTTCGAGTATTTTAATAGCTTTTGTAAGTGATAATTCCCCGCGGAAAAAAGGACAAAATTATGTAGGAAGCTTTTAAGAAGGTTCTTCTTAGTACTTTCCCCTTCACAGGATCTAAATATAACTTCTGAATATTTTTATCCTAATTGAGTGTAACTAAAGAGGCACTTTTATCGTATTATTTTCAGCGGCGGCTCGTCAGACTGACTCTCAGCCCCCAACAAGGCCTCCAAAGTCCCAGGAGACTTCGACAATGACGACAAACACTTCCACTGCCCCCAAAACTGTCACTGCTTCGGTTGGAACCCACAGCACTAGCGTAAGACTACTGGATTATAACTCATTCCACACTCTTATTTACGGTTTGGTATTTGAATTGAATAGTTCAGTCAAATAGTCATGTCCTAATGCTTTTCCGATTCGATTTTTATGAAGAATTTGTAATCGATTTTGGTATTATTGCTCACCATTTTTCATTACTTTACAGACATACCCAAGCGTCTAAATGACTTCATTTTTAGTTGTTATTTTGCTACTTGCTTCTGTCCGCACCATTACACTCGTTTTTCGGGGTTGAAAAGTAAGACAGCCTGAGTTACTGCTATAAACTATAACTTTTACGGTCTTTTTAATACTTTTTCATGGAAAAATAATTTAAAATAGTAATCCACCCTGAATAATCTTCGTTACATACTTTGTCGGCTCGACGAAAATCGAAAATTTGTCAAAAGTAACTGTGTCTATTTAATATTTCATTATATCATTCAGTCTTCTTTCAACAATACGTACTTCATAGTCGTGCATATACCAAACAGAAAGTAAGATCGTGGACGGACCATAGTTTAGGATAAGTACTTCAAAACATCTACTTATTGCAAAAACAGAAGTTGTGTCAAGCAATGCGCTTCTTGCGACTAGAACGTCTGTCCTGTCCATATTTTAGCAGGAGTATATGTAAACAAAACACTTTCACTTTATTTCTTTCCAGACAAACGAAGAGTCCCAAACAACAGGCACGGGCAGTGCTAGCCAGCACAGCCAAGACTTGAAGTCTGAAGGCGTGCAGGCTGGCGGGACGCTGACGTCTTCCAAATCATCCTCCACTTCCACTAGACCTGGGAAGGAGCATCTGCAGCATGGGAAGAGCGTGGATTATGGCGATGGGAATGATTCGGTGAGCGAATGTTTCTGTCTTAAATTTTGTAGGTTTACCTTCTTTCTTTCTAAGGTAAGGTAGTATTGTGCCTTCGCACACTAGGTAATCTCAAAGAAATTATATAAGTTTATGTACGAGTATATTACGGCGCGCTTTTAACCGTAGTAGGTACGGCGTTCTAGCTGAGGCCTTGTTCACGACACGTTTTTTAACCGTACGGAGGCCTTGCCCTGCAGTGGGATATTATTTTTCAAAGTAGACATCGTACAATGATTTCTTTACGAACTCTATGTGAAAACGTGAAAATCTTTTACTCTTTTGTCAATCAATTTGCTCTATTAACGCCACCGTTAAGTTAAGGATTAAAGAGTTATAAGGTGCGTAAGCCCTCGCACTCAGGGCAATCTCTAAGAAATTAAATAAGATCCCAATAAATTTCGATTTCGGCAGGATTCGAACCCGCGCCCCACCCTCACTAACCAACTAAGCCACGAAATCCTCCACAAAACCGTAGATTTTTGCGCCGAAAAAACGTGTGTTTACAAGAGCCCTCAGGTTTTCACCTTCCATTCTTCTCTATTAACCGCCAGTCAAGACATTTTTATTGCAGGCAGTTCCTCTTTCCATCTCCGTCTGGGCCCTCCGCGCTTCGCCCATTTGTAACCTAAACTAACATCATATCCGTTTTATTTTCAGGGACGTGAGTCAGACAGACATTCTTCTCACCATCACAATGTCATCAATAACAACACTTCAGGTTCACGTCGCACCAAATCAAAGAGCACAGAGGATATGAATACAGGTAAGTGGATTATTAAAACCGGTGCCTAATCTATTTAATTTTAATTTAATTCAGGCTGTCCTGATACCAAACTTCAAGCCAAAAACGGAGAACAGATGTGTTCATGACGATCCAGAAAAACAAAAGAATCATGGGTCTATCTTCAATGGTTTCCGAATTAGGCTTTTACCTGAAAATCTAAATATGCTACTTTACTACTGGGAAATAATTCTAACATACCTATTGTCTGATAAAAATAATGCAAAGCGTAATTAATATTTCTTCAAGGCCTGTCGTATTATTTATAAAAACTAATTTTAAAGTTTGAATAAAATAATGCCGCGCCAAAACGATAATCTCCGTCATGGCTACCGTGTTCCAAGTTATGACATCACCCCGCCACACCACACCTAACGCTACGAAGCACTGTTTTTTAGATATCGCCTTTTTAAAATCCACATATAGACCCTAAAACGCCATGCTTTTGTTTATCTGTTTTCATGATGCCACGCGATTTTATTTTCCTTATTACAATAACAAAATAGTTATTTGTTATAGTGCAAGAGTGCAAAGTTGCTTTTTAACCGCGTGTTCAATTTTGATGACCGAGCAAGTGAAGGATTCTAAAATTGAATCATGAGCGCAGCGAGCGGAAAGAGTATTTTTGCTCTTCGATATCTGAGTGCTAAAGCCGTTTTTATCCGCAAGAGGATACGGTAAATTGAATTTAGAGCATCGTGTGCACGATGTTCTACTCAGATATCGAAGAGCAAAAATACTCTTTCCGAGATGGGGGCATGAAAAATATATTAAACGTCTTGCCAATTGTGTGAACTATTTGATGAACAATTAAGTTGGCCGCCTAGATCCTGTGACTATTTTCTTCAAAACTATCTAAAGTCCAAAGTCTATATGGATAAGCAGCGAACTCTTGAGCAACTTGAAGCCAACATAAATCCCATGATTCGCCAAATACCACTTGAAATATTCGGACGCGTCCTCGAAAATTGGAATGTCAAAATGGCCCATGTTAACCGCAGTTACGGACAGTATTCGTGATACATCGTCGGCCACATCTCCACTTTCCATCACGTGAGATTATGGTCTAACGAAGGTCTATAGGCCATAATAAAAAAACTTCGGAAATAAATTATACGTATTAAAAATTACTGTCAAGAGTCGTTATTTTGTATAATAATAAAGACAACCCAATAAATTTTATTATTCTTTACATATGACTACGATCGGTTTGAAAATTTATACAAATATTCATTAAACTAAAGCAGGTCATACAAAATTTTGAAATATGTATTTCAAGAATATTCTAAATTTCACTTAAATTGACTAATGTAGGGTGGTAGACTTTCAGATTCTTACCCTACATTATTATTACCCTAGATTCCACGCGAATGAAATCGCGAACGGGTAAGTTTGTTAAACATAAATATTTCAGTCTGTCAAATACACAATATCTAATCTAGTAGGTGAAAGAAAACCTGACCTACCGCATCAGAGAAGTAAATAATACTTAAAGAGTGTGTATCTATTTAAACATTGAGACAGAAGTTCTACAGGAATATAGGTGTACCGTTATTTAAAGAGACACCGTCGTTGATGAGAAATCAGAAGATATAGATATTCATTAATAATGGTTTTTGATTGCCTTCCAGATGCGAGCACCCTCAAACGTATGATGAAGCCAATGCCGTCAACTGAAAGTCCCGTGACGTCACCGGAGATCACTCGTCGTCGGTACGGCGGCACGGCTCCGTGTCCTCCATCTTGTGCCGCGCACAGCCGCCATCCACCACATATGCCGCAGCACGGGCACTACTCGCACGTCGTCAACAACAACAGCAGTCGGCAGAGCTCGCAGCGGTAAGATATCCTATTTTAAGTTATATCCCTAATGAGATGGCTCGGGAAGGCATGGCCCTGTGTCCAACATTTTGTGGCGTGCACGAACGCCATTTACCGCACGTGCCGCAGCCGTTCTCCCAATTGCGAATATGAATAAGGCTCAAAGAGAAACGCACAACGAACTATGAACACGCCTGTAAAAGTGCCACCCGCCAGGTCAGAGCAGCGCTTCCATTTGCATCACCAAGGTCAACTTTACATCAAGCCAATAGATGCCGCTAGTTGTGACAAATGTAAAGGTTTTTACCACAAAGGATGCGTGTCACTATCTGAGTCGACGGCTGTGGTTAAAGGCTGGGTGTGCCCCGAGTGCACCGTAAGGACACGGAAAGGCGACAATACCCCCGTGAGGCAAACTGTCAGCGCCCCTGCTGCTAAGAACGACTCGGTGAAAACACCCGTGCAGATACAGAGTGGAAGTCCCGCCGCCCCGCGTACAGAGGAGGAACCTGCCCTTAACATACATGAAATGCACCGGGAGCTCGCTGAATGGATCAAGGAGATGCGTGAGTTCAGACACGAAATTGCTGAGTTTCGGTCCTCTATGCTAGGTCTCTCTACACGAGTGGACCTTATAGAGCAAAGGCTTGAAACGGTCGAGCAGGAGCGCCAGGCACCGTACACCGAGCTTGCGGACATGCGGCGCAAGATTGTGCTGCTGCAGCAAGAAATTGATGAGCGGGAGCAGGACTCTCTTCTGTCTGACTTAGAGATTGGGCATCTCCCGGAAGAAAAGGGGGAAAACATAGTGCACACAGTTACTATCCTTGCCTCTAAATTGGGAGTAGCTCTGGAGGAGCGGGACATCGTGTACGCCGAGCGCGCCGGGGTCGCGCAGATCACGGGCGCCGGCGGCGTGGCACCGCGACCGCGCCGTATCGTCGTGCGCCTTACGCGCCGTCACCTGCGGGATCAGATGCTGCAAGCGGCGCGTGTTCGCCGCAACCTCACGCTCTCGGACGGAGGCCGGGACCCCAGCGCTATCGTCGGAGCTACTGCAACACCGCGGAATCGCATATTCCTGAATGAGCGGCTTACCCGCGCTAATCGACAGCTTTTCCACCGGGTCCGTGAGGAGTGCCGGAAGCATCAATGGCGTTTCTCGTGGACCGCGCGAGGTAGAGTTTTCGCGCGGCAAGCTGAAGGTAAGGAACGATTCTTGTTCCGATCAATGGAGGAAGTAATACGGGTTTTTGGAGCTGAGCCAGTTTGACTTGCATCTTAATAATAGCACTTATTTAAAAATGGTCAACTTCTCTATGTTATATTATGTTTATTTACATATTACGTTATCCAGTAAAACATATGTATCTTACATATGTTTTACTGAAATGTGTGCAATGTACTTTTCTAATATAAGTTATTTTTTAAGCGATAGTCTAAGATGTTACCTGTATACTACCTGCACTTCATTTCGGTTCGACCTAGTTCTCCGCTCATATTCTAATTCCTATAAATGTACACGTATTGGTTCGGTTTTTAATTATTTATCTTATTTTAATTGTATGTTATGTAGTTATTTTGATGTCATATGTTTCAGAAATATATTATTAACGCTGCAAAATTTAGTATGTAATGTTATATTTGTGAAACACTGTTGTCATAGATTTAAAGCACATATTATGCCAACTTGTGTTCTTGTCTTCCTTCTATATGTCAGTTTCGCTACAAATCTGCAGTATTTTAAAGTCTTCTCGACCGTCATTATTTATCAGATAAAAAATGGTTTTAGATAAAAATTTAAAAATTGGTTTGTATAACCCGGGATCGCTAGGTACAAACCATGACAATTTAGTGGCAGCTTTTAGTCGTTATTCCATGGATCTGGTGGCAATAAACGAGACATGGCTCACTTCTAGCAATGATAATAAAGCTCCTACAATACCTAATTACCGACTTCGTCATATACCTAGACCTTCTTTTATTGCTAGACAAGGTGGTGGAGTTGGTTTTTATGTTAAGAACGGGGTAGCCGTACGTACTTTGGCTCATCCAGTTGATCCACTATACGCTTCTGTAGAGCAGATGTGGGTAGCATTGTCGGTAAAGGGGAAGAAACTAGTCGTGGGAACTGCCTACAGGCCGCCTCGCCTGAACACCGACTTGTTCTTCGATGCACTTACCGACTCTATTAATTCTTTTCCTAGTTCTGATCATTTAATTTTACTCGGTGATTTTAACATTATTGATAACTGCAAACTGCATAAATTTGAAACATTCTTAGAATGCTTAGGTCTCTCGCAACTAGTTACTATGCCTACTCATTTCACGGATACCACGCAATCACTTATTGACGTTGTATGCTCTAACTTGCCTGTGAAGAGTATAACAGATGACTCTGTTGGGCGTTCGAATGGACATAATTTAATAATATGTGAATTTAAGATTAAGCGGGATAAGATACCTCCTAGATTTCTTACATTTAGGCCTCTAAATGATATTGTTATTGACATATTTCATAATGACTTAGTCACAATGCAATGGAAGACGATTGCGTCAATGAATGATGTAAATGAGATGGTAGAGCAGTTTAATCGTAGTGTGCATTCGCTATTCGACCTTCACGCGCCTCTAAAAACTATAGTCCTCAGAGATCGCGGTTATCCGTGGATCACCTTTACCGTGAAGGAGATGATGAAACTCAGGGACGACGCACTCCACACATTTCGACTAACTAAACTAGAGTCAAAAAAGTCCTATTATAAAGATCTTAAAGCAGAAGTTCACCGAGCTTTACATTTTGAAAAAATTGCCTATTTTAATCAACATATTAATAGTAAACTTAAAGATCCTAAAATGTTATGGAAAAACTTAAGAACATCAATTTTGCCCCCAAAAGCTAGTGAACTACCGCCCCAATTTAATGACCCTTATTTAATAAACTCTCACTTTCTTAATGTTCCTGGTATTCCCCGTACTGATATATCTATGCTTACATTTTTTGAATATCACAAGTACGTAGAAGCTGTTTTTAACTTAAATACAGTAAGCTGTGATCAATTAACGAAAATTATAAGTTCGCTTAAATCTAACGCTGAAGGTACGGACCAAATTAACCTTAAGATGTTACTATTGACCCTGCCGGAAACTCTTGAATTAATGACTTCTATTGTAAATACATCTATAACCACGTCCACCTTCCCTGATTCCTGGAAAATTGCTTCTGTCTCGCCGCTTCCTAAAATTTCAGAACCAGTAGTTATTAAAGATCTTCGACCTATAAGCATACTACCTTGCACTTCAAAAATACTCGAGAAAGTAGTATGTCATCAGCTGACTGAGTTTCTTGAAACGAATAAGATATTGCCAGAGGTGCAGTCAGGTTTTAGAAAGGGCCGTAGCACCACCACTGCCCTATTAGATATTACGGACAATATCCTTAGTGCTCAGGATGAGGGGTTGATAACACTGTTAGTTCTTCTAGATTTCTCCCGAGCCTTTGACTCCTTAAATATCATCCTGTTACTGTCCAAGCTGAGCTATTACGGTCTCAGCCCTAGCGCTGTTAAATGGTTTAATAGCTATTTGAGTGGACGACGTCAGTATGTTAGGCTACCTAAGTCAGATGGAACTTTTAGTGTCTCTGATGAGGTATCTGTCGAGCGAGGCGTGCCCCAAGGGTCAATTTTGGGTCCTTTACTCTTTATTATTTACTCTGCGGATATTTGTCTCTACATAGAGCACTGTAGGTATCACATTTACGCTGATGACGTCCAGTTGTACATCTCTTTTAGGCCAGAGGATGCAGGTGCTGCTATCTTGAAGCTCAATGAAGATCTGGCTAGGATTGCTGACTGGGCGGAACGGAATAGTTTGGTGCTAAATCCATTAAAAACTAAATATTTGGCAATAGGTACTAAACATAAGCTTGCTAACTTCAATCCACCTCTAGACATCTTACTTCTGGGAGAGCCTGTAGAGCGAGTATATGAGGCACGCAATTTGGGCCTTTTATTCGACTGTAATTTAAGATTCGAAAAACACACTACCGAGTCCGTCAGATCGTGTTTTTATAAGCTAAAGGTGTTATATAACATCAGACCTTACTTAAGCGAACAGCTACGAATTCAGTTGGTCGAATCCCTGATACTCTCTAGACTTAATTATGTGGACACGGTAACGGGACCTCGACTGCTGGGCCGTACGCAGCGCTTAATTCAGAGAGTACAAAACGCCTGCGCTCGTTTTTGTTTCAAAATTCCTTCCCGAACTCATGTCACTGCCTTTCTGAATCAAAATTCTATACTCAGAATGAAAGCGCGTCAAAAGCTGCACCTCGCTTGCTTACTTTTTGGCGTGATTAAGTACCGTACGCCTGTGTACTTATATGAGAGACTCAGTTGGGTGTCTAAAACGAGATCTTTACGTAAATGCTCGAAACAGCTGTCGACGCCACGTCATCACTCGGCAGCTTTTAGAGGCAGCTTCCAGTACGCTGCGGCAAAGTGCTGGAACAATATTCCGCCACCTATACGGGATCTTCGGTGTTTTCATACTTTTAGGGCTAAGTTAAAAAAGTTTATTTTAGAACACCAGAAAAGCACAGAAGATCTCATAAATGAAATTTCGATTCTGTAGTGTAAAAAGTGTGAAAGCTTTACCCAGAGCTTTACAACCGCTACTCTCTCGCTCTCTCTCTAGCCGCTGTAGCTGGGAAAAATCGGGCTTTTATATTTACTGCTTATTTTTGTACATAACCTTGTTGTTATTATTTTGTATTTGTAGTTTGTTGTGGTTTATTTTATTTTTATTTATTTAACAAATGTTTTATTATACAAAGTGTTATTTGTTTGTTAGTTCTAGGTATGTCACATAGTTAGTATCTGTAGGGAATGTTTATGTAAATATTGTATTCATAAATTTGAACTTTACTGGACCTTTTCGTGCTTCTCATATATTCTCTATTTTGTGTTGGTGTACGTTACGTGTTGGTTGTGGTTCCGACGGAAGATCAGCGTTGTGATAGCTGTGCGCAATGGCTATCACAACATAATGCTGAGTCGGACGCCATTTTATAGCATTTAAGTTTTGTAATTTCATAGATATTAAGTAGATAAGTGGTTTATATTTGTGTTAGGTAATTTAAGAAACTAACTGTAAATGCTATAAATAAAGCTTTTCTTATTCTTATTCTTATTCTTAACTAATCGCCTACTAAACCTGATCAGAATTGACCTACGGGTCCTAGTGGGCAGTGGGGACACTCACAGGTCCACTGAACAAACACCTCTTCACCATCGAAACAACAACCAACCCTCTCTTCTTCAAAACCTTACTTGTTGAAAATAATCATGTCCATCAAATATTGGACGATTGCGGGCATTTTGATGAATACGTTCTAAAGGTATTTCCCAATCAATGATTCAATTTATTCACAGTAGAGGCGTCGGCGTCGGCGCTGCACCCAGTGGCTACCCTGGCCGTGGACTTTACCTAGAGCTGGGTGGAGGAGAGCGGGACTTGTCTCCACCGTCAGACAACGTGATGTTTGACAACCAATGCTACGCAACCACGCCATCGTCTTCCAACGGCAACTCGGACCAGGAGCCGTGCCAACGGAGAGATCCGAGGGATCCGAGACAACACCATCATGCGGTCAGTAAATAATATCACCATGGCTAATAAGCAATGCAGTTCTTGTACAGTCGTTTGCTTCTTGTCCTCCTTCTTGCGTTTCCCCAATACTGGGGGTCGTGACTCCATCACGGAAGCATCTTTTCCCGAACGATGTTGCGCCATCTCCTACGGCTCTCGGCAGCATGCACTGCTACAGATATGTTGATGTCGAGTGTGGTGCGGATCTGGTCAGACCAGCTCATTGGGTTCTTTCCTCTCGGTCTCTTTCCTGTGTCCCGAAACTCAATGTCAAGCCGAAAACAGAGAACAGGTGGGTTCATAACGACCATGAAAAACCATAAAACCATGGGTCTATTTTCAATAGTTTCAGAGTTTATAGGCTTTTTACTGAAAATCATAAATTCGCTGCCTGGCGCCAAACTTTTGTAACTGTGACTACAGATGTCAATATTTTGCTATTTTTTATATTTGTATTACAAATTCAAATACATAACTCATTCATTAGTTTTTGTATAAAATAAAAACATGATGTCCATAGCAAAGTTTTAAAAAAAAATTGTCTTCGAAATCAAGAGATTGGTTGGGTGAACGTGTTTTACCTCTATGATTGACGTGTTTGGGTTAGACTTGGTACGCTTATACAGATTGCAAGGGAAAACTTAAATTCGGTGCAAGTCCTGAGTGAAACGTTTTCCCGTGTATTCTTATTTTCCTTAAAACACCAATTGAAGGCGTTTCTATGGCCAAGCTATGGTCATAGAAATGCCTTCAAGCACCTCCAAGCACTTTGGTCCCAGATGGTTAAACTAATAGATTGTTTTAAAAAAAATTCCAATATTCCAAAATATCTTGAACATCCATAGAAAACATCCAGAATAATATCTGCAGATCGTACTAACATTTGTCCCGAAGCGGGAATGCCCCTGCGTCCTCCTGCGTCGCGGCCTTCACCGGCCGCGCCACAGAGACTTTGTAATTCGTATTATTTTCGTATTTAATCGTTTGTCTGATTCATTAAAACTAATACGCATCGATGACGATTGGTGGGACGAACGAGACATATTTTTAATTCACCCTAATAAAATCCTATACGATACGTCCCACTAGTGGGACGAAGCTGGTGCGATGTACGGGATATCACGTATACGTATACTTGTCTGAGTCGTGTTCCCTTTCCGCCGGCAGCCTTGCCTCTCGCGCCAGGCGTCCCAATCCAGCGCGACGCCTGCACCCGGCTCACCGACCTCCCGGCTACTACTGGAGTATGAGATGCACTTGAGAAACACGCTCGCGAAAGGAATGGACGCCGAGAGCTACAGTCTTCACACCTTCGAGGCTTTGCTCAGTCAGAGTATGGAAGATTTAGGTAAGCTAGATCATGAAATTTTATGTAGGTAAAATATAATATGTAGGTACTTATATATACGGCTTCGGAATGAGACCATTACTATTGAAGTCTTGATGAGCCATGAAATTCCCTCTGACTGTCATTATACGATGCTTTGCTCATTATTCGATTCGATGCTTTATTAGCGTTAGATCAAACAGTCTCGTTTATGTGAATCCGCGTTTACCGTCATTATTCGAGTAATGTACGAGGTGCACTGAGAAACATGGTCACGCGAGGAATAGTCTGCACATCTTCTCGTTCGTCTGCTCACCCAGGGCACAGGCGAGAGTATGAAAGATTTGGATATGATTACTAATATTTTCACACAGCATCAAGCTAAGCAAGAAGAGAACTATATGTTTATTTTATGTATAACAATCAATATTCATATCATACTCGCTATATTCGTTTTGTAAAAATAAGACTGATTTTGAAAACAGAGATAGCTAACCATTGAACATTTTTGGGATATTATTAAAAAGTTTTCGTAGAAGATTTACCCAGTGCGAGTAACGCACTATAAAGCAAAAAGCTAAGAGATAGCTACCTTATAAAAGACTGACTTTTTCTATTTATTTATTTATTAAAACAGGTTGGACTGATAATTTGTTCTAAAAAAAATTGCTAAATTGCTATTCTGATTTAATATTTGTAGAGGGTAAGTTGACACAGTTAGAAGGATAGCTGGAAAAATTGAAAGATGGTAATAGTGTTAAATGATAAATGCTCTATATCTCGGCAAAACGCGTCCATAGCCTAACGACGGACATAAGCTAGTTTTAAATAACAGAAGTCATTTATTAGCACATCTTTAAAACTTCCCTTTTATTGAAACAGTTAAGAAGTCCTTGGCAACCTCCGAGAGACACTGTAATATAGCTTACCTTCTTTAGGAATAACACTAATATTGGAACAAAGAGCTGCAACTTTCTATCTTATACTCTACCTTCTTAACTCCTTTACAGAATACAATGAAAACTTGCCACCTTCAAACCAACGAAGTCCTTACCCATCTAGAAGACGTGAGTACAGAGCCTTACACCATTTCTAAACTACTTTTAGATTTTAGTAAAGATTTTAAAATATTATACATAGTCAATTATAATCATCAGTGCTTTGAAATTATTTAACGCTGACAAAATAACACCAACAAAATCCGGTCTAGCAACACATTGCGCTCAGAAATCGCTATACATTTTACACTTTTGCAATTTAATAATATTGAACCCTGTTTTTTTCTTCGAGGACCGACCCAAGAATCCATACTACAATCCTTGCGGAATTCTATAAAGCAAGCTGCGTTAAGAGATAGAGGTGAAGGTTCCAAATAATTTACTGTTGAATCAATGTTGATGTCCTTGGTACTTGGTACTATGTTTGATGTTTTATGTTGCCTCGAGTTTGTTTCGATGTTGCTGAATGGTATCAACGTCTTTAGATAGCTCATCTGTAGCTATGGACGATGCAGCTTTTTTTTGTTTTGTTTGCTAATTAGTTACGTTTGAACTACTTTATTTCCATGCTCCACATATAGGTACATGAACTAGACTTTAAATCACAAGAAACAAACTTTCAAAGCAAATAAAACACCTGACGTGTAGGCTCTATATTAAGCATGACAACCTTCACTATTAATACTCTTCTTAGTATTTTTTTGTTTGGAATGGGAGAAAATTGTAACCTACCTACCTACCTACATAAACAATCTTTTAGATGCCTACCTTCTTAGTTATCCCCTCGCTATAGAATGATTAGCTACTCTAAGAGTTAAAGAGTTCTAGGCTCAAATTTTAGAGTAAGGTTCATAAAAACCTTAGAAATATACAAAATAATAGCATAATTATTATTTATATAACCATTGAAAAACTGATTCTTAAAAGAAAACGTCAGAATAAGGTACAAAAATGTTCCCTCAATTAGATTAAACTACTAGTTAATAGAAATAACATAATTTCATTTAAAAAATGTGCCCATCAATTACCTACTTATTCGTTTCAATTTGGGGGCATTATCAACTCACGAGCTTATTTGTAACGATTTTGTAGCGTCCTGATAACAAAATGTTGATCACTTTTCTACTTGTTATCTTAATAAAAAACACAACAATAAACAATGCTTTAAATCCAATCTAGATAGTATTGCTCATTCTCTACACCAAAGGTCCACCATCAGGGTTGAAAATGCTATTATTTTCTTAACATCAGTGTGGTAGATACATTCTCGTCATTTTAAATACAACAAGACACTACGGCGCTATGTAGACAGAGCAACTATTGCAGCAATAGACAACGCTCCTTACATACAAAATTCTTCTTAGACTGTGCCATTGACCGACTGGCTTCGTTCGCTGTTAAACATAAAAAAAAGTTGTCAAGTTTCTTCAACAAAATTTGTTCGGTCTGCATAGCGCCTAAAGGATCACTAGCCTCATATACATACATATCTATAACTTAACGTAACCTAAACATTTGAGAAGAGTATGTTGATTAACAGGACCCGCATCGCAATGCTCTGGAGGCGGCGGCAGTCGATCTTCGACGCTACCGCTACCACACAGGCTGGGCGTGGAGCGGCAGCATAGTGCGAGGTCAGACCGAGATGGATATTACAGGTCAGTAATAAGATCTGGCAGTAGCAGATTTCAGATGCTTGATGCTTTCTTACCACCAAACATAATGTTAGGGTATTTGTAGTCTAACTGGCTAGCTCATAGACACAGGCAGCTTACATCGTGGAATGTACCTACTTATTTTTAAAAAGTGTTCCTTAATGAGTCGACCCTTGTTCACATTTTAGGGCATTGTATACATTTTAGGGAATGTACCTAAAAGTAATTTTTATGATCGCCTTTTAAACTGCCCTATATGACGCAGGATGATGTGGTCCACTCTGTCAAAGATTTTTTCAAAATCGCGTAGACCACATCAACCTGCATCCCCATATTTTTGTTTCGTAGTTTGTAAAATACTAAGTATTACTAATAAAATTAAAAAAAAACGAAAATAAGGGCCCAATATTTAATATTTCAATCCAACCACAATAACAATACAGTGTATTTTGTTTCATGTTCTTTTTTTTTTTTTTATTTGTTTAGATTTACCAAAAGCACCATACGATTGCGGTTATTTTTTTGTGATCAGTGGGTTTTTTCGCAGTGATCGCAATGAGTTGATGAGAGAACGTGAGAGGGAGCGAGAACGAGGCTACCTGAGCGACCACAATACCAGGTAAAAATCGATAACATCTTTACTAAAGTTGTTAAGTTTTAGCAAGGTATTATTGACCACGATTGCTGGATGGCTTTGCAAACGTTAAGTAGGTAAGTGATTCGTCGAACCACGCAAATACTTCAAATTTAAATGTTAGCGGTTAAATACATACATTTAATAATCCATGTGCAAGAGGGGCCTAGGTAGTCTTGATTTAAATTTACGCAAGTAGTTCCTAATGAGCTTGGAATAGATTTATCACAGGTTACCTAGGTTTTGGTTGGGCCGAATCCCTCTGCACCTCTGCATAATTTTTTTATATTTTTTTTATTAATCTACAGCGAATCAGGCATCAACTTCTCCTCAACCACAGAACAGACTTTTCTGTTCTGTGGCCTCAACAGCCTAAAATGGTCCACTGCTGAAGGCGGCCTCCCCATGATAATCGCCTTATTGGCAATCACCTATTCATATAAAAATCTAATTCACTTTCTTTGGGCATTTTTTTATGAAAGGTGTCGTCTATATGGAAATCTATTTTAATACCAAAAGTACTTACCATTGAATCGACGTTTAACGTAGTGTAACTTAGGTGAGATGATAAATTATCCTCAAACTAGTTTCTGCCTGCGGTTTGGTTGAGCAAGTAACTATTGATTTATCTTTGTTGCAGAGATCGGGTTCGAGATCGAGATCAAGGATACCTCAGCGATCACCAGTCAAGGTAAGCTCTATCCTGCACCTTTCCATCATCACCATACATAGTAAATTCACTATGGAACGTGCCTCCCACCAACCGGGGAGGATTTTGCAATAATCACTACGCTTGTCAGGAGAAATGGTGATCGCCGCTGTGCGTGGAGGTGTTAAAAATGCGCTGTTGGAAACTGCTTCTTCCTCTGTTGGGTCCCTGAATAGGTTCCTACTCCGACGGTCGCTAAATTAAACAAGGTACCTTCACACTGAATGATAGAATCGATCTTCACAAACATTCCAATGAGCTTTCGCCACCGCCGCGCCGCCGCCGCCCTAGGTTGAGAGTTATTGGGCCTAATTTAGGCACACACGTAATGTATTGTTATTAAAACTCTTTGTAATGCAACAAAACAATGTGAGTTCTACGAAATAATGTTTGTTTTCACAACCTTATTTAAGCATCGTCTCTTTGTTGGGATAAAAAAGAACAATAGCCCAAACCAAAAACGGCAATTAATTTATTCCTGATTTTAATGTGGTAAAGTCCTCCATTGGGAACCGTTTTACAAACGCCATCTATAGTACGTGATCGCAAACTGTTGGTAAAGGCAGTGCCCTATGTTAAAAGCGCCCTCTTCGCTATGAAAGGTTCAACTTCTTTTGGTATCACGGACAGATGTCAGCACTTATAACCATCAACTTTATGTCCTCTAGGGAACGAGGAAGGTATTAAAGGAAGTAAGCTCTTAGGTTATGCAAAAGATGGCGTTTTAAAAAAATAGCAAAGTTTTTAAACTTTCTAGCCATACTAATATTAAAAAATTCGAAAGTAACTTTGTCTGTCTCTCTGTCAGTTACCCTTTCGCGCCTAAACGGCTGAGCGAATCTTCATGAAATTTAACAGGGAGGTAAAAAGTATCCTGGAGACGAACATAGGCTACTTGAAAAGCACGTGCGAAGCCGGGGCGGGCAAAAGCTAGTGTTTCTAAATCAAAGAGCAACGTAGATTGAAAAAAAAAAGATTCAAAGATTTATTTGCGTCAAACATAACTGGTGGTCTTCTACGAAAACTTTTTAATAATATCCCAAAAAAGTTTTCGTAGAAGATTTACCCAGTGAGAATAACGCACTATAAAGCAAAAAGCTAATAACTGGTGGTATAAATATAAATTATGTGCTCATATTTAGCATGCAATAACACTATTAAAACTTAAAGATTAAAAAATTCAAATACAATTATTATAATTTAATATATAAAAAATCGTATAAGTTATAATGTAAAAATTCCTATCATTCAGCCATATACAGGTTATTGGTAAATTAGTGACAATACGTGAACTGCAGGTTCAGCCCATAATCACAAACACGTTTGTGAAGACGCCCGGTCTTAGTTGGTAGTCTTAGTTTTGGTATTGACCAAAACTAAGACTACCAAAAAAAATTGATATGAGTGTTATTGGACGGTAGTTACCGACTTTTATCTTTTCACCTTTTTTAAATAGAGGCATGACCATCGAAAGTTTTAAGGCTTCGTGATAGAAATAATATGGGATCGTGCCCTTCGTCTTTAGCATGCCCCTACCGATTTTGGTCTGGAGTTTGGTTTATTACGCTCCATCATTTTTTTGTTTCTTTAACATTTAGATATTTGCTGTCATAATCAATACAATCAATTTTATAGTTTAATGATTTACACATGTCATACAAGTCACTGGATTTACATTCAACAAAATGCCTGTATTTATACTCATTACAGTTGTTTTTAATATTATAATTTGGGTCGTCAAAATTTATATAATAATTTTTGAAAATACTACTATTATATTGTGATTAATACATTTATTGAACAGTTTGCGCAACTGTGATGAAAGTATGTACCTACATGTCAACAAGTCATGCCTACATGACGTGAGCATTCATAGGGTAAAATTTTAGTGGGGTGCAACATCGGTTAGATTTCACAGTTTTATATATACTTTACAATGAAGGACAAGGGCCAAGATACTAGTTTTTTTTTGTGATGTGGTTCAGTTTAATTTATGGATCAGGTAGTTAAATGGATCGCGAGAAAAATTGTATTACCTTCTACATGATACCAAACCTCCAATTATAAACCATTGTACTTATCTTATGTGATGTCTCTTTGTTATGTTATTTTCTTGTGTACAATAAAGAATTTTTGTATTGTATTGTATAAAGTCTAAATTCAAGAATCAACCGTTCCAAATCGTCGAAAAAATTGCAGAAGCGTGCGTGGCTCTCGGACTTCGCTGAACTTGTAAAATAAACTCTTTCAAATATTATACAATCACATTAGATTCCATTATTGTCGTATAAAAAGGATTCCAGAATCAGGTATTGTCTAAAATAATATTGAATTTGGTCCCAAATTGCGGCAAGAATCCGAAAAGCGATAATCCGAAATAGGATTTTATCTAATCAAGAGGGAAACAAATAAGAGACCATATAACTGGGCGGTTAACGATACCCCAAAATTGGATTTTAAGGAAAACAATTTAGAAAGCAATGTTACCCGAGCAAGGTAATGGATATAGCGTGTTTCGACTTATTTTAAGCCCCTTTTTGTACGACAATTTTTTTATGGATGAAGCCAATGAAATAGACTTTAAATTTATTATTATTTCCTAGTCATTATTTTCATCTATGGATACTATATTCAGTGGGAGATATAGATAACACCAATGTAAATACCTATGTAAGTAGATGTTTAGCAAATGCTCTCTTCATGTCAAAGTTACCTACATGACGTGAGCATTTGTTGGAATCAATAATACCTGAAATGAATAGGCATCTTATTGCTCAGCAATAGTGCGTGCGAAGGCGCGGGCAGAAGCTAGTTTAAAATAACTCTTACCCCGTAGGTACATTACTCATCCGTATAACATCATCCCAGTTCATTAATCAATATCAAACATTGTATCCGAGCAGCCATTATACGCTTGATGGATTTAAACTCAGTTAATGTGGCATGGAACAATAGGATTCCCTGGGGGTATTCCAACGTTCCTTTCAAATTAGCTTTTACGTCGGAAGAGCCATTTATTTTTCAATTGCTGAATTACCACCGCGCCACGGCTAACTCTACTTACAGATTAATTAAACTATCATGGCTAATTGGTTTCACCTTCTTTATTTTCTACAGATCTCGGTCTTTTCCATAGATTTCTGGGTCTTTTCTCCAAAGAACTTTATTAGTAGGTACCTAACTATCAAAGTAAATGTAACAATGAAGTAAAATCTTCATTGTTTTTCTCATACGAAGTGGAACAATTCTTTCTTATACTTCGTCTGGCTTAAGAAGGGGAAGATACAGGAAAACCCAGGAATTAATCAAGCATTTTTGTAAAATAAACTCAAGTTGTTTTAAAAAGAGATGAAAATTAAGAAAGTGGTCACTTTTTGCAGCTACGCAACGAGAGAAAAATGACCCTTGTATAAATTATAATTTAGAGGTCTAACTTTACGGTAATAACTCATATTTAATTAGCTACTTTCCCAAAACAAACGAGTAGACTAAACCGTATTACTGTTTTTTATGAAAATACTGTTTAGCAGCTTCATTTTCGTTACTCTTGATTAAAAGTGACTAAGTAAAATTCCGGATGATGTGTGTTAATGAGTTACTACTTTAATTAAAATCTAAGTGAGTAAGTATGTAAATTTTTACGTGATCTTCTCATAAGCATTGGAGGCCTATTTAAATTCTACGAAATAAGCAATCGTTTGCTTCGATTCCTATTTTTTTTTTCAAAACTTGTACTCTAATTCGGTGTATTATAAACAAAACAGGCAATTTCGTGTTTGGGAATGTAAATCTAACATGTCTCGGTATTTCGGTATTTAACTAGGTACCTTACCTACCTTTTTAGATTTCACTCAATAAAAAATACACTTTGTTTTCACACAAATCCAAAAATAAAATTCCAAGAAAAAAAGCTTTCCACAAAATCAAAACATTCTATGTTTTTTGTAGCTCTATATTTATTAGACATAACAAAGGTTTTGAATTAAAATTAGCCAGAATTAGCTGACAGTGAGTCTATACCGGGTGGCTTTTTGAGATGGGAATGAACATTCATTTATGAGAATACAAAAACGGCACTTCACAATTTTTTAAATCTTTTATTTTTGCAGAAAAACGAACTGCTTGATTTTCCAAAAATATATGACACCCTGTATTTTTGTGAAAATTGACAAAATGGTCGCTTTTGCAGCTACGCTTCGAGAGAAAAATGACCCTTAGTATAAATTATAATTTAGACGTCTAACTTTACCGTAATAACTCATATTTAATTAGCTACTTTCCCAAAATAAACAGGAGACTAATTCGGGTTACTGCTATTTATGAAAATACTGTTTTTGCAGTGACATTCTTGAATAAATGTAATTTAGGGTAATATTGCTTTATAAAAGTTTAGTCATTTCCATAGTTTCCATAGGTTCCTTTGATTGAGTGCGAGTTATTACTTTCAATTAAAATCAACTATTTAACGTGATCTTCTCATAAGCACCTGGAGGCCTATTTTAATTCTACAGAATGCACCATTGGTTATTTCGTTTCAATACTTTTTGAGCAAATTGGTACTCTAATTCGGTGTATGTATGTTCACCAATTGGCCAAAACAAAAGACGTAATTTCGTGTTGGTGAATCATATCCTTGAAAGAAAGAAAAGAAAAAACGGTAGAGGCCTTGGTTAACCTAATGTGTCTTGGTATTTATTTGGTAACATTTTAGATATCACTCAATAAAAATATTTTTTTGTTTTTACACAAAAAATACAAGAAAAAGCACAAAGACTATTTATACGAAACCATAATACCAATGTTTTCTGTAGCTTTATATTTACTAGACATAACAAAGGTTTTGGATTACAATTAGACCGAATTAGATGACATCGACACTATAAAGTTATATTGTGCTTTAACGAGGATAAAAATACAAAAAGAAAAGGTTTCAAGCTCTAGGCAACCTTTACGATTTAAGTAGCAGTCTCACGTAACGACCTGTTATAGATAGGTAAAGATGAAAGAAGATTGAAGAATGCATATCAATTGCTATTAGAATTTACATATGAACGACGCAATCAAGTATTCCTACAAACTCAAAATATCATTTTTAGGATTCCATACCTTAAAGGGAAAAAAGGAACCCTAATAGGATCACTTCGTCTATACATCTGTCAACCCTCTTTTCCCAGAAACGCTTGGAGGTATAGACTCAAAATTCACATCATATAGATACTCAGATTCGTAACCTCTGGGAGCCGCAATATAAATCAAACTTCTAAATCAACGCAATTAAAAGTTTCAGCCATTTATGCCATTTTTTTTTTATTTTCTACGCGAATCACTTGCACACTAAACCTATAGAGTACTTCCCGTTGACCTAGAATCATTAAATTTGGGAAGTCACGTCTTATAGCACAAATAAAGGAAAAAATCTAAAAACTGTAAATTTGTTGTTAGTTCACATAAAAAATGTTTGATTACTTACGAGTACAAGTTTGTATGGAACCCTTGATGCGCAAGTCCAACTCGCACTTGACGTTTTATTTTTTTTCTGCAGCTCGATATTTACTAGACATTACAAAGGTTTTAAATACAAGGCAAAATTATCTGACAGCGAGACCTTACATTAACAAAGATAAAAATATAACAAAATAAAATAATGGAAACCCTACGTCCTTGGGGTCCTGGGACGAAATATACAAAGACGTAACAAAACTTCTCATAGAGTCCACAGGTGATCGGAATGCTGACTTTTAATTCGGTCAACGAATTTACCTTAGTTTCTAATTTAATTATCGCTGTCTGTGCGATTCAACGTGCTCTATGAAAATATGTCACAATCACAACCTTTGTCTGTGCATTCATGCATGATAATATACAAACAGTTTCGTGAGTGCATCTCGGTGTGCGTCATGCATCGGCGAGTCCGCGCGAGCCGCGTGGTACCGCCACTCGGACGGATGGCGTGGCGCCCCCGCCCCCGCCCCCGGCCCCCGTCGCTCCCCCTGGGACTCCCTGCCAAGCCTCCGGCACGAGGGAAGCCTCAACGACTCAGGATATAGGAGCAACAGAGCGGACAGCTTCGAACAGAGGTGAAATTACATATCATGCATTTTCATTTGACGGACATGAGTTCGTGTTTTCATATAACACCACATTCATTAACGTAGGCTTAAATTCGTTGCCGTCGAAATTCAATTTTTTAAGCTAGACCGAGTGAGTCAGTACTCATTTTTCTTTATCCTTGAGGATTTACGTAAGTTCGTGAACTAAGGATAAGTACATATCCTAAACCAAGAAACCCAAATATTTATGTTGATTACCTTTCCCTCGTAATGCTCTATCGCGCAGAAAGTCAATATTTGACTTTGTTGTTCTATTTTCAACTTCTTAATTAAATATCCGGAGCCATGAAAATCAATGTTCATTTGCAATTCGTGTCAACAAAAGGGATTGCTAGAGAAATTCGAGCCTAAATGAAGTTCTCATTACCGACTGTCTATCAGAACGCGACCTGAAATTGAGTGGACGGATTTTGAAGTCCCTTGCTTGACAGATCTATTTTTAATAGCTCACTGGAGCACGAACATAACGCTCAGACAAAGGAGGTTGCTTTTAAATGTTTACGCAAAAAACACGCCAATAGACCTTTATCAATATTGGTTATGTAATTGATATCCTATCAAAATAGGTTTCCCGTTTGTGAGAGAAAATATCACGAAGTTATTTTGCAGGGGTACTTTCGATCGGCAAGACAGCGTGCGTTCGGAATACACAAGCGACCGCGAGTCATCCCGATATGGCATCGTGCAACAAGCTTCCATCGACAGCACTGACTCCAGGATCTGCTACTTGACATCTAGCGAGGTAAGTGCTTATTATTCAGCTCCTTCTCCCTTTTGGCAACCTTTCCATTTCGTAGACTTCTTTAACAGGTGACAGTTCGAATTACACCATACATACATCTACAGCCTATTCTTGTACACCAATGGACGAAGACAGAGAAAGATTATCGCCTGAGTTACAAATTAAAATCACCGTTTATTGTAAAGGTTTCCAATAGGGATGATGACAGTAACAAACAATCACCATAATTGTCTCGAATCACATCATGCATATGTACATCTTCAGTCTGTCCTAGTACACCGATGGACGGAGACGCAGAAAGATTATCGCCTGAGTTACAAATTAAAATCACCGTTTATTGTAAAGGTTTCCAATAGGTTTGACAGTAACAAAACATCACCAAATTATGTTTTTACCGAATTATATCTGAGCCATACATTATGAAACGTGTATCATTATAAAAGGTGTATTGTTTTTTATTTTGATAAAATAAAACTACAAAATACAACAACCCGCCGTGACACGTTGAACACCAATCAGAGAATACAGATCCGTGACGTCATGTCGTCACATTAAGAAATGTAAGGCACAGAAAAACCACAGTAATAGCGTAGACGTCTGACTTCTTCAATCAATAGCTTGCTTCTTTGTTTCATGACAATATTGTTAATACTTGTCTCTAACTAAATTGTAGTTCTTTTGTTAATAAAGACATTCTAAGAAATAAAAAATGTTATGGTAATTCTGTATCATAAGAATTTGTGCATCGGTGACGTCTTATACAGACGCCACGAGTATTGCAGCGTTTTAAAGCGAAGATGAAATTGCATTTTTAAAAGCTCAATTTTACCTTCAACGTTCAATTTTTGCAGAAATATGTTTTATTTTATATTCAGTAGATGTTTAAAAACATCACGGAGTAGTTTCTCAAACTCAGTATTCATGCCTATTGCAAAATAAATGCATGAAATGTAAAATTATTGTCCAGTTGTTTTAAAAGGGCTACGAGATGAAAGATACCTAGCCTAGCTAATGTAAAAATACCACTATAATTTTTGGCAGGACATTCTACTCTCTGGCCAACTTAGCTTTTATTTTCATCGTCCGTTATTTATTTATTCATTCTAAGAGCTAGTCCCTTGACTCTAGCTAGTAAGTAGGAACTACCTTTGCTTTTTATACGTTATCCACCTACGTACAGAAGCCTAGCGTTAATGCCTGCCATACTTAGGGGAGTGTGATGGTAGGGTTCGCACCTAAATAACAACACAGTAAATTTATGCTTCGCTATATTGTGTACAAATTTATTGCTTTACCAATAACCCATTTATCTTTTTTCTGCGCGATACCTAAATCCTTTCGGAGCATTATTTAATAGGGAGCTAACAGAGTTTTGGAATAACTATCACGTCCGGTCGGTAACTAAAGGAGGTCAGCCCGAAATATCTCGATATTATTATACAAAGTCTTGCTGAAATTCAGCGGGCAGCTCACCCTTATTGATGCATGAGTTGACTGAGCTCTCGCCCTTGGGTTGAGGGTTAAATTACACTTCACAAAGCAGTAACTGAGCAAAATAACGATGTTATATTATATTTATGGTTATTTGAGGCAAACTCTACCCTTTAAAAGTTGAACTTAAAATGAAAACATAAACAATTTTCATCTTCTAATAAAATTTACCGTCCTCAGCTACCAAAAACAATGTAAAATATTAGGTAACTATATTTTACATTGTTTTTGGCTGACTAACCTTACTACCTACATATTCTAAAAACGTTGTTGGTTTAACGACACGTGCATAAATAAACTTTCTTCAATCTATTCAAGCTTAGCAGCATAACAAGCTTTAGCAGGCATTTACTACTTACGTTGGTAATACAAACAAAATGCAGCTTTGTGTGGATTTCCTACTTTCCTAGCTTTACCTAGGCGCTCTAGACTACAGAGCGCACTTCAATCCCCCTCTGTTGAATCATCTAATCACAGATCTAATTGAGAATCCGGTAAGCTTCTCTCAATAACCTGACTTGCCAATTCACTTGGTATGGTTCGTACAAGGCAAATTGCTTTGTACAATCGTGCCGGGGCTGATTAATTTATCCGTGCGAAGGTCCGAACACCGTATCGAGTACTTTATCATGGGTGACAGAAGGAAAGTTATTTAGGAACAATGGAATTAAAATGAGAACTGAATTTTTACTTAGATTTTGTTTACAAAGAATTTCTTTTTAGTCGGCTATTACTCAATTCCAATAAGTATTTTATAAAATCATTGTTTTTATTTCAAAAATTAAATCTCCGCTGTTATTAGTTTAATCTGACTTGTCCTATCATTTGTTAGATTAACAAAGATTCGGATAGCCATGCCTAACAAATTTAATTTTTCCGTGTTATTGAAACGCCACCTCTTCATAAGTATCTATATAAGGTACCTACAATATTTATTACGTAGTTGCAAAATCGTGTTCACGTATTGTACAATATGCATAATGTTTTAGGCGCGAAAAGTTAATTCCAATCGGATGTACAACCCATCACCCCCAACGAGCGAGATGCGAGGTAGGTTACAAGATATAGGAATATGTAAGGTACGTATGTATAATATTGAAATGAGAATAATGGCGGTCCAGGCAGGGAGTAACTCGGGGACGTTCGGCTGCGATCGGCGGAGTCTGCGCTGTGAGCATCGCAGTGCGCGCCCCCAACCTCCACCAATCGTATCCTGGACGTAGCTTTAAAAATATTGTTTTGAGGTTAATTTCTACTAAATGAAAACAAAATTCATGATTCCAACGTACTAACAAACAAAATCCGAAACACGACACATCGTAGCTGTGTCGAATGTCGCGAAAGAGAAGTTTAGACCGGAAACTGAGGCGATTTGTTTGTGTAAATACAAAACTGTTACTGTCATGTGCACGGACAAAGAAGATTCGTGTCCTCGCTACGTATTGAGGAGTTAATTAACAAAAATCGCGGTTGTTCAACTAAGCTTTACATTGACTCGTTGTGAAACTACAATAATTAATAACATATCTTGCAAGTGAGGGTGAAGTCAATTGTAGGACATTATTATTTTAGTGATTTGTTCATAAATTGAACATGAATAATCATTCATCTTCCATTTTATATGCAATAAGAGTGTTAATTAGAGTTTCTAAGTGTTATTAAGTAGTAGAGTTCCTGCCTGTATATCGCTTGAATCACCTGTGATATTTCTTCTTGTTGATATTGTTACCTTTGTGTATCTTCTAAAGCTGCCAATGTTGAAATTGTTCTATTAAACTCTTAGAGTGTGCGTATTACGCTATGTTTTAGTAGAAATAAAAAAAAACTAGAGAGACTTTAAAGCTTCGTTAAAGCAAACAAATTCAAACGTTATTTTAGACCTAAATATTGCATGGGGGCCATCTATTCAAAGAATGCAGTTATCCTTGGGGTAAGTTTGCTGTGTTTAGTACCTACCCAAACCTAGTCTTATCCACAAGATTTAATACCATAGAAGCGAATCAAAAACAAAATGTTTGATCTTTCTTTAGACCTTGCCTAAAACTTTCGTGTTACCTTTTCGTGAAAAGTTAATTAATTATTACCAACCCCCTAAGTTCGGAAAATAGCTAATACAAAAAAAATCTTCAAGGTAGGTAGAAAATTCATTTATCAGGCTTATGTCTAAAATTTTTATAAGATGTCTTCGAACGGTTTTGAAAAGTAAAGTTGGGTTTTCCACACTACAGGGGAACTCAAACACCACACTCAAAGAACACAGTATATCTTAGTAAAGCAGCATTCATATAATTTTATGAAAGTCTGATTGTGGTCGGAAATCGATCCCAAAAAAATAACAGTTTGTATTTTAAGGCAACATTCGATAGACTCAGAATTTCAGGATCAAATCTATCGTCGTCATAAAATACGTTTTAAATTTAAGGAATACCATCTGCATCATACTTTTAGGCTCAATTTTTTTGAAAATACTAAAATATCGTCAATTTTCATTTAAAAAAAAGAAATGTTCATGTAATGAGGACGAAGTCAGCCAATATCAGTAATTCCTCTACTCATAAATGTTTGGTGTGGTATTTCAATAGCGCAGCGCAATATTTTAAGGGAGGCGTGAACTTTAGAAAAATAGAATCGTGTGGGAAGGATCCTCAGGGACTTGGTTGGCATTTATGGAAATGATGTTCGTGTTTGACTTTTTTACTGGAAAAGTGACTTTAGTTTAACGCAAAACTTTTATACGGTTATGACGATGAAAGTTGAACACAAATTTCAATATACATATCATATCTTGTATGTAGAATATGTAAGTCTATTCTTAGATGAAAGTATAAAACTAAATGTTAGTTAAAATATGGATAGATCCAATCCAACTGTAGGTATCAACTTATTTACTTTGATTAATGTAAGCTTTCTGGCTCTTTTCCAGAAGGTCGTCCCAGTAATTGGCATGCCAAATATGAAAACATAAAAATATCTTGATAATAAATTATATGGCAACAAAAATACTTGGATACCTACAACTTTTCTTATATACGATTTTAAAATAGATCATCAGAGTATTTGGCCGAACAAAATATTCTAATTTCCCAATGCAATTGTTCCACTAAATTGCACTTCAAAACCATCTTATTCCAGTTTTTATTAAATGCATCGGCTCTATTATTAATGGAAATAACCGTCTTACAATCTAAATACATGCCAAACCATTAAATTACTCACCTATTCTAAACTAAACAAATGTTAGTCGCAACATAGTATTTAAATTTGTTTATTCCTAAAACTCTAACAGAAAACTTAAAATTAACAATCAAAATGTAAAAGTAAAAAAATTAACCAGTCTTAAATAGGTACAGATTGATAGCGAAAACTTATTTCTCTCTCCAAAGTTTAAAAATACTTTGTGGACGTAGTATGTCATCGCGCATCCTTCAACGAAAATATCTTATTTGCTCGTCACCCCACTTTTCTTGCAGTGTCTAATGTGATAGTGAAGGCTGTTTATTCTTACATGGCCGCCAAGTGGCGGTGAAGGCACAGCCAGTGTAAATTGTGTCAGGGTCGAATTTCTATTGATCCCCGCTTCTTTCACAGCGAAGCGACCGCGCCATGCGTTTTCCGGTCTATATGACCTGCCTTTACTATATTCCCAGATTACTGGTGTGGGAAAACGTTGTTTAATTTAATTAATTGATTTATTTTAATGAGCAGTTTATAATCACATTAATAGTTTAAGTTAAGAGTATAATCATTGAATATGTATGCGATATTAGTACAAAGTGTTTTGTTAACAAAGAAAATACAATTAAAGAATAGCAACAAATTAGAACTAATATTTACAATTGAAGCGGTTGAGCTAACTGCAGACTGTTGCAAACTATCTAGAGGTAGCACGACCCCAAGACGCTGGATGCATTGCCCCGCTGTATGGCAATGCTGATGCGTTGCAGAGTTTAATTATTAAAGTTAGGATTTTATAACCGAACTAACTATTGATGCTTGTACTTGTTGTAAAAAAAAAGATTTTTATTTTCTTTGTTAATAAACTGGCAATAAAATAAAATAAATATTAGTATATTAAATCTAAGAATTAAAACTGAAAAGTTCATAATATGGTTTCATAATATGGTTTCGTGGTATACTAGTGTATACCACGAAACCATATTATGAAACCGTTTGTACTTAAATTTTATTCATTCAGAAATTATTTAGAAAAGAGCATTGGAAACAATGCAGCTTTTGAACATTTGTTCTATCAATTTTACACCATCTACTCGCACAGTCGCTGCTACTCTCGTCACACCACTATCTCTAGGGACGAAATAGGTACCTACCTATAATTTCCGAGGTGGCCGAAACTGCCGAATAATGGATAACAGTCACGTATAACTACTTCTCTAGTGGGGAAACATGGCGGCAACAGTTACGTGCCTCTGTTATGACGTATTGCGTGATAATCATAAATAAATAATAATTTCACGTTCTGCCACTTCTTTGAGACAAATTCAGAACATTCTTCAACAAATAACAGAAAATTGTTAGGAAAACAGCTCAACTTGATATATTTCCGCAGGAAACGTGTAATATGTTGAAGACCGGTTATATATTGTAGGTAATATAAAAGCCGCTACAAAAGCTTTTAGAAGCAGCTATAAACTAACACTGTTTTTCTTTGTCGAAAATTGGACGGCAAATACCAACTTTTCACGCTCAATTAACGGCCTGTACGTTTTGTGTAGGTGCTTTATTATTTACAAGGAAAATGCCTTAGCACGTTTTGTCTGTCCTGAACGAAACGCGGCAAGGAAATGATTAACATTTTTGGCGTAGCTTTTTTAAGCGATTAGGTGTGCCGACGAAATCCAAAACGCTAAAATTGTTGTTTTTGTTTCAGGTAAGTGAAAGCAACGACATTACTACTGTGTATCTAGGAGTGTTGGTGATTTTAAAGGTAAGGTAGGCAGCTACTGCAATATTTTCCAAAAGTTTACTCATATTATTATGTCCACGAGTTCATTTGACAAGAAAGATAGATAGACAGAAATTACTTTTATAATACACCTACTCAGAAAGTTGTTTTTTCTGTTCGAAACATAACCTAGAAAGTTCGCCATTGCAAGCCTACTAAAAGCGGGACGGGAAACTCTATGGAATTTCATTTTTCACGCGTTTAGCGGGAGAGAAAAGTATATGGAAATCCATTTATAACGTGTTGTTTTGTAAAGCGTCATCCCCAAGACGCTGGCTGCTTGCCCCGATGTATGGCAATGCTGATGCGCTGCGCTTGATACTCACCAGCCCTCGAGTTACGCGTCGCTTCGACCAGACGCTTTTTAAAAACACGGAGATCCTCGGTACCCCACGGACCTAGAGTCTCGACTCCAGGTAGCAAATACGTAGGGTCTGCCGAGACTGCTATTTGCGACTTTTGAGATTGCCGCTGCACCACATGGAAGTTCTAGGAAGACAATAAGGCGCAAGTGTGTCGACGCTTGTAGCGACCCACACAATAGGCCTCCCCAACTTCCATGGGACTAGGTCATACCGTCGGGCCTCTTAACATCGTGACGCAACAGACCATTCGGTTCGAGAATAAAGTCGTAGCTCCTAACATGATTTTTCAACAACCCTCACGGTTTTAGGCTTCCCCTCAGTTGCCCTGAAAAAACTCACCCTGTATAGTTCGTAATGTTTATAGGAGCCTACCAATATTAATGTTAAAAAAAAGGTAGGATTTTGTTATGCCAATGAGAAAACAACCCATCGGTACCTATTAACGTTCAAGAAAATCATATTTTCTTTCTCTTGCCATTAGAAGAATAACACCGTTATTTCCTGATCAGAGCCCGACATAATGATACCAGTGTTTGGCATTTCGAACCAACGAAGTGAGTAAGTAAGGTAAGTAGCGACATTTTCTATTTTCAGGTTCGTTAATGTTCCGGCATCAATGTTTTATTCTGTGAATACCTATAATTTAATTTGTGCATAATTTGTAACGCCTACCTTACTTAAATTGTGACCACCAAAATAACCATTTAATTGAATGGTAGAAAAATGTTATGAAAAAGCCTTTAGACATGGACTGGACATGGTATATCCGTATCCGTAGTCCAAATTGGTTTCGCAAAGCCAGGAAAAAGATATTCAAGACGTTCAATTTCCTTAGTTTAAGAGCAAAGGAAGTGTTTGTTAACTAAATTACACTTTACGTACAACGGGCCCCCGTTTCCCGTTCTCGTTCCTGACATTACATTTGAAGCACGCAATACCGGGGCTACCACTCGCCCCTGTTAGCAGTGATTGCACGTGAGTGCACGTTATAGCAGGCATGTCCAGTCCATCATAGCGAAGCAGCATCGAGTCTCACTCGTCGTATTGGAACGTACTGTAGCTATAATTCAATAGTACGCTTCAGGGCGAGTGGTACAACTCGCTACAGTACAGGCTAGCCGGCCCATGGAGAGATATGAAGGGCGCGGGAGGAACAGCCTCGCGCAAGCGCTCTACACCCCTAGCGATATTACCTTTGTAACGAACTCACGCTTGGTTCGTTTGCTTTGTCAATTACATTCGATAAATTAAAACACGATAGGCATTGGTATTCCACTTTATAAAGCAATCATGCATCCTCAAATTAAAATCATGAAAATTCATTGTTGTGATAGATAGATAAATAGAAAATACTTTAATCATCACCTTAAAAAAAACCAGATTGTATTAATTGTCTAATTTAATTCTAATGTAATTACTTGTCTAAGTGCTTATTTTGTAAGCCTAAAGAAATAAAGTTATTGAATTTTGAATTTAAAGATATTAAAGAGAACAGAAATGGATATGGCGGCCTTAGCGCTTAAAGCGATTTCTCCCAGACAGCCAGAACAATTGTGTAAAAAATAAAGGATGGTTGAATTATGTATGTTGTATGCAAACTATGATGTGATATCTTATGTAAGCAAAACCTTTGCCAATTTGTTATTATGAATTAACACGGGTCATTTGATTTTATGTACCTACGTTGTATTTAAAGTTCCTATTAAGTACCCCTTTTAATTATGAAAGTTATAAAATGGTTGATCAAATTGATTGTGAAATATTTAAATTATTACGATCATAATTTTTTTCCGTGGGAGTGAATAAAATATACTCATACGAGTATGTTTATTTTATTTTTAATGTTTATTGTAACATGTAAGTAAATTTCATATTACCAGTTCCAGTAATTGGAAATCATTAAAATGATCTTGCCGATGAGTAAACGTGACGTGAGGGACATGGGGGTGGGCTGGACCCGAGGTCCAGGTCAGCCTGAGGGTGGCGATCCGTGAACCTAATGACATTTTGTTTGTCGATTGATTGATAGCCAGTAGGTATTCGATATAGCTCACGTATTTTTTTGACCTACATTGTCGATCAAGCTGTTCTTTGTTTCGTACCAAGTTACGAAGATTTTATTAGATTTACTTCTCTAAACAATCCCTATTGTACGAGTATGTAACCACTGTAAAGTTTTCTTGTGAAACCCATGCAGTATTATTTTAACCCGGCGACGATGTTCTGTACAAAAAGTGACAACGAGAATGTTTTTCTATTAAAATATTTATTACGTGGCGGTAGCCCTTGACAATCCTTGCCAATGACAATATCAGATGTATATTTCATGATTTTAATAATTGCTTTGTAAATGTGGGATACGGCATAGCGGGCGATAGTTATTTTGATGTTTTTCTTCTTTCTTGTATTATGTATGTTGTTAATATAAAACAAATACATAACAGAACAGACGACAAAATGTTGTCTCGGTGTGCATCATTGCTATATTGGAGATTCATTTATATCTAATTTTTCTGAGGACTTTTAACTTATTATTTTGTCTATTTATTTCCGCCGTCTGCTCAATTCATATTTTTTGTATAAAAACATTAAATCATGTTATGAATTACATATGTTTAAACTAGGTAGGTAATATACATACATTTGACTAAACAAAAAAATATAGTGTAGGTCTGCGGAACACTCAACTGCAATCAAAACAAAACGCACAGGGTAAAATATACCCCTCGGGTCAAACAATTCAATAAACCTTATTTTGACTAAGCGACGCCAATAGGAACCTACCCGTCCTTTTATTCAAAGGGCTTACGCTACAAAACCCACATTAGAAATGATCTTTGTGTGAATTGAATACTCTATCATCACTTAACACGGATGTTTCAAAGGATAAGCTCGGTAAAAGAAACTAAGCTTCCTTGTAATATTCCTCTGACATCACATCAAATTTTATTGGAACGCATGATCATATGTTGAAAGCAATTTGGATGAAGGTTTCAAACGCGGAGCCCGCAACATCATATTGAATGTATTGGTTGAATCTGCGATATTTTGGCTACGATATACCGCACTCCGAGTTTTCTTGAGCTCACTCAAGAAAAATATTAAAATGATAAATGATTGCAACTTCGCCCGACCTGCGGCAGCTAACAAACCATAACAGGCCGAGGAAAATTGCGGTGAAAATGATATCAATCAATAGTGCCCCACGACATGCCCTACTACTTCGATAACGCAGTAGGCAAGTAAAGTACCTATTACAGTGCTAGCTAAAGTGCATTCACCCCGAGAGTTTTGCCCGCATGTAGTGCCGCTGTTTTATGACTTTTTACATCGTTACGTGAAGACGGGAAGAATATTTTCCGCTCGGAAAAATTTGTAGCAGAGCGTGACGGGCGAGTTAACGCTTTTTGCCGTTCTGTACTCTAATAAGATTATGCCGGCTCTGAGAAAATTTGTTGCATTCACTTCTATTTATTACAGTAATAGCGACACACTTCACTGCTTTTTAAGAACCTTTTCAATTTAGGAATTTCTCTTTGATGGAGTCTAATTGGTAAACAAGATCTTAATATTTTGTCCCGTATTTAATTTATTTATTTTACTTTAAACAACAGCAAAAAGTTCAATTACTCTATTCAAAGGTACATTTAAACAAGATATCATGTAGTAAATTAAATCATAAGGTAAAAATATTTTATGCGAATAACTAACGTTAGGTACCTACGCAATAACTTCCTGTAGATGTCATTAAATACCTACATGTACTAAGTGGTTTAGTATAAAGAGTATTATAAAAGTTTGCTAAAACCTTGCATTTTAATTTATCTCTTCATAATCGGAAGCTAAATGTGCAAATGCGAACAGAGTCGAGAAAATTTGTAAAAAAATATCGATGATACAAGATATTAAAAATTCATGAGCGCGATATTCGCGAACCACGGCAAAGCTATCACGCCGCAGGCAAGATTTAAAAAGAACCCACATGTCGTCAACAAAATTCGTTATTTTCAGCACAAAAATTTGAAGAGTTCGTTGTTATAATGTGTAGAAGGCGGGCGGAGCGGGCCACACGGGCGCCGCCCGCCCGCAGGCGCACTTGCTCCGAAAGCACCCGAGGAGTCACGATCGTTTCATTCCGATTCGTAACGAAGTTCGACGATCGCAACCACCCTCCGTGCGTGCTGCCGTCAGTCGCAGCGAGGCCTCCTGGGCGTTAGATCGGTTCGCTGAGAACTCCGTGTCTGGTTATGTAATTCAAAAAAAACTTATTTGTATAATAAATATAATCGCACGACTCCGTCGGCGCGTCAATAAATGAAAGTTCACTGACTTATGATTAACTTTCGATTCGATTATGTGCATTAGTGGTGTGTGATTCTTCTTGTAGCGGCTATTGTTTTATCGAAGAGGTTTATAGTGTACAAAATATTGAATGAGATGACTATCAACTTATCCATGCAATTCGAAATGTATTTAATAACGAATAATTGTTTATTGTTATTACAAACATCAGTGACGTGACATTTCAGCGTATTTGACAAACAAATACTGTTTCTTTCGCATGATTGAATGTAAATAAGTTACATGTTTAAGTTTACATTCCGATATTTATCCAAGCGGATGAATGAACAAATACTGAAAAAACATATCGTCAAATGATTTCAATTATCGATAAAGGATCATGCCTGTTGTTGTTGTTCCAATTAAAAGAACAAATCGAATGAAACTGGTGGAAATTTGGCGCAATGCAGGGCGTTTGGATAGAAACGTCCACGCAGTTGCGGACTCATTTCATGTCTGTAATTGCTTAAACCATTTCTGCATTTGGTGCAGCATCCATGTGTGATTTATCTCTAATTATCACACTCCACTAGTTAGTTAGGTATGATCTAATTTACGTAACACCATACCTACTAAGCTCGATATTGTAATGTTCCGCAATTTAGTCTGAATCTTACTATACCAATACCTAGTACTTCTGAGATAGTACCTTTCGTCTTCTATTGTTCTTTGTTAACTTCGCTTGTCATTTATTTATTTAAAAACCAGGGAAACGAATATTCTTGCTAAATAAGCACATGATACTAAATCAAACTATCCCTAAATCCAACAAAACTGTATACTTTTAACACTATCCTCCCATGATCTCTAATTAATTTTCAAAGTTTTCAAATAAGGTCATATTTGGTTGGAAATCTGTTCGGTGTTTTCATTACGTCAATATATGTTATGAATAAAACTGTTGATGAAATGACTGATCTCTAATAATCTCTAGGAAAATGTATGAAAAAACACATGCAATTTTTTGCGAGATTTTTGCTAATGTTAGTTTGTGATGCGATGTCACTATACTGTCTCACGCCCTACTTAGCTTGGGAAAGTTCGTGCTGGCTATTAGCGTAATTAAAACGTCAAATACTTAAAGAAGATCTACCTTTGTCATTCTCTTGGAACGCAGGTCACAAAAACCTTATTCGTGCTCAAAGATTTAGGTGTCATGAAGCGGTTGTTTGTACTCTTTAAGTATTTTTGTTTCGTATGATTACAAAGTTATTAATAGTGTTCTTCGCCTTGTTCCTAATTGTTTGATTGTAATTGTTTCTAATTGAAAAAGTATTATACCTGATCTAGCGTACTGTATGTTCTTCTTTATCGAAATGATGATGCAGCATATATCAACACAAATTTATTTATTATCTATTTATCGGTAAATTATCAATAAATCACTCGTTATATATATGAGGTGAAAAGAAACATGGATTAATATGCCATAATAGGAACATTATAACTGTATTGCAGTTTCCAGTGACCACCCAACTTTATTTACAGCTCAAAGTTTACCTATTCTATTAAAGGTGGGTACTTGTTATGTGCTATAAATAATGACAAGTACATAGGTAAATTAATTTATATTTATATAAAACTGTATAATTTTTAATAACAGAAGGACAAGAATATGATAAACCAGTATTTAAACAATGATATAAAACAAACGTCGACTGCAAGTCGAACTCACGCAACGAAGGTTCCATATAATTGTATAATTAAAAGACCTTGTTTCTTGACAAATATCATGATTCTTGGTCAACGGGAAGTACCCTAAGGGTTTTTGTCCATAGCGAAAATCAATTTTTTTTTATGTGAATTAACAACATATTTACGGTTTACGGATTTTTTCCTATACTTGTGCTACCAGACCTTACTTCTTGGCAATTATCATGATTCTGGGTCAACGGGAAGTACCCTATAGGTTTTGTGTGCATGTGATTTGATTACCTAGGAAAATTCAAAAAAAATGGTTTATATTGAGGCTTCAAGAGGTTACGAACCTGAGTATGATGTAAATTTCAACTCGATACCTCTACGTTACTAAGAAAAGAGGGTTGACAGACGGACAACGAAGTGATCCTGTAAGGGTTCCTTTTTTCCTTTTGAGGTACGGAACCCTAAAAACAATTTGAATAAAAAATAAAAAACAAAACAATTTCAAATCGTTGAAATGCTGCGTTTAAAAGTTTGAAATGTCTTTTGTACACTATTTACCTGTAATTATTTTAAATTCTACAGTGACACGTGCCGTGTTCTTCATAAAACTATACATGTTTCGAAATTATTATTAACAACCTGTATAAATAATGCGAAGTGTAAAACGATAACGATTCCGAGGGAGGTGTCCAGGCAGGAGCAGGAAGTGGCGGTGAGGATGCGGGTAGATGCGATGCAGCGGTGAGTAGGTCGCAAGCGCAAGGGCGCCTGCTGCCGCCGTCGCCGCTCGCCAATGATGGTGGAGACGCAGCGTCCGCCGCCGCCTCGATGTGCGCGCGCGCCCGAGCCTCGCGCCAAGCCCGCCTCGGCCTCGGCGCCTCCTTCCCTTGCCGGCAGCGGCACGCACATGCACCTGCGTCGGCGGCGACACAAGACCGTGCACTTCGGAGAGAACCTCTTGATGCAAGTATGTGCAGACCGTGCCCACTTAGCTGCCCTAGGAGCTAGAATACCCGATATATCGTTCTGTCATAAAGGACAAACGGGGGTTCAAAAAGGTGACCCAAGGTTCTGCTGCGTAGCTCATCACTGCTGTCTTGCAGCAGAAGCTCTAGTAGCTTTGACGTCTAATGGAAGGCCCAAACCCCGTAGAGAGCGCAGTGGAGACTCACACTCAAGTGGAGGAGAGAATGTTGACAAGGGCGATAACGGGGGCAGTACGGCAGCAAAAGAACAAAAACGTAATAACAGACATCATCACCACCACCATCACCATAAAGTCCACAACTGCCCTTTTCATGATGTTGTACCCCCTTCTGAAGATGAACCAGAAGAAAAGGCCCTAGTGCCTAAGAAAACTGTATCGCCTTATCTTTACATTCCTAGTAAATTAGAACCAAATGTCCAACAATTATTCAGTTTTATTGAGAGTGTCCTCAGCGCTTGGGCAGCGGAAGAAGGTCTGACAAGCACGGGAGAATACTCCGAACCGGACGAACGAGTGGTGCGGAGACGGAAGCTAAACAAATACAAGAGGCGTACGGATGTGCTTAACATACGCCGCATTGTTTATGAAGTATCCATTTTACACGGCACTAAATTACTAGGGAACGTCCGCTACCGCCATTACCACTGGAAAGGAACTGCGCAAACCTGCAATGAAGCGTTTCTCAGAAAGGTAATTAACAGTAGTAGATAAATGTATTGTAGGTTACTCGAACAAATGTAGGTTGAAACATAACAAGGAAAGTATTATTCTTAAGCGTTATTATGACGGTCTACGATGGTGGACCTCAACCGTAACAATAAAGTAAAGGAATAAACCCAAGAGATAGCTCACATTTTGGCCTTATTTTAGTTTCCTTGTGGAAGCTGCAATTTCCTTTTTGCTAATGAGCGCTCTTATTTTCTCCAACCTGAGTATTTGTTCTATTTTAAGGAGATAGGTAACATAAAAGCAGTTTCCGAGAAAATATCCATTACCTTTGAGGATCAAATAAAAGAATTACCTACTGTTTTGCGAGTTTCTAAATTGTTTAATACTTCTTATTAACCTCTTATTTTATTTTTGTTTGCAACAGTCTGCAGTTAGCGCAATTTTTTCCATTGTAAATAATATATTTCATTTGTTTCTGTTATTTTACTGTAATTTCCTTTGTTAATAATATTTCTAGACTGTTTAATATCATGTACATTTTAAACACAGCCACGGAACATTAAATAATAATGACAGTGCAAAAGTTTTCATCGAAATTCTGGTATCCAACTAACAAATAGCGAGGTGTGGCATTTATCCGGTATAAGTATAACGGTTTTGCTCAGTCCAGTTCCAAATTACCAAAAGGAATTAATATTAAAGTTATTGAGTTTGAAGCCGGCAGCGGCTGCAGCGGAGTTTTGGAATTTAGTTGTTGAAACTATAATAATAAAATTATAAGCATAGATTGCGGTAGAATTTCGTCTGATGATTTTTTTAAACATACACTCTGAAACATTAATACGTAGGAGTAGAGCGCATATTAATTCGTTCTTCGTTGTAAGTTAAAGGCATATTTTTTATATATTTCGAAATCACAATATTATTCACATTTTTTTACTGTTTATATATGGATTATCCATATTTAAAGAGTTATAATGCATTTTTATTTACAACGCGTTTTTAATTAATGCTATAAATATCAAAGTAAAGTTGCCTCCGATGTTTACTCCCCTTAGCTTATTTTTTAGGAGCATCTTTACGTTATGTGAGCCACATACGTATACTTTTCTTATGAAAAGCTGGATGAGAGCGCAGTGGCGTCAAGAGCCATCGAGGCAAGGGGCTCTACCGGGGACCACATGCACCTCAAAGCAACTCTTTCCATGTCTTATTATATCGTGACCAAAAGAGCAAGGGACGTGACTATTATCACATATCACATTTAATTTTACTTGTACTGTGCAAAAGGCATAAAACAAGGTCAGAAATTTTTAGATACTCGTAGTATTGAAAAGCAGTAATATTTTTCTACTCACTGATTTTATAGACAACATACTAAACTGCTGGAAACAAGCTGGGGAGAAATAGAACCTTATTTTTATGTTGTATACCAGTAAAGATGGATTTGACATCGTCCAGTACTTAAACAAAACTGCGGTAAAAACCGCACGATGCCGGAAGCACAGTTCTAGGCAGTAAATATTAACACAAATTATGACGAGTTTAATGCAGGTGAACCTCACCCGGTCCCCTTCGGGTCCATTCCCATTCCTCCACCCACAATTAAACCCACCTGTAAGTATGGACAAGCAAACAATCCTGTACTAAGCTTGTGTACGTGACACTTTACTACAAACGTGATGCATTAATAATAGGCAAGCGCATGGATATGCTTATGATAGAGTTTCGTATCAATTTGATTTTAAGAGAAACATGTTAAAGTATTACCCCGATTATAAACACAGCATTGAATCATAGAAACATAATCAAGAACGAAACATGTTTTATGTTTTTCCTTTTGCACGATGACCTAAGTATTTGCCCATACAAAAAATTACAGCTCAAAGAAAATAAATTCTACGTAAAAGTAATGAAAGTCTCGTTTAAGACTTGTTCTTGTGCTTTGTGCACTCCTCGCTGCATACCTAAGAGTTAGGTAGGTAACAATTTCTAGAGGTGGCAAAGAGGGTGGTTTAGGGGGGAGAAAACTGCGTTTCCTTGTAAGATGTACCATAGCTTATCCCTTTTGAACGATGAAACAAGTAGGTACTTGCCCATTCAAAAACAAAAAATTACAGCTCAAATGAAAAAAAATCTACGTAAAAGTAATGAAACAGTCTCGTTTAAAACTTGTTCTTGTGCTTTGTGCGCTTCTAGCTGCATACCTAAGAGTTAGGTAGGTAACAATTTCTAGAGGTGGTAAAGAGGGTGGTATAGGGGGGAGAAAACTGCGTTACCTTATAAGATGTAACATAGCAGAGCATAACCGGTTGGTACCGTACCGTTTAAGTTACGTCGTCTAGCGGATTTCTGAAAATCTCTCCAAAAACTTCACTTTTAAATAATAGAATAAGATGAATACAAAGCATCTTAATTTGCATAATTTTTAAAGACTTCGGTCTTAAAGTGAGTCAGACTCCATTTTCGAATATTATTATTATTATCTGTAGTAATCTCCGGCCGGCCGGAAATTATGACGTACCTATCCGCTGTTTGCGCGAATTAACATATTTAGTGTTAGTCTATTTCTGAAAAGAATTTCTGCTTTAAATATTCATAGTCGTTGTTAGCATCTACCACTTTAGGTGGAACAACGTAGGCTACCTAGGATCTTTGGGTGTAACAAATGTAACTTTACACAGATATCAGATGACGACCGCATGTCACTGACGACTGCAGTGTCGGACGAAGAGGATCCCGCAGAGAGCGCCATGAACTCACCGTACAAAGGCAAGCAAACGGGCGCTGCGGCCGCCTCCTTCAACTGCACAGGAGCTGTGCGGAAAGCTGGGTAAGTAGATTGTACGTTACTGTAAACCTCTTCTAAATAAACGGCCCACTTGCGACTAAATTCGACGAGTGGGGTGGACTCTACCTAGTTTATTTAAAATAATGCAGGTAATATTTCAATCACTTACATGCACGAGTTTTAATGAATAAGCATACTAAATGCTCGCGTTAATCTTTTCAATATCTTCTTACTCCTAGTAAATCACATAGATTGATTACCAACTTTAAAAAAAGATTGTGAAGTAAGGATTTTTTTATGTTTTTAACTTGTTCTTTAAAGATGTTCTTTATTTACGCTGGATTGCTTGAGTCTGCTTCAGTGCATTTGAGCTTTTGTTGAGCGAAACAAAAAGTTTGATTTAAAAAAAGCACCTCTCTTTCATCGCGTCTACGGAAAGCTTTAATAACAGTGAGTAAAACAAGAACCGAAGGGAAGAAAGCCATGTCGTATACTTTTTGTCGGATAGCGAAGTTTCTATTAGGGAAAGCCTACGGCGTCCTTTATGTTCCTTGAGGCTACAATTTCTCTTCCATGAATCCCAAATGACCGCAGGGAAATCTTAGCCGTGACCCATTCAACGCTGTAAAAACGTAGGCGTACTTACGGGCGAGATGAGCTTCGTAGCGCCCAGGTTTCTATTGAAGGATACTTTGTCAATTAAGATGAATGACAAAACGACACATTGCCTTTTATCGGAAGCTGTTGCAGTTCAAGTATTTAAAACATCTTTCAAAATAGTTGGCCATGCCAGACATAATTAGAAAAGCCTAAGCAAAGGTCTCAAGGTACCTATTTATTTGATTTTAACTAAAGCCACCAACGTAAGATAAAAGGATAATAGTAGCATGCACTATCCGTACCTTTGTATGTATAACTATGTTATTCATTAACTGCAAAAAAACGCAGTCGTTAAGCTGAAATAAACTTTCTTGATGACAATAATAATCTAAAGTAGGTACTCTCAAATCGTATAGATCTTTGACCTTCACGACTTGAGAGTTAATACTGAAAAAGCGCGGCAAGTTTAAAAAAAAAAGGTTTAGCAGTCGTAAAATCTATAATAAATACTTCAGTGGTTGTACTCAAAAATCCTAGGATTTTACGTTCCTAGTATCTTTGGTTGTATTATCCTAAAACTAAACCGAAGGGGATTCATTGGGGAAAACCAACACGGGTGCTTATTTATTTAAAACCTCTTTGGTGAAAGAAAAAACCAGTTAAAACTATAAAAGCATGGTCATCTTGATTTGACGTTTGTCACTAATATCCTATTTTGACAATTATTTTGGGACATGTTTATTTTTCAAAAGGGTAAAGAGAATTAATTGATCTTGAATATTCTTTTAATTTAGTAATGGTAATATTCGAATGAAATTACAGAGTTAGGAAAACTATGCGGCTTGCTACATTATGAACGACAACTAAGTATTCGACATGTTTAAAGAAAACATAATTTTAATATGATGAAAACTGAATCTTCCACGTCAACTGTTTTTCGAGTAAGAACAGATCTCAAGATATCAAAGATTAGAGAGAAGAAGCGACCTCCAACTCCAGTAAACGTTATTATCTGGGCCATGGAAGTCCTCGGGAAGAGAAAAAAAGGAGTTTCCATTCGCAGAATTCAATCCCTGATAAAGAAACATTTTACTATACCTTGCCCTAAAAATGAAATAGACCAAAAGATTGACACTGCATGTCGGTTTGCTGTATATTTTGGTATTTTAGAACAATCAAATGATATGTTCTATTTGAAGAAAGCAAATGAGTACAACATCTTAAATCATATAAAATCAAGACATCATTTCTCCGTAAAATAAAGTGCAGTCATTATGTTTTCTTTGTAGTGTGTATAGAATAAAGTATTTTTCTTCAATTGAAACCTGTTTAATTTGGTACGAGGAGAAGTCAAGTCAGTTCTTTAGGTAATATTTCAGTTAGAGTACCTACGTAAGAAATAAAACCGCTTTGAATTCTCTATTTATCTATATAAATGACAATTTCTAATTAGCTACTTAAACAACAGAAAAGCTTTTTAGATAATTAGAACTCTAAGCACTTTTGACCTCGGTGGCACAGCTGGTGAACGCGGTTTCAATTACCGCCTCAGGACAAATGTTTGTACTATCTGCAGATATTTGTTCCGGGTGTTCTGGTACATTTCTATGTATAAAAAAATATCTATGTAGTATATATACAATATAAAAATATATTAGATATTTAGTACATGTATCACAAGCTCTGCTTAGTTTGGGGCTAGATGAGGTTGTGAGGATTGTCCAGCATTATTACTATTATTTTTAACCCTTGTGGAACAAATAGTTTCAATACCTACCTACTCATACAACTATTAAAAATCTATTCGCCTGGTTAGTTTAAGTAAATAAGATGGAGCTTGGATTGGGATACATATTTTATAACTCTCATAGCTTTGCGTTTAAAACGAAAGAGTGCCGTAAAATTTATTCGTATTTTTATGTGCAATCTATCTAAATATAATATTTATAGGGCTATTGGGTTTATCTTGGTTTCTGTTTTTTCTATATATAAATAATTATGAACATTAATGTAGTGCAAAAAGTCCGAAATCATCCGATATCAAAATATGTTCAAAATTTTGTAACAGATTTTTGAGCGTGAAAAAGTGGCTGCTACGCAAGAAGCATCAGATCGAACTGGCGCGCAAGAGAGGCTGGAAAGGATACTGGGTTTGCCTGAAAGGCACGACTTTATTATTCTACCCTTGCGACTCCCGCGAAGGACGTTCCGTCGAAGCAGCCCCCAAACATCTTATAATAGTCGATGGGGCAATCATGCAGCCTATCCCTGAGCATCCAAAACGAGACTACATCTTTTGTCTGAGCACCGCCTTTGGCGACGCGTATTTGTTTCAAGCACCGTGTCAAGTAAGTAATAACCTTTTACTTTCATAGAGCCTTTTATGTAAGAGGTACTCCGATGCTTTGAGATGATTACCTTTAACGTCGACTCTTACGAGGCAATATGTGCCTCTCAATTAAATTATCGCCAGATCACCCTTACTTCAATAATGAGAATCGAGCTTCATACACATATCTACCTACTTTAGCTGTATGATGAATTTTATTAGGTACTCACCAGTATTATTCAGTGGAGCTGCTATGAAACTTTTGTTACGAGGGTAAATACTGGGTATTTTCATAGGTGGAACTCGAGAACTGGGTAAACAGTATACACAGCGCGTGTGCTGCGGCATTTGCAAGGCATCGTGGCAAGACCGGCACTCTTCACTTGCTACAGGAAGAAATATATCGTCTTGAGAAAGCCATAGAGTCGGTGAGTGCCTATCCTTATCTGTTGTTTGTGCTTCCTTGTATATACAGAAAAGAGGGTATAGGGATTAAAAATAGGAATTGATTGAGTAACTGAAATATTTTTTAAACTTGAATCTCACAGATTTTTTCTGATGTTTTAAATATGGGTAATTTTACTTACACATTCACTTTTACAAAATGAAATATTTTTGACTTACCTAATTCATTCTGCATCGTTATGCTACATTCACTCATACATAACTCTCTTCATCATTGTAGCCTCATCAGACACAAGTGTAACACGACGCCCTTACTAAATTAGTGGACTTTATAGCTTTATGATATAGGTTCAATGACTGAGACTGACTAGCAGGCTCAAAGTTTTCAAAAAAGTTCGAACTTTAACAACACCGAATCCTTGTGTAAATAAAATCTATTTTATACAAAGTTTCAGGAAAGCTCCGTGAGTTTGTTAGGTATTAGTGAATGTAGAGCGAGAGATTCAGTGGGCTGCTATTCCCAGAGTTCCTCGTGTAAATCACACCAATTTCTGACCCGTACCGAGTGACCGCAGCACGCATCAAAGCCTTTGTGGTTGTCTCACATAGCTACTGTGCGCTACATACGTATAGTGTATGTGTACTGATAGAAATGTTTGCTATTAGCTGTCGAGGCAAATACTCGGAATGAAGATTCGAATTAATCCACAAAGCGTTCAAGTGGTAAAGCTTTTACAAACAAACCACTACTTACAGAGATAATCAGAATGTATGTGTTATTGTTCTCTGTTGAGCTTTATAACCAAGTCAGTGTTATCTAATGAGCCATAACCGCTTGAATTATTATGGAATTATTATCATACGTTGACCTTGTGTAGGTTTAAACCATTTAACTGTCGTTAAGGTAGTAAAAACCTTCTCTTTGCATCGTTGATTTATTAGGCTAAGTTTTACGGATGTATGAATTTTAAAAGCATTCATTAGGTTGCGAAATATTCAAAGTTGGGTCGGAACCGTAATTAAGGGTGGGGGCACATGCATGTAGTTAGGAACAATCTATTCTATCAACGCGATAGTTATCACGGCCAGGTGGGAGCACGCGCTTATTAATATTCATAACACACGTCATTCTCAGCGCGTCCGAGGACCAGCATGCATATATCTTGCTGTCCTCGCTTTACATTGTAACGATAAAACCTTAAATTTAAAAAACTTTTAACCTTTCATGCTTTGGAACACGCTTTGTTCCAAAAGGCTAAGGGCACTCTCTCAAAGAGGGCATCAGGTCGTCGAGGTCAGCTGGCGGTTGATTCGTTAGCTAGTCAGATTGCCGCCGGTTTTTGCCGTCTTGTATTAAACAATTATTACAAAATCACTAGTCTTTTCTCTACATGACAGCGTATTTTTATTGAATATCTCTCTGGTATTTCTTTTTATACGTATTCACTACAAAAGGATAATACCTAACTCGGAATGCGTCAAAGGATGTCGGAAATAAAATGAAATAGTCAACCGTATGAATCAATGTGGACGCGGACGCGGACGGTCCGATAGTAGGTAAAAAGCTTCAGGTTAGGAATTTTCCGTCGCAATACGAATATTGTTTGGGGCAGGATCACAAGCTGAAGCACATGGCTGACCTGCAGCAGTCGGTGGTCTCGGACCCGGAGACGCGGGCCCAGCTGGCCGTGCAGATGCTGCAGTGGGAAGAGAACCTGGAGCGGCTGCATTGTGAGCAGTTCCGTTTGAGGTGCTACATGGCCAGTCTGCAAAGTGGAGAGCTGCCCAATCCTAAGGTGAAAACGTCATCATTACATTACTAAGCTATCAACTTTTTATGAGATCTTTCAATTTCAATTTTTTATCAACTTTTTATCTCTAATTCAACCTTAAAGTTTTGTACCCCTCTTCCTGTTTTTACCCAAACCTACTAGGTATGAACGTCTTCATAACGCGACTGATCACAAAAAAACAGACAAAAGATAAAGTGGCTGAAAATTCATCTTATACCGTAAACCCAACTTATAAATTACTGGTCATGAATAATGTTATTACATAAGGTAGATGCAACTTATTCATACTTTATTTATATGGCTCGGGTCAATCCCAGGTCAGATTTATTTTCTTGATTTCCTTTTTCCCTTTGAATGAATTATCCCCGATAAAGCGCGTTCCGAAATATAGCTACCTATATATTTTCGGAGAGCCATGATTCATTTGAGGCCTGACCGAAATACGAGGCCGTTGTTGTTTTTGGTGAATTATCCCGTCCAAAAATATACCGTTGGATAACGGCTAATATATAATTCATCACTCAATATTATAGGTGGCAGGAGTTTACTGATCTGGTATCATCGAGGTGACAGAGAAAGGTTGTCTCTGGTATCCAATTGACAGTTGACCGGAGAGCTGAGAGCGGGGCAGGAATCTGTTACGCTGCCGCGACCCATGTCACGACACGTCAATAAGGCATACTTACTCGCGAATCATAAATGATCATCAATTTTTGACAGAAATCGAAGCCTGATTAATGGATATCCGGCAATATCCGGTTGGCCTTACGAAACTTTTTTCCGGATATTTCTTTATTCACCTTTTATAAAGAGCTCGGTGAAACTGTTGGTAAACTCTATCGTCGGATAACGTTGCGGATAAAAAGGCACGAAATAACTTGTCTTGCAGTGTTATTAATACAAAACAAAGACTTGGTTGTCTTCAGATGTTATAAGTAGAATTAATTAACCAGACTGATAACATTACATTTTTAAACATATTTTATAGATGTTCTTCTGATTTGAGAGTATGTCAGTCATAACTGTTAGCGACCATTGCTAAAAAATATCAAAGTCAAAATTGTGCGAATTTAGTGCTTTCAGTTCCGTATGACACATGGAAATTTAAAGAGCAATACGTATTTTTTAAAATACGACACATGGAAATTGATGGAGAAAACTTGATTTTGAAACAACTTGTCAATCTGCAGGGTACAGGTGAATTTGTTCCCGATAAAAGTTGTTCCAACAGAACTATCGTATCATTATTTACTGGACTATAGTAATTCATTAAAATCTTTACGTACTTATCTCATCTATTTCAATGAATAACCAGGAACCAGGCACTTATTAATGATTTCATAAAAAAAACATGGGTTCGACCATTACGGATCTAGAATACCGGGCAGCATAATTCAATCATTCTAAGACAGAACTTGGCCTACTAATAAAGAAGAGTGTTTGGTACAGGCTCTTCTGACGCACGTGTCACGTGGAACAAAGAGTACATTGAACAAGCTCGGAGTGTTCACTGTATCGTCGTTCCATGCGTTCATCTGCGCGCGTTCGCCATCGCTGCTGAACAACTTGCTGGCTGGTCGAGGGGCCACGAAGCGGCGCGCGCCCAACCTGTCTCGGTCCAACTCCGGCTCCAGCAGGCGGTCTATGCAGGTCAGTAATTACATTTCACAAAAATTTGCACATTTTCGTTGACTTTGCTTACACATGTAGCAGGAGGAGGATGCAGCTAACTACACAGCAACATTAATATTATAAAGGCGAAGTTGAATGTATTTATGGTAAAGCTACTGCATACATAGATAAAAGTACAGTACCTGTAAGCCATAGGCTACTTTTATACGAAAAAAACGCGTGCGAAGCCGCGGGCAGTAATAAGTCTCAAACAAAACTGTCATTTTATGTTATGCTCGTGCCAATCACAAGGTACCTATTGTATGAACTGAAAACTTTAAACACCACGCTGATTAGTTAAACTACGGTCCAAACTTACAGTAATAAAATTAAATGCTACGTTGTTGGGTATATGCTGGTTTGTACTGATAACCATAAATTTTATATCAGAATTTAACTTAGCTGAGTAAGTCAACAAACTTAGTCATATTTTAGATGTCAGCAAAACCAGAAACTAGGCAAAACGTTCCTGGTTATTAATAGGCTTACCAGTTTATGACGACTATCTTAACTTTAGAATAGACTCAATTTATCAATTTCTGTTTCACCCTTATCTAACTGGTTAGGAATTGCACAAAATCAAAATGTCTCAAGCCCATTTCAATGTCGAGTGCCCTTGGAGTCGGGTGATTTGAGGTTTAAATGTTTTTCTCGCTTTCTAAGAGTATTAAATTTCAAGTGCTTGTATAAATCATTACCACGGTTTTTGTAAACGTTCATTTACCTCCATATGATATCAATATCTTTGTTATTAATGAACGAGACGAAATCATTATATTCCAACTTAATTTGGTACAACTTGTCGCATAAAGAAATATCTCATCGGCCATTAACGAACTTACTCGCCCTTAATTACGAAAGTTCACACTATAATTTTTATGTTGTGCAGATACAATTCGTAAAATTTCGATAGGATTGTATGATCCAGTTTTTTTAGGAAAATGAATACTTAAGTACCTATTTAATGGAGAATATGACTACGATTCCATCAAATGATTTTTAGCTCCTGCTTTTCCACGATTTTTTTTGCAGCTGTTTCATTTTCTTTTATTCTCGCCATTGGAAACTATCTGAATCATTGTGATAGTGCTATATACTATAATCTCTACTTTACAGACCATTTTCTGACTATTTGTGAAATACACTCCCCTTTGAAATGTACCTTCATTTATTCTGTACCTGCCAGCAATGTTTCTTGAAAGCGTATTTTTGTCTGAAAGTAAAGACACTATAAATCACACGACTCTCAAAGAGGCAGGTCGCGGTGGCGTGTCGGTGATCCTTAGTGAGTCTACCAATTGAGTTTTTCCTATTAACCGCGGCGGTTGTTACTGACTGCTTGCCATTAGCCACCATTGTTTCATCAACTAATTGCGCTTTATCAAAACAACGAAGCTCCTTCAAATTTTAAATAACTAAAATAAATGGAAATAATGAATTTGTTTTTAATACGCTCAAGTAGCGTGGTAATTAGCAAAATGGCATTCAAGCCTCATTCAGCTCTATGATAAATTTCCTCAGTAACGGTTAGATTACGGGGATTTCAACTGCAACTTATGAATTTCTCCGACGTTCAAGTTCTTAAAAGATAACGAGCAAAAATAAAATATTCCCTTAAATTTTATTCTCGAGTGGATCGTCGTAAGTTCGTTCAGATTAATTTAACGAAAAAGTTAAAATTTTGCCGGTGAATCATCTTGACTTATTTATTCGCAACAAATTATTTTCAACTTTGTTTATTTAACCTTTGTTAGTTGTAGTGTCAGAACCAATTTTCAATCCCTTCATCAATTAAACGCAATTATGATTTTTTTAGGTATGTAATCATGTGTTGATAATTATTACAATATATACTAACAACATGGATCAAGATATTTGAAGACTAAAAAATGTTATAATAAAGCTAAATTTCAGGAGATAAAAATAATAATTCATATTTAACCAAGTCACGTTTTTCTTCTAATCTGAGGACATAGCAGACTAATTGTTTTATGAAATACCATTGTTAACGGACACGACAGATTAATGGGCAAAGTGAGCTCATGCATAAACACACACACCCAGTACGTAAAAAATGTGGTCAGTGTTTGTTTGATTTCTCTACTATCTACTTTTTCATAAAAGTAAAAGCTACCCCAAATAGATAATTGATATCTACGGCGTAGAATACCTATTGCTGCTGCTATGAAATACCTATTGCTATGACTTAGTATTGCAGATCCCTCGCAAAGTTAAAAAGTACGAAGGCTAATAAGGTTACTTCAATAAGATAATTTTATCTACGATGTAGCAGTGCTACGACGTAGCACTTTGGTTGTGTAGCTATTGCTACGCCGATAGACGTGGATATACGATAGACATGGTTACTTTGAGTTTCATCTAAGTGCAATATGTATATTGATGATAGGTACTGAATAAAACTAAAAGGTCCAGCATGATTTATTTCCTACACTGTCTGGCGACGCCGGAAAAAACGATAATATGCATTTTATCGATGTTGCTGAGTGTATTTTCCAGATTATTTACTATCTACAACATAGCTCTTACTACGGCAAAACATTATTGAATAATTTATATGTTTAGATGTCTCGCGATGAAGGCGAGGCAGCAGTGCGCGTGTCTCTGCCCGAAGGCACGACGGCCACGGTCGGCGTGCGCGAAGGCATGTCCGTGGAGGAGTTTCTCGCGGGGGCGTGCGCGCGGCGCTCGCTTAACGCGCTCGAGCACTTCGTGCGCGTCAAGAAACGACGAGACATGGAGGACCATAACTACTTTGTGCCACATCGCAGCGATCTTATTGAAACATACGTAAGTGCTTCTTTAATACAAGGTACGTGACATCGGAATGGAGCGCCACCATTGGGAATTGAATAGAATTACGAGGTAAAATTGTACTATTAGTATACAAACATTTTTCAAAAAAGTGCCAGAATGTATATATACATTCTGGCAACATATATATATGTTGACAAATATTGCGCGCTGTGCGCCCCAAAATAATCAGTTTCGTGCTTTCCACCTCTCGTCCAATATTGAATTAATTGGAACTATCAAATTATTTTAATCATGGGCTATTATCATGTTCGTGATTTAAGTGAACAATTTTAATCATTTGTTTCAAATTATGCTTAAGCCAGTCGCTATTAACGTTTTACCCTTTGAAACTTTACAGCTTAAAGCTGATGGAAAAGCTGTAAACTCAAACAATACTTAAAACTTTTTTCTACTGAGAAAAGTGTAAAAAACTCTAAATTCATTCAATTTTATGAGTCTTCAGAAATACGCTGATTACATTTTGTGTGCTTTGAAAATATTTTATAAAAACAGGAACACAATGTTTGAGAGATTAATTAATATCAAAAGACTTAAAATATTGCATAATAAACTTTACCAATGGCTCATAAACTTCGTGCTTCCAGGTAACGAGTCAAAGAAAACATACATGCAAATATTCAAAATTCAAACCGTTTTGTCACTGCGAGGTGAGTAGGGTCTGACAATGTCGTTCCGCCGCACATTGTGACTTACTACTGTGGTTATCAAAAAGTTATATCACTTTTGTTTCAACAAAACGTTGAATAAGCACACGCTAAAAAGTTAAATTCCGTTTCAATACAACTTTTGCGTCACATTCCCATTATTATGCTAAGCGAACATCTCCTGGCTAAAGTTTTATTAGCTTTGGAGATTACGAACAGTTACATATGTGATGATACGTATAAATCAAACCTAGTGCCTACTCATATACCTAACCGTTGATGTTTGAGAGTATACGATAGATCTCGTATCACTTGTAGGTTCTCATAAGAAACCAATAAAAACAAAAGGAAAAGTTCATTGACGATTTTATAAAATAATTATACCCGAAAGTTTTGCAAAGACGATCTCCGGTAATTTAGATACCAATAGATAATAAAATCATAAAACCTTACTTCCTGACCAATCTAATTGTGTTTTAACCCCCAACGTTTTTGCAAGGATTACCACGCTCCTCCCTGATTGAGGTCCGACAAGAAGAGGATTAAACCTACCCCAGATATCTCTATTTTAAATCAAGTTATAAAAAGACAGTGAACCTTTCTAAGTGCCTTTATTTATGAAGGGTCAACCTTATTCAAATAACTTAACTAACAAATGCTATAGAGACAAATATTTTAAAACTTAAAACTTATTGCTTTTTAATCGACTTTGAAAAAAGGAGGAAATTTTAATGTGTGTGTGTGTATGTTTTTTTATGTATGTCCGTCGATTTTTCCGTCACTTGTAGGCTGATTTCAATGATTCTGCTTTTTGTTTTATTATTTGTTTATTGCAGTTGTATAGATGTGTGAATCCGAGTGGTCCATTAAAAAAATCTGAGCATTAGAATTTATTCCGCAAAACTTAAAAAAACTACTCTTAGTTTAAACCTGTTTTTTAAGACAGTTTTAAGTTCTTTCAAAACAATCAAATAATTGAGAAAATATGTGTTTTTAACCATTTATTATTATTAGCCTACACTTTAAATTACATCCTACTGGTAAATCCTTCCAAACTTTAATAAAAAAAATAGGTAGGTATATCTACCAATTCATTGTTGCAATGCGTTTGTTTCTCACATGAGAGTACGGTAATTTTTCTTCCAGCAATAAAAGACAATATCGAAGACAGTAAATAACAGGATTTCTACAAAGCTTCTGAGCACTTCCGAGGCTTGTGCTTGTATTTCAGAGATTCTATTCTGAGATAAAGTCTGCAGAGAGAACATACAAGCCGACACTGGCACGATAGTCGCGCACGTTTCCGCCTTTGTAACTAGCAAGATTACTCACTGAAATATTATAGTTTATAGCTGCCTTTGAGGATTCAAAGGAAAGCAAACAAACAAAACAAACGTGAAACACACTCTGACTAGCGCGCGTGCGGAATAAAATCAAACCCGGCTGCTTTGAGGTGGACTGAAACTAAAATATTATATTTATTCTGGTAAAAACGGAAAACATAGACAAACAGAGGCAAAACGATATTTATTTTTCACAAAGATAGAAGTATTTTTGGGAATCCTGTTTTTTATATTTGGAGTAGGTAAATATGGATTAAAACCTGAGCTGTCTCAATAATATTTATATATTTTATCAAAACAGTTGCACACACACGAAGTAGTCGAGGTATGCGCTAAGATCCTTTATCAAGTGGAATTACAACGCAACACGCTCGAGCAAATGTGGGGGTTCAGCGTTGAAGCGGATCTTATGGAGAACGCCGAGCGACAGGATGAGCTATGCTGCTACGTCAGCCGCGTCGAGGACAAGAGCGTCGCGATGCAAAACGGTAGGTAATCCTAACAAAAGGTCGCGCACAGCGGTACCTTGCCTTACAATACCCGCACGAGATGATCCATTGTTTCAAATGCATATTTCTTTCATAAAAACCTTAGCCTTATTCTAATAAATTAGCCAATTTTCCTTTTTGTACTCCGAACAAGGACTTTTAATCAGCTCGGTAGGGCTGGATTGGTAATCACTATTGTTTTTTGTGCAGTATCTTGGTTTATAAAAGGTAAAAGCAATCACAGCAGATATGCCTGTTTTCTGTGTCAGGCATAATCAAAGGCGACGAGATAATGGTGATCAACGGAGCGATCGTTTCCGACCTAGATATGATGTACCTCGAGAGCGTTCTGCAGGAGGAGCTTTCCCTGATCATGATGATGAGGTAACTAACTTTATAAACACTGTCCTAAATGTATAATTTCAGAATCTCACTTAATTATGCACAGAATACTCAAGTCGACTGCCTAGCTGTATATTTCTCATGTAAATGAATACCAACCAATCTTCGACCAAGTTAGCGGGGAGTCGTTCATTAATCGGCGTCTCAACAAAACGTATTCGTTAACATTGAATTTAAATAAATCTCAGCAGACCGGGCCGACTTTTCTCTGAATAAAAAAGGTCAGGTCGTTGGTTCTTTTTAGCGAAGGTTGGAGCGTTCTGTGTCGCGAGGGCACAGGAAGTCGAACGCCAAGCACATAATAAACGGAAGTGAGAGCGAGGCCGGGCCCTGGGGCAGCGCGCTCCGTTCATCGGCGTTTCCCGCCCTCATACACCTGACCTTTCAGAGGCGCGACAAGTTTAGCGCGGCGCTACGACCTACATACGGCGCCACACCGCCTGCAGCGCTCACCTGCCTCCACTCTATAACGTTATCCATCCATTGTGAGCCGCCGCAATTGAGCCGCCACTGCACCGGACCGCTCTGTCGGTGCCGCCGCCTCAAATAATGTTCCCCAACACAACAAATGTCTTCGTGAAACGAGCGCTAGCCACGCGATATTATTGTTGTTGTGACTTATTTCATCTCACTCGGTTTGTATAAGCCGTTCCGGTTTCGAGCGGCGTTATAGTCCCGCGCCAAAGTTTGCGGTTTGTAAAATTAACAACTTAACACGCTGATATCTTAGCTTCTCCTTTGTGAACCCTGTTGAAACAATTGTCTACTTTGGAACAGGGTTCGTATTTTGACAAAAGTCGTGCGACGTGTGTTGAATAAAATATTTATAAAACGCAATTCTCGAAATGTCTCACTTTCGATTCTTTTGAATGCTTGCTTACAGTGTTCGTATTCCAGAAAAGGGTCTAAAATAAACGCTTAAAAGTATCTCTATTTTTTTAATACACACGCCACACTCACAAATTATACCTAAACTAAGCCTACATAATATCAATTTTACATGAAGTTATTTGGTAACAAAACACGATTGTAATTGGAATCAAAATGCTCTATTATTGCCTGTGAATAGAATGTATTAATGAGGCTGAGTAGGTACCTATAGCCCAGGGCGTACGGTGAAGGGGGAAATCATTTCTACGAGTATTTTGCAAATGACAAGATCTGTTTGTATAGAAACGGAGATCTAATCTGGAAATGGCATCGGATCAATATGTAGCTTGCAAACCCGGTCGCAACGTAAGCTCTGTAGTCTTCCTGTGGGACAGGAAGACTACAGAGCTTACGTTTTTGCGTAATTGCTGACGACATAATCTGTTCATGACGCATTTCCTCGGTTTGTCTGTAGTAGTACCATTTTGTAGGTCGCTACCAATGACATTCTTTTACAATAGGCTACTTGACTAATATTTAGAAATAATTCTAACGTATTGTCTGATAAAAATAATGCAAAGTGTAATTAATATTTCTTCAAGGCCAGTCGTATTAGTTACAAAGAACTAATTTTAAAGTTTGAATAAAATAATGGCGCGCCAAAACGATAGTCTCTGTCATGGCTCCGGTGACATGACTCGATGACGTCACGCCTCACACCACATCTAACAAGAAGAACATCACGCACTATAATCTGTGATATGTGTGACGTCACCAGCGATGCAACCAAACGCAGAGCGTTTTCGGTCACGTGATCATATCAGATCAAAAAATGTGCAATTTTAATCCCGTTTTTTATCTAAAATTATTTTTTAATAAAAATCTCTTAATTACGCTTTGTTACGTGTCACCGACTAGGATGAAAACAATTTTTAACTTATTTTCATTGTAATCAAATAGCCTACTTACTTTTGCAATCCAGAAATGTATTTAACATAAGGTGTGTGTAAAAAATCTGATTTTTTGTGTTTAAAATTTTTAGGTTCTACAAGTAAATTAGATAGCAGCTAAGAAGTTTTGCGCGTTTGGTATGAATCTTTGTTAAAACAAACTTTGAATCAGTTGTATTTTTGGAGTCTATCGGCATAATGTTGCTATGTGTAAATACATAAATCTATATTAAAAATCTCTTAATTTCAAAGGACTCCAGTCTATACTCGCTTTTAGCGTGAGTTCATAGCAAATGACTTACAATGTGCACAAAGCTACTTAACTACTTATATTGACTTGTAAAAGCAGATATAAAAAAAACTTGTTTTTTTTTAATAACATGATTTACCTCTTTAGGGCATAAATTTTGAAATACTTGTGGTTATGGTCGTAATGCAAGCTAAAAGTCATGTAGACATAGTTATCACCAACATTTTTATAATTCAATGTAATTCGCATCATAGGTCTTCACGCACGGAACCGCCAGAGTTGACGGGCGTGATGCGAGCGGCCACAGACGACATCATCGACTCGCTGGTGTGTCCGCCGCCACCGACAGACCCGCCCGTCATCTCAGATGACATGATCTCTGGACTCATCGTGCCGGCGCCTGCTTGGAGTGAGTACCTGTATATTTATCATTTTAATGTTATATTGTGTTATTCCTTTGTGTTTGTGTGGTCTTGTAGCTTCAAAAAATGTGCTCCCCTATCATAGGTTCCTCTGAGCGGCGTAAATGACCTCTGGTTTGGAAAACCCTTCGAGTACTTAATTGAGCTTATGAGTTAACAGTAGCTAATCATTTATTTTTTCAATCACCACACTTACGATCGTAGAAAAATGTCCGCCATAAACTCCAAAACATCAGTTTTGTATGATCATTTCTATATGTACGACAACTAGATAAAAGCATTGTCCACGTTGTATTAAAAGAGAACGATTATAATGAAATGTAGGATCTCTGTTCCATCTGATCTGATCGGACGATGACAACTTACATTCATTATTAAGGAGGAAGCCAATAATGCACGTCCAAAAATAGTAGAACTCTGAAACCTCCTGAACCTTGTTCAAAACCCTCCCACTTATATTCATCGACCTCGATCATTTCATTGACCTTCACTTCAGCCCTTTATCAAATCAAACCTTTACCTGTTCATCGGTTCGTTAGAATGGGTCCTACTCACAGGTCTATGATCTGAAACCTTCCCACACCTTACTCAAGTCATGGTTATCATGTAACTTATACCTACAGAATATAGACATCACGAAGACATGATTAATGACCAAAATTATACAGGTGCTAAACAACAAACTTTGCTGGTTACGGTCATTAATATTTTACGCTCAATAAGCTTTTAAGTTAGTCTCAATCAAAAACTTTTCTTGCAAAGTTTATTAATCTCTGTTATAAATACTCGTTGAAAGTGAAGCGACGTATTTTAGCTCTTTCATATTTTTCATTATCCATCTATGTCACGGGTCGTAGCGATGACTCTGCGGATTATTATTTACCGGGGAGCTTTTAGCTTATGCCCTGTTTTGCTGCCGTATCGCTCCTCAGCCCCACTCGGCGCGCCGCGTCAGGATGATAACCTTCGCAATATTCAACCCTTCCTACAATATAACTATACGCGCTGACGTTATTCCTAATGGGTGGTCGTGTTTTAATTAAACTGTACGCATTCCCTTATTGTTTTATTGATATTTGTCTAAAGAGACTATTCTGGTTTGAGTGTGGCAGATGTTGTTACGATATTATTGGAAACTGTTATTACAAGTGTGCGATAAATAGTTATTATTTGCGTCATTGGTCTAAGTCGTTTCCGGTTGCCAACAATAATAGTTACAGGATACTTTTAGTGTTAAAGTTTATTTATTTAAAAAGAAATATTAATGTTCTTTATATTTTTTTACTATTAAACTATAGTGTAAGTTTTTGGATAATGGTCACCGTAAAAAAAAACAGTTAAAAACAATTTTCCAAATCTCCTATTATCATATTTACGTAATACTTGGCATTGTTTGGGAGCCACTAAGTCTTCGTATTCGGATTGTGGCTGACAGCCAGCAATATTTTGTGCATCACAAAATAAGCAAGTTATTTTTCTTCATGCGGAATATAGATCTTCGTGAAGTCGGAAACGATAAAGTGGAGCTATTACAGCGGTGGCTTCGTAGTAAAGCAGTCGCATAAGTATCGCAATCGACGTTTAATTGTCAGACCATCTGTTGGCATTTGAGATCAGCACAACACGCAATACTGTTTCCATTAGTTGAATATACACGATATAATCGTACTCATTACTTACAACAAATCATTGGAATGGCGTGTTTTCTTTTTTCATTACAATGAAAAACGTTTTTGTGCTCAATAAAACAGCAGGTACTTACTGTGTAGAATCATTGTGGCTCGGAAATAATGTGCTAAGCCCGTTTGATTATAATAGGTTATTGTGGTAACGGACAAACAAAATAATTATAAAGTCTACAACATGTATAATTACACAGCGAAAACAAAAAAGCTATTTTGGCTACATCGGATGACTGATATAATTTAGATCTAAATAATAAATTGAAGGAGAAATGTAAGTCCTCCCTTGCGATATTAATCAAAAAAGGTCTCCGAAAGCTTATAAGTTTAGCTGAAGAAGGTTACCGACCTTTTTTACCCTATAACGTCCATCGGTGAACGAAATAGTATCTTATACCACTGACCCGATTTACATCCTTGTTATTTTCACTTAAGAGTGGACTTGTTTAGTATAGGACGAACAAATAAATTACATTATAAGGGACGATTATTTCTGCCGGGCAGGCACTTACTTTTATTTTTCCGACGTTTTTCCTCAAAAAAGGGTTTTCGCTCCGATCGAAGTTAAAAGTAAAGTTTAGATAGTTACGCAGGTAGTAATGGAAATTAAATAAAATGCAACTATCTATAGCTCTTCAAACATCATCATCATCAGCGTATACTAGTCCACTGCATAATACAAAGGTGTGTCATTTGTACTACCAGTTGAACTTTTTAGTAGTACTACTGACACCGTGTCATTATATTCTCTGACATAGGCCTCCTCTAAGCTAGGCTATAGGCACATTGAAATCTAGAGCTATAGCTCTAGATAGCTAAAGCTATAGCTCTAGATAGCTAAAGCTATAGCTCTAGATAGCTAAAGCTATAGCTCTAGATAGCTAAAGCTATAGCTCTAGATAGCGAAAGCTATAGCTCTAGATAGCTAAAGCTATAGCTCTAGATTTCAATGTATGTGTTGCTATAGCTCTAGTTTTCAATGTAATACCAATCGAGTTCCGTGTAATCAGAACAGTTTTTCAGTCATGTTTCTACATAGTTCCAATTACAATTCACAACTCGCAAGCGGCATATTGCATTGACCTCGATTTGAATTGCAGCGAGAATCTCATTTCATTGCTATGGAACACAGGAGGCAATCATGTCGACGTATTGATTCCAATTGTTTGTTAACTGATTCTGATAGAGACAGGGATAGAGGTAATACAAGTGGTTCGAACAACCGTGACTTGAGTTACAGAAGCGGTGGGAAATAAATTAATGCAACTGCAAATAGCAGTAAGCGGAACATAACCAACCTCCCAAAAGTATTTTAGACTTCGCTATACGAAGCGTTTACGAAGTAAAAAAATCTACGTTCAGCGGTTTTTGGCGTTGATCGTATCTAGTTTCAGGTTAACTCTTCAAACAATGAAACAAAATTACGAACTTACCAAGTTTAAGTTCGTCTTTGTAATATTACTTTGGGTAAGATGTAGATGGGAGAACCTTCGAGTCACAGACAGAAATAGCTGGGTAGGTATTCTCTTAAGGCCGTGACCTCACCGCAAGCTATTTGCTTGCGCTCAATGTTGGCACGGGCCGCAACCAAAAACTCATTGTGTCACGTCTTGTCATAAAACGAGCTTCACGTGGAACTTTCATCGCGAGCATTGTAATTTCCTCTCATGATATTGAAACTCGCCATCTTTTGACAGCGGTTAGGCATATTGAATTGAAAACGCCTTCTCGACGTTTCACATCCGTACCCGCAAAAGTAGGTACTTATGTACCTACTTGTTACCATTATCTTGGCCCACATTTATTGAGTTTTATACAAATACAGAGTTTCATTGAAGGTTCTGATTAAAATATCTTTAAATAGATCCAATGTAGTCTAACTATACCTACTACGGGTATGTTTTAAACCTAAAGTTGTATGTAACGAAATGCGGATTGGCTTTTAAGAAGTGACCTTTCTGAACAATCGGCAATAATAGATTGCAAAACACGTTATGAAATTCTCGGAATATAAATTTCAGCGAAATACGCAAAGAGCGATATTTCCTCGTAAAAGTTTATTTAGTTTTATTGGCAAGTTCTGTTCCATTTCCGGACAATCCTGGAGCGGGCAGGTCACGGGCCCATCTCCGGAATGGTTACGGCAGCGTCGTTACGCGGTAATTGGCATCCATTTTGCGACGCCCGCAACCCGCTGATTATGCGGTAGATATAGCCCACCTTGCCAACCGGCTAAGAGATTTCCTGATCCCTTCCTTAACACGGAGAAGCTTTATCTTTTTAAGGCGTTCTTGTTTTGAAATAAGTTTTAATCGACAGGCTAACGTTTTTTTAGAACACTCAACGTTTTATAGGTGTACCTGATTCTTACTTATTGGCGTAATTTATCTTTCTTGATTGACATTTGAGCAACATAGGCTTAAACAATGATTTAAGAATTATACCCAAAGTAACCCATCCGCTAATTACAGCTTTCATATTAAAGTTATATTTAAGTTTATATTTAACTTTTGTATTTAAGTTTCCTACGTAGGCTGCTAACCGTAAACTTTAACCCGTGTTATTGTATAAATAAAAGCTTCTGCGAAGCGCTTTTGTTGCTGAGTTTAAGCAAACAAACATAATTTCCTCACCCATTTGACCCAATATTCATTAGTTCCGACTTTTGTTCACTATCTCAACTTGTAGACAAAACAATTAAAATATGAAGGATTTTCATTTACGAACACAAAAGGTTGTATTTATTGGTTGGATTATTAGAAATGGTAAATACGTGCTCTTTTTATCCGATTTTATAAAAAGGAGGCAGTTCTATGTTCGGTTCTATGCATGTTCGTCGATATCTCCGTCAATTACAGCCAGATAAAAAAAATGCTGTTTTAAGATAGGGAATGATCAGAGCGGACCGACAAAAATCTGACTCTCGAGGTATATGTATAACATTTGTCCCGAAAAACTTAAAATAAGGGATAAAAATCAGACTACAAAGTTTTTAGTTTTTTCAAACAATTAAATTTTTTTAAGTACGTGTTATTGTATTAAATATGAAACATTTATTGTAAAAAGCTTCATCGCAAGTTTTTAATGACCTTTATTTGCATAACTTAGCAATGCATAATTGATAATAATTATTATTTCTTCGCAGGTAAAGAGCTGTATAGCCCTGAGACAGATGGACTTGGCGACGCAATCAGCGGGCCACCCAAAGTCAGCTCTAGGACTAACTCATTTGAAATAGAAAACTTGCTCAAGGTACGTTCGTTTAAAAGATTATCACAAACTTGTGAAACAGAACTTTTGTAACTAAATTTGGAAACTATTTACATGTGTCTATCTGTCTATCAAGCACAGTTGTCGACTTTACGGGTTTTTAACTTTTTTGGTTACTTTTCTGTGTTCTTTGTTTCATTCGTTTTATCCTATTTGCGCTCCGTAAATATATGCCAGCGTAGATACTCTTTTTTCTCACAGAGCGCAAACATGATGTGTGCTCTTTTTTTCAATCCTTTTTCAATTTATTCCACTCAAAACGAAAAACGTTTGCTTCCCTTTTGTAATTAATTTGATTGGATTTCTAAGGCCGATGTACTTTTGAAAAATTATTGTACCTACTGTTAATGTTGAATGAATAATCAATGCTAATACTGCTAACTCCAAACCATAATTAAAGTCGAACTGAATTTATTAGAAGTCTTTATCAAATCTAGAATTATTATCAACGCAAATAGCTTGTTCACTGTACTTCACTACAACAAACAATTAATTGATCTACCAGCCTACCTTGAATATAATGAACATACGAGTATTATATGAATTTATTGTTCCGTCTAATAAATAACAATGAGGGCCCTAATATCATAAAAAGGACTTTTTAACGGTTGAAGTGGGTCAAGCATTTTTAATATGGGTAGAGTGGTTCTAAACGCTTCTTTGTCAAGTATTTTGTGTATGAAAATTTGGGCAAATCACGATATTTGAATAATGACAATCCGGATTCCTTTGGTGGCCAACCAAAATGAGCAAGCTTTTTAAAAACCCTTTGTTATTAAGTTTTTATTTTGTTCAAGGAAATAAATTGGCTTTTTAATTTTAGCTAAGAGACAGAGTTGCTCTTGCATGTCGCACTTTTCGTGATGTGGGTGTTGCCTTTATGATCCTTAATTAGGATACTTCCTGAAGTTGAAAATGCCCAATGAATATAAATAAGAATCATCAAAATCGTAAAGGCTTGTTTCTGAATAGTTTTTTCCTCGATCCTGTACCAGTTTATACTACGCGTAACCTAGGGTTTATATAGCTAGTACATGTTATTGGTACGATGCAGTGTAAATACAGTTAATAGCAATAATTGCAATAGGCATATCTCCATGCTTTTACCATCCGCTGTAGCCCTACGATTAATAGAAATTATACTTACACGTTATTTATGTGGTATAATAGAGTGCGGAGCAAGTGACGGGCTGGTGTCGTTCACCGGCCGAGACGCGCCGCGGGAGCCCCACGGGGAGCGTGGCCAGTAATGCGGCGACTCCCTCGCGACACCTGTCCGATGCAGATAAGCTGCGGAAGGTGTTGTTGGAGCTCGTGGATACCGAACGGGCGTATGTCAAGGTAAGGCTAGCTTTAATGTAGCGTTTGCATGCAAAGGATATTTCCATTGGGAATTTCGACGGCGCTTTATAGTAACTACTACCAACAAGTTTTTTTAAGATTCTGCTATTTATTATCCTTCTAATATTATAAAAGCGAACGTTTGATAACATAGGTGTTTGTTACGGCATAGCGACAACTACCAGAACGGACCGGGCTGAAACTTTGTATGCAGTTTTGGAGCTAGACACGAATAGAGGCAAATTTCACGAGAAAGAGCGAGCAAAACCGCGGGCAGAAGCTAGTTATACCTATAGCCTTTTTTACAATAAGTTATAAGTCGTAAATTTCAACAGCATTTCGTAAAACACCAGCGCAATATCTCTAAATAAGTGTGTACGTGTGGATGCAATTTTAAACCACGTAAATTTCACGGCACGAAGCGTCAGTGCCACTTAATTTTAGCCAGCTCTCCATATTAACAACGTAAAAAACCCACGCAAAAGCTACCAGTTCCGTCATTATTAGCACAAAAGATTTCATTTCCCTTAAAAAGGATTACTCATTTCGTTCAAAGCGACTCAGTTAACGCAACAATTATCTTGGCATTATGAACACATTACAATGGTTATTCACAGCAAAGTGAGCTTATGTCACTGAAGCTTTGAAATATGCTACCTTCTAAATCAAATCGACATCAAAAGCAGAAGTAGGTCAGCTGCTGACATCAAGCAAAGATGCTACGACTTTGTATAATAATTGACTCGTTAAATTTCCTGCCCAACGGCAAAAGATTCATACAAAATTGAATACCTACATGAAATGGGTTTTTTAATTAAATGCACAAATATTAATATACGTCACAATACAAGAAAGAGGACAAAAATAATGAATAAGGAAACATTGTTTTACTCTCAGATAAATATGTAACACTTCTTTTTAATAAATTAAATAAACTTGCTAAGTCGAAACTTATTGACTTAGCAAAAGCGAGGAACTCATTAGCGAAGCTTAAAAACGGGTCTTTTTAACACACCATGTAAAAAAATATTAGGTCTAAATCTGTACTTATATCTAGAAATGATGATGTGTTACACAAGACGAAATAAACATTTTTATCTTTATCTCTTATCTTATGGTTACTCACGAGTTTCAGAGATAAATTCTATGATAAAGACGAGAGAATATTTCATAAAGACGTAATTGAACTTGCTGTTCAATTTCCAACAAACAAGAACGTAGTGCGACAACTCTGCGACACTTCCGCGCAGTTTATTCACAAGTTTAAGATATAATAAGCTCCTCAGCAATGCAGGCACATTGATTACCACTTACCCAATTTAACTCCAGATCTTCCTGACAAAACTTGGAAGTTATTACAATAAAGTAAAAGTTTTTCAAAGTTTCAAATTATTCTTCCGCAGCTATTTTCAATATTCATGAATGAAAACTTTTATGGAAGGAACGTTATGAAAATTGTATAAAATCACACAACCACAACCTTTACTCTATGAACTTGGAAGTATCTTTCAACTTAAAATATTTTTTACCAAGGTAATGGCTGGCAAGGAAATCGCAGGCAGAGTTATACAGTTATTCGTAATGAATTCGTCAAACTACGATACTTTTTATAGTAAAAAAGAGTTATTCAGCTTTCAAATAACAACAAAAACTGAGGAATGTTACATAAACAAGATTGTATCTCTTGCAGCATCTTAATAATTTACTGGAGAATTACTTGGAGCCCTTGAAGAAAGAAACTTTTTTATCAAACGCCGAGATCAACGCGTTGTTTGGGAACATTCAGGAGATAGTGACGTTCCAAAGACAATTCCTGCAAAACTTAGAGGAAGCGCTCGAGGCTGAACCCAACTTTCATCACTTTGAATTCTCCAACCAATTCAAGGTACGATAATAGAATAACGTGAACTCATTTATCAACCAGTCCAGCTCCGGACATTCAGTATTGATCAATTTACATCACTCAATAACTCACTTTGATCAATGTATTTCCATTCACAGAATGCACTCTTCGCTGTCGGAAATGCTTTCCTGTATTACGTTAACCATTTCAAATTGTACAGTTCTTTTTGTGCCAGTCACAGTAAGGCGCAGAAAGTTTTGCATCCAAGTAAGTAGTTCTTCCGTACCTCGATTCTAACATTCGAAGTTTGCCGTTGTTCACGACGCATGCTTTTATTTTCAGATGAAGGTAATCAAGCTTTACAAGAGTTCTTGGCTGCAAGGAATCCAAAACAACAACACTCTTCGACGTTAGAGTCGTATTTAATCAAGCCAATACAAAGGATACTCAAGTATCCTCTGCTGCTTCAACAATTGCGGAATTTGACTGATGTTAATTCTGAAGAGCATCTCCATTTAGTAGGTAAGAGAAAAGTTACGCACCCTCATCCCATTCATATTTTATTCATTCAAATACTTTTTTAATACTTGTAACTTTTTTTGCAGAGGCATTGAAGGGAATGGAAAAAGTTGCAGAACATATAAATGAAATGCAACGAATACATGAAGAATATGGTGCTATATTTGATCACTTGTTTAGACAACACCAGAAGTCTTGCAAGCAACCTATAGATCTAAGTCCGGGTAACTTACTTGGGTTCCTAAATATACTACTTTACATTTTAAATGGATGCATAAACCATTCCTTATTAACATATTTTGTTTCGGTTTCAGGTGATTTGTTGTATTACGGTGGTGTAGAATGGTTAAATATTTCTGACTTCCTAGGAAAAATTAAGAAAGGACTGGAATTGCATGCTATGTGCTTTGTATTTAAATCAGCTGTTGTCTTCCTCTGTAAAGAAAGACTGAGACAGAAGAAAAAGTTGATGGTAAAAACTTTGTAATATTACATAATTTATTCAAGTTAGTTACCAAACTTTTGCCATTTACATCAGTAGTAATGTCTCTTTTTATAGTTTTTCTAGTTATGAATTATTTATCAAGTTCTGCAAAGAAAAACTACATTTGCGTTTACAAAAGCAATGAGCGTAGCATTTGCTACGCATTCGTAGCATGTGCTACGATTTCGTAGCATTTTCGACGATGTCGTAGCAGTTGTCGTTTTAATTTGACATTACATTTTAGATTAATTGTATGTTGTTTTTCAGGGCGTTTCTTCTAAAAATAACTCTAACGAAGTAGAGATTATTAGATATCAAGTTTTGATACCGGTGACTGAAGTTCAGGTTCGCGCTTCGTCCGCCAAAGACATGGATAGTCACTTCCTCTGGGAGCTCATACATTTGAGGAGCCAGTTGCAGAGACGTTCTGAGAAAGTTTATGTACTGTCTAACAGGTGAGAAAATTTATAACCTGGCGTTGTTATTTCCGTTAGACAAAAATGATAAACTGTTCGAAAGAATCATCATCATCATCATACTGAACCCGATTTTACCCACTATTGGTTATAATTAACTTTTTTTCTGTGTGAATTCTTCCAGATTTTTCTGCCACTCACGTTTCCGCGCTAGTCTTTCAAAAAAAAATTCAAAAATGTATGTGTTCTCTACTGGACGTTAGAATCTTTTGCACCCTGTTCTTGGAAGCCATTCAGTTAGCGCCTCCACCTGCTGTCTTGTCTCACTGCAAAGTGTCATGGACAGTTCCATTTATTTATCCAAACGTATTACACCTTCGGTTGACCTCGGATTTGGACACTTAAAATACGTTCTATAAGCTAAATGACGCTTCGAAAAGGGTTGTGAAATATTTATTTTCATTTCAGGTTCTCATTTTTTACTAATGTTTCCATTGTTTCCAGTACGGCTGACTTCCGCAACGCATTCTTGAAGACTATCCGGCAGATCATCCGCGAGTCTGTCCGCAATATGTCCCTGCCGACGACTCGCCCCGCACCCATACCGCCGCGCGCGCCACACACTCTTGACCGCCCCAAACATCAGGTAATTAGTTAAGCATAAGTAACTATGAGCATATTTTAGACATACATTTGCTTGGGCACGAAATAATAACAACTACTACAACATATCACGATGGGCAAAGTAAATTGTAAACGACGAGTTGGCAGACGAAAGAAGTTGTGGTTATGAACATCAGAGAGAGGATGAATAGCGTCAGCGTCGAAGACCCATATTGCCATTTGCTGTCCCAGCAGGAAATATAACAGGCTTATTTCCTTACATATTCGCAATTTATGAGTAATTTCTCAATTTTAGGTACAAGTGATGCAAGGATCCCAAACACTTGGTAAGACGAAGAAACCCAAGACAAGTGGACAGCGGCTGTCAGCAGGAAATATTGAGGTAAAGATTATTATCTCACAGTTTTCTCACTTGGAAAATTATGTGTTTTATCAAATCTCAATGAAGGTGACAGAAAAATCTCATATGAAGTAAATACTATAAATTAATAAGAAAAAAAATAACCCCAAATCCATCATAAATTTCAGATAAGCGATTTGTCGCGTGAAAACTCCCAGGACGCAGACGAGCCTCCACAAGATTTGACTCCCGAAGAGCCCTACAGGCTCCGAAGCAAAACCCTCGGAGATACCATAGGTGAGTCTTATGATCTCGGCTCATGCAGCTAGACCGCCACAAGCCACCATGCTTCAGAATTACCAACACTCGACAAGTCAGTCTCTGTAACATTTTAGTTCTCATGCTTAGCTCTCAAAGAAAAGTAATCTTTATGATTGAAAAAAACCATTATAATATCTAACATATTTTCAATAAATCTAGTGCTGAAATAGAAAGGCTAACCAAACAAATTTCACTCCCGAAGACAATTTCTTCAAAGCATCCTCACAACGTAGGTGAAGTCTCGGTATTTACGAGATAAACCTTGAGTATTATTGTCCCGAAATTTTACAGTTTCATTCGTCAAGAACCCAGGAACAGAACCAAAATTACGGGAAAAAAGCAAACTCAAATTTCAAGGTAACGTAATCTCGTAAATACGCTCGCATTTTGTGCATGTCATTCATGTTTAGATTAAGGTAGCTGTCTTACAAAGCTGTTTATAATTTTGCATGCCAATAGGTGGATACGAACCTCTCAACCCCCATACAAACGTGTTTTCCGATTCATTTGGAAACTACGTCCCCGTTTTTAATGAAATTTCGCATTCAAAATCGGCTTAGAAATAGTTGTCTCTTATCTGATTATGTATGCAAAATTTCATTGCAATGAAGGGTGTAGTTTCTAAATTAATCGGAAAGTACGTTTGTATGGAAGCTTAAAGGCCCACCTTAACTCCTAATTAATTTAACTTTGGATGTCAATGCCATAATCCGTATAAAAAGTAATACATAGAATATTACTTAATATATTTATATGTTTTATTAATCGATATATTTTTTTTATTACATTTATCCGTCTGAGCTATTTTTTTGCAAATAAATAGCTTAACATTTATTTTGCAAAAAGAATAAAAATATCATGACATCTCGCTCATTGGCGATTAAAAGAGCAAAAAAATATTTTTTCTTACTACCGACTATATCTGCAACTATTCAGTGAGTCACTGACTGAATTACATTGGCAACCTTTCCAACCAACTGTTTATTAATTAAATGTCTAGAATAGAGTTAACTTTGTACTGCATGATAACCACTGAATGTTGAAAAACAAACTTCCAAATGCTGAAACGCTGCTAGCATAAATAAAATATCGTTTTAATAGCGTTTCAGTTCATTTTGAGAATTTTCCATCAAAACCAATAAGAAATAATTTGATTGCATTGAGAAAAACTAAAAACCGACTTCGAATCCCTCAACAAAAAAAACAAGGAACCCTTATAGGATCACTTTGTTGTCCGTCTGTCTGTTCGTCTGTTAACCCTCTTTTCTCAGAAACGCGACGAAACAATTTCGAAGGTATCGAGTTGAAATTCTCAAATCCGTATTTTCTTGGAGTCGTGAAATCAAACTTATATGTCAACGCAATTAAAAGTATTTCTTAGAATCACATGCAAACAAAATCATCCTGACATAATAAAAACCAATAGGTATACCAATATAATATTTTTTGAATCTCGCTATGGACCAATATCTATGGGTACCTACCTTCCTGTTGACCTATAATCATGATATTAGTCACGAAACAAGGTCTTATATTTATACCCTTGTTGCGCGAGTCTGAATTGCACTTGTCTTATTTTTTTAAGTTTGGAGGATCAACTTATTTCCCAGGAATAAACATTTTATAGGGCCACCTCGGGATAATTCTCCATACAATTGTAAAATAATCATTCTATTCGGTCCATTATTGACGGAGAAATCGAAGAACATACATACATATAAAAAAATACAAACAGCCGCGAACATAAAACCTCCTCCTTTTTTCGAAGTCGGTTAAAAATTGCCTTTTAAATTGAGCGTGTAGTGCCACTCATTTGTTGTTTTGATGGGCCATAGTTCAAAATGTTATCCCTCTATGTGTATGATACCTTTGCGCTTGGCGTTTGGAATGGGTTTATATGAGGTGACTAACTCGGCTTACTAACAAACAGAGCCTATGAACAAGCGTGCGGTCCCGCCGCCTCCGCCCGAAAGAAGCTCCGTGGAGGAGAAAGGCGAGCCCGGCTCCAAGTCCGAGGGCGAGGATGAGCCGCCACCGCCGCCCGCCAAGCGCTCGCTGGGCCGCACGCCCAACCATCTCACACTCAGGTAACTCTCCATCGATCCATGACCACTGAACTATCGTGCATACAGATCGATCATGCTTCAATATTAATAAAGAAATGCAATTTCCAGCACGACTTCGACTCTGAGCGCCGGCAGCAACGGCAGCCAGGCGCGGCTCATCCAGTCGTCGGCGCAGCCGACGCACTACCACCCCCCGCTGGTCAAGGAGCTAGGTAAGCAGGAGTCGTACTCGCTCAAATCCTCCCCCGAGAAGAAGGCTTCCGAGAAGCGGATAAAAGTGATCCGCTCGTGCAGCGGCGGCAGCATTAACCGCGACCGCTCGCCGAATCGTTCCGCCGACCGCTCGCCGAACCGCGCCACCGACCGCTCACCGAGCCGCGCCGCTGACCGCTCGCCAAGCCGCGCCACCGACCGCTCGCCTGACCGCGACCGCGTTACCAAGGTCATCGTCTGCAAGTCACCCAACAAATCGAGCCTCAAGCAGGGCAAGGCGCTGCATCGCTCCCCGCGCGGAAGTTTCGATCAAACAAAATCGCCGCGGGGTTCGATCGACAAGTCGCGCTCGCCGCAGCAGAGCTTCGACGGAGCCCGTTCGCCGCGCGGCAGCATCATGAAGTCGCGCGAGAGCAGCGTGGAGCGTGCGCGCTCGCCAAAGCCGCCTCCCAAGAAGGGCATCATGCGCACGCCGCAGGCGAGCTTCGACCGGTCGCCGAGTCGCTCCCCAGCCGTAAGCCGGCGCGCATCGCGCTCCCTGGCCGCCACGCCGGCGCCGCGTGACCAGCTCGCCCGTCTCGGCACCAACTCGCTAGACCGCGTCACGCACTACTCGCAGCTGGCCAAGGCCGAGGACAAAGCTATGAAAATGGGTATCGTCGTCTCCAAGTCCACGGAGTCGATCGCACGCGCCCTCGAACACCCCACCTGCGTGCAGTGCTACCTCTCCAGTAAGAAGCAGAGTAAAGTTTCCTAGCATAAGGCGAGGGGCAAGTCCCCTAAGTCCCGCAGGAGATCTCTTGCGGCGCAGTCTACGCTCACTTCGTCAGCTCGAAGTAGCGTAGAGACATTGGACGACTCCACGGATCGGGCCTATTGCCCCACTGCACGCTATCCTGACGTCAACGAGTTCGATCAAATCCATGTTTAACTTATTTGATTGTGTTTTGTTTGAGTTGGCATCTTTCTAAGAAAATGTAACCTATTCCATGAAACTATATTATTTTTGCTCGTTCGACTGGCAATCAAATAGTCTTGTCCTAATGATTTACCGATTCAACTTATAGTAACAATCGATTTTGCTTTTATAGAAGTTGTAATGGCTTTTGTTATGACTGCTTAACATTTTTATTATTTTACAGACATCACTCAGACTTTATTTTTGGTATCAGAAGATTCAATCGAATAAAATTCTTATTTTTATTGTTTTATTAGCGACTTGCTTCTGCCCGCGGCATTAGACGCGTTAATCCGTGTTAAAAAGTAAAACAGATTGAGTAACTGCAATAAACTACAATTATTAAACTGTTTTAAATACTTTTTTATTAAATAATCATCTAGAATAATTTTCGTTACATACTATGTCGGCTCGATAGAAACTGAACTTTAGATTGTCCCCATATTTTTCGAGTCGGGTCTCGGCAACTCTATCTGTCAAAAGTAACAGTGTCAATGAAATACTTGATTCTGTTATTCAGTCTTGGCGTAGGTGAATCACTAAGTTCCTAATTGTTGACTCACCTGTCAACAATTAGGAACTTCTTAGTCGTGCGTAATATACTAAATAAAAATAAATTCCTGGACGGGGTATAATAATTTTTTTTTCATGCCATAACATAAACAAAATTAACGTTATTTTTGGAAAATAATAATTATATCAAATTTCGAATAGTGCCTCTCAAAACTTTATTAAGGCGTGTTTAAACTTATCAATCGAAAACATCTCTAGAATTGGTTCTATAATAGACTCAGTGATCGGTCTCTACAAAGCATCAATATTGTTATATTCCACCTAAGTTATTGAAATAAGTGATCGGTCCTTATGTCCAAAAAGGAATTGAATAGAAACGAGAAATGATATTTTGCAACATAATTATTATGATCTTATAAACTCCGTAAACATGTGGATATTTAATACCTACCAATTACTTTGTGTTCAAAATAAGCTTTACAAACTATTGTATTTTGAAATGATGTCTGGGTAAAGATTATTCACTTGTTATAAAAGCGTTGTAGTCAAACGTGTTTAATTCAAAGTCATTGATTGAACTACCAATGAGTAAAATTGTATTTTACCATCAAACTTGCGTATCAACAAAATTAACTGTCGTTCAAATAACACGTATACGTCAAGATTCAGACAATGTTGTCTTGAAATACATTTCTCAACTAGAGGTTAGAGGTTTAGTCGATCCAATACTCTTTACGTAGATAGATGTGATGTACTCGTATGTAGTTAGATGATGCAAAAAATAACCATAGCTGTACACATTATTAGATAATAATCAAATTCTATCCATAAGTAGCAAATATACAAATACTAAGTATTATATTATAATGGCTGTGGTATTGAACTGATGTTTGTCTTTTTATTAACACTGTCAATTTTTTCATTATCAGATTATCTTTAAGACTCTCTAACTATTAATAACATTGTAGAAAAATCAAATATTATTTGTTGTATTTTATTAACATATGAAGGTAGCGTACTACGCGTCAGCGGAACTGCGCGACCGCGGCGCTGCCGTCAAATTAGAACAAATGACGAAAAAGGTGATTTTGTTCTAATTTGACACAAAGTGCCGCGGCCGCGCAGTTCCGTTGTAGCGTAGTGCGTTTCCACCTTGAGAACTACCCTATGGTAGGTGTAGAAACCTATTTGGTATGATTGTAAATATTTCTAAACTAACGCGATCTGAACACATAATAATACAAGTACCATTTACGTCGGTATGATTGTGTCTTAAAGGGTAAAAATAGAAGGTTAAAGTTTGTTGCCATAAAACGCCGCGCTAGCGAGTGCGTCGTGGCGAGTTTTGCGTCAGAGCCACGTTCGTTGATCGGCGCGGTTCAACTGGAACCCGAGAGTTGTTGGTTGGGTCCCCCTGTCCCCCTGCGCGATAAGTACCTGAGAAATAATCTTAAACATGTTAACAAATCGCGAAAGTTTAAAAAGTTTCATACCTATATATTTTATAACTGATATATCATATGCTAATATTTAATATTTGTTTTACTTAAAAATCAGATGGTACTAGCAATCTTGTTGTTATTAATATTTAGGAGTGTTTTTTTTTATTTCAACTTTCAAATTCTAATCTCATAAAATATTTACATTGTGTAAAGCCCAGGATTTGTACAGACAATTTATTAAGTCTTCCATTACTTTTGTACCTGCTTAGAATATATAACCTGCATAATACTTTCATTAGACTCATTAATTTTCCCGGGTGTTCTGGGTGTAAAAATATATACCATAAAAATATGTCTATCTAAGAATGTATTGTATTAGGTATATATAACTATTATTAAATTCAGCACAAAAGTTTATTTGACAAGGCAGGTTTGATATTGTTTCTTCTATCCATTCATAGGGGTCAAATTACGAAGTGTTGACCATTTATGGGCCAAAAAAAAAATTCAAATATATATAATTAATTATTATACTCGTATTCTACCCGGAGTAAGGGTTGTATTGGTATTACTTGTTTTTTTATTTAACTGCTACTTTTGACCGAACTTTTTGGGATGGGTAAAAGAATTGATTGTATCCCTATTTCGTACAAATTTAGCTGATTTTATCAACTAAATATTTCTAGTGGCTTACTATTTTAACTTATTAATTGATATTTAGTGTATATTTAATTAAAACAGTAATCTTAGGCCCCACCATGTATTTTTGCACCAGCCATGATATTCATCCTGTCAAATAAACTAACAATGTGAAATGAATGGTTGTCTATAAAAATTAACTTTCAAACTATATTAGTAAACAAAAAAACGAAAAAAACATAAATTTTAAAATATGAGCACATTATATGTACTTACTTTAACTGTAACTGGCTGTGTCGTAGTGAACCTACTATTATGTACCTCACCTACCATTAGTTGTACCTAAGAAATACCAATTTTACATTATAATTGTAGTTTCAAAGTAACTACGTGTAGTAGTACTACCTTTTCAGCGTTATGTAAAAGTAAGGTACATAAAAGTATGGAAAATAATATTAAAATTACAATAGTTAAAAATGTGTCAATGAAATTACTATACAATGTAGAGTAGGAAATTATTTACCGGTATACTAGCATGCCGTATAGTTAAAAGTACAAGTAACTATATTAATAGGTACTTATCAAAATAAAAACTATAGAATGAAATAATATATGAATGTATTAGAAAATATACCATATAATATATCAATGTAATAATTAATAAATTTTATTAGGTAAATAAATTATTAACTAATCTCTATTCACGTAGTGCTTTACCGTATGTAGCCTTGCACCCTATCCACTTTGTAGATCGTGCACTCGAGTACAAATTATAACAAGCCCAATCAGAGGATAACTGTCTCACGGGTCAATCTCCGCTCATATTTATCGGTTGACCTATGTTTTCTACTTTAATTTTCCACTTTTTATGTACCAACCCAGTAGATAGTTACTGAAAAGCTGATGCCGAAAACTTGATGCTACCGCTTGAATGTTCGATGACAATGTTGACCGACGTAGTTAAACCCCTCCACTCGCTCAGCTCCTTTATTCATTTACTTTTCCGCTCAACGGGCTCGCTGCCGCCCGATCGACCGGTTTCTACCGGGCGTCACCTTCGACATTCATCAAACATTCAACTCTTTCCGCGAACAACCTGGCCAAGATTCGGTGAAAGATTTATCTATAAAAATTGTCGGACTAGCATATATCGAGTTTGTAAAGAGTTCGGTGTTTGGTGTGTTGTAGGATCGCCCGTGTGGAAACCGCGCGATGTGAGCGAGGGAGGCGGCGGCGGTGGCGCCGGCGCAGGCGGCAGCGCTGCGGCGCCGCCCGCGCCCACCACGCTACCGCGCTCACAGCGGCCGGCACCGCGCGCGCACCACCTCTCCGCGAGCCGCAAGTCGCTCGCGCCCGACCACTGCCACTAGACGCCTCACCACCAACACACTAACATCCAATGAACCCACCAAACTACTCACACTCATATATATTGAACAGACGGATAAACATACATCTCATATCACTTTCATTACCCCAACGTTATTTTAAATAAAATGCATTGACGTAGGAACCAACATGAAAATATATGCAGTAATCAAGTTTAGTTAGCCAATGTATAATAAACGATAGAGGGGTAGGCAACGTTATTGTATTTATTGGCCCGAGTTAAAATAGTCACGAGGCCTAGAATATACTGAAATGTTTAACAAGAAGAGTCTGAAAAAGATGAAGAGTCTATTTGCTCATACACTGAGTTCGTTGTGTGACCAAAGCTCTAATTTGATAAACGAATTCACTTAAACTTCCAGAGACGCAGGCTCAAACGGAATATTTCCAAACCATGATAAAAATTCATATAAATAATTGATAACATTATTATGACGGTTGCCTTGGTTTAGACTACAAATTGAAGACTGCGAGTGATGTCTGTGGGAAACAGGTGAACACTAATAATATGTATTTGTTCTCGAAGTCGAGGTCTATATTACTCAAACTAACCATTGTATGAATAAATTTGTTCTTCAGTTGACTAGATAACTTGAAAAAAAAGTCATTTGTTTTTAATTTATTATAAAACAATGATGATAAACAACTCTTTTTTTTGGATTTGTGTGTGGTTGTTTGGCAGAACTGTAACTGTAAACTGTGTAAATATTTTTCAAATATAAATTCCACTTGTGCCACGGTGCAAATAAGCACTTTACTCGTGTTAAGAAAGAATCTACTGAACATTATAATTGATTATTCAAATGGGTTTAACCTTTGTTGGTTTTGAGAAGTTTAATACCAAGCAAAGTTATCGAATAATAAGTATTTACATTCTTAGACATAAACGACAGAACTTGTGAGTCGAGGATGTCATTGAGGTAACGTTTCTTCCACATGTCCCTTCCATACCAAAGAGCACAAAGTCTTGGTTACGACGTTTTGATGTATGGTAATCAGCTTATTACAAGGTCCTTATTGACATTACCGTCATGATAAGCAATATGTTTTAGTACATCGAAGTGTAGACTTGCTGTAGGGACGTGTATTGGGATTGGAAGGATTCTCTTGAACCTTCACATTAATCTGCCACGTGATAATATTGCTATAAACGCAAGTCAAGTCAGATTGAACGAAGCGCGTGTGGAAGATGAAGGTACCGAGTATGAGGGCGAATTACATGTAGGCCTCGTTATTGTTAAATCATTCTCTTATGCAGGCATAAACTATATTGTACAATTAAAACGAATAGTAATTATAAAATTAAATGTATTAGTAGATAAATAAATGTTGAAACTTGCAAATGACTATCCTCGTCTTGTTTATTTCCAAAAAAACCTTCAAGTGTTTTTATTTTTAAGACTGTATTAATGTGAAATTTGTTATTTTTAAGATTCTACCTCTCTGTGCCAAATTAATAACCCTCTACCTTTTGTGCTTCAATGAATTAACGATAATGTAATATGTCTGGATATCTAAATATATCTCGAGAGTAGTTAGCTATAATGTACTCGTGTTTGATTTTGGTCACATTGTCAATGCAACAATCACTCCCAGTATAGATTGAATGCACTCACCCAGTATAACACTAGGTAGTATGATAATCATTTCTATTTCGTGATCAAATTAAAAATCAGTATCATAGGCTAGGTGAATAAATATAACAAGAGTATCCTACATAATTATGTTTCTATAATTTAATGGATATATGTAGATTTGTAATAATACATAAATACCTACCTACATAATTATTCTGCTAATATAATTGAATAAGATAACAGAACTGTTATTTATGTAGGTGCCACAATAAGCTATGAGCTGTTATAGCTTCTCTATACAATACAGTCTAATCTACGATTCGAACTGTTCGATTCTGGCTCCTAGATACAACCTAGCATGGTGAACAATAGCAAGGGTAGATACCCTAAGTAAAATTGTGAATGTATTTCCATAATTTTAAATGTTACAAAATGACATTGAAATGTATTTACCATTAAAAAAAACATCCTGGCTCTACTTTGAAGATTATTCAGCTCATAGTTTTTTTGTGGTCATATTGAATCACATAGTTTTATTAATGTTTTTATTTACCTACCTAAATATTTGTAACGATGTTACGTTTAAAAACAGTTTTATGTTACGTTAATTATGATATATAGATTTATTTACGATATACTATAATTTAAACTTCACAATTTCTGTTGATTATATTATTTATTTAAATAAAACTTGTTTATTAATATACATATGTTAAAATATTCGAATTTAATAATTACGAACTTATACATCAATTTATAGATTATTATTATACTAAGAAAATATAATTAACAAAATGATTAAACAAAATGATGAGTGAAAAATGAAATGAAGGATGAGCTCGTTAATTGCGATTGTATTTCATACTTCAATGACATTTGAAAAGTAATGTAGGAAATGAATGAATATTTAGAAAGACTTATTGAAATTAAAATACGAAAATAACTAATGTTATAAGTACCTATTAACCTCTTTTATTTATTTAAATTCTTTTAACGTTTAATTTATTTGCAATTGCGCATCGTATTAAGAAGTATTTCGTGAATAAATATATAAAAGAAAACGTATTGTTAGTTAAATAGGTTTCGTTTATGCAACCACTATTTGTGAGGTCGTCTCCGTGATCACCAATGGTTAAATTAAGACCTGGTTCTACATAAACACCAAAACAAATAAAATCATGATAATCGGTTTAACTTCAACATTAAATCCATGGGTTTAAATCGCGCTACACATTGTTTTATTACTATGCTGTTTAGGTTGTTTATTTGTAATTACCATCAAAAACAAAGATGAAACATTTTTATTAAGTGCCTTTAATTGAAACAGTGTAAAAAAGCACGGAGATTGTTATTTCAGAAATAGTGGAATGTCTTATATTGTTTGTATCAAATACTTTGCCCCAAAGTTTTATTAGATAACTTAATTATTAATAAACCACCTCTAAAACAACAGTTTTTTACTTTTCTCATTTTAATTTCACACAACTGTCAGATTATTAAGAATTGAGGCTAGTATTACTCCTTATTGGCTTCCGACACGTTAAGTCTTATTTAAGGTTTAATTTAAGTCTATGTTGGAATTTTGTGACACATAATGAAGGTTACTTTTTATTGCTTATGAATAAAAATTAAAATATATTACTGTTTTTTTTCTTTAACCTTTTCTTTGTCAATTTATTGACCTCGCGTTAAAATATAGTTCTTCAGAGAACATAATGTATAGGTAACAGTAGGATCAGTGAACAAAAAGGATAGCAAAAAGGGATGCTTAGTATATAATAAAACTCATAATAAATACACAGTGTTTATTGAACCGTAAAATGAACATCTCCATGTTGTCAGATTCCTTAAATTTTCTAATAAACTGTTTTCTCTAGATTGATATGAGTGAAACATTCAAAATATAATTAAGTATGTAACTATTTACAAGTATGTTTAATAATAATTATAGCTAGGTAGATAATAAAGTATCATAATAAAGGTAGGTACATAATGGTGTGAATTTGAAACAATTTTTCTTACGAAATCCTAAAATTTATCATTAAAATTTGCACCACAATTTGGTTGGCCTAAAACATTTAACAATAACAGCTAACGTTGTCATAAAGAAAGATCTAAGCACACTTCACAATTATGAATTCAAGAAGACTAGATTTAAATAATTATTAGAAAATTACAATGTAGGTAAGTGTAATATCCTACTTCATAGCTATAACAACACAAATTAGCCCTAATTTGTTTAATGTGATCCATGCAACTAGTGGGTATCTATTGATTATGCTAAAAATATCATTATCATTTTATAGTACAAGAAAAAGTGCAATGGAGTATGTAAGAATAACGGCAAACCAGTAAAAGTAGATATGTCGTTACGAATCCTAGCGTCGTTACTTTCATCTTACTAAGGATCGCCATAAAATAAAATTCAGGAGCCATATCTCTCTGTAACAGCTAGGTACTCGTATTAGACATTCTGCAATAGTGAAAGACCGCATCACGGTAGTTACAATTGAAAGACCTTTGGTTAGGAAGCCCTTAATGAGGATCATTTAAAAATACTTCATTTTCAGAGAAAAATTCATCTAAACGTTTTAACTAAAAAAATCGAACCGCCTAGGTACTAAGAAGACATTTGTGTTTATTAGGTAGATCTAGTTAACTTAAACAGTAATGTGGCACAGGCTACAATTTCATAAAATTATTAAAGTTATATAGCTACTAGTATACGCATTGAATAATTATAAATACTATGCTGTTTAGGCTTTTTAATCTACGTCGTATATGAACCTAGTAAACTGCAGCTAGAAGTAGGTAAGTAGCAAATTAAAAGGAAAGATTTTTTATAATTTTCATATGAAATCGCACGGGGTCTATGACTTCGTGAGTTATTTCAAGAGCTGAAAATTAGCGAAATATAAATACCAAAAGAACCTGATTAAAAGCGTAATTCTGCTACTCGAATATATCAAGTTTAACACTACTTATATAACAGGCATTATAAATAAATACTGAATACAGATAGGTTATGTATTTTAAACTTACATATTAACTTTCTTTACCTAGGATTTAATCTATGATACCTACAATTCATGGAATTTTCGGATTTTGATTTAGAATGGAATAATTATGCTATTATAATATTTATCATAATGGTGTTTCCTCAAATTATGCTAGAATAAAATTCATTCATCCTAATTTCATTTATATTAATTACGTAAGGCACTCCATTAAAATTTTTGCAGATTTTTTCGAAATATTTTGTTTGAAAATACTGACAAATTTATGTATTTTCTATAAGAAATGAAGACCATTGGAAGTTAAAGTTACCGATGCACCGCACATAAGATTAATTTGTAATTTTTTTAAGCTCGAAACTAATACACGACGATACTCAAACTTGAATCCAATTGTCCGTTAACTTTTGGCTTTCGACTGATAAGTCATAGTAGAACATGAATCTAATCATAAACATATTTTGTTACCTAAAAATTCTGACAAAGGTAGAATGTTCAGTAGGAAGGATACGGGAAGAAAACATGAATAAGAAAGTTTAAATAACTGCACTTAACTGGTAATTTCTTGATTCAAATTTGTGATGAATCAACATGATTGACTTCACCTTACTATTTTTAGTAACACATATTTATTATATCATATTGCACATAAAACACATCATATCACAGACACTAAAAAAATACGTGATCTAAGTGCTTAAGACACTATAAATGCCATTGCATTTCTTAGATATTTACAACACAAATGAGACACGCACAACAGACAATGATTCAAGTAATAATAATTAAACCACTAAAAGGAAACTCACACATTTTCTTCAATGAAAGATTCACAAAATTTATTGTAAATTGATTTTACCTACTCATTTCACCCGTTGTGAATCCAGGTAGTGGGTATACAAAAACTCAGGATCACAACTAACAGCTAACGTCAATGTTCTTGGACCCTAAATATTGAATAAAAAGCCATTTTACTTACAAGTAACTTTTTTAAAAATTTATCAAATTTAACTACCTAATATTAAGTTGTTTTTTATGACTTTTACCTAAACTTCCTGATTTTAATATGATTTTGTAATGTTCGTACCGTGGCTAGACGCGGCGTCCACTAATCCCTAATGCACTGCACTGCACATACCTGATAAACTGCTGTACGCTTTTAAGCCAATATTAATAAATTTAATTCATTACTTTGATTTATACAACATTTAAATTATACTCAGAACAATTAAAATCTGGAGACCTAATAAACATTTTTGAAGAGTATGATATATTAGCCGCATAGTCCTATCTAAAGTGGGATTCAAAGAGGTTTGTTAATATGAATTAAAATAATGCTTCTGTGAGCCCTTGAAACCAACTTGTAACCGAAATTAATATAATTGATTTTTTTCTACATTTATTCATTCATTGCAAATGCCGATATTTAACTGATTGTCATTTGCAGCAATGGAGCTGTGCATGTATAATTGTCTAAACGTTGGTCCCTATGATTGCTATTGTAATTCTGTGGCATCCCATCGACTACGACACAGTGCGGGTAGGACGCCGCGGGGCCAGGCTCTCCGAGTAAAGGCACATTGAGTCATTCAAGATTCATTTAGTTATCCTATATGCTGTAGCATTCAACATTTTACCAACAAATGAATTCATCTTCATTTATAATCTAAAACTAGTCAAAGGTCTAACTAATAATAAACGCTACTTTTATGAATTAAACTTCACACCACTAATTAGTTCTCATATTTTTCGTACACTTCTGTAATTCTGACATCACATCTTAAATATTTCTACGACGACTAATCTTCGCCGCTTACATTTGGCAACAAGATGGTGAAAAAAGAAACAAATTTGCTAAAAGGCGGAAACGCCCTTAATTATGGCTAAATTAAAGACAACGTCAATAATTATCTTCGCATTTGATTTCACGCGGCGCGGGCTGCGTGGACCACTGTGGCTCGGTTGGACCATCCCACTCAGAATACGAATCGTACAAATAGTTGTCCAAATTATCATTATCTTGCGCTACTTCAGTGCGGCTAAAAGCCTCGGCGAACCTGCCAATTTCAGTTGAGCCAAAAGCCTGTTGGAAAGCTGGTAATGGAACTACTGGCGGACGTTTTTCTTTGATCGGAGATTGTCGGGGCTCGATGTACACGCGCTCCCTCGCCTTTTGAACATTGTCCGGCGGCGCCGCCGCCGGAGCGAAGTTCGAGTTGCCAGGCCTGACCGAGCTGTCTCGATTGAAGTTTGATGGGGAGTCATCGTAGACAGGATACGAAGTGGCCTTTCCATCCTGATGGCAAATAGCATTGGACGTGGACAACGAATGAGCCTGAAATGAAGGTAAATTTAAATCAGCCTTGAGAAGTTAAATTCTCTAAATTATAATTTTCATCTTATTTTTACCTTAATTTGGCGACAGTCGGAAGAATAGCGCATATGTTCCCGCGAGTACGAGCCTCGAGACCATCCATTGGCTACAGGGCCGTGTCCTCCGCTCCAACCACCATTCAAAGCAGTCATCTTGAAAAACAAATAGATTCTTTCAATAGATGTACAAAGAGCATTATATCTTTACATAAAACTATTATTCGCAAGTAATAAAACAAAGAAGAAATGAAGAAAACAACCAAAGTAGTACCTGATAATGTGACCAAATCTGTGGTTCCCCATAGGTGGGCCCACGCCCGTTCATTCCAATTTCCGATGGAGGCTGAAAATAAAGTTAGGAAATGATTAACTCAAACGTATAAACTTGTAGTTAGTTAAAAATACAACAAGTACAATAAAATACGATAATGGTAAGTACAAATAATTTTCCTCATGCATTTTTAATGCCAGGGCTAGTTGTTTTTTACTGTATCCTATTATATCCACATCGTTTTGTAGAATTACAATGAGAGAACAATTATTTATCCGTAACTATATCTGCCATTATCATTCGTAACTAATCATAACATAGAATACTGGTGTACCTACCAGTAAGTTGGTTTGTAATAACAGAGGTGGCTATCGAGAAAGTTAAAAAGTTTCATACAAATAAACTAGCAAACTAACAGAACGTGGCATTGAAAACTTTTCCAGCGCGAACTTTACAAGTTACCTATTGTAACAGTTTTTAATTCACCAATTAATTTTGTAGAACCTAAATTTTAGTAATGCACAGTAACGTTAACAAAACCTTAATTGGTAGATAGAGAAGATATTTTAAAGTAACGAAAAAAAAAAAAGCTTTATCTTAGATTTAGGTACCTAGTTCACGGCTATGTATAAAAGTTCTTAAAAAGATTCTACAAAACACAGAAGGTAGAAAGTAGAAACATTTAAATGTGACAACTTAAAAACTTAGAAATTTGTTTAAATTCCCGCCGCCGCAGGACAAATAATTCCAATTTTATTGTGTTCTTTGCATGAGCAGTTGTGTTTAGAGACCAAAACTACCTACAACTCATACAAACTCTAGTTTGGGGCTAGACGCTGGCGCTATGTGGAATATTTAGCATTTTATATTCTTTGAGAGAGGTACGTGTAAATCCTAGGGAGATAATGGCTAGCGCAAGAATGCGAGGGCGGGGCGGCGATCGATGTCCGTTGCCGGGTCCGCACCGACTCGCTGCACCCACTGCATTCATCGCGCGTCATCTATTATAAACAACTCTATATCTTCAACGTCTTTTCACTTTCCTTTTCAACTTTTATGAATGTTGTTTAATTTAGTCGTGGCAACTCAAACAAACTTTTTCGTAATGCAGTTGGAATTGTTTTCTTCGTAGCAGCTGGACTTTTACTAGGTTTTCTGTTTTTTTAATGCGTGAATAATAATGTTAACCAAGGACATTTTAAAATAACTTTTTTTTCTATGGTCATGTTAATTCGTAAAAAAACTTTTCTTTGATTTTTTATGGTAAGAGTGCTACGAGTTGCTACGCGGTGCTACGAAACTGCTACGTAATTTGCTACGTGAGTTGCTACGGGCGATCTGTGTTTGTAGTGATTAAATATTTATTTATTAGATAGGTTACAGTTATTTTAATAATAAAAAGCTGACAAAGACAAAACATGTATATTAAATGTTGTCTAATGTCTCTGTAGCAGCAATACTCTAGTTTATTGTCATGTAAACTTTAACTCTTCAACTCAACAAATCTTAAAAGACAAATCTCATGTTAAATGTATACCATAGCCAAACAAAGCATCACCTCGCAAATCACACCTGGAAGTGGAGACGCGTGAAGAAAATAGTAGAGTAGTGCCGAGAGATTTGCGGAGGCTAACTATCGAGCGGCCGGTGGCGCGAACCACGTGACTTATCGATCAGCGCTCACGACACTCGGAAAAATCAACCGCTGACAGCTTTCACGGCTCCCTGCCCCCACTACACCGTACACCGCCCGCCCTGTGCCTGCGCCCTCATTAGCGCTTTGTGACGCTCACTTGTCTCGTAATATGACGCCGTAATGATACCACTTTCCACCCGATTCCTTTCCAAAATTTGCGAGCGGTCAGGACAACTGGTTTATGTTATTACCCGTGTGGTGTGGTAGGCGGAGGGCCCGCGAAAGTTTGAAGGGTTTATTTACGCTGCAGGAGAAAAAGTTTTGCATGATCTGATCTGCACGAATGTTTTTTTTATTCCCGATTCTACATATACCGATATCATATACGAGTCTTAGCTATGTAGTTCTACGACGTAGTAAGAAATTTTAATATTTCGTACTATATTTTTCACAAAAAATAATTAGAATCTCAGATAGACATTATAAGCCTAGAAGCATCAGAATAAACTTTTAGTATTCACTTGTTCAGTTTCATCGCATTTAGTTTGATAGTAAACAGAAAGTTTTATTCAACTATCTTTATAAACCAATCTTATGAATGAACGGACGTACACATCAATGGGAATAATAAAATGGTAGATCAATTGAGCTTGGCACGATAACTTCGAAAGAAAACTTTTCAATGAGCTATGTGAGAAATGTGGCGCTAAAGTTAGGGGTGCTCCTGAATTTTGATCGCTCATCAAATAAATATAACACATTTGAATGCGTACCAACGCAGGGTCTTTAATCTTTTGTTATTTAACTACTACTTTTATTAGGGCTTGCTAGTTTTCTTGTGTACTTTTTGTAAATATTGCTAAATTTTACACAAAACAAACTGAAATCGTGATCAAATATAAATGTTGCGATGTAACGCTTGGTTGTAAAGTTCATTGTGGTTTCAAAAAAATTTTGGCTTTAAAAATAAGCTATACCTACAATTGTTTTTTTTTTTCATTTAACACTGATTAAAATTGAGTAAACTAAAACATTAAGTCTCTCTTGATCATAAATTGAATTCACATTAATATTATAAAAGCTTAAGTTTGGATGCTTGAATGTGATGTTTGTTATCGCTTCATGTCAAAGCTACTGAACGGATCGGATTGAAATTATAATTTATTCCATGTCCATTTGATTGCCTTGATGTTTTACTAGACCCAGAAAAACGAGAGTGAAATTGCAGAAAATTAGAAATAAGTAAAGCGAAATTACCGTCTGCGATACTGGCAAGTGGTTCGGCGTGTGCGCGCGCTGCTCCCTCCGAGCGTGGGTTTGCCGCGCCCGCGCCTCCTTCGCTGCGTACGCACCATAGTCTGTGAAAAAAACACAATGTTAACCACCCTTCATAGTAGAGAATCCATGGCTAAGACTTATTATGAATGTCCTCTACATATTATGAAACAAAGTCCCCCGCCGCGTCTGTCGGAACTCAATTAACTGAAAACGAATTTCCAACGCATTCACCAATATATATTAGTATTAGTCTTAATGATTCATGAGGAATGTTCGAACGGCTTTTTTTTTTTTTATGATTCTTTAAGGTTTTGCGTAAATTGGCTGAAATTTGACGATGATTGTTGAAGATTTCGGAAAAAAAACATGCTAACTGGCAGCGTTGCTATCGAGCGCTACGTAAACCTAAAAATAAAGTTATTTGAAAAAAAAAACTGGATTAGTGCTTTGTGACAGATCTATTATGCTGTTCTACTACCGTCCAGCTCGCTAGCAGAACATTCTCAAAAAAAAAACAGTTGCGGAACTGAAATCGGACTTACAATAATGCTGGTTTGAGCGTGCGAGAGAAGAAACTCTTTAATATTTCGCGAAACAACATTGTCCAAACGTTATAATCTAAGCGTTTTTCCAAACAGGTGTTTTTGTTGTGTTACGATTAAGGTTCATTTACGATTGGGGACTTGAGTATCGAATCACACTTATATTATAAAAGCAAAAGTTTGCATGGATGTTTATTACCTCTTCACGGAAAACACATTTAATATCAATGTTAGTCAGATAAGAATTAGATTTTTCATCATATAAAAATAGGTTTAATTTTATGTATCAATAATATGTGTGGAAACTGCTTAGCTTCATTATCTAATGTTAAGTGTTTAATTTTCTAGTTCTAAGGCTAAGGTTCTATGGTATGCAATACGTTTGTTCGCTAGGATCAGTAACTAATAGCCGGTCCTCCGCTTATTATAATTTGACATTAGTTTAAACTTTTTGTTAACCTCTAGTGTTTACTTGGGTGTAGAGAAACCAAGAATCACTTGGTTTTAACAGTAAGCTAAACTCTTTGTAGTGTGGCCTTAGCCGTACTGCCAAAAATTTTACAACCTGTTTAAACCTAGGCTCACTACGTCCCAGCCAACCTTTTAGGACGGACCGATAGTTATTAACCATTCGATTATATGAACAGGTAGGTTTCGATGCACAGTGTGAACGTGAGTATTCAGATAGGCAATGATCGATATTACCACATAGCATTCAACCTTGCAACTCCGCTACTGCGCATGTGTGGCTAACCACACCAACATTGCACGGAACTGACATTGAATCTAGGATTTCACTATTAAACACCGTCCTTGGTAACTATAACTTATTTCAAGTACTCTATCAAGGCAACTGAAGTCTTAGAGCTAATTGTTTTGTTTCAACAATAATATTGGGACTAAGAGAAAGTGATTTCGTTGCTACAAACAACAAAACTTGTAAGGATTTCGGAGAAAACTGAGAAACATAGATTGTAAAAATATTTTAAACATTAAAACTTTAGTTGTTGCAGTATATTGTACTTATAGTTAGATATCTACCTACCTATTTACCTTGATTGGTCATCATTATAATAGGATAAAATCCAAAACAGTTTTCCATCTAATGACATGGTTCTACTACACCTTTTCTCTTTTTAGTGCAAACATAACAATACGTACTTACAAAGTTAAATACATTTTAAAACAATAAAACACCGTGTTTGTCATAAAATACCAGATAGTATGTAGGTAACTAGATACATGTCAACATTGATTGGTTAAATACCAACAAGGATCAACATCAAATTAACAAGACACTAACAATCTGTCATATTTACAAACAACAACCAAATAACAAAACACGAACATACCTATGTTCGCTGACTATTCAGTATTATCCAATGTATATTTAGCTGTCTCTTTGTAAATATAGCGCGGTTACTATTTGTAGCTGGCGAAAGTGAAGTTGAGAGGAGTATTCTGATTTTACGGAAGTCTATTTATTGTACGTCTTACGTGAACAAATTCTCTAAATTGTCTACGGTTAGCTAGTGACTGACAACAAACAACACGGTTGTCCTTAATGTTTTTGGTTCTCGGATCTAGCATCCTAGATATTTATTTAATTTGGCAAAAAATAGGGTAAAAATTGTTTTTTGAGTATAAAAAAAAAGGTCTATAAACCGAAAAAAAAAAAACAAATTGCAAAAATTTGAAGCACCTGTTTTGAGCTTTCGTTCGTTTTCGAGCACGAATTTGCGAATTTTTCTGAGCGTGTGCAACCATGCGTTAAAATTTTTGGTTTCAGTGGTTAACTTGCTGCTGTTACTTAGTTGTTTAAAGTTTTTATTTAGTTAAAAATAATAGTCTTGTTAAAAATACTAGCTTCTGCCCGCGGCTTACAATAACAAAAAGTACATTACTGTACAGGACTTTTTATTATACCTATGTTTTGTGCACTTTTGTACGTGTATGTAATATAATAAAAATAAAATAGTTTATTTTTCTAACTTAATCTATCTATACCTTTAAATTGCTTTGATAATTCCCTTTTGAGTAAAGAGATAGGTACCTGTGTTAGGGGACTTCGCTCTTGCCTTATGGAAATTCCTTCTTATAGAACAAGTACCTATATTCAATTGTAATACATACATGTTATCTTATATTTTATAAGGACTTAAAATTAATCAATCTTACTTAGTTTGCACGTGTAAGTGTTTGTTGTGTATGGAGGTAGGGTTATTTATGTGCACTATCACGAAACTATATCCAGTAGGTTTTCCGTGTCCTGGTATGTAAGGGTCAGTAGCCAGTCTATCAGTGCTTTTTTTGAAACATGTTTTGTAAGTGGCTTTATATTTATAATCTTATTAATTTTGTTCTACAAATGAATCGATTGTTTATAACTTATTGATGCGTTGCAAATTTTGAGCGAGCTAATTCGCTAAGCATTATCTTATCCTTTCTTCTTTTAGTAAGTTTTGTGGGGTCATAATATGTTAGTGTTTCATGTAATTTTTGTACAACGTGTAAAATGTAGAGCTTTCTCACCGTCAGTGGTATCGCCGTTTTTTTTTTGTTTGGTTTGTGTTTTGTAAATGAATTTGAAATTAAAGTTTTTCAATATCATCACATCGTGCACAGGGTTGAAGGTAATCAGCGGGCTTTGCAGTGTTTGGGCAGTGAGAGCGTTAATAAATGCTCTAAAAACACCGTTACCTGTTTTGTTTCAATGATAATTATACAATGTATAAGATAAAGGTTTATTTCAGTTTATAAAAGTTAACCAAGAAAATAAAGAAGTACTTCAAAAAGCCATCTTCGAATCATTATGTAAATCACATTGTCGGCACCATTTTAATTCCGTCTCATCTCGGGGTGCTACGGTGATTCCAAAATTAAAATACGAATCGTTTAATAACGTGTTAAATTGAGTAAGCGAGGTACTTCCTGCATATTCATGAGTCACTGACCTGGCGACAATATTTAATATTATTATGAATAATCATCATTTTTATTACGTTTTTTAGGCACTTATTGTTTTTCCAAAGTTTTTGTACGGACGGCGTGTAAAGTTATGAATTTGCAACATATTATTTTTGTAAAAACTAACAAGATTTTCAGATAAAGTGCCTTATTCCAGAAGTTACACCCTGAAACTAACTTTCAGAAAGACAAAATGGATATTGGAAACATGGATATTAAAAGAGCATTGTTTATATGTTATTATTAGTTTAATATCGCTAGGTTTTTTACAAGAAACCAACCAGGGTGATTTTAAAAGATTCCGATTCAGAACGGAACGTCTATGAGGCTACATATTTACGTAGCGTATAGAAAGTTCGCAGTGAATCGCGACGCGGGCGTTAGTACCCCGGTCAATATGTAGAGTGGCTGTGCCTTGCTAGCGATCAATCGCGTTGCGGCGCGCAGGGGGCCTCCCGCCAGGGTGGGGAGCGACCACCTGTAGCGTCCCCTTCCACCCCCAGCCAACATCGACACGTGACGTAGACGCCGAGAAATCCGCCCAAACGTAAACATTAATTCTTAGTTCATTCTTCATTGTAGAGAATGTCGCGACACGCGTCGTTCCGATCTCTCAGTATTGGTAAACAAATTTCAGATCGCGCACACTACTCGGTAATGTATGTTATGATTGCAGCTACCTATGAACAGAACAGCTAAACTAGTACGACGCTGGTAATTCAATTATGTTCAAGGAATTAGGCCTCGCGTATGCCATAATGTAACCAATACATGCTTGTTCGTGTTCTACCGGCTATACTCAGGAATGGGTTCGTCATCAATGCGAGTACCGTTAATTCCTAGTATAAACGAGTTAAAGGTTCGAGGAGCTGTCGAACCGGTTGGCTCGAGAATGGTTTACACGTCAACACTACCCTAGGCATGCTAGGGTGGGAAGGTTCCCTGAAATTCAATGATGCTAAAATCGATCGCAGGACAGGCGGCGGTTCCCCCTGGGCCAGCATTGATATCAATTCATCACATTCCATTGCATAAAGTAAGCTTGTACATTATCTCTTCTGTTGTAGGAGGAATAGCAAAACTTTAATGCTAATCAATAAATTGCAAAATTCGATATAAAATGAATAATCAGCCATAAGCTAAGTGAGTCAACTACGAGCTTGCTCCTCGTAGCTTGCTCCAATTTGAAGAAAGAGGTCAGCGGATAACTCTTGCTGGTTTTTTCATAAAACCTAGAACATCCAGCAGCTTGTTAATAAAAGTCTACAGCAGGGTTTATGAAGTTGAAAACAGCGTCGCTAGTGTCGCATGGCCCTACAAAATAGATTGTCAAAGCGCCAAAGTTTTAAACTACTACGAGAAGTTAGCGAATTTATACAAGTAAAATTTTCAAAAACAAAATATTTTCTTTGTCTTTTCATTTTTCAAGTTGTGGAAATGGAAAATGGATCAGTTGAGCTACTTGTAGATTGTTTGCAACAGTCTGCAGTTAGCTCAATTGTTTCAATTGTAAATGCTAGTTTTAATTAAACTCTATTATTTGATTGTAATTTTCTTTGTTAATAAAGATTTTTTCAAGTTTGTAAGGAACAACGGTGATGGGGAAGTTCTCGACACAATTAAAAAATCTGTTGATTTGTTTATCATTATCTGTTTTGTTGTTTATTTTTAATGTTATTTTATGTGGAGATTCGGTACCTACTCTATTGCATTGGATAAGACTGTAAGAATATAAGTAGAGATACGTGTTTGATGAATAAATAAAAATTCCAAAAAAGATTAGAACTTCGTATCAACATTTCCTATACTAAAATGCCTTTTTAATAACAGTTGTGAGATAGAATGAAAAGTGGGTTTTCATTGTTTTAGTCCCGTGGTTTTGTTGGAATTTTGTATTTTAATTTGTATCGAACAACTTCATTCAACAGAACAAATGAACAATACAGATGAATTTTACTTTGTAAGTTCAAATAAGTGTGTTCTTTTTTTTGACTTGTCAGTTGGCATTGAATTTAGATTAGCCAAATTCATTTAAAACTTATCGTAAAAAACTTTGGTGCAGTTAGGGTGCGTTCTAATTAAGTAACATATTATTTATCATATGCTATACATACAGGGTGCTCGGCAAACCGTGTGCCACTGGGGAATAGGGTATATGCATAGATTTTTTTAATCGATAATAAATGATAATACCTACATGGCCAAAAAAATATAACACCTACAATTTCTTTTAAGGAAAAAAATGAAAAATTAAACTGCTCTCAGTCTGGGGTGATAAAAACGCTGCCCTTTTTCTATGACGTCACCGTTCAGTTTTTCAACTCAAAGTGCTTCAGTTCCTTCAATGAAAATACAATTAGAAATATATAAATGACTAAAACCATCATGTTTGTTGTTTGTCTGTTGTGTCGAATAAAATTTTTTCTTTCTTTCTGTCTTTTAAAAAGATATCCCGCTTAAAGCTTCATGACAATACGGAGAACGGTGACGTTACGTTTAGAAATTTAGCGATTGAGTCTTAAAATATCTATTTTAAATTTCACAATAAAAACAAAAATGGATATATTTTTTTATCAGTACAGAATACAAATGTAAATAATCATCTTTTTTGATGTCCCATGCATGCATATATCCTATTATAAGATCAGAGACACATTTGTATTTTTTTAATGCAATGTAAAGTTGAACTCGTTAAAATTTTTCGCTTTTCAACAGTTTGCATGACCATTCCTGCTTTACTTACTAAGATTTCACGTAAGAATATTTTTTTTAGGACGAGCCATGCCAGTTATTTGATTTTATAAAACAGTATACCATGTTATTTCATACAAAAAAAGTTGCAGCAGCAAATAGTTCAAATACTTCAAAAACTTCGATACAATTTAAAAAAATCTTGGAATAGCCAAGAGGTTTTTCAGGGTTAATAAAGACGCCAAGCTATTGCACTTAGTTCCATCTACCCAGTTACCATATTATAGCATACAGTCTGCCAAACACCCTGTATAACACGTCCACATTATAAAACATGTTAAATAACATGTTTTGTCTCTAAATCTGAACGCATTTTACTTTGGCAATTAGGTTGGCCAAATCATACAATCTGCTATTACAAACGACGACAGACTGATGATGGTGACAGATTTGACAGCCTTTAAACGCCAATAAACTCAAGCTCGTCATTCGGCCAACCTTGGCCAACAATTTTGATTAAAAAAATTCTATCTATCAAAAAGTAGCTAAGCGCCATTAAGATTAACCACCATTTATGTGGTTACTTAACGTCTGGTACGACAAATTCAAGTGCAGCAGACCTTTTAAAATGCTTAAGAGCCGGCAATCACGTAGTCAGTCGAGCTAAAATAAGACTCCCAACAATCCGTGAATACAAAGGTTAACTTTTCCTTTTGTTCAAGATACAGGGTTAAGTATCTGATGACTAGAATACACGCGTTGGTCAAAAATTATTTTTGTGTGATTTACTATGGATGCGTTGATCTTTTTTTTATCTTCGGTATCTTCGGCTACTGATGATGTTGATGGTGATGCATAAGCAAGTTTCTAGGACTAAGAAGAATACAACTGTACAATGAAAAGCGAATGATGACATTTTTAAAAAAATTATCATTGTTAGGTTGAAACCTCTTGTTTTCTGAGAAATTTTATTGAAATGATTATGCCTAGGAGTGAGTAGTGAATCTACAGTTTTCAGCATGAACTTTTGATTCCAACGAATTGGTAATGCTTAGTTGAAATCAAAAGTTTTTGCAAAAAAATCTGCAAACAATATATAATTTACATTTTCGTAGCGACACGTAGCAGTCGTAGCGATCAAAGCGTAGCACGTTGAGGCACGGCGTAGACGGTACGTAGCACTGCTACGCGACCGCCGCCGGCGCAGTCGCATAGCTAGCTAATATTAATACGACGTTGAATTTGTAAGTTTGTTTGTTTGTAATGGAAATTAACCTCTGGAAATAAAGATTCTGTCCGATTCTATATATAGTTAGGTAATAGTTAGGTTATACATGTATATCAATTCTAGAAATTGTTTTTCTGTGTATGTGCATCATCCATGAATTAGGTGCCGTGTATCCAGGCAGGCTACTTCTTAGTCCAGGTACTACGTGAGTGAAGCTGCGGGCGTAAACTAGTGCCTAGTAAGGTACCCACCCATAGGCATGGCATATTCAGCGTGGTGCATGTGTTGCGGCTGGTAGTCGTAGCGGTAGTAGCGCGCGTAGGGGTCGTGCGCGTGCGGCGCGTAGTAGGGGGGCGCGTAGGGGGGGTACGGCGCGGGATAGGGGGGCCCCCCGCCGCAGGCCTCCCACGCGGCGCCCGCGCCGTACTGCCCGTAGTTGCAGCAGTCCATCTCCTCACGCTGCGCGCCAGCGCCATGCTCGCCGCAACCTGTCGGCCCGCATCACACCACTCTTGCGCACCCTCCCACTACTTTAAACTCATACTAAACAAACTATCAACAAACTTAAAGTTCAATCTACAATTCGAAGTAATATTTTTACTTTTTCTTTAAAACTAATTTTCAAGTCTCGGAATATGAAAGCGAGCGTGGTCCTCGAGATCGCGCGAGTTTCGCGGCTACGCCGGACGCGCGGGTGCGACGTTGGTTAGCGAAAAGAGGTCGTTCGAGTTTGCCGGCTGTGTGTTCGATGCGCGGCGCGAGATGGGAGAGGCGCGGGGTGCGGGTGTGCGGGCGGAGGCCGGGGGGGGCGACGCCCGCTCGCCGGCGGCAGGCGCTCGGCGCTCGGCGCAGCGCGGCGCGGCGCTCGACGGACGCCGACTGAAGCCGCCTGGAATCGATACGCGCCGCACCGCCGCGCCGCCCGCCGCCCGCGCGCGCCGCCTCCGCCTGCCCGAGCCCCTATTGCGCGCGAACTTTGTCTTCCCCAACGGAATTTTATATTTAGAACCATGGTGAAACGATTGATCGATACTTTGCACTATTAATTAGCGCCCTCTGACCATTTTAGAAATAATAAACGAACATGATTTACTTGTTAGGTATTCCCCAAAAAAGTCTGAAGCTTCAAGTACCTCATTTCCTAAAACTACACCAAACGTATTGACTCTCAACTACCGACATACTTATGAAAAGTACTTTGGTTGTCGAGTCCGTTTTCAAATACAAAACAAGGAATCTAAGAGGTGGACTTGTGGTATACAACCACCAACCGGAATTCCTGAAAGAACTTGTATGTTCCGAAAGTTTTGAAAGAGCCTTCGATTGGCGCGCCTGTATCCAGGTGGCGGATAGTTGCGAAGTTTTATCGAATTGCGCGTGGGCGGCAGTGACCCACATTGGGCCCTCGTGGCGCACCACCCGCACCCTTCGTCCTTCCACTAGAACCTACCACTGAATCTACACACTACAACCTTCCATAGATAAAGATGACGGTTCATCACTGTTTTTGCTTGTAATTAAACATTTTATTACTTTACTATTTTCTGCCCGCGACTTCGAATGCTTTGTGTCTATGGAAACGTTTAAAAGTTATGTAACATGGTATCTGGTATGGTAACTGTTTTATGACATAAAAAGTAGCCTTATGTTTGATTCCGGGTTAAGAGATGCAGCTATGCAGCATTTCAGCTTGATCCGTACCTACAGTAATTTAGTGGCGTGAAGAAGAAACAAACATCCATCCATCTAAAGATCCAAACTTTTGCATTTATATTTATTAGTGTACTGTCCGATAATCTTTTAGTGCCTTTCTATTCTAATAACGAGGAAGTAATTTTCTCACTCTTTTTTTCTCAATTTTATTGACACTAAGTTGAAGATTTTTTTTAAATCTCTATTTAAAGACCTTAATCATATTGCGAATATGTTGCTCTAACTAACTAATTAACAGAAAACAAAAAATTATATAGTTATATAATCTGTATACATAATTATATACATTTTTTACTTCTTCCGCATCTGGGTTTGGTTATGTTACAGTCAGCGAATTCTTTTAAAATATATTAACACTTCACGTTCAATCATATTTCTAGGAATCTCAAAGTGGTAGACTTTGAGATAGGTTGAAACGTAACGTTTTGTTGAAAGTTTAAAGGGAAGCCTTTAAAACAAGGCCGTGAAAAATGTGCTAAAGGCGGTACCCCGACGAACACTAGCGCCGCCACCTATTTTCAACTGACGAAGAAACGGAGGAGATTCTCAAGTCGACGCGTATATACGAGTATCTTTTTTTATGTTATACCACACATAACTTTTGCAGAGTAGTCAGATTTTGATCATTCTTTTTTTATTGGAAAGGGTACACCCCGAAGTTGGTCCCATATAAATTTAGAAAAAAACCTACCCTAAGGGTGGGAAAATAGGGGTGATTTATTGTCCACTCACAGATTTTAATGCTGAGTGGTGTATAACATTAAAAACCTCACGACGAAAGAGTTTCAGACCTGTCAGTCTCTTGTGTGTAGACCTCTCAGTCACTGCATTTCTGTTAAAGCTCGTTCATCGTGAGGTTTTTATAATACCTACCTTATTTGGCTCTGGATCAGATAAAACAATACCTTGAAAAGTTTTAATTGTACTCAGTGACACATATGCCTGCCCTTTGGCCTTAGGCGTTTCTTTTAATTTGTGTACCGTGACGGCCCAGCATAAAATTATCGGCAACATCCTGCTCAATGTCGCCATAACCCTTGCATGCGGCCATCAAGAGCAACTTCGCATCTCTGCCTATACTTTATATAATAAAACTATTACAGATGTTTTAAAATAAAACCGGCCAATTGCGAGTCAGACTCGCGCACGAAGGGTTCCGTACCATTATCTATAAAAACGGCAAAAAAATCACGTTTGTTGTATGGGAGCCCCTTAGGTAAATATTTATTTTATTCTGTTTTTTAGTATTTGTTATTATAGCGGCAACAGAAATACATTATCTGTGAGAATTTTAAATGTCTAACTATTACGGTTCATGAGATACAGCTTGGTGACAGACGGACAGACGGAGTCTTAGTAATAGGGTCCCGTTTTTACCCTTTGGGTACGGAACCCAAAAAGCTAATGATAGGTATCACAAATTGCTTAGTGTTTTTGGTTTAATTCCTGACATAAAATAAAATAGGTGGCGGCGCTAGTGTGCTTCTGGGTACCGCCTTAACAGAAAGTTAAGATGAAGGTCATTTTTGCGTGTTATATATAATACCTTTGTTGATGAAACCCTATAGGCGAACCTTTTTTCTTATTAAACAATTGGTTATGAAAAACAGTTACGTTTACTTCTACAGAAAGTTCCTTCAGTATACCGTTATGTTATGAGGTTTCATTTTCTTAGCCGACAACAGTCATTTACGTAGATACCTCTCTGACGTAGGTGCCTATATATATAGGCAGGTACTTAGGTGAAGCGTAGGTACTTTAAATTGACAGCAATGTAAAAATATTGGTCTCTTCTCTCTATGATTTGTTAAAGTTAGTAGGTACTGCGAGGTTTTTACCTTTTTTCCAACTGGTATTGATATGAATCAGTAGTAGAAGTACAGTAGATTGTTTGCAACAGTCTACAGTTAGCTCAATTGTTTAAATTGTAAATACTAGTCTATACTTATAATAAAACTAGCAGCGCCTCGCGGTTTTACCCGCGTAGTTCCCGTTCCCGTAGCGGGATAAAAAGTAGCCTATGTCCTATTCCAGACTATAATCTATCTCTGTGCCAAATTTCATCCAGATCCGTTTTGCCGTTCTGGCGTGATAAAGGAACAAACATCCATCCATCTATCTATCCATCTATCTATCCATCCATCCATCTAAACTTTCACGTTTATAATATTAGTGAGATGAGATTGTAACAGGCCCAATTCAGTACATTGAAGATATTTTGAAAATTATTTTTGGAGGGCATTCTTTTAACGATACTGAAGCCAAAACTGTAATTGTTTTCTTTCATGTGTGTCTGTCTGTCTGTTTCTTGGCCCATCACGCCGAATCTACTGGATGGATTCAAATGAAACTAGGCATGATTTGAGTTCATACTGCGAGGAAGGACATAGGATACTTTTTATCCTGGAATTCGGTACGGTTCCCTTGTTTCAATATGTTTCTATTATTTGATTGTAATTTTCTTAATTACTAAAGATTACCTTTGGTAAAAAGTTAGATTCAGACCACGATCATTTTGCAATAAGCATTCTTTAGTATGACAAGGCGGTAATGTACATAATAGTGCAACTAATTTTTAGCTTTTTTTCATAGCGTTTTCGTTTAACAACCGCTACGATCACGCAAATAGTCCTTTTGGAAAGTTTCTTACAAATTAGAAATCTCGATTGTCATAGGCAGTCTCTGCATGCTTGAAGTAGAGTCATAGCCAAACGATGTCTTCAATTTCTGCATAAAATGCAGCTCAGCACTATATATGTAAGAAAGGTTTGATAGATAGATAATTACAATCAAATAAAAGAATTAAATTAAAACTAATATTTTACAATTGAAATAATTGAGCTAACTGCAGACTGTTGCAAACAATCTACAGGTAGCTCAACTGATCCATATCAATACGAGTCGGAAGAGTGCCCAAGACGCTGGCTGCATTGCCCCGTTGAATGGCAATGCTGATGCGCTGCGCCAGGTAGATAGATAGATATAACTTTATTGCTCCATCAATATGTTCAGAAAACAATTAAACATAAACTTAATACTAACTATATCTAGTGGCACAATCGGCGACCTTATCGCTAACAGCGATTTCTTCCAGGCGACCTTTGTGTTTGTTAGTATATGTAACAACCTGAATAAAACGAGGAACCCTTCCAAGAGATTGACCGCATCGGCATTTCTTGGTGGTTGCGAGTCGGGACCTCAGGGACACCTACTGGTTAAACTTTACTAAGTGGCTATGTTTGATTTATAAAATGGAACGTAGTCATTTAGTTTCAACTGTTTTGTTTAACATTGAAATCATTAATCTCACTAATATTATAAACGTGAAAGTTTAGATGGATGGATGGATAGATAGATGGATGTTTGTTCCTTTATCACGCCAGAACGGCAAAACGGATCTGGATGAAATTTGGCACAGAGATAGATTATAGTCTGGAATAGGACATAGGCTACTTTTTATCACGAAATTCCTACGGAAACGGGAACTACGCGGGTGAAACCGCGAGGCGCTGCTAGTATTATATATATTATATACTAGCAGCGCCTTGCGGTTTCACCCGCGTAGTACCCATTCCCTTGGGAATTCCGGGATAAAAAGTAGCCTATGTTCTATTCCAGACTATAATCTATCTCTGTGTCAAATTTCAACCAGATTCGTTCAGCCGTTCTAGCGTGATAAAGGAACAAACATCCATCCATCTATCCATCCATCTAAACTTTCACGTTTATAATATTAGTGAGATTAATGTAATATACACATGTATAGTTCGTTTTATATAAATAGTAAATAGAAGGCTGGTTTTAATGGTCTTTATGAAAACTAAGTAATGATTTAACTTTTTGCTTAGCAGTGAGCTGACAACGAGGAAGCTTCATTCCTGTAAGAAACATAATCAAAGAGGTGTCATTAGACTTATCAAATGGGGGGTTCGATGCCCGCCTTGGGACATCCCTCCTTATTTGTACGATTTACAAATATTTATTCTGGGTATTTACCATGTTTGATAAAAAATATCTAGGTATAATATATATTACACTGTATTACCTAGGTATATCAGTCATAACACAAGCTCTGATAAGCTTGGGGCTAGATGATGCTTTGTGGATTATCCAGTTTCTTTTTAGGGTTCCGTACCCAAAGGGTAAAACGGGACCCTATTACTAAGACTCCGTCTATCCGTCTGTCACCAAGCTGTATCTCATGAACCGTAATAGTTAGACATTTAAAATTCTCACAGATAATGTATTTTTGTTGCCGCTATAACAACAAATACTAAAAAACTGAATAAAATAAATATTTAAGGGGGCTCCCATACAAAAAACGTAATTTTTTGGCTCGTTTTTGCTCGATATTGATAACGGCAATAGGTAGAGGCTTGAAATAATCACAGAATGTTTAGTTATATATTCCCTTAAAAATAAATAATTAAAATAAAACTATTATTTAAGGGAACTCCTATACAACAGACATGATTTTTTTCATCGTTTTTATAGATAATGGCACGGAACCCTTCGTGCGCGAGTCCGACTAGCACTTGGCCGGGTTTTTTATTTATTATATTTACATAATTGAATAATGATACTTACATAATGAATGCTGGACAATCCACACAGTATCATCTAGCCCTAAGCTAAGCAGAGATAAAAAAATCACGAGGTCATTAACTCCAATCCTGCATGTCAGCTTGGTTATTACAATCAACGTTCAGCCAGTGTATGAAGTAGGTAAGTACGGGTAGGTAGAGAAGGGTGTAGACTGCTTGTTAGTTGGAGGGTAGACGCGGATAAACCCGTTAATCAATACGGAGCATGTAAATGACACCCATAGAGAATATTTCAACAGAACGTTTCTATTTAGATTGATGCGGGGGTGGACAGTTTTTGATTATGATGTCCTGTACCGAAGTAGGTGTTGTATAATACAACACCTACTTAACACCTACTAATTTCCTGACAATAATGCTACAATAATTGTAGCATTATTCTAAGGTTTTTATTTATTATACTCTGGGTAATTTCTAAGAAATTAATAAATCCCAAAAATTTTCGGGCCGACTAGATAAGATCACGTAGCTTAGTTGGAAAAAGAGCACCCCTGCGCTGAAGGGGAAGGTGCGGGTTCGAATCCCGTCGGGATCGTAAATTTTTGGGATTTATTAATTTCTTAGAAATTACCCAGAGTATAATAAATAAAAACCTTAGAATCAAGCAACGGCAAAACCTCTCGTCAAAGAACTAAATGTAAATTTGGTCTTTGAGCAGAATTGGATAACTTCATTGTTTCCTCTGTAGGTGGCGCTGACGGCGTAAGTGCCGAAAGAACTCCCAAAGATTTTCGGGCCGACTAGATAAGATCACGTAGCTTAGTTGGAAAAAGAGCACCCCTGCGCTGAAGGGGAAGGTGCGGGTTCGAATCCCGTCGGGATCGTAAATTTTTGGGATTTATTAATTTCTGTAGCATTATTGTCAGGAAATTACATACTTAAAATATCTTTTAAATAAAAACATACTGAAGGCTCCTTTCTACGAGTAGGACATTGACCGTTTTTGATCTTAATTTCCCTATATTGATTTTTGAGTTATAGTAGACCTTTAAATGCTTCATTAACTTACTTTCAAAATAATTTACCTTAACCCTTAATCAAACACTACCTCGTTTGAATGAACCTAGACTTTGAATTTCATTTTGCATGGGGCTCTTAAGGTAGTCTATGGAACTTTCAAATTAAAGCTGAAGGCTCTACTCTATGTTCAGGTTGGTGCGCCAGACGGAAGGAAACACATCTACAATAGTAGCTAACTTCAGGCGTCTTTCATTATAAGGACAGAAGGGTACGGACGTCAACCTGCATAGAGATATACCTACCTGCTTACATATAACAGGCATGCATTAGGCATGTGGGTGCACACACATACGTGAACATAGGTAGTAAAGTAAGATCCTACCTGAGTCTTAGTGAGAACTTCAAGTATCGATAATTCGTTAGACCGAACAAACCATACATGATTTAGCTACCTAATACCTAAATTCTGTTTCAAATATTGCTGTAACTCTACCAAAATATCTTTCAAAATAAAAAGTCTATCATTCGCGTGAAAGCTGCGTAGTTATCCATGTTGTAAGCACCCCATCTACCCTGAGATCGATGGACGAACCCATCCCTATAAGCTCCTATAGGTACCTACCTACTCAATGTGCACAGATAGGCAATGAGTAGGTATAGCCAGATAAGTTATCACATGTCTGCACTGTACATAAGCGTGTTCTAATTTTAGTTAGAGAAGCCAGGAAGGTTATCATGCAGATTGCGGCGAATCAATAGGGGCGCCGTCCGCTGACGGATGAGGACGATCAATAGCCTGCGTCCCACAAGAGTGTCTCCGCATTGAGGGGCTTCCACGACGCCCTACGGCCGACGCCTACCGCGCGCTAAGTACGCTGGCTTGTGCGCTACGTGCATTGCTGCATACTGTGCATGCACGTTCAGTTTTATAATCGCTTACATGGTTTGCTTTAAGAAGACTTGAGAAAGTGTTACTTACAACCTAATTGGTTACTGTGATGTCTCGAGAAATATTATATTTAGGTTTATAGGAAGCTCAAAGATTGTAGAAAGGTGGTACCTATCATGGACAGAGATGTGAGGATTCTTCTTAGGAATGAAATGGTATAGCATAAAACTAACAAAAAAGTCTTTCATTTAGATGATTGTGACTCTTTCCTAATTAGATAAATACCGGTCATAGTAGATTTCCAAGAGTAAACCGCACTTCTCGGTTAGCAAGATGTGAGAGACAAGACATACCTACACCCAGCAGTGAATAGATAAAAGCTGTTAACTCTTTCATTGCCCTTGCCGTACACGGACGCGGACGTGTTCTCGCTACCTGCTGTAGGTACTTACCAGCGCGGTTCGGGTTGCACCGATACTAGGCAGTGAATGGGTTAATGATGATGATTTCGAATACTTGTCAACATTTTGCAGGCGAATATTTTACGGTCAAGGTGAGGCGGAAAAATAGGGACAGCCAAGAAAATGTTTTTTGTCGCCTTAGGCTTAAGTGATCGGTAAACATTGGCGAAATTCTCAGATAGATATCTTTTTCTTTTAGGTCAGCCAAAAGTGTGTTAGCTAAAAATAGGTGTAAAGTAGCACCAAACTATGGGTACCTGTTTACTTATTATTGATAAATGTCCCGGTACTGAGGGACCCAAAAAGGTTTGTAACACGAATCACGAATAACATGATTCCAAAAATTGCCACTGCTATGGCGCGATGGCGGGGTAGCGAGCTACCGCGCAGAAGTAAAGTTTGTTCGGAAAGCCAAAGCGAAAGCGCAATGGGAAATCATGGCGTGAAAAGAAACTAAAACAATAAATTGATTTAAAGCGCTGTCCACGATTCAGGTACTTTTAGCCTACTGTGGGACTGACCGGTTTCAATATATATTTAGGAAATTTGAACAATTCTCAGTGCTACGGAGCGGTAACGTAGCCAGCTACGGGCGCTACGGCGTAGCGCGTGGCGCCAAATTCTGCGTTTGGTTGTATATCAGTAAACAGAAGCGCGAGCTAGGAATCAAGTGGTTTAAACTTAATCCGAGCTTCAGGTAGGCAGTTCAGCCTTTCTTCGTTCGCATGAAATTGTTCTGAATCGGATTCATGATCGAATCAGACACCAGGTAAAACTGGAATGTAAATTTAACGTTTATTTCATCCACACTTTGAAAAGTCAAAGGTAACAGACTATAACTCCCTCACTCATAGCTCTGGTTACATTTTATTGGAAAAGACTGATAAACGTCGTGTGACCTATTTTGTTAACCGACTTCGAGAAAAGGAGGAGGCTCTATTTTCTGATGTTCGTAAATTTTTACGTCAACTGATTTTGAAAATTCATTCGCTTTTGTTTAGTGAATGATCCCGAGAAGTGGTCCCATTTTATTCCAAAGGGAACTGTATTTGTTCCGCAAAACTTTGAATTCGTTTAAAATTTAGGGATTCAAAGACAGTGTTTTTTCTCAATACAATCAGTTTACCTACCGCATAACTGGGAGCACGGTAGTGCCCCCGCCAAGACGAGCAAAAAAGCGGCACGGCCGTACCATCCTTTTCTCGAAGCAGTTCAGGCGATTTTCGATGGATTTTACCAACGGGGTGTTTCCTCGTGGCCACACAGGTTGCATAACTGATTTAGCTACGAGAATGTTATTCCGATATTTTTTCCGGTCTGAGGATAAACGCACATTTCAAGGACTGACGGAGGTACTCTGTATAGCTCTACTCTTTCTACAATATATCCCGTACCTACTCCTACTTAAGTATAAGTACGATCCTTGACAAACCTTTTCCGTGAAAAACTTAGGTAGGTAGTATAATTTTTTTTTATATTAAATACTCAAGGCCGGACTCCACCAAAGCTGGGCTGAGATGATGATGTCTTTTAAAACAACCAATAGAACGTCGTTTTTGCTACTTTAGTGCGTAAGCCTCACACTGGAGCCATTTCTAAGAAATTTTATACTTACTTATTCCAAAAAAAAATTTGGCTTCGACGGGACTTGAACCAGCAACCCTCCCTCGGTACGGGATGCGCTGCCAATTGCGCCATGAGGTCAAGTAACTTAGAAGTCGAAAAACTCTGGGACTTCCATCGGAAGTTTTATCGAAACCCTGTTCAATTTACTAATTGAGCAGGGTATGGATAAAACTAACTAACGTAGCTTTACTAGGTTACGTTTAGTACGTTGACGAGAGAAAATATTTTGGACATTATTATATTTCTTAGAAAACGTCGTTATTCACACATCTCATGAAGTTTTATCCAAACTGGCTCAATTAGTAAAGCTACGTTTAGTAGGTACGATTGACGAGAGAAATATTTTGGACATTATTAAATTTCTTAGAAAACGTCGTTATTCACACATCTCATGAAGTTTTATCCAAACCTGCTCAATTACTAAAGTTACTACCTACGCTTAGTAGTACCTACTAGTACGATTGACGAGAGATTATTAAATTTCTTAGTAAACGTCGTTATTCACACATCTCGTCTCCGCTCAGCTTTAGTGGAGACCACCGCGCCGAGATGTAGGTATGTATCATATTTGTATGCGAAAAAACAAAGAAAGATCGAAGCGGAGATGTGAACTGTGCCTCGCAAGCTGGTGACGTCACGCAGCGGAGACGACAAGAGATGAGCGGAGATGTGAGCTACGCCTCCCTATAGTGCATTCATCTCAACAAACACCTAACGCTCGCCACACGCAGCCGACTCAGCCGCTCACAGTCTAGCCTACGCATCTCGTCTCCGCTACGGACATCTCCGCTTTGTTGGAGTCCGGATCATAGAATTTAGGAATTCATTGGAATTCAGGCGCGGTCGACTTTACGAGAGTCGACGTTGCGGGAATCGACGCTAAGAGAATCGGCGTGGTGGGAACGATTCGTTTGTTGGAGTCTGCCGACACTCTGCTCGGACCCGGCACGCTAGACCGTGCCGGGTTCGAGCGTCGGCGTCCGAGTGTCGGCAGACTTCTCGTTAGTTGTCCGTTGCTCGTCCGTCATTCGCTTGCCGATCGGTATATAGTGTGGTAATAGCGTGAGTGTGTCCATACAAAATATATGTACCTAATAATATTAATTGACCCGTGCTACGGCCGACTCTCCGCTCGGACCCGGTCTAGCGTGAGTCGTCCTTCTTTCACTTTTTATGGTATTAATACCTATTCATACGTCTTTGTTTTATATTTTTCACGAGGCTGTGGCTTTATACTTAAACTTCGGGTTAAATTGTCTAAGTTCTAAAACAATGATTTCCCAGGGATATAATACCTCGTACACAAAAACAAATAAGTAAAAGAAGCAAATATTTATTTAAAATATAACATAATTAAAATGTAAATTTGTAAAATTCTGAATAAAATATTCAACAATTGCTATAATCTAAAAATAACGTAAATATTCGATCAATACAAAATACGCAAAACCTGTTAGATGCATTGTAAACAAACTTTCAGATTCAGCATTATTTTGTAGGTATAAACAACAAAAACTAAAGTTTTTTTAAATCTAGGTATATAGATTTACTCGCTTACAGCTAAATTAAAAATAACTTTATGTAAGTATCTACTTACATACCTACTTTTAAAAATAACTAATGGCATTTATCTAATTATCCAAAATTTAAGTAGGTATGTAATGTAATAGCTACAACTATGAAACAATAACTCAATTTGATAAAGCTAAATTAAAATAACATAGGTATGTTCTACCCATTTGTACAATTAGGTACACACTGATACTGAATAATCTTCATACAAGTAGGTAACATCATTTTTAAATGTAAGGCCGAGATAACAAAAACGTATTTTCCCAGAAAATCTGTATATAAGCATAACATAGGTAACATTCCTGATATTATTTTTACAATAATATTTCAAGGCACAGCAGTATTGTTGCCGATATTTAAAAAAACAGCTGGTAACAACTAACCCTAAAATAAAGTAGCTGACCCACCGCTATCGCACGGACAGGCTACGCACGCATCTTGCTTCGCTTTGCAAACAAATGTATATGATCACGTCGACTGCAACCTACGAACGCGCTACGGACGAATACGAGACGTCAGTGCTACAAGCGTGGCTTGCTCGCATATGGCGACTATGCAGCTCAACGCTGTCAACGCTATGCACGCTGTACACGCCATCACGCGTGCGTAGTTTCACAGGGGAAATTGGGACAGGCGGGGAAGCGACGCCTGTATTAGTGTGGTGTAGTGGAGACGTTGTCACAAAAGAACCCACGCAGCTAAAATGTGCGTGTCCGTGCACAGCGTGCGCAGCGGTGGGATAGAGGCTTAATTCAATAGACTATATTAATTATTTTGGCACATTATGCCGAAACTTCAGAAGACACTTTATAGGCTACATTTTGAAAAACAAAATGTTGGTTTTTTTAAATAAATACTTGAGTTCAACAGGTTGTAAAAACATTAAAACTTATTGACACTCTAATCTCTGATTAGAATAATAATATCTAAAAATTGTACTCAAGAGTCTTACAAAAACCTAGTAGTAAATAATCTTAAAAATTTACTTAATATATCATAATTTTCAATACTGATCCCTATCGAACAAATAATATTCTCAAACATAACAATTTATATTTAACTTTATATAAACTTCTGAGATTTTATATATAACAAACAAGCTTCTACTTAATTACATAGAAAATAATTATACAAGTGTTAATCAAAAGTTATGAATAACACTTTGAAACTCCTATCAATAAATGGAACATATTTTAAAAGAACATTTTAAATATTAATAAATTAGAAATACAGAAACAGCATAGATAAAATCAAGCATGGACCTAAATGCTATAATTTTTTACTTAGCTTAATTCGTAACATATGTGAACAAGCTACACATTATTATAATGTAGTTTGAATAATTTTTATTTTTTGTGTACCAAAAGGTACACAAAAGATAGTAGTAGTAACCTCTTTCCAGTACCACAAAGCTTCAGCACCAATAACAGTGTAAATTTTACCTAAAATTGAACACAAACGTTGCACCTATTTTTCCAACATTCTATGAATAGTTGCCATCCTCTAAACTTTTATATAAAAAACAAATCTTTTTAAAATCTATGTTATGTAACAAAAATAAATATTATAAAATCCTTTTCCAACTATCCTCACTATCATACACTCAGTGAATCAGTCCTTCTAGTCCAATCAATTAATTTATAATAATCTTTATCTAAGGCACCGAATGTAACATGCAAATACCAATCTTGCCCAGTATTACTGACAAGGGGTCATAATAAGGCACTATTTATATCACTGACAGCCAACTAATTCCGCTGGCCGTGACTCGTCCACATGTGCTCCTTGAATGTCTCACGCATTGTGAACGACCTTGGACACAGATAGCAGCACAGTCTGTTCGTGAGGTCGGAATGCATTAATCTTACGTGGTACTTGAGAGCGGATTGGTTAGAATACTTCATGCCGCAGTGAGGGCAGTCGCCGCAGATGGCCGCGTGATTAGACTGCTGGTGAGAGATGCCTTGCGACGTGGACGCGCCACTCATGACCGACACTGACGACATTCCCGCCAGCAGCAACAATGCCTGAGACTGCTCTTGTGTGTATGCATTCTCCGATTCAGTGCTATCTTGCTGTTCCGATAATAAAACTTCAGGTTCATAATCAATATCCGGTTTTGGTGATTGCTTCTCAGGTTTTATTAATGATTCATCTGGCAGTGTCTTTAGTGGGCTTTTAGATGCATTTGAGAAGTTGGTTGGGTCTGTGTTGGTTTCTTTTAGTCGTAATGTGTGGTCGGCCATGTTTGAAGATTTTTTGGAAGACGAGTTTGGACTGGCATCACTTCTACTAGGATTTATTCCTGGAAAAGTCAATAAAAATTACATATTTTTTATAATTCTGTAATTCTTTATTGCACACAATAATACATAGCATGAACTTGTTTAATAGGTTATGTACATAGGCGAGCTTAACCCTTAAAAAGAGTTTTCTTCCAGAAAACCTTAGCCCTCATAGGCACTAGCGGTTGATATATTTTGTTTGCTAAATTGCTCCAATTTTGGTGAACCCCGTAGGCAGCCAGCCGCTAGTGCTTTCCTACACTTAGAGTATAACTGGAAGAACTCGGAGAGGGGATGGAACAGGTAGAGGAAGTTTTTGTAGAATTGAAAAGCACTTCATCTACAGTCAGTAATTAATAGATTATGAACACCCACCTGAGAGCAATGACCTGGCAAGCATGCTGTTTTCGTAATCTGGAAGACTATCCTCATTTTCAGAGTTAATTGGCAAGGAGAGGACAGGAGAATGGTTCTCTTCAATCCTCTCTGTTTTTATAATCACAGGCATTTCTGACTGTGGATGGGCCTGCAAACAAAAAAATATACAGAAAGGTTCTACAAAATGCTTTATGTTACTTTATTAACAAAGAAAATTACAAACAGATTAGAACTAGTATTTACAATTGAAACAATTAAGCTAACTGCAAGACTGTCATAAAAATGTACAGGTAGCTCAACTGATGCATATTAATACCAGTCGCAAGAAAGCATCCCACAATGCTAACTGCATAACCCCCTGTATGGCAATGTTGATGTGCTGCGCCAGATACTCACTAGCTCTCAGGTCACGCATCACTTATTATTATTACTTGTTTAACAATTAAAATTAATTCAGTTAAAGGATTTTAAAATCAAACGGTCATGAGACCTCTTTTTATTTTTAAAATTAACTACCTGTGTTGTGTTGGTTGAGCTTTTTCCATTAGTTGTTACATGTTGGTCATTTTTTGAATCATTTTGTTTGTCTGCATTATTTTCAAGTGCTGCTGTTGTATAAGGATTCTGCACCTTCATATTTTTGTGATATATATCACATGTGTCCAATACTTTGCTCTTTTTCGGTGCATCAGTTATAGTTACATCGTTAGGTTTGTCTGAGGTACTGCTTCGTCTTTTCTTCAGAGCAGGTATCTTCGTCTCTTTGTGTGAGGAATTAGGAGCTTTTGATGATATAGTCAGCTGGGTATACAATTTGTTTGAAGTGTTCTGCGCCGAAATACTTTCTTTCTGCAAATAAAATGTATTGTTTGAAATATGTACACCTTGCAATTGAAAGAAATTCAATTATTGAAGAAATCTTAAAAACCATGACTGAAGTGCAATAATAAAACAAAACTTATAATAAAACAAAACTTAATAACAATAGTGTATAAGATAAAAAGCCAGTAGTATTTTGATATTGTTAGCTTTCCCCTTTGTTTTATTTTTCTTATGTTATGGTTACAAGATCTTGTTTACCTGCTGTGTAACACCAGTGAGCCCTTTCACTTGCAGTAAAGCAGCAGTGTGCAAAAAGGATGACAGTTTGCTCTCCTCGATGAACACTTCTCCTTGGTACATGTATGACAACAGGCTGACAATATCATCTGCTGATACATCTTTTAGAATAATCACCGGATGCTGGCAAGGATTTTCCTGAAGATACAAAAAACTATTAGGTTATGTATAAGTACAATAATGCTATATCCTAATCATATAGAATGTCCAGATAATGTCTGTAGTAATATTAGAAGTAGGTATAAGCATTCATTTAGTCTCCTAGAAAAGTGTGTCAACTAGCAAGTTGCTTGTAGGTACCGTGTATGTTTGTTTGTATATAAACGAAGGTTATTAGTGTCCTAAGTCATTCACCTTGAACACATTCCTGAAGTACGGACTGCACGCTGACAGTATGACTTTGTGAGCCTTGATGTTTCTACCTTCACAAGTGAGTGTCACATCAACCAAATCCTCGGAACACTTCAATGAATCCAAAGCGCTAACGATGTTAGATTGAAAATTATTCCAACGTAAACAAAATTGATCAGCCATGCCTACAGTTTTATAGAGAAATCTGAAAAAAAAACAATTAATAATGAAACACCGTCTTGATTGACACATGACAATGTTAATATTGAACCATAATTACAATACAATTACATAACTAGAGCCAATTCTGTCGATCAACACACCTTATTTATTTCTCACATCACAAAGAATCTTATTGAATCAGTCAATCTTTATTTTTCATGTCGTAAAATGCAAAAAAATGCAATGCATGACATGACCTCCATTTCATTTGGTTTGCCCATAGACGACGACACGAGTCGACTTTTTTTTTGACAGTAATTTTTGTCTCTCTTTTTGTGTCAAGTCAATGGCTTTACACAATCAAACCAAGCAAAACGTTCGACTTCATAGACAATTGTTATTTTTATGTTACCTGTGCAAATCATGAGCACATTGTCAAAGATGTGCTGCCAACTATAAAACCTATGGCTAGAACTAGCCAAACACAAGGTTATAAGAAGACTCATGTCCGTGATTTTGGTGAATTTTAGAGAACAACTAAGTCCCCTCACCGCCGTATCTCGTCGTATCCTACGAATAAGGTCACCATTGCAAAACACCAACTTTACAGGAGACGGTTTTTTCTAATTATTTCGAAAAGTTTCTATTAAGCGAGTATGTTTTTTTTTAATAAAGCGTTTTATTATATTTTTCGCTAAATTATCATGTAAGTTTCATGAATAAAAAAAACCGTTTTCCGTAGTTTTTGTCGCTTAGAACCTTGTTCCGCGTGCAAGTTTCAAATCGATGCTATTCTAAACGCCATTGTGACCCTTTTCCACGAAGATTCGCTACACAACGTCAAACTAAGAAGGTAACAATCGTCTTTATAACCTTATTCGACGAAATAATAAGGACAATTACAAACTTAAGAGGGTTACATTTTACTTTCCTTCCAGAATTTCGTTTGGTATTTCGATAATTTTCGGGTTCGATTCCCAATTCGGGACAAATCACAACTACTACAGCTGACTTATCAAAGTTCTTTAACTAAATGGCTCAAAATCATTCGAAAGCATATATCGAGTTTTTATGAAACTGTAGGATTGCTGACATACCTACTACGAAAAGTAGTACTTTCGTAAGCTAGGCAAAACTCATTCTAGATTGTTTTTTTTTTAAATAAATTAATGAGACTATACTACGTTATAATTCCTTTCATATGAAAAAGGTAATTCAGCATAAAACTTTTAAATCGCTTTTGAACCACTGTTCCGTGATCATGCGCATAAAATTGTCTCGAAATATTGGAAAACTCATAGATTAAATCATGGTAAATAACCCGTTTTAAATGACTAATTCAGTGCAGTGCAAATAAATGTAATGTTTTATTTGCCCTTTTAACATTCGCATTACATTCGCGTACATTGTTGCGAATGCGAATGCGAGTATTTATTTTCCACACTGGCATTTAGCTGTGAAGGCCATTTATTGGCTTTTTTGTTGTTAGTTTCTTCTAACCTATTTTGTATTTACATAAAATGTAGGCCTTCCTTAAAAATATTTATTTTAATATTTATTTTGGTTTTCTATGTTTAATAAAAAAGATATGTTCATATTGTCCTATTGTATTAAGTATATAATTCATCTAGTACCCATAACACACAGTCTGCTTAGCTTGGGGGTAGATGATGCTGTGTGGATTATTATTATTAATCCATCCTCTCTCGGCCGTAACCTGATGAAAGAACACGTCAATGAGCCTGGAGCCTATTATAGATTAGAGAATACATATGTTTTGGTGTTTTATAGTGTATTTCATAATGGTAAAGTCTCTACATAATTGACCGAGCGAGCGAAGTGAGCGAAGCGTCTCTGCATCAACTACTAGCATAAGTATGGGTGCTGTCAGAATGTACGTAATCTTCTACAGGTCGTATTTTACGACCGATCTGGACGAAACGACGTGTACAGATTTTACAATTTTATAGATCTTTTTAGTCGTCGGGGTTTTTTGATGAAAGGCTTGTTTCCTCCAAAAAGGGCAAAAAGGGGGCTACCGAACCTCTCCGCTTTAAGACATCTGATTTCGATGAATTTTTTTTTAGTTAAAAGGTTTTTTTTTTATTTGTTTGTTCTCGTATAAAATGGTAAAGATCTACTGATGATTTTTGCCATGACGAGAAAAATAGCTCTGCAAAATGCAACAATAAGCATTAGAGCATTTACCGTACAGCGCCACCTATTAGAACATCTTTGTAACACTTCGAGAGTAGGACGTAGGAACTAAGTAATAGCCCGGCCAAATGTTTCGTCTTCGTATGTTTGCAGATTTATGAGGTTTTATTTCAAAGATTAATTTTTTTTTAGTAGACCACAAGCTATTTTATTTCAGAATTCTTAATTTTACTATGGACTAACCTTTCTATTTACTTATGCCGTAGTTTGACTGACAATCAAATAGTCAAATATCCTAATGCTAATACCGGTTCGATTTTTTTGTCATAATTGGTTTTGTTTAGGAAGAAGTTTTAGTTATCGATTTTGTTATTCAACATTTTGTATTATTTTACAGACTACTCAGGCCTCTAAATGATATAATTTTTGTAATTAGACAATTAATTGTTGAAAAAAAGTAAAATAAATAAATAAATACAATAAAGAAATAAATTCAGTTAAATATAAATAAAGTATATTTGGTATATAAGTATATTTTCATATTATGTATAAATAAAGTAAATTAATACATATAAATAAATAATATAATCAGATATAAATAAATGATGCTGGACAACTCACACAGCATTATCTAGCCCCAAGCTAAGCAGGGCTTGTATTTTGGGTACAAGATAACTGATATACCTCCATAACACAATACATTACAAAGATAGATGTTTTTTGTTATATATAGAAAACGACCAGAACACCCGGAACCATACCTGCAGATCGTACAAATGTTCCTGCGTCGCAGGCAGACCTTCGCCCGCCACGGCACAGTGGTCGTCTAAGTGCTCGCGAGGTCTACTGTTTATAGAATTACTAGTATAGGTAGGGGACTAGCAAATATTTTTTTTTATTAAAATAATCAGATTTATTTAGTAGGTAATAAAATAGCCTTCTATTCATTCAACACTATTTATAATTATAAACAAAATACCTAATTTAAAGTAGGTAAGGCACATTTAATGTGTGTTTAATTTTATACCACTAGTTTTCAAAACATATAACCATACCTATTTTAAATCATGGTTGTATGAGGGAAAGATTTGAAAAATAGTTGATAATTTTTCTGCAAGTAAAAATAACAAAACAAAATGTATTGGTAAAAGCAGAAACTAAAAAATCCATAAAAATTACATAAACTGACTCATTTGGTAATTTCTTGGCGTGCAGTTTACATACATACTTATCTATGTATATAATTATTTTATATTTATTATTTATTTATTAATTATATTATTTATTTATTGCTCTGAAAATAAGTATGTAATTAATAAAATCAGGTTTTAAACAGAGGCTCTTATATCAATCTAAAAACTAGGTATTCTATTATCTATTCTAATAATCTAATAGATAGATCCATTAATCTATAATAGAGATGTAACGAATACTTGCATTCGCATTGGCGAACATTTGCAAGATTTTCAATACTCGCATTCGTATTCGCAAGAATGCACGCGAATGTAATGCGAATGTATGAGAGCAAATAGAACATTATATTTATAGCTTTTTGCTTTATAGTGCGTTACTCGCACTGGGCAAATCTTCTACGAAAACTTTTTTAATAATATCCCAAAAATTTTCGATTTCGGCAGGATTCGAACCCGCGCCTCACCTTCAGTACAGGTGCGCTCTAACCAACTAAGCAACGAAATCGACACGTGCCAAATCGAAAATTTTTGGGATATTATTAAAAAAGTTTTCGTAGAACATTATATTTATTAGTAACTGCACTGAATTATCTTTGTCATTTAAAACGGGATGTTTACTACGAATAAATAATAATAATTTATAACTAAGTTTTCCAATACTTTGACACAGCTTCACGGATCAACCACTTTTAATGACCTGTGTTAATAACCATATTTCAACTTTAAATAGGCAAGTACTTACATTTTACTTTTCTTTCCGTGCAGGGGCATCTTTCGTAGACACTAATTTATATACCTTAGTACTTGCCTCGTTTTAGTTTCTCAGTTCACAACGCAAAACGCCTCGCCGCGCGCCGCACGCGCGCCTTTTCGCCCGCGGTAAACGAGTACTGTGGAGCGTGTAACCATATTCGGCGGAAAATACCCAAGTCGGTTGCGATTCGCACATGAAAAAAAGTCCCAAAGCTTTTTGTTACCTTTTTCGTCGGGCTAAATGCATCAGTGCAATTGTAACCAAATTTTAAAACCCTAATAACTTTTTTATATTCATTATTTATTTAGTTTTTTCGAAATGATATGATGTAAATGATAATGGAGATTCCAAAAATGCAATAAAAATAAAAGGTCACAGTGGCGACTGTAACCTTATTCGTAGGATACGACGTCCTGTCTGTCTGTCGGTCTTAGAGGCGATTCGCGTTGCGCTAAATGTTTTGTTTTTGCCTTTATTTTCTAAGTTCTTTAAGGAATAAAAAGTAATTTAAAGCAAATCGTTAACTTTATTCTATGAACCCTTATTAAAGCAAACGGATTCAATTGTACTTTTGCAGCATATCGTAATAGGTCCTTGTTAACAGTCAATAAAACTTATAAAATGTACCTACTTTGATAGGCAAATAAGATAATTTCGTACAAAAGCTAATTTATGTGCTTTTCATTCAAAAATATTATTAAAACTAAAAAACAAACAAACTTTGAGGGAACCAAAGTTGGATCTCGAAGGGGATCTCTTTCTTCATTGAGATTTTGAGACGAGTTATCCGTCCAAGAAATTTGATCAAATGTTGGTATAGGAACGTAGACAACGTTGCCAATCTGTGGGGTTTATATTGTGGGGAAAAAGAAAGGGAGGCTTAAAATTTTATCCTTCAAATGATAATGTTTACCAAAAAAGTTTGGCGTAATGAAGAGCTGCAAAAGTAGATTAAAAACACTAGGTCACATTGATGACTTTTGCACATCGATCAAAAATGTCCGGCTTTGCCGGCCCCCCTTAGATTCACAATGCGCACGCCACAACCTTCAGTAGCAAAAGAGAAACATTTTGATATGTTAGGAGAGCTTTTCAACTAGTGTCATTTTAGCGTTCAGACAAAAAGCATGTGTAAGTGCTCGTACAAAAAATGCAAGAATCACTCGTCCAAAGTGCTGAAAAAGGATGGAATTTCTTATTTTCAGTAAGTTTATATATATTTCTTACCCGTATATTGAGATGTGAGTCATATACTTGTGAAATCAGCATAAAATATTGTTGTTTGGTTTGCCTATGTTAAAATATTAATTTTGTTCTAAATTGATAAATGGAGAGGCTATTTCTTCTAAATTTTTTTTTTCATTTTTAGTATGTAGGTATTAATATATTTTTCATAAAAATAAGTTTAATATTACTAGTTGATGATTTTTAAAATAACTAGTTGGCCCGCCCTAAAATTTCATTTGCGTAGACTCTCTAATAAAAGAAAGACTAGGTAGGTACTTACCTACCTACCAGAAGTATGAATTTATAAAACGTTTATTTTTTGTCCCGTAAAAAAAACTCGTGCAAAGCCGCGGACAGGAACCAGGTTTTTTTAATCTAGAGTGCCTGCCTGAAATTGTATTTTAAGTTTAAATTGTTGTATGTCTGAAATGACCCTTTTGTATAAATACCTACTGTTGAGACACCAATTTATAGTTTCATCAATAAATGATTCGTTATCTTTACCTGAATTCTGTTAATTAATCCTTATAGAAAATAAACTGAGTAGGTAGGTATATAATTCTCAGGAAGGTACCTACCTAGTTACAAAATAAAATAAAATGAATTCGACTCCACCAATCTCTTGTTCCGTATGGAAAAAACTTGTCAGGCTCTGCGCAAACTGTCTGCGTCAAAACAAAACGTAGACAATTTTGATTGACATTTTTGTAAGGCTCTAGGAATCTACGGGGGAGGCCGCGAACTACTTATTTTTGATCGAAGCTTTTGCACTAAATATGTTTGATTTAGATGAAATTATTTTTATATATTTGATGAAAAGCTGTGGGTAAAATGTGGGGAATTTTGATTTTATTTTCCCCAAACTTGCGGGTTATCCAGACCATGGACATTGGCAGCACTGGTAGACAAGAATCATCGTGATTTTGACTGACAGTTAAAGTCAAAGAAACAGTCAATGTCAACAAAAAGTCAAAAAATTATGACACTCAAATTGTTTGCATTTTGCCTTTGATTGAGGTGTGCATGCGTGCGGCGCGGTATAAATTTGTAAAAATCAGAAATCGTTGATCTCTTTGTTCGTTGTAAATAAGTTTTATTTCCAACATCTGAATATGGCAAACGATCCTGAAAGATTTGATACAATGCTATTAGCAATGGCTCAACAGCATGAAGGAGGAGTGAAAGACGTGAGTACCTATTCTGTTTCCACAACAAACGTACCTAACCCTATGCTTTACGTATTTTCCCTTGAAGTAAGTACTTCTAATTTTTAACACCCTTCTAGATTGCTTTATGAAACTACTTTTCGCCATAAGTAGATATGGCTTGAAGTTGAAAGTTGTAGTTGGGAATTATTGATCTAACTTGCATGGTCATGGTATGGTAAGTTCTAGAAAAGTACCTACCTACCTACCACTAACAAAGCAACAAAAGGCCAGTCAACTCACCAATCAATAATTTTACGTAATAAAAACCTAGGTTGTATGTCACAAATTGTTACTGTTAATAGATTTGTACAAATCAGTCAACTGTGACTTGAAAATTTCAAAAATAGACTTAATTATGAGTAGATAATATAACAAATCTATTGACAGTCACATGTTTATTAGGGGAGGCCTATGTCCAGCAGTGGACTAATATAGGCTGATGATGATGATTGACAGTCCCTCAGTAATATGCAATCCTCAAATTTGCACACCGCTAGTGGGTATACCAATCATACTTACAATTTGCTAATGGCTTAAAATTTCAGTTCACATACTTATATGTAGTATAAAGTATTATGAGTATCAGTTATCTAGTACCCATTACACAAGCTCTGCTGAACTTGGGGCTAGATGATGCTGTGTGGATTGTCCAGCATTATTAATATTGATTTAAATAAGTATGTATTTCACACATTATCTTCTTTTACTCTCAGAAATATTTGTGCAATGAAAAGAATGTTTATGCCAGAAGTGAGTTGACATTACTACTGACGATCTAAGTCTATCTATTTAAGATAAATCTAAAATGTCTTTTTCAGCTCTTAAATACTATTGTCAGTTTTCTCGGACGCAAGACAGACTTCTTCACTGGTGGCCGTGATGGTGAATGGGAACAGGTATGGCCTTAGATTTCACTCAATAACCTTTTTAACACACATTTAAGTGTTACCACAATGTACCCATACTAATAGTCAAGGAAGATATTGCAACCAACTGAGATCCTGTGCCTTATGCAACTGGTAATTATAACTAATGTGTACACCTTATAATAAAAACAGCAAAGAAATTGATATGCCAATGGGCATATTCCATAATATGACATGGCTGGCAGCAAAAAGCCTACAAAGCCTAGAGCAGATAGCAAGAATAAGAGATAGATAGATTATTGCTTTATTGCACCATCAATATTTACAGTAAACAAATAAACAGACTTAATACTAACTAGTATCTGGTGGCTCAAACAAGAGATATACTTGGACAATTATGCATTACTAGTACATTTATTGTATCAAATATTATGTTTCAGGTTGTAAAAGATACATTCTTCACTCATGCCTCACAAGCCCGTGAAAATGCTAACAAAATTAAAAAGGAAAAAGAAGAGGCAGATAAAAGACTGAAAGAAATCCAGGAAAAGAAAAACCAAGAAAGGCAGGCACAAGACTTTGAACCTGCTACTGTTACGGAGTTAACTGACCAAGAAGCAGATAAACTGCAGGATGATATTGAAAAGGAAAAAACTACAAGTAAGTTCTTTCTTCCATCCTCAAACTTTTATTGGTTTATGTTTGTATTTCAAATCACAAACAACAGAGTATGATATTTTTTTTATAAGTGATTTTAGTGGTAAGTAATAACAATGATAGGTTTAAATTATGTCATCAAAATATATAGCAATATTATACAGTAGTACCACGTTTATAAGTTACACCTTTGTACCTGCACAGATGTCTTAATTTTGTTAGGCACGAAAAAATCCTAGCCAATCATAACGCTCTGCCTGTGCACGCGAAATGTGTGTTTGCTATGGCTACGCGCCGTTCCTCGTCACTCGCGAGTAGTATTTTGAGTGGGATACATATGAAAATACGTTGGTTCTTTTTTGTCTTCCCTTGTATATATCATATGAGCAAGATAGCAAGCGCCTCTGTTCTTTTTCCTTTGAAAAGCTTAATGCAACACACAAAAGTCTATTATTTCAACGGCGTTTCATTCATTCATATTCAATTGAGTTGAACTGGTCTCTTCTGTGCAGAAAATTTTTGTTGATGTGCTTAATAAAGTGGTACAACTGTACTAATATTAACAACCATAAAGCCAGGTTTTAGCAAGTGGAGTGACAAGTGCAAGTACTAGTAAAATCAGCGTGTAAACGGATGCGGCTGTTATGTGGTCAGTGCAAATACGTTGATTTTACCAATCACTTGCCACTTGCACTTGCTCAAAGTGTAAACCAAGTCTACCACATTATAAAAAAAAGAACGTAAATGTATTCATTGTAGTGCCTAGTTTGGCTGTTATACTTTTTTAGTGCCTGTCATATTCCATACAGCAATCTGTGATTTCTTTTTGCTCTCATTAAACTCTCAGGCGTGATACAATATTATTTATTAAAAGAATATTATTTCCAGTTGGCCAGACCAGAATGATTTTGTTTTTGGTGGAGAAATTGCAGTTAATATTTGGTATTGATTAGGGTAATTCTGTATGTCTGTTATCTTTTCACGCCTAAACGGCTGAACGGATCTTAATGAAATTGGACAGGGAGGTAAATGGTCCCGTGAAAGTACATAGGGCTACTTTAAAAGAGCGTGCGAAGCCGCGGGCAGCAGCTAGTTATTTATAAATGTTAAATGGTAACAGTGGGCTCACGACCGGAGATAGTTCACACCTCTGCGCGTGATTGTACCAAACAGGAATTTGCCCAGTACTGGGGCTTAGGAGCTGAATAATGTAATTGAATTCAATGGAAAAGACAAAAGTGCCTAGCATGGATATCGACCACTTTCCTTCCATTATCTTAGCCATTGAAATCTCCGCTATATTGTAACTGTTCATTTCTGGATCAGAATCTGAAGACGGCAGTGGTGACGGCGTCGGTGACGTGGAAGCAGCAGGCTCAAGGGATGACGAGGACGATCCGGAAGAGAGAACCAAAATAAAACCTAACTCTGGCAATGGATGTGATCTTGAAAACTATAGGTGGACTCAGACTTTGGAGGAGGTTGAGGTAAGTCTGGCATGGTTTTGACAGAAATTTAAGATTTAAGATTAGATTTAAGGAACTGCAGAAACTGCACTGCCCAGGTAGTGCGACCCGCAGCATCGGCGCGCCGTCCGCCACGAGGGTCTTGGGCCATGAAAATGTTATGTCATATTTCAGCAACACTGATAAGTTGGCCAATAATATGGCAATCTCTATGCCATAGAACAATGTATATCTAGAGGTTCGGAAAATGCAATTTATAAGATATAGAGCGAGTGATTAATGATTTGACTAATTATTAGTGAACTAATTTTTGTTTATAATAGCTAATAACCTAACTTTATTTTATTTTTTATTTTACACTTGATAAGATTGATTGCCAATTGATAAGTTTTATTTGTTTTCGAGAAACAGGCTGTACGGCCTTGATTTACTAATCCTTACTGTGGAAGAACTTATTTCTATAAGAACATTATGCTCTGGATTGGAAAATATACTTTGATCAACTATTTATTTATTTATTTATAAAGTGATTTATTTGGAAGTCGATATTATTACACTACATACTTATTTTCTTTTTCAAAGAGGTTTGATTGTAATAATATTAATCAAATCACGATAAATTTTAAGGCCCAGACTCCACCAAAGCGGAGTTGCGCGGAGATGTCCGTAACGGAGACGGGAAGAGACGTTTTTCAGCTCGGCTGTCTCCACCGTAGCTGTGCGATGATGCGTACTAGACTTGAGCGGAGATGTGTGCTGGTTAGAGCGGCTGAGCTGCGTTCGGCGAGCGTCGGATGTTTGCTGAAATGAATGAACTGGCGAGGCGCAGCTCAAATCTCCGCTAATCTCTTCTGGTCTCCGCTGCGTGACGTCACCAGCTTGCGAGCCACACATCTCCGCATCGATCTTTCTTTGTTGCTTCGCATACAAATATGATACCTACATCTCCGCTCGGTGGTCTCCATTGAAACTGAGCGGTGACTAGATGTGTAAATAACTACGTCCTATTCGTTGTTTTAAACACATCTCTTTTACGCTCATCTCAGCTCAGCTTTTGTGGGGTCTGGCCCTAAAAGCTGACGCGATCCCCTTTTGTTTTTCGTGTACAGCAAGTCAAAGCACGGGATTGTTATCTTGGTCTAAGGTTGCCAAGGTTAGATATTCAATTAAGTGGGAAAAGGTAGTGTAAAAAAAGAAACACATATTCACATTAATTTCATCATATATTTTAATACAATCCTTTTATCACAGATTTTGTAACAATTTAACTAAACTTTTGATATCTTAATAAGTCCGAACGCCTAAACTTTCAATGTGAACATAATTGCTGTATTAAATAAATCAATAAATTTTATAATGGATGTAATTGCTATAATAATAGATGCCTTCTATGTCAGCCTCACAAAAGATGCACTTTTTCGTAAATTTGACAAAAATTTGCAACTTTTGTTATGTACCTACTTTTACCGATCTTACGACCGCAAGAATGCTATTAAAGCCTTAAATATTTTACAGGAAAAGGTACTTTATATTGTAATGGTTGACATGCTTGATATAATATTCGGTTTTTTTTCTTCATAAAACTATAAGGGCTCTAAATTACCCGCAGCGTAAGTTCGTTGGGTTTTCTACTGCACCTTCCGAAAGAAGTTTCTAATACAATTTAAGAATTTTCCCTAATTAAGAAAAACAAAATAAATAGGTAAACATAACCTAGGTCTGATACTGGGTATACACATACAATTGTAAAAATTGTTTTAACTACTTACTGGTAATAATAACGCTACGCACTTAATGGCTACCGAATACGTAGGCACTATTTTAACCTGAAATCTATAATTTTGTCTAACTAAAATCTTATATAATATTGCCTACAGTAACATTAATACTTTTTCTTTCGTTTGGGGTCAGGAATCATTTTCTTCTTTGTTCCCCGTTCCTAAGAATATTTGTAGATGCCAGTCTCTTTACGCATCCGCACTGAAAAAGAAAAATGTTAATTAGTTTTTGAAAAATTCATCATAATAATATTCGATATTCGAATTTTAAGTCAATAGTTGACTCTGTTTTTATCCCATATAGTGTCTACCAGACTATTCGATGCTTAAGTTTCGATGCACACCGATATCCTTCTTATTTAGGTATCTGCCTACTCAAACCTGGTAATTTGTCAGACTTCAGAGATGCTATATGCTTAGTTATAAATGTTGCACATCGATATCTTGATACTTACTTTCAACAAAGCATATTGCCGCTAATATGCACGCGGAAAACAGTATAGTCATCGATATAACTAGCACTGTTATCTGGTGCGAGTGGTTGCAGCAACACGATGTCGGTTCCTTGTCTGGTCGATGCTTTGTATAGCCATTGACAACCGTGAAGTGTGTCGAGCTTGCGATGGAAGTTGCATCGCGACCTGTCGCCGAGCTTCGCTTTACACCGTTCCACACGGAGTCCAATGGATCATGCGTTTCCTCTGGAATGGTCACGACAGCTTCGCTCAAAGTCGACTTGCGGCCGTAGCTGCTCAACTTGTTTGGGTAACCGAGGCTGTCTTGCTCCGAATTCCTTCCGTTCATGCGGGCTAGGTGCGCCGCACTCAGCAGCAGCGAACCCGATGAAACACTCTGAAATAACGCAAGCTCGTAAAGAAACTAGTTTAGAATGCGGCTTTGTGATAATAACGGTTATGGAAGTAAAAGTTTCGACATAGTCGGTGCAGAGTAATGTTAAGGATTTTATTGAGAATCGAATGTGTGCATGCGCCGACGTAGGTGGGTATGTTACACGTTACGTCACGTGCAATAAGTTTTCTTTAGGTCAAAACTTTTACCTAAAAGGTCATGGATTTGACGTAGAGGCTTTGTAATAGTAATAATAATGTTAATAATTAAACTTCCGTCAGCATTGTTTCCCTTCACTGGTATAACTTATCTGGCAACCTAACCCTAAACAGGTATGCATTTCGCAAAATCTCGTTTCTCGCAATAATGATCGACCAAATAAAGCTTTGATTTCATTGCCGGCATATTTGGTTAGATCCTGTACCAGACACGGCAATATCAACCAGTTTCTTGACCCTCCTGCCAATTTTTAAGATTACCTACTTTTAAAAAAAGCTAATGATTACTGCAAAAACAACGAGTTTTTGTACCTACATTGGTAATTTGTTCGAAGCCATTATGAACTTTTATGGTATGGAATATGTTTTGGGGTGGATAATGTCAGTTTTTTGCTGGCTAATTGACCTGAGGTGTAAATGAATGAACAAAAAGTGAAGACAAATTTGATGGGCAATTAGCTAACGACTCTTTTTGTTGGTCGCTTGTTTGTCGGCTGGGAGAGTAGAGTATGCGGGTGATTAATCTTGTTATTAGGATTTTTAAAGGTGATTGACTAATCTGCTGTCCTATAATTATTACTTTGGTCGTAGTTTATCAACCTCTTGTCTCCCTATTTGCTAGTAACTGAGCTGTAAAACAAACTGATTTTAAAGAAATTCATAAACCCCCGACGCGACCTTGATTTTAATTGAATTGTCATTAGAATAGATGCAATGATTTTTATTGCGCGTAGCTAACACCATCCTCGATAAAGTCACCTTTTCAAACAAAACGAATTCAAAATCGGTTCATATATTTGGGAGCTTGATGTACGTTTCCATTGACAGACGTATAGATGCACACGTGTAACTTAATTCTGTTTATCGGGTTACCGATTTTATCGGGTCCCTTTTTGTCAAATAGCTAAAGACTAGCAGAAGATGTATGGTAGAGTAGGTACTTACATGTGTGCTATGGTTGCTGGCTGAGCCCTGGCTCGAAGCAGAGCCGCCTCGAGAGCGTCCATCGCTGAGGCTGCCGCTCGCGCTGCTTCCGGACAGAGATGGCCGCGGAATGTGCCAGTCGTGGGATGTGATCTGCAATGTTAATTATACATTATGTTATTGGCTAGTAGTGGCTAGAACGTAAGGCGACATTGTAATGCCAATAGTTATTGGAACTATGCTTATCATTGACGACCTCTGTGGCGCGGTGGGCGAAGGTCCGCCTGCGACGTAGGAGGTTGCGGGTTCGATTCCCGCCGTGGGACAAATATTTGTACGATCTGCAGGTATTTGTTCCGGGTGTTCTGGTCGTTTTCTATTTATAATAAAAAATATCTATCTATGTTATCTATTGTATTATGTATATCAGTTATTTAGTACCCATAACACAAGGTCTACTTAGCTTGGGGCTAGATAATGCTGTGTGAATTGTCCAGCAATATTTATTTATTTATTATTCATTATTATAAGTTCAGTCAGTCATCAACTGCTGAGTACTTGAGCCTTCTTTAATGCGCCATTCGTATATCAGTCATCTAGTACCCATTAGTACAAACTCTGTTTAGTTTGGGGCTCGGTGATGCTGTGTGGATTGTCCAGCAATAAAAAAGAAAGGACTGCTTTTCGGCTATGTTCAATTATCCTTTAAAACAATTATTATTTTAGAGTTGCAGATTTCCATGCATGCTGATATAGATTGCCTTGCCTGTGCAAGTAGTCGGGTATCATAATCCACAACCCGATTTAAACCACTGCTGGGTGCTCTCCGAAATCTTGACACTCTTTATGATCATGCGCTGGTCTCATACTATAATTAGATGATTTCCATCATAATACAGATATTATTGATGCATCATAAACCTCGGATACTGCCGCATGAGATCATTGTGTGTATTTGTATTACGACAAAGTAGTGCATCGATGCCAACGTCGGTAATTGGCGGAGTCCTTGCTTATGTATTCAGTTATGTAAAAGGACAACCAGTGAAACTTCTGTTTCCTTCTGTGTCTTGTTAGAAAATGTAATTATTCCATACAAGCCTTTTGCTTTATGCAGGTATCCGTTACAAGTGTTATAGCTTCTGGTTTTGAGCCTTTTACATCGTTAATAATTCCATATGTATATTTTTTCCTAATTAGTCTATTTAGATTACACTGATAAAATGGAGGAAAATCTTTGTCTGTGGTCGTACCTTTTACGACCAGTAGCTTCATTACCATATATTTAACACATTCGCTGCACAGTCTAGGCGGTGCGACGAGCAGGGTCGCACCGCCGCTACATGGAGCACCGAATAAACGAGTGCGTCAAGGAACATGAAAGTGTTAGTATGAACGGGATTGGAATAGTTTTTGTTAAAAGGTTACGTGCTTTTTGTCGAAGATCTTGAATATTTACTAAATTTTTAGCTCATAACTGTTCTAATTGTGATAAGCCGACCCACTAACTTCTCTACACTTTATCTTTGTAGCGTTGTACCATTTGCTAAATACCAACCTGTTCAGTGTAATTTACAGTATATCGCTATGTGTACAAAGTAGGTCATCTTGCAAAATTGCTCTACGCTTAATCGTTTTTCAAAGACTTCCATGCATAAAGAAGATACATGTATATATACGCTAAGCTCAACACTAATGTACATAAACATATGTTGTATTATGTAATAGGAGTGTAGGTAGCGCAGAATGCGTGCGGAAATCTGCACAACTCTTCCTACTCTTCATTGAGATTGAGTTTCGCATGATCTTTATCAACATTTCTTTGCTGTTGTATAATGATGTTGCTCTTTATTGCTGTGATAGTGATATTCCGTTAATGTGACATGGAACCCGAGCCTGAGCTCATGTTACATACGGGTTGAATGTTATGTCAGATTTGAATAATAGCTGAAATAGAAAACCTACACTAGTTCAGCTACAGTACGTACATGTTGCAATTTGTGTCGTTCTATTGGAAGTGTCCTTTCCTTTCACTTAACATTTGATTTGCTACAAAGAGACACGGCAAAATTCGAGTTTCAAAAAATTTGGGATCGCCTGGTAATGCTTGGCTTTTCTACAATTTTAGGTCAAGTTTTGTTCACTGTCCGATTGATTTTGCCAGATACGGTGTTCAAGGTTCGTGTTCTCTTTATTTGCGGTCTGGTTTCGCCGGCCTCTGATGCAATACATTTGGCTTGGCTTTCGGCTTCATGGTCCTCTTTGTTTCTTTGATAAGATGATAGATAAACATTTTAGGTTGCAGATCATTATGCATTCCAGCTCTTGTTATAATAGCGAGGTCTTTGTCAGTTCTCGTTCTAAATATTTGTCATTGTGGTAGGTAGTCGCATTGCGAAATACCATAGAGCTATCTAATTACCGCACTTGGTGTGTCTTGAACAAATAATGTGGCAATGCTCACGTGCAAGAGTGGATAGAACAAGTCAACTTTGCATATGTTGATTTTTAATCGTGTTTTGAGTGGAGGTGCGGTTCGCGATTGTTGCAAAACATTATGCCTTTGGCAAAGAACCGGTTCCGGATTTTCGTAGTAACACCGAGAGCAATGTCTTGCGATGCATGCAATGCAAGCGCCAGGACTTTCGCTACCTATTTGAATGAACACGAAATTCGTCTACGATATCAGACCGTTTGCACGCTAGAGCCTCTCTGCTGGGAACTCGGTCGATTATCCGAGCATTGTTATGATGGAGAAACCTAGCTAATGCTTGCCAAGTATTAGTCAATGCTTTGCCCTCAGACGTGTACTTGTTGACCTGAAAGTATGCTTTTGAAATAACTCTTATGAATAAGCGCGACACCAGAAACAATGTCACCGTTTATTGCCTAAATCTTCTCGTTTCTGAGGGTTTTGTTATCGCGACGCATACCTACTCAAAGAGTAAACAACGCTTTAATTAACTATTTTAAACACGTAAGAACCTAAGATTGGTGTCTTGCACGTGCCTAAAAAAACTGTATCAGAACTTTTATCGTCATGACTGAGTAACAAGGCCTTGCATCCTTACTTAGTTACATTGAATAGGATACGTCAGGTCCTGAATGCCACGTGGTCTGTGCATAATTATGGATGTGTGCCCCGTGCCCACATGATCGAACTTAATTGCTATCAGCACGTGTACCGGCCACGTTCGATACCGTGAGAACTGTCATAAACAGAACCTTATGCACTAAGCTTTGTGCGCAGGCTAGAGACTCCACACTCGGCTGAACACGTGAATCGGTGCGTATCTCCTACTATGAGATTTACTTATCATTATTTATGCGTTTGTAGTTTATGCTCGTCTACCGTGTAAAACGAACGATTGTCTGGTGATAAAGAACAAATGGTGCCTAAAAATTCAAACAGTTGAGTTAAATCAAATTTGTCTAACGCTACTAACGATCCTGTCAAAATAATTACAATGTCAGCTCGGAGGCCTTGCAAAGTCTCAAAGGTACCCTTCGTTAGGGAGAGTAACGTACATTTTTAGATTGTTTCTTGCTTCGCACAGCTAAAACAATAGCTTAGAAGGGCCTTGAGCACATTCCACTTTCGAAGTTAGCAAATTGATACGTCTATAAGTGCGTTAAATTGACTTCAGGAGAGATATTAAGTGTACAAGTGCTTTGTTACACAATTTGAAACGTGCTTGAAAATCTTATTAAAGTTATCGTCATGTTAATCTGTCAGTCGTAAATTTACCTAATGTAGAGCCATACTTTAGATTTGATATTGTTGGCCATAATGACCCCAACTAAACAGGAACAAGAAGGTAAATTAAATATGCTAGGTATTTTATACCCCACGGTCGTTACCTTTGTTTCTTATTTAGTATAGAAGAAAGTTCTGGATTTCAAATGAACTAGAATGACCAGTGCATTTGATGCATGCGATGTTGAACACGGCCATTGGTGACGAACCAGTTAACTCCATAACAACGGGTGCAGTTGTGAAACATGTTGGTTCAACGAGGTCTAGTTATGCAAGCGGTAATCTTTACGAATCACCAGTCAATGCGTGCTTTGCCGACCGCGTGTCTATAACGGTGCATTGTAATCACGGAAATCATTAAATACTTCTTGATGCGACTTGATGTAACAAGGGTAGACAACTGTGCCAACTATTATGTCGCAGCACAGTACAGAAAATTATAGTCACATAACTTGCAGAGCTTTTGAACGCTATGCGGTTTAAGCCTAAAATACGTATTGAATTGAATTTATTTATTGAGTAAGTAACTAACACGATTAAAACTAACCAATTACAGTAGTCACTTAAGAAAAACACAAAATAAGTAGAGAGATGGCATGCAACATTAAAAGTGACTACAATTTATCATTTATATAAAAAATACTTCAAAGGAGTCACGAAAAGTAAGAGGACCTCAACCTTAGAGATAAATCAAAACGAAATGAAATCTACTTTTCTATTCCAAATCAATACTTTATTCCCTCTCATCTACATACGTATTGATCCACCTATAACTATAAACGAGCCGTCAAAAGCAGAGCTAGAGACTGAATAATGTGCCTTTGCAATAAACAGAACAGGGAGACATTTAGTTTACGTGCAGAGCAGGTACATGGGTATTACAGATTATTGCATGATTAGTAATGGGACAGGCAAAGTAGATAATAATGACCGTGAGGATCGAATACCGGATATAGATTTAACGAGCGACTGATGTGATGAGAGAACCTTTATAGCAAACAGTAAATGTTAAAATTATGACACAACAAATTGGATTACACGGAACTTTACATTAGCTATAATATTCTCAACATATTACTTAGAATATGCGAAACAAAACAACGCTTACCACATTGATCATGCAATAGCAATAAAGTATTACTTAATTGTCAAGCTATAAAAAACCATAAATAGTTATTAGGAACTAGAAAGTGTCGTAATTTTCTTTGGTGGATTTCAGCTGAGACCTATGGCGTCTCAGTTCAATTTTCATAACTCAAACAATAGCTGCGACACTTACTATGATAATCATTTACCCGCTGACTTGACTGTTCTGCATTAGAAGAGAAAGCGAACATTCCTGGTCCATGTCACTTCTTGGAATAATTTTGATCTTTCTCGCATCACGATCTCACAATGGATACCCAACTGATTTCGGTCACCGATTTCGATTACATGTAATTTCAAATTTCTCTTGGATGTATTCATTCATTCATTATCATACTTCGTTATTGTGCAGTCTCTAGCTATTGAAATCTTTGTACTTCCATTGATGACTCAATTCGCCTGTAATGATCATTATTATAATGTTGGTTCGGTGATATTCGTAGCTGCATTATAATTTTACGTTTATCCTAGACTTCGACTGACAGACAACAGCGAAACGTGCTATTGAGAGTCCAATTATCATATTTTATGCGCGATTGCATGAGGACGCCGCAACATAACTCATTGTTCACGCTGGTCACAAACTGACATGATGCTTATGTTCGTCCTTGAACTCAATTGGCTGTATTTATGAAGCTAACGGGAATCGTGTCAATGCAAATCGCAGTGCAAGCTGCTCGGCTACTGGCTGACAATGAAATCTTTACTTATATTACTCGCACTTTGTAGTGGTTATGAAATATGTATCTGGAAATCCAAAACACGTATGGCGTCTCAGAAATATCTACAGATATGCAATAACATACAGCCCTTTCATTCACAATATTTAAATCAGTTGCCACCGGCAACTACTTGGTAATAAAATTGTAGATGATGAAATAAACGTTCCGGTATTTTATGATGATTATTTAATTGAAGCTGTAGGTTCTTCCCTATTCGATTTGATCATCGTATACTTAAAGGCGATTATCTTTTTATTTACGCCCAAACTGCGAGTGGGATGTTGCGATAGAAAAAGTGACCGTGAGGCGGGTTATTTAGCCGGATTCTCCTGATACCGTGTGATGACATCATTTGCTGACGTTGCTTATGTGCTGTTATGTTACGTTACGTGTCATAATTAATAGCTACTAATGTTTAAGCTAGGCTATTCTCTTGATGGTGGCATCGATAACTAGTTCACATTTAAATAAGAACGTCACCGGATCGCTTACAAAGCAAGTCGCCTTGACGAGTATGGGTCTTTGTAAAAACTGTGCTTCCTGACTATCGTGTTAACTGAATAACAAATATGATCCTCAACAGTGTTAATATGTTAAAGGTCACTCACTTAACGAGCGATATTTTGAATTCCATGATATGCATTAAATTAAACATATGGACCAGATACTCAGATGGGAAAATGAAAGTGGGATTTGAGGTCACTCACTATGATAAAAATGCACACTAGGTCAATCGTCAAATAAAACTTGATTTTGGAAAACACGCCCCGTTTGGGAATCTCCCAGAGTCATCAAAATTGCTATCTTTATCCGGAAAGCTTCTTGTGTTTCTCTTTATCAAAACTTTGAGTAGGTTAAGTACTCGTACCTAACGGTTTACGGGACAGTGTTGTCCTTTTTGGACTGGATCTTTTTTCTTTTTACTGCTTTAAGTACCTAAGTAATGGCCACTTATCGTGGACCACGACAAAATACATGGGTAATATAACACAAATAATATAAATTATATTAAAATTTATAAAATGGGTCACGGCAATTTTTAGTTAGATGAGTTGAACCGCGACCTTTACCTCGTAAAGAATGCTCAATGGTGCGAAATTTATACTTGTTTGAGTACCGATTTGTAATAAGAAAAATTTTGTAATCCCATGTCGTCACTGAGCCAATAGGTACTTTGTACAGAACAAAATACGAAACCACGATAATTTAACGACCAATACAAAGAATTGAAAGAACCGTGAAGATCTATAAAACAAAATTGTTTAGGTACAAATTACTGGTGTCCTATTTATCATGTCGTGTTACATCACACCTGACTTTGTTTCGCAGTTCCGTTTAGTGGTGGAAAATCCAAAGTTGTCGTGCAAAAACAATCTTTGCTACCAGGATCCCGCACGTTTATTTATGTGTCTCGGATTAGATGGTAAATTCCATTCATGTCAAAGACTTGATCACGGTACAATTATATCATTAGAAAAATTAAGACTCGAGCAGTTTATATAAAAATTTGCTATGGCCAATTAATAAACCTCACAATGAACGTTAAAAATATGTCTCGTAAAACGGTTTGTGTGGTTCGAACGTTTCAAAAATTCTCAATTTATATTTAAACATAATTTTATTATCACTTCATCACAATGCTTTGTTTGTATGTTGTCGCAACTAAGGCGCTTGTTTCTAAGCGACTGTTAAGGTGAGTGCCCGATTTATACGAACGACCTCATAAATATCTTCATAACATTGTTCAAGGCCGCGTCCATAGAAATAAAATCTATTTTTATTGAATGACCATTTTCGCTACAAACCGATTGAACATACTACCGATATTTCAGAAGATAGGTTAGCTCAATTAAAGTGATTTAATAGAAATCTAAATAAACCAGCTATAAGTCTAAAATTTTTGGCCCACAAAGAACCCTTCGTTAAATTACATAATATTATGTGACAGATAATATTGATTTATTGAACTACGCAGATGCGCGCTTCGACCATGAGTTTATTCAATAATTTAGAAAAATCAATTTTTATTTATTTGTGTATGACACTGAGAAAAAATTATCATAATTATCGGAAGTTTCCGGACTAGCTTTATATTCAAATAGAAAACAATAAAGTCAGGGTCTGTTTGTTATGCTTGTTAAATTAACCTTTAAATTAATTCTACGGTCCATCGCATGTAATCTAGTCTATTCGTCAGTAGAATACATAAAACCCCAAAACCTGTAAGATACTTCGAAACATGCTAAAATACTGACTCTGTTATGAGCCCTTTTGAGATTCTGTATCCAAATGCCGAAAAAAGACACCCTTTTAATTAATTCCTGGTCGTCTGTCTGTCTGTACTGCACCTGCTTGGTTTTCTGTCTAAGTAGATTAAGCATCTGCTGTTACGAAAGTAGCGCAAAGGAATGAAAATGATGACCCGAAAATTTAATGATATGTATACAATACACATCAATCAGATGTTACTTTTTCGGGGAGGCACGTTCAGCTATTTGGGCTGAGAAAGATTTTTTTTTTTAATTTAGACTTCGCGCCTTTACGACCGTGTTTGTGATAGTGGGCAGGACCTGCAGTTCACGTATTGTCACTAATTTACCAATAACCCTGTATATGGTTTTCAGGAAATCAACAGTTAACTTAATGAATGTATGTAAGAGAAGGTACTGACAGCTACTTAAAAATTTCGCCAAAAAGCAGCTGAAAGTTTAAGTTATTATATGTAAATCAGTCATCTGGTACCCTTATCACAAGCTGGTTAGATAATGCTATACGAAAATCACCAACATGATTAACCGTCGCAATTTTTTTTTGTCAACTTCTTTGTTTCATGGGTTTTCGCTCAACGCATTTCCAACAGTCGATCGTCCGAACTGGATGCTAAGTCCGGGTATTGTAAAATGTGAAGGCCGCTACTCGAGGGCAATTTTAGTTGTATGTCCCTGTGCCATTTACTTTAAGTAATAGCGCTCGTCCTGAGTCACGTAGCCTAGCCACTGCTTTTGATCCACTTTTTCACTAGGGAAGCTTAATGTCGTTCTGAAAATTATTGTTTTAAGTCACATCTTCGATCACTAATGTTGTTTACAAACTGATGTTGTACACAGCTTCGTTTGAATGCTTGGATCAATGAGTTAGCTCTACTAATAAAATTAATAAACGCTACCTAAAAATGTTTGATACAAAGGCCACGCTATGTAAAATAAGTAGTGTTCAAAACGTTTCCACGAAATTTTAATTTTATAAATTTAAGTTTGTGGCGGATATCATCATACTTAAGCTGTGAATCATGATTTAACGCCAATCCATAATTTTGCTTAATTTTGTATGTAGCAAAAGAAGGCAAATATTGATAGAACACTTGACTAGTTATTACGCTACGGTCGACTCTACCTGTTTGCTTTGGATATAAATAAATGTCAAGATATATTACGACTTCAATTTACTTAGTTAAAAAAATTTACTAGGATTCTGTGTGCAAGGTTTAACATAATAATACTAGTACTCTCACTTGGTGGAATAAAATATACTTGAAAAAAAAACATTTAAAAAGTTTTGTAAGTATTTGTTGTATACCTCTATTGCTTCTCCAAAATTATGAATGCGTCAACAACCTGTTCCTTCATTTTTACTTTGCAAAATTCTAAACATTCTTTAGTTTATTGACCTGATTTAGATTTTATGTTAGATCCGGATGGAGCTTACCAGTTTTTGAATAAATATGCTTGTGGCGCCTTCACGAACGTGAGATCCGGATTTTTGTGATAAGTGAAGTCATATATCACTTTTATGGCGGTTTTAAAAAGCTCCGGAATGTTGTGAATTTACCTTATTTCAGACTTACTGAATTAAAATCTATACTTAGCGAAGCATAGTTTCAAAAATTATTTACCTAGGTATGTATTCTACTTGGACTGTATTTGAGTGGTAAGTTAATTGTATAAGATCCATTAAAATGGGCTGAGAATGAATCGGGCAAATCAGCAACAACAAACAACATTTATTAGGAATATGGTGCACCATTTAAAAATTCACCAATGAAGCCATAAAAATAAAAAAATATATAAATCATCTGGCCCCAAAAAAGCATAAGAACTAGTGCTATAAGTACCAGTACCTGATGAATGACTGATTAACATAATACATGAAAACTTTAACGTCTTACGTTACTATCCAGCTGACAGGATGTTCGAAACTTACCGAAAGCCTACTGTTCGGAGCCGGCAGCATTCACACCGGCCACAAGGTCTAAAGAGCCGCATTGTCTTAAAAATCGCAAGCTTCACTCACCGAATTTTTGGTATCCATTGTGTTGTTTACTTCCACCTCTTACACTGTTTTAGTCGTGTAATAGATTCACTGTTACGTCACTAAGCACTGCATTCACTGGGTCCACATGTCTCGTGTTTACATTCGGCTCGTCAGCTGTTGTTTCCTCTCTCGCCCTCTCCGTGTGGTCGGCGTCGTTGACGCGCCTGTACCAAGCGGCAAAGCGACTAGAGTCGTACTGAGAGTGTTGCAACAGTCTTCAAGGTTTATATATGAGGTTGCACGACGACGTTCTTCTTACAGAAAATTCGCAATATTATTTTTCAATAATTCTGAAAATATCAATGATTCGTCTGGACGGAGATCTTAATAGTTGAGTAGGTATATTTAGGTGATTAGGTATAATTTTACTATTGTATTTTTAAACCATTCATGGATTTTTGTTCAGATAAGATAAGAAAAATTTCGACGATTTTTTTTCTAATCCTCATCGGTAACAATGATCCACGTCCACCTATTTATATTATTGAAAATAGGGTGACAGGCAGGGATTTGTAAAAATAGTCCAAACTGACGAAAATGAAATCCTCGTGGGTTAAGTATCACTAGTTACTTACCTTTTTCATGTATTTTAATATTGGGTAAAAATTACGAAGTAGTTCCAGGCTTGTCTGATATAATGGCTTTAATCAGACAACTTTAAAAACAAAAACTAAACAAAACCACAACGGACGTCGAAAATGTCAACGCAATATGCGACTGTATACGACGGGCAGTAGCTTCAAGCAAATCATAGTAGCCTTAGCCCACAGGAAAATCGTAAAATAGTAATACAGATGCAACATCACGTTCCGCTTTGGGTTCAAATGACGTGTCACCCTTTGCCACCTGAAGTTGCGCAAGGCGCGAGGACGCTCGCTGGACATTAGGTATCTACATACTGCAGGACTCAATGCTGATAATATGATGACATTACCTTGCCTTGTTATCGGAATTTACATGACATGCACCGGATATTGAAAATACGATTTTGGAATCAGCCTTCGTGATCTAAGGATGTGTGTGACTCATAAAAATAATAGGTCATCCCAATTGCGAGAATTCACAGGTAGCACATATTTTTTGACCGAACGCTTTATTTGGTTCCGAAGATATAAAGGTATGAGTGCATTATATATGCGCACCGTGACCAACGCAAATTCTAGTCAGGCAAATAATAACTACCTGTTGGCATACTATGGCTGTTGGCATATGAGGCGACTGAAGTGACCATGAATGTTGTTGCCAAAAGCACCTCAACACTCTGGCAGTGACCTACCGTGTTGAAATTGTTATCTTATTGTTTATGTTAGCAGCGTTATTGAAAATAACTTCGAGCTCCTTGGCTTATAATAAAACCAGCCAAGTGCCATCGGACTCGCGCACGAAGGGTTCCGTATCATTATCTATAAAAACAGCAAAAAAATCACGTCTGTTGTATGGGAGCCCCCTTAAATATTTATTTTATTCTGTTTTTTAGTATTTGTTGTTATAGCGGCAACAGAAATACATCACCTGTGAAAATTTAAACTGTCTAACGATCGCGAGTCTTGAGATACAGCCTGGTGACAGACGGACAGTGAAGTCTTAGTAATAGGGTCCCGTTTTTACCCTTTGGGTACGGAACCCTAAAAAATGCATCTGCTACTTGATCATTGTTTTGGAATTGTTCGATTTAGTATAAATAAATGAATAATACTGGACAATCTACACAGTATCACCTGGCCCCAAACTAAGCAGAGCTTGTGTTATGGGCACTAGATGAATGATAAATGTACTTAATACAAAAAAATAATAGATGGTATTTTTTTATTATATTTATTTGAAAGCAATAAATATTCAAAATGTTTATTGCTTTCAATTACGGACGTAATAGAGGCTAAGTGTACAGGACTTAAATTTACCCTTTTTTTAAAGTGTACCTAGGGTAAATATTGTCCCGGCTTGTAATCTTTTCAAACTCCACAGATGCTCGTACGTGCAGCCTCAAAAAAAGGCGAAGTGTAAAGTGTATAATTTACTCGTCTGCCATGACCATGACGTCTACGCATTGAAGAGTTCAATGATTTTATTACTCGCGTAATTTCCGTGCTTCGGGTTTTCCAAGCGTTGTACATTGTTTGTTACCATCTCAAAGCACTATTCGGAGGTGGTCACGATTCTTGAATGCGAAGCCACAATTAAACAAAACTTATTGCAAAGAATGAAACAACACACAAAACCGTCTGGTGCGAGCGCGTTGAAATCTTTTGTAGGATTTTTTTAATTACTTTACAATTTCAATGTCTCAAATAAGAACTCTATGGTCCAGTCCAGTATAACAATATTGTTCTTGAAGCCCCAGCTATGTGGTATTCAGCAACTTATTGATGTGGTTAGAATTTAAATGATTCTCAGTAGGTATCAGCTTCCATTAGAACGGATAATCGCGTATGATCGTGTGAAGGTATAAACAGTATTGAGTTGTAACTACAAGGTTCTTGCAAGAAGTTATTCGTAAACTAACAAAAGATTGAAGGCTTCTTAATTTCTCATACGCACGAATTCAGCATTAATTGGGTTGCAATTAAAACATCATGTTTAGTTTAGCCATGTCATTATCATATTATTCACCAGAGTATCCACCCACTGACGTATAAGGTTACTTACATGCGGATCTCGAACAAAATACGCTTAGTATTATATATATAATGTCCGTTCTTTATATATACATAAAAAACTAGCTGGTTTTGGTGACATTTAATGAATAATTTGGTGCTGTGTTCATTTCAAGAAGGTGGAGGACCTTCTTTAGCATAATAATATATTAAATGCACAGCTTTCTAAGGGTTTATTTTAAGGATATTAACTTTGAGACGATAACCAAGGTTAAATTGTCTAAGGTAAAACAATTTAACTGGGAAGTACCTACTGATTTTGGATAACTAAACCAAAGTTAATTCAATATCAGAAGTTCTTGTGTAAACAACTTATATTTGTAACTGTCGGTATAGGAAGACATAGGAAGGAGTATTTTGTTTCCTTCTTCGTCAATTACGTCGAATATTACATCATTGTTTTTGGTACCAATACCTAATTTATTACAATTATTTACTCCGAGACTATTGTATAAATTAAAGCTATGCGATTTCACAATTTTACATTGACATTCATCTGCGACGTTATTAGAATACGAACTAGTTCACTATGAGGATGTTGGATGCTCTTCGCAGCGATACTATAACATTCTACGTGCTTTGTGTCTTTAATTTAATTTTGAACCTAAACCTCTGAATAGCTATAATAATAAACTTTAATTCTCCTTTGTTACCTTCCTTTTAAGTGTATATTGCTTAATTAACTTGAAAACAAAAACTCTACACCGGTACCGTTTTAATGAAGTATGATTGTAATTTCGAAGAAGCCTCTTAAATTTTTCGGTACCTACAGCGTTGAGTGATTATGATTAATCCTATACCATCAAAAACTGGCTTGGCACCAGGATCTTGTACAGTTAGTTATATCTATTGCATTTTGTTTTTATATAATAAATGAATAATGCTGGACAATTCACACAGCCCCAAGCTAAGCAGAGCTTGTGTTATGGGTACTAGATAACTGATATATCTGTTATCTAATATGTAATCTATGTATATATACATAATACATAACATAGATAGATATTTTTTATTATATATACATAGAAAACAACCAGAACACCCGGAACAAATACCAGCAGATCGTACAAATATTTGTCCCAAGGCGGGAATCGAACCCGCAACCTCCTGCGTCGCAGGCGGACCTTCGCCCACCGCGCCACAGAGGTCGTATATCTCAAAATATTGTATCGCATACCGTTCGGTTCACCTTTATCATTATATCGTCTTTGCATACCTGAATATTGATCATGGTCACCATGATGTTGATTGCGCTTACATTAGTATAAACAACCATAATAATAATCTATCAAAACAGTTTCGTTTGAATCTTCGAAGGTCGTTGTCTCGGTGTCAAAGTCGCTAGAATTTGCCATGACGATGTAAATCTTTAGTCCAATCCTTAATATACTTCCTTACTGCCTAGAAACATTGGAAGACCACTTAGCTTCAGTGTGAACACTTTATTAAAATTACTAAAGTGACATAGGCAAAGATCTGACGATGAGCAGATATTATAAGAGCTCTCAGGGAACAGGTTCAAACCTCCTGGGAGTACTATCACATCAACACCACTAGGGTCTGCTAAGTATTGTACCTATGGTCCATCGTAACAATGATAATTATGTACTAGCAATTTGCCCCGGCTTCTTTCGGGATTCTTTAATACTTATTATTAAAGAATCATTAGAATTATTACATTTACCTTGATGGTTTACGCGGCGGACGCCGGCAAAGCTCCCAGTCGGCGTGACTTTTCCGACATCTTCAACAATCATCGTCATGTTTCAGCAAATTCACACAAAAACAAAACCCTTATGAATTGTTCACCTGAATCTACCTCCTGTCATAAATAACTCCGTTCTTTGGTGAGAACAGTCTGAAAATAATTACTGAAAATCCGTTATTTTTTCCGGGTATTTTTTTGTCCCCTTCAAAAGTTCAAACAGACAGATGCGGCGGGGAACTTTGTTTTATAATGTACATACTTATTTTGTTTGCGTTGATCTTTGTTACTAAGTGATCTCATTCTCATTAACTTGCTCCATTTAATAGGTTGGTGCTATTTAAGTTCTCATGATTTTAGCTCCAACTTGCGAAGTCCGTTGAATACCAATAGTGTTATTGCGGTTGTCCAGTCCGGTAGCGCAGACTGCTTATACAGTCATACGGATCGTCCTTGCCAGGAATGCGAGGTCATCGCCGCCGCGCCGCCGTATTTCGAAGAACGCGCACTTTGCCCGTGCGCTTCTCGTGAAACTCGATATTTTAATGAACTGGTGTTAGACCTGCTTTTTCCGTATTCTATACGTGTGCTTAAAATTATCGCCGGATTCTGAGTCATACTCCGATTCTGCTTATTAAAAGGGCAAATAGTCGCCTGTTAAAGATGGAATAATTGTTCTCTCTCCATACACTTACGCAGGAACCAAATGAGATGTTATTACTGTAATTAGCTTGGCATGTGAACCTTCTTGTGCTGTATGTGTTGTAAATGCCAATAATGATGTCAATGGATCATAGCTCTACGTCGCTTATTTAATGTGATCCAATTTCTATGACGTAAGAGCTCACTTAACTATAATTATCGAATCTCTTTTTCGGAATCTTTGAAATGCTTTTGAAATGTTAAGTGGTAACCTTTAGGCTTTCGCGTTGAATAACCTTGCTCTCTATTTACCTGCTACGCAAATGATTAACAATTATCTTTATCTTGGTTGTGTACGATTTGAATAGAGGCTATTGGGTGTAACTATCCCTTTGTTGCTTGCAAACTCTAAATATCAGGAGATTAAAGCGTTACGACCCAAACTAGCGCCGCCGCCTATTTTATCTCATTATTACGTTAAACATAGGAAATGAAAAAAAACGATGTGCAATTTGTAATACCTGTTAAAAGCTTTCTTTTAATACCTCTGTTATAGTTTTATTTTGTATAGTTTTGAGATACGAAGTTGCCATTGGTGGCCACCAAACTCTATTTTCGCATCTCTGCCTAAACTACTAAAAATAAAACTTACAGAGGCATTAAAAAAAAGCTAATAGGTATTACAAATTGCCTAATGAAATTTTTGAACTTTCCTATATTCCACGTAATAAAAAAAAATAAGTGGTGGCGCTATTTGGGTCAGGGTAGCGCCTTAAATCTTATGGCTTAAATGCCCGCATCCTAGATCCTATCTCAAATTGAATTAAAAATTATTGCCTCTAAGGTGTCTTATAATTACATACCTTCTATCAAGAATAATTACTTTAAAATAAGTAGATAATAAATAACGGTTGCCCTTAACATTTTCGCATAGCATCACCTAGCTTCCGAGCTAGCAGAGCTTATGTTATCGGAACCAAATGAGATAATAATGAATAAATAATGCTGGACAATACACAGCATAATCTATAGCCCTAAAGTAAGCAGTTTGTGTTATGGGTGCTAGATAACTGATATACTTAATACAGTAAGCAACATAGTTGATAGATATTTTTAATTTATTATACATAAAAAACATCCAAATACCCAGAACAAATATCTGCAGATCATACACACATTTGTCTCGAGGCGGGAATCGAACCCGCAACCTCCTGCCTCGCAGGCGGACCTTCACCCGCCGCGCCATAGATGTCGTCAAATAATTTGTCAATTTGGCAAAAAATCTTGGAATCACTTCTCCATAGAATTAGTTTCCTTTTCATCCACTGCTGGACCTTTATGTTTATGCAAATAAGGCTGCGTAAACGCATGTTGATGCCAGTAGCGCATTTAAATGTTTACCGACACTAGCGTGCTAGTAAGTTCTACTTACAATGGGTAATGTTTAATCACAAACTTTAATAAATTCAAGCTGAAAAGCCAATCATGCCTTTGTTATAACGTAAAATAACTATTTGAATATATTCGATAAAATCCCTGGACCTATGTTTTGACATGTATTTTTCTTAGACACTTTTGCACATAATTATAAAACATGTACGGTTTTATAATCATGTGCAAATGTGTCTGTCGTCTGTCTAGTGTAATAATTTGTTTGTTAAAATATAGCCAGTACCATTTTATACCACTAATTTAACCAATACGTTTCACTTAGGACTAACTTATACATAGAAATCTGAGAATGTGCATAAGGCTTAAAAAACGAATTACAGATCAACAAAAATCATAACGTTTATTTCTTTAGGCTCACAAAATAATTCATATACAAGACGAATCTTAATTTAAACTATCATCCATAAATAACAGCATCTTAAATAAGAACTGCTAAAATTCGTGGAATAAATATTACATGGCATATGCCCAGACACGATATTTCCTCCCCTTATTGGATTTTTTGGACGAGGCAGTAGTTAAAAAAAATCCAACCTGTATTGTGGTAATTGTCGACAGCTACGGTTGCCGCTGCGTCAGACGCTGCGGCCCCGAGACCTGACCGTGGTGATCGCTAAGCGCCATCTGAAGGTCGGCATCAAAGGCCAGCCGCTAATCATCGACGGCGAGCTCGACGCTGATGTCAAAATCGAGGAGTCCACTTGGGTTTTGCAGGACGGACGCAATTTACTCGTCAATTTGGAGAAGGTAAGGATCATATCGATCGATAAAGAACGATCGATTTTGAAATTATCAGTGTTATTGGCACTAAAATCACTTCTAACGGAATATTTACTCTCAAACCACCACAAACCATAAATATCCCGTTATTTTAATAGAAAGATTGCACAAAATTGAGAATCTCACGATCTTGGATGGACTTTTTCATTCATTTACAGTGCGTGTGGTATTTGATGTTCCGATTTAGTGCATTTTTTGTGCGTAACAGTCATGGATTCAGATGTTACAAAAAAAAACTAATTACATATAAGACAGCACTAAAATGTTGGCGTCCTTTTCTGAACACTTATAAAACCAGCCAAGTGCGAGTCGACTCGCACACGGAGGGTTCTATCAATCGTGTATAAATATTTCGCGAAAGGAACCCTTTAAGGGAAATTTAAAAAAAATGCCATCATGACGCGCTCACCCATCCAAGTACTGACCGCGCCCGACGTTGCTTAATTTCAGTGATCGATACTCAACTTCGTATGGACATCTTAATTAATATTCTTTTTTGTCTTTATAAGTGCGTTGTGATATATGTATATTATTTGTTGTTTTAGTGGCAACAGTAACCCTGCCACCCTGTCAAAATATCAACAGTCTCCCTTTTACGGTTTACAAAGCTCGCTGACGGACGGACAAGCAACGGAGGCTAAGTAATAGGATCCCGTTTTCACCCTTTGGGTACGGAACCCTAATAAGGATATCTTAATCGTGCTGTCAAATAAAGTATACGGTCAAATTAGGTTTAGTTAAAAAAGATCTGCCATCTAAATGACACCGTATTGCTAATTTATTGATGTGGGTTATTAGTGTGTGTATGTTAGGGTTACTTACCTACTTACGATTGTTTGTAATCCTATTTATCCTCCCACAGTTCATACTTCTCGTTCTGTACCTCTACATAAAGCTCAATTCTCTTTTTCGTCAACAACAATGTAATATAATAAAGACTTTTCGGCTCTTAACCTCCTCAACATAAACCTCAACAGCCTATATTGGTCCACTGCTGGACGCAGGCCTCCTGATAAGCGTCTTTTTGGCTTAGTATATTCTAAGGTTATTTTCGCGAGAACTCATAATAAAACACTGTTTTTTGCCTTTTTGGCTTTTATCTCATGCCTATAATCCCAACGCTTAACATACTGGTTGGTGAACGCAGTTAGGTGGTAGAAATGTTCAGAACGAGGCGCTGCTGCACACCGCCCGCGCCCGGTGGGTATCCCTTAGTTACCTTTTACAGATCCCGCGAAGAGTTCGGGTAGGTAGGTACTAATTCTAAGCCGGCACCACACGGCGAAGCTCCTTTCCATGTTGTAGTTAATAAAATAAGCACGCCAGTTACAACGAAAATACACTACAAAAATGTTAAATGTCATAGAGGAACCTTGTAACACTTCTATGATTGCTTTTGTATACCCAACTAATTATTTTAAACGTAAATTTATTATTGCACAGTATAAGATGATTTTACTGGGCACCAATTCAATTTAAGGTGGATCGATGTTCATTGCGCGGGAGATTCAATTATTTTGCGATTATTAAATTTTTCTGCAAGAAATAAACCATGATAAAAAGATACCCATGATAAATCTTACCTCGATACAACTGTACATACTTTTGGAGCATTCAGAAATAATGTAAGTAGGTATTAGAGTTTTTTTGACCAAAAGCAACATATTCCCAAATACACCGAAAGTACCACTGAATCGAAGTTTTTATCAACTGTCTTCGTAGAACGCAGAAAAACAAATGAGTAATATTTTATAATTTCCTGCGCAATGTAAATCGACCCACCGTAATGGCCAGTTTCATAGACGCTGTTTATATTTGCAGGTTAATAAGACAAATTGGTGGAGTCGCCTAGTCACAACTGACCCGCAAATATCTACGAAGAAAATTAACCCAGGTGAGGCAATCTACTGTTCATCTATTTCCGGTATAAGCCTAACAAATTACAATTTACAGGGTTATTGGTAAATTAGTGACAATACGTGAACTGCAGGTCCTGCCCATCATCACAAACACGTTCGTGAAGGCGCCAAGTCTAAATTCAAAAAAAAAAAAAAATAAGTTACCTCTGATACTAAATGAAAAAAACATCTTTGTCTGGAACCCAACGAGTTACTTAAGACCGATCTTTCACTCTCATATCTTCTGTTAATTCAGGGCAGAGCTGTTTTTAAGTTGAGTTTCAAATAAAACCTCTCTAACGAACGATTATTGAATTGCGGGTGGTACCCATTACCAATACCAAAATTAAGAATTAAGACCTGGCGTCTTCACAAACGTGTTTGTGATGATGGGCTGAACCTGCAGTTCACGTATTGTCACTAATTTACCAATAACCCTGTATAAGGTTGAAGCCGTAATGCCACATTATTTGTTTAATTTGATTTACTGCACTTAAGATAATGTTCTCCGCAACTTCTGCAAGTCATCGTTTTTCAACTGAGTACAGTCAGTTGCTATAAAATGTATCCACTTTTGTAGCTTGTCACTTTATAGCTGACCAAGGCCGGAATGACAGCGACAGCGAGCTAAGCGGCGAGCATTTTCAATGTCAAACTTGTGTCAAATATTTTAAGATTATCTACGTACCTAAAATAGCAATACTGGAACGTATGCTAGTAGTTTTTAATGCTGAAAAAGCTCGAAGAGCCATGGCCGCGGTCCAGCTCGCAATTTCGCTGCCTTGCACGACCGCGTCGGTCGCGTGCGTCGTTGCCAGCCGCTGCCATCTCGTTGTAAATTGAGCATAACTCTACGACCGTACTTCGTCAGTCAGTAAACGCACCTTGGTACGACAGGGTACAAAAGTGTATCCATAATAATAATGCACTTGACTGTACTCGGCTACTAATTTTATGACAAAATTTCAACACTCGAATATGAGCGTAAAGGGTTACGGCAGACACCAAGTCACAGGAAACTGTAATGTTCAATAAAATGTCTAAATATGATAGCGCTGTTCTTACAATAACCGCTAGTTAATGGTGAATTAGTTGGCACTATTAAGTTATATGCTTTATGGTATACGTATAGGTCACTTGTGAAACTGCTGCGGTAGGTACTTGTATACATATTATGAAGGTACACATTTAAATAGATAAGTTCTTTACTTATCTTTCAAAAATATATCAGATTCCTTTTTTTTCAGTTAAGTATAGAACTTTATTACCAAAGAAAATTACAATCAAATAATTGAAATAAATTAAAATAGTATTTACATTTGAAACAATTGAGCTGACTGCAGACTGATGCCATTCAGAACCAGTACCGCACTGGCATTGATGAGGCGCGCAACTCCTTGCATTGCACCCAACCGAGGACAAATTGTGACACGGAAAGTTACGGGATCCAAAATAAAATGCTAGTATTATATGAAGGAAGTGCTGCAACCAATGTCCTGACTCCCATTTAGAAACGGCCAGGAAACAAAGTTGAATTTTCTACATCAAATAAAAAGAAAATAGTCCATCGTTCCTGGGAGATTTTAAAAACTTGTCGAGACCCTTAGCTTTAATAATATCACTAAAAGTGCTACTTAACACGCTATTATTTGAAATCGGTCTTTAATAGTACTGATGTGAAAATTCACACAATTCGATCCACGCAACTTATAAACTATGAATAATAAATCAGCTTATTAAAGACGATGTTGTTGCACTAATCCAAAACCAAATCACTAGCCTCAAATATAATTCAAAAAAAAAAACAATTTTGGTGATGTTTGTGTAATTGTTTTTATGTGTTTTTCCAGAACCTTCGAAGCTATCAGATTTGGATGGAGAAACGCGAGGACTCGTCGAGAAGATGATGTACGACCAGCGGCAGAAGGAAATGGGTCGTCCGACCAGTGATGAACAGAAGAAACAAGATGTGCTCAAAAAGTAAGGTTACCAAGTCACCAGGTTGTCTAAACCTTCTCCACTGCAGTGTACTTTATACTTTACTTTATTAGAAATGCAATGTAGACTCGCTTATTTTACTCGTGGATTTACTAACTTATCTAAGTTAAGTACAGTTAACGAAATGTTGGACTTTTTGACTTAGAAAGCAAAATGGATTCAAAGTAGTTAGAATAAAAACGTCAAGTGCAAGTTGGACTCGCGCATCAGTATCGCGCGTATCGTACAGTAAGCCTCAGAGCTTAGCGTCCAGCAGCGTAGTTAAAAAATAGAACTTCCAGAAGTTCAAATTTAAATATACACGCTATCAAGGTGTGTACCGTTAATTGAACTTTAGATCTACAAATTTAGGTTACTCGCTTTTGACCATTTTTTTTTTACTTTTAGCGTATAAAAAGTTGAACTTCAAGAAGTTTTATATTTTTGGCTAAGCCTGACGTTTAGATCTTTCTGACACTAACTGTAATGCAAACACATAATACCATTAAACCATCATTTTTGGCTACCATTCAAGCAATTATCCCCGAAGACTCAAAGGCAACTCAGATTTGAGCTCGTCTCAAGTGATGAATTTTTGAGATTTAATTTGAGACAGATTTTCATTGTAACCTAAATCTGAGTGGCGTTTAGAGTATTCGGGCGTAATTCTTTGTTACGTGAATACACAGTGAGGATGGTATACATGAGTCAGTAGTGGTTTATGAATTTGTTATGCAGGAGATCTTTGTAAAAGACTCGCCGGTAAAAAAGAGCACACGAGGCTTTGAATGCCTTAAAGCAGGGCGTTCTTAACCTTTTTTCAATGAGGAATATTTTACTAAGTTTCGGCTTGTCACGGACCACTGTTTGAAGATAAAACCGTAGCCAGGAATAAATTCATTGGTTGGGGGTGAGGGAGCCATTAAACCGCATTGAGCTGCTTAAAATATGTACCCTGTTCGATTTCGAGTAATTTGTTTACGGTAGTGGGTACGGTCACCTTAAATGGGGTCCAGGTCCTGGTCTAAATCAAGTAGAAAACTCACGTAAACGGCGAACGGTGAGCCGCCAGCATTTTTGTGTTTTGTTAGACTTTTGTGAGATGACCTTATTTGGGGACCAGCCTCTGATCTAAATCAAGATATAAGGAATGTTATCGGCGAGCTGCGAAAATAATATGTAATATGTTAGATTTTCGTGTGTTATTTGTTTACGGTGCTGGGTAAGATGACCTTTAAAGGAGGCCAGACTCCCTTAACCAAGAACAGTCAGCAGGCAGTCTTAAGGTAGGTTCCTAACCAGATCACCGGTTAAGAACCACTGCCTAAGGTGACGGATGTGCAATGACCCAGCAATAAATTGTTATTGTTTAAAAGCCACTGGGTAAACCCATATCCTTAAACCATTATCCGTCCTTTGCCTACATGGTTATTATTTCAAGGACTGAAATGGAAAGTGAATGTAAATGTCAACTGGTTCACGAAGTTCACGCTGACCTTGCAAGCATTTCTCTCAGGTTCTGTTTTGGTTCACAAGACTAGATACCCTATTTAGATTACTAAGCCCTTAATATCTTCAACTTTCAAATATACTTTTTATCACGGAATAACGCGTGTAATGCCACTGGCAGAAGCAAGTTGCAAATAAAACAACAAAATAATACTGTTTCATTCTATTGAATATTCTGATTCTAAAAATAAAGCCATTAAAGACGCCTGAGGTCTGTAAAATAATACACAATGTTGAGCAACAATAACAAAACTTTTTTATTAACAAAATCGACTGTCATAAAAAATAGAATCGGAAAAGCATTAGGACATGGACTATTTGATTGTCAGTCGAACGATCAAACATCAGTTAACATAGTAGAATAACTGGCTGCGTTCCGTTTGTAATAAAATCTATTGAGCGCTTACAAAAGTGGTCCGTATATCCGTTAGCACGTCTACCATTGATAGTGAAACGTCATAGATGACGTCATAAACCGAGCATGGTCGCTGTGAACGATCTGTCAAATTGACATGTTTAACACTTGTCATTCGATCGAGATAATCTTTAGCGGGCGAGCGGTTGTGCAGAAAGTTCTTAAATCCGAGTCTTATGTATTTAAGTGTTTGAAGAAGTTGCTGATCCATTATATTTTCCAAAAAATCGACTACAAAACGAAAATTTTCGAAATCATTACGTGAGCGATGTAAGCGCGTCTATAGCCGTTCCGAATAACATAGACCGTTGTCTGTCACTTTCGCGCTAAAAGAATTCGGAACGACTTTGAGCGCTCTTAGCGCTTAGCTTAGAGATAGTCTTGTGAACTATAACAGGCTACCTGAAGACATTAAAAAAAAAAAAAAAAAAAAAAAAAAAAAAAAAAAAAAAAAACGAACTTAGTTTAAGTTTCTCATCTAAGTAGCATATTTGTTGTAAATGAGAAATAAAGATCTTTGAACTGAACTATAAACGGACTGCAGCCACTGTTGCACCCTCTTTTTAGTCTGCTCGAGCTATTCTGAGCTATAGAGCGACCAATAAAGGCGAAAACGCCTGATTCCTCGCGCAAGTTTTGTGCCATCTGAATTGACAGTGTAAACTCAATTTATTTTACAACTTATAATTTTTTTTGTTCACAGGTTCATGGACCAGCATCCAGAAATGGACTTTACGAAGTGCAAATTTAACTGACAGAAATTACTCGATCTAGGTATTTAAATGTTTTGTTCGTCGTAGACACGTTTTAAGTTCGTCACCGTCACTTGAGGTGCTTTGAGATGTATTTCCATTCATTTTAAGTATCTTATAAAATATCCACCATCTATTTATTGATGTCAACCGGGCAGTCAAGCCCACATTTGAACTATGATTCTAATATTATGTACCTTATTAAAGCTGGATAATTCAGCACACTAATGCACTTAAGTGTAATTTTTTGTACCTTACGTTAAATAAAGTGTTGTGACAAAAACAATCTTTTTTTTAAGTACGTACCTAGATAATAAAACCGGCTAAGTGCGAGTCGGACTCGCGCACGAAGGGTTCCGTACCATTATCAAGAAAAATGGCAATAAAAAACACGTTTGTTGTATGGCTCCCATACAACAAACGTGTTTTTTAAATATTTCTTTTGTTCTGGTTTTTAGTATTTGTTGTTATAGCGGCAACAGAAATACATCATCTGTGGAAATTTCAACTGTCTAACTATCACGGTTCATGAGATACGCCTGGTGACAGACGGACAGCGAAGTCTTATTAATAGGGTCCCGTTTTACGCTTTGGGTACGGAACCCTAAAAAGTAGCCTATGTCCGGCTGCAGGATAAAGACTACCTTCCTGCCGGAAGGCAAATTTCATTACGATCCGTTCAGCCGTTTGAGCGTAAAAAGGTAACACAGACAGAATTACTTTACACTTTTAATATACCTAACCAACTATGGATAGGATATGATTCAATCTTACAATCGATCAATACTTTCGCAGGGTCCCGTATCTTATTAACTAGTAGTAATTAGACCCTAACAATAACCATCGTCACCTTTTCAGTTTCATTCTTCTGATTTCTACTGGCACAGCACCGCGCCAGTCGAGCGCTTTACTATGTATATAGTGTATATAGTGGCGCGGTGCTGTGCCAGTAGATTCATACGCATGTAGATGCGTAAGCATAGTACCTATCCATATACGACCTACCTGGTACCTACGTACCTACATACATACATAGCAAAATTAGGTAGGTAGGTAAGGTGGACCGAGGTAAGTGTGACAGTGCGTATCAGCATCAGTGAGTTTTATCAAAATGGGTACAGCCGTTTCAGAGATTAGCTCAAACAAACAGATATAAAACAATTCATATTTTGTAGAAAGTAAAAAACTGTTAAATTTACAAAAAAACATTCAATTTTATTTATTTGTACCTATGCAAAGATAACCAAAATGATTAAGTAATCCTTTTTTACTTTTATCGAAGGTAATACCTATTTAAAGTAGGTACCTACCTACCTACCGGAGCTGAGACGTGGACACTCACGGTAGGGTTGCTCCACCAGCACTGAGCTATGGAGAGAGCTGCTCGGAGTTTCTCTGAAGGATAGAATTCGTAACTAATACGTCCCTGACAGGGAACCAAGGTTATCGACATACCTAGCTCAAAGGATTAGCACGCTGAAGTGTCAATGGACTGGCCATATCTCGAAAAGAACCGACAACCGCTGGGGTAAACGTGTTCTTGAGTGGCCTTTGCTGAGTCGCGATCCCAGCCCATTGCCACTTCAGCTCTCAAGCACTCAAGATCGCGACTCGGCAAACATAGTGCAGGACGCCCTCCGACCTGGTGGGATGAAGATTTGCGAAATGCTGCTAGCAGATGCTTGATGCGGCAAGCTGAAGACAGGGCGTAATGGCGCTCATTAGGGGAGGCCCATGTCCAGCAGTGGACTGATATAGGCTGATGATGATGATGACTAGATATTATTACCGTTTTGCATAAAAACAAAACGGATATTATGTGTGTGGAGAACACACAGCATTGTTGGAAGAACGGTTTGTAGTATTTGCCTTGATATACCGACTTCTAGTCTGTTTTGGGCCTAATCTTCCACAGAAAGTAGTCGATCCAGTTGTCACGTTGATCGGCTGTCAATGTCATTTCATAGTGTCTCCCAACACCAGCAAGCACCTTGCTTATGCTGTGTGTTCTCCACACACATAATATCCGTTTTGTTTTTATGCAAAACGGTAATATTATATGTGCTCCGAACACACAGCATTGTTGGAAGACCTGTTTGTTATCTGCTGGTGAAAGAGTAGGCACAAACGCTATGTGATCTCCAAATAAAAATTTAATATTATTTCTGTAATTTATGCAAGTGTGTTTTTATAAAATTATAAATTTATATAATATCAAATCAGTCACAGGTAGGTAGGTACTAAGACCCATAAAGAAAACTAGATGTTTGTAAATCCTTAGAAACATTAACTAGTTTCTAAATTATAAAAAATTCTATGAATTAAATAGGTAGCTATTTAATAGCTTTAATGCTCTATTTAATATCAATTAAGATCAATGTTAATCAACATCTCTTACTAACAAGAAATGCAACATCAACTTTGTTTCTAAATTTTTTATTACAAATAGGTAGGTAGTCAATTTAATTATGGTACAAGTACCAGAACTTGACTTTAAGTCAAGCTCTCTTCTAGATTAAACATGAAATCTATGTTATTCAATACAACATTTCAATTTAGTAAAAAAGAAAAATTTAGTCCAAACAACTAAGATAGGTATTATGAAATTATTAAACAACTGGTCAGGGCCAGTGTTATGATTTTGTAGTATAGTGTGTGTAGTGTGTAGTGTAGTGCTCCTTTTATAACAGCACGGCGTAAGACGGTTTGAGAGCTTCTCCAATTTCCTCTGCACAGAATCTCCTCAATAGGTCTTTTTTTTTTTTTCTTTTTTTTTTTTTAACCCTTAATAGGGCAAAGGACAATTGCTTACCACCTCAGGTTTTTGACCATAGAGCGCGAGTTGTTCTTTGTACACATTCTCATGTTCAATATTTATAATGTGTGAAGACCCTTTAAACTTTTATTAGTACTGGCAACTACGCTAACTTTGATAGTTTGCAAACTACCAACATTTACAAAAAAATATCGAAGAATTTTAAAAATTAGAGGTTTTTGGCGCAAATAAATTTAAATTTTGTTCTAACAAGATTCTGGTAAGTGGTTTTGTGATATTTGGTAGGAAAATTGATTATATTATCCTGCATGACTCGTAGAATAACTTTTGAAATGAAACTTGTACTGATTGGAAAATCTTCGTAAACTCGGTGGTAAAACTCTTACCATTGCCCGGTTACATCAACATAGTAGTATTTGGTGGTAATATAGTTACCGTTACCCATTAGTGTACTTGTTATTTCAGAAGAATGTCGATGAAAAAGAAGATATCTGATAGAATTATCGCCGGTATTCTAGAAGATAATCTCTCTGCTATTGAAAGTAGCGACGAAAGTATCTCGGAAGAACCACTTTTGGGCGATTGCGTTCTAGATTACGACGATGCAGTTTCGCGAGGTCTTTCAAGAATTTTTGGTGAAGATCCTGAGTTGGAGACGAGAGGATTAGATAATTTTCAAGACCCTCCCGGGCCACGTGTTGAAATGCTGAAATCAGACACTCTTCTGTGCCACACTACCCAGAAGACCAAGGGAAATTTACTAGATGCCGATTTTGCAGCACGAAAAATGCTCAAAAACGATCAAGGATAATTTGCGATGTCTGCAAAGTAGCTTTATGTGCCACACCATGCTTCAAAAACTTTCACATTGCTCCAGAAGAAGGAGAGGCTATGGACTGTAGCAGCTCTAGTACCTCCTCTCTCTCTACCATAACAGGCTAAGGTCAAATATTTACCACCAACATCAAAACGTAAACGGGCGATGGCAAAATGATTACCACCGAATTTTCGCGTACTTATAGTTATATATTTTTTGATTTTCATAAATAATGTTTAAAAGGGTCCTAATAAACGTATAAATAATAACAAAAATCCTGTTTTTTCAATAATTTTTATCTCTGCCCTATTAAGGGTTAAATAAAAACTTCTAGAAGCTACTGCTGATCTTAGATCAGAATCTTAGCATTAGTACTATCCGGAGATATATGCATCTATTCCAGTATCCTTTAGTATGAATTTTATCCAACCAGCTATTATAGTCAAAGTAGCTGGTTTGATTACTGTTTCTATTAAAATCAACAAACTTGTTAATCCGGGGTTATTTAGCTCTCCTGTTCTCAGTAGATTCTATTAATTTCTTCTGGATGTAATTTTAGTAGCCAACCAGACTGTCAATTATCAGCTCAGCACTGTCTTTGAGCCAAATCTTGGTCAAAGCAGTATTTCATGTTCTTCATCATCAGCAATTAGGTTGTCCTTTTTAGTCCAGGGTTATTTAGCTCGCCTGTTCTTAGTAGATTCTATTAATTTCTTCTGAATGTAATTTTAGTATCCAACCAGACTGTCAATTATCAGCACTATCTGTCTTTGAGCCAAATCTTGGCCATAGCAGTATTTCATGTTTTTTCATCATCAGCAATTAGGTTGTCCTTGGACAAACCTAAAGGGGGTCTACTTCACTGCCCCCCCCTTAATTTTTTCCAAAAGCTCTCGTGTCTTCATCTGACGAGGGACTCCACCGGGGAGAGAACATTGAAAGAGCTCAGACAGGGCCTCAATTCAGGATTTTAAATGTTGGAAAGCCAGACGCATTTGCTGAGATTGTTGTCAGTGAGCTGAGACGTAGCGGCGCCTGGTGTGTATGCCCCATTATCTGGATACGGTCTCCGAGACCGAGGGCAAAAGGTGCTATAACACTTCGACTGAAGTGTGTTATAAGAGTCGATTGGCCTTGTTATAGCGGAATACCGCTTAGTTTGACAAGCCTCATCATCTGCATATGGCCTCCGAGGCGGGTATCATTAACCTCCTTTTGAGCAATGATTGACTCTCTCAGCTGAGCATAATAAAAATTAGATTAACTTTGTTAAAGCAAAATTTTACTTATCAGGATCCATCTAATGAATACGGCTCTAGTGGCCGGAGTCTATGTCCAGCAGTGGACTAATATAGACTGAGGATGATAATGATGAAGGATCATATGGCAAAATTTCCTTTCTAAATACGGCCTCCGAGGCCAGAGATATTAAGTGCCATTCGGGCCCTTGATTGTAGGTATAAAAAATAGACTCCTCAGAACTGAAGTTAACATTGTTAGTGCCCATGAGCTAGTTTAACCTGTCAGGCCCAACGGCCCACGGTCACGGCCTAATGAGAATAATCTTATACTGTAACAGCCTCCTTCATTTGATATTATCTATAAAGCCACGCCCCATGTTCTGGATACAGCTTCCGAAGCCGGGGGCAATAAGTACCGTTCCGATACTCTGTTATATAATTTGGCTGGCAGTCGGCCATGCCGTTATACCTCCCCGAGAGGTATGCTGCCATAGCTGAATCGTCATCAAGACAGCTCTTAAACATCGTCGCTAGCCCGAGCAAGCATGTGATGGCCCCAAATTCAGGATTTAGCCTCCGAGGCCAGGGGCAATAAGTACCGTTTTGGTACTATGTCATGGTTATGGTTATGGTGAAGTACTCTTGTATCCACATTTGGACTCCATTTGGTCCATTATGCGTGGTACTAGGTATGTCATATTATTTGTCGGGCAGTCGGCTATGCCGTTATACCTGCCCTGAGGGGTATGATGCCGTAGTGTCCTGAATTGTCATCAAGACAGCTTCTACAACTTCGTCGGCATTATAATTCTAACTCTAACTTTGTTTCTGGCAATAGGATAAAGTTTCCCTTATAATTATACTTAAAATAATAAGTTTCGTTTACATATGAAATGGTATAGTCAAACATTTTGACTTGTGTCATAAAATATATTTGGTTGGGTCACCACCCATCTGACCAGAAACTTTTGTTTGGATGAGTGCAACTGATGCATCTCGGCAAAAGTTGGATCATATCCCAGTGAAACCAGCTGTGATGGTTTGGTTTTGTTATCTAAGATGTCAAAATATTTATTGTACATCATGTTTTTTGTACAACCAAGTTACCGTGTACTGATCTTCTGCTACTTGATTTATCAAAGCTTAGGAAAAAAAATAAAAACTTTAAGCTCTTATAACTTATAAGTACTTACACTTTTCTGTAATAAAAGTTAAATATACCAGATTCTAATGGACTGTTAGTGTGCACTAACCTTCACCTGTAGTGAGATTCATTAACTCAAACAAAATAGCAGTAAGAATTTGTCTTTATTTGGGCCATTGCCTTGCAGTTGGTTGTCATATGCAGCTAATAGTAGTAGGTATTTGTCTTGATGTACCTGCATTCCAACTGTTGTCAACATTGAAGAAAAATAGAGCTTCACATCCTTCATCTAAGAAACTTTATAATTGTGTTCATTTTTAATGTTTTTATATAATGTTGGTATAGCCATAAAAGAAAATATAATATTATAATAAGTTTCATGTTTCTTCAAATGAAAAATGTCAGAGCCATTACGATGATCTTGCACCCATTCAGTTTCAATCTCAATGTGAGTAACTTACAAAAGACTAAGGTATTTTGCACTCACTCCAAGTAAGTTTAAGTCACTTTATATACCTCCAACAAGCTGTAATGTGAAAGGTCAATTTGCTTTTTTGCTCGATGACCTCCAAGCTGTAATATGAAAGGTCCATTTGCAAACCTTATTAACTTAATAGTTATGAGGTACTGTTCTTCAAAGAATGTCTACAATAATTTTTACAAAAGAAAGGTAACAATTTAAGTTAGTGAGTCAAAAATCAGTTCTTGTCCTGATATTTTCTCTCTGTCTTCTGCCTATGCTGAAATAGCAAAATTCTGAAATGGTAACTTCGCCCCGAACAGTACATACCGCGCCTTGGGTCTTATAATTAGAACTTTTGTGTTAATATTTAATCTTCTCGGTGAATAACCGGTGGAAACCAAACTGCACAGGCCTAAGTCTAGTGCACTGCAGGCTATAAACTAGGTGGTTCATTTTGCAGGAATTTCAGAACAATCCTACTATAATAGTTTTTTATCTATTTTATTTAAACCACAACAAAAGCTTTTTTGCATTATTCTGACAACTTTTTATTTAGAAACACAAAACTCTGCTCTAAGTTTGGTAGGTACATTATTCATTATCTTGTCATCAGAAGTTTGTTTTTAACACTCAAATAAGTTTGTTTGAATTTATAACAATATATAGGTATTAGGTACTTACACCTAAAATGATTAAACATGAAGTAGGCAGTACCAAACCCCAAAAAAAAAGGTGGCACAGCCAGCACCTATTGTCTATACTATAGGTTAGGTACCTGTGTTGGTATCGCAATAACTTGATAATTCAAGCTGTATTAGAAGAATACTCACTTGTGCTTGACCGGCTTGATAGAACCGGCGACGTCCATACAAAGTAGACCATCCGATGGTAACTTTGAGTGACGCTCGTTGAGTTTTCCACGCTTACCTCAGCAGTGGTCAGGCGGGATATAACTCAGAAAATGTATTTGACTAGATGCGAGGATACGGACTCCTTTACTAGGGCCGGCCAACGCGGTGTTTTATTGCGACAGACAATCTGTGATGTACCCAACTTGGGTAATCAACGTGTCTCTTTTATGATCGCGCTGATCGCGCTCTTTATCTTTATAAGACTTACCCACTCGGTGCTTATTATTAGGTAGCGGCTCTGAGTACTGAAACTAACTAAGTAACCAGTTTCAGAACTCAAAGGGTGGCGAAACTAGGCCTACATCACCCTTCGAAGATGAGAAGTAGTATAATCAGATCGGTGATCAGACAGCTCCTTGTCCGAAGTAGCAACCTGCTCCATCTGCTCGGGCGCACTTATTTGGCACTCCAAACACTTTTATTACGTATAAATCACTGTTTTTTCACTAAAAAACTTGTTATGAAAAAAATTTGTTGCTTTAGCGGCAAATTACACAAACGCTATGAAATGACATTGACAGCCGATCAACGTGACAACTGGATCGACTACTTTCTGTGGAAGATTAGGCCCAAAACAGACTAGAAGTCGGTATATCAAGGCAAATACTACAAACCGTTCTTCCAACAATGCTGTGTGTTCGGAGCACATATAATACTATTTTACTTTTTTTTTGTTTTATTGTCTAGGATTCTAATGGTGAAAGAATTTTTCAAATCGGTCCAGTAATTTCGGAGCCTGTTCAATTCAAACAAACAAACAAATTTCCTCATTATAAGTAGTTATTTTGCCGTAGCGGGGGTGAAAGAAAAGCAAGCGGCGGCCCCTTAAGCAATAAAGTCTCCTTTTCCTTAAGTATATACCACAGGTAAATTCTCCATCTACGCTCCTTTTCAATATTTCACCACAGACTAAATATTATGTGTCTGTGGTGAATAATAAATATTATGTCACTAACGACGACTTAACGACTAACGATCATAGTTATTAGTATAGTACCTTAATAACTTAGGGTAAATTCTCAGGTTTTAAAACCTATCACTGGCACCAGTCTCTCACAAACAGATATTTGTACTCTCATCACTAGGTATAACACTTAAACGATAAGATGACCTTTTGTGAAGAGAAAATAAACGATTTATTATTATTATTATTATTAATTCTCAATCTACGCTTAATAACCTTAATAGCATGGCTAATAATAACCACAGAACAGAAATCTGTTCTGTGATAATAACTCTATGCCAACTTACGATCAAAGGGGGGTGATTTCTTCCGTCCACGGTATAACACTGGGTAGATTTTGTTTACGTAATGTTAATGTCAGTGATATTAAGGGGATCACTTTTTTCTTTGGTTATTGTCAATGAAAAAAGAGATCCCCTTCGCTATACTTCGACTTTAGATCAATGGTTATTGTATTCTCTTCTCTTTGGTTTTTGTAAAATAAATCTCATCAACATCTCATCCCTCTTGCCCGTTGGTTTCTGTAAAATAAATCTCATCAACGACATCTCTCCCTCTAGCTCTTGCTTGATCATTGTACTCTTCGGACTTTTCGGATCATAAATTGTATTCTGTTTGATGTTGATCACGCAGTTATTGTATACTCTTAGATCATAGTTATTGTATACTCTTTGTCTTTGATCACTGATTGATTTGAATTGAATTTGATTGATTCACTTTCTTAATCTGTGCACTCAACTTAGTGCGCCGATTTTTAATACCTACCGTAATACGTGATACGTGTTGTGTTTAGCTACCTGCTACTAGCTCTTGACCATTCTTGATCTTCGGAGTATTCATTTACAATGGTTAGAACAGTGTATTCTCCTGAATATTGCCTGCAATATTTAGAACAGTACGCCACACAGGAAAAATTTGTCATAGGACTTATCCTCGGCCAGGTTTGTATTCTATTGGCATCAATACACACACTGCTTTGAATGCGTTGCCCTATGTTTATTGCTTGCTAATTAACAGGTTTACTTGATTTTTAGAGTATAAATGCTAGGGAGAATGTGATACATCTGGCTCGCACGCCGTACGAGAAAGGATCTGAAAATCAATCGGAGAGTAGCTTTGCTCTGGCAGACAAGCCGGAATCTATGAAAACTCTGCTCACTGTGTCGGAGGTGTGGGTGGCGGATCATGCCAAACATGTAACGCGGATGCTGCCTGGCGGCATGTTTGTACAAGGTACCTTTCTAGATATTGCTTAGTATTTCCCCTACAGAATCTGTTGACTGAACAGAGGAAAGACCAGTGTGATGCATGAAAACATGTCAGTTCCCTGCTGATATGCCATGCTATGGTGTACTCACTGCTTTGCATCGAAAGAGGTACTAATATAGTTACTAACTGGCATCAATAATTATTGCGCCCTGACAGGGTGCATAAATGTATTGTGTACCTACCCACTAAGGGTTCCTTTCCACTCCTCCAATATCTTTGTCCCAGATTCCTAAGTAATTTGCGTAGTTGATTTCAAATTAAATTACATCACATCACACTAATATTAAAAATGCAAATGTTTAGATGGATAGAATGAAGTTTCCTACTTCTTCACACCAAAATTCTCACCAGATCGGGCTGAAATTTTGCATAGGTTTAAATAGCTCTTGACCTAAAATAAACCATAGGCTAGAATTTAACCCATAACATTTCAGTTTGGGGAAACCATGGGAAAGAATTAACCTGTATATCTTTTCATAGAAACAATGCGTACGAAGCCATGGGCAGAAACTAGTATCCAAATCTTTGATCAAATAACAGCATTGCTAGTAAATTGGATAAAGTCATCCAAGTTCGTTGATCAAATGTACATTGAACATTTAAAGATATAAAGATTTTGGGGGAATGGGCACCTAAGAACAATACCAGTGTGCATAAAATTATAATAAATAATATGATATGATTCCCATAACACAAGCTCTACTTAGCTTGGGGTTAGATAATGCTGTGTGAATTGTCCAGCATATTTATTCAGCTGTATATAAAAAAAGTCACTATACATCTTTCAGACTAGTCATAAACTTTTCATTTAATTATAATATTTTTAAAAAGGACATCAAATTTTGAAATACGTAGATTCAGTTACTAAAGTGTAAAAAAACTGCTTACAGGTATTTTCATCACAAGCGAAGATGATATATTTGAAGATCCCAACAGCTTTAGTAAAGTGAAGGCTATTCTGAACTACATTCACAAGGCTCTGAATGGCAATCAGTATATGTATGGGAACTGCCCCAACAACCACGAAAGACTCATACTGTACATGTCCACCAACACTATGGTGTTGACTTGTAAGAGTGTAGAAGTTGGCCTCGGTCCTAAGAGTACGGTGATAAAGCCCGTAGATTGGAAATTCGTACCTAAACCATTCCAATGGCAGAGACTTGACTGCTATTATGAGTTTGATGAGGTTTATCCTGTGATTGTGAAAAAGAATGGCATATCAGTAAAACAACAGTTTCAGGTGACTAATTTTTAAGGTCAAATGCATTGCATGAATGTTAAAAACTTAAGTCATTTTTTTGTTAAAAACCCCAAAGTTCCTATAATAACAAAGAAAATTACAAACATAATAGAAACAAATAATTAGAACTAGTAAATATTTAAAATTGAAACAATTGAGCTAACTGCAATCGGCAATCCATATCAATACTTTAGTAAAGTATTGAACACTTTACTAAAGTATATCAATATAAAGCATATCAATACTCCAGTAAATTATTGCATACTTTATTAAAGTATATCAATATAAAGCATATCAATACTTTAGTAAAGTATTGAATAGGTATTTTACTAAAGTATATCAATATAAAGCATATCAATACTTTAGTAAAGTATTGCATACTTTATTAAAGTATATCAATATAAAGCATATCAATACTTTAGTAAAGTAGGTACTGAATATTTTACTAAAGTATATCAATATAAAGCATATCAATACTTTAATAAAGTATTGAATACATTACTAAAGTATATCAGTATAAAGCATATCAATACTTTAATAAGGTATTGAATACTTTACTAAAGTATTGATATGGATTGATGGACGTCGGCGTCGGGATTGACGATCCAGTTGAAGCAGCCCAATACACTGGCTGCGCTGCGCCAGATACGCGCGCCACTTCTGAGGCTTAGATATTTTTTAAAATACCTTATCAGATAACTTCGGTAGCGCACAGACCTTTGTTTAAATAATAACTAGAAACAAAAAAATACTGCTCCCTGTTACATAAATATGAGGTTGACAAAACAACATTGTGATGGTGGCTTAGGACTGCTATATGTTTTATTTATACATTTTATGGGGGAGGCTTATGTCCACCTGTGGACTATTATTGTGGCCTGATATGATGAAGGTATACTACTGATATGATAGGTTTTTTGTTATCCTATGAAATTATTATAAATAAAACTATTTTAGGCAATCCTGGAAGCCGCTCAAAAGACCATTGATACAAGTGTCATGTTCATAGATGGAGAATTAAAAGATGGATCTGAAGTGTTAGAACAGCTCACCAAGAAAAAGAAAACAAAATCTAATACAAAATCAACATCTCAGGAATCACCAAAAACAATGCTTGTGTCTCTGTTTGTACCTTATGTAAGTATTAAAGATCATAGGCTAGTTTACTAAAAAAATCTGATTGGACACGTATTTTTTCTTTTGTCAATTATCCAAAAAATATTAAGATATAGCCAATTAAAGTTCCGCTTGACGTCACGCCCACTCCCAAATTTTGACACGCTTCTCTCATTTTTGTCTGGTTGACAAAAGAAAAAATATGTGTCCAATATAATCTCAGGTCTTACACAGTAGTGTAGTTGACGGGACGCAAGGAAAAATCATCTTTTTTCTATAACGGAAAGTTACAATATATTATTATTGATTAACAGTAGTAGGAATACTTACTTAATGTCATGGTGGTGCAAAAGATCTAGTGTTGAAAAATAAAACCAGCCAAGTGCGAGTCGGACTCGCGCACGAAGGGTTCCGTACCTATAAAAACGGCAAAAAAGTCACGTTTGTTGTATGGGAGCCCCCTTAAATATTTATTTTATTCTGTTTTTTAGTATTTGTTGTTATAGCGGGAACTGCAGAAATACATCGTCTGTGAAAATTTCAAATGTCTAACTATCACGGTTCATGAGATACAGCCTGGTGACAGACGGACTGACGGACAGCGAAGTCTTTGTAATAGGGTCCCGTTTTTACCCTTTGGGTACGGAACACTAAAGAAGACTTAAATTATTTGTAGTTCATGGTAAAACAGTGGATCTGGCTTGCTCAAGAAGCCTGTACTTAGCAGAGGGTGTTACCAGCTGGTTAGATAGATGAATGTTCACAACCAAAACATAATATAACTCAACAGGTTTTTTTTCTTTCAGGAAAATATTCTCCCAGAAACAGTAGAATACCTAGAATGCGATGGAAGTATACATTTCAGTGGCGTGGTCTCCTCAAGTGTGTTTCTACACCCGAAAGCCTCGGTCAGCGAGGCTATAACTGCTGTCAAACAGGACATCGTGCGGTCTCTCGCATCGCGGTTTACGATGCATTGTGACGCGCTTATTGATGACAATCTCCTTCCAGAAGGTACCAACTGTCTTCGACATTAAAAACTATAATATATGTACATACATCAACATATTAACATAATAATGGTAGACTATATGACACACAGCTCCATGTAGCCCCAAGCTAAGCAGAGCTTGTGTACTAGATAATTGGTCCCGAGGCATAAACCCGCAACCTCCTGCGTCGCAGGCTGACCGTCGCTCGCTGCGCCACAGAGGTCGTGTCCAGAAGGTATTTTAGACTTCAAAAGCTATGATTTACATCTGCACACTTTTTGAAAAACTACAACGGAGCAAACGTAGCTATTTCTTTTCCGATTATGTGTGCAAAATTTCATCGACATCGGGGCTGTAGTTTCAAACCCCATGAATCATGGATAAAGATCAATGTTTCATGTGGTTTGTCTTAAGGAGTGTTGAGGGAGACTTTTTTTCAGCAGTTGTTTTAATTGCAATAAGCAGGCATCCGTTACAAGTGTTATGGCTTCTGGTTTTGATCCTTTTATATCGTAAATAATTCCATCACTTAACTTTTTTCCTAATTGTTCATATTGTATCTTAATAGGCTTAAGATACAATATAAACAAATTAGAACTAGTCTGTGCAATTGATACAGTTGAACTTACTGGAGACTTAAGCAAAAAATCTTGAGGTAGCTCAACTGGTCCATATGAACACCAGTCGGAAGCGTCCCCAAGACACTGCTGGCTGCATGACTCCGCAAAAAAACAAAAAATGTGTCTATTGGTTTAACTGAACTATGGATTTTTTGTTTCAGAAAAGGTGTGCTTCAACGAGCCACCACGCAGGGTACTGGTTCCAGTGGGTACTCTCTACCTCTGCGACTATCTGTTCCCGGGGGAGGCACCGGCCGAAGCATTGCTGTCTGTGCGGGAGCTGCTCGACCTGCAGATCACGGAGACTGATGTGGTCTGCGACGTTGAGACACCGGCTGGTAAAAAAATAACATCATTTGATTCCTGAATCGGGACATAATGTTTGTACGATCTCTTCCAGGTGTTATGGGTGTTTTTGATGTATACTAAAAAATCCCTCGCTTCGTTTGGCTCCGATCAGGTATCCGCCGGCTCCTTCTTACATATAACCTTACAAAAATGACATACGAAATTGTCTACGACTGTTTTTGAGCCGTGAAAAAATCTGTGAATACGGAACAAGAGAATGGGGAGTCGACAAATAGTATGCAACAAGAAAAAACTTTTAGTAACATTAAATTAACTGTTGCTATTATTTTACAAATCTTTAAACCAGAAATTGCAAATCTCTTGTGATAAAAATAAATTTTCAACCGGCGGCGCTTGCTAACTTTTTTCTTTGAGCATATTTTTGTAGACACTCGATGCTATGGTTATCACTTTTTCTAATGGGAGTTTCCTTACAACTGGTATCATTATGATATAGAATAATGTGTAAAACTAGCTGTCGCATCCGCACACGGAAATTGACCTGTTTTTTACCCGACTACCAACAGGGGAGGGTTATGAGGTTAGCACCCTATGTTTGTATGTATGTATGTGGCCGATTTTTTTGTTCCCACGTAGCGCTGAAACTACTGGTTCGATTTCAAGAAATTATGTATCGATTGATTCGTCTCAATACCCCGATGGTTATAGGCTATAGGATTTAGGGCTCCGACCCCGAATAAGCCTTCAAAACGCGTATTAAAGTTTAGGTAGCCGCAGGCTGGAGGCCCCATAGAGAAAAATTACAATACCTACGACCTATTTTCAACTCTATGCCTATCAAATATGACCGATACGTCATTCTATTTTGTCAATGTAAATGTTTCAAACTTTTATAACTTTCCCGTAGTCGGGTTGTAGTTTTTAACTTTATCTTGTTATGGTATGCATTGCGTATGCTTCATATGGTATTCCGCGCGAAGCTCTATCTAGACATGTTTATAAATCAATGGACGTATCTGTGCTGATGAGCACTTGTTAGATCAAATAGTACTCAAAAATATACCCAACAAAACCTATTTAGTTAACATTACATATTGATTTTTTACCTTGTTCTCAGATACTTCAGAATTCGACGCTTTAGACCGAGACGCGAGTAGTGAAGAGCTCCTAGCAACGCCACAAGAAGCCAGCCAGTTCATGTACATCACTGGAATCTGCTTCGCAATGCTTGTCCTAGTAATATCTATCATTGTACACTACTACGACGGCATTATCGCCTTTATATCGAAGATATTTAATTCTTAGATGCCATAATCCGCAAATATATGACAGCCCCAAAATACTCAAATTTACCAAATTTAAATAGGTACTGTAGATATTTTTTTAAAGCTGGCGCGATTGTCTCTTGTTCTTTCATACAATAATCCACGCCCTTACGTCACGAATCCAGGCCTTCGATATGCCATTCAAAATTCAAAGTGCTTTATTTCCTTTAGACCTTACAGTACTCTGGACACGTCACAAAACTCAGATTACATAAGTAAAACTAGGAAATAAAGTTCGTTTAAATCACCTTGATTTTTTGTTCACTTCAATCTTTTTAAGGTAAAGTAAAGAAGTACCTACAAATAAGTAAAGAATACGAAAAACAAAAGACCATCGCACCAGTTTTTCAAAATTTACGTATACCTAATTGTACTACTAGCTATGAGATATGCAATTACAGTTAGCAACGAAAGTAGCTTACATTTAAAATTTTAAAACTAATTACTGCGCTACGATTAGTTTTTTTTTTAATCAAATTATGACCTAAAATTGAAAATGCCACCATATGTAAAACTATGAACGAACCAAAATAGTAATATTAAGATTTGTTTCATATAAGCTTTGAAATCTGTAACTGTTAATATACTTTCGTTGCCGACTGTACCTACATCTGTCTTGGGAATCCCTTGTTTAATCTTGGTAAGCGTAAGCCCACTCGTGCGTAATTATTTGCGGCTTTTGTGTATTTGCTAACTAAGTTACTAATCCATGTGGTCACGATAAAGCGCATTCCAGTAAGTACAACAAACTTACAAAAATTATTAATGCTTTCAATATGCATTAATGCTTGTTTTCTTAGTATGAAGTGTGAAAACAAGGCCATCTAATTCTAAGTTCTGCGCTGACATCTCGCATGGGAATGTATTGTTGTTCTGTCCCCCTGCCTAATCAGCGCAGATCGTACCGGAGCAGGACTCTTGATTGACAGCTTCGTTTCAGCTTTTCTGTGGGTGTGGTCGGATTTGATGCCCCTATGAGACTCTTCAATCCTGTTTTCCGTCTGGTCTCTTCTGTGGCCATGCATATGTATGTATCACAGTCTTTTCTTCCTAATAAGATTATGAATACAAATATATAATGTTGAACGAATTATTAGACTGGCGTAAGTGGCTCGTGAAAATGTGGTTTCTATTTATTGTGATTGTCGTAACTAGACAAGGTTGAGTGGTGATTGAAATATTTTATCATTATGGATTTTATGCACGATGTAATGTTATATTTATGTATAGAGTGAAATATTGAAATTTAATTTTTTGAATAAATGACTATTTTTTTACTGAGATCTATTTTTATTTTGTAAAATATACTAAGCTGATTAACTATCGAATCTGTTTAAACCCAATGTCACATTTCATATCCTCATAGCTGTAGCCCGCGGCTTTGCACGCGCTGTTTCAGTTAATAGCCTACGAGTATGTCCGTCTGGGATACTATTTACCCTACCCGCCAAATTTCATTGTAAAAAGGTAACAGACAGACGACAAGTTACATTCGAATTTATAATATTAGTATGGACATAGATAAATTAATATGGATAACTAATACTGATAGGTACAATATGAATCCAATATCTCATAACGTTTCGATAAATCTCAATAGATGGCAGCACTGTCGCCGCCACTTAACGCTGAGTTAACACCGAGCATAACGCTACAAAAATAAAATTGTATGCCCCCGGATTTCTAGCGCTCGCGCAGCAAACCACGACACCCGTTGTGCGATAGAGACAGCGTCACTCGTCATTACATTTAAACTGAGTTACATTCTTACTCAGCATAATCAACTGATAACTGGCTTGGCACTAGTGATAAACATAATGTGCTCCTAAACGTACGCGAGTTCAAATTAAGCCCGTGTCATTTCAATTACTCGTAATTATAGTGAAGTGCAGTATTCATTCAGAAGTACGACGGACAGTGAACTGAACACCTGACGATGGGAATCAATAACACTTCGAGTGATCGCATAGCGTGATACATTATTCAGAAACCGGTTTTTAATGCGCGTTTTCGCGATACTCCGAGCGAAAGACAGTGTTTACAATGGCGTTTTCTCTAAACAAGCTGAAGAATATCTTGAATTCGAATAAGGATAGCCAGTTGGCTGGGAGCGGGAGCTTGGACCCCGAGATTGGGTTCAAGTTGTCTCTCCAGCCGCTCAGCAGGAACTTGTACGTGACTGTTATCGGCGCCCGGCATCTGCCGTCGTTTTTTGGCCTCAGTCGCGCCCATGGATACCTTGTTAAGGTAATCCTTGTTGTATTTATAAAATTACCGTTTACGATTTATGTTTACATTTCTTTGAGTACCTAACTGAGTGTGGTGGGAATTTCTATGTTTATTTAGTGGGTAAGGTAATCCCTTGTAGCGTGCTGCGTTAACGAGGTAACTTATTGACAGATTTTTTTATTAATTGTTTAGTTGATACAATAGGTACCTACTTACTACCTCACAGTTAGCTTAATTAATCAATCCTCCAGGAAGTAGGAACAGTTCCTGTGCCTATATATAGCGAATTAACCTAAAATTAACGTGTGGCATTGACGAGACGTCATAAATGTCGTAATTAAAAAGATTTTCCGAAGTTTCTGTGTACGTAGGTATGTCCCTAATCAATCTTATATACCTTAGTCGCGACGTCACAAATTCAGGCCTCCTGTATAAGAAAAACAAAAGGGAATAATGCCAGTTTTTAGAAATTTATCCGTAGGTACCTTCCTATCGTACTATTGGATAGATACCTACTCCTACTACCTACGTTATTTTTAACGATTTACGAACCATAAACAACACATTAAATATCCGCCGTATGTAGGTATCTAGCCGAAAATAACTTCGTGTTTGTATAAGATTAATTAGGGACGTACGTACACAGAAACTTCGGAAAATCTTTTAAATTACGATATTTATGATGTCTCGTCAATGCCACACGTTCATTAGGTTAATAGTCGTCGTCGTCGTTTACGTGGATAATTGTATGAAAAAAGAACATAATCGCGCCAGCTTTCAATAATTTAGTGTACCTACTTAATACTATAGGTACTCCACTTTTTTTTATCGATTGATAGTCATATGTGCATAGCTAACCTTCCTAAGCCAATCTAACCTACGAATAGATTACTCAAAACATAGATTTAAATCGTAATCTTTGACTCCGAATAGTTAATAGGTAAGTAATTCGTGTTTATGTAGTTTTTACTTGCATCCAAGTTATGTATAGATAGATAGATACCTTTTTCACTCTAAGCATTTTTCAATTCCCCTGAAAATTGCAAAGAGCTAAGCTCCTTGGAAAATTAGCAACCTCTTGAGTTTTCTAACAAGTTTTCAACAATTAATTCTCAGAATTATTTTCCAAGAAAGGCTTTATTTAGTAAACAGCTTAAGTAGGTAACTTCGTTATAATATCGAAGATTTTGCTAACATGAATAAATAATATTTTTTTTAATATCAACATTCTACCACGGAGGTACTTTGAATAGTTAGGATACCTAGAAGAATTTCCTCGAGTAGGTAGTTAACTAGGTAGGTACCTACTTTATCTTTCTTCTGATTATAAATACCTAGGTACCTAAGTACTATGAACTAACAATAGTGGTCTTCCAAACGAAGATTGGCAATTGTGCAACTTAACAACCATGGCGTTCCTCGGGCCGATGCATAAACACAAACAAATGCATACATTTCACGACACAGTCAGTGCTACAATGTCTGAATGCATCCATTTTATGACACAGCCAGTGCTGCAGACACCATCATCATCGGCCTATAGCTATTAGTCCACTGCTGGACATAGGCCTCCCCTAATGAGCGTCATAGCGCCCTGACTTCAGTTTGCCGCATCCAGCATCTGCCTGAAGTCTTTCGCAGGTAGTCATCTCAAATGGTCGAAGGGTTACAATTTATTAAAAAAAAAAAATGGAACTGCTTTATTTCCTATAGTTAGACCATACAGCAGGACTCCTGGACACGTCACAAAACTCGGATTACATAAGTAAAACCAGGAAATAAAGTGATCACTTAATTTTTTTGTTCTCTTCACTCTTTTTAAGGTAAAGTAAAGAAGCGAACAAGACACCTTTATCTTGTTAGAATATTAGTGTTCGGGTTGGATTGGAGCAAAACTCATCCCAAGCTTTTTATCCTCTATCTAGAAGATAATCTGATATTTTATAGTACCTAGGTCCTTTACAAAGGATATGTTGAACAGTTTGTTTGAATTTATTTATTGATAATTTTAGGGTTCCGTACCCAAAGGGTAAAACGGGACCCAGAGGTATTCATTTCATGACTTCATGTCATGTCAGACGGGCAGAGGAGTGCTACAATGCCAGAATGCCCACTGATTTGGTTAACAAAGGAGCGTATCTTACATGCTTCCGATAACGTTATGTTATCGGTCCATATCGATGTGTAATTTCCTAAATATACTCGTTAATAACTGTAACTTACCTAAATACGCGATCCTGGTATAAATAATCCAGGGAGAGTAGAGTTGAAGTTCAATATTTACAATACCTTAATATTTATTATCGAAAAACTACTTTGATCGTAACATTTAATTTTTGCAAAGTACGTTATTAAGTTACATCACATAGACAATTCATTTATTTGCTAGACTACATGTACATATAGATAACACCAAGTCATTTCCACATGCAGGTGTCATTAGCTAAAAAGGTTTACACATCATAAAAAAAACTAGCACACGACATATTGTTCGTGCTGTTTCAAGTAAAAACTGAAGGTTCTTCAATTTCAGGTGAAATTGTTCCCCGGCGATAACAAGTACGAGACGACCCTACAAGACAGCTCGTGGCCGGTCTGGAACGAAGACTTCAAGTTTGTAATCAAACAAAAAGATCTGAAAAAAGCATCCGATAAAGCCGACCTTCAAAGTTTATTGGCTGGCCATTTTTTATCGCTCACGATTTACGCTGTATTAGAGCCCGCGAAAGATTTGGAAAAGCGGAAAAACGCTAAGACTGACTCAAAAAAATCCGCTAAAGTGACGGATCAAGAGGAGCCTAAAGCTAAAACGGGATTTTTAGAGAAGACTTTCAACAGTTTTAAAACGACAAAAGCTGAAGCGATTTCGCAGAAGTCTCTATTGGAGAAGAGACGGACAGTCGGAGCCGCGACGTGGAACTTTGACTCGAAGTTGTTTCAGAATGATCTCAAGAACGGCCTGATTGGTACCCCGGATATTTGGAGGCCTATCAATGCCATTGCTAGTGGCCTAACGACGGCTGATTCACGGGTATGCATGCTCAATGTTTTACTTGGTCATTAGACGTAATTAGTGTAATTACATATCTATCTACATGGACACACGCTCATAAAACTAAGGTAAGTATTAGATAGAGCAGGTAGAGTTAGACAGGTACTTTCCCAGCTCCGTTGATTATTTTTTATAATATAAATAAATATTAGAAGGTGGAAAGTATTATGGGTTAGCACTAACAGGTTAGAAATATTTATTGTCTGTACCTATTTCAGCTATAGATAATTTAATGAGAAACAACCAAAACAATTGGTAGTTGGACAAGGAACCGGACTTGACAATGCTCAGGAAATGATGTCATTTCTATGTAATAGTCTCTTGGCGTGTACATTTTCATGCATCTTGTGTTATCTAAACAAAAGGCACGGTTTCTCTTGTCTGAAAAAAGTTCAACTAGGATTGCCCTACTTATGCTAACGAGCTTTTAAAGTTGTTTTTACACAGAGCTGCGTAACTATGTGTACTACTTACAAACTTTGGTTATTTTTATATTATTTATATTTTTAAAAAATTATTGGTTATTTTTCTGGGATTCGATGAAACTTCGATGAAACAATGTGTTAAAGTTCTAAGAATATTTCGACTCTTTTTCTTTTTGAAAAGTCGTTTTCTTGTAGGCCTCTATCCTTTCTACTGTTGGATGTATGACTAGTTTCTGCCTGCGGCTTCGCACGCGTTGTATCTATAGAATTTTTTTAAGGTTATTTCTATCGCATGGAAACTCATACATGAGATAAAAAGTAGCCTATGTTTTATTTCTACGTTTTATTTTCCAGGCCTAGAACAACCTGTAAGCAAAATGTCATCTAGTTCAGTAGTTTTACGTGAAAAAGTAACAAACTTCCGTCCATCCAAACTTTTGCATTTATAATATTAGAGTTTAGAGTGTGGTTGTGATGTGATATTACGAACAAAAAACAAAAGAGGAGTATAATAGATATAATTTATTGACAGAAAGATTACATATTTTTGATTAATAGTATCTTAAATCCTAAGATAGGTTTAACTAGACACTAGGGTTCTCTAAAAATAGCAATACAAATAATTTGTAAACACGGTAGGCTAGGCAGTTACGAACACAACCACAGCGGTGGAAACACAGGAGGTCCTATGTGTGGCTATAGGTACTTAAGTAATTTATTTATTTTTTCATCCCCCCATCTCGGCAAGAGTATTTTTGCTTTTCGATATCCGAGTGTAAAAGCCGTTTTTATCCGCTAGGATAAAGTAAAGAAAAAGAAAAGTCACGTGTTGCACTCGACTTTTGATTCCCTCGCTAACGCTCAGGATTCTAACTTTAGAATTCTTCACGTGCTCGGTCATCAAAGTTGCGCACGTGGTTAAAAAGCAACTTTGCACTCTTGTGTAACAAATAACTATTATGATCGTCGATTTCTCCATCTATTATAGACCTGATTTGGAAAATTCTTTCGCTATTTTACTTATGGAGAATGATCCCGAGGTGGTCTCATCAAAATTGTATTCCAGAGGGATAAGTATTTGTCTCGAATCAGAATCAGAAATATGTTTATTGTTAACTGTAGTACAAAAAAGATCTTAATTATAAGGTGTACAGTTTCAACAGCTTATCTATAGAAATCGAAAAACTTAAAAAAACTTTGTACTTAAATACTAAGGAATTTGAGGCCAGTTTTAAGTTTCTTCAAAACAATTAAATTGTAATTAAATAAGTTCACAAAAAATTCAATTCGGCAGGAAAAAAAAATGTTTTTTTTTGGGAAATTATTAAATTTCTTAGAGATTACCCAAAGTTCGAGTGCTTTATATTAGAATTAAATTATAGGTTTTCATTTTCATGATTTGATTAAAAGGCAATTAATAAATTCTGTAACAGCTTTCCTTAGCTTTGTCATACGTCCGTCAATTTAATTCGATTAATCGTTGTTTGTTCAAGTGAGAATAGCTCGGCGAGAGTGCCGATATTAAATCCCCGGCTGTTGAAGCAGTCTACAAATTAGTCTTTTGACAGCTGACCTAGAAAACGATTGATGGACAAGATTCTAAAAAGTTGATCATGTGAAACTACATGTTTCAGCTTACATTTTATTGTATTTCTTGAGCCATGAAAACATGGAGCAAGAAACGATTTTGCTGCGAGTTTTTCAGCTGGAAAGATGAAAGTGTTTTTATTCCTTATAAAGACTTGTATTTCTTTACAGAAAGATGTGTAAGAACTTTTAAAGTAAATACTTTGCTTAATTAAATCCCAACGATTACAAATTCGCATTTTTGTGGGCAATCAAACCCTTCTCAATCTGAACCCATAAATTCCAAGGAAAGCCTGATAAAGGTCCCCTAAGTTCCCAATATTAATCAGCACAGGTCTCGTTGGCCGATGGTCATCACTCCATTATGATCACAAATTGACGACCTCTGTAGCACGGTGGGCGAAGGTCTGCCTGCGACGTAAGAGGTTGCGGGTTCGATTCTCGCCTCTGAAAAAATGTTTGCACGATCTGCAGATATTTGTGCCGAGTGGTCGTTTTCTATGTATTATAAAAAAATATCTATCTATGTTGTTTAATGTATATCAGTTATCTAGTACCCATAACACAAGTTCTGCTCAGCTTGGGGCTAGATAATGCTGTGTGAATTTTGCAGCATTATTTATTTATTTGATTACATGAATTGATGATACATTTTGAGTTAATTGACTCTAGCCTTCACTCATTTATTCTTCTTGGGTGCCTAGATTTAGAGTTTTGATGGTGAACTAGGTGCCTCTAATGACACCATTTTGTGAAAAGGATATAGGCATAGGATTTCGCGTTCATAGGAGCGGGACAGAGCAGAACGCGTGTGCAAAAATCAAATGCAAAAATCAAGGTTTCTTCTAATAAAAAGAGTACTGTTCAAGTAATCAAAAATTTATTTTTGCGAATCTGTTACTCTGCCTTTGCTTTATTTTTCAATATAAAAATCAAGTCGGTAAGTCATATCGGTTCGGAGAAGAAGGCAAATATGTATCAAAATGATAATTTTTTCATCAAACCTATACAACTAATCAAAAAACTATCTTGGCGCTTTTGTACAAAATGAAATGGACTATTAGGTATAGGAGAAAATGCCTCGGCATTAAGCCCACCCTTTGTACCTTAGTGCAATAAAGTTTTAAATAAATAAATAAATAGGAGTATAAGATTCCTAGATTTCATATTTGAATTAAAAAACTTCTGACATCAAAAGTATATTATAATATCAATGATTTTTTACTAGATAAGAACATATTGACGAATCAGTGAAATGAAATTAATGTATTAACTAATGATTATTTCTTTGACTAATTTAATATTCAATGTAAATCTGTAATTTAACATTCTCAACGTTTCAATATGTTCCTTATGTAATTTGCTTCTTTATGTCTGTCACTAAATTCTCCTACCGACCTATGTATATTTGCATGCCCTAGATTTAGGCAAAACATGTATGGTGCTGACCTATTATCATTCTTCCATCTCTGTGACCCATGTTTACAAATAAAGAATTTGAATTTGAATAGAAGTAGGATCTCAAAGATCGTAGAAATGTTGATTTTTTCGAAATACCAGCCTTAAGAAGGCTCCGCAGACGTTATATTCCACGTCTAAATGATTTGGAGATGATGCAACACAGGTCCACGTAACACCAATTAATTGCATGAGTCAGTTAGCATTCCACTCGCAGTACAATGTGTGAACAAAATCTTGATTTGAACGTAGGTGCAGCCACAATAGAATAGGTTTGACCTTGACCGATCCTCAACTGGAGAAGGCCGAATAATTGTTAATTTAGAAGCAATAAAACTGTAGGTTTTTGTGTAAATTAATTTGTTTATTGATGGTAGTTCTGATTCGAGCTTTAATTAAAATAAGTGGCTGCCGCCGTGCCGAGTTATTTTTGGCTAAGCACATTCATGGATTAATGGTTTATCATCTCACCAATATTAATACTTGTATGTATACTAAATGCCAATATTATATTTAATATCTACTTTATGAGAACCTTTGTGTAGAAAAATAAATGATTTATTATTATCCCACTAATGTTATAAATGTGAAATTTTGGATGGATAGATGTTTGTTACTCAATCACGCCAGAACGGCTGAACAGATCTGGATGAAATTTTGCACAGAGATAGATTAGGTATAGTCTGGAATAGCACATAGGATACTTTTATCCCGGAATTCTCACGGGAACTACCCAAACCAACGCATTATAGGTAAATAAACGCGATAAATACCCGTTAAATAGTATTAATAATATCGAATTGATATCGTTTTTTTGGACCGCTTAGTTTAATATACATAGAACGCAAAACAGCTGTTGAGAAGAGAAGGTGGCACTTGTTGCCAGTAATGATTTTGGGCTTTTTCAATCGTGTTCTAGCAGGCAATACCAGCTCAAGTATTATTGAATAGCCCTTTACAACCAATATCACGCAATAAGAGGTACATAATAATATTAGGTAGACGATTTTGTACAATGGGCCTTTTACAGTACCTACTATCTAGATTTACTCGATTTTCTAAAATTACCTTTCTTGTTGTACCTAAAGACACAATTTAAAGTGTTTAATGTACCTACCTACTTGTCTATTTGAGATTCTTTCTTTAATAAATATTAATAGTTTTTTTATTTTTTTTATCTTGTAAGATTTTTGTAATAAAGTGCGTTAATCCTCGCACTCTGGTAATTTCTATGAAATTAAATAAGTTCCCGGAATTTTTTGGTAATTTATTGACACATTGGTCGTAATTTATTGAATTTTTTATCTTGTATATCTATTTTGTTTTTTTTTTGTAACCCAAAGCTACTGTAATTTCTGCATGACAATTTCAATCACAAGATTTATCTAAACGACTTTTATACTTACCTGATAAATATTTGGCAGAGAGAGAACAAGAAGGGTCAACTGGAAGTAACCCTGCTGTACACAGCGTCAGAAGATGGACTGAACGACGTGGTCCAACTCACGGTCAACCGGTTCCGGTGCAGCGTTCAGACTATGCAGGAGCATGAGGAGTTCAAAGGTTGGTATTTAATAAATAAATAATAAATTAATAATGCTGGACAATTCACGCAGCATTATCTAGCCCTAAGCTAAGCAGAGCTTGTATTATGGGTACTAGATAACTGATATACACAATATACCTAATACAATACATAGATAGATATTTTTTACTATACATAGAAAACGACCAGAACACACTGAACAAATGTCTGCAGATCGTACACACATTTGTCCCGAGGAGGGAATGCAACCTCCTGCGTCGCAAGCAGACCTTCGCCCACCGCGCCACATCGGTCGTCAATTCCATCTTTTTAGATTTCCATCTTGGATACCGCCCTTTTGATGGGGGCGAAAGAACAACCGTGCTCTACTTATGACAGACTCTGTGTCTCACCTTTCGAACAGAAAGGCGTAGGGATAGGCACGTTTACGTATTCTACCGCGAATTTTAGATGTAGGAGAACCTGTTACTACCAGAGACCGGTAAACTGGTCTGTGGTTATAATCTAAAAGTTATTCAGCTAGGGGCTGGTGAGTCTCGCCTCGCCTACAAAAAAAAATCACAAAAAACACTTTTTTTCAAGTTTAGTATATTATTATGATCTATCTCTGTATTGTATTATTACTTATGTCCTTGGCTCTTGCAATTCATGTTTCCACGTACATTAGCCCTTGCGTTTATATAAATTCAGTCAATGTAGGAACAAGAGTATAAAATGTCTACAAGGGTGACTAATGAGGCGGTCGGCTGCCCGGCACATGAATCACGCTGGCTTGGGTATCGCCGTTTTCATACGACACCGGGTACATAAAACGGGTACACTATAAGTTACATTAACGACTACCACTTAACTGCTGTAGGTAGCTTACATAAATAATTAAAGCAAAATGTGAAAAGATCTTTATAAGATCTTTGTCTTTAGATTCTATAAATCTTGAAGGAAAGTTTCGGAAGCGGTCACATTGTTTTTGAGTAAGTCTCTAAAAAGTATCTACCTAATTGAATAAGCACAAATTAACTTAACGTTAAAAAAGTGTGTGGGGCGCGGGTTCGAGTCCCGCCGGAACCGAACATTTTTGGGAACTTATTTCATTTCTTAGAGATACCCAAAGTGCGCGTAAAGCACTATAACAAAAAATCAAAAAATCAAACAAGCGTATCAAATTAGTAACGTGCTGTTGTCGTAAAAATCAATTTTGCTCGATTTTTTGGTTTTTATTTGTTATTTTATTTAAAAAAAGACTTAATGTAAACTAAGGAGTAAATAATTAAAAAACAGGAACATACTCGTACCGCGTAGTCGCGCGTATGCAGGGTGGCTTTTTGAGATGGCAATGGATGGCCAAATCCGTCTTGATTTAAAAACTATTTTTCAAAAACTATTTTTCAAAAACATTTTATTAAATTTGACTAACTTCTGCTGCTCAGATTTTTTTCATTCGATACAATAAAATGATCCTTACAAAGGACTGAGTCAATAGGCAATAAAAAAAACTTGATTCATTTTAAGGCGCTACTCACGCGTGAGCAAAAAAAATTTTATGCCAAAATATTTTTTTCCAAAAAGGAACTGATGTTTCAAAAGAAACTGCACCTTGTATCTCCTCTGGTTATGGGTGCCCCCGTACTGTCCCAGTTAAAAAAAATACTCTGTATATGGATAAAATAACAACTCTCCTTGAACCTAGACATAATGCGACGTTCTTTTGTTGCAACTTACAATGCAACACCTACTCGGATAGGTCCCAGTTGGGCTGGTAAGGCATGCACTCTGCATATTAATTAGGAGAGAGCTGTCCACACCACACGCTAAACAGAAACCTCAATAGGATGGTATTCACTGTGGTGTACTTACCTACTTTCACCTATACTAAAATTGAAAAGAGGAAAGATTTGTATTTTTGTATTTATGTATGTAACGAATAAACTTAATACAACCGGCCAACTGCGAGTCAGACTCGCGCACGAAGGGGTCCGTACCATTATCTATAAAAACGGCAAAAAAAAACACGTTTGTTGTATGGGAGCCCCCTTAAATATTTATTTGATTCTGTTTTTTAGTACTTATTGTTATAGCGGCAATAGAAATACATCATCTGTTTCAATAAAAATTTCAACTGTCTAACAATCACGGTTCATGAGATAGGTACAGCCTGGTGAAGTGGTGACAGACGGACAGCGAAGTCTTAGTAATAGGGTCCCGTTTTTACCCTTTGGGTACGGAACCCTAAAAACTACTGAACCTATTTTAAAAATTGTTTCATCATTAGAAAGCTTACTTTTCAGGGAGTGTCAATAGGCTATGTTTTATCCCGTTCCCACGGGAACGGGAATTACGCCGGTGTAACCGCGAGGCACTGCTAGTGTTGAATATTCATGTTGCAGGGAAACGGTAAAATCAGTGATTGCATCAAATCACTAAGGGATTTCATCAAGATCTTGGATACTGCTAAAACGATAAAAGTATATTTTTTATGAGGTACTAAGCCCACCCGTTATATACGACTACTTTACTTATTTAAACTGAAATGTACTCTGTTGCCGCGTCTTTTTCTTCACCCCCAGGGGTACCTGAAAATACTTCATGTAAGTTCCGTGAATATAGGTAAAGATACCCTTCGAGCTACTCGATACTTATTTTCGGAACCGAATGGAAAAACATTTAATAGAGAAAACTTCCAAAGTCTTTCAGAATAGGCATACCCACGCTTTATATAGAAAACAACTTATTTACAAAGATCAATCTTGCGTGAATCTACCCAGTAGAAATAGAAACCTTACTGATACGGTAAATACAGTCAACGACGGAGATCCCTAGGCGAGTTTATATCGAGAGTATATTATAGGGTATTTTATAATTTTATTCTTTATAAGAAAAAAATTAAAAATAGATTATTGAGATAGCTAACGTCAAAAATAGTCGGAAATGTTCATTATAGTTCATAAAAAAAATACATTAATTTTAAAATTCGATTCTATTTATAGTTTTTTATATGTATAAAATAGCAGACGCAATTTTGTTATATCATACGGCTGTGTAGGCAAACTAAAAAGTATCAACTGTCATCAGGAACATCAGCGCATTTGTTCAGGTCTCACATCCATTTGACGTCATGACCAAAGAGCAATCGTCGTCCACTGCGTCTAGCGTTTTCGTCAAGTTACGCGCGCAACTTGAAAATAAAATTTTAAATGCATTTTTAGGGCACTTATCGATTGAATAGAAATGTATTTATTTAGTGGTTCATTAGCACTATATAATTTAATTCAGATACTTTTCAAAAATGGGTGAAATACGATAAATAAATAAGTAACTTACTTACTGTTGACCTGAAACTTTGACGAACGATGTGACGCGATACAGGAGGTTGCCGGTTTGATTCCCGCCTTGGGACAAATAATTGTTCGATCTGCAAATATTTGTTCCGGGTGTTCTGGGTATTTTCTATGTAAAATAAAGAATATCTATCTATGTAATGTATTGTATTATGTTAATCAGTCATCTAGTGCCCGTAACACAAGCTCTGCTTAGCTTGGGGCTAGATGATGCTGTGTGGTTTGTCCAGCACTATTTATTTATTTAGAACTAGGTGCTGCCCGCGGCCTGGATGATGTCTCGTGGAGAGACGAAACTAGATGACGTCTTGCTTTGATATGTATTTTTTCATTTTGTAGTTGGTGTCATTTTGGTTCATTTCATTTTGTGGTGGTGTTTTTTCGCGGAATTGTTACTAAATATTGTCATCCTTATATTCTGCAAGTTACCGTAATTTTTGTCGCGAACTGTACTTATCCGCCTACTAGGCTGTCTATACAAAAGGAATGTGATGTGCATATACCTGCTAGGTAGGTAAGCACCTACATAACTAGGGCGTGAAATTGCTTTTCGATCAATCCCACACTTACGAATATCTCGAAAGTACGTTGTCACGATATAAGAAATACAAAAAATTGGAGACAAATTGCTTTGCTAGGCACGAGATATTTGGCAAAATAATTGACGTTGAAAAAAGCGGTAGAAAATGAATTCAATTCAATTTCAATTTATTTATTTAATTAGAACGGTCCTAGAGAACCACTTACACTAACTAATTTTAAGTAATATTATACAATGATTAGAGATTTAAAAAAGTAGCAATAAAATGAGAATTAAGTATAAATTAATAAAAATTACAGATTTCAAGTAAATACACATGTCATGCAATATCAAAGATTAAAATAACAATAAATGTTGTCAAATTACAAATAAGAAAAAATAAAACCGCAATTCAATTGTTTTGTGTAACGTAGTAAAAAAATTACTTCAAATACTAATTCGGGGTTGTGCAAACGAGCTGTAGGTACCTAGGTACTTAATGAGATTTCCACGAACTTTAATTAATTCTGATCACTGTCTTTCTGATGTTAAAGGTCTAAAGACCACAAACGCTATTTATTTGGTCCTGTTAATTTACAAATGGTTCTTAGAAATCCCGGTTTCATCAGGAGTTTATCTTCTAGGCTTTGAACAGTTTGTACTACTGAGAAAAGTCAGGTGGTAGCAATTAGTTCGATAATTTACAGGTAGAGGGTATTAGTTCGATAATTTACAGGTAAACTTTTCAGGTAGTGGTCTTTAGGCCCTTGGGAAGAACTTAGATAATATTTTCTAACATTATTTGTTCATACCAGAGGTGCGGTGACTACAAGACATCGATAGAGCTTAGCTCTATGCATCTCACTTAAAAAAAACTCAACTCTGCTATTGCCTAACCTATGCAATGCATTTATTAACGTTTTCGCTGCCCAGCCTCTGCGGTGCGATCCGCAGGAGCCCGCCGCCGCGGGTACAAGCAGTGCTCAACCACATGGGCGTCGTTGGCAATGGAAGTGTTAGTTTCGTTTATGTATCCACTGAGCGCTTGATTATCATATTAATCAAAGCTCGGAATGACTGATCCCATGATAAAATTCAAATAAAAAACTATTTCTAATAGATTAATGTTGTTTTCCAGCTCCTCTGTACCTGAAGGCCACGATTCTAGAAGCAAACAAGGCCGAGTGCTATTGGAAAAGCGACAGGTTCGTCCCCGCAATATCCGCCAGATGGGATCCCAAATCTTCAACGGTCAAACTGACGGTTTTCAAAGCTAGTCTGGACAAAGTCAACATTTACATAAGTCTCGGCTGCAAGACGAAGATCGCCAAAAAGGAAATACTAGGAAAGGCGACGATTGACGAGAAATCTCAATATGGAGACGCTTGGAAGGAATGTTTGAGGCAACCTGGGGTTCCGAAGACTTTCTGGGTTAATTTCGAGTGAAACCTTTTCTTGTTATTATTAAGAGGGCACTATGACTATATCCTTATTATATTTTGCACTGTTCTAAAATTTAAGGGCATTAATAAGGTGCATTTACGATACTTTGACGAAGATTTAAGGACTTGCTTGACTTCGGTTAGTATGATTCTACCCACTACATTTCTGTGATTCTACCTGTACCTAGGTTATTTAATGATTTTGAACCTAAAGTAGCCCAAGTTGGTTAGTGATTTAAAAGCATGTTGGTGGGTACTATCCGTCCTTACATTTGACATGATAATAAACACATGATAGTGCCGAAGTTGACAAAAGTTACAGGTAAAGTGACAGCAATAATAATTAATCGCGAACTACACCGACATCGATAGCTCACGATCGTTTTTACCGTTTGCAGTTAGGTTTAAAAAAAGAGATGAACAAATTTTTATATTGTTATATATAGATTACTAGTTTCTGCCTGCGACTTTGCACGCGTTCTTTCTGTAGAAACATTTAAGGTGGTAGGACGCGGGTTGGCCCGTTTTTTTTGTGCTTTTGAATTTTTTCGGCGTTCCACAAACAATAAAACTAGGGGAAAAGTGATTTGCCGCAAATCATAAATCATTTTCTATGAACTCATGATAAAACAAACTTCGATTCACTTGGAGCATCTGGGAAAATGTATTGTGCTAAAAATCAACATTTTCCCAAATTACAAATGAATCTAAAAGCTTGTTTTTTCAAGAGTTTGCTTATTAGCAAATTAGTTATTTCCAGTTTTATTACTTGTAGAATGCAGACAAAAATAAAAACCCCGAAAAAAAACTCGCTCCAATCCGCGTCGATCTACTTTGAAGGTATAGTTTCTATCCCACGGCAACTGTTCTATAGGATAAAAAGTTGCCTATGTTTGATTCCAGGCTTTGAGCTAAATCAAAGCAAAATTTCCTCCCTATCCATTCAGTACTTTTGGCGTGTAGAAGTAACAAACATCTATCCAAACTTTCGTATTTATAATAATAGTGTGATTTATCTGGTTACTCGAGTTCTGATTATTAACTAACCCATAATTTCCACATCGTTCCGCCTTTGTCAAATGCATCAATATTCTCGTCTCGTCAATGGCATCACTGTCACACAAACAGAATGGGTCACAACAGAATGTGGACCCATTCTGTTTTCGAGCACCATGATGTAAAGTTATAAATTTTTAACGAAATTTGTGTTTCGATTGGTAATTTTAAAATTACCAAGGAATAAAATAGGCACTTCATTGATGAGACGGTACTTATATCAACAAGAGAGAGACAAAGAAAACTGTAAGACATTTGGAGGCATATGCCCTTTGGGACAATGTGGGTTATTATTATTAATGATAATTTTTATTGTAATTGTTTGACTTATCATTTATTCATTCTTTAATTTCCTCTGAATATTACAATTTATATCTAAGAATACACGCACAGTAAATTGTCTGTATTAAATAAGCATGAATTAATTAAATGATATTTTTATTGTTTTTTTTTTGAGTTTTATATTGATCTGAAAATCGTATAGGGTATTACTAATAGTATGTATGATAATATATCTTATCGCATGTCGTTATTCAAGCCAGTTTACGTTTTTTTATACACCCAATATACACAATGTCCCAGGAAACCTGTACCAGCAAAGGTCTGTGGACACCAATACGTATTGATTAGACCCCCGTGAATGTTCCGGGATTTTTTGTTGTTTAGAAATTTTGTCTTTAAATAAAAATAAGTTTTTTAGTCAGGGTTTCCTAATTTTTTTTCAAGGTGAAACTAATTATAACCTTCGTTTGACGTCAATCACAATAAGTTTATCGTGGCGATACGTTTGCCGTGACTGTAGGTACCTACTCATATCAATCACATAAAAACGTTCGCAGAATAACGAGCGCACTAAATGAATGGGAAAATTTCTATGATTGTCAAAGATTCATCATTGCATCAAAGATAGTACCTACATCAAATTCCGGTGCAAATACTGGATACCTGATACTATAAACTGTAGGTTCCACATCGGGTAGGTAAGGTATAATAGCCATAATCTGCCACTTGCTTGATTATCTACATTGAAGCGTAATTCGCTAGAGTGTCGTTAACCTTAGCAAATTACGCTCTCACAAGTATTTATGATCATGCCTTTATAAATAATGATTGCTGTCATAGAAGGTAAGGTGCCCCTCAAGCCAAACTAACCTTTAGAATTATAGGACCAACTTAATCAGTGTTACGACTAAAAACTAGAACTAGAAAGTTCCATTCCATGGTAGAGCTCACTCTAGACAGCATGTACCTAAAACTTCCTACAAATAGTTATTGCCTGGTATTGGTACACATTTTAAATTAATGTTAGATACTCTAGCTGGAGTATAATTACCGGATTAGTGGTATTTCGTGCCCTGTCATTTTGGAGCAACCACCCTAATTATAAGTCCCGGTACGTGCGATTATTCACTTGTCAAAAAAGTACCTAAACCTTAAGTTGCATCTCGTGTGTCGGGTCATAATGAATAGCTTGAACAAGTACCTAATACCATAGTCTACAGTCTAGCCATAGAATTTGCTAATGGGTAATTTAGTTTTAACTTAATTTTATAAAAACATATTAGGTACTAAGAACGTGTCTATTGGCATTTTTCTTATTGTCTCTAAACTTAAGGTGAGAACACATTTTTTTCATGTGTTCTTTAAGATAGCACTATGCATAATATACACTATACCTAATTATCACTACACTAACTCAAAAGGTTTTGTTCTTTTGAGCATTTAGTGAACACATTTACCTAAAGTGAAAACATTTTTTTATTCGATAGAACTTCTGAACCGAGGCGTTAGTACATAGGTATGAGTTTTGCATAGTTTACGATAGCTATAAAAGATAACGTTTCCTTCCATAAATTTAGCAGCGCCTTTCAGCGCGCCTGCGAGGAAGAACCTTTTTACTGGGAGGAACTTTTTTCAGTATGACGGCGGCGATCATACGAATTCGATTATAGTTTTCGAATGATTTTAATTTTCGAATGAGTGATTTGTTGTATTTTGGCAATACGAGCACAGGTTATGTAATGGTTCGAGTCTCAAAAGAGACAAGAGTTGAAAAGTATGCGGCTGAAAACTGTCAGGTTCTCGCAAAAAAAACTGTTTTGGTTTTTTGCAAGCTCATACTAGACGTTCTAAACTGAAGATAAAGGTATTAGAAGCTTATCTCTAAGTGTAATGCTATATTTTGTCTAAAGCACCGAAGTGACTCTATAAATCTTTACAACCATGGAAGGTCGGGAAGTGCTTAGCATTTATTTGGGACTGTTTCAAATTTATGCTTCAATTCAAGTCACACACTGGTGCCCATTACTGGAACTATATGTAGGTACCTAATCAAAATACATGATGATTAAGTTAAACAAAGAAAACAAAGCTCTTAATGGAGAACACAAGTTTCCTAAAAGTAATGCGTAAGTTTAATTTTTGCGTTGGAAATACAAATAAAAATAGTCTTAAAAAGGTACAGTTAATCGTTTTGGTAGGTATTTACGAATAAATAGTAGCAAACCCCAACCGTGCTGTTGAATGTTCACTGTTCATATCATATCACCAACATGACGTTTAAACTGTCATGCCCGCGGCCGCCTCTGAGATAATGTTGTAATGACGGTATTAAATTGCATTGCCGCTATTTTATTTTGCCTTCCTTTTCGTTCCGTTCGTGACTTTATTCGACATTTTTACAGACTTCCGATGTTATTACAGAAGGGTGAAAGAAATCGTTTGAATGTGTAGGTATAAAAGTGCCAACCAACTTAAGACCTTTTAAAGAACTTACGCATGTTGACTATTGTAAGTAAAGTACCTAGTTATATAGGGATTGAGTAGATAGGTAACTCTTTAACACATACCCATAAAGACATTCGTTACTAATGCGCTCGTGCGCCTAAATATCTCGGGCTGCAATTGATGCCTTACAGCCCTTGCCTACTAATCTACTATTATTCATTCCTGCTTTTTCGTTTAGTAATATTTTTGTCAAAATTTAAACTTATCCTATAGAGGAAATGGAATTGACTGCCTTTTTTGATATAGTTGATCAGAAACCTTATTGATGCAATGGAGGCAAAAACTGTTACGTATCAATCAAAATAAATGCTCGTGGACTGCATGAAGATCATTCTGTTTTGGAGAAAAGGGATTTTCAGATTTTTTTGATTTTTCGTTCTGGAGGAGCTCGACGTAACCAAAAGGCTGTAGGTAAAAGAGCCTACAGGCTGACCCAAATGACGACAAATATACCTAAATTGTGAGGAGAAAAGGGCATTCCTTAGCAAGTAGCTTAGCAATGAGGAATCGAGGCACTCAGAGAGGAATTAAGTAATGAATAATCATAATGTGTATTATAGTGTAATTCCTTATAATACACATTATGATTATTCATTTCAGAAAGCTTCCTTTATTTAAATGTAGGTATATACCTAATATAAACATGGGTAGGTACATTTAGAAATAGAAAACTTCCAGAATTTTCTTGGAAGAAAGTATAATGGACCTCACAAGTTTTAACTTAACCATTAGGCTCAAACTTTTGTTTTTTGATTGATCTCGCTCAGGGAAAAAATACTTCGAAAAAATTAAGTAAGAAATTCTATGCTGTGCTTAGTTTTAAGCCGCCAAGTCGCCGTAAGATAGATACCTACTTTACTTACTGTATGCCAAGTTGAGAGGGAAACAATACAGTGGTCTAACTCTAACCATCTTCTACTACCCGATTTTTGGCATATGAATGTGTGCGCGTTTGAAGAAAATCCCACTTTTCTACATCTGCACAGATCGAGGACTGATCTGCGCAGAAGTTTATCAATTCTCTGTAAAAAGTTTCCTGCGGATGAGCATTAAAATCCCCCGGCATGAAAATGGATTTAACGTTGCTGCTTTCCTGTATGGCACTAACTCGCTTAGGACCTCAGTAAAAATAGGTAAATTACTTGCTTACATGTACTTTATTACTACGTACTTAACGACGTTACTAAGTACTTTATATATACTTACATGTAAGGCATTATAATATTGAGAAGATTAAAGCAAAGTGACCCGTAGAGGTAACCTTTATTGCTGATAGCCTAGGGCTACTACAGTCTAGGACGACGACAGACTCAAATATACCTTTTCTCCAGAGAATGGCTATCCCCCATACGGTCTTCCCAGCAGGCCTGCGGCCGTACCTATCCACCGCCGACTTACCCCGACTTACCGGTGTAAGTCGCCGGTGCTTTGAATGAAACCTATCTACAAGTAACCCATAAGTTAAGACCTCCAAATTAAAAATTAAGGTGAGCAGGGTTCTCTCAAACGTTAGTAGGTATTAAATGCAGATTTAGCTGATAAATCCCTGTGAATTTTATTTCGCAACCATTAATGTCAGCCTCAGGAATCTTACCGCATTTCGAACACGTTATTTACGCTGAATGAACAATTTAGGTCGTATAGCTAAAGAAAGGTTCAATTCCGAATCAAAAGTTGAATCGAACGTTCATTGGCAACGTGGGTATTTATCAGGTTTCATTTCAGAGCAGACCTAAGAGGCTTTTTGTATGAAAATGTTTATTTAATTTTTATCAAAAATCATAGGGATAAAAAACATGTCATGAATTTGAAAGCCACACTACTGTCTGCAGTAACGTTCTCACGGCTGAACGGGTGTTGATAAAATTTGGCAAGGAGATGGTAACATGTACTCCGGTAAGGTGTTGGCGCTGGACATCGCGTGCGAAGCCGCAGGCGAAAGCTAGTTTTTAAGGCGTTCACTGCCCAGGCTTGGCGGTGCGACCCTAAGAAACGCGCTAACGCCATCCGAGACGTCAAACAGCCAGAAAACTTATAAAGCTAAGGTTGTAAAGGAAGAGGCTGAACACCTATCATGTCCGGAATAAAGTATGTCGCCAACCAGGCTACTACATTGTGAATCCGAGTCGATAGAGATTCGTAGATAATGTAATACATGTCATAATGTTTTTTTTTTTTTTTAGTATTTTATAAATATTTTATGTGTATATCTAGTTTATGTGTTTATTAGTTTATCTTTAGTACACCCCCTGCCTTTCTTAAATTCACAAAATTCTTTCCATCCAAAGGTTGCCTGGAAGAGATCGCTTCTAAGCGATAAGGCCGCCCATGGTACTTGTGATATGTAATGTCTTTTTGTAATTTTCTTTTTCTGGTGTACAATAAAGTGTTTTGTATTGTATTGTATTGTAATAAGAATACGAAAGTGCTATGAAGGTGCTACGCAAGCATACCTAACATTTTCAGATACGACCAATCATGGAATTCGAAAATACGGATTTCTAGCTGTGGGCTGTATGAGTTCTCACCTACTTACATTTATTTTTGGGTTAACCGTATCACAGACGACGAAGATGCTATAATATTTAATTTTCATCTTATGATAAAATATCGCTCGCCATACAATCACTATGAGCAATCACGATTAATAGAAAAAATATTTTCATACGGTATCTTAAGATACTGAGCGATAGGGCGACTTCATCTTAAGATGCATTGCTATGGAAATATGTGTGTTTACATAAAAATACGTGTGATACCTTCGCCGTTTTTCAAGAGAATGAGACCATAACATATAATATTATCGTTTCTTATCAGTGTGTGATACCAAAAGATGCTATAACATTTTATCGTAAGGTATCTTAAGATAAATGTTATACCTATTAGCATCTTCACTGTGTGTGATGAGTATTAAAAAAATTGGCAAAGACCTATACCAGGTCGTAGGATATACCTACATATAGGTATATGTAGTCAATAATAATAAAAACCGAGGAAAAGAATGGAAAGGAAATTGTTTAATCGCTTGTTGATGAGGCCAGGACGAATAAAAATGTATTCAACATCTGCGCCCATTTTCTTCGATTTCCATATTTTTTCAGTCACGCATAAAAACGGTAGATTCTGCGTAATTTGGAATCCTGTATTTTCCATTTTTGCTGGTTCGGATTTCCTAGTAGGCTACCTATCCGAGTGAATGCAGATATTTTAGCTATTAAAGTAGCTTCCGTATAAATGCAGGCTGCCAAACAACTAATGGATTTTGCGAAATTGCGCATAGCTTTTATCTTTGCACGTACTTACCTTACCGTGCCTTATGAAATGAATTATATTAATTTTATTAGGTCTGTTGCCTCATAGGTGTAAGGCGACGTGAATTTAATTATTAATTGACTGAAAGCCTGACTTGCTGTGATGTCTAGGTAATTTGGATGTGGAGAGAAAATAAATAATGCGTACTTCTTTCCAATATGGCGTGTAATCGATGTCTTGCTTTTTACAAACGTCTAGGTGAGGTAAGGAGAGGGGGGTGTGGCTTCACAGGTACAATATGAAGTTAGCTATGAAGTTAGTATGCGTGAACATGCCCCCGGCCTTGGAAGCAACAGCTTTCAAAAGGTGTGGAGTTCCTCATCACTCTGGTCTTCTGGAAGTAGTGGACAGATCTTCGCGTAGGCCCGACGAACGACGCCCGTAGCGGTTTGTATATCTGCTACTCTTGAGACTCCATCCTTGCCTGGAATCGTAGCGAGCACACGACCCATATGCCATTTCAGCGGTGGCGAGTTTGTTTCCTTGATAAGGACAATCGTGTCTGGTTGCAGGTCAGTTGTCTGCTGCTTGTTCCATTTCTTTCGTATCTGCAACTCAGATATATACTCTTTGGCCCAGCGGGTCCAAAAATGCTGGCGTATCTGTTCCACCCTCTCGTAGCGCTGTAGTCGGTTTACTGGAATGTCGATGACGTCATCGCTGGCTGGCGCAGATAGTGATCGACCAACCAGGAAATGAGCTGGAGTTAGGGGAACAAGGTCTTTAGGATCGGGAGAGAGAGGAGAGAGAGGTCGAGAATTCAGGATTGCTTCTACTTGTGCTAACACTGTACTGAATTCTTCGAAGGTGAGGTGTGCGTTTCCAATCACACGTCGCAAATGATGTTTACATGATTTTATTCCTGCCTCCCACAGACCACCAAAATGCGGAGAATAAGGGGGAATGAATTTAAATTTTATTTCTTGACTTGTTGCGTATTCGACAATGTTAGAAGAACAGTTGCATAAAAAGTTTGAAAAATCATTCATTAACCCTACAAAGTTAGTTCCGTTATCGGAATAAATTTCTAAAGGTTTACCGCGCCTAGAAATAAACCTTTTTAAAGCTAAAAGATAACCTTCAGTAGTGAGGTCACTGACCAACTCTAAGTGCACTGCTCGTGTCACAAAGCACACAAACAAACAAACGTATGCCTTAGAGGTTTTAGCGCCCCTACCTTTGCGATTAAGTATGAGATAACTTCCACTATAGTCAACCCCGCATCGATTGAACGGATTAGTGGGCGTTATTCTTTGTTTAGGATAATTACCCATTAAAGGGGTAAGTACCTTTCCTTTCATGCGCGTGCACTTTACGCAAGCATTAACTATAGACCGAGCTAGGTTTCTACCACCCACAGGCCACCAGACATCACGTAAATGGCACAACAATGCCTGGCTACCAGCGTGAAGTAGCTGCTGATGTTCGTAGCGAAACAAAAGCTTAGTAAAGTGATGTTTGTTTGATAATAGAATAGGATGTCTCTTATCGTAAGAGAACTCATCAGAGTAGCCTAGACGCCCACCCACTCTTATTATCTTATTTTTATCAATAAATAAGTTTAATTTATTTAGGTGATTATTTTATATGATAGCGTTTTTATTTATTAATTTATATTCATTAGGATAACTTTCGAATTGAGACCATCGCACTAGCGTTCTTTCCGATTCTCTTATCTCGTCTACATTGAGCATACCTGTTAATCTACTATTTTTATTGCGAATATTATGTATGAATCGTAACATAAATGCTACAATTTAACGAGCTACGTGTTTTATCTAATAATTTCGCACCTAGCAACGTACCTGTAAGTTCCAGTCTCGGTATACTTAAAACTTTTAAGGGAGCGACCCTGGCCTTAGAAAAAAGCAACCTCACTACTATTGTTTCATTTTGACTCACCGTGCGCACGTAAACACAGGCGCCGCCGTACGCGGTTTGCGACGCATCGCTAAATACATGCAGCTCTAAATACATAGGTATGATTCCTATAGCGTGCCGAGAAATGCGAATAGAATCGAGCGTTTGTAATGAGATAAGAAACCGGTTCCAGGTCCGCGCGACACTGGCCGGAACTATGTCATCCCAACCGATTTTAAGTAACCATAATTGTTGCAATAGCACTTTTGCTATTATTATCGTAGGGCTTAACAAGCCCAGAGGATCAAATATTTGAGATTGACAAAATTGATCGTTTTGTGACTGGCCTATCATCAGATTGGAATTCAGTTTTGAAATAGAATTCATCATTTGAATTATTCCAGCCTAAGCCTAGCGTTTTCGAATTGATGTTTTCGTTGCTTTTAATTTCCTTTGTGTGCTCAGAAATGGTATGATCATCATCGCACGGAAAATTGTACATCCACTTGCGAAGTGAAAAACAACCTAATTGAAGCGCGTTTTTTATACCTACACACAACTTTAATAGGCTTTCTTTGTTGTTATGACCGGTCAAGAGATCGTCCACGTAAAAATCATCCCTAACTGCCCTTTCAACGTCAGGGTTCAACGATTCAATACCTAACTGTTTCAAACACCGAACAGCTAAAAACGGCGCGGAAGCTGTTCCCTGAGTTACAGTATTGAGAGAGTACTTACGTAACGGTAAATCTGGATTCTCTCTCCATACAATCAGCTGTAGCTGACGCTGGTCTTGAGCTACCAAACAATTGCGGAACATTTTACTGACGTCAGCACAGGCTACGAATTTATGCTGTCTAAAGCGGAGAAGAATCGAAATCAAGTCACCTTGTATCGGCGCGCCTACTAACTGCAGGTCGTTCAGCGACTTCCCGGAAGTGCTGGTCGCGCTGGCATCGAACACCACGCGCAGTTTGGTAGTAGTGCTGGCCTCGCGGTAAACGCCGTGATGCGGGATGTAGTAACATGGACTTTCGTGCGAATCTACCTGACTCATGTGCCCTAAATCTTCGTATTCCTTCATAAAAGTTGCGTATAGTGATTTATAATCGGGTGAACGCTGTAAACGTTTTTCTAAAGCGAAGAATCGGCGTTCGGCTTGCGTGTAAGACTCGCCTAAGACGTCGGGTGACTGTTTTAAAGGAATACGTACAACGAACCTTCCCTCATTATCGCGCGTTGTAGTGCGAGAAAAGTGTTCTTCACATGAACGTTCTTCATCTGTCTGCGTATCCTTAGCCTTAGGGAGCTCTTCGATTTCCCAAAACATACGTAATTGTGCATCTAATGTACGATTAAAATTACAATGAACGGGCATAGAAGTTTGCGTGTGTTTATAAAGTGGACCGGAAATAATCCACCCTAATTTCGTGTTTTGTAAATAGGGCCCGCTAGGAAGTCGAATTTTTCCATCTTCCATTAGGTCCCAGAATATATCTGCGCCTATCAAAATGTCTATTCTCGATATGTCGAGATAGTTCGGGTTAGCCAACCTTATGTTGCCTGGAATACAGAGCTGTGCGTTTTCACAGAAGGTGGAAATGCCTGAAGTTATTTGTGGTAACACAAAACAATTAATGCGTGTTTTGAATGTTTGATCGACGTGCGACTTAATTTCGATGCTACAAGTTTCCGAACATTGTATCACTGAGTCACCTACTCCTCGAATCTCGTGAGTTGATTTTAAAGATGGGGCGTTAATTGCGTTACATAATGATTTAGTGATAAAGCATCGTTGAGAACCTGAGTCTAGAAGCGCAAGCGCCTGGTGATAAGCACCCTTCGTGTCAGCTACCTCGACCACAGCTGTTGACAATAGCACCGTATGCATACCTACATAATTAGAGCAGTTAATCTCCATATGCGCCTTATTTACCTGAATTGGCGAGTCCGTGGTAGAAGAAGCGTTCTCAGTGTCCTTATATATGCTGCACTGAGTAGGTACACTTGAATGAAACGTCACTGCACTTTCGGTATGAATCAATGAGTTATGCTTAGCGTTGCATTTCCTGCACGACCCGAAGTTACACTGATCAGACGAGTGTCCCGCGCGTAAACAGTTCTCACAAAGTTTATTATCGCGAATTAATTTTAACTTGGACTCTAAATCACTTTCTATGAATTTTAAACACGAATACAACGGATGTGCTGCGTTGCACTTCAAGCATGGCTTGTAGGAGCGAGACTGACGGTCACCGGGTTTGTTGTTTTGTTTGTTGTTAGAAACATTGCAGTGTGAAACATTTTGCGAATGCGAACCTTGTTTTTTATAAGATTTTTCGGTTTTATCAGTTTGTGGTTTGTTATGTGACAGCTGCAGTGTTTCTAGCATGTCTGCCCTATCTTGCAAGAAACCTATCAAATCACTCAACTTTATAATGCGTTTCGTATTGTGATCGTTCGCTGATAAAGTGCATTTGAATGTTTCCCATTCGCGTTCGGTGGTTTTATCTAATTTTGACACAATCATGTAGTTTACTAGCGTATCCCATGAGTTTGTCGGTTCTCCTAGGATTTTTAGTGCTCGTAAGTTTTTTAGAACTGTGTCAATTAACATTCTAATCAGAGAGGGTGATTCTTTTGTTAGCGCGCTCATAGTAAACAAAGCCTTTACGTGGTTATGAATCAAAAGTCTATTATTATTGAACCTATTCAATAACAATTCCCATGCGACTGAATAGTTATCTGCGGAGAATTCCATTGATTCTATAACCAGCAATGCGTTGCCTTTCAACGAAGACTTCAAGTAGTGAAACTTTTGAATGCTACTTATATTTTTAGAGTTATGAACAAGCGATAAAAATGTATCTCTAAACTCGAGCCAGTGCTCATAGGATCCGTCAAAGGTGGGCATGACTATAGTGGGCAGTTTTACAGATTGTGACCCTTCGCAAGTACCTTTAGGACGGTCAGTGACCTCATCACCAGTAAGCAGTGATTGCGCTAAGGCCAAAGTACTGTAATAACTAATTTCAAAAGATTCCCTGCAGTTTAATTGATCTGGAATCACACTATCATAAACATTGTCTTCAATTTGCGTTTGAATGTTATTAAATTCTGTGAAAAGGCCAGTAGCTCCGTTTATGCGTAGTTGTAGCTCTAAACGGTTTCTTTGAGAAAGCATAGGGGTATTATCGCTTTGTACTAACGTTTGGACATAGTTCGTAAACCTAGTCAAACGGCCTTTAACTATACCACGTTTTCTAAGCAACTCGCGAACTAGCGTGGGGTTATCACCTAATTGCGTAGCAGGAGATCTATCACGAGACCTAGACTTCTCTTGAGATTCTACGTTTAGGTTATCCGTAGACATTTTGGTGGTGTGTAGATGGAAGGAATACTCACGATTTTAATGCGAACAGGATGGGCAGTGATAGCAGCGTCACAAGCCTTCGTCTATCCTGCTTTTCGGAGAGAACACCTTCACGACAAACACTGAAACAGGTTAGCACACGTATCACAATTGGAACCGGGAGGATAATGAAGGATGGTTGGTCCCACCAGATGCGTATGTAGAACGATGAGATGCCAATCCGACTTCAATTCCTTTAGCGCTTAGCCTCCAGGATGTGTTTCGATGTGCAGTTATTGCGCAGATTTTCACAGCAAAATGGCCGCCAAGTCTTCGTATTGCGAGATCGTATTTCCGTAGGTGCAGGATTCGTATTTGGCGGAAGAAGGACCAATATGTTGCCTCATAGGTGTAAGGCGACGTGAATTTAATTATTAATTGACTGAAAGCCTGACTTGCTGTGATGTCTAGGTAATTTGGATGTGGAGAGAAAATAAATAATGCGTACTTCTTTCCAATATGGCGTGTAATCGATGTCTTGCTTTTTACAAACGTCTAGGTGAGGTAAGGAGAGGGGGGTGTGGCTTCACAGGTACAATATGAAGTTAGCTATGAAGTTAGTATGCGTGAACAAGGTCGATACGGAAGTTTTATGTAAAAGGACAGTGGGGATGCCTCACAGTAAATAACTGTTACCTATCTAGGTACTAAAACTTACTCCGGAAGGTATGTAGGAAGTGTAAAGTAGGTACACCTACTTCCTTCTTTCTTCGACCCTTTTATATTGATAGACAAGGCCTACCAATCTTCGACGTGAAAACAAACACGCTAGAAATGTTTCAATCTTGCTCTACATAATTTCATAGGTCCTTTACAAATATTGTTAAAACTTTCGATAAAAGTAAAAAAAGGGAGATGAGGCATTAACATCTCGAAAGTGGACGGCTCAAGTTAGGTTCAACTATGTTCCCTTACCTCAGTCATAGTCGGACCGGCCGGCGGCGCGGGCGGTGGCATTTGTGTTTCGCGTGCTTGCTACGACGTTTAATTTTGTGTGAGTTCGACCAAATCACCACGACAATGCTCTCGTTTTCGTTCACCAGGTGTACAAATAGGTCCAAAACAAAAAACAAAGCCCAAGGCATCACATATTTTCCCGCGTAAGTAGATACACCAAACTTTAAATTTTCTGATAATCCGATACCTTAGCATTATTTCATCTGTGACACGGTACAGTTTTTGAGTGAGCGCTGATAGAGCGTACCGTATCTTCCTTTTTTTACTTTTATCGAAGGTTAAAACGGATTATAGTTCGCCCAAAAAAAAACAACTAACTTGACCTCCTATAACTAGGTAATTCTGGGGATACAAGACATTCACCTACAAAATCTCGTGTAGGTAAGAAGTAAATATTTGATATTTGATTAGGCTCGGTAGGTCATTGATCCTGCCGTTATCAATGAACTCTCGGAATAATTTGTATGCTTAACGTAAAATGCGTAGGCACCGGTTTGAGTGTGCGTATCAAATTAAAAATACTTAGCAGTTTCTGTCTACTTAAAATGCTCCAGTACTATACTTAGGTGGAGTTCTTCAACTCTACTACGCACTCGACTTTCTCAACCTACGTACTAAAATCAAATTTGAGTCGTGCAAATGAATACCTCTACTTATTGGTTAAAGACATTAGTTTCTCAAATAATAGATTTGGCCGAAGATCCCAAGAGCTGCAAATACGCAGGTGCGTGGGGTACCGAGGGAGGGTCACCGGGTTTCCAAAAAATTATCTGAGCGTCTGGTCGAAGAGACGCGTGACCAGAGAGCTGGTGAGTATCAGAGCATCAGCATTGCTATACAGCGCGGGGGGCAATGCAGCCGGCGTGTTAGGCACGCTTGCGACTGGTATTGATATGGATAAGTTGAGCTACCGGACTGCTACAGGACTGACTCATTGTTTGCACCAGTCTACTGTTAGCTCAATTCTTTCAGTTGTAAATACTAGTTATAATTTAATTCTATTATTTGACTGTAATTATTTATTTCTCAAAGAAACACTACATACATTAACCTTTCAGACAATTTTTCCGTAAGTACTAATAACTAATGTACCTACCTACTTTTATAAACGAATTTATTACGGTTGACACGGTTTCAAAGCAATATCATCCAAAATATGCTCAAACGTGGGTATGTGCGTGAGCAACAAGCATTATGTAGGTACATGGACGTCAAACTGCCTACTGTCAAACATGAGATAGCTGTAGCAAAAAATACCAACTAAGACTCCATGGACATAGAAACCAACTCGCCGCCACCCTCCAAGGATCTGGCAGCATCAAATTCTAAAGGCTAAAAAGACATAGCATTCCTGATGCGACTAGATACTCAGACAAATCGAGGACTGACTCATTGGACTACACTCTCTATAAATGACACAGAACAGATAGAATCGGACAGCAAATGGATTATTGATTTAAAAATCAGATAACTCCAAATTAATTACCGGATTTGCAAACAGTTTTCACCAATACATAGACGGAATGATCTATGATGAAAGTTTATATGTATGCAGTTTATATGTAAGTACCTAATTCATTTAGTTTTTGTGTAAATTGGCAAATTAATATGGCGATTATGGTCTTCCATTGCAACACCCTAAATGGGTACATACTGTGAACATTTTATGAACACTCACCTAACTGCTAAGACCTGATGACTGTATGAATGCAATAAAAAAAGTAAAAGTAATTTATTTGCAAAAACACGTGTAAAAAGGTGATAAATAATTATTTTAGAGTCAACATGTTTGACCAACAAATAAAATACTGAAATTAATGTTGAAAATGTTTAAAAAAAACTTACCGACTGAGAGCTCTACATTACCGTGGCCTTATATTTTACTGGTTTTAGAAAATAATTTATCGAAATTTATTCTCTAAAAAAGATCTATTAAACTGCTTTGCTAACCGTGCCGTGTTGGGACGGGTTGCTACTCCATCATCACAGCGTCCCAGGTTAAGCCCGATTGACCCAAGCTGAGAAGAGACAAGCTCTACGTAGGATAAGAAGGAGTTCATGATGCACAAGAAGATTTATGTCGCGGAAATTTCTTCGTGATCTACTTTGTGCCCCCACTCCTAAGGCTCACCTCACAGGGGTGGGGACTTGGACTGTTTGTCTCCTAACTAGTCCAAAAAAAGTTCCAAGGTCAAATTTTCTGCTTTCGACCTTTCCATCCACAATCCTTCGGTATTCCTGGTATATCGTTGAAGTAACAGATGTGAACGGACTATCTATCTATACCTAAAGCTGAGACACAGATTAAGCATATACTTAGTATGTCTCGCAAAGATTTGGTAATATAGGGCAGTGTTGGCGGCAGACATGAGAGCGCTGCGCATACGCACTCAGTTTGACTCCGCTGGAGCACACGAACGCCGGATCAGTTTGTTATAGAAGTGAACATCGCTGAATAAACATCGGTTTGTCTGAGGTAAGCCTTGTTTAATTATATTACTGATTGTTTACACTGAAATAATTGATATTTGTCTAAAATAATAAGATAGAGTAGCTCTAGACACGCCTAAATAAGCAAGACGCTAAATACCTACTTCCAAGTAGGTATATTATTCTAAGATTACTCATAAAGTATTTAATTAAGGGTTGATAAAAACGTGTTTTTTAAATAGGTAATTCAAAAATAAATATTAATTTGATTTAAATCACATATTAGATTTTGATTTTTGACCATTAAAATGATTTTAGAAGGCTGGATAAGAAACTCCTATGTATGAACTAAATCCTGGGGCGGGAAAAGGCTTTTTTATGCTTCTTTACCTTTTTATAAAAACAGAAAGTATTTCAAAGGTTTTGTATAATATAAGGCGTAAGCCCTCGCACTCTGGGTAGGTAATCTCTAAGAAAATTAATAATTTCCCAATAATTTTTGGGAAATTATTAAATTTTTTGAATGGAGGAGCATATTCTAAGGAGACTTTTTAGTCGTGTGTAGGTGGGAAAAAAAGTTGGATCTACGGACTGGAAATTTATTGGAATAAAAAACAAGTTAGATGTTGGGAATGGATACTAATTGCTCTTTCGCTCGCTCTGAAATTGTTTCGAATTTACGAGTTTATGGCTTGAATTGAAGGGAAATTTCGTTGATATCGGTTGGATGAATTTGGCTGTACTTGGAGTTCCTAAGAATACTTATACTAAAGTTGAAATTAAAATACGCTTCCTATTTCAATAAGTTAGAAACTTCGCTGGAAAGGCCTGATAATTCAGATCTCATTATTCTTTAAAGTTAAAAAAATAGAGATTAAAAAAAAAAATTTTTTTTTGCTTGTAGTATTGTGACACAAAACAAATACTTTTTAATTTACTTTACTAGTATCTACAAATGTCAAAAATAATGTAAGTAGATCATCGATCAAGGTATCCACGACCGGCAGAGGAGGCGGCGGCGGCGGCTACCTTTATTTGTATGTTTATACCCACCGACGTATCTATTTCTATTAAAAATTTAAAGGGAAGTTAAAGTGGGCTAAATCCGATAAAGTCCGGAGGTCGCTAAATATAGACCTTATCACTGTAGTATTAAGTGTATTATTGCATGCTAGACTATGGCGAGACATAAGCACATAATTTATATATTTTATACCACCTGTATACCATGTTTGACGCAAATAAATCTTTGAATATTCAATCTTGCTAATGTAAAAGCGATCTTGAACTTAAAAGGGGTGATTTCTACCGTCCACATCTTGAATCCTAAAAAGCACAAAAACACGTGTTTCTTTACTCACTTAACGGTTAACTTTTCTTAAATTATGCGCTTACAAAGAACATGCATGTTTTTATTAGTTAAATTCTTTTATACTAAACCTGCTCGAAAAGTAGTTTACCTGTTCCTTTCAAAACATGAAGCAGAAAGTTCGTTTTACTGTTGTCGTACGAAAATGCGGGAGAGAAAACTCTTTGGAATGGAAATCCACGTTACGGAACGTAGAATGATACGCTCGACGAATGCTTTTTAGGGTTCCGTACCCAAAGGGTGAAAATGGGACCCTATTACTTAGCCTCCGCAGTCTGTCCGTCTGGCCGTCTGCGGTACTCATGACCCGAAAAACGTGGGCTCCTATACAAAAAACGTCATCTTTGTTTTAAGCTCTACTTTTGTCGAGCCTCGTTCTCTTGAACCGTATTAGGTATATTCTTCAAATTTTGACAAAGTGTAGGTTGATGTAGGTACTATTGCCAATATAACAACAAATATTAAAAATAAAATAAATGTAATAAATTAAGGGGTCCAATGTCCATAACAAGTTGAGAACCGATCACTGAAGGTAAGCAACGTCGGGCGCTGTTAGTACCTACTTGGAAGGGTGACCAAGTCATGGCTTTTTGGAAAAAAAAAAAATCAGTTTTATAGGGTTACTTATGCGAAATAGTTATGTACGATGGTACGGAACCCTCCGCGTGCGAGTCGACTAACACTTGGCCGGTTTTATTTTTATTTTGTGAAATATAAGCCAAATTTATAATAATCCATAATTTGTATCTATAATTTTCCATTGTGGATAATGTCTTTGTATCTACTACAAGACTGCAAAATGATATTAGCCTCTTCCTTTCTGAAACAATCACTTAAAAATAGAACCTAATGAAAAACGCGCTCGAGGGTGCACATTGCTTCTAAGTAATTTTCAATTTGAATTGAATTTGATTTTACTCAGAGTTACATAATTCATAATTCATTTATTGTTTGTGAATCAGGTTAGTTTACAGTCAGTACATAGGACTTATATTAGATCGCTGGATTCTGCCGCTTAGGCGTACAAACATTTCGTTATACATTGTTAAATAAAATAGTAATTAACAATCAAAATACTTTTCTTTTATTTAGAGGCATGCATTAATATTTTTGTTTATATTCAATAGGTAGGTACTGTCGGTTAGAAACAAATGTGTTTCTCAGCTGCGCCTCAGGCCTTAAATGATTGTATAGGTAAATCAAATTGGAAGACGGGCTACGGATGGTATCTCTGCAAAAGAAAAATGACAAACGGCTTTTGAAATTAGCTACCTTATTAGATTTTATATAAATATGTGACTCATATCTAAAATCATAAAAAACATATTTTAATATGAAGTTACGAAATTATTATCCTTCTATTCATAAAAAACGCGAAAGTTTCTGCAGATGTTTGGCCGAAAACAACACCAAAACTTCTTTCGGGCTGAAATTTTGCACATATCTGAATGCAAACGAAACTTTTTATTCCAAAAATGCGTATCATAAGGTAGGTAATCCTTACTAATAATATATAAATGCGAAAGTGTGTTTGTTTGTTTGTCATTCCTTCACGTCCTACCTAACTAAGCAACCAATCGACTTGATTTTTGGCATAGAGTTAGTTAAAATGATGGATAGGCTACTTTTTGTCCTGGTAAAACATCCAATTCCTATGGGAATGTTCCCCTAGAAATGTGAAATTCTAATTTAACGCAGGTAAAACCGGGGGGAACAGCTAGTAACAAATAAGGTAGAGTCGCTATGCTCAATTAGTCGCACGACATTGCCCAGTCTTTTCAGCCTATCTTGGCATAATATAATAACTGAAGAATAATGGCGTAAGATGACGATAGGCTGTTTGTTTAATGGTGCATAAATTAATTTTGGCTTGTTATGGCCGATTCGGCGGCGATTAATTTAAGTAATGTATGCAATGGCCGGTTGTTGTTACTATACAAGGTCTTATGAAGCTGCGTGTGCGAAAGCAGGTCTGAGCTGGTCGGCTTACAGAAAAATTTGTTAAAAATATAAGGCCAAGTGCGAGTCGAATTCGCGCAACGAGGGTTCCGTAACTAAACATTATATGTAATAAATAAATATAAGACCTTGTTTTTTGCCAAATATTTTCATTCTAGCTCAACGGGAAGTAGGTAGTTTCACGGTTGTGGTCCATGTCGAGATTTTTTTTTGTGGTTAGACTACAATATTACAGTTTTCGAATTTTTTCCTTTACTTCCTGCTATAAAACCATGCTTCTTGCCAAATTTCATAATTTTAGGTCAACGGAAAGTACCCTATGTGTTTTGTATGCATGTGAATCCTTTCAAAATTTCACAAAATTTGGACTTTTAAGGCACTTAACTTTAGATTGATGATTGATACAACTCAAAATTTTAAGTCAACAGAATTAAAATTTTGAGTTGTATCACGGCTCCAAGAGGTTACGGACTTGAGTATTTCATGTTAATTTCAACTCGATACCATGCGTACCTGAGAAAAGAGGGTTGACAGACGGACAGTAAAGCCTTTTTTCCTTTTGAGGTACGGAACCCTGAAAACATGGAATGCTATTATTATAGAGTTCTGATTAAGGAGTTCTCTCCCAATTTTTTCCTGTCAGTATAAATATGGGGCGATCTTAGAGTAACTAAACAATGCCTAATTATTCTAAGGGGGCGATATCGTGGACGGAGGAAATCACCCCCCTTATACTCCTTGATCGTTGGGCGATATGCAGACAGAGCAACTTTAAAGAAACTGACCACTTTTTGATATCGCTTTTTAGCAATAAAAAGGCACAGTTTAAAATAATTTTTGTATATTAACAGGTCACTGGGTCTTGAGGCAATAGTTGCTCCGTTTGCATCGCTCCTTCCTTTGTGTGTAGACTCTTTGGTGTCATTCCCAATTGTGGGTAGGTAAAACATATTTTTTTATAAAATCAACGAATTGAATTGATTTAAACTGTGTATACAACCTTCAGTTTAAAATAGCTGTTTCAGCTTACTAACGCTTTTTAGGTATTGTAAGTCCGGTTACCGTTAGTGCTTTAAATGGTAACCGGAATTCATTGTAAGTGTGTGTTAAGAGTCAAAGATCTATAACATTGCGTATCTAACAATTACGCGGTCGTAAAGTTTCGCGTAATTGGAGTGGGTAGGTTCATAAATTCCAGATGACAACTCATACAGTGAATGATTAAATTTGATTAAATTTAATTAAAGGATTTTTTATATTTGATTTAGGATTTCACGAACTTTATTTTTCAAAATTTTACTTATACCTACGTAAGTAAATTTTTGAGCTTTAAAAAACTATAAACCAACTTCAAATTCCTGAATACTGATAAAATACAGCACGCTGATAGAAGGACGGACATACAGACAGGCAGACAGACAGGAGGCGCTTAGTAATCAAAACCCATACAATATCATCAGACTAGGATCTGTTGTCCTTCGTTTTAGGCGATCCGCCATCCGTAAACTTTGTTAGACCTCTTGTTTACGCCCGTTTGCCATGGAAACCAATAGAACAGTGAGTGAAAATTATGATGTGATGATGTTTTAGATAACTTTTACGGCGCACATATAAATTCTTGGGGAATACAATACTTTTGTGGGACCACTTTAAAATCCACCTTTAGACAACAACGAAAGAATCATCAAAATCTATTCAGAATTAGCGAAGATATCACCAAAATTGTTGTAACTTTTGTGATTATCAAAAGCATTTTTGTGGTTTTTAAGCTTCATGGGATAAATACTATTCCCTCGGGATTATAATTTTTATGGAATCGATCGAAATGGCAAAAGAATTATCACAATCGGTCCAGGAGAAATCGATGAACATAGGTACGTAAAAAAAAACACAGCCAAATATAACTTCCTCCTTGAAGTCGGTAAAAAACGAACTAACATACCTAACAGAGAGCATTAAATTTAAAATAATTTGTATAAGTATACCTACATAATAAATTATTTTAAATTTAATTCTCCCTGATAAGTAAGCCTGTCATATGCCAGGCTGCTGTAGCTATAAAAATGTTATTACCGCTATCGTTTCGCATTCGATGAGCCAGAACGAAGGGCATTTCCTACATACAACTAACGTTTAGAATTTCCGGCATTATGTACAGTAAAACCGTGCAACTTTGCCCAATTTTTTTGGATTTAGTGGTTCAATTTAAGATAATTTTAAAAGTATGTATAGTTCTAATAATAATTTTGCGCTACATTATTTTAAATATACTCTTCTTTGCAAATAATAGATAATAAATCGAATAAAATGGGACGGTATGTGTAAAAATCATAATTTTAGAGAGCGGGCCAAATATATTTTTTTTTTCCGAGTTTGCCCATTTTGCAAAAAAACTCGTAATTCCGGTATTTTTGACCTTAAGATAACAAGATTTAAGGAACAAGCAATAGGGATAATCAATGTTACTTTATATCTTAATATAAAACGTAAGCAAAGCAAAGCAAGCAAATTAACCGCCAAAATTGAGTGGGCAAAGACACAAATATTTTTTTGAAATTTTTCATACAAATAAAAAGATGCGCAAGGGTTGTCACATTTTTATTGTTTACCAACAGCCTTTAATTATAATAAAATATAATTAAGTACCTATTCAACTGCTGCCATGTCAACTATAGGTACCTAAGTTTTAACTTATTAACGTCGACAAAAACTTTAATCAAGAAAAAGTAATAGTTGTCTATAAATATTTAGGTAAGTACCTACCTCATTTAGATTATAAAACAAATTAAGGCATTAAAATACAAAAAAAAAACTGTAGAAATGGTAAATTTTGCATTACATTATTTGATAAAGAGGAATTGAAAAAATAAATAATTGGAAATACTCTACAATTATGATCGAAACACTTGTTTTATAGACCTTCCTTATAAATAGCATTTAGTACCTACTACTATACGTACAAAAAAATTAAATGTATAACTACAAGTATATACACTACAATTATAATACAAGAAACACGACTAATATAAAGGTCATTGACCGGAAACAGCTGATATTTATTTAATATATATTTATTTACTTTCCTAATAAAATAGGCATCATCAATTAAAAGGTGGTTATATAATACCAAACGACTTACTACTAATAGGACCTACATAAATCAATTTTGATTTAATGTCGTAGTGACAACCCTGACAGCAATATTTTGGTGGGCAAAGTAGTAAACAGTACTCGAGAAAAGGTACTTTGACAATGCCCACCTTAATATTTTCGAGTTTAAAAGAGGTTTCGCGTCAGATATTCGATAGGTATTATTTATTTGTTACAAACTTATAGTGGTAAAATAATTACTTGCCTGCTGCAACTGCAAGTACTGTTTTTGAAAAAGTTTTCCGCACGAACTTTGGCCCGCCAAACACACCACCAAACTTTGACACCAACTGACAGTCAACTGAAGTGAAATTAGCGACAATCGGTTATTTAGTGCTGCCAGTGACATATTCAAGTATCTACCAACAAACAAGAAATAAAAGCTACTAAAACATTCTCGATAATATGAAGAATTTTAAAAAAAGTACCGTGGTGGGCAAAATCAAATCAGTTTGGCAATCTTGTAAGGTTTTACGGTATGTCAATTTATTGATATTAGGTGTGGTTTTCGGAACAGAGCAAATTTTTTGACTGGTTTTAGTGGTTTCTTTTGGTTACCTCGGACTGAGACAGTTCTAAAAATCAGAACCAAATTGATTTTTATAAGTCTTTCAGAGGAGAAAAACTGCGGAATTCTTTCCTTTGGAATCTATTAAAACCTGCTCACGTTGAAAACACAACTTATTTTGTATTTATTAATTTTAAATCAAGCAGAATTCAAAGTTATTTGAATTTTTGGCATTTCAGTCGGATATTTCAGACATTATCGACATTTCGATTTCAACACACTGAAGAAAATCAAAGGTGATAGGGAAAATATACTGTGTAAAATACCTGTGCATAATTCAATGGTTGCTTACGAAGAACCTACGGTCCGTATGTTTAGATTAAAAAAAATAAGAATATAGGACTTAAATAAGATCATAAAATATTGGTTTGAAAAAGACTTATAGCTAGGGAACAATAAAATATAATGTCGAAACATTTAGCAGTAAAAGGGGTACCTTCAAGAGACAACAGGGTCCTTACAAGAATTCCTATTCTCTTCATTCATTCCGACATCCGGATAAACGTTTCTCAGTGTCTCGAGGTAAAGCCGCAGCCCCATCGTGGTGCACGCTGTGCACGGCTGCGCGCCGATTTTTAACTGCGTGGGTTCATTTGTTCGACCACGTGGATCTACGTTTTCACTGCAGCATACACTATACATGAAAATTAACCCAAGACTCTACAACTGTAGTGCAGCACAGTTTCGACATCCCACTTCCCGCAGTGAAACTACGCACGCGTGTACAGCGTTGAGCTACGTGGCTGCCATATTCGAGCAAGCTACGCGTGTAGCTAAGACGTTTCATTAATCTCGAGTTCGTAGGTTGCAGTGGACATCACATACATTACATTGTAATCGTATTAGTTACTCAATAAATAAATTTAGTTCAATTCAATACATTTTCATGCAGAGCGAAGCTATAGGCACTCGTGGGCAGCCTCTCCGTGCGCAGCAATGGGTCACCTGCTTAACTCCCTGGAGTATTTTGCTTTCGTCTTTTGTTTGAGTTTTGTTGCTGTGTGAAGTGATTGCGAGTTAGGTCTCGAGTGCTAACTTTTATTTGTTTCGTGGGACATTTTGTTCTGGCCAAAGTGCTCAACGGGTTATGATAGTATCCTTATAAAGAAACATACATGCCAATATTAAGCTGATGTTGTGGCAATGTTCATAAGCTCTATCTTAAATCAAACACTTAAAACGAATTACAAACCATCACGAATTACTTTAATAATTAGGTACGTTCCGTGGGTAATATTCCAAAATATTTTTCAAGTGGCTTTATAGTCTTTATGCTTCGATCAAAAATAAGTAGTTCGCGCGGGGGCCGGCAAAGCCGGACATTTTTGATCGATGTTTTTATGTTATGAAACAAATCACAAAATATGACCAATAAGGTTGAAATTTACTACTACAAACTTGTCTCTCCCTCCCAATAAGGTTTGCTGGTCGAGAACTCTTTGTAGGGTTAAGCTTGCCTTTGCGATACCTCTCTTTAATGAAGAATTAAAAAAAACGAAGGGGACGTCAATTGAAATACATCCACGCCTTAAGCAGCCATGCGTTGCGACGCGATAAAATGACACATCTCATGCCTGTAAAATCTGAATAACACGACGTATGGTATCGCCGTTTATCGCAACTCCAAAATTGGCGTCTTTTATGTGTTCAAATTTGCCGCAGCAATTGTTCCGTATTTATCGCTACAGCTGCGTCGCCTGCCGTTCCGGATCCGCAAAGTACGTCGTTGGTATTATAGTTACTATATACCAACGACGATTACCCGATGTAAGGAACCAACAAGGTGTATGTTACTACTCAATTGGGTTTACCAGTATCTTACGAATGTTATATTGCGGACTAAATAACTAAAAGAAAAGTAGGTATGTATTATTATAATGTACTGTTCGAACCACGATGCAGTTTATTGTTGGCTTTTGCCAACAAATTATTAGAATTATTATTCAGCATTGCCATACAGCCGGGGCAATGCAGCTAGCGTCTTGGGCACGCTTCCGACTGGCATTGATATGACGCTGGCTGCATTGCCTGTAATTTTAGATTGAACTTGATCCTGAGCAGTGAATGGGTTAAGAAAAGATAAACGATAACACAAGATACAATAGAATAGGTCGCTAATTTGAAAAGAAAAATCTTTACAAACCTGAAAATGTAACAATAGTTACATTTTCAGGTTTATAAAGATTTTTCTTTTTCTTTCTCGGTATTGCGAGACGAAAAACATTTTTGTGTCCGATATAATTTTTCGGTATGGATTGTCCCATGGGAGTTGAAGAAAATATTGTTTTTTTACGACATAACATTGCATTTATCAGATAAGAAAACAATTTCGGATGGGTAGGGTAGACTAGAGCAGTATAAATTACCTATAAAATATTCTGTGGTATATCTGTTGTTTTCTCTACGGACGATTGAACACGATATCTAGGAGGTACCTATAGGTTAGTAACATCATGTTCGCGGATAGTGTAATTCGTCGCGGAACATGCTAAGTAGGAAAGTAGGTAGGTACGTACCTACTCATTCAACTAAGCCCAGTATTTATTACCACCTGTTCAAAGTCTGAGGAAAATAGAAAGAAAATTTAAGATTCTCGTTAATAAAGTAAATATTTGCCGGAATAAATTGTTTTTAAATGAAAATCTACGTTATGTTAAGATTTTCTTGATGTTGGGGTTGCAAAAATAATCAGTTTATGGTGTTGCTACCTTCCTATGTTTTTATTAACAACTAAGGCTAGTTAGTAACCTATATAGGAAATAAATTAATACAGGATTGTATGTAAACTACAGTAGGTACCTAGGTACTTTAAGTCTTAAATCAATCAATCAGTGTGTGGCGCTGACTGTACCTATGGGTATGTAGGTAGATGCTGATGATGCCACACCAAGTAATACTAAGCATTCATTTTGAGCGGAGGCTTTTCTCCCCTGCATGTAATGTGTAGGTACCTACTACATTTACCACCTCTATAGTCTATTCAGCTGAGCAAAAGAAATAACGTAAACAAATCATAAAACAATTTCTTTATAGAGCAAACTTTCAAGACACGGACTACGAAATGACAGCATGATGATTACACTAAAAAGAATCTAAAAATACAAGGATAATCAAACTTTCGTTGCCTTTATAACCCTACTAAGTAACAATGAACAACGTTTTATAATTGAACTGGGTGTAAGTTCCTCATCATCAAATACCGATTTTAGTGATTAACTAAACAATAATATTATTTGTATTGTTTATAGTAAATTTTGTATAAATTCACTGTTACGTTTATTTATTACAATTCTTAAAATATCCATACCTATATGTACTACTGCTACCCTAATATTTTAAAGAGGTAAAGATTATATTTTACTATAAAACTATCGTAGTTTGACGAATTCATTACGGATGTAAGCGGGTTAACTATGAACCTTATTTGTGTTGGAAGAACACCAACGTTTCATCCCTTAAAAAAAGGTAAAAGGTAGGTAAAGATTATAATACATACTTGCTAATAAAAAGAGATATAGGAAAATCCAAAAATGCATAATAAGTAAATTGCGAAAAATTTCATTCTTTGGTAACGTTATTTCTTTTGCTCCAATGAATGGGGTATCAAAGAGAATAAAACCACTACGTTAGGGGTATAGCCATAGAGTTATTATGGCTAGTACTATATTAACTCTATGGGTGTAGCTATTCTGATTCACATCCTTTCTCATCTGATAACCGGATGACCTACAAAATAACGGTACGGCGCGTTACGTTGTCAACATCAAAACGCAATCAATTCTATAAAAGGAGAGTATAGACAAAAACTCCACAGATAAGTGTTAAATGCATTGTTCTTGAGCCATTGTTCATAGAGTCGCACCTTGTCGGTAACTTAATTGACCGTGCAACGAAATGTCAGTTTATATTTGGTTATCGGATGAATGTTACAACCACGCCCACCTGAAATAGAAGCGTCAGAGCTTAAACAGCTGGGCGGAAAACATTCGAATAAAGGATTTTAGTCTGGTGGCTTCACCTTGGTTTCTCGGTTTAGTTAAGATCCATCACTGAGTTTCACAGTGAACCAACGGCGGTCCTAGTTTCACATAGTAAAATATTGGGCTGGTGGTACCACACACATTGGTGGATTAGTTTTATTAGATGTCGTGTAGTACAAGCTCTATCTCAGACTCTGTGCACCAAACACATCCCTTACTGACGCGTCCCGTACGTGGCCCACGTGTGTCTAATGTTGTTCTTTTTCTAACTTTCTTCTGCCGGACGACTACGCACGCGCTATTCCAAGTTGAAAGTAGCCTTTTATTTTTAGACGAGCTAAGCTCTACAGGTTGGATTTGACTACGAATTTTAACTGTATTTTTTATGTGCAAATGTGTACTCGTAAACATATGGACCCATGGTTGTCTGAAATAAAACATTTTTTTTATTTAACTCTAAATACATGTTGAGACCTTACCTACCTACGCTGTTTTAAGTTAAGAAGTACATTTTTGTTTAAGTTCCTAATTAGATTTTTTTTGTTCATTCTGTTGTTTAGTAAATTTTTGTTTATGTAGATATAAATAGAATCCATAAGTAAGTTAAAGTTCTCTCTATAGGGCGATGTGGTCGCTAAGCGACTAGTCCATCAGTATCTTGTTGTAAATTTAAAAAAAAATTTAAAAAAATCGCATCTAGGTCTAAATCTCTTCAATATAATAGAAGAAGTCAAATTAAATGATAATACATTATTGTTATTTCAAAAAGAACGGAATTATTATTACAACTGTTGGCAAGTACCTACCTAGTTGGTGAAATGCGATCGATTTCTTGTATCATTGAAGCAAGATCTAAAGAAGTATTTACAACATTTTTAAGCAAGGGCCTACTCACACTCAGCGACCGTTTTATAGGAACTATTTTTTCCGTGACGTAGGAACGACTTCACACCCGACAGCATTCCGGATCCAGTAAACGATTGTTTCCAGTAGCGAAGGCAACGTAAAAACGGCCCTGTAAAAACGGATCCGCTGTGTGAACATAAGGTAGATTATGAAAGTTATTTATCACTCTTCTTAAAGTTAGTTCTCTGTTGTTTGGTTACCTAAGTAGGTAACACTAATTAAAACACTAGGTACCATCGTTGTCCGTAGGTTATTGTGATTTGCTAGAACTTTCTCAAAGCTCGCTTGAGGCTTACGTCAGCACTCTAGTCTCGCAAGAAGCTTTTCCAGGCAATAAGGTTCTGATTACAGAAAGTGGTTTAATCCAGATTCGGAAGTTAATTCTAGACCGTAATTAAATGTAGTTAGGCTTTATATTAACGTTAAGGAATACAATAAAATATAATAATGATTTGTACACCAACAAACTTTACATAAACATAAAAATACGTTTGCTTTACATAAGATTCTTTATTAAAAAAGAAAATTACAATCAAAAAATATAATTCAATTAAAACTAATATTTACAATTGAAACAATTGAGCTAACTGCAGACTGTTGCAAACAATCGGCAGGTAGCTCAACACATCAATACCAGTCCAAAGCGTGCCCAAGACGCTGCTGGTTGCATGGCCAATGCTGATGCGCTGTGGTGCCAGATACGCTCTCGGATCACGCGTCGCGTCGACCAGACGCTCAGATATTTTTTTAAAACCCGTAGAGCGTCGTTACCCCACGGACCTAGGGTCTCTACTCCAAGGAGAACGAGTCTTTACATAGGTCTTGTCTAGTCTTTACTATGGATCCATTGTGTTGTCCGAAATAAAAGATTTTTATTTTTTTTTATTTTTATTTATTTATTTATTTTATAGGACATAAATACAATAGGTGGCCTTATCATAAAGAAGCTTAGAATATTGAAAAGTATCGTCGTTACCCCACGGACCTAGGGTCTCTACTCCAAGGAGAACGAGTCTTTACATAGGACATAAATACAATAGGTGGCCTTATCATAAAGAAGCTTAGAATATTGAAAAGTATACTAAGTCTTAGAAGCAATCTCTTCAAAAGCGGTAATACAATGACTATCGCAAATTAGAAGTGTATGTCCAGCATTATAAATAAAAAAAGCTGGACATTTCACTCAGTAGGTAATATCTAGCCCCAAGCTAAGCAGAGCTTGTGTTATGGGTACTATATAACTGATATACATAATACAATACAATACATAGATATAATTTTTATTATACATAGAAAACGACCAGAACACCCTGAACAAATGTCTGCAGATGGTACACACCATTGTCCCGAGGCGGGAATCGAACCCGCAACCTCCTGCGTCGCAGGCACATCTTCACCCATCGGGCCACATCGATCGTCAATTATATATGTATTTATCTATCTCACTATCCATTATCGCGAAATTTAAAGCTGCTAAACATATCGCATAACAATCTTGTTACGCGATATGTCAAGTCTCAAAGGCAGAATGAAGAGCCAATTGAAATTGATACTCTCGCTTATGAGACTCGATGCTACAATTTAATGATAGATCTTCACGTTGTGTTTCAGATGCCGAGATCTGATGGAAGTTTCCCCGTGAGGCTCGAAGAATATGACGAAGCTTTGGCTGTGTCTGATCAGCATTTGTAGTATCATCAGTCATACGAAACTAAGTGATGTAAGTATACCATTAACAGCTTCTAGTTACTGTTGGACATTGGCCACTCCATTATGTAAATCTATAATCAAACCAAATACCTGTAGCATTTAACTAGATTGACTAAATCATGATTTATAACTAAATTCTGGACTAGCTAACGTTAAAGAGGGAAGCAACAGGGATGTTGGTCAACTCAATTATACTTGTCCACTTGAGGATTTGAATTGTGATTATACCACTAGAGAATTACTTATTTAGTCAATACCGGTTGGTTCATAGACTCAAATCAATCTGAATCATTTGTGTATGTAGATACTTACTGAGCTGAATAAAGATTGAAATGGACCCATTTGCAGTTGCAACAATGCATCGAACACAAAAACGTCTGGCTTTCGGCCAAATTGAAAAATGTCTTGCTCTATCAAATGATTGCAACCATTGTGATAGAGGCAAATACCCTTCGAAAAGATTTGGCCTAGTTGTATCAATGGAGGATTTATTGATGCTGTCTATTCTATTATTCGCAGACAATAACTAGTCTTTATTGTTGTGATTTCAGATTCCATTCGAGTCGAATCCTAATGCGGGCACGAGTCAAAATAATATGATTGTTGTTTCGAAGCGAGGGTACGAAAGTTTTAACAAAGGTGAGTGTTTTTACGTCTGCTTTATTGTAGGTGCTCCAAACTTTAGGAGATTTTCTTGCCGTAGCTATTATATAGCAAACGAACATGATAGCATCTATTTCGGTACCTGGCATTAGCGTCCCGTAGTTAGGTACCTACTTAGTCCCGTTACAAAAGGATTGAAAACTGACGACATAACTAATTCTTGAGTAAAATTATTAAAGATTATTATTAAAGATAATAGGATGATCTTCAGGTTCATTTATTGTTTTCAGGAGTAGCAAAGAGATCCAAATTTTCAAAATGGAGTCCATGGAGTGAATGTGCGGGAGGTCAACAGACGAGAAGACGGCATTGTCTACGCAGGCATATCTGTGGTGATGCATTACGAGTAGAAGTAGCAAGGTAACTTACTACCTACATAAAAGAAAGAAAAAAAAATATTTTAACTACCTACAATCACAAGAGAAAAAAAACTATACGATATAGTTTTTGGATTGTAGTTTTAGTAAGGTGAGTGGGATAATATACTCAGCATAATAGTTTGATGATGTTCATAGTTTTTTTTTTTGAGAAATAAATTAAAGTTAACTGGGCACTGTATCTACCTGCCTAAATGCTAAAATGGCCATCGGCACAGCCAAGGCTAACGACCTACGTAAAGCTCGACGATAAAAAGACTTGGATAATAAAAAAAACTCGAGGAAAAAAACTACAACAACTCTTTTTAACTACCGTTGGATCGTTGGGGACTTTTCACATTTTGTTGATTTCTGTTCAATGTTCATACCAATTTTCAGCTCTGCAAATTTATGTAAGCCTACTCCTAATTTTCAGGCTAAATTTACCGGATACTAGTACTAGTGTAGTACCCTACACAAGATCTAGAATTGATGTATAAGTGCGAAAATTTAAGTAGATAGGTTAGTTACGTAAATACTATGAACGCGCTACAAGCTTAAACACTTAAATAATTTATTTACAGTTGTAAAGATGGCGAAAACAGATTGAGCGAACAGGCATCAAAGAAAACTGAGAACGAAAACATTTATTCTGTAAGTATCGACTAAATTAGGTACCCAAATACTGTCTGTTTACGAATAAATTTTAGTCTACGAAGAGCGAAGAGAAATATCAAAGAAATTACGTTAATATGTAACAATAAATGGTAAGGTGTAGGTAAATACCAAATGTACCGATCCATGGTTACTTTTAGAGCATCACTAATTCATTAGAATATTATCCGACTAGGAACTCTATCGGATTGTGTTTATTATACAAAGCAGACTCCATTAATTAAATAAACATCGGTACTAACATAAACAATCATTTACTGAAATAGTATCGATAAACGCTGTACGGTGTGTATGGTTCATTTAAAAAAAACATTACTCATGGTTTTAATAGCGACATGTAATAAAATTGAAATCTTTTTCTGTGTCTCTTTTCTTCATAATTTTTGCTACATAATGCGTCGAGATCTAAAAGCACTTGCCGGAATAATCGCGATTAGAAATGTACCTACGAGCGAGGGATTCTAATGCATACCACAAGTGATTCGACACCTAGGTCATCCAGTTTAGAGCAAGTACCAGCTGTACATATTACATCAGACGTTTTGAAGCGGGCACTGCGGTAACACGCGTTTTAAAACCCTTACTTCCGTACTCAAGTGGAACAGGCTCTAATATATAAATAATAAAACGCCAAGTGCGAGTCAAATTCGCGCAGGGAGGGTTCTGTATAATAGGATATATGCATATAATTTTATTAGTCGATTATTTTAAAACATTACAAGTTCAAAACTGCTCTCAGTTTCGGGTGATAAAAACGCTGGCGCTGCCATATTTTTTTCGAAATTGTCACGTATACTTAGATGACAGAAAGTTCAGATAGTGCGTGTGGTTTTATCAATGAAAAAAGAGTTCCCCTTCGGGTTTTATTTGCACGGACAGATGATTAATGATAGAATGGTTTTAGATGGGTTTAAATTCAACCTCAACACCATATAATAGTATTCATCTATGCTCAACACATTTGACGAGCGACACTCGATCTGATTTTTTTAAACTTAAGGCAGCGGTTCTTATTAACCTATTTATGCAATGGAGCCCATTTGCAAATTGCCAAGCTTCTTGCCAAAAATCATGATTCTATGAACCGTTTACACACGCAACGACACCGCACAGCACGACAGGTTCATAGAAATGTATGACGCCCGGAGTCGTCACCGCATTTTGTCGTGTGGTGTCGTGCCTCGTGTGAAAACGCCGTAAGGGTTCCTTTTTTTCTTTTGAGTTATGGAACCCAAAAAATATATAGCGAAAATAAGTAAAACTATTTGTGTAAGTACTACATATGTTTTGAAACCAACATTATTTTAGCATGACTATATTTATCAATGAAAAAGGAGATCCCCTTCGGTACAATATTTATTAGCACTGCAACTGTTGATTGCGAAGGGGATCTCTTTTTTCATTGGTTGATTGTTGGTTGCATAGAGTACTATATTAGCTCTGTGGTTGGTTGATTGCATACGTTAGTATCATCTACCTAGTCTGTGGTTGGCTGCCTGAAAAATGTAACTCATGTGATAATCTTGTTTTGGTTATTTTTTGAGATATACGTTATATTAAGGCAAATTTTAATGTTAAAAGGATTTTGTACCATAACATAAATCATGTCACCCAAAGAATTATTACCCACACGTTCCAATTCGTCTACACATTTGACAAAGAGTAAAACAAGTATAACGGGGAAGTCGAGTTTGTCTAATCGGTCGGGATTGTCTAGACTTTCGAGTGAATTGAGTATAGAGCCCATGATAGACAGAGCTATAGATACTAAGGTAACAATGTGTTAACATTAATATTTGTAGTCTCTTTGATAACATGATTTATAACCTAGATTCAATCTTTTGTCATTGTAGATTGTTTGGGTGCACTAGTGGTTTTAATCTCTTTGGGGTGCACAGGTGACGGTAGTTATCTTAAACTCATTGTGCACAGCTGAAGCAACTGACTTTGTTTGATATTTTTAGGCAAACATCGTGAACCAAAAGCTCTTGCACAAGGTCCTCCTTCAAATGGCAAATAAGTTGGATAAAATACAAAAAAGAGTTGCAGCCTACATGCCACCCGAAACCATGTCTCCAATTCCTTCTCTTAGCACCATAAGAAAATCTAAACATAGAAGTATGCATAAAAATATTACAAAAAAGGAGACAGGACGATCAGGGAAAGGGAAAAGTACAAGTTCCTCTGAAGGCTTAGGTGCTGCCTTTGGGGCTGAAAGTACTGGTGGGGGTTTTGGTACTGCCGGTTCTGCTAGAAAGTTTAGTGGTGCTGGTGGTAGCGTTGTTAGTAGTGCTAGTAGTGCAGGTGGTAGTGCTGGTAGTGATGGCAGCTCTGGTGGTGGTGCTGGTGGCAAAGGTGGTGGTGCTGGTGGCAAAGGTGGTGGTGCTGGTGGCAAAGGTGGTGGTGCTGGTGGCAAAGGTGGTGGTGCTGGTGGCAAAGGTGGTGGTGCTGGTGGAGGTGTTGCTGGTGGTGTAGGTGGTAGTGCTGGTAGTGATGGCGGCTCTGGTGGTGGTGGTGGTGGCAAAGGTGGTGGTGCCGGTGGCAAAGGTGGTGGTGCTGGTGGAGGTGCTGCTGGTGGTGCAGGCGGTAGTGCTGGTAGTGATGGCGGCTCTGGTGGTGGCTCTGGTGGTGGTGCTGGTGGCAAAGGTGGTGGTGGCGGTGGCAAAGGTGGTGGTGCTGGTGGAGGTGCTGCTGGTGGTGCAGGCGGTAGTGCTGGTAGTGATGGCGGCTCTGGTGGTGGTGCTGGTGGCAAAGGCGGTGGTGGGAGCTTGGGAGGAGGCGGTGGAGGAGGTGGTAGAGGTGGTGGTGGTGGAGGTGGTGGCAGAGGAGGCAATGGTGGAGCTGGTGGTTAAGGTAGAAGAACCGGCCGCCCCTAGTGCTCACCTACATAATAAAAAAGAAGATTCCACGAACGATGATGTAAGAAGAATTATACAAAAAGGCTGTGCGTTATGATGCTTTAACTCTGATAAATAAATTTCTAACATGATGACGAAAGATTTTCGATTTTTACCAGTAGAATGGTAGGTGTTGCTTCATCATCATCATCAGCCTATATTAGTCCACTGCTGGACATAGGCCTCCCCTAATGAGCGCCATAGCGCCCTGTCTTCAATTTGCCGCATTCAGCGTCTGCCAGCAGTCTTTCGCAAATCGTCATCCCACCTGATCAGAGGGCGTCCTACACTACGTTTGCCGAGTCGCGGTCTCCACTCAAGATCACGTTTACCCCAGCGGTTGTCGTTTCTTCTCGAGATATGGACAGCCCACTAGCAATAAATATTTTTAAACTTACGCGATCTGAACACATATTTATAAATACTATTTAACGGGTATTTATCGCGTTTAATTACCTTATTTAATAATAGGTAAACGCGATAAATACCCGTTAAATAGTATTTATAAATATGAGCCCACTAGCACTTTAGCTTGCTAATCCCTTGAGCTATGTCGACAACCTTGGTTCTCTGTCGGATGTATTCGTTGCGAATCCTATCCTTCAGATAAACTCCTGTAGGTACTGTCAGAATAAATATATTTTAATTTAATTTCATTCATTAGCTACCTATAAACGTGTGTCATTTTAAACGAAAACGTAATCATTTACGTATTCCTCGGAGCTCGGTGAAGTGTGCTGATATTTTAGGTACTATGTTTGGGATTTCATAGATTTGCGTCAACACATTTTTTTATATTGTAGCAGTCTACAGTATTTTAAATACATAAGTGTCAATACTTGATCGTTGTTTGTTTGCGGCAGTAGGCAGGCACACACGTCCGGATAGGTTCTGTGTCCGCGCATCACTAAGCGCGTATCTTATGCCACGCACGTTCGGATACGGGCGTACGGAGCAAAGACGCGCTCGACGGAGGGTCCTTGATTGGATGGACGGACGCTCCGCAGGTCTAGCACTACTAAACGCAATAATTGATTTATATACGATAGCTCCGGACAACAGACGTACGGACCATCCGTATAGCACTAAATCCATTCTAGTGTTATATTTTTGAACTAGCCTTTTGCTTCATTGCTTCGTATATTGGTTATTGGTAGGTAGGTACATTAAACCGCATATCACCAAATAAACCGATAAATCGCCTAAAGCGTAGCTTGACCGCCAGCGTTCTTTTTACAATCGTGACGCGACCTATACTCGCCTATTAATAGCCTGAAAAAAAAAAGAAAAAGGCTTCGATTTCAACTTCTTCTTTATGGCGTCGCTTATTATTTTTCGCCGAGAAGAAGGCTTGAAAAAACGCAAAAGCGGATCTTGTTTTTTTAGGTTAGGTACCTATACATTTCCGAGATTTCAAAAGGCAAATTTAAAGTTTTAACGATGGTTTCATTAAATGAAAATATTTTCTTTAAATTTTAAAGAAAAGATTTTGTAATTTACCGGTAAAAATGTCATCCACCAATGAATCAGCAGAACAATCCAGTTCGTCAGAACATATAAGTTTGTCTGAACACTCCAGTTTGACTAAGAACGCGAGTGATTTGAGTATAGATGCACTGATAGACAAAGCTATTGATGCTGAGGTAAGATCATACAAAGAACCTACGAACACATTCGTACGTTTTATTAAAGGGGCATATTTGTCTGCAATATGTGGCTGCAACACAGTGGCCGGCAACATTGCAAGCAATACCAGCCAGACTATGCAATATTACAGTAATGTCCCTGACATTATAGCCAGTATAATATAGCAAGTTGGTATAAAAAAACATATTAAGGTTGAGCCAATCCTAAGATAATTTTTCTTTGGTATTTCTAGGCGAATACAGCGGACCAAAAACTCTTGCATAAGGTCCTCGTAAGACTTGCAAATCAGTTAAATAAAATAGAAAAAAAAGTTGCTGCTAGCTACCCACCCGCTCAGCGAAGCGACCGAAGTGCTAATAAAATCGTAAACAGAAGTCAACATAGAGGTCTACACAGAAGTATAAATAGAAGTGTTGACAAAAGTCTTAAAAATGTGAAAAAGAAGCAGAGAAAGAAAAGTTCAGGGAAAGGAAAAGGCGCAGCCAGTACCGCTGCTGGAGGCTTTAGTGGGGCTTGTGGTTGTAAAGATGGTGGTAGTGATGGCAAGGCCGGTGCTGGTGCTGGTGGCTAAGATGCAGAAGCCAACCTCTCATAATGCTCCCTTGAATTACTAAGGGTAGTTTCCAGAATAAGAAAGGCTGAGTAATAATAATAACAGTCATGCAAAAACACCACGAATTTTAGATAAACGTACACGATATGACTATAATCGTTTTTTATTTGTGCCTTGTGGGTGTAACTTGCGTTTGGCCATACGAACAAAAAAATGCTTGGTATGTGTTGGATTAAAAACCGATGGTCACAAATAAATTTTGTATAATAAAAAGGAAATTCAGTCATGATTAAAGATAGGAATAGGATACTATTCACAGAGAAGTGGGACTGATTTGATAAACGTATAAATTTTGGCCAGGGTGAATGTGTAATGGGTAGGTACCTACCTTCGCTTCGCAACGCTTCTGCCGGCGGTTCGCACGCGTATTTTCAATATAATAAAGAGTCTAATATCTTAGTTACCTACAATACGTTCTGAATGTAACCCAAATTTCATCTTGATCTGTAGTTTTGTAGGTAGCTTCGGAGATCATTGTAACAAAATAAAATTCACAAACTTTCGGCTTTATAATAATTGTAAGGATATTATTAGTCTTGGTCATCCCACTGCTGGGCAAAGACCTCCCTCCACTCACTCCAGACAACACGATCATCAGCCAGTTCCGTCCAGTCGATCCGAAATTTGTTCAAAGCCCGCTATCTTCGCAATTTACCCAGTTTAAAATCGTGGACGGATTAGGATAATCCGTATATTACGATGCATATATTACGTTGCAAAAAATGAAAAGAAAAGGCTCGACCCAGTTTAGTGTTTACCTTATTTATTACTAGCTGCTGCCTGCGGTTTCGTACGCGCTTTTTAAGAAGCCTAGTATGTCCGTCCCCGGGACACCATTTACCTCCCTGCCAAATTCATTACTAAGATCCGTTCAGCCGTAGCGTGAAAGGTAACAGACTGACAGATAGACAGACAGACAGAGAGTCACTTACAAATGTATAATATTAGTATGGATTTTCAGACAAGAACCCGTCAACTGCATACCGATGAAGTGCAAAAACGGTTCCGGGGGTTTTCCCCTTGGAGCGGCTGGAGCGATTGCTCGCGACGATGTTCCACAGTGAGGAAAAGGTGAGCTTGTACAATTTCAAACCCCTCACGCAAAACGCAAGTATAAAAACTTACTTCAAAAATATAAAAACTTAGTAGCTATAGGTACTTAGCTGAAACACTTTTTCTATAATGAGATAAGTTTAAGTTTTTCCTTATATTTTTTCGACACTTCTTGCAGGTGAAGGCCTCCTGTAAATTATTTTAAGCTACTTATTTCTGATATTGTGTGTAATTTTTGTTGTGTGAATTTATGGACACAATGTTGTGGATGGACTTGTATGATAATTATATATATTTTTTCCAAGTCTATTTAAGACGGAAAAAAAAAATCATAGGGTGATATTGGTGTCAATTCATGTGTCGCCAATTGGCAGCACTAGAAATGATGCCATCCTTTTATTTTATTTTAAAGAGACGGCAACATTTTAAGTGCTTTAGAATTATTAGTTAAGTTCACTTTTGGCGACAGCTGAATTGACAGTATTGTTGTTAGGTATAAATACATCATTATCATGGTAGGTCTGGTTGGTACTTATCCGAAGTCATTTTGCTGGATACGAGGGCATAAATAGCTCCTTCACTTATTTAATGCAAAATGTAAATCATTCTCAGCTTTTACCTGTAAACTAATTTATTACGTTTCGCTACGAAGAAGCTGCTTATTTTTTGGTTGAGTTGCGTTTACCTAATTGAACGAAGTTGACTGTACAGAAATGGTAAGAATATAATTTATGAATGACTTCCGTAAATTTATGTGTTAGAGAGGCACTTAGAATTTTAATTAATATTTTTATTTTCTTGATTAGGATCCACGTTGCCTTCCTACTCTATTAATGTTGATTATATAATGAGGGTGTAGGGCTAAACTCGTATCTTAAATTAACAAAAAGTAATGCTAAAGTGGGTAGTTGTCAATAAGAAAATAACATGGATGGTCTCTTCGCGTAGCACTTTACTAAACTCAATAACTTTATTTCTTAAGGCTTACATAATAAGCACTTAGACAAGTCAAATTTTATACTAAACAGCTAAGTAGTTATTATCTAGAAGAAACAAGGTGTTATTAATTTTATTCACTTAATTTTTTTGTCCTAGTGCTTTAAGATAAGCTATGTTTTAAGTACCATGTAAACGAAGTCGTGGACAGAGAGTAGTAGTAACCTATTCCTACGAGAAAATATCTGCGAGTAGGACATCAAGTTATTTCAACCGAGTTGGAAAGGAAGACAGCTACCGACATCGTAAAATAAAAAAATACCTACATAAAATCTGCTAACTACATTTATGTAAAGTTTTTTGTTATAGTGCTTACCCGCACTTTGGGTATCTCTAAAAAAATGAAATAAGTTCCCAAAAAGTTTCGATTTCGGCGGGACTCATGTATGTAGTTTACAATGTATCGGGAAGATTGAGGAGGCATACTAACGTATCGTCAAAGTGGTTTGGGCTCAACACACTGACTGAAACACGACACGACCAGACGCGATGCCTGTTGAGTTGAAACTAAACGTATCGATTATGGTCACAAAAAATTAATACGATCTGATTCAACACGAAATGTGTTTTGTCGGGTCGCGTATCGTGCCGAATAGTCGGTTCCATCTTAAGTCAGCTCATCATTTTGTTTCTAGACACTGTATGCGGCGCGACATCTGTGGCCGCCAGGTGGTGCGGCAGTCGGCCTACTGTTACATGGAGGGCACCTACTGTCAGCAGTGGATTCGCGCCAAGATGCGGCGCCGAAAGGACCCAGGTGAACTTGCACATAGGTACCAGTACTAACAATGTAGCCTCGTATGCTCTTAGGCACGTATTTTGAAACTTTGCTTAGTCATCGATCTTTGCTTGAGTAAGCCTTCTGCTATAGAAAAACTTTACTCAAGCATAGATTTATGACTTAGCAAGCTTTTATAATACGGGCCTTATTATCACTTTACAATCCAGACGTGACTCACATGATCACATCAAGTAGGTAGTGTAAAAGCCGTTTTTATCCGCTAGAGGTTAAGGAAATTGAATTTAGATCATCGTGCGCACGATATTCTAAATTCAATTTACTTTATCCTTTAGCGGATAAAAACGGCTTTTACACTCGGATATCGCAAAAATACTCTTTCCGAGATGAAGGGATGAAAAAATACATACATACGTACATCTACAGCCTATAATTGTCCACTGATGGAAGGAGGTCTCCCTCTGGTAAGCGCCTTATTGGCTTTTACCCCCATGAACCAAATAATAGAACTTCTGAGTTCTCAAACGCTAGTCGGACTAAGACCAACAAAATATGTAACCATCGCAATCTTGGTGATCAATATTTACGAGTATTTAATATAATACTGACCAATAACAGGTTTTGAAAGGTGGTTGGCGTGATAAGAAAACAATAATAACCTTTTCCATCGGATAATCTGAAAAATTCTGCCTCATTGAAAATTGAATTTTATAAAGGTTTTCTCAGAAAAAACATTTAATAAATTTCCCGCGAGCTCCCTTTTGTGCAACTCAATTGCCGTTGTAACTTTATCAGCATTACAGTCTTTATTTTAAAATTGAATGTTTATAGCTTTAAAATAGATTTGCGTTGCACCTAATGGTTAATAGATTACCTACCATTCTTTTGGTAGGTGCATACCTGCCTAATATTGTGTAGACTGTGTAGAGGAAACTCTACATTTACAAAACTTCGTTTTGATCTGACACTGAGTCAGTTGAATCAGATACCGTGTTGTTTACTCGAAAAGCAATTAAAACTGTCAAGTTCTGAGGCCTGACTAATCTCTGCTATTTGTAAAACTTCGGTTGATGATACCGAGTTAGCAACGTCTTTCCTAATGTGATTTCGGATTCCAATGAACTTTGCTTTGGCGACCGCTCTTAGTTGTAGAGAACTTCAACCAGTTGAAAATTCGGACGAAAAGGGCCGTACAAATAACTTCTTAACATTTTGATGTTCCTATTTGGGTAGTTGGGTTAAGACATTTCATGGTCTGAGGCTGAGGCCTACTTAATTTTCGCCAACTTCGAAGGAAACTGTCTTCAAACAATTTCACGGAGAGATAACCATTTCCTTAGAGCATTTCAAAAATTGTTGGATTACGTTTATGTTGAGTAAGACAGGTAGCCTGGATACTTTGTTAAGCAAAAAAGAGATGTAGGGAGGATACATAGAATAAGTTATCAGACAACTGACTGCCGTGGCAGCACCACTGTGGTCTTACTAATATGATCTTCCGGGGCATCATGTATCATTTTCAAGGAGTATATACATAAAGACGCCCGAGACTATAAAGCAGTGATAAAAGCAGTACCTACACGAAAAATGAACGATGCAAGTGATGTGCAAACTGCTGCCATGTGCTGTCAGACGAGGAGGCGAGTGAAAACAAAATGTTGAAGTAAATCGTATGCTAGCTACTGTACAACTCGTACGTGTGAACTTGTACGGTACGGCCATACGGTGCGAGTTACTGCGCTGCAGCTACTCCAGAGGCTGACTTGCTCTCTAACTCGCAACATAAAAACCAGCTATAAAGCAGAATAAAAAGGAACTTTCATGTAATTTTTTCTAGAAGAACTAGAAACATGTAAAACATATTTTAAAACCTCTTCAATTTTTAAACTAGAGAAGTTTTTAACCTCAATAAATGAAAAATAAATTTGTATTCTTACTAATTTTTTTTTTAATAGTTAAGATGCTTTAATTTTCTCCATCTCTAATCTGTACAATATACGGCCTAATCTGCGCCTATAGCTAGTATGGGTAAGTGCCTTCACACGGAAGCTATTAAGTTTAGCACCCGACCGGCCGGCGCCCGAACAGTTAATTGCAATGATGCTGGATTGCTGTGATTGCAATACGATCCTTATATTTGCAATGCCAGTGTTTGCGTTGGATAAATAGTATTTTCAGTGTAAATCTACGATTGAGATTAATTACGCACAAAATCGTTGAAATTAAGAGTTTAACATATTGTGTTTTTAAATTGGCCTCCCATTATCACAGAATAACCTATACAATACTAACGAACATACATAATTTAGATATTAAAACATATCGTCAAGTGAGAGTGTGACTCGCGCGGCGAGAGTTTTGAACATTTCTCAATTTAACAAAAACTGTAGTAGCTTCGCTATATTATCTCCTGTAACACATAGATTATCTATAAACAATACGTTTTAGATTTATTGCTTTGCAAACTTCGTGGATGAAGGGGAGGAACAGATGTTGTTTCAACTTTTTTTAAATGTTTCAATAACAATGAAACCTTGATAAGTCAATAGGGAAATATTAGAACGGCCTGAGTAAAGTCAGATTTTTCGCGTTGGTTAGCATTGACGTTGTAAATAATGCCAACGATTTGGTTTCAGTGCGAAATCATAGCTTGAAGTTTATGTTAATGATTTTAATATTTTCGCAGACAGCTACACAGTCAGGCAGACGATGAAGACCCCAGCGTTGGCGATCCACCGTGAAGATACTCAAACTGTCTCAACAAAGGTAAAAATAAATATTTCTAGTTAGGCTGATAGGTTTTTATAAATAACTTTTTATGATGGAATGGAGAAACTGTGCGCGTAAAGGTGGATTGTTTGTTTATGCAACCCAATGTTCAAAAGCTTCCAAATTGGTAAACCAATTTTGATATAGTTTTTTTGTAAGGAAAGCTAATATTTCTGTGTTGTTAGTTGTGTTTGATGAGAATTGGTGCTATTTCGGTTCACCAATTTCCTACCCGTCAGATATGGGATTAATCTAGGATGGTTTCTAATAAAAACTTTCGGGGATATAAGAATTTTGAACTTTTTATTATCTGATTACATACTTATGTTTATTATAGAAAGTAATCTGATATAAACAATTATTGATTCATTCATAGGCGGTTTACAATATGATGTCGTCTTGCGGCAAGCTGGGCCGGTTCCGCGGGTCAGCGGCGGCGCGGCTGCGCGGGCGCATGCGGGAGATGGTGCGGATCATCGGGGGCCGGCCCGCGCCGCCCGGCAAGTGGCCGTGGCAGGTGGCAGTACTCAACCGGTTTAAGGTGAACATTTTTCACATCTAAACATCCTAACTAATGTTATAAATAGTAGTTAAAATTTGTTTACCCAAAATCCGTCAAGTGCGAGTGAAAATCGCGCGCCGAGGTTTTCGAACATTTGTCAATTATAGAAATATGTACCTACTACAGGTATCGGTTAGAGACTTTGCTATTTAATGAATACCCAAAAATAGTGGGTACCTTTCAGATGAATCTGCAAACTTATAGGGTAGTGGTAAATTTTTCTACTTTTTTCAACATATTACAATAAGTACGAAATTTATTTAAATTTAAAAAACTGTTTTGAAATGTACATCTTTCATTTGATATGCGATTTGACCTTGTAGGTTTTTTAAAATTTTATGTCTAGTACAGACATACAGAGCGAGACCATAAGGATTTCGAAACCGATCTGGAAACCTTAAAAACTTAAACAATGTTAAGCGCCGTAGTATACCTCCGCCAAGAAATCAATAACTAAATTTTACCTAGGAACCGCGTGAAAGTCGCAACCAGAAGCTAATTATTTGATAAAATTTTACTGAAATAGCTGGTGATAAAACTATTTGACCCTTTTCGTGGTACCAAAACAAGCGAAAATCTTGTCATATACATTTTTCTCGTAATTCTTCAATGATACTAGCAAAATACCGTGGTAAGTACAAACTACGAAGTCATTTCCAAGTTTATGTAGAACATTCTGCTACAAGTTTACAAAGTAGAGTATGAATCACTTTCTACAACCGAGTATCGGTATCCGCCAACCACATCGTATCAAAGTTCAATTAACTCGTTACGGGAGATAGATTTATGGAACCACCCGGGCTCTCACCCGAGGCTTTCCACCATTCTCATCCACATCATCCATTCCTTATATAAAGTAACAGAATAACCATAGGTAAAGTTGTGAATATCTTGTTTATGTTTGTTTATATTCAGTTAGGTAAATTATTTGTAACATTTATTTATGATATGCATGTTTTTCAGTATCTTCATTCATAATGTTACGTTCGTGATTATTTTAACTTAATATCTTTGGCCTTTCTTAAATTCATATAATTCTCTCCATCCAAAGGTTGCCTGGAAGAGATCGCTTCTAAACGATAAGGCCGCCATTGTACTTTTCGCATGTAATGTCTTTTTGTAATGTTTTTTTCTGGTGTACAATAAAGTATTTTTGTATTGTATTGTATTGAAAAGTGGGAATAGTCTTCTAGTATACGTGCCCCACTGCTGCTTTTTGTAATGTTTTTTTTCTGGTGTACAATAAAGTATTTTTGTATTGTATTGTATTGAAAAGTGGGAATAGTCTTCTAGTATACATGCCCCACTGCTGAAAAACTAGTAGTATGTTGTTAGCTACTGAAAATCACAATTAAGTCTGTACAGGTTAAATTGTAGTTAACCGAATGCTTACTTTCAGTGTACACATTTAGATGATCAAAATTTTATTGTCATATTCAAATGTTGGATTTTTTGCCAGTAGGTCACGTTTCAGGGGTATCAATCCGGACTTACCCTACAGCGATCGATAGAAATAGCATAGGCTCGTTGCTAATACTAACATGACTGATTGGCAATTGAAAACCTGTGACTTATCGCAAGATAAAATTTAAAGCCTACAGCAAAGTTGCCTAGGTACGTGTTTTTACCCGACTACCGACAGGGGAGGGTTATGAAGTTAGCACCCTATGTTTGTATGTTTGTATGTTTGTATGTTTGTATGTTTGTATGTTTGTATGTTTGTATATTTGTATGTTTGTATGTATGTGGCCGATTTCTTTGTTCCCACGTAGCGCTGAAACTACTGGTTCGATTTCAACAAATTATGTATCGATTGATTCGTCTCAATACCCCGATGGTTATAGGCTATAGGATTTAGGGCTCCGACCCCGAATAAGCCTTCAAAACGCGTATTAAAGTTTAGGCAGCCGCAGGCTGCAGGCCCCATAGAGAAAAAATTACAATACCTACGAGCTATTTTCATTTTCAACTCTATGCCTATCAAATATGATACGTCATTCTATTTTGTCAATGTAAATGTTTCAAACTTTTATAACTTTCACGTAGTCGGGTTGTAGTTTTTAACTTTATCTTGTTCAAGTAAAGGTATCTATTTTCAAAGTTTTAACATGAGTTCCGTAAGTTTGAAAGTCAAGAACTATTAAACTTACAAATAAATCTTCATATCTTACCTTTGCCTTGCCATTCCGGTATAGCATGAAAATTGTTGCAAACAATGTATAAATAGGTGAATATCGCTGTGGGCGTCTAATCTTATAGAGTGCCGTAATTGCGATTGTTAGTGCATGCTGATTAATGAAAAAGCACTCTCAATTTTATAAACTAATAAAATTTTCTATGATTATAACGTTTTCAATCTAATGAAATTATCAAATAAGTAATTTAAATGCAAAAACGTAGGCGTTAACAGGTTTCAATATCGACCTATTAACGCTTTCTAACTTTTTTATTAAGAACTTTAGCTACTCGTATATTTAAGGACCCTGCTATATTTACACATTAATTTGCCAAGACGGTTTTATTGGTATCAGTTTTTTTTTCTTACCCAGCTCCGCCGCGGCTTTTCGGCAAGCATTTTTCCGGGATAAACAGAAGCCTTTATATTCATCTAGAATGCGATGTTTCAGCCCGGTCTATTGGGTACTTATGGCCAGTAGAGGTAACAAGCATAAAAACTTTTGGGTCTCACCGCCACATATATTTTACCAGCTGTAGGTACTTGTCCTGTCCGTAGTATCCTTTTTAAAAAGATAAAGCTCTGTCAAGCCTCTGCGATGCAATGCAATGTATGCACGATCCTTAAAGAATTACCCAACCGGACATAGAATAACGACCGGTTGCTAATTATTTGGTATGTCAACATTTTCTGCGCTGTAGCTTGGCTACGTATGGCTATTGGCTATGCTGCCTGTAGTTTTTTATTTTGCTTTGGTTGGCTTGTGTGTCACCGCGGCCATGATAGGCCTAATTGTGGTCGCTACCTGTAGCCATAGAGTACTGTTTCCTAGTAAATACTGTAAAAGGAGTATTATTATTTAGAGTACGATAATTAATGTGGTTTCAGTTCTTCAAACTTTTGATGATCGAAATCCTGCGTGTTAGTAGCTAGCCGTAGCAATATTGCTATGTTATAGTTAAATGTATTTTAAAGTGAAGCATTTTTGCTTTATTTTTGATAAAAGGTTTACAATCCTTGAGGACAGCGGTCATTGCATCTGTGCGAGCGTGACGCATTATATTTACGCGGGAGTGACAGAGACAGGTAATAACAGGTCAATGTACGAAAGCAACACTAGTTCGGGTTTTGACGCACCCTTACGTCATGTATGGAAATTGATTATTTATGCGAGTGTAGTACCCGATGTGTTGTTCTAACACCTCGTGTACTAGTGAACAAGTGAACCAGCTCGGGTGTCAGATGGGTGATAACTTGTATCTAAGGACAAAGTTATCTCGCCTACGTGAGTGATATTCGGTTTCTCGGTTGCTAAGTGATTTGAGCCGATATCGATCTTTGAGGGCTCAAATAATAATTTTAGTTAGAAACTGGCAATGTTATTCAATTACTTTCCTTTAATAATTAATTTAAGAGTGTTAGGGTTAGCTCACACCGAGACACGACACGACGCGACGCGGCACGAGGCATCTAGAGAAGCAGCGCGGCGCAACTCGTCGCCACGAGGAGTTTTCATATTATGCCAGTTCAGTTTCAGTTCAGTTATTTGTATCTTTTTGTGTAATAAATAAAATTTTGAATCACTAGGTATCTTAACAGTGCGCGCAGCGTCGCGTCTCGGTGTGAGTTGACCCGTAATATTTTTTTTAAAACTTATACCCAGAACAACAGGAACAAATATTTGCAGATCGAACAATCATTTATCCCAAACAGGAATCGAACCCGCAACCTCTTTCGTCGCAGGCAGACATTTACCCGCCGCGCCACATCGATCATCATTTACACGGCAAATAAATTAGTTTTATTGGTTTGTTGCAAGGTGTTTTTTGGCGATTTTCTGGTAAAAGCTGACTTGAGAGCCACATTTCCTGACAGACATTTTGCTCTATAAAGATCGCTATTCGGGGTTTTACTTTATTAGGCGTTGCTTTCTCGTCGGTCAGCTAACTAAACTAATCTTTATAAGTATCCATGCACCATGTTGCCGGACAGCACCTGCATGTGGCGACAAAATCCTTCAAAAACCTGTATTGTTGTTATTTTGACAATAAAAGATTTTAATAAATATTAACGTGTTTATATGGTCCTCCGACATAGGAAGCGTTTTGCGGTGGAACCCTAGTATCCATCCGCTGGGTGGTGACGGCGGCACACTGCGTGCGTCGGCGACTGTACGTGCGTCTCGGCGAGCACGATTTGTTGTTGAGGAACCGAGGCGAGGTCGAGATGCGGGTCACAGAGGCGGTCGTCCACCCGCGGTACGACCCAGATACTGTCGTCAACGATGTCGCCTTGCTGAGGTAAGGAATTGTTTCTACATTGGTCTCGATTCACAGACGACGACACGACGACATCGACACGACTTGCTATTGAATAACCGAGGTGAGGTCGAGATGCGGGTCCCAGAGGCGGTCGTCTAAGTTTATAGGAAAATTGATTTACAGGAAGAAGGTTAACTATGAATATCGATGGAAGGTACCCCTCATCCCAACCTTCAAAAAAGTTTTAATCAATTTGAAAATTAATCAATAAATAGAGATCACCAGCAACCACTTAGTTTTTAATGCTGCACAGTTTAATATAACAGTCGGTGAATTTCCTGAATATTGTACAGAAATCTTGAAACCTCTGCCAACCGAATTCCAAATTCTGTTACATCTGAAACTTATAACCTGTTACGGCTACAAAGTCCATATTTGCATTTCTAAGTCCTCAAGCATGTTCGGATCTGTGGTGAAGACATAGTTAACTAGCTCCGAGAAATTCGCGTGTGTGGTGTGGTTATATTCTCGAATTAACTATATAGAATACTATATTATCCCACTAATATTATAAATGTGAAAGTTTGAATGGATGGATGTTTGTTACTCAATCACGCCATAACAGCTGAACGGATCTGGATGAAATTTGGCACAAAGATAGATTATATTGTGGAATAGCACATAGGCTACTTTAACCTCCTAAAATGTACGGTTCTCGAGGGATAGATTTGTTTTAAGTGATCTATACTAATAATCTACACTAATATTACAAAGAGTAAAGATAAGTAAGTATTTTTGTATGTAAAGAATAAACATAAAAACTACTGGACCGACTTTAAAAATTCTTTTGCTGATTTGCCGGGTTTTCCTCAGGTTACCATCACCAGCTCGACCAGACCTAGGCCACGGCATCGCCTGCTTGCCACAGCCGTTCCAACTGCTTCCACCGCACGCTACCTGCGTCATCCTCGGCTGGGGCAAGAAGAGAGCCACCGATGTACATGGCACTAGAATATTGCACGAGGCGCAGGTAATAAATTGCTAAGTAAATTAGATATCTTGTACAAGATATCTAATTTACTTGCTACTACTACTTTGTATACATTTTGTGACAATATACTGAAAAATATAGTACAAAATGCCGTATACATTTCTGTGCCACTTTATTGTTTACATTATTTCGGAATTGTCATATACATCTTTGTAGCACTCAATTTAGCATACATCATTAAGGCGTGGTCTTGGATACATTATTTTGTTATTTTCGATGGTATGCAATTATTTGACTAAATAGTGTATACGTGATTATGATAAACTGTAGGTATACCGCATTTTGACAAGTACGATGACTACATCATTTTGAAAAATGTTGTGTATACTTTTATTTTGAAAAGTTCACGTGTACACGTGTCAATATGAAAATTTGGGAGTGTATACATATCTGTGCAGCTGACTGTACCTTTATCACAATAAGTTGATCAGATATCTAGTACATATAACATAAGCTTAGTTAGGGGCTAGAGATTTGCAAGGAAACTTCCAAAAGGCTAGCTAGATAATGCTAAGCGTGTTGTCCAATAATATTTGTTTTATTTTATGAAGATAATCTTTTGTTCTGAAGGGGTGGAATCCTCGTGCACCAGACTTATGGCAAAAAGAAATTTAGACAGATTTAGAAAATTTTGGTTTTTTATTGATTAAATAAAATAATGGTAGGTACCTACGTATTTAGGTGGTACCTATATCTATTGGTACTTATTAAAACTTTATGATAATTAAAATAAAAAGTTCAGTATTAGTTCATTGTAAAAATATCAGATTATCTAGACTAGGGGATAAAAGAGCTTGGGACGAGTATTACTCCAACTCGAAAACAAATAACCTAACAAGGTAAAGGTTTCTTGTTGGCTTCTTTACTTTACCTTTAAGAGATTGATGAGGAGAAAAAATCAATGAGATCACTTTATTTTCTTTTTTTATTCATGTTATTCGAATTTCGTGACGTGACCAAGAGTCCTGTAAGGTCTAAAGAAAATAAAACACTGAGTTTTTTGAGTTTTAGGTACAGTCAGCTCCGAAAGTCTATTACCAGTTCAAAGCTATCTAAATCAGAATCGTATGCGAAAGTACTATTTTGGTTCGCTCATTAATATTTATGATGCATGGTAGAACATATTTTTTTTTCATTTTATTTGTATATAAACCCTACTAGCTCTGCAGCTGTTTGAGTTTTATAGATATTAAGTGACGTTCGTTGCTGACTTACGTGAAAGAAACTTGCTAGTACTTAGTCGTTTTCAGTAACTTAAGTAAAGGACCTCGAGAGAATGCGGGTAAGTCGTCTACTTGTGTTATTGGCGCTAAGCGTGTGACCGTAAAAGTTTTAAGTGCTTTTACATTTTATCTAAGAAAGCCTGGTTAGAAATTCGTCAAGTTTATTAAATTGCTTTGTATGTTGTAGTTATAGATAATCCAAAGGATTGGATGTAAAAACCTAAGTTTTGTCCCCTGGAGGCAGCTTTTAACAAAGTCCCACCAGACGGTCGTTCTCTCTGTCTATTTTACTTGATAAATGGAGTCTGAATAAATCTCAAGATTAAAACCTACCTTTTATTTTTTTGGTAGCGCCCAAATAAAGCGGCTTGATAAATGTTGAGTATATCGTGAGGTTTGAGTATTAATGTTACACAAATAAATAAATAAAATAAATAATGCTGGACAATTCACACAGAAATATCTAGCCCCAAGCTTAGCAGAGCTTGTGTTATGGGTACTAGATAACTGATATACATAGTACATTAAAATACATAGATAGATCTTTTTTATTATACATAGAAAATGACCAGAACACTCGGAACAAATATCTGCAGATCGTATTAACATTTGTCGCAAAGTGGGAATCGAACCCGCAACCTCCGGCGTCGCAGGCGGACATTCGCCCACCGAGCCGAGTCAAATGATGATTTACGTTATCGAGAGATCTAAATACATACCTATTGATTGTGTAAGAAATAAAACGAAATGTTATATGTACCTACTCAGTTTTTCTACCATTAAATAAATTATGCTGGAGAACTTGATAGTAAAATAACTATTTATTATTTTTATAAATCGTTGTTTGCCTACACATAGATCTTCCTGGTATCAGTTGATTGTTCAGTTCATACCTCTAACGAACCTACAGCCAAACAACGTGACGAGAAGTCGATATCAAAGATAGGATGAAGCCAATAAATAGAGGTTAACAAATAAGGAAAAAATACAGAATAATATGCTTTTGTTTTTTTTGAAATTCTCAGTAAATTTATTTATATCACACAAACATGACATGTATGCCGTATATATTTTTTCACGGAAAAACAGTTAGATTCGCCCGCATAGATTTTTACGGGTCATGTGCGTAAAAACGGTGCCAAAAAAATAATATCATTTCGATAAAGCATTTTATATCGCGAAAGTTCAACGCACCAAACCATTTTCAGTTTTTTTTGTTCTTGCTCTTGCTTCTAATGTGTAAAATATGGAAGGAAGAAACACGTTATATCTTCAAAAGACCGAGTGCGTGACTGAATAAAATTATAATAACATGCCACAGCAATAACAGAACTTTTGATTTGTAACCGACACGAACCAATCATAGTTTTTTAAAGAAATTAACTTAAATGAACTTAAAGCTATATATACCATTTCATTTATTTAAAATTAAATTAAGAGTGTGGTTAATGGATAGATGTTTTTATGACATAAAGGAATATTTTGACTATAAAACTTTTTTTTGACATTTTCAAAGTAATATAACATAATTTTTAGACATATTATTTTACTGGCAGCGCCTTGCGGTTTCACCCGCGTAGTTCCCGTTCCCGTGGGAATTCCGGGATAAAAAGTAGCCTATGTTCTATTCCAGACTATAATCTATCTCTGTGCCAAATTTCATCCAGATCCGTTCAGCCGTTTTGGCGTGATAAAGGAACAAACATCCATCCATCTATCCATCCATCTAAACTTTCACGTTTATATTAGTGAGATAAAGGCATGCCTGAACGAGGCAGGATGTATTGGAGTTGTCACTATTAATAAGAACTTTTGTACCAACATTCTTGTGAATAAATGATTTTATTTGATCTCGGAAGTTTCTTTATACACATACTTCTCTGCATACTGCTATTAATTTATTTTGGTTGCCAGAACAAGCTATTTTATGATGTAGGTACTTAAAATAATATGAACGTTATGGCGCTATTAATCGATGTAAGTATACATATACAGGGTTATTGGTAAATTAGTGACAATACGTGAACTGCAGGTTCAGCCCATCATCACAAACACGTTTGTGAAGATGGGTCTTAATTCATAATTTTGGTATTGGTAATGGGTACCCCCCGCAATTCAATAATCGTTCGTTAGAGGTTTTATTTGAAACTCAACTTAAAAACAGCTCTGCCCTGAATTAACAGAAGATATGAGAGTGAAAGATCGGTCTTAAGTAACGCGTTGGGTTCCAGACAAAGATGTTTTTTCATTCAGTACCAGAGGTGACTTATAGTTTTTTTAGAATTTAGACTTTGTGCCTTCACGAACGTGTTTGTGATGATAAGCAGCCCCTGCAGTTCACATATTGTCACTAATTTACCAATAACCCTGTATAATATGACCATAAAATTGTATTATGTTCAATTAATTTTACCATTACATCAATTTTTGAGGTCCGGCCGGCTCTATGTGTATTAAAGAGTTTAGGGTTGATCATAAAAGCAACATAAACAGAACATTATGATACTAATACAACTTCCCATAAAATCCGTACACGCGAAGAACAGGAGAGCCACCATGAAGGTCAGCCAGATAAAATTTTCGTTGAGGAACTACTTGGGGCGAACACTCTTACACGTTCACAAACAACGTTAAGGTGGCGGTTCGCGCCGCGACCGTGACCGGTGACCGAGACAGGAGACCGTGCCCGTTATCATTAATTTAGCTTTGTACGGGCGGCGAGCGCCTCGTTGTCTTTAGTCTCGCGTCTCTTTCTCCTGTCGCTGTCGCATTTGCGAACTGGCGCCCTTACAAAGCTAAATGACAACTACCGGTACCGGGATATGATTTGTCTAAATTCTGAAGATTATATATTCAAATCAAAGTAATTGGTATTTCCACAAGGAAGATGCGATGGTCAATCACGAAAATTTTGCGTTCGTGAGACGATCTCATGAAGTTCGTAGATCGATAGGAGATTGCCACAGAGATCCTGGAGTTTAAGGTTTTGTTATTACAGCGCGTAAGCCCTCGCATTCTGGACAACCCTTCGCTCGTTAGGACGGGGCGCGGGTTCAAGTCCCGCCGAAATCGATTTTTTTTGGGAACTTATTAAATTCCTTATCCTGGAGTTTGCTCTATCCTATAGGTAGCTGATGCTTTCATCAGCTACCATTACGATTTTGACCATTGCCCAGCGGTGGGACGACATAGGTTGGATATAATGCTGGACAATCCACACAGCATCATAAGCCCCAAACTAAGCAGAGCCTGTGTTATGGGTACTTGATATCTGAAATATTTGAAAAATAAGTACATTAATTGTATGTAATGTTATTTTATTGAGCAAGTAAGTATAGGTCCTTTACGCAGATGCATATTTAATAACATTATTTCTTAAGGCTTAAAAAACACTTAAAAACACACAAGTAAAATTTTACTCAAGTACGATCGGAACTAATACCTCACTTTAGTTCCGCGGTAAGAATCGAACCCGCAACCTCCTGCATGGCCCGCGAACCTTTGCCCGCTCGGCCAATGAGATCGTTTGAATAAATATACTGATTTACTGTACTTTTAGGTGTCTACAATCCAGCAAGGTGTATGTCGTCGTTCGTACTGGCAGTACGCGATAACGGACGACATGGTGTGCGCGGGGCGCGGCCGACGCGACTCCTGCGCAGGTGATTCGGGAGGGCCGTTGCTCTGCCGGGATCGCAACATGCGCTACTTTTTGCAGGTGAGAAAAAACTACAACTAATTTTAGATCTAGCAATTTTTGCTTCTTTACGAAAAAAGACAATCATTGTGAGCAAAGCCATGTATTGATCTGCTAGCATTTTTCTTTTCTTTTAAACTTTAACACGTTAACTTTTTGTGCATTACGTACCTAATGCATTAGTCAAAGACCATTAAACCGCATTTCCTGGGCTGGACGTGTGAGCTAGAGCTTTGATTTTCTAGAGAAGCATGAACAATGAATTGGCGAAAATAAAACTCAAATTTTCCATCGATTTTTTTAGTGACGTAGAAGAACAAAAGATTAATGAGCATCATTGAAACATGATAGGCAACACGCTTTTTTGCAAGGAAGACTCGGTTATGACTTGCATAGCCTTTTTTCTTGCATCATTGGCTTTGGAGCCATTTACTTTCATTATTTCTTAGCAGCTTGCGCAGTGTTTTTGGCAAGCCGTCCCTTTAGACTTTCTAGGTATACGTGTCATTTTGTGGCTTGACGCAGAGAATTCGTTTTCCGTAAGCAAAAAATCAATTAAGTTTTATATCAAATGTCCATACATTAAAAATGTTATATATATTACATTATAATAATAAGTAATTCACAAAACTCTAGTTGAGACGTAATGCATTACATGTAATTCATGCTAAAATTCAGTCATCAACATATCAGACCATTTAAAAAAAACACAATTTTGCATACGAGAGTCATTTGTAACACCTTGCTTTCATGAGCAATGGTGATCACTATTTACCCATGTGTTTTATTTCTGCTTAGCATTACGTTGTAAAAAAAAAATCCAAACTGTAAAATCACAAAAAAAGTATATGGGTTCTATAAAATTATGGCATCTGTATATAGGAACCCCTCTCGAAAGTTAATAGTGCGAAATCCCTTGTAGGTTTTGCATGCCGTGACTATTCGACCACTAGCAATTCTCAAAGGTAGACTGCGGGTCTTTTTCAATTTTATTCAATGTGTTTCGTAGGCATAAGGCTCGACAGAATGGTCAAATTTCCCAAGAGTATTTTTTTATATTTGTACTTATATTTTGGTGTTTCGTTTCTTTACTGTAATAAAGCGATGTCAACTTTTGAAACTTTACTTCACGAAAAGATCCAGTTATTATCATTATTATTATATGTACTACCAAATACATAGGTATATGTACTACCTATGTATTTGGCACGATGATAACGTTATGTTTTGTTTTGAGATCGTAATGTTTAATACAACTATTTAAAACATTCGAGTTTTTTGTTAATTCATAATAATCGAAGCGCACAGCGTTCAACATTTGATTACTTGAAAAGAAAACATTTGTAACTTTCCACTGAGCACCAGCAACAGTGAGTTTGAAGTTTAATTCTCGAGGGTGACAAACACGCTGCAGTTCTATTAAACTTCGACGAAATGAGATCGTTATTTTCACGCAACAACTCAACGTGATATAGAATATTATTTTTACAACATTATTCTTGTTCTGTTCTCATCTTTATGTATTGAAATAATAAAGAATCTGTAAAACGGTACAATATCTCTCACAAAGTTATTAAAATCGCAAGATCAATCATTTCTAAGTACCTATTTATATGGCTCAGAAACGTAATGAAAAAAAATTTAATTAAAAATGCCACGTTTTAACATTGCGTTTACCATCTTCCTGCCACCTATATTGCTCTGAATGTGAATAATTTCAAGGAAGTTCGAAACAAGTACATGTTGCAAGACAAATTCTTATATTAAAAAGTAGCATAAGAATTCAAATGCGTGCTTTGGATTTTCTCCTAAATGTTGTTTCTTTCTAATAAAAAAAAATTGATAGTGGAACGAGTGAGACAGTTTATCCGTTCTGTCTCACTCGTTTCATCATCTTTTGTTTTCGGTTAAATTTCGTGGTACGTCCCAATGTTTTTTTTATGAACTGCTTTATTTTATGTTCATAAGAACAAGCTGACAGCATTTTCATTAAATCCCTGAAAAAGCAGCCTAATAAGAGCGACCGACTCAATTGTTATTAAGAGTTTTCAAATATACATTATCTGTAGCGAGTATTTTTGTTTCATATTAAAAGAAATCTGTCTGTAGGTGTTTTGATAAATTCACTGGCAAAGTAATATATTTTTACGTATCAGAGAGGGATGAATTAATCATTACGAAATGTAAACATAATCCAATTAGTTTCGCAAAAAAGACTCATGTTTTCACCTCAACAATTATTTTCAGACATTCCTAGGGTATTAAAATTTCAACCAAATAAGAATTTTAAATTATTAAAAGCTGTTCTTAAAGCAGAGATTTGATCAAATAAAGGTAAAAAACGTATGTACTGCAAGTGTAACTAGCACTTGTCTCCCATGCAACCCACAATAATATATGTACTTGGCTCCCATTGGGATTACATATAACATTTTACGCCTTTTGGCTCGGATCTTGATTTAATTATTTTATTCCCTTGGCTCGAATGCCCAGTTACATTAAATCTCAAGTGTCTATGTCAGCTTAAGCGTAGATAGGCCTCCTCTAGTTATATCCCTCATTACAACGGAACCCAACTCGACTTACGAGTGGCATATAAATAATTTAATCAGGTTGCCAGGTTATCTTGATCCTACAAATCTGGTCACGTATAAAAGAAGGTAAGAATTGTGATTTACGGGTTTTCTGATATTGCAGGGAATCACGAGTTTCGGAGATGGCTGTGGCAAGCGTGGGAAGTACGGGATCTACACGCGGACTGCGGGATACGTGGCCTGGATGAAAAGTGTCATGGGCAATGTGTACTTTGATTAGACGCACCTGAGCTCTCTGTTTTACGGGATATTTATATGAGAAAAATTATAAGACGGCCTATTTCACCGCATACGCATCATGTCTCAAGTTTACCTTAGAGCAAAAATAACAGAGGAATCTTACGAGTTTCATACTCTTCTACTTTGTTTTCTGTTTAGCATACTGTGTTATCATCTGAAAATAAACAGAGTTGCGATGGTGAAGTAGGCACTAATAAGCTTTTCAGGTTTTACAAGCAACTTATTAATTTAAGACAGAACTAAGTGTATTCCGCTCGTTTTACAGGTTGCGCAATAGTGTCCTCTTAATCTAGCTAGGCTTACTACCTTGCACATGTTAGCTAACATTATTTTACACACCCCAGGTACTAAAAGCCTAGTAATTAATCGAATAACTAAGGGAGCACATGCACCTACGTATCCATAAGGTAGGAGGTTCCTATCTATTGATCTAAAACCATTAAATTTGAAGAAAATGTCAATTCGTTCCAATGAAACTACGTAGAATTCATGAAAGGACTTCAGTTTATTATTCTAAGACATTCCAGTGATGCTAAAGCTCTATTTCTAAGCGTTGAGGCTACGTTCTAAAAACTTATATCGTTAGCTTTTTTTATTATAGTACTAATACGACACTTAAGTCGTAAGAAGTCCCAGATATTTTCGACCAGGCACGTGTCGATCTCGTTGCTTAGTTGGTTAGAGCGCACCTGTACTGAAGGTGAGGCGCGGGTTCAAATCCTGCCGAAATCGAAAATTTTTGGGATATTATTAAAAGTTTTCGTAGTAAACTTATATCAGTTGAATGAAAGCAAAGATTGCATCTCGTCTTCGAGATTAGTTTTGAGAGGTCTCAAGCTGGATCGAGATTATCTATTCACTAATTGAGTGTTTGTTTTATGTTCTGTTTAAACATGATCCAGTGGACTTTACCGTCGTTATTGTTTTCAAGTGCCATTTTGGAACGTGAAACGAACATTCAAGTTTTGTTCATTTGTAAGAAAAAGTTCAAGCCACTAAGGAAATTACAATTTGTTCAACTTATTCAAGCAACGGATGAAACTACTTATTATAAAAGGGTCCTTTTTTCCGACCTTATTATGCAAACCTCGTTTAATATTATTCTAGCTTGAGTTATTTCCTGCACTATTTTAGAGCTTTGATTTAAAATGCTTTTAACAGTTTTCTGGCACGATAGGAATTCTTGAAGGGATTTCTGTCGCGAAAGTATTTTAGAATATTTTAATAATATTATGATGCGGTAAAAGTTGTAACTATAAAAAATCCGCTTTATCTGTCAATATTGACAGTAAGTGTCAATTTGACAGCTGTCAGTCTTTTCCTATGAACTTCGACTCTGTAAAGTTGTTTGCAAATAGTCAATTAGAATCGCTGAAAAGCACTGTACTATGTTGTGAGAAAAAAGGATAGCTACACGTAAGATTCACTGCACATTTCCATAAGTTGTGATTGTGTCTTCTTACCAATTCTAGTTATTTTTTCTGGCATCTCATACCCATTTTGTTCACGTGTGTACTGTATAGTTTAAAAAAATACACTACTTTTTCTTTTTTTTTAAAGCGGGATCAGTTGACCAATCAAAATTAATTATTTAGTCAACTCATCCCGTAGGATGAGTTTAGAGCGGCACCAGTTAACCAAAGAGCTGATAAACTTATCTTACCTTAGTGAAAGTCAGTCAGCATAAAGCTTTTTCAAGCCGATTACGTGTCCGTCTATAAATTTAGTGGAACTGAGAATGATACATTCACGCTGACTGTAAAAACACGAACTATTGTTTGTGAATTCTAACATTACCACGATGACTGTAAAAACACGAATTATTGTTTGTGAATTCTAACATTACCACGAATTAGATGCATAAGTAAAATAAAGTCTCTGTACACAAAAAGAATGTTTTTATTTTCAACTATAAATATGTGTATAAACTGTATAATAAAACAGAAAAAAGTTCATAAAACAAAACAAGACCAATAACAAACATTTGCGATTTTGTTCATCTTTTCAATATTCTTTATTGCCATCGTTAAATTTCAACGGATTCCGTTTCGAGCGGTTCCTTCGCTATTTCCATGACCCAAGGTATGAGGCGCCAAATGCCAGTGTACTGGGCAGATTGCTCCCCCGAAGGACGGCGTTCCTCCTAAACAAATACAATTGATGTCAGGCTTATTATCTTTTGGCAGCGGCTTATAACTAGATGTTACTTTAGGTTGTTTGTATTTATGTTACCCTCGCTTGATCAACTGCTACTGAGCAACTACATATACGGGTAGTTTCCACGATGCAAGACAGTTCTGTGCTAGCTAATGAAACTGCTAGGAAGCTCGCTCTTTAGAACGGATGTTTGAGCGGCATTAGAACTTGATGTAGTTTACGTGCTAGAACGGTCGATTGTTGCTAAGGGAGAGCCTACGACATCTCTTACGTGCGTAGGCACTGCTACGACTGTTGCTACGCGCGTAGACTGCTACAGTTATCTGCATGCGTAGGCCCTGCTACAATTTCGCGTAGCAGAAGTATCCTGCTACGCGCCTATTAGCACTGCTACGATTTTTGCTACGTGCGTAGACACGCCTACGACTGTTGCTACGCGCATAGACTCTGTTTCCATTTTCTGCATGCTACGATTTCGCGTTGCAGACGTTTCCTGCTTTGCGCCTATTAGCACTGCTACGATTTTTGCTACGTGCGTAAATATTGCTAAATTGTATAAAAATTCCTTTTTTTATACACTTTCTTGCCATTGACTTCAGATTGCCACTTCCAGAAATAATTAACGCAATTCCAGAAAGGGAATCAAAACAAGAAGCTTATACCAATGGAATGGTTTAATCCGGCTGTAGGAGCGACTTGACAAAGGAATCCGCATGGTTTGGTTGGATTGTTTATAAATTTGTTTAACAATCAAGCTTCATATAATATATTTAGTGCATGGACCGGAATAAAATTTAGGGCAATTGGGGGCATTTGGGGGGGTCATGCACTAGTTTTCCCCGGTAGACCTCAATGTTAGCAAATTTTCATATTTTATATTGACCACCGAAAAAACGGTTTCTGATAGAATGTAGCCTGACCCCTACCTACCACAAAATTCTCCGTCCAAATATGAAACACCAGTATAAAAATGATCACTCAGAATAAAGCAACCAACAAAAAACATCACAGCAGTTGTTACATAGAGAAACTATGCACAGTCACCAAAAATCTCAATTAATGTGGCTTTCGGTTGAGAAATACTATTTCCTTACCTGTAAATACAGAGCCATCAATTTCCCGCCTATGTGAAGCAAGCTGCCGTGAACGGGGTCCTGGTCCTCCCCGGCGTAAGGTGGGAGAGAGAGGCAGTACACATTACTCATTCCGCCCCCGTCGTCGAGCTGCTTCATTTTCCTTCAGAACAACAGATTGAGTTATTAGAGTTAAAATATAAAAAGTGAAAAGGACATAGCACACAAACCCCCCCACCGCTACTGCACCGATCAAAAAGGAGCATGATGTCTTAAGCTCGTAAGCTTTAGATTGGTAAATTTTACAAAGACAGCATAGAATAGCAGACAGCGTAGTGAGCGAGCTTGCCGCAATCTAGCCACTCGACTCGTTGGTTTGCGCCTTGCTTACCGCTTCAAGCTAGAGGGCCCGCGCACTGTTTACGCTTAGACCGCTCGCTTGAAGCAAGTAGCACGATCTTAAGGCTCTTTGCCAGCCGTGCGTGAACAGCGAGCTTGTTGCTAGCCATTGCCGCTGCTCAGCGTGCGGTCAGCATGATTTCAGACGGAGGCGTGCGGGAGCAGTGCAGCCTACATGTGGTACATCCTTAAATCGGATAAGCGGCTTAGAGCAGCTGGTCAATTTTGTAAACCTCTGGAGATTCATCGTTGGAAAGCTGAGAGTTTGTTTTATGGGAGCTGTTTATATTTTACGGCTACTATCTGTTTTTTACGGTTCAGTGAAATATTATTTGAGATTAATAATCGCTCCGTACTCCTGTGGGAAGGGAGTACGGATTGTTTTAATAGCGGACAGTTTTTACATGTTCAATAAGTTCCGAGTTATTATTTAAATTAAAGGTACATTACGTACGGTGTTGTAGATAGGAATGTTTCAAAAAGTACCTAACATCTTGATTAGCAAAGCATATAACAAATCATAGAACTTGGAAGTTATACGAACCCATAACCTGTATTTCCAGGGCAAGAATCAGTAAACACTAATCCTTTGTAAATCATCAAAGACATTTTTGGCAACTCCAACGAAGTGTACCTTGTGTCGAACCTGTCGATAAACAAAAGGATAACGTATTAGGAGAGTTATTGATTTACCTGTTAATTGAAACCGAGTTTCTTTACAACATTAACACAAAATTGCAACGGTTTGAGACGGCATCATTAAATGTTAATATTAAGTTCTGTTCGGTTCTTGATTTCAAAAGTTTCGTAATTTGTTTGTTACGAGCTGATCTTAATTTGAACGGAAATGATTCATCAATCAAAATTTATTATGTGCACAAGATTTAAGTCTGATACCCTAAATGTTAATCAATTTACTGAAAACACACAGTATCAAAAGTTCCGTTGAATGAAGGCTCCAATGCCCATCAATGGTGGTGTACCTACTGCCATTAAGGTGGTTCGATTCGTGTTAGCGAAGATTACATTTTATTAGATGTTATAAATAATTTATGCTTTTTACGGGGAATAAAACCAACAGAAAAGTAATTTGCTACAACCATTAACCATTTTCTATGAACTCATAACAAAAGCAATTTTGATTATCTAGCAAATTATTTTCTTAATGTTGATTTTTTGACAAGTCTCAAATTTTACCTCCGTTTTCCTTCAAAGCAATAAATTGAGTTTTAAGAGACAAAATATTGTGAGTATAAAGGATATACATGCCGCTCTGCTACCGCCCTGCACAAAATGAGCATTCAAAGGGTTTAAGCTGTCAAAAAACTCAAATATTATGTACAAAAACACCATTAAAGATTGTAATAGCATCCGTTTTATAGAAAATGGTTACTACGCGAATGACTTTTCCGCCAGTTTTATTCCTTGTAGGAAGCAGAAACTAAAAAATATGAATGTCGCGCCAACACGAATCGGACCACCATAAGTCCATTAACTCTAAACATGCAAATCATCATTGACGGATAATACATCATACCTGTCTAAGCCCCATCCCAAAGCCAAGGCCTCGGATCCCCCTCGACTGGCGATGAACTGATGCGACATTAGCGACACGGGCGCCCATTCACTACAAGCCGACCTCATCGAGGTCACCACTTGAATGACACCTACACGACAACAAAGGGCACAAAATACGGAATTAATTATTTGCTCTGATGCTTTACACGAGTTCTATTCTAACTAGATTCTGCCCGCGATTTTGCACGCGTTGGTTAGGGATAAAAAGTAGCCTGTAGGCAGCGAGCACATATCTAATAGAGATGCCGTACTGAACCGCCCTACTCTGCTTCAATTCAGTGCTTTAGCACTGACTTAAAGGGAACGCCCACGATCGTCACTTCAGTGCTGACCAAAACTTACACCATGCGTGTGTATGTGCTCGATGCCTGTAGGTTATTCCAGGTATATTTTATGTGTATATTTTAACAGAACGCCAAATTTTAAAATATTTTGACTGTCGTCTGTCTGATTAACCGGAAATCTGTTTTTATGGCTATTCTCCGAAATTGCTACACCGAGTTGACGGAAATTTTACTAGCAGATAGGTGAAGTCTTCAGTTACAACTTTAGGCTACTTTTATTGTGGAAATATAGTTGGGGTCCTGCGCAAAAATAAAAACCATGGAAATAATAGATTATACCCGAGCGAAGTCGCGGGCACAGCTAGTTATTAAAAAATACAAATATTCTACCTACATTTACATTTTTGTTTCATCTGGTGCTGGCGAAAAATCATTGCATGGAATTAAATAAGAGGTTTTGATAAAAAATAAATTCAAAACAAGGAAACACTTGAATTAATTTATTTCCACCGATGCTCAAGGTATTGATAAAATAACAAAGCAGTTAACTTTCTCGCTTATTAGTTAACCAATCATAATTGAATCAAAATAGGAAAACGCCAAGGCATTATTTTGCTCTATTGCGCAGCTTTACTGTTCGTAAAGCCTTACATCTATATTAACAAAGATTTGTGTTTACGACGTTATATCGTGAACCAGGCTCGTATCGACCGAAAATAACCGTTTAACGTTGTTATGTACTCGATAAAATATACCTACTTATAAGGCTTCATACTTCACACTAACCAAACTCGATGTTGAATGATTGTTAACAAACCACGACACAAATGACTAAAGCTCACTTGCAGCTTCGAGTTTCAGATACTGGGTGTACCAAACAGTAACGTAAAGGTACTATACCGTATATAAAAAGTACCCTAAGCTTTCACAAAAAATATAAAACAGGTATAACCGTTCCGCCTGAAAATTGTCAAGCAAAACGTAAAAGAATCATAACTCAAAAACTACGAAAAATCGGGGATCATACATGGGGTATTTTCGGGTACTCCCGGGGATGAACCATTCATTATTTTTTACTCACTGTCCACCCTGTATAATTGTAAGCAATATCTAGTGAAGGCAGGATTTCAAATCGACAAGTAATGTAAATTGCATTAGCATCGCGTATCGCGTCTTTTTAGACGCGCAAAAGTGTGAAGTTTAGGATAAGTATGGGTGGTTTGTTTACACACACTCTACATCGAGTTTGGCTAGTGTATAGTAAATTCAATTATACCCATTGAACACACCACCACTAATCTCAATGAATAGGTGTAGTTGCATGTTTTACTCGCTACAAAAAGGACCACAGTTTATTTGATGTTATCAGTTACTTAACTGATACCATAAAATAAACTGTTACTACTTAGTAGAGCACCTCTGCTATACGCACCTATGTTGTAAAGATGTTTCCTTGTTCGATCTACAGGATGGTACCAAGGATGGACTCCGCTAAACTTCACGTACGACACGCGTTCAGGCAACCACCAGCGGTCACCGCAATACGCGACGAAGGCCGACCTGCCTTCACCGAATAATGGACTCTTACTCAGCCGCGACAGGCATGCCCCAGAGGCAATCAACCAGTGCTCGCTTATACTTACAGCGTCACAATGCACCTGGAAATTTTTTGGATGGCATAATTTCGTCTTAGAAAAGGAAAGTTTAATTTTATTTCTACGTTGGAAAAATTAAAGCTAAATCGGGCATTTCATCATTTGCTAACTCAACCCGACATGACAGCGACATTAGTGGACGCATAATTGTATGAAATTGTACTGGCTTGGCCCGGCTAGTGAGAATATACCATTGAATGGATATAATTTGGAGCAGGAACCTCGACCTATTTGTAAAAATGTATCTATCTAAAAATAAAAAATAAGAGAAAAATATTTTATGCGGTTAGTCGAGATGACGGCTGATGGAACTAAGTATATGGTAGAAGAAAACAATGTTGTGTCGACTCCGCTTAAGTGGGAATCCTATTCCCACTCAATATTCCCACTTTAAAGGAAGAAAATATTGATGATATTGTACGAAGTGCTTAGGTACATTAAGTTACTTATAATATTATTTAAACTTACTTGTAAAGGTTCGTAAACGTATACAGCCGCGTAGGGGTATTCGGACCAGGAAACAGATCTGTTCGTATAAGATTTAGCTTTTTGTTTTTCTTTTGACGTCAGTTTCACGTGGCTTTTGTTGGTGGTCCACGAATTCGTTCTGTTTTGCTGTTCGGGTATTATTTTCATGGTGAAGAATTTCGGTTTTTCGGTTGCAATATTTTTGTTAAAATATGGCACACCCTGGTTCTCGTAACTATCTGTGATGTGTTTCTTTGCGTGCCTGGGCTTTTTGTGTGTACAGCTTTGTGGAACGAACTCCTCAATTTTCACATTTCTAACTTGACTTGCTTCATCTACATTCACTTTGTTACTTATTGTGGGAACTGGAGTTGGAGTGAGTTGATCGTAAAGCTCGAAGAATTTTATTTTGTCATATGCAGTAGTTGGTTGATAAACTGTTTCTGTCATGCACCTTTTTGCAATGATCACACGTTTTGCTGTTTCATTTACTTTTATAGTAGATTTTCTTTCAAGTTTTAGTGAAAGAGTAGATTTGCTATGATAATCAGAAGAGTTTGTGTTAATTATTCGTGCTTTTGCGTGGTTCCCAGCAGTAGGCATAGGTTTAATGCGAAAAACTACAAATGATGAGTTGTGCGTGAGCAAGTTTGCATTATATTTATTACCTTTGAGCTGGCATTTTCCGTTTACGCAACCTTCTGTTGTAGCTTCATTGTTTTTTTCATCTGAATAATAAAACTCGATGTAACTTGGTGTCGAAGACTGTGAAATTTGCGAGCCCGGAGAAAATATAAATGGATTACCGTCTTCATTCAAATTAAATATTGTTTTACTCAAATTGTTTCGTTTTGGAGAACGCGTGGCTTCAACTTCGAGATATATGTTGGTTTTCCTCCAAAACATGTTGATGATTTCATACTGTTTTTTTGTAAACATTTGTTCCCGCCTTATTTTAACTGGCAGTTTGTGCTCCGTTGTTCGTTTAGTAAGGGGTGTGGATTTGTTCCCCAGTGAACTTAAATTCCTTAAGTCTTTACTGCTGACTTTGCTGTCTGGTAATATAATAGTCGTGTTTTTATTCGCGTTGTAGTGAATTCTATTGTAAGTGATGTTTTTTTCGTCAATTGGTAAAACCGAAAAACTATAGCAGCTTACTGTGAAAAGAAAGAAGAAAACCTCGAGAGAAATAAAAAACATGACTGGAATGCGTTTTTATGATCATCGCCAATGAAATTTAATTGAACATCGCTGATCACATGATTTATACAACTATTGTTATGTTCCCTGTAGTGGTTTTGTGGTTTTATATTAATATTTTATATTTGTGGTTTTATATATAAAACCACTACGTTATAGTTTTATTCTCTTTGTTCCCAAAGAGTATACAATTTATTCCCTACAAAATAAACATTACCAAAGAGAATAAAACCACTACGTTATAGCACAGCCTATCAGTCGTTCGACGAAGGCGTTTTGTCAGGGCAATCGTGCGGGGGGCAAGGGACGAGGGGGGACCGCACCTGCATACATCCGCCGCCTTAGTAACTCCCTCCATATTTTTCAGGGATGACCGTCTGGTCTGACGCATGTTATATGATTTTGTACTTTGTTAAATTGTTGAGTTTTTTAACATTAAGTTCTAAAAGCGAGGTGTGCCGTTCGAAATTTCAACGCCACATCTTACTCGTATATCAAAGATTTGCGCTTCCATCAATTTCCACGCGCGCACGCGGATTTTTTTTTATGAATATTTTATTCATGGGTATCGTTTTTGACTAACTCGAGGGTGTTACATACGAAAATGGGGTTATTTTGAAAATCCAAGATGGCGGAATAATTTTTAATATTATTTTGTTCATGGGTGACTAATTCCATTATTTTGCAGAGGTGGCCACAATTACCCTAAACAGGGGTCAAATGCGTTGTGCGCCAGAACTTACGATTTGATTTGGTAAGTTACTTTGGGAAAAGTGTTCCTGGTTGGAAGTAGAGTCGATTAAGACCAACTTATTTTTTTTGACAAATGTCATTTTTTGGGCAAACCGTATATTTTCAAAAAACTAAAAATGGCAATATTTTTTTCTTCAAAATAAAATAGAAGGTTCCTAAGAACAAAACCTTCTAACTACAAATGGAACGATAGCTACCCTTATGGGCCAAAAATTTGCCCCACCCTGCATAGTAAGATATCTAAACGCCCAACAAAGAGTAGGTATATAATAATTACGATGCCCAGAGAGAACAAAACAAGAAGTTTACGTTTACGGTAGTTATCATAGAGTTATTATAGTACTAGCCAGTAGTTATTGTCAATGAAGAAAGAGATCCAATATCAAACAATCTATTATATTTGATAACTCTTATTCACAATTATTCTCCATTGATCTAAAGAGGATCTCTTTTTTCATTGTTATTCGCATTACTTCACACCAATGAAAAAAGAGATCCCCTTCGGTGTTTCTTGTCCTGCCATTAATGAACATAGAGTTTGTCCTTATCGAACTCTATGAAGGTTTAATTCAAAGCATAGATTTTGGCCTAGAAACATAGATTAACTCTATGGCTAGAAATCAACATAATCAAAAATGCTCCCAAAATACAATTGAATCAAAGTTGGTTTTATCATGGGTTCATTAAAAATGGTTTACGGTTTGCGGCCAATTACTTTTTCGTTAGTTTTATAGGTACTTTGAAAAGAGCACAAGAAAATTTAAACCACAAAAAAAATATACCTACCCGCCAAAACGAAACCATCAATCTACATAGGGGATCTCTTTTTTCGTTGCATACAGCTGGGACTACATTTTTTATTTTATTTAGCTTGTCTTTGGTACTTTTGAGAAAAAAAATTGATTTGGAATTAATTAGTGGAAAAATTTATGAAATGTGTTTTTTTTTCGGGTTTTATTGAAATTACTTGTTTTAATAATCTGTAACTGTTAAGTGATAAGTGAAATTTCTTGTAGAAACCGGTAAAACAGCCTTTTCTGGTAAGTTCCTATAATAAAAGTAATACATACGTTCAAACATCCAAATGGTTATCCTAAACCTACATCAATGATCTTGCGTAACACAGCTTTACCTAGGTACTCGCTTATCATGAGTGAGTATGATAAGTATGAGTGATGTTTTCATCGTCATCGTGATGTTTTTATGCATCTGATGGTGGTAAAGATAGTTATTAGTATACCATGATAACTGTGGTCATTCTTGACCAACTTGATTCGTCAAAAGCGACATTGTGTGAAACCATTGGCTATAAAAGTGCGTTGTACCATGTATAGATACTGGATTTTTTAATTCTTACACTATCAAATGATAAGCGATTAAATGTCCAGGGGTCCAATCTAAAATAAAAATAAAATAATATTCTAGGGGGGAGAAAAGTAAATTCGACATCGATGGCCACGTTAAAAGTGGTTAACATCGGGTTCGATTTGACCTTCCCACCTCTACCAGTGACATTTTGCATGCCGCTAGTCATGGCAATCCTGGAGTTGAGCAGCAGTCGCAGAGCCGGACCATCGATACCGTAATGTGCCAGTTTCTCTGCAAGGAGGGAATGATCCACGACGTCGAATGCTTCCGACAAGTCGCAAAACAAGAGCGCCACCTGCACTCTACGCTCTTTGCTTACATCACGCGGCACACGATTTCTCTCGTGACATCTGCCGTGGATCTCCCCGTTCGATAGGCGTATTGCCGGTCGGACAGGGACTCCGTGATGGACATGACGTGATGCACCGTCAGTCTGGTGCTCAGCCCGCGCTCGTAGATCTTGGCGATAGCTGGGATTATGGATACAGGCCGGTAGCGTTAACGTCGTTTTTGGAACCCTTTCCCTTGTATACCCAGATACCCTAACGTTTTTCAAAACCTTTGGATATTCATTGTTACCACTGTAGGTGGAGCTAACGACGCTTGAGTCGTATGAAGTCCCTGAGATTTTCGACAAAGCACGTGTCGATCTCGTTGGTTAGAGCGCACCCGTACTGAGGGTGAGGCACGGGTTCGAGTCCTGCCGAAATCGAAATTTTTGGGGACATAATTGAATATCCTTCGTTGATTTATCCGCAAAGCCCGATGTAAGTATCTTTAAAATACTTCGCACGTAGTAAACCGTTCAAACCTCATTACCGTTTCTAAGTAGTCTGGTCTCGTATTAATACATCTTTTACACAATTTATTCAGGATTAGCCATGAATTCTGTACCAATCGCGTTGAATAAGGCTAGCATGCGCAAATATGAAGACCTGGAAGTGCCCTGTGACGCAGTACTCGCCATTTATGTCTGGGTGGACGGCACGGGGATCAACCTGAGGTCTAAGGATCGTACCTTTGAATTCGTGCCAAAGAGTCATAAAGGTAAGTCTTGTAACCTGAAGAACATTTAAAATTAAAGCTACATTTAATCATAGGTACCCGAGGGTGAAAGTGTGTGATGTCGAGAGATGTTTGTGCGTAGACAACGCCGAAGTAACTGAAGTTAGCGGGAATAGTATGTAGGCAGTAGACTTTTTTATATTAAGGATAGGATTCGCAACAAAACATCCGACAGTATAGATTCGGTCTGATATAATTTTCATTGCATTGAATAGTGCATTGTATAAAAAATTACTGAGTATTGAAAAGAAGTTAAGTTATTTTCGAAGAATCCTGAATCTTCATCTTACTTAGCCCAAGAGCTTGTATTAACAACAACGAGAATAGAAAAGTTATACGCTCATTAGCTCAGCCGGCGGCAACCAGCTGATAAATCAAAGATGTCTTAACTAAACAACTGCGGTAGGTTTACTCGTTAACCGACGTTTTATGTTCCAGACTTACCGATCTGGTACTTTGACGGCAGTAACACGGATCAAGCAAACTCTGAAAACTCGGACACGTATATCTTCCCGCAAGTAATTTACCATGATCCGTTCAGACGGGGCAGTCATATAATAGTGCTGGCGGATACCTACCAACATAACTATCAGCCGACAGGTGACTTCCGATTGATTTATGGAATTCTCTCCACTGACGTTTATTATACGTGTACTTGTAAAATAGACATCAGTGCTTCTCACCTATACATGAACTATCCCGTCCACGAATTTAATTTATATTTAGGTATATATATGCACGACTATGAAGTTCCCGAATTGTTGACAGGTGAGTGAATGAAGAGCGAATGACAGAATGAAGTATTTCATAGGTACGGTTACTTTTGACAGATAGAACTGCGAATCTGTCGTCTCAAAAATATGGGGACTTAACAAAGTTTCGATTTTTATCGAGTCGATGTAACGAAGACGTATTAGAGTCATTTAGACCTACCTGATTGATATAATACAAAATGTTGAGCAACAATTACTAAATCATCTAAGGTTGAACCTTATTATGATAGTAAAAAAGGGGATATATGGTACGTTCTCCCAGCGCTAACTCAACAAATGGCCTGTGTTGTGTTACAAGTTGTTTACAACCAAACGTAAAGACACACGCTATTTCGAATCTTGTGCAATTTACCTACCTAATGAACAACAAAGATGGAAAGACGTGCTTAGAACGAAGTGCGACCGAGGCATTACTACGGCCATGCACGGCGACTCGCAACAAGACGTTTTTGACATAACGCACGAATGTATCGTATATTTCTATGCCTGTCTGCAAATGGCTAACCAAAGCAGTAGGTTATGATACTTACGACTGGAAAGTAATACCTTGGGCTTTGTTTTTTGTTTTGGAGCGGTTTGTACACCAAGCGAATGAACAGGAGGGCTTTGCAGTAGTCTTTTAGTCAATTAATCACATAAAAGTACGTCGTAGCAAAAACGCGAAACACGAACGCCGGCGGCGATGGTTCAACCATGACTGGGGTGGGTGGACCTATTTGGACCTAATTTGAGCCTTCCACTTTCGAGATGCTAGTACTTAATCTCCCTTTTTTAACTTTAATCTTATGAAAAAGTTTAAGGGCAACTTCTTCATATACAAAATCGATTGTCATTTAAATCGAATCGTACATAAGGACTATTTGATTGTCACTCGAACTACCAAAAATGAAATAATCCGCTATCTACACTATTGAATGACATAAAGTGGAAAGATTTGTATTTTTGTTTTCTTGTATATTTGTATGTAACGAATAAACTTAATAACTAATGGACCGATTTCAAAAATTCTTTTGCGGTTAGAAAGTTACATTATCGCTGAGTAACATGGGCTATAGAATATACCCGTGCGAAGCCGGGGCGGATCGCTAGTATATTAATAAAGCCATTCTCATTATGGATGTAAGCGGGTTAACTACGAACCTTATTTGTGTTAGAAGAACACAAACAAATCCCTTAGCGAGGGACTGAGGAGGGAGGAAAGCCAATCTCCTACATATACGAAACACAGCTGAACATGCCTCCCCAAAATAAGGGTCGACTTGCGTGCCTACATTAAACTAATTTGATTTATTTATTATTTTGCCTTACATTTAACATCACGCTTGGCAGGCGTATTAGTAATCGAAGTGAACGTGTTAAAAAAAGTAAAAAAATATTGTTAAAAATACACGGACAGGAGCTGGTGCCCATCCTTTGGTAGTTTTCCTTTGTCGACTCTAAGCATCTACGAGCTGAAATGGCAAGGTCAATTTTTGCGCCGCGATCGAAACGACCAAATAAACATTCTATTCAGCCATATCCAAATAGCCATTGTGTTGTCTGAGTATAAAAATATTTATTCTATTAATAAAATGTTACATTTAGCTTTGATCCATGCCCGGAAATTCTTTTCGGATATTAAATATCTGTATTAGGAGGCAACGCTCTTCCTTATCATACTTTATAAATAAAGCAACTTATAAGGGCCTCTAACAAGTGTATACCATTATAGGTCTATGTATTTTCGGAATTATAATTTATATTTTTACAAAGGCCCGCTAATTGCCACTAGATCATCCATCGTATATATCCCAGTTGGAGCAGCTATAAATTATGTTGATACTCTTTGGCTTACAAACGTTGCCTCAAATGATGTATTGTCTCCAGTTTGCGTCGCAGAAGAAATAATGTAGGTATCTATAAATGAAATTCGACTGTTCATTTGAATTTTACTGAACAATTTAAAATTTCAAAATCAGGAATACGCGTACCAACATACTAAAAATGCCTGTAGAACATTGAATTTTCAGCGATTTTCCTAATAAAATTGGCTGTAGGTACCTACATTAAAAATCATCCGATGCGGAAACACGGAAAGCATGTTAGGGAACGACAATTTGTTTTAACAATGTCTATTTAATACAAATTATGAATCAAATAGAGATCTTCCGTTGTTCGTCCTGTGTTTAACGCGTTGTTATATCCGACAGCTTCAAATTTCCGCAAAACCTGTGTGATACTTTGTGAGAAAGCGGAAGTTGAAGAACCTATGTTTGGATTCAACCAAGAGTTCTTTTTGACCACGACGGACGGGCGTCCCCTCGGCTGGCCACCTGGCGGATACCCTGCGCCTCCCGGTCCGTATTATTGCGCGACCGGGGCGAACAAGATCGTAGCCAGAGATCTTATGGAAGCTTTCTATAGGTAACTCATATTTACCTATGTCACAGACATTTAAAAAAGCCTTTAAAAAGTTTCAACGATCGCTCTGCTGTAGTGTGTAATGTTTTCCATTACATTAAATATAATAAATGCGAAAGTTTGGATGTATGGATGTTTAAAATAAAACATTTCCATGGAAACACCGCGGAGCCGCTGGAAAAAACTACTAACTAACGTTGAAAAGGCATCTACAGTACAACGAAAAGGAAAGAAGCAAAATTCAAATCCGATTAACAAAATCGATTTCACCTGATAATTCGATTGCCGTCACTCTTTATTAAAACTTGCTTAGTATTGATGAATTTCAGGCAAAATAAATTGACGGGGTTGCCATAAATTGGGCGTTGGGATGTCAATTTTAAACAAAAGTTTAAGAGGCAAAGACATAAAAAGAGATGTAAAAATTTATAATATATTTTCCAGGTGTTGCCTCTTCGCGGGTATTAAGTTGAATGGAATAAATCCGGGGGGCACACCTTCACAATGGAACTTTCAGGTCAGACTGATTACCTACCACATTTATAGGTTTAGTTTTAATTGCAATGTTTGCTTAGGTAAATAACTTTAATCCATCGATTTTAACTCAATGAGTTAAGTGTCGTGTCCCAACAAAAACCTATATAGGTTTTTATCTATAATTGAATTTTCGTTAATTTATGAAACTTGGTTTAGTTTGTACCTATATGTAACACCAGCATAAGTTTCTAAATGAAATTAGTACTTACTTAATGAATTTTATTGTAGTCTGTTTTCTTCTGAATGTTTTTTTAAAATAAAGAACCCATTTAGCATGTTTGGTTCTATCAAAGGTTGGGCCCAGTCCAGGCATAAGGTCGGCGGATGATCTATGGATGGCACGGTACATCCTATCGCGCTTGGCCGAGGAGTACGGCACTGTGGCCACGTTTGAACCTCAGCCGGTGCCCGACTGGCCAGGCAACGGCACTTTCACCTACTTCTCTACCAAGGACATGAGATCAGATGATGGCATTCTGTAAGTCTTCACAACATTTGGCACATCGAATTTAATTTCTATTAAAAAATAAGCTTCTACCCGCAGATTTTAACTTTTCCGCTATAAAATGTCCTGGAAAAGTCATATGCCTATATGTTATGCCAGGTTTAGAACTACTTTTGAGCAAACTTTTAACCAAATTCTTTCGGTACTTCTGGAAAAACACGCACTGTAGTGTAAAAACACGCTGCTGTATCAATAAGGACCATCCAACTGTCAATTCTATGTTTCTCATATTTCATGATCAGATAAAAAAACCCAATTTTAGTTCGAGGAATAAAGAAAACACAATTTCGAAACAAAGCGTCCACAAACTGACCTATTGCTATCTGAAATGTAATCTACGATCTATGTTCTACATTTTTAACAGCACCTGTATTTTTCATAGTGTATTTCACAAAAGGGTTCGCAATGAAGCTTGAATTTTGTTCTTTGTGCACAGTGTGATAGAGCGGGCCATAGACAAGCTGGCACGCAGACACGGCGCTCACATAAACGAGTACGACGCCAACAATGGCACAGACAACGCGCGTCGCCTCACGGGAAAGCATAACATGCCACACATACGCGACTTCACTGCAGGTAAACAATCTTAAAATTTTACTTCTGCATGTTCTTTGATGTGGAGATTAAAGGGCTTTTTGAGCTTTTTTGATGGAATTTAAGAATGCGAATGGAAGTAACTAGGTAAATAGAGGGATGATGCATAGGCTCCAGACTAAAGAGCTCTGGACTTTCTAAATTTAAGTCATTTGATCGCCTTTGTAAGCCTGCGTTGCTTTGTGCCTTACATATCACGGGTGTTGACTCTTCGTTAAGAACTTTGTCAAACGGTGAATTTAATATGCATACAAAAGCTCGATCTAGATACTATTTCATTTCACATTTCACTTTGCCTGAAAGATTAATTTTTTTGTTGCAGGTATTAGATTTTTTTTCTGTTTTTTAGTTTTAGTTGAGTATATAATATAGGATTTGGCCTTTTTCATTTTTCTCCTATGGCATGAATCTATTACAAAACTCAAACCGATAAATATCAAATAAATGTCAATATAAAAAGTGAATAGGTATCTTCTAGACCTTCGGGATACTCACTTTCCATCAGGTGAGATTGCGGTCAAACGAAGGTCTATAGTATATAAAAAAAAACAACCTAGAATGGACCGTGCCTTAGGACTCTTGGAAACATGAAACTAATTAATACGAGTACCTACATGGAGTTTGGTTCATTTTTGAAAAATAAATAATTGCATACCACATTTTTTTTAAATATCTATTAAACATTTAGGTGCGTAAAAATGCATTTAAAATGTATATTTTCTGGTTTAGCGTATTTTGACGAAAACACTGGACGTAGCGGACACCATATTGCTCTGCGGTCATGACGTCAGTTGTACGTGTACGTACCTAAGCAAATGCGCTGATGTTGCTGGTGACAGTTGATACTTTTTAGCGTACGGACTCGGTCGTGTGGCGTAATAACATTGAGTCTATTTCATGATGTTCAAAAACAGACTAACTAACTGAAAACATTAAATTGAATTTTAATATATAATATAAATTTACTGAAAAATTATGCACTAAAACTTTAATTTTCCGACTGCTTGTTGCTAAAGCTATTTCAATGATATATTTTTAGTTTTTTTCTCATATAGAGTAAAAATACCATATTTCGGTAGGTCAAACCAAAAGGTAGCAGTCAGTCAAGACAAAGGAATGACTCAGTAAACCAGTTTTAACAGGATTATCCTGAGCCAGTAAAATAATATCTCACTGACGAAAAAATTAATTTGACATTTAGTTAATTTGATTGGAGGGCTCTTTTTGAGTTTAACTTGGTCCATTTCCTATCCTAATTAGTCAAAGGAATGACAAAATAGGCAATAATAAGTTGCTTGAACAAATTACTTATTTTGGGAATTTTCAGTGCTATTAAATGTCGATTTCACAAAAAATAAGATACCACTGTTTTAGTATTATGAAAACTTGATCTCCCAGAAACGATGGACTATTTTTTTACTTGTGTAGGTATGTATAACTTGTAAATTGCAATTCTGTTAGAAAGCTGATCATTTTATGCAAGAAAGAACGATTCATATGGATCTTATTTAAAAAAAACTCCTTAAATTCCACAAAAAAATTGTTGAACAGTTTGACCGTTCCGTCCGAAAATTCTCAAACAAAACGTAAACAAAATCATTATCGAAAACTACGAAAAATCGGGGAACATCATGGGGTATTTTTAGGTACGGGGATGAGGCATTAATTTTTTTTGACGACTGTTTGGTTCACCCTGTATATCAACAAAGAAGTGCTATAAAACGGTCGTAAGAGTAGGCCATGCCTACTTGGTTATGTTGAGCGGCATTTCATAAAGCGCCAATACGCCTATACAAACGCCTTAATGCGGCGGGCGTATAACCGAGGCTCGACTCGGTAATTTTATGGCTTTTTAAGTGGTTTTGATATCACGAAAGTGCTATGCAAAGGAAGCCCGTGAGTGTGACATTTAGCTTTACGAGTATGGAGCGTGCTACAGTGAGATAAATCGTATTTTGGGGGAGCATTGTTCGCAGAAACACAATATTAGACTAACTACTTCTGTTATTGTTCGTTTCGTGTTCGCCACTAGAAGCAGTGTAAGCAGTCGTACGTATGCTTTTATTGCTAACACGACGAATGAGGAATCATAGTATAGGCTGCCACGTAACATGTGTATTAAACTAAAGGGGGGTGATTCTGGACCCCAAGGGGATCAAATTTGTATAGAAAAGTATTTTGAATATCGAATATATTTACTTTTTCAAAACAGTTAAGCTTTTTATTTTTATTTCAGCCCGTGTTCACACACGCTCGTTACAAATATTTTTGTTTGTCTTTTCTAAAGGAGTGGTTTGTGATAAAATTAATTACTTACAAAAAATATGTAAATCCTTTGAAATTTCAAAACAATAATAATAATGTCAGAATACACGTTAAAAACTCGGATGCGAAGATCTCTTTTTTTTTCAAAGGTCAAAAGATAAGTTGATCCCCTCGGAGTCCAAAATCATGGCTACATGTTTCGTATCAGCTAATTAACGTTTTCTCTGCTTATAATGGCAAGTCTATTAACCTAATTAAAGTCACTATCTTTGCTAATCTTTGATCTTTATCGCATCGAATCGCATTATCGATGAAATGGTTTAGAGTGTAAATATGTAAGTAGGTATCTATAGTAAAGTAAATATGGTTATCTTTAAAACTTTCCTTCTATCTTATCTAGCTACGTGTTTTGTTTTTTGTAATAATTCGTAGTCAAATACAGATTTATTAGGGGTGCACAGATGCACGGTTGGTACTAAAAGTCTAGCTTTTGCTTCGCTCTTTTAGTGGCAATTCTAAGACAAAACAGTTTGTGAATGTTTGCAGACAGCAAGCAGTATTAAGCAAATGCAAAAATAAAAATACCTACAGCTTTTAATAAGACGAAGACACGAAAATAATTTGAAAATATTTTGTATTGTTTACTTTCACCTTTGCAAAGTATAGTTAGACTACCAACAAACGAGATACTACGTAGAACGGAATGGAATGCCAAAATTTCATTTGTCTGCGGTTTACGAAAAATTACATTTGAATAAATTTGGGGCGCTAGCTTTCTCGTTTTGTATTTGACGTGCCTAAGTCCAGTCTTGCGTTACCTGCTTTTAACAACATCTTGTAAAGCCTGGCTTTAGGATCTACGACGCAAAAACCAATTTAATTTTCAGTCGTACGCTTCGTATCCTCATCCGATTGTGTATCTTAAGCTTTATCTAGGTCCTATTTATAGCTCCGGCGTGCCAGTGGGAGCGATAGGTACATATCGAAAGTTCGTTACCACTGTTTGTTGCTTTACCGGAATTACTATAATCGTAAAAATGTTTTGAGATTCTGATTCTAAAAACGAATTCAACAAACATAAATGTGTTTGCTGGCTCACAGATATTTTACAGTCAAATAAAAAAGCGGCCACAAAATTGCTTGCAAACAATGACGTCAACGCGCATTACGTCAACACCGTCTGAAGGGTTGTGCTTGCGTAGAAACGTTATGAGTGGATGCAAGTCATATAATTTACTCTACAAAGATCCCTTACAAGATGTTTTAAACAAACAAAGGCGACGTAACTATAGTCCGCCTACGCATTTATTTTCTTTGACTAAATGAAATATTTACACTAATATTATAAGGAGGAAAGATTTGATTATTTGTTTGAATTGAATAGGCTCCGAAACTACTGGACCGATTAAAAAAATTCTTTCACCATTAGAATCCTACATTATCCTTGATAAACATAGGCAATAGAATATACCCGCGCGAAGCCGGGGCGGACCGCTAGTAGGTACTGCATAGACTGCTTCATTTTAAGAATAGTGATGCGAATCTATCGGCTCGAAAATATCGGGACTAACGAGAGCATAGATATTTTAACGAGTTGACAGATTTTGTGTTTTTAAGAATACAATTTTTTTGTATTCTTTCGTTAAATCAAAAGAAATACATGCGTGTACGGATTTTAGGTTTATGTCAAAAAAAAAATATTTCACAAAACGGAAGTGCTCTAAAAGTTTTACCAACGAGGCGACGCATTTATCAATACGTGCCCAATAAACAATAAACTACGCTTTTACCTTACTGAGAAATCTTCATTAAGGTCGGTAATGTAACAAAACCATATACTTACATCGTATCTTATCAAGAAAGCACTTTGTTAAACAAGTGATTTCGGTTGCTTTCCGTAGCGTCTTTATCTGTTTCGCCCTTAGGTTTCGCCAACATAATTTGTAGCCTTTATGAAAATACACGCAAGGCAATCAGGGTGAAACCCCTCGCTAAGGAAAATAAACATTTCCCTATATACTTAATTAGCACGAAAGCTTGTGAGTTATTAATAAACTTTGGCTCCAGTCTCCTTAGAGCGTTTAGATAGCCGCGCAGTATTGTTATGAAATTAATAACAAAAATAAAACTAATATTGAATTCTTAACGTTTCGGTAACGAGTGTCTTGTTGAGGAAATAACAATATTTGCAGATATTGGGTTCCTGATCATATGCATATATCAGTACACAGCTGCACATAGGCATTTTGACGACCTCTGTGGAGCAGCGGGTGAACGTCCGCCTGCGACGCAGGAGGTTGCGGGTTCGATTCCCGCCTTAGGAAAAAATATTGTACAATCTGCAAATGTTTGTTCCGGGTGTTCTATGTATAATAAAAAAAAACCTATGAATGTAATGTATTATTTTAAGTATATCAGTTATCTAGTACCCATGACACAAGCTTTGCTTAGCTTGGGGCTAGATGATGCCGTGTAGATTATCCAGCATGATTAGTTTATAAGATTCTCCCATGAAATATATTTCGCTTTGTCATCTGGGTTTTGTCAGGGACTTTCAGCAAATCTTCAGTTCACGTATCAATAAATTAATGAAAAATTTAACGTGCAGGTGTGGCAAACAGAACTTGCAGCGTAAGGATACCACGTCAGGTTTCTGAAGACAAAAAGGGATACTTGGAGGATCGAAGACCAGCTGCGAACGCTGACCCATACAGGGTCATCACAATCATGCTTAAAACGTGTGTATTTGACGAGTAACTCTACGAGTTAGTGCTTGACCTCGTAGCTTCATCCGGCGAATCAAAGGAAGTGTATCCACTCCACTGTATCTTATGAAAACTAAAATTGTTTGGGTCTATTATGGATCGACATACAGGGTCATCACAATCATGTTTAAAACGTGTGTATTTGACGAGTAACTCAACGAGTTAGTGCTTGACCTCGTAACTTCATCCGGCGAATCAAAGGAAGTGTATCCACTCCACTGTATCTTATGAAAACTAAAATTGTTCTATTAAGGATCGAAAGTTAACAGTGGATATTATGTTGTTTCTTTTCATTATGCCATTTTCTCACACTGGCCAAAAGACGTCTCCTGTGTTATGTTGTTGTAAATGAAATTTAATGTTTGCGTAATGTTTTTAGCGTTTTGATGGTACATGTTATTAAATGTTTATTAAATTAAGCTTAAGTTTTATTTTGATTTATGATCAAGCCTTTATTTCGGTTCGGAGCATGAAATGTTATGGATCATTAAATGTTCAGTGTATACCCAAACAAAATGAACTTCGTGTATCATTCTCCATCAATCATTATCGAAAGATGTTCATCGCTATTGTCACAAGATTGACGAGTTACTAATGCAGTACAAAAACAAGAGTGTTGGATTGGATGTCTTTTAATTCTTACTTTTCCAGCTACTTAACAAGAGAAAAATTACAATCTATACTTTAGATATACATCACATTTAGTTTTAATCTACTAATGAATTAATTATCTAATTACGATCTATTAAGGAACCTTAAATAGTATTACAATTTACACTTTATCGTCGTAGGATATGTCAGTAAATTCGACCACATTGCTGTTTGGGAATATGTACAGCTCGCTAACTCTTTCATCTCCTATCGGCGCTTCATCTCCAGCGTAATTCTGCAATGATTTCCTTTTAGCCCTATTGTCAAGCTTCACACTCAAATGTCGTTTGCTGCGAGTATCTAGATCGTTGTTTTTCACACGATCGAATCCATTATCTTTATTTTGGGTCGCTAAACAGTGACACGAGTTTCTATTCCCGAGTTTGATGCCGTCGAAAGACGACAAATTGACTGACTTTCTCGCTGAGTAAGTGCTTCTATCGTTGGTCGAGCGAAATGATAATATCCTTGTTCGGTATGATTGTCCGTCCTGCAATGAATCAATATTTGAATATTAAAATTGAGTGGGGGCATCCGTTTATGATTTTTATTAAAGTAGGTATAATTTTCGTATTATTTCATTGTACTCGTATAAGTAAGTAAGTATGTGATATTGTATGGAATAAAGCTCTTTTAATTTTATTTTATTATACCCCTAATCGAAAACGATTATGCAATGTAAGGTGCCTAAGTTTACCCGCACATGAAACATTGTATAATAAATATTGTTGTACAAGTGGGGCTAACTAAATGTTTAGTTTGGTTCGAGTTCGAGGATTCGAGCATAATTTAGAGTTCCAGTAGGTGTGGTTAAATTTTGAACCCAACTTTTTGCACTAATATTGTGTCGACTTTGGCAAACTAGTGTTTTCGCCGATTTTAGTTATGTTTTAAGCGCAATAAAGTGTTCATTCATTCATTCCAAAAGGGGCTTATTATGCTAAAGAAAACCAACAGCGACCGCGCTGCATTAGCATCCCTTCTGTAACCAACCGCGATATGCCTTCCAGAACGAACTACAAATAAATTCTAGAGCAAAAGGAAAACTCGAAGTAAAATCCCTTTCGCAATTCTACTTATTATAGGATTTAACAAAAGGAAATTTTAATGCTTACCTCGTAGCTGTCATTAGCGAATCTGCTTGGCTTCTTCCCGAAAGTGAAACGCTGTTTGAATTCTTTCTTGAATTTTTCCTGCAATAAATTTTTATGACTACTTAAACCGAAAACAAATTATAACTTGGGGCTGGTCGTAATTTTAGCGCACGTGCCAATACATATTACGTCGTCAGGACGGCCTTTGTGGCCAATAAATTTTACCCAAGACTTGTTACGGAACGCATTGAGCCCTCATTGGGCCATCCTCCCTAAGAGGCACTTCAGATTTCCCGAAGAAAAGCTAGCTATCAAGGGAATAGTGGTTTTTTTTATATATTTGGAGTAAAAGTTTTTCCACCTGAACTTAGGGTCAAAGCAAACCAAACGGACTGTATACGTTTTTGCCAGTTGTCTGTTTGTATAGTAAAAATATTATAAAAAAATACAAATTCCTAGGTTCAATCGCGATTACTACTTATCTGACACGCAACAATACATAATTTACACAATTTATCAGAAATCCCAATTTTCCCTTGTAACAATGTTTGAATCATGCCTGTTATTTACCAAAAACCGGTTAGTACATAATTTCATTACGAAATTTCAGCTTTTGATGTATAATGTTAACACATCAAATAATATTTGTTGTTTAGCGAAGCGAATCAAAAGTTTCGCAGACAGATCGATTCCACGTTTGCTTATCTCACTTTGTTACGTGTGAAATCATATTTGACGTCAATCTAAACATAGGTTAGCTACCTACTGGAGCGTCGAATATGTTTTGTCTGTGATACCTTTTGTTGATATGATTGTTTGGCAATGGCTTCTTCTTTTCATATTTATCATAGAACGATCTCACAGAGCGATTGCCTTTTCCATGAATTCGAGTATATTTAGGTTTGAGAAAAACAGGTTATTTAGGTACTTACGTTGTATATAGCGTATATAAAAGGGTTGTAGCAGGAATTGCTCATTGCCAGCCAGTCGAAGCAGAAGAATAGTACATTAATGTATCTGTACCTGTAAATAAATTATTGTTCAGGTAAACTTTCGAATAAATTGATTAAGTCTAAGTCGTCTAAGTTCTAGTCTAAGTTCAGGGAACCTGTATCTAACTTACTCAAGTTTCATTGGATTAAAAGTGGAGTTCAGAAGGAGTTCGACCTTGTAATTATAAATTACTTTGTTGCGTAAACATATTATATTAGTCGTGATATTAAGAATTAATTTATATTATGTAATCTAGCTAGTTGCCCAGCGAGCTATGGAGAGAGCTATGCTCGGAGTTTCTCTGAAAGATAGGATTCGCAACGAATACATCCGCCAGAGAACCATGGTTATCGACATAGCTCAAAGGATTAGCAAGCTGAAGTGGCAGTGGGCTGGCCATATCTCGAGAAGAACCGATAACCGCTGGGGTAAACTTGTTCTTGAGTGGAACCGCGACTCGGCAAACGTGGTGTAGGACGCCCTCCGACCAGGTGGGATGACGATTTGCGAAAGACTGCTGGCAGATGCTGGAAGCGTCAAGCTGAAGACAGGGCACTATGGTGCTCATTAGGGGAGGCCTATGTCCAGCTGTGGACTAATATAGAATGATGATGATGAATCTAGCTAGGATATTTTTTAATCAAGAATAAGTGCAATTTTTTGTTATAATACCTAGGCATTGTTCATCCAAGTAAGACAGGTACCTAGTTATTGTGAATAGAATAGAATAGAATATTATTTATTTGTAACTCCATCAACATATAGGTACAGACATAATTTAGAGACAAGAGACGGTATTCTTGCCAAAACTCTCAGAAAACAGAATAGTAATGGAGAAAGCCGTATTGCGAAAACTTGTATAGGTAGGAAAAGTCCTTACAATCATGTCATAAGATATTAAGCCTCAGCTTTTCAAAATGACGACCATAAATATTTATTTTGTCAAATAAGCCTAGTAGCAGCTTAATAGGGACCTTGCTAAGTATTCAAATTTTGCACAAGTAAGCTTCTTGTAGGTTGTAACAACCGGTGCATACTTATTATACAGGGTGGCTTTTTGAGATGGGAGTGGATGGCCAAATCAGAAACCATGAGAGTTCACATTATTTTGGAAAATTAAATAGTTGAATTTCCTGCAAAAGTACAAGATAAGAAAAAACTAAATATGCATTTTTAGTTTAGTCTCTAATTGAGGTCATGATTATGACTACTTTCACGACTTTTCTCTAACTCTCATAGTTTCAGATTTTGCCATCCACTCCCATCTCAAAAAGACACCCTATATACCTAACATACCAATATGAGCTCTACTAAACAGAATAATGTCATCCAATATTCAAACTACGATAAGGTAAACTAAAGTAAAGTAAAAGATCAATCAAACGGAAGTTTTGGTCCCATTGAGGTTAGATGTGTAAGACAAATAGAGAAAAGATCTATTTCAATCATGAAAATGAAAGAATGAGTTTGTCGTGAAGACAAAATCACAATAGATAGGGCAACGAGCAAGTATCAAGTAAAAAGAAAACTATATTACGGGACTCAGGCTGCTGCAATCTTTAGGATAGGGTTTAACCCTATCTAATACTACCTCTAGCTATCAGGTAATACCTGCTAGCTAGAGGTATACCCCTTCCACGAATTTATTTTATAGTTGGTATTTGCACGACTAAGAAGTTTCCTAATTGTTGACAGGTGAGTGAATGAAGACTGAATGACTGATTGAAGTATTTCATAGACACAGTTACTTTTAACGGATACATGCGAATCTGTCGACTCGAAAAATAGGGGGACTTATGGAAATTTCGTTTTTTATCGAGCCGACATAACGGTTATTCTGGATAGCTTTTCTATTAACAGTATTGAAAAAATGTAGCATAAAAATTATAATTTACCACTTTAACTCAATCTGTCTTTAAAGAAGAGAATTACAATCAAATAATAGAAACAAATTAGAACTATGTAGTATTTACAATTGAAACAATTGCGCTAACTGCAGACTGTTGCAAATAATCTATAGGTAGCTCAACTGATCCATATCAATACCAGTCGGAAGTGTGCCCAAGACGCTACGCCAGATACTCAGCAACTCTGACTTAGTTTTTTATCAGGGAAAATCGTGTGTAATGAACTGAATGATATGTTTGACGACCTCTGTGGCGCGGTAGGCGAAGGTCTGCCTGCGACGCAGGCGGTTGCGGGTTCGATTCCCGCCTCGGGACAAATGTGTGTACGATGTGCGTTTGTTGTTTTAGCAAATAAAACAACAAACAAAACCACATTTAATTTTTCATTATGTTGAATAGGTATTCTGATTTCTAAATTATAGTAATTTAGACGCCTGAGTAAAGTCTGTAAAATAATACAAAATGTTGAGCAACAATAGCAAAATCGACTACATCATAAATATAATCGATTTTCGTTTAAAATCGAATCGGTTTAGCATTAGGACATGACTATTTGATTGTCAGTCGAACAACCAATAAAAATAAAATAGTTTCGTAAGTTATTGGTTTAGGTAGGTAGACGCAGTCTCTAACAGGAAGTGATAGATGTATGCCAACTAAAGGGATTATATAAGCTTCTATATTATGCCAACAGTCTTTGACAATATTACGTATTTTCGACACCATTAACGAGGTAAATTGGTAACATGATATTTGTGAGGCCAAACTCCGTTCCTTTACCGGGGCAATAACCTCTAGACAAAAAAAAGCTTGATTAAGCCTTCGGTTTCGCACGTATTTAGATAAAAGGTTTCTTTTGATTTCATCTGACTTTTCTTCTTCTGAATTATCTTTTGTCTCTTGCCAAATTTCATGTAGATCCGTACATCAATCCGACCATTTATTCAAAAAAAATAATAATTTATGTGCAGTTTCTTTTACATTTATCATATAAGTAGATACCTATTTTTTTTATTTTATTTAGTACCGTATCAGTAAAAAAAACGTTCGTGTAGTAATTTTGACGTAAAGAGGTAACAAACATCCAAAGTTACGAATCATATCACACAAATATAATATATGCGAAAGTTTGGATGTTTAAGAGAGAAAGAAAGAAAGAAAGAAATTTATTTATTAGCACACAAAAAAGCAAACAAAGCAGCAGCACCTTGCCTTTGTTGCAAGCAGCAACAAAGGCAAACACTTTATACAGGTATTTGAGAATTATCCTAAAATCTATGAACAAGCCCAGTGAACCAATAGGCCCTACCTCAGCTTGATGTTGTTGTGTTTAGATGTTTGTTGTTTGTTGTGTTTGTTACCTCTTCACACCAAAACTATTAAACGGGTCTGAAATTTTGTATAGGTATAATTAATTCTAGGCCTGGAATAAAAAATAAACTACTTTTTATCGCATGCATCAGTTCCCATGGGATTAAAATAACATTATACAACGCGTGTGAAGCCGCGGCCAGAAACTAGTTTATAATATTTCTATCATTAGTTAGTTCTAAAGGAATTCGATTAAGTACCACTGGAATTAGTGCCGCCGTGCTGGATCGACAAAACGGAAGGGACCTACGGGAACTTCGTGACGTCGACTGGACAGAAACGGCAAAGGACCGGGACAACTGGGTGTCTCTGGAGTCAGAGACCAAGATCCGGTTCGGGTCGCTGCACCACGCCAGTAAGTTAGTAAATAAATTACTTAAATCATCAATGAATAAATCAAAACAAATTGTCTAACATATCCTTTGATAAAAGGCTTACTACAAAATATCCAAATATAAAGGAATAAAAAAAAGCTTGGGACGACTTTCACTCCAACTTGAAACAACTGAAACCTATCTAGGTAAAGGTCTCTTGTTCTCTTGTGATTCTCTTGTGATTACTTTATTTCCTAGTTTTACTCATGTGCCGTCGATTGGACGGAAACGGCAAAGGACCGGGACAACTAAATATCACTGTAGTTGGAGACCAAGATCCAGTTCGGGTCACTGCACCACGCCAGTAAATAGATAAGTATTAGTAAGGACATCGCGGACGGACAGAAAGGTAGTGAATGTCTGTTACTATTTGAAATAGAAAAAACAGGTTTGAGCGTTAAATACGCCATTAGTGAAAGTTAGGCTTTACGGAGCAATTTAAGAGTGCGCCTAATGCAAAAAACAAGCAAAATATATATTTTTATACACTTAGATTTATGGTTACGAACGTAAATGTTCAGATTAAAAAAATACGATAGGTACGGAAAAAAACCTGGAGAAGTCGAGTAATCGAATAGAATTTATGAAAATAAACTGATTTCTTTAATAAAAAAAATACTAAATTCGCATAAAAAACTGTTCTCATTGAAATGCTCTAAATTATCAGCGACAACATCACATTATTTTTTACGAATTACATAGCCAGACTTATGTTAATTATGTTATCGTTTAGTTTTTCTATGGAATGCTTATATTTTGAATAATTAATATATAATAAGCAATAACTTAAATTTTGGGCTTACGCCCCCGCTCAGCTCTGTCCCGCTCCTATGAACGCGAAATTCTATCTATGCCTATCCTTTTCACAAAAGGTGTGGTCGCCCCCGCAACAGCAGAAAAAAATATCGTATTCCCGATTTCGATACATTTCCCGAGACAAAATTTGTGTGATTAAAATAATATTTAGACCTACAGGATGTTTACACAGTGTGGTTCATTCTATCGGATACATTTTGACGATGATGGCGTATGTAAAATAAATAAACAATGTTGTTTGAACAACTTCAAATACACGATAGTATTCTGGATCCAGTAAAATAATACCGATTTGACCAAACAAACAGAGCCCAGAGTTCGGTTTGACGAACTTCGAACTCTGAGAATCTGTTTAGATAAAAAATCAGTAGCAGTAACAGTTCAGTCATAATATTGAAAAAACATTACAAAAAGGGGTAACTTTGTTTTTTTTTATCGAATGAAGTTCATTCGATTTTGGAAGTGAATGCGACTTTGACTAAACTGGATTCTTATGCAATATATTATATCCTGTTTTCAGATTTTTAAACACAATTTTCTTTGTGTCAGATGATTTTAAAAATCCAAAAGCGCGGCCTCTGCTGGAATACCTAGGCTTAAAAATTTACGAGATTTACGAGCATTCAAACGCATAAATCTGTATAAAAGTTATAAACCGTGTCAACTTCTAAATTCATTTAAAAACAGCAAGTCACATTGAATTTAGTTTTCTTTTAAAAAGTAATTAGTTATATTTTTTTTACTAAATAATAACAAATAATGCTGGATACTTCACACAGCATTATCCCATAACACAAGCTCTGCTTAACTTGGGGCAAGCAAGCTAAGCAGAGCGTGTGTTATGGTTACGTTTAACTGATATACTTAATACAATACACAGTGATATATTTTTTATTATACATATAAAACGACCATAATTCCCAGAACAAATATCTGCAGATCATGCAAACATTTCTCCCGAGATCGCTTTTTTAAAGTTACTACGCAGGGTACCTAACCATTATTCCGATAATGCTCTTCTCTACAGGGGCTATACCAAGCAACTTTTCCATTCACACAAGGACAACAAGATCTACCTAAATATACATTTGCTCTATTGCAGACAGTGGTTGTGCTTAACACGTGTACAATAGGGTATATGCATGCATATGACTTAAAAAAGTATGCTTAGCTTACTAAGCAGAGTTTGTGTTATGGGTACTAGACGACTGATATCTATACTCCATTGATATAGATCAGTTGAGCTACCTGTAGATTATCTGCAGTTAGCTCAATTGTTTCAATAATTGTAAATACTAGTTATAATTTAATTCTATTATTTGATTGTAATTTTCTTTGTTACTCCATACAAATATTATAAATTCGAAAGTAACTCTTTCTGTCTGTCTGTCCGTTACCTTTTCACGCCTAAACAGCTGAACGGATCTTAATGAAATTTGGCAGGGAGGTAAATGGTATCCTTGGGACGGACATAGGCGCATAAAGCCTTAACATAGACATTTTTAGTCAACATAGAAAATACCCAAAACAAATACTTGCAGATCGTATACAAATAATTTTCCCAAGACGGGGATCGAACCCACAACCTCCTGCGTCGCAGGCGGACCTTCGCCCGCCGCCGCACCACATCGCTCGTCGAATGATTTATCATGTTACATACCTATTCCAGATGAACGCACCGTAACTACCCAATTTCAGATACTACAAAATATGTGCGAAGCTTCCATTTTCGTTCGTAAGCGGCCGGTATTCGGCATTCTAGCGGTATTCTACACCTTAACTCAGTTCATGTTCTGTTTTGATGTTTAATTAAAACAGATACCGACATTTCAGCATTAATAAATTTCCGCTTCGTTAAGTGTTCACCCTACGCATAACGTTACTCTTAAATTGCAGACATTAATTACAAACTCAATAATGTAAAACAGAAGTGGAATCAATTAGGTACCGATTATGGTTCAATTTGGTTCAACAGTAACGAAGTATTTATAGGCTTCATCTTAAATTTTTCATACTTCGTAGGATTAGTTTTAAGGATGTCCTAGATATAGATACAAACATTGTCTAAGGTAGAATAGACAAAACATTTTTTCAATATCATTTATTTTCATTATGGTATGAATTTCCTTTATTCTTGATATACAAAACCTAGTTTATTCCACTCTCTTATTTTGATGTTTGGCCATATCTCGAGAAGAACCGACAACCGCTGGAGTAAACGTGTTCTTGAGTGGAGACTGCGACTCGGCAAACTTAGTGTAGGACGCCCTCCGACCAGGTGGGATGACGATTTGCGAAAGACTGCTGGGAAATGCTTGATGCAGCAAGCTGAAGACAGGGCGCTAATGGCGCTCATTAAGGGAAGCCTATGTCCAGCAGTGAACGAATAGAGGCAGATGATGATGATTTGAGGTTTGGTAGTTCAACTTCAACTGACAATGAAATACCTAGTTATGTCCTTATGCTTTACCGATTCGATTTTTTATGACAATCGATATTGTTATTGTTGCTCAACATTTTTTATTATTTTACAGGCAAAAAATAAAATAAAAAAAAATTAAGTCATATAGACGCCTGAATGCGTCTATATGACTTTATTTAAGGTATCAGAATGTTCAATAGAATATAATAGTATTATTTTTGTTGCTTTATTTGCTACTTGCTTTTGCCAACGGCAATACATGCATGTTTCCGTGATGAGACAGATTGAGTTACTACTGTGTAGTAAACCATAATTTCTATTTTAGTGTCAATGAGTTCTTCTTGTTAGGTGTGGTAAGGCAGGGTGACGTCATAGCTTGGAAAACGGGAGCCATGACGGAGATTATCGCTTTTGGCGCGGCATTATTCTATTCAAACTTTAAAATTAGTTTTTATAATTAATACGACTGGCCTTGAAGAAATGTTAATTACATTTTGCATTATTTTTATCAGATAATACGTTAGAATTATTTCCCAGTAGTAGTCAAGCAGCCTATTACGGCCCAGACACGGCATTTTATGATACTTTTGAGAAAACTTTTAGAACACCAAAATGAAAGTGTATACTAGTTTACGGATTATTATCTCTAATTCCGAGGTAAAACACTCCATATGAGTGTTTTACTGCACTATAGAATTTGGCCCGCGTCAGTCTCAGTATCTAGATTACTGGCCACCGTGTTTAAAAATTCGCCTTAGAGGACATTATCATCATCATTAAATGTACTCACTCATTAATGCTTGGCAGGAAGGACTGCAGCAGTAGATAGCTTTGCAGCGGCAGCCAACAGACCGCGAAGAGCACCACAACTAGCACCAGCATTTTTATCACCTGTAATAAATAAGGAAATAGTAGATGTTTTGAAAAAACTTAAAACCGACTACAAATTCCTTAATATTTACACTTTTTTTTTAAGTTTCACTCTTCGGTCAAAAATAAGTAGTTCGCGGCAAAGCCGGAAATTTTTGATCGAAGGTTTCACTGTACAGATACTAATTTCTCAGGATTTAATAGGACCATCTATAAATCATTCTCTATCATCCAAATCGGTCAACATTATAAAAAAACATACGTACATATCGCCGAAAATCCTCCTTTTTTTAAGTCAGTTAAAAAAGTCGTTCGCATTCGCAAGCATTCTCCCGAATACGCGCAACTTTTTTCATGAATGGAATGGTTACCTTACTTAGTGAAGATTATAGGGTTTCATTCATTATGCTTTAAAATTATCAAAACTTCCCTTCAGTATACTTTGATTGAGCCTTAACTCAAGTATAATAAGTATCTTAGTCTCTATCTTATAAACTGATTCTTCAAGTATCTTTAAGTCTCCGTTCATTGAACATCATAAATAAGCCTTAAATAACCTGCTAATTTCATGAAACATTACCAATAATCGAAATTATATCCCTCTCAAAGTTAATTTTATAGGCATTTTGAGCCGTGTTCATTATTAACAAATTCAGCGAATTCTTCATCCTTATAACGGGAGATAAATTCAGCGAAATCGTTACGGTGTCAACAACATACTTGTAGATAAAAATTTTTTGAATAGCTAACAGTTCGGCTCCAAAAAATTAATATTAGACAAAAAAAAAACGCAACTATCTAAGTAAAAGAATTTATAGTTTCTTATATTATGTTGCAAGTATTTTCTATCTATCTATATTAATATTATTGCTTAAAGGTATTGAATATAGGTACTATGTTTTAGACAATCAGACTTTACTAAATAAGATTAATTAAGTTAGTACTAGGTTTTTTTTCAGTTAATGTTTTGGAAATAATTCAGATAAATGTAACATGAAACAAAATCACTGAAGGGCAAATAAACCTTCAAAAGCGGTAATGATATGTACACCGAAATGCCTTAGGTGAAAATATTAAATAGAAAATCAGCGTAGACATTTCATTAACTAGAGGAATAGGCACGAAATAAGTAGGTATATTATTATTACATACCAAAATTTTGTCCAAGAACATTTTTTGTTGTTTGAATTTTGATTTTTTCGTCATTCCAGACCCTACCAATTAAAAATAAAAAGGAGATAGTAACCTATTTGACAAAATTTGGGAAATTTAAAGAAATGTACCTATGTTAAGCTATGTAATACAAAAATCCCGGGTTGGGCCAAAATTATAATTAAGATTTTTTACCAAGAAAAAATCACTGGTGCAGCCATGAATTTTAAAATTGGCGGAGTTACACCCCCGTGCCTCATAAAACACGCAATGCCGTTAAATAGTATATTTATTTATGACGCCAGAATTACACAATTCTTTTTTGTTAAAAGACATTCCTTCGCCAATACGTTACTACAGCACCTGCAAACTGATTACGCTAAAAGCACCCTACTAAATTGACATTTGAAAGCCCTTTGAATGGCTTTCGTAATTTGCAGTTGTATGGCGAAGGTCATTAAAATGGCTTTCAAACGTCAGTTATAGGATTTACGCTAAAACTACCCGTTTTAGCGTAATCGGTCTACTGATCTCTTGATGACTGTGCGATAACGCTTAAATTTCTCATTCACAGTGAAAAGGCCATACGGGGAGGTTGGCATAAGTAAACTATTTCGGTTCCAACATGGTTCTAATAATAATTAACTTTCTGGTGGGGTGGATTTCAGGTTTTAGATTTCATTGGTCGTGGCAGTCTACCGTCCCATTGGATGAGAGGGAAGAAATAGAGAGTGCACCTGTGTTTGCGCACACACTTATTGTGGCTAGTGTCCGTTAATACTGACCGCGCCGTCGCCAAGGCCGAAATTCGGCTAGGAGTGGCATCATCATCAAAGTAAGTACCAACCTTCTTTTTATTCTTCATATGATTGGCGTCCCTGGCCTCGAGCGCGTTCCCCGGCGCCCGCGCCCCCCAAAGCTTCATCGACATATGTACGTACGCGAACGAAATCACGCACAGGGGGATGATATACTGAAATATAATGAACAGTTAATCCAAGACGAGATAATAATATACAGGTTTTATACCTTACAGTTTCATAAAAACTAAGGTTCATCGATAGGCTGCTCACCCCCTGTTGTTTGAAGTCAATTCGGTAAAATAAAGGTAGAAATCTGTTTTATTAATAAAACCAAAACGAATATACGAACGAGACTTGGAACCTGTCAAAGTGTTAAGCGGGCCAATCAAAAACCTACTGTACCTACTAATAAGCTTTTGATCTTTTTTAAAGTAAGTCTTAAGTGATTAATTATTGTCAGATTAATGGAAAAAAAATACTAACAGGTATTTTTATAGGACCTAGAAACCGCAAAACTTTATTTTAAGAGTGTACTTTTCGTTAGCAGGCGAAAACGCTGTCAGCCATATTAGTCTATAAAATCGGTGCTGTGACGTCATATGGTTGAAAACAAACAATTTTATTGTGACATTAAGCAAATGTTCATGACGTAGTGTCACAGCACAAACTAGATAGGTAGCGTAACATAAAATTTGCTTCGAGTCCTAACATGGCCGACAGCGTTTTCAGAGGTCAAAATAATAAATAAAAAACAATTTTTAAATTGAAAGTATGTCTATCTTATTTATTACTATACTATTTATTTATAACGCTAAATTTGTGATTTGTGAGGGAATGAGTCAAGTAGCTTAATCATCTACCCTACCAAAAGATGACGATAGACAAATGATAGAAGTACAATAAAAATCACAACACACATCCACAAAAGTTCGCTTACTTCAGGGCCAGATGATGCCGTGTGTAAATGATATACTTATTATTATATTGGCAGTAGTATTATTACTGATTATGTTGCTTAACTTGGGGCTCAATAATGCTAAGTGAATTGTTTATTTATTTATGATTATTTATTTTCGACCACAACGAAATTTCCTATTCCTATTTCCTCAATGATTGGTCGGAAATCAAACAAGATCTCACGAAGTGGAAAGATTTGCAGAGGGCAAAGCAGTAGGACGGAATATGCTGAGAGAAAAGGTTTCAATGGTCCTAAGCACCAAGCTTCAGAATTGGCTATAGGTATTGAATGGCCAAAACCTAGTATACAATTTATTATTACCCATTATTATTAATATTAAATTACAGCTAAACTTCCAAACGTAGTGGTAAGCGAAACAAGCCTGTGTACACAAAACAATACAAGCTCAGCGGGGCCTGACTCTTGGGAACAATAGGATTTAGGTTTTCCTTTATTGTCGGTACACAAAATAAGTCGAAATTCAATTATCGTGTTTGATAGTTGTAGCGGTCGCGCAACCGTAGCGCTCGCGGCGCGTTATAAGAGTCTTGTACGGCTACAATGCCGTAAGGCTAAGAAAACGTGTCAGGGCCCGGGCAAGCAAGCCGTACGGTTAAAAAACCGTGCGAGCTGGTAGCTTTTTCTGTGTATTTTAGCAAACCTACTGCGATCACCAAACTGCCTACAAAGAATGTTGATTTCGGCAAAACCTCTCTTGTTGAGGTGGGATGTTTAGCACTGAACATATGCATGTGCTTAGAGAAGGATATTGTTTGAAAATATAGATTTCCAAAATCAGATTTATTAAATAGTACTAGGTACAATAAAGTAGTACCAGTAGCATATATTTTAGATCTTTTCTCTCTTATTTTGCTATCTAGCACTACCTACTAAACTTTTGTCCACACTACCCAAAGGTTAACAGGTAGAGTATGTGGTTAAGATTTATGACATATAGAGCGAATATTGCATATTGTCCACTAGAGTCGAGGCCCAATTTGCCTATACATTTTAGCTGAGGAAAATCAAACAAGGCTTTATTGGATGGATCAAAATCCGCGAGTGAGTAGTCTTCCTTATTTAGATACACCTCAGAATAGGGATTGGCGTAATTTAAACTTTATTTATTCAGCTTTACGGTTTGATCTTTGAAGTTTGTTTGCGGATGTGGCGTGTGTTGTTTGTTGCGTATTTAGTATTTTCGTCATTTTCTGGTACAGTGGATGAACTAAGAACAAATTCACCGTTGGTTGTCGTAGGTACTAAAGAGAAATAATGCGTATTTTTTTTCTTATCGGAGACTCACAATGGGCTGTGCGGTTTTCGTTACCCAGAACGGTAGCGGTAAGGTTCGCGGTATTCTGTCGAGTATTTAAGTGACAGTAGAATAACCGCATACCCACCCGGATTTCGCTACCGCTCTGGGTATAGTATACCTTCTACCCAAGGCTTCACACATGTTTTTTTCAAATAAAAAGCCTTTATGCTGTCAACGTCCAGATTGTTCGGTGTGCAAAATTTTAGACCGATATATTCAGTATTTTTGCTTTAACATTTGGTCAAATATCTTCACGATGGCACAACGGCACAAACTTTCACCTTTTTAATGTTATTGGAGTAACCACCGTCTTCTCGTCTTCCATACCGCAATGCTTGAAAACTAAAGCTTTCACAATAGGATACTATAAACACAAAGATTTTTTTTATCGATTATTTATGCTATTTTACTATCGCAAAAAAATTACACCCACAAAATTTTTAATTACTAGGAAAAAAAATAACACTCAGTTTCGGGTGATAAAAAGGCTGCCCCTTTTTTGTGACGTCACCGTTCACTTTGTCAACTTAAAATGCTTCTGTTCCTTCAATCAAAACAAAATTGGAAACAAAAGAATGATAAAAACCATCATGTTTGTCATTTGTGTGTAAGAAACAGTAGGTATATAGTAAAGAAAATTACTAATTAGACACATAATTACGCAAAAAAAATTATGAATTAGACACATAATTAATAATTTTCTTTCGTATTTTCTTTCTAAATTTTCTTTTCAATAATAAAATTTCACAACAAAAACATCAAACAACACGAAAATAAATATGCAGATATTAATACAATTAAAAATAATCACCTTTTTGAAGTCATTATGCATACCTATACCTTATTACATATTAGGCACGCAGTGACCTGGTCTGAACAAAGCTAAAACAAAACCATTTGATGCAGCCAGCCCTCCAAAAATAATAAAAACTACAGACAGACAACAAGTAATAAGTGTCTCATACGAGTATATAGAAAACAGCACGAACCTTCTACAACAAGTAGTAAGTATCTCATACGAGTATATAGTAAACAGCACGAACCTTCTACAACAAGTAGTAAGTATCTCATACGAGTATATAGTAAACAGCACGAACCTTCTTTTAATCTGAGTACCAATAGCTCGTGAGCCATTTTTATCAGGAAAGTGATAGTAATTGCTAGGGTGAAGTTTTACGATGTAATAACTTACATACGGGACTCCTGCTAAACAATCGTTAAATACCTGAGTAGACCCATCAGCTTTTTGTCGTTATCGGCTCTATGAAATAAGTAACTATCCAAAAATGTTTACTTAAGTGCCCTTTCTATTAAATGAAGAGCTTAATGCCGATTAATTAATTATGTTTGCTGAAGATTTTGATTAATTAATTATACTTTTAAAAAGAAAGAAACTTCGTCAAAATTTATTTAGCTGGATAAGGGCAGGAAAGTAATTAAGATCATATCCGGTGCGATCCGGTGCGTATAAAAACAATGAGTTATTAGTCTGGCTTATTCTTGAAAAAAATTATTTAGAAGCAGTACGTTTCTGAACTATTTACAAACACTATTAGAGTGAATATTGAAAAGTATAATGAATATAATTTCTAAGGGTTATTGGTAATTCACTGACACTAGGTGAAATTCAGGTTCTGTACTCGTTTGTGAAGAAGCCAGGTCTTCATCAAACGTGGTCATCATGATGGACTGGGATGTTTAATTACATACTTCTATGTAAATCACCTCTGCTAAAATATGAAATTTATTTATATTTTAGCAGAGGTGATGTACCCCTTATTATCTATCTGCAATTCCATAGCAACCCATACAAATAGTTCATAGCTCGACTTTTTATCGAACGGTCAAGTTGTGGGCTAATTGGTTGCCAGTATCTATTAAGTGTCTCAGTAGTCCCTGCATTACCGTTCAACTCTTTTTAACTTTCTTGTTGAGGTAAGTCATAAACAGTCGGACTTATCGTCGCAATAATTGCGAAGACTTCCTAGTTCTTCCTTCCTTCGTCTTAATACTATTTTTACGGCGTATTCACACAACATCCGTGTCACAGGATCCGTTTATTTTCGTGATGGCGTATTAGTTGTCGGAGCGAGTTCACACATCTGATTGTATTCGTTACTATACAGGGTGTAATAAAAATTAAGGAACAAACTTTCAAGGGCGTTCAGCTTCGACCACAGAACACGGAAAACATATCGGTTTTTTTTCGATAAAAAAAATGATAATATGACACTAGACTAGGCTAAAGCCAATGCAAGTGCATTAATGACATAGAACCGAGGAAAATTGTATTTGTGGTACCACCAAGGCACGCCCGCTCTGATGATGGCGCCGCCGCGTTGACCGCCGCGGTGAACGACCAGCGACGAAGGTGTTTTGTGTTTTAAAGTGGATGTAAACAGATATGTAGGCCTTTTATTTTTTTAAAAGACAATAAGCATATACGTCAGTCTAGTGGTAGTTTCATTTTTATTTATTGTTTGAAAACTAAACGTCGTTATTTTAATATTTTTACCGTGTTCTGTAATCGCAGCAGAACCCCCCCTTTTAGTTGTGTCCCTCATTTTTGTTACACCCTGTGTCCTGGAAAAACGGATATGCTATGTGAATGCGCTCTTACTTTACTAATAAAGGCGAATGTTTGTGCCATTGTGCCGTTGTTAAGATGTTTGGCTGAAGACAAAGCCAAAACTACTGAATGGATTGGGCTGCAATTTTACACACAGAAAGATCTGGACCTGGAATAAAATTATAGGCTTCTTTGTATTCCAAAAAACGTGTGCGAAGCCACGGGTACAAGCTAGTGCTAACATTTAGTCAGAGTAACTTACCTAACTGACCTGTGAAATTAAACAAATAGTAGAGCCATAGTAAATCCGTACCTGAAATATGTACAGAAGTAAACGGTAAATAGCGAGAGAATGGTTTCCGAAATTGCTCGCAGCACAAAACGGTTTCTTGTAAATCACTTTTGTCACTGCAACAGAAAACTTATAGTTAAACTACTAGAAAATAAAGGCACATCGTACGAACTTATAGTTGTACCTTCTTCCAACTTCTGTTTATTCTTTTATGTTCTGATTATTTTCTGAACTTTCGTCTTTTTTAACAATTTCCATTTTACCTACATAACTGTAATACGATAGATATCTCGAAGACGGGGAACATAAGTAGTAGTAACTGCTACTTATGTTGTTCGTTTCTTGTTGGCGCGAGACTCATATTTGTAATCGAAAATTGTTTAAGCTTTGAGGTACCTAAATTACTTTTCCTTTAGTTATATTCCTTGTTGCACCCAGAAAAAATTACCACAAACAAATTTGTAACTCGCGCCGCAATTTAATACAGTCTGTAGGTACAAAAAAAACCATTTGCTGTTAAAAAACAAGCTCAGTCAGTACTTATATTTTGTAAGTAAAACATGACTTACAAGGATCCTGTTCATCCTCCTCGATGACCTCCCAGGACATCGCCATGGGCGCTGCCAGCGAGAATGCCAGTACCCAAATAAATACTATTATCACTTTTGCCACTCGCTTTGAAGTGTGAGCACTGGAAACATCAAGGAACGGTTAGATAAACTATGAGTAAGCTTAACATTTATATTTGTACAAATAAAATTAAAGTGTCTGTTTCATCATCATCATTATCATCATATCAGCCCATACACGTTCACAGCTGGATAGGCCTCCCCCATACACGACGCCACAAAGAGCGGTTTTTAGCCGCCTCCTTCCACCGACTCCCTACGACCGTATCAATGTCGTCGGTCCATCGAGTGGATGGTCTCCCAACACTCCGTTTAGCCAAAGTAACATTATTTCATCTGTGGGCACTTAAGTATGCTTGACAAGTTTGCAGTATTGGCCAGAGCTTGACGAGTTTGCAGTATTAAACAGAACTTGGCGAGTTCGCAGTGTTAACCAGAGCTTGACGAGTTCGCAGTATTGACGAGTGTGCAGTACAATGAACTTGACGAATTTGCAGTAAAATATAAAAAAAAATCAGTATTGACGAGAATGCAGTCTTGACCAGTATGCCGTAAATCGGTTTTGCGTTGCACCGCGGCCGCTACCCGAGAACCTTTACCACAGATGAAATAATGTTACTTCGTAACCTTTACTCTCCAGCGGTTTTCTGTTCTACGAGCTATATGACCTGCCATTGCCCTGTCATTTCAGCGTACTAATTCTGAGAGCTATGTCGGTGACTTTAATTCTTCTACGGATTTCCGTATTCCGGATTCTATCATGTAGAGAAACCCCGAGCATAGCTCACTCCATAGCCCGCTGCGTAACTGAAGTGTTTGTTTGTCATATCAAATAATATATTTTTTACATAATGCATATGAAAACGGTAGGTAGTACTGATAACATAAAATGTAAAAATGTTTGTCTAGGTTTGTTCCGGCTAGTCCGAAACGGCTTGACCAATTTTCACTGGGAGATAATATAGCGGCTACCCACTTTTACTTTAGAAAACGAATAACAGTTCTATAAGGGCCGCAAAAAAAAATGAAATCTACGCGGGCGATGCAGGTCACAGCTTGTAAAAAAAAACAACAAGCGTTTGTAGCAGGCAGGTATGTACTCGTTTGCTAAAAAGACCAGTCTAGTGTAAGTCAAAGTTGCGACGCGGCATAAGTTAAAATGTAAGAACCCTCACAAATTTAAATGTTTGCTTGTTCATCCAAAGGGAACGGGAGTAAACATCATTTAATTGGGTTATTTTAATGCTAAGCTCATTTCGATGGTCTTTGACAGCCGTCACCCTTTAGCTATTCCCTTTCGTAATTTTCACATTTAATTCGGTATAAAGGGATCTCCGCTGCTATAACAACGAGCGCACGGCTGCCGGCATAAAAAGACTTCTACGAAAATGTATAATTTGTGACCCTATTGCGAACCTTTGGGGCTTCAAAATTCAAAGAAGCCATGCTTGATGATTCATAAAGCTAATATTACTCATTACGTATGCTTCGAGATTGAACAATAAATTGTAAAGCTATGAATGAGAATCCCGTAATTAACATCAAGTGCTTTGGTAGAGGGTATCGCAGGCGAAAACTATAACATATTATACGCAGTTATGTAGATTTACTAAAACGAGACCTCGATAGCGAATATAAATTGGATTTTACAATGCTGCCACAAGTGTCGTTTTGCAAGTGACGATCACTTTGTCGCGTAAATAAACACTGGGACTGAAAATAACCACCTCTTTCATGCTATTTCGCTCAGGTCATATTGGATAAAAGATGATCATAGCCGGGACAGCATGAGATACCTCGTCATTTTCAATTACGATCTTCAAGATTGTTATCTAAAGAAGGTCTAATAAAGATCAAAACGTCCAAGGTACTCTACTGGAAGTGTTTCGCTACAAAGCTTTTTATGGAAACGCATTCTCGGCAAAACTACCCCACGAGAGAGAAGTAATGTCTACTTTACAAGACAGATTAGTGCATGCACTTTAGAGCTTGAAGAAAGAGGAATAAAGAAAATAAAAAGAAATAAAACGTCAAGTGCGAGTCGGTCTGGCGCAACGAGGGTTCCGTAACTAAACATTATAAAACTCCTAATAGAGTCCACAGGTGATCGGAATGCTGGCTTTTATTTCGGTCAACGAATTAGCATTGCCATTCAACGTGGCAATGCTGCCAGCATTCTGGGCACTTTGCCTTCTGGTGACGGCTTAGATTTTTAGAAAATAGATTTAAGTGTAAATATTAGTTGTAATTATTATTGTATTTTCTTTAGTAATAAAAGTCTATAGAACATTATATTAATTATATAAATATAAGACCTTTTTTGCCAAATATCATGATTCTAGCTCAACGGGGAGTAGGTACCTAAAAGGTTTTGGTCTACGGCGAGAATGAAAAATGATTTTTGTGATTTGATTACAATGTTACAGTTTTCAGATTTTTCCATTTATTAATGCTATAAGGTCTTGCTTCTTGCCAATATTTTATAGGTTTTTGGTCCATGGCGAGATTAAAAAAATGTTTTTTCTGTGAATAAACTACAAATTTACCGTTCAGATTTTTCCCTTTACTTGTGCTACAAGGCTTTACTTCTTGCCAATTTCCATGATTCTAGGTCAACGGGAAGTACCCTATATGTTTTGTGTGCATGTTATTCCCTTGGAAAATTCAAAAAAATAGGCATGGACGGCTGTAGCTTTTGATTGCGTTGACTTAGAAGTTTGATTTATATTGCGGCTCCAACAGGTTACGAACTTGAGTATATGTGAATTTCAACTAGATACCTCCACGCGTTTTTGAGAAAAGAGGGTTGACAGACGGACAACAAAGTGATCCTATAAGGCTTCCTTTTTTCTTTTTGAGGTACGGAACCCTAAAAATGAATGAACATTATATTTTATGGACCGCCAATTGCAGGATATGGTAGTTAGCTTTTTTAAAACTTCCTGTTATGAAACTGTAATTTACACATCTTCCTACAATAAAGCTCTTTATTATTATTAAAATTTATTTGATGAATAATTTTTTTAAGTTTTTATAATTTAAAGTCTATATAATATATCTGACTAATATACTGCTGGCAGATGCTGGATGCAAGCTGAAGACAGGGCGCTATGGCGCTCATAAGGGAGGCCTATGTCCAGCAGTGAACTTATATAGGCTGATGATGATGACGATTGTAATATATCTTTTGAGCCTTTTATTCTGATCTGAGATTTTTAATGCGTGAGTAAATTAAATTAGATTTGTTTTAGATTCTGTTTATTCAGAAACTTTATTCTATTTAAAAAGTAACTCGTTACTTCTTTCATTTAAAACCCATAATTTGATTATTTGTCAACCTTCTCAAATTAACATAAACCGAAGTCAATTACAGTTGTTTTGTAAGTTTGAAACTCGGTCATGAATAAACATTATTTTGTAAAGCTTTGACCATAAAATTTGCCTTGAAATAAACGAAAATAATTGCTTTTCGAGAAATGTCAACGGAACAAGTATACATCAATTGACGAAAATTTTAGTAGGGCAGGTATTTATTGAGTCATTACTTTTACATAAATTGTACTTTTCTTATACCATTACTAAATGTTTACGGTCTGCAAATTTTGTGCCCATAAGAAATAAATAAATGTAATAAATAATGAATAATGGTGGACAATTCACACAGCATTATCTAGCCCAAAGCAGAGCTTGTGTTATGGGTACTAGATAACTGATATATATAATAAAATAATATAATACAATACATTGAAAGATATTTTTTATTATACATAGAAAACGACTAGAACACCCTGAACAAATGTCTGCAGATCGTACACACATTTGTCCCGAGGCGGGAATCGAACCCGCAATCTCCTGCGTCGCAGGCAGGCCTTCGCCCACCGCGCCACAGGGTCGTCAAAATAACACAAGCTGTGCTTAGGATGGGGCTAGATGATGCTGTGTAGAAGGGCCATGTTTATATATATTATACATACATATATATATATATATATATACATATCCATATTTCCAAACTAATATTATAAATTCGAAAAAAACTGTCTGTTTGTCTGTCTGCTACCTTTTTACGCCTAAACGGCTGAACGGATCTTAATTAAATTTGGTAGGAAGATAAATAGTATCCTGGAGACGGACATAGGACACTTGAAACGCGCGGGCGAAGAGCGAGCAGCAGCTCGTATTTATAATAATAATAATAATAAAACATTTATTTCAGGCAACGTTAGTCTAGTACAGGATGTAAAATACTTAAAAACTACGGCCCATATAAAATATATACCTTATTCTAACATACATAAAATATATACCTATTTACTACCACGTAGAGTCGGTTTATATAGTGCCTGTCAGAAAAACGCAAGGATTTTACAAAAATATATGATCAATTAAGCAGTTATGAGATCCCTTTGCTTCAAATAACATTAGACTTAATTCAATCTTTAATACTCTAGTGCTCAACTTAAAAAGAAAAGTCTAAAAACGAAACAGCTGACCGAGATAGCAACTGGCCATTAACGCTACCGCGAACTCGAACTGAAACTGAACCTAGATATTTCTAGGTACACTAGGTCACTGCGATGCCAGGAAAATATAGCTTGGCGGTGAAAAATGTTATTAAACTAGGTAACATTCGGACAAGACTAATGGATAACAGCCTTTATGAAATAGCGACAATTTTAAGAGTAATCATCATCATCATCCGCCTATATCAGTCCACAGCTGGACATAAGCCTACCCTAATGAGCGCCATAGCACCCTGTCTTCAGCTTGTCGCATCCAGCATCTGTCAGCAGTATTTCGCAAATCGTCTTTTCACCTGGTCTGAGGGCATCCTACACTACGTTTTCCGAGTCGCGGTTTCCACTCACGAACACTTTTACCCCAGCGGTTGTCGGTGATTTTAAGAGTGCCTTAAGTATTTTGCGGGCTTTATAATTAACTAGTTTCAGACCGCGGATTCGCACGCGTCGTTATATGAAAACGTTTAAAAGGTATTTCTATTCCATGGAAACTGTTTTATGGAATAAAATGTTATGTTTGATTCCAGGCTTATGGCTAAATCTATGCAAAATTTCAACGCGATCTGTTCAATAATTTTGGCGTGAAGTAGCAAACATCCATCCATCCATCATAACATTCATATTATCAGTGTGATGTGATGTAATAACTCAGTGTATCTGAGTATATGTATATCAAATTATTTTAATTATGAAATCACAAATGTCAACGTGTTACCAAAACAAGGACAAAACACATTCTACCAACACAATAAGCCTATTAGAGAGCCAGGTGCATATACGTCGACTTATAGCGAGCTTAGAAACACAACGTGGAAACATTGTACCTAATATCGCGGGTTTTCGTAAAGCGCGCAGCTTTTTCGGTAGAAAGTTATATAGTACCTGTCTATATGTTAAGTACTGTAAAAGCTCAAACTACGTTAAAGCTTTTTCGGTAGGAAGTTATTTAGTACCTGTCTATATGTTAGGTACTGTAAAAGCTCGAACTGCGTTAAGCTTTTCGATAGGAAGTTATATAGTCCCTGTCTATATGTTAGGTACTGTAAAAGCTCGAACTGCGTTAAGCTTTTCGATAGGAAGTTATATAGTCCCTGTCTATATGTTAGGTACTGTAAAAACTCTAACTGCAGTAAAGATTTTTCGGCAGGAAGTTATTTAGTACCTGTCTATATGTTAGGTACCGTCAACTAGAACTGTGTTACTTTGTTACTTTTTTATTAATTCCTACATTATCAAACGCATGTCGATAAATCCTAAGATTTACCGAGAAATTCCAAGATTTACCGCAGTACGGCCTTTTACAGTAACATAAATAAAATCCTACCAAAATAAAAATGAGTCACAAATGTTCCCCAATTTATTGAAATACTAGTAGTGAAGCAGTTTTATTCGCCGCGAGTAATGTTGTTCGACGGCCCCTGAAAAAGCCGTCCTGTAAATATACTCTAAGAATACTTACACATGATGATTTCTTACCTGAGAGGCGTTATAATAGCCCTGTGCCTGTCCACGGCTATGGCTGTAAGCGTGAACACGCTTACGTTCACGCTCAGAGCTTGAACGAACGGACAGAATGGACACATGAAGTGCGGCAGTAACCACCTCTGAAGCAACGCCGCTTGGAACTAAAACAAAATTATTTTACTTAAATACAAATTTTAAAACATTATAATTACATTTTTCTTTCATATTCTAAGTAAAGCGCAGCTTAAGTTCTGTTTACAGGAATCGCTCACGGTTTCATCTGATAAACTAAATATCCTGCATATTTTCATTAATCTAAAAAAACGGCTGAAGGTTGTTTTACGTCAAATTTGCCATCATGGTATTTTTAATTTAAACATTCCACAGAATACTAGGGTAGTAATGACATCGCTTATTTATTTTCCTCGTTCTCCTCCCCGTCGAATAAATAGATATTCATGAGTTAGAAGAATCTTATAGACGCATATTAAAACGGCCACGATCGACTATTTATCTTATCTGCGTTATATCACGCGTTGTTTGTGATTCCGGCTGAAAACTGGCATTTACGTCCATGATCGATTGGTGCGATTCGAAAACAAGCGGGATTTTATTTCCTGTGAATAGAAGCTTGATTGACGCACTGTGTGATCCCTTCGACAGCCAGGCTTATAGGATCAAGCTCACAACAAACCAACATTGATTGATCAATTTAATGAATTTCTGTCGCCACTAATTGATTTTACATGTTTCATGACGCCAACGCTACTATGAGAGGTGCTAATCGCCGAAGAATGATTCCGCTTTAACAATGTACGAGATAACAGTCTCTATTGACTTTATGATAAGCCCCACAATAGCCTGTATGATAAGGTTTACAGATCGCATAAGCAAGCTTGTGCTAAGCAGAAGCCATTTCAGGTAGTAAGGGGGTTTGCGTAGTGCAAATATTTGAAGGAGATAAGATACGTAATTGATGTGTTGGTCGGCGTGGCTGGGACACCTGCCAAATAGACTGACCCAGGCTCCGTTCCAGTGTCCACTATAGGTACTACTCTTCACATATTTTTATAGTAGGTTGCTTTGACTATGACATTTAGGGTAGCTTAACAGTAATGGTAGTGATTCTGTTGCCACAAAACCGGAACTTAACTAGACTAAAAATGTTGCCGTCGAAAAAAATGGGACAGAAACATTTTTACGCTAGCAGTACCAACAGAACCATATAAATAAAGTAATTCGATTCTAAATTTATAATAATAATTATAAAATCGTTTATTTCAGGCAAAAAAAACCCATATCACAAAAAATCACACAGTTTCGAAAATATCCAAAAATAGAATTAAAATCGACAAAAATAACACGGCGCAAAGCTACCGCACGTCACTTCCTGTTTCCCTCCATATGAAGGGAAATCCAGTGCATAAAAATAAAATTTTTGTATACCTGGTCAGAGACAGCCTTCAAAATACTATTTTTAGAGCGGACTAACCTACCCCAGAAAGATGCTACGCGAGAACGGACGATGGCGAAGAAGTCGGGCACTCCCGCTTCAGAGAACATGCGCGACTGTATATAGGGACTTATTTTCAACAGTAAATTTCTATACAATTCAATACAACACAATCACACAATTCAATTTCAATACAATGGTAGTATTAGTGGCTGTTATAATGTAATAAACAAGAGATGAAAGTCCCGCAGCAAGTTTTCATTTCTAAGGAAGGTACGATGAATTTATGAAAGTTTAATTGAAGTTGGCAAATCTTCTCTTGGACTATTTTATAATCATGAACTGCTGTTGAACTCACAATAATTTCTGAGAGATTTGATGAATAACAACTTGAAACTTTTAATAAGGACTCTGAAAATTCAATTATCAAAAAAGTTTTTCAATATTTATTGTATGAAAATGGTATGAGTTTAGTATCTGATAAAAGAATCAAGCATTTTATCCGATAACAAGGTTTCTTACAGAAATTTTATTACAGACACTAAACAAGAAAACGGTACTCTACGGTCTGTTTTATAAGAATATAAATTATACCACATAGATTTCCGATAAGACTCTTTGAATCTAATTTAAAGTGTTATTTATTTTATCTTAAACCTTATCTTGCACTGGTTGTCATAATTTAGATATAAGGATTATTTAAGTTATTTTTTAAGTGCAATAAAGTATTTATTCATTCATTCATTTAAGCTTTGGAAATAAATAACGATATCTTTGTTTTAGTTAAATACCCGCTAAGCGTTACTACCCCAAATTAATGATCGACAAAAGCTCTGTTCCCAAGAGTTAAAATTAAGTTTCCGAAAACATAATTGTGCGGAAATTAGCGGTTTGAAATAAAGCCTCCATTATGTTTTGGGACTTAGTAACGAACGCCTTAAAGATGAATAGAAGAAAAATCGGACTGCAATATTTTGTGTTATATTCCGTGTCAACGAGCTTCAAACGCATAGACACAAGTATTCCGCTCCATAGGTTCTCGTTGTGTTAGCTTACACAGGTGGAGCCGCGATTGAAAACGCCAATAATTCACTTATAACGTACCTGGAATGGGATAGCGAATAAACCTATGACTATGTCGGCTAGAGCTAGATTAGCTATATAGCAGTTGGTGACGCTTTGCATCCGACGTGACGTGGCCACTATCCACATCACTAGGAAGTTCCCCACTACCGCCAGCACCGATATTGAGCCGTACAGCACCGACAGGAGGACGATCATCCCCGTGGGTACGTCGTATAACGTGTCTGAAACAATTTACTAAGTTAAAACTACTGGAAAATCTGTTGGAGAAAGTTATGCAATATTGATGAATAGGTAGGATACAGCAGATAATAACGCGAGTTCCCTTTTGTGCAACTGAGGTTGCTCAACTGCAAATAGTTGCACAACGGGCTTCCCTTTTGTGCAATTTATTTCGTTCCCTTTTGCTCAACTACAGATAGTTGCACAACGGGGTTTTGTGCAAAATATAAAATAAATACATAATGCTGGACAAAACAAATTACACAGAATTATCTAGCCCAAACTAAACAGAGCTTGTGTTATAGGTTATATTAGATAACTAATTTACATAATATTACATTGCATAGATAGTTATTTTTTATTAAACATAGAAAACGACTAGAAAACCTGGAACAAATATAAGCAGATCGTACAAATATTTGCACCAGGGCGAGAATCGAACCTGCAACCTCCTGTGTTGCAGGCGAACCTTCGTCCTCCGCGCCACAAAGGTCAAAGGACGAAAAATATTATAATGTATTTGTTACCCAACTTCTACAGTGCTACTTGCAAAGGCGGCCGATGCTTTTTGCTGTTTTATGGGTGCTCTCTCATTTTTACTAGCGTCATGGGTTACTTTAAGGGTTGTGTTAAAGTGAAGCATAACCACTGCCAGAGAAAAAACTATAGAAATTTTCCTACGTTTAGAATGTGAATGTGACCCAGAACAAGCATAATCAATCAATTTTGTAACCGAAAGGGTATTTTATTTTTTTAAGCGTAATGGATATCCTTTGGCATCCCTTAGCATGTAGGAATCGTGAAAATCCGTCCATTAGCGGAACGTGGGATGTGTTTAGGCTCGCTGTGTAGATAAACGGTATCTTTTTGGGCTGAATTCATCCGTAACCTTTTATTGAATTTTCACCAGGTTTCGTCGTAGTGATAGTGATATTGGTACCGATCCATTTATCAATAAGATCTACCCATCTGTATGATCTACCTACTCCCTGTGAATAATAACGGCGATTTGCACCTGCCGGTGGATTTTAAATTATGTTAACTACTTACATATAGGTACTTACCTACCCGCACTTAAAGAAGCATTTACCAATTTTAACGTTTTGTACAGTTGTATGACATTTATAAGCGCATCGGCAAAATTCGGCGGCACAAAAGAGACCAGTTCAAGCCGATCGAATACGAATGCCAACGCCGCCGTTGAAATAATAGACTTTAGTGCGTTGCTATCAGATTATCTAAAATTCTAGACGATAAAAAATCTTAGGACGACTTTTGCTCCAACTCGAAAACTAACATTCTAAAAAGGTAAAGGTTTCTTGTTCGCTTCTTTACTTTACCTTAAAAAGATTGAAAAGAACAAAAAATGAAAGTGATCACTTTCTTTCCTAGTTTTACATAATAAAAAATAATAAAATAATATGTAATTTGTATTTTGTGACGTGTCCGTCAAGAGTCTTGTAAGGTCTAAAGGAAATAAAGTACTTTCATATTTGATATGTTGCGTTAAGCTTTTAAGTCAACAAAAATGGAGGCTCATGCTATCTCGCTCATATGATATGTACACGGGAAGACAAAAAGGACCAACATATTATCATCATATGTATCCCACTCAAAATACGACTCGCGACTGTCGAGATCGCGACGCCGAACGCAGATGCCATGCGCCAGGAACAGCGCGTAGCCATCAGCCAACACACGTTACGCGCGCATAGGCAGAGCGTTATGATTGAATAGGATTTTTTTGAGCCTACTAAAATTAAGACATCTGCGCAGGTACATCGGTGAAACTTATAAACGTGGTACTTACTATGGTTGCAACTTTTTTCACGGGAAACCCAAGATCTGATATCCTGGGATTACGTGCGAAAAAAATACCACGCAAGTTTAAGCAAAGTGTGAAAATAATTCATGCAGGCTTTGAAACTGTAATAAATCATAGAAAAGGGATTGAAACGCAGATCCTCTAATCCAGCTGCGGATATAGCTTTGACGTAGTAAAAGGTTTTATATTGAGAGTCCGGAAACATTATTCTCTCTAGGCTCTGACCCATGAGATGTTCAGCGGCACGCTCGAGGTCAGAAGCGAAATATACAGGGTGGTTTTTTGAGATGCGAGTGCACGGCCAAATTAGAAACTATTGGAGTAAGAGAAAAGTCGTGAAAGGAGTCATGGGCTCAATTTATGAGAAAATGCATATTTTTGTTACTGAATTTTTCATGAAAGTTTATTTAATTCATTAGGATTCGTTGTTGTATCGCGGATAAACCCGATTTAAATAAAAGCCAAGTATCCCGGCTTAGGCTGGCTTAACAGTTTGTTCGAAAAGTTGTTTAAAATTTTCACATTGACGCTCAGTAGGTATTGAAACTAAAGTTATAAAAAAATACCATTTCCTTTCATTTTCAATAATGGATTTCATTGCAATGATTGATCCTTATCAGCAACTGAGATCTCCGTGTAGCAAAAATACAGGGTCTTTTTTTTTTTTTTAATCAATTGGTTCGATTTCCTGCAAAAGTAAAGGATACAAAAAGGAAATATTCCGTTTTTAATTTCACATAAATCGAGGTCATGACACCTTTTATGACTTTTCTCTAACTCTCATGGTTTCAGATTTGGTCATCCACTCTCGTCTCAAAAAGCCACCCCTATTGATACAGAAGCTTTGCTTACCGACAGGGTCCTAATTCCACTAAATTAATCCTTCCACCATTACAATGTTATTGTCTCGGAATGACACATTTTAGCATTTTACAGTTGATGACAGAAATAGGAACGCGTGTCAAACAAAAGTGTCAATGATGGAACCATTCTATCAATCTCTCCGTGCAAGTAACACCGCAAGCATTATCTAGAGTTTCTTACATCTTTGGACGTGTCTGCGACGATACCATTGTCATAGTAAAGCGATTGGCTAGCAAAATTTGGGCTCAGTTTATTTGTTGCAAAACTGTTATATCGCATTCATTGCCAAATCCCTCAGACGGAAGACGTCCATGTGCGTGCATTATGGGCCATGAAACTGTTAGTTTAGAACTCGTAGATGCTTCTTCATTATCACCTTCACTTTTTGGCTAACCCAAATTGAAGATGCCTAAATAAGCTACATACAGTGTTAATAGGTCTTGATAAACTTGCCTAGACATAACTTGATCGTTAGAGTTGGGCTCAATTTATATTCTGAGTAAATAACTGAAGGTTTAATGAAATCCTCCCCATGTTCGTCAGGCGTTTCATTGTTCGATATCCAATGAAACGGTCTACTGAAACTACAACTAAATTGATAGCAGATGTTTCAGAGCCTCTAGCCTCTATCCAATATTCTCTTAGTTATTTCCAACCAATATATTAGTTATATTAATACTGACTTCTGTAATAATAATTATCTTGTTCGTCGTACCAGATTTTGCAATCTCATTTATTTTTTCTAGAACACTTCGCAAAGAGTTGACGACCTAGTTTGTGTGACGAGAGCTGTTTTAATTACTGGTCCAGGGTCCGATTTTCAATTTCAAATGTTTGATTTGTAAAATAGTAATTTAATTAAGTTCATATTGAACCTTTTTACGGGTAAATATTTAGATTTCTTCGAGTTGTTAGATTTTAGGTAGGTACCCCAAATTAAGTTTTGTTTATCCAAGGTGCTAGAGAATGACCAACTATCAATAGGCTATTTGATCACATTGAAAATAAGTTGCAAATTGTTTCAACCTTATCAGTGACAACGTAACAAAGCGTTTTCAGGTGATTTTTATTAAACAATATGCCTAATTTAGGTAAAAAAACGGGATTATAACTACACATTTTTTGATATAATGATCACGTGACCGAAAACGCTCCGCGTTTGGTTGCATCGCTGGTAACGACACACTATCACAGATTACAGTGCGTGTTGTCCTACTTGTTAGGTGTAGTGTGAGATGTGACGTCATCGAGTCACCTGAGTCATAACAGAGATTATCGTTTTTGTGAGCCATTATTTTATTCAAACTTTAAAATAAGTTTTTATAACTAATACGACCGACTTTGATGAAATATTAATTACATTTTGCTTTTTTTTTGTCAAAAAATACGTTGGAATTATTTCCCAGTACTACTGGGAAATACTCCCAGTACTCTGGCGTTTTCGAAAAAGAAGATATTGGTCACGGTTCGTAATGCTATAAGTCAATTCACGTCCTATGAGATCCTCATATCCAGGGTATAAGGTGCGTATTTATAGCTTACCTAGCGTTTCAGCTGTGACATTTTGTATCATGTACTCGTCGATAGACGCGTTCCTGGTCCAGTCAGCATCGTCATCTTGAGTTGCATTTGTTGTACTGTTAGCAAGAAAAAAGGGATATTAAACATCTATATAAAATCCGGTAAAGTTTATTAGCCTATGAAAAAGTAGGTACAAACTAACACTTTGGATGACGCATATTTCGAAGTAGATCCTCTCTTCCTGGGCCATAAATGCCTTAAAACTTTTATGGTATATTATACTTTATATTTTCGTACCTATGCTTATAGACCTTTGAAATTTTATTATCGACTTCAAGAGGATGTTCTTTATTCAGCTGTATTTTTTTTTTACGCACTATGTTCATTGGTTTCTTCGTCATTTATGAACCGATTGTGATAATTCTTTCGCTATTGTAGGTATAGAGAATGCTACCGAATTCGTCCCATAATTTAATTTCAAAAAAATCCGAGGGATAAGTACTTATCCCGTTGTTAAGCTTAAATAAAACCGACCAAGTGCGAGTCAGACTCGCGCACGAAGGGTTCCGTACCATTATATATAAAAACGGCAAAAAAATCACGTTTGTTGTATGCCCTTAAATATTTAAAATAAAAATATTGCAAGTAAATGTTAAAAAAATCAAATGTTACAGTCATGTGCGATGGAACTTTTAAATTATGTTTAAGACCGTTTCAGCAACTTTTCACTCTGCATATGGATTTGGGGACTTGAGGAGTAGTGCCACTCATTCCAATGTAATTCCAGTTTTATACGCACTCGTACACATATAATATGTCTCGAGGTGGGAATCGAACCCGCAACCTCCTGCGTCACAGGCAGACCTTCGCCCACCGCGCCACAGAGGTCGTCAAAGATATATCAATCAAAAATATATCAACCCTATCAATCAACACACTACTAACTCGTAGCACAAGTCACTGTGTGCGAATTAAATGTGCGCGTTTGTGTACGTCACACAATGGATGAAATGGATGGAATGGCAATGGAATGAAAAGGAAATTTTCGAAGTGCAGGAATTGATTTTATATGTATTATATTAAAAGTAATTTATGTCCGTTTGTCACACAACAAACAGTAATTCGATAAGTATGAACCCAATAGCAAGCAGCAGAATCTGCGATCAATTTCACCATCTGTCGGTCTCTACACGACTGATAAGCTGGCGGCACTGTTTGGGTGTCCATTTTCTCCGCACCGTCAGTGTACCTGCGTCAATTACATGAGTATGACGCTGGCCCCAGTGTCGAATGAATTGCCGATACAAACGTTATACCAAAATGATTTGTTATTCGAGCATATTTCCACCATATCATGTTGTTTTTTGTATTCCAACAGTATTTATTTAGGTACATAGTTTAAAAAAAAAATACTCACCTTTGACGATATGTCAGCAAATCGTATTTTGCATATTTTTACGTCGAAAATGTCATGTTTTTGTCCTATTTGTTTTGTATTAAAAATAACAATACCTTACGTTTTGTTTGATAAGGAACATAGCTTATATTGTCTAGTTACAAATTATAAACACTATATGAAAAATGAAAAAGTTTTTCAATCATCATTTTTGGTATTACGAACATAATAATATTACGAATTGAAGTTGCGAGCAGCTGTCGTTACTGGACAATCCAAACAGCATCACCTAGATCCAAGATAACCAGAGTTTATGTTATGGATACTAGATGACTCATTTATTTATTACAATACATAACATAGATATTATATGTTTTTATTAAACATAGGAAAAATTTCTTTAGTTCTGCAGAAAACTGCTGGGACAACTTTTGTACCAGTAGTTTTGTGCAGGATTACCGGGAGTAGAGAACTACTAGGAATAAGCGGCAAAATACCCAGAACACGCGGAACAAATATTTGCAAATCGTAAAACTACTTGTCCCAAGGCGGGAGTCGAACACTGTAGGAAAACATTGTGGGGAATGTAGGCGGATAGAGCTGGCTGTTTCTGTTTATCTTATACCATGTTTATTATATATCTTATGTTATATAATATAATAAATAATAATAATATTCTATAGAGGAAATATTTGTTTGTTTATTTGTTTGAATTGAATAGGCTCCGAAACTATGGACCGATTTGAAAACTTATTTCCATAAGAATTCTACATTATCCCTGATAAACAAAGGCTATAGAATATTTTCAAAAAACTTAAGGATCCGTATGAAAACTTCGATAATTGTATCCCAAGGTGTGAAAGAAATACCATAAAAAATCCTTATATCACGTACCTACGCTGCGGAAACTATTGGCAATAGAGCAAAGTGATGTACTGCAGTTTTATAGAGGACATCAATGTCTACAAAAAAGTATAGAATACCGTATGTCTAACTATGACAGTTATGCCACAATAACTACTTATAATGAGGAAAGACTGATTTGATTCTTTGTTTGAATAGGCTCCGAAACTACTGGACCGATTTGAAAAATTCTTTCACCATTAGAATCCTAAATAATAAAAAAAAAAGGTGATAATAATAATGTATAGTTTTTATACATTATTTTTATTCGGACCCAACACAAAAATGGTTGTTGTAAGTTTGACGGGTGGAATTATGTGTCTGTGTGTGTATCTATCTGTGAGTTGTTGCGGCATTATAGCTCACAAAAGGATGATTTTGATTGTTTGTTTTGTCAAAAGCAGACTTGATCGAGTGTTCTAACTTCTAAGCATGGAAAATCTGTCAAGAGTGGCTTAAAATTTATATACCAACCCGTGCGAAGCCGGGGCGGCTAGTAGGTTTTAATAAAGCGATTCTAATTTTACTCAAATGTTCGCAGCAATTCAATTTCACCCCTTTCACAATCATGAAATTGTAAGTATTCATTGATTAAATAATTGCATAACTGCTTTGTTTACCCGAAACAAATAAACAATAAAGGTTTGGGAATCGACAACAAAAGGGTTGGAATTCAGAGATTTTCGTAAATCAGGGTCGGTTCTTATTGTTACATAATGTAACTATGTAACTACAGGGTGGCACATTTAGATCGGTCAGTATGGGAAAGTCTGTAAATACACATACGATGACCTCTTCTTAGGAACCACGTCATCGATTTTAGTAATAAGAAAAACTGTATTCATACATTAAAAAAAACTTGTACTCAGCTCGGGAATCGAACCCGTCATCCCGAATCGTGGTCAATTTTTTGACTTTTATAAAAACATTTTAAATGGTATGAAATGTACAGTAAATTCAAAGACTATTTTGAAATGTTCAAACTAATACATTTCATGAAATAATACCTTTTGCCCCCAGGTCTCTTTTAAAATTTCAACATTACAATTTGTAGGTACCTAAGTACTGATTATTTTCATTTATAAATATAATTTTTTTTTTCGTTTTATCAGTAATGGCGCACGAAATGTATTACTATTTCAAATTTCAAGTTAATAGCTGCGTTACTAAGATATTCAAGAAAGAACGAAGACGGACAGAGCGAGATCATTAGGGTTTCGAAATCGATCTCGAAACCCTAAAAAGGACAGAAAGAGCGAGACCTTAAGGGCTTCAAAACCGAATACGAAACCCTTAAAACGAATGTTGTCTATAAATAATACTCAAGTAATAAAATATCTGATATTTGATGATATTTAAAAAAGTAAACGGAATATCGTCAAAAAAGTGTTTTACTATAGTGGTACTTCCAGTCCTCTGGTGAATGATGCTTTTGCTCTGGCAAAACAATGTACGTGATTTTTTCTACAGTGATTTGCCTTTGCCCACCGCTGCTCGTGCCGTTCGATTGCAAAGCCAAGATTAGTTGACCTCCCCGCCAGACTCGCGCACTGCTAATGGGCCTCAGCTCTCGATAGTTATTTTGGATTTATGCCATATTCGTCCCGAAGAAGTTCGGCCCACATGACAAAATCTGCTTTCGTCCCACATTGTATGCCATATTCGGCCCGCAATAAATATTATTCTAAAAAATCTTACTTCGTGTACACAGGATCTTTTTCGCGCGTCAATTTAGTTTGGTAATACACGATATATTTGATTACCGTGTTTTGGAATTTTAAACCTTATAGTTTTCGTGAATACAGTGTTTTATAAATCGTATTTTCTCAGTGCAGGTAATAGGTAAATAGCTAGTAGATTTTTTTTACAGTGGCATAAAACAGATCAAAAGAAAACGATTGAGTCAAAAGCCTGAATAAAAATTTTATTGCCCGATTAACATTTTAGTGAACACCATCCAAAGTAGATTCCTTCTATCTGGGTAGGTGCGGTCTACGTTGCTCATCTGTTCATTACGCCACATACCACCTAAATGATAATAAGGGGTTAATATCTAAGGAATATTCAAACAAGGAAGCTTATTAGGCCGTTCAAAAGATATTTCCGTAAATGTTGGGCATGTTTTTATAACATTCATAAATGCTTGTAACATAAAGGTAACCGCCGCTCATTCATTTCGTTAATGACGTCGTAGTCGTAGTGTCTAATAGGTACAGTACGTGGGTTAAGAATTTGGGTTCGTTTCATCTTTTTAGGACATGCCCTGAAACCGTTTCAGTACTTTAACCGAGCTATTATTTGATTTGCAACTTACATACCTAAATTACTTACATACGGCATTGAACGGTGACCTTAGATATGTCACTGTAGAATAGTAGCCGTAGCTTTATAGTTTTATGTTTTTTTATAATTTTCCTAGTTGATTATAAGTTTAGGTACAGAAAATAATCAACCGGGTCCGTAGCACAGTTTTTTTAATAATTACATCCCCCGGTCTTTCCTTGTTTAATTCGAAAAATATCGGTCAGACAAAAAAAATAGTAAGGAACTAAATGTAGAAAATCGAATTATGATCAACTTTAGTCATAATGATTTTTCTCGAAAATTGAAAACTGGCCATGTTATAACGACAAACGTTAACTCCCTTATAACCAAACGTTAACTCCCTTATAACAATGGCGACTAAAGTCGAGGTCGACGTTGGTCGTTTTGAATTTAGATTCCCACTGACCCCACTAAAGGCTGCACTAAAGGATGGTAATTAATGCAAAGTGAAATTCTAACCCGACTGGGCTATTGCCACAGCTATTACCCTATTAAACACGTAAGTTCGTATGTTTTTCGAAAAATTTTGGTATGGATAAGGCTTGGAATACTTTGAATTTACGCATTTGAATGTGTTAAATTGTAAGCTTTACGGTCCTGTTGATTTATTTTGCGTAAAATTATAAATAGAGTAGTAAAATTATAAATTTACGGATCTCACTACTACGTAGTTACAACACATGTCATCAGTCATTATAGTTTGGTGCTACAGAATAAATATTAGTTAGTAATCGAGGGTTCGCATACGCATTAATTATTATCCGCGGGACAAACAGACATTAATTACTTTCGATGTAGGCAGCCACGCTGGCCAGGCGACTGATAGAGATGTTGACTACTCAATCATTCCCAGATTCCTCTGGCTACGCCATTTCGGTAATTATAAAGACAAAGAGCGTAATGAACTTCCTTATCCCGAAACATGGTAATGGACCA